>CM077670.1:223820833-225055416 GCA_039707655.1 Elymus sibiricus | reverse complement strand
CGTTCCTGTCCAACCAGGCGTCGTAGCCATCAGGCCCGGCCGGAGCGCGTCCTCTTGATCCATAAATGGACCGGGGTGGCGCCCGGTTTGCCTCTATCCGACGTCGAACATCTTGAGGGTCCAGATAATCCACAGGGTCCTTGCCATGATGGCGTGGGTCTGATTGAGTGTGGAAATCCTCCTGCGCGGGCCTATTGCGTCCTCGAGGGGGCGATCAGGTGCCTCAGCGGTTAATTCATCGTCAAATTCTGGCAGTAAACGCCTGCGTGGATAAGATTTAGGCGCACTGCGACGCCGTTCTTCGAGGTCTTGCTTGGCCGAAAGTATTTTGATCCACTTGTCATTTAGTGCATCCTCGTTAGCCTACAGCTGCTGCTGCTTGCGCTTCATGCTTCGGGCGGTAGCAACTAAGCGCCGCCGAAAGCATTCTTGCTCGGTAGGGTCTTCGAGGACTATGAAGTCCTCGGTGCCGAGGCTCACGTCCTCCTCGGATTCTGGCATATAATTGTCATCGGCCCCTTCAAAGAGGTCGTCGGGATCCGAGTCCCGGGGGATGCCTTCGGGGTCGGCGTGGCGTTCTGGGGAGGCTTGAAGGTCCTCCCCTGGGTCTTCCGCGTTGTTGACCGCCGTGTCGGTGGTAGGGTTGTTCCCGCTGGGCTCCCCGTTAGCACCCCTTCTGCGTCTTCGCCTACGCCTTGGAGGGGAGTTGGGAGTGTTGACCATGTACACATCGTACGTGGATGTTGCTTTCCACCTGCCGGTGTTAGTAGGCGGCAAGGTGTTGTCCATAGGGCTGCCGACATCTTCATCCATGTCGGTTGACTTGTAGTGTCACGCTTGATGCGTTTTCAGCCATACAAGGAGGCGAGGTGGATTCCAGATCCATCGTCGAGATCGCTTTTAAGCCCGATGCTGTGTCCAAGGCCGAGCTCTGATCTATGTCGGAGCCGGGTACCGTGACAGGGTTGTCCAAGGTGGGGGAGGGAAGTTTCTCCATAGCCCCTAGAGATGTCGGGGGGCATGACGCATTGTTTTCAATGGAGATTGATTCCGAGGTCGAGCCCCCGATGTTTGCCAACCCCTGAATCTGGCCGGGAGTCCAGCCTGATAGGACGAGCTCACCGCGGGAATCCGCGGTGTACTCCAAACCTCTGAAGGTAACGATCTGGTCGGGAGCGTAGTTCTCGACAGTGGCCAGGTGGCCCATCGAGTCGGCGCAGAAGATCATGCTGTCGAACACAAAAAGCTGGCCGGGGACGTAGGTGTCCCCATAGCCACTGCCGCAGTTGATCTGCATATGAGCCATCGATCCTTTGCGATCACACAGCGGAACTCTCAATGAAAGCACCAGTGTCGGTGTGAAAACCGGCATACCTCGGGGTAGGGGGTCCCGAGCTGTGGATCTCGGACAGATGGTAACAGGAACAAGGAGACGATGTTTACCCAGGTTTGGGCCCTCTTGATGGAGGTAAAACCCTACGTCCTGCTCTTGTTTATATCAATGGGGATGTATAGAGTACATAGTTGATCTACCTCGAGATCGTAAGATGTGTTCTAGTTCTAGGGCTAGGTGAATGAGATTGTGTTGAGATCCCCTCTAAGGGCTAAACCCTTTGGCTTATATATACGCCAGGTAGGGCATCTAAGGTTACAAGGTCGGTATCTAGGCGTGGCAGCGGTAGGAGGAGTCTTGGAGTATACGTCAAGTCTTCGGTAGATATAATCTTAATCTCTCCTCTCGCGTGTATCTTCCGGAGTCCATCTTGATAAGAATGAGGGCCCACTGGCCCAGCCCGAGGAATATGGGCCGACTAGGTTAGTACCCCCTAGTCTAGGACACCGTCAATGGTGGTTCCTGAGGAGGATAAGGACACTCACAAGCTTGGATCTGTTTATTATCTGTTGGCAGGACTTGCTACCTCCAACACCATCATGAGGCATACTTTGATGCCCAAGTCAGGTGATGATAGGATGATTCGAGGTTACTCCATTAACATGTTGCATCATATTGACCAGCATGAGAAACTCAAAATCATGGATCTCATAGTGGAAACCATCAAGAGGACAGTTGTTGATCAGAAGAGGTCTTGTGGTTTTGCCCCTCATATTCAGATGCTTATCAACTCGAAGGGTGCAAACAAGTCTTTTCTGCTGGATCGTGAGCATTTACTGCTTCGGCCTGAGTTTGAGGACAACACAGTGACGATGGATCCATCCCATCCTACCTCAACCGCAGCATAGGCAAGCGCAGAGACTGCTAGAACTTCAAGACCTAGTGCTCCCTCAGCTCCAGTTCTCAAAACCAAGACCGACCAGATACAATATCTTATTCAAGCTACTCAGAGGATCGAGTGGAGTTTGGCCAACCTCGCAGAGAACCAGAAGAGTCTTGAGACGATAATTGAGACTAAATTCTATGACCTAGACATCAAGGTAACTGAGATGCAAACCACTGTTGAGAGCCTGAAGAAGGAGGTGGATGAAGCAAAGAATGCTAGTAGTGATGATGAGCAGCATCATAGTCTAGTACTTCCCACGACTACCCAGTTCCAGAGGATGCCCAGATCAACTGCTGTAACAGTCACTTCTAAAGCCACAGTTTCAGCTCCAGCTACTGCCCCCTCTGCTGCTCCCTCACCTGTTTCTGTTGTTGCCACTCCTCCACAAGTCCCACAGACTTCTTCAGAGGCATTTGCAGATGCTCTTTTCTCTACTCCGACATCGACGCACACCGGAGCTGCCAGCCAGAGGACTTCACCGCCAGGAGCTGCCAGAGATCGAGCCTAGAGCGACGTTTAGCTCTATACTTATTTGAACTTTTTTGGTACTTGTTGCCAAAGGGGGAGAATTTGTATAGATCATTAGGCTTCGAGAGAGAGAGAGAGAGTGTTTTGCTTTTATTCGTTGGATTTTCTTGAGAGTTTCTTGCTACAATTCGTTTGTGTCTCTTTGGTGCTACTATGTTTGTTATGCTTGTGATACTTCATTCCGTTATGTGTGTTTGATCATACGATGCTTCATATTATGCTCATTGCTTATCATTATCATTATCTATGTATGATCATTCACTTAGTTGTTTGGTGATGAGTGCTTATGTTATTGTATTCTTATCATTTTGAGCGCTCCACCAAGATGTATGTGACATGGAAGAGTGACCCATAATCCTAATCGATTGTGCATTTGCATTCAAACGCAAATTTAAATAATGCACAAATTTAGGGGGAGCTCTTACTTTTCACATACTTCTCAATGTGACGATGTGCTTCATTGATTATATCATTTGTCGAAGCTTTGATCTATATGTTGTCATCAATTACCAAAAAGGGGGAGATTGAAAGTGCATCTAATCCCCGGGTGGTTTTGGTAATCAATAACAACATATACATCATTGACCTAATTCTTATTGCTAGTGAATTTCAGAAAATATCAATGATTGGCATGGCAAGGACTAATGGACGTGGACCCCTCAAAATGTCAAGGACAAGTTTGGCATCCACATGACTCTTCATTTTCATTTTAGTGATCCAAGATCACATTGAGTCCCTTAGGAATGCCAATACTATTAAAAGGGGATGAGGTATTGTTGATGAGGTTGTTGCTCAAAGTGCTTAGTGGTATTGCTCCAAAATCCTCAGTCACTTTCCCAAAACACATCTGTCCAAACCCTAATTCATCATTTCGGTCCCACCGATATCACCTACTCCGAACCCACCGAGATGATCATTCCATTGCCACAGCCAAAATCCTAACAAAATGGATCCAACGAAATGGTTCTCGGTCTCACCGAGATGGCCTTGCCAACTCTCTATTATCGGTTGTGATTACTTCGGTCTAACCGAGTTCTTTCAATCGGTCTCACTGAGATGGCCTGCCAACTCTCTGTTGCCTTATTGCCTTACTTTGGTCTCACCGAGATAATGCAATCGATGCCACCGAGATGAGGTTTTGCCTTACCATTGCACTTCGGTTGCTCCGAGTTGTTCCCGTTCGGTCCCACCGAAAATCCCAACATTCATATCTTTTACACAGATCCGTCTCACCGAGATTTATGATCGGTGCCACCGAGATGGGTCAAATGTGTGTTATGGTTGGATTTTGGGTGAAGGCTATATATACCCCTCCACCCCCTCTTACCTAGTAAGAGAGCCATCATAACGTGCCTACACTTCCACAATACATTTTCTGAGAGAGAACCACCTACTCATGTGTTGAGATCAAGAGATTCCAATCCAACCATTTGAACCTTGATTTCTAGCCTCTTCAAGTTGCTTTCCACTCCAATCCTTCTCCTACCCAAGCCAAATCTATGAGAGAGAGATTGAGTGTTGAGGAGACTATCATTTGAAGCACAAGTCATCATCAACACACCATTTATTACCTTTTGGAGAGTGGTGTCTCCTAGATTGGTTAGGTGTCACTTGGGAGCCTCCAAGATCATGTGGAGTTGAACCAAGGAGTTTGTAAGGGCAAGGAGATTGCCTACTTCGTGAAGATGTACCCCGAGTGAGGCTAGTCCTTCGTGGACGAAAGCCTTGTTGGAATAGGCAAGGTTGCTTCTTCGTGGACCCTTCGTGGGTGGAGCCCTCCATGGACTCGTGTAACCGTTACCCTCCGTGGGTTGAAGCCTCCATCAACGTGGACGTACGATAGCACCACCTATCGGAACCACGCCAAAAATCATCATTTCTTCATTGCATTTGAAATCTCCAAACCCCTCCTTTACTTACATGTGCAATGTTTTACTTTCCGCTGCTACACTCTTAGAATTGCATGGGTAGGGTGATACTTGACTTGGTGTACTTGCTAAAATCTGCCCACAACTAAAATTGGGAAAATGATAGATTTTTATTTGGTCAAGTAGTCTAATCACCCCCCTCTAGGCATACTTTCGATCCTACATAAAGGCAATTTTTTCGTCATTCGTTAGATGGAGGAGCTCGTTAGTGGCTAGAATGCCAGCCAGTGAACCTTTTGAGGAATTGGCCAGAACTGTTGAAGGCATTCCTTACTTATAATTACCCCCAAGGAATGTTATATACATTAAGAAGGAAAATCAACAGCTTTTGGCAAAGGGAATATGAGAAATTGGTAGACACATATATAAGGTATCATGAAATACTCTTTGCATGTCCTAAACACAATTATCTTGATTACTTAATTGTTAACTTCTTTTATGGTGGACTTGATTCACAAAGCAAACAAGCTTTAGATCTTGCTTCTAGAGGTTCTTTTTTAAGAACTAAAATATCAGAGGCTTGGAGCTTGCTTGATAGAATGAGGTATAATGCTGAGAATTGGTACCTTTGTTCAAAGGAAAAGAGTAAGGTTGATCATGTTCATTATAGCATTAAATCTTTCCTTAGAACTTCAAAAGTAAAAGACTTACATCATGAGTTAAATGTTGGAACTGACCCCATGTTGCATGTTTTGAAAGATTTTTCTGAGTTCCTAGGTATACCAAAGGAAAAATACTTGAAACACAATAGGGAGTCTAAAGCTATTCGCATGGTGGAGGCCATAATAAAGAAAACTACTCCAACTGAGAGACGGAAAGAACCTTATCATAAGCCAAATAACAAGAAGCCAGAGGGAACACCTTCATCTAAGGGGAAGAAGAACTTCAAGTTAGAACAATGCGGGATGCCACCTTATATTGATATAGTAAAAGAACTTGCTACACCTATACCAGTTGTGAACAAACAAGTCCACCTAGACAAAGACACAACTTCTTATCTTAATGGGTGTACTGAAGGTAAGGATGCAGGTAAACAAATTGTATCATGTTCCTTCGGGTGCAAGTCCTACTTTGGGTTGTGCGACCCTGGTTCCCCGATTAATATCATTCCTTACAATTGTTATTAAGCTTGCAAATAAAACGGACAGGAAGCCATGTGGCATTCTTAAAGATGTCAACATTATAATAGCCTCGCTTATTTATCCTATATTTATGTGCTAATGATTTCAGAGGATAATGACTGCCCTATTATTTTTGGAACCGCCTTTCTAAATGTTGTAGGGGCATACATCAAGAAAAAGTCTATCTCAATGAAGTGGGGAGATGAGATGATCAAATTCCCATTTTCCTCTGTATTAAGCAAGCCATATGAAGAAGAAGCTCAAGATAAAGAAGAGCAGAAATTGAATCAGTTGGCTGAGATTCATCTCCAAACACCAGATGATGAAGTTGAACGAGTATTAGTGAGGCCAGAGTCCGTATTTGAGGATGAAGAGAAAGAAGAAATTGAAATGATAATGGATGCCACTCCAATAGTTTGCCAGCGCCTGAATAAAGTTTATGAGGTGCTTGAAAGAAAAGGAGATGAGGAACTACCCCCCTACTTTAAAACCACTACCCAAGGGGCCGATGTATGAATTTATGGATAATACAGAAATATTTCCTGTTATCGTTAATGCTGACCTTTCAGGGAAAGAAAGGGAAAAATTATTGGTGGTGCTAATCAAGCATCATAAGGCTTTAGGCTACTCAAAGAAGGATGTGAAAGGGATACATCCATCCATTTATTCTCATGCCATCCCTATTGAGGAAGGAGCTAAACCCGTAATTGAAAGCCAACGAAGACTTCATCCGGCCTCCAAAAATGTGGTAAGAAAAGAGGTAATACATCTCCTCGATGCAGGGGTAATCTACCCAATATCTGATAGTAAGTGGGTAAGTCCGGTCCATTGTATTCCTAAGAAAGGAGGAGTTTCTTTAGTGACTAATGAAGATAATGACCTAGTCCCTATTAGGGCTATTATTGGATATGGAATGTGTGTTGATTTCAGGAAATTAAATAAATGGACTAAGAAGGATCACTACCCACTGCCGTTCATAAATGAAATATTGGAGAGGTTGGCCAACAACTCTTATTTTTGCTATCTCGATGGATATTCTGGGTTTTCACAAATACCAATCCGACCTGAAGACCAAGAAAAGACTACCTTCACCTGCCCGTACAGTACATATGCATATCGTAGAATGCCATTTGGTATATGTAATGGACCACCTTCATTTCAAAAATGCATTTCTAAAATTTTCCCTGATTTTATTGAAAAAATTGTCGAGGTATTTATGGACAATTTTTTCATCCATGGTACATCCTTCGATAATTGTCTCTATAATCTCACAAAAGTTTTGCAGAGATGCGAAGAAATAGGTTTTGTGCTAAACTGGGAGAAGAGTCACTTCATGGTCACAGAAGGAGTACTGTTGGGACACTGAGTCTCAGGAAAGAGCATAGAGATAGATCGATATAGAATTGAGGTAATAGAGAATTTACCTTACCCTCAGGACATAAAAGGTATGCAAACTTTCATGGGACATGCTAGCTTGTATAGAAGGTTTATCAAAGATTTCTCCAAAATATCAAAACCTTTGAATGACCTCTTGCACAAAGATGTGCCATATTCTTTTGACAAAATTTGCGTGCAGGCATATGAAAAATTAAGGGACACTTTAATCATAGCTCCTATCATCCATCCTCCAAAGTGGGATGAACCCTTTGAGATTATGTGTGATGCTAGCAACTATGCTGTTGGAGCTGTCCTTGGCTGGCGGGATGATAAAAAACTCAATGTTGTCTTTTATGCTAGCCGGAGCTTGGATGAGGACCAAAAACATCTGGCTACTACTGAGAAAGAGTTGCTTGCTATTGTCTTTGCTTGTGATAAATTCCGTCCTTACATTATTAACTCTAAAGTGATAGTTCACACGAATCATCGTGCCTTACATTACCTCCTTGCAAAAAGGGACGCTAAGTCCCGATTGATTTGATGGATATTGCTACTTCAAGAATTTGACTTGCAGATAGTAGACCGCAAGGGAGAAGATAAACCGGTGGTAGATCATCTATCGCGCATGGAAAGGATACCATATGATCCAGTCCCTATAAATGAATCCTTTCCAGGTGAGAGTTTGGCTATGATTAAAAAAACGGAACCTTGGTTTGCAGATTATGCTAACTTTCTTGTAGGAAAGTACATGCCACCTGATATGAGCTATCATCAGAGGAAAACGTTCTTCAGTGATCTGAAGTATTATTTCTGGGATGATCCTTTTCTTTATCGGCATGGACCAGATGCCATGATAAGGCGTTGTGTTCTAGAGCATGAGATGAATGCTATACTTGAAGGCTGCCATAGCAGCCCATATGCAGGACATCATGCCGGTGACAGGACTGCAGCCAAGGTGCTTCAATCCGGATTTTATTGGCCAACTCTTTTCAGAGATGCTCACAGATTTGTTAAAAATTGTGATGCATGTCAACGCACAGGTAACATAGGAAGAAGGCAAGAAATGCCCATGAATTATAGTCTTGTCTGTGAACCCTTTGATGTTTGGGGATTGGACTATTTGGGACCTTTTCCTGTTTCAGATGGATACACTCATATTCTTGTGGCTGTAGATTATGTTACCAAGTGGGTTGAAGCCTTACCAACCAAACATGCAGACGCGACTACTTCATTGAAGATGATAAAGCACATCATCTTACCTAGGTTTGGAGTTCCTAAAATTCTTATCACTGATGGTGGATCTCATTTTATACAGGGAATTTTCGGAAGGATACTCCGGAAGTATGGGGTAACTCACCGAGTAGCCTCTCCATATCATCCACAAACTAGTGGTCAAGTGGAACTCTCCAACCGGGAGATAAAAACTATATTGGAGAAGACGGTGTAGAAATCCAGAAAAGATTGGGTAGGTAAGCTAAACGAAACACTATGGGCCTACCGCACCGCCTACAAGAATCCCATGGGGATGTTGCCATATAAAATGGTGTATGGTAAGGCTTGTCATTTACCTTTAGAACTAGAGTATAAGGCTTTTTGGGCTATCAAGAATATTAATTTTAATCTTAAGGAAGCCAGAGAGAAAAGATTGCCGGATATACATGCTCTAGGCGAGCTTCGTAATAGTGCTTACGAGAGTGCCAGATTGTTTAAAGAAAAGATTAAGATGTGGCATGATCGTAAGATACTAAAACAA
Organism: Elymus sibiricus; assembly: GCA_039707655.1. Taxonomy (NCBI): domain Eukaryota; kingdom Viridiplantae; phylum Streptophyta; class Magnoliopsida; order Poales; family Poaceae; genus Elymus; species Elymus sibiricus. Next base: position 225,046,430 of record CM077670.1, on the reverse strand, counting down.
ACTTTCACTGCCGGGGACAAGGTCCTCCTATTTAATTCCTGTCTAAAGTTGTTTCCAGGGAAACTCAGGTCTCGTTGGGAAGGACCCTACGAGATAGAAGAAGTACATAACTCCGGAGCTGTTAGGCTAAAAGGAGGAAAAGATGGACCCTGGATTGTGAATGGACAACGCTTGAAGCTATAACTCGCAGATGAATGAAAGGAAGACCGGGAGGTGGAAGAGGTAAGTTTTCTCACCATCGAGCAAGCCGAGGTCCTTCGGAGGGAACGAAAGGTATGAAATAATACCCCAGCAAGATGAATGTAAATACAAGTCTAGAGATTAGTATTTTATTTCCTTAGCCTTGCTAAAACATAAGTCTGAGCAGTGGAATTTTCATCAATAGTTGGAAGCTTTGTCACTAACCTTTCAGAAGAGAAAAAATTCTAAGGGAGAAGCTGACGTTGCGATCTACAAAACGAAAGACGACATTCCAAATGACCGTAAGCACCCGTTTGGGCGGTCGCACAGATGGCGGACGGAGTTGGCGAAAATTTTAGAACGAAAGACGGCGTTCCATGCAGACCCCAGTGCCCGTTTGAGCGGTCGTTTGATTTGTCCACCGTAAAGAGGGCAATCACAGAGCAAACAACGGCGTTTCAAATGACCACGAGCGCCCGTATGAGCGCTCACATGATTTTGTCGCTGTATCAGGTGAAAAAAGGTCTCGGTAGCAGACCAAGCGACCGGTCATACGAGCGCGAGCGCCCGTATGAAAGGCCGTCCTTTGGTCTGTTCTCACGATCCTTTCCCGATTTTGTTTTGATTTCCTTCTAACAAACTTTTTATCCTTGATCTCGTGATTAGTTGTGAGCTTAGCCTTTATAAGGAGGGAAGGGGCATGTCATTAAGCCCTAAACCATCTAATATCACGTCTCCTTTGCCTCCCATCTCCACCAAAAAGCTTTTAGTTACAAATCACAAGTCTGGCCGCCACCATGAGCAACAAGACCTCATCCACCCGTGCTCGCATCATCCCCTTCCCAAACTTGGATGATGTCGTGCTCTCAGGATGGGAAGACCTGAGGAAGCTATGCCTCAAGGAGGAGCCACGTCCGGAGAACAAAGACCTTGATGAGAAGGTCGAGGTGGTGAAGATCAAAGAGGAAGAACAAGCAAAAGAAGGAGATGATGACACCACTCCAGATGAGTATCCTCCTAATACCTACCTATTCAATATCTATGGATCTATTCCATTATTTCCTCTAGGGCCTCCTCAAGCTGAGTGGGGAAAGGAGCCACCGACCCTAGAGGAGATGAAGGAAAAGATCAGGGAATTGGAGAAGGTTTCAAAGGCTTGCGTTAATGTGATCGGAGATGGGATTGATTCTTACTGGTGGATGAACAAAGACTTGGAAGCAAGGGTTGATGGCCTTCTTCATAAGGTCGGGCTGATGATTGACGCTCTTAACAACAACACTGCACAACTTGAGTTTTTGACCCAGGTTGTAGATGATCAGCAAGGCGTGATCGAGGGGATGAAAAAGAAACTCAAGAGCATCTGCGCTGCCTTCCTAGATTCCCAGGAGTGAGTATATAATGCTTAGTGCCTGGATCTCCCTGACTTGATTGTAAGCTTGGGGGAGATTCACGTGCACTTTGTATCTTTACTTTTATGTTTTTCCTTTCCGCAAGTTGAGATTAGGGTTTACTTTCAATAAGGATGAACTATCAAATTTTCTCTTAAATAAGGGATGATCCTTTCCGATGAGTATATGCATATCTTGATGTGTGAGATCATTACTGTTTAATTGAGAACATACTTGATGATTGATGTGATCTAAATAATAGCACATGATTACTTTCATGATGATTATAAGTCCTCCACATTGCAGTTGCTAAATTTTTGAAAGGACATGAAATAAATATATATGCTAGTTCATTGAGGGTTTCAACTCACAAAAGGGCAAGCGAAGTAATTAACCCTCCTAAAAATTAAAAAGTGCTCTTGTGACATAATTCTTTCCGAGATTCATGTTTGGCTTGCATATCATACAAAAAGATGAAATGAGCCTTTAACATGTCTCAATGACAGGAGACTAAATCACATAAGGTATATAAGGTCTCGAAAAGAACAAGAGGAAGAGAATAACTGCTTGCCCGGTTGAAACAGTGATGAACTAGGATATGAAGTTGTTACCGGTTCACAATAAAATTGAGTATTGGATTGTGGATGCCTGCATGATCATTATCATAGTGATTATGAGCTATCATTTGTTACAAATCTTTTATCTTAAACCGTTCCTCTAGAACAGTGATGGACTCATGCTTCTTCATATCTGTATCTCATAAACACAAGGCTGACCTTGTTTTTAGAAGCCACGGTACTTGCTCGGGGATGAGCAAGACTTAAGCTTGGGGGAGTTGATGAGTCCAATTTATGTGATAATTTTACTATGTATTTTGTGCCTACATGGTAGGCTTTGTGGAATTTTACCGCGTTCGCGCACTTCCTTTTGTTGATAATCCCTCAGGTGACATGTTTTGGATCAATTAACATTTAATGAAGAAAATCCTCAGAAATGGTAGTGGAATCACGTATTTAAAGTGATAATCACTTTCCATAAAATAATCAAGCAAGAAGGCCAAAGGAACGGGCATCGTCGCGCTTCCAGAGTGAAAGACGGCGTTCCATACAACCGCGAGCGCCCGTGTGAGCGGTCGTATGGCACACCGCCGCCACCACTGGATCAACTATTTCCACCCATCGAATCGGATCATGGATCAGATGCCCAGAGACACCATAAACTCATCCAGAAGGAAGAACCCTAGCCTCCAGAGTTCATCCGGAGGAGCGATTGGCAAGGAGAAGGAGGGGGATCCTTCTCACCGCGAGGAGGGGGATAACATCATCATCATCATCTTCCACATCCTTATCATCTGCAACATCAAGAACCCCAATGGATCCTTTGGTGTATCATTTGAACCCCTCATCCATGTATTTCATTACCATTGCTATGGTGTTTGTTGCCCTGATGTGTGAGTAGACCCCTAGTTCTCGGGGATATGGATGAACCTTGGTATGTGTAGGATCTGAAATGTTAATGTGGATATGAGATCCCCTGTTGAATGCTTAGTTTAATAACTTCATGAATGTTGCGAAGGGGCCCCACTCAACATTTGTGCCTTATGGCCACGAAGTATATCACTGTTGTTGTAAAGGTTTAGGATGTGGAGGTAATTAGAGGTGATAGTAAAAGCCTACTGCTCCTAATCTTTGCAATTGACCGAGGAATTACAGAGAACCCTAGAGAGGCCGCATCCACGCGGAAACCCTTAATTATCATGAGTTGTAACCCTCTGGGAGACTATGATGGTGACGTGCGTGGCACGAAGTCTACCACGAGTAGAACATGTACTGTACCCGGCTCCACCCAGCATAATCGTCAACAGTGGCTCAAGTATCTGGTTTATACTATGCTTATGCATATGTGTGTTAGATACATACCAATGGGGATTCCAGACTCCCTGAGAACACCTTTTCATTCTGTTGTTTCACTAGTCATCACAATCTCTACACTCCATTTACTTTTATGTTATTTAGTTGCAAGTTACAATATTACTCAACAACCATTTATATTTGCCCTCACTCTGCTTTAAGTCTACAATTATTTGCAGGCACGAAAATACATAATTCTCTACAAGAGGCGAAAGTCTGATTCCTATGCTCCCTGTGGGATCGATACTCTTACTTCGAAAAGGCTACAACTAAACCCTGTGCACTTGCAGGCCATCAGGGTATACGTCATGGAGAAGTTAGAATACAATAGGTATTATGCAAGAACAATTATGAATGAGTTTATAACAGTACCTACAGTGGATGATTTGATTTATTATACTAATGGATCTCACGAAGTTTCTGTTGAGTTTTGTGTGCTGAACTTTTTCAAGTTTTGGGTGAGATCACGATGGATGAAGGAATAAGGAGCGGCAAGACCCTAAGCTTGGGGATTCCCAAGGCACCCCATGGTAATATTCAAGGAAGACCCAAGCGTCTAAGCTTGGGGATGCCCTGGATGGCATCCCCTCTTTCGTCCACAATTCATCGGTATGTTACTTGGAGCTATATTTTTATTCATCAGATGATACGAGTTTTACTTGGAGCGTCTTGTGCCATAATTTTGTTTGCTTTTTAGTTTGCCACAATCATTGTTTGCTGGATACACCTTTTGAGAGAGACACACATTCATTTGTTAGAATACTCTATGAGCTTCACTTATATCTTTTGAGCTATGCAGTTGCTCTTGTGCTTCACTTATACTTGTTAGAGCACGACGGTGGTTATATATTTTATAGAAATTATTGCACTCTCATGCGTCACTTAAATCTTTTTGAGAGTCTTAAATAGGAAGTGGTAATATAGATGAGTTATAAGACTAGTCTAAAAATGATAGGTATAAAAGAGTGGTATAATAAAAACTGTCATGTAGATCACTAAATATGATGTGTATAGATTAATTATATTGATGTCATAATATGAAAGGGTATTGGTTCATGATTATTGGTTAGTAGAAATATTGATATTAAAGCTTGTTATTAACTACTCATTTAAGTGTCCGACATGGCATGGTGGGAAAGTTTGAGCATTTTTATATCTGATTGAAATCTTTGAGTGCTATCATAATCGGGGGTGCGCGATGGTTAACTCCTACCAACCTCCTCCCTAGGGGCATGCGAGTAGTACTTTGCTTCGAGGGCTAATAAAACTTTCACAAAAAGTATATGAGTTCTTTATGACTAATGTGAGTTCATGGACAATTATGCACTCTCACCTTTCCGCAATTTGCTAGCCTCTTCAGTACCGTGCATTGCCCTTTCTCACCTCGAGAGTCAGTGCAAACTTCGCCGATGCATCTAAATCCTGTGATATGATATGCTCTATCACACATAAGCCTACTTATATCTTCCTCAAAGCAGCCACCATACCTACCTATCATGGCATTTCCATAGCCATTCCGAGATATATTGCCATGCAACTTCCACCGTTTCGTATAATGACATGTGTGTTCATCGTCATATTGCTTTGCATGATCATATAGAGCTAACATGATATTTGTGGCAAAGCCACCATTCATCATTGTTATACATGTTACGCTAGATCATTGCACATCCTGGTACACTGCCAGAGGCATTCTTATAGAGTCATCTTGTATCAGTTTATCAAGTTGTAAGTAAATAAAAGTGTGATGATCATCATTATTAGAGCATTGTCCCAGTGAGGAAAAGAATAATGGAGACTGATGAGTCCTCCAAAATGTGGGGATGAGGTCCATGAGATTGTTCTAAAAAAAGAGAAAAAAATGAAATGAGAGAAAAAGAGAGAAGGGGCAATGCTACTATCCTTTTACCACACTTGTGCTTCAGGGTAGCACCATGTTCTTCATATGGAGAGTCTCCTGCGATATCACTTTCATATACTAGTGGGAATTTTTCATTATAGAACTTGGCTTGTATATTCCGATGACGGGTTTCTTCAAATGCCCGAGGTTTTCATGAGCAAGCAAGTTGGATGCACACCCACTTAGTTTCCATTAAGCTGTCATACACTTATAGCTCTTAGTGCATCTGTTGCATGGAAATCCCTACTCCTCGCATTGATATCGATTGATGGGCCTCTCCATTGCCTATTGATCCGCCGAGTTGATGCAAGCCTTCCTTCCTTTTTGACTTCTCCTATATATCTCTACCACCGCATTCTTTTCCACCCATAGTGCTAATGTCCATGTCTCTCACACTCATGTATTGAGTGGAGTTGAAAATGCTGAAGTGCGTGAAAAGTATGACCCAATTTCCTGGTTTGACACCGGGGTGCTCATGGTTTATATTTATGCGGTGAAGGCAGAGTCATGCCATGCTTACATAATTCAGTGAGTAGGGATAACACTCGTTGAGCATCGTACATTTTGAAAACTTAATGATTATGTTCTTGTATTCATGGATATTATTATGTTGATATCAATTACTTCATCGTTTCTCAATATTTATACTGTAAGAGAGATTACATGATAAACATGCTAGGTAGCATTCAACATCGAAAATTCTGTTTTTATCATTTACCTACTCGAGGACGAGCAGGAATTAAGCTTGGGGATGCTGATACATCTCCAACGTATCCATAATTATTGATTGTTTCATGCTATTATATTATCATTCTTAGATACTTTTTATGCAATTTTATATCATTTTTGGGGACTAACCTATTAACTTAGTGCCTAGTGCCAGTTGCTGTTTCCTGCTTGTTTTTTGTTTTACAGAAAATCCATACCAAACGGAGTCCAAACGCTACGAAACTTTTTGATGATTTTTTCTAGACAAAAGAGACCCTAGAAGCTTCGGGGGAGGACCAGAAGACCTACGAGGAGACGACAAGGCAACAGGGCGCGCCCTGATGCCTTGTGGGCCCCTCGTGGCTCTGTCTAACCTAACTCCAGCGCCATAAATTCCCAAATATTCCAAAACCCCCAGAGAAAAAGATGAAACAATTTTTCCACCGCCGCAAGTGTCTGTTCTTCCGCGATCCCATCTGGAGGCCTTTTCCGGTACTCTGCCGGAGGGGGAATCGATCACGGAGGGCTTCTACATCAACCTTGCTGCCCTTCCGATGATGTGTGAGTAGTTCACCACAGACCTACGGGTTCATAGCTAGTAGCTAGATGGCTTTCTCTCTCTCTTTGATCTTCAATACAAAGTTCTCCATGATCTCCATGGAGTTCTATCCGATGTAATCTTCTTTTGCGGCGTGTTTGTTGGGATCTGATGAATTGTGGGTTTATGATCAGACTATTCATTGAAAGTAATTGAGTCTTTTCTGAACTTTATTGTGCATGATTATTATAGCTTTGTATTTCTCTCTGATCTATCTGTTTGTTTTGGCCAACTAGATTGATTTATCTTTAGTGGGAGAGGTGCTTTGTAATGGGTTCAATCTTGCGGTGTCCTCACCTTGTGACAGAAGGGGTAGCGAGGCACATATTTGTATTGTTTCCATTAAGGGTAAACAATGGGGTTTAATCATATTGCTTGAGTTTATTTTGTCTACGTCATGTCATCATACTTCATGCATTACTTTGTTTGTTATGAACTTAATATGTAGAGAGGCAAGCATAGAAGCGCTTTCGAAATGGAGTAATAGTAGTAGATGCAGAATTGTTTCGGTCTACTTGTCATGGACGTGATGCCTATATACATGATCATTGCCATGAATAACGTCATAACTATGCGCTTTTCTATCAATTGCCCAACAGTAATTTGTCTACCCACCGTATGCTATGTTTCAAGAGAGAAGCCTCTAGTGAAAACTATGGCCCCCGCGTCTACTTTAATTATATTACTAAAACCAAAAATACCTTGTTGCAATTATTTTACTTTTTATTTACTTTTCAATTTATATATCTATCATTACCAGATTTAATCCTTGCAAGTAACGAGTTCGAGGGGATTGACAACCCTCTTGCCCGCGTTGGGTGCAAGTATTTTCTCTTGTGTGTGTAGGTACTGCTCACTAGGAATTTGCGTGGTTCTCCTATTGGTTAGATAACCTTGGTTCTCACTGAGGGAAATACTATCTGCTACTATATTGCTTCACCCTTCCTCTTCGGGGAAAATCCCAATGCAGCTCACAAGTAGCACATCTCCATAGCCATCACCTCCATCACCACCGCAACCATTCTCTCCAAGTTAGTCATACTTTTAATTGGTGCATCGCAATCTGCAACTATTGTAAGACTATTCATCAATCAATCATTCATCTTTATGTCGTGTTCAGTGATTTCTTCTTCCGATCCGATAGGGATGTGTGAGTAGTCCCTTAAGGCAATGGGTTGAGGCAAGGCCTTGCAACCCTATGTATTTGTGCACGGGGTCGTTGGAATGACTTTGCTTGATTGAAGTTATTTGTATGTGTGATTCACAACAAAGTTGTCTTTTGGCTTCTTCTCGTTCTAAGGACCTGCAGGTACCCAGAATCCCGTAGATCAATCAGGGAGGAGGTAAGAAGCAAGGATGCATGGAACGCTATTCTGAAAATCACTGACAAAGTATTACTATGGTAGCGAAAAGCAATTCCTTGGGATAAATGAGGTGTAGTCATTAAACGCCCAATGCTTTTGTCTGAAGTATTTCTTAATAACCAAGGTAACCCCTAAGGGACATCGGTTGGACAACCGACTTTGGACACATCCATCACTTTATCGTGTTGTGAGTAGATTGTAACGGGTGTCTTCCAGGACTATGTTTAATATTAAGATGAGATCCCACGCAGAAGTACAAGGTTGTAAGATTAAGACCTCATACCCATGCCTATTTTCATATCATTATTTACATTCCAAAAGGTTGTTAAATGTCCTGTTAAAAACTGGAATATTAACAAGAACAATAACTTGTCTGGGTCTTTGTCGTAGTGCACATTCTCTCGTGGGTTCGATACCACTACTGCAGGATGCTGCTAAAGCGACACTAGTATCAGAGACCAATCGACGAAACTGTGTGCGATGCATGAATCGCAAACGGTATCATAATAAAACCGTCACCAATAAGACGAACTATGTGCGATGGCGGAGACATCAAGCACGATTCAGATTAGAGCTGTGTGTGCGATACGTGGCATATAGTTGATCCATACGAACTGTTTGCATGAGCCAGAACAACAAAAACGGTCAGCCAGATCGAGGTGTGTGCGATATACGGAATACAGTTCACTCGGATGAACTATTTGCGATTACCCAACACAACAGAAACGGTTAGCCAGATCAAGGTGTGTGCGATAGACGGCATACAGTTCACTCGGATGAACTGTTTGCGACGAGTCAAAACAACAGAAACGGTTCACCTTAACAAGATGTGTGTGATACGCGGCAAACAGGTCAGTAATCAGAAATGTGTGGGAAGACCGATAACAACATAGACGATTCCTGCTAATAAGCCGTGTGTGTTGTGGGCAAATGATTGATGGTATACAATTGTTAGTGATTGATGAAATCATCACCGACGGGTTCCCTAGTTTAGCCCGTGGGCGATGTGATTTGCTCTGTCCGCACAACATCTATGCTCTGTCTACAGAAGAACAACATATATACTTATAAGAACATGATTGCATAACCAAATTAAACATCCAATTACATAAGTGACTACACACACCAAAGTAAACAATTACATGCATACCAAACTAGGAGAAACGATCATCTAATCATCTACTTCTTGTTGTGACAACGCTTGCCATTGCTCTGCTTCCGGCTGGATCCCTAGCCATTTTGGGGAAGAAGGAGGCACTTCCTCATGTCAACGATGCTCCTGTACATCTCGTAGCTCGTGTATGCCTCCTTGGCCGCGTACACGACGTGAGCTTCGTCGAGTTTCTCCATCCAGGCGGAGTGTCAGGCACGCTTGTCCTTGTTGCAGGAATCCTTCATGTCTCTGTAGTAGGGGTCGATGATGGCCTTGGCGAGGTGAACCAGTGAGTCCTTCTCATGCTTCTTGCTGCCCCAGATCTTGTATTTGCCCTGGATGTTGACAAGATTCTGGCAGGCGATGCCCGAATTCTTGAGCACCTTTACATCGTTGGTGATATCTACCGTAGCGAACATGTAGTGGGGGCTGTTGACAAACCTGGCGAAACGCTCGCAAGGCCTTGTTGCTAGGCAGTAGTGGTAGATGAGGACGTCATTGCGCACGCACATCTGGGCGACGGTGACCTTGTGATGAGACCCAGCACGAGCGCGGGTGTACTCGAGGTCGAACCCGACCACCTTGTACTTCTCCACAGCAAGCAACAGCTCCATAGTGTGGATGGAGTTCTCCACCCAGATCGGGTTGTTGGTGTACACCACCGAGAGCTCCGTGAACCTTCTGTGGGTGTCCACTATGGCATGCATGGTGAACTGCCGCTCGTCGTCGGCAGCCACTGGGAGCGCCATTGGAGCTGCGTAGGATACCCTCTCTGTATTTGTCGTCGTGGGTGTGCTTCTTGCAATACTGGGGTGCGATCGAAAGGTTGAAGAGACACAAGGGTTAAATGGCCGCTGTAATAAATGGGGGCCGGACGGCCTAGCACGTCTAGTCACATCGTTCCCGGGGGAGGATTCCAGTGCACGCTAGCTTGAGCACAGCACACACGTTTCGTTTGGCCACGCGTGGGCTCGAAGAGGCACCAATGTATCATTGGTGAACCTGTTCCCACGCAACCGTGCATGTTACCGCGCGCAACCGCGTAAGCTTCCCGCCCAACTCGTTTGGCCACATGTCGGCTCGAAGAGGGGCCAATCGTGGGCGTATATTGGCAAAAGCTTTGCAAAAATGAACTATGTGGAATGACTTAGGCTCCTCCCAATGCTCCACCTTGTACAGTTGGTAAGCCTGCCACGTAGGCCAAAAATTTGATGTGGCAAGTTAATTAAGAGGAGAGAGATGAGTGTGGTGACCCCAGGAAGAAACAATGCCAAGCGCGTGAACCTAGGCAAAACATTTAAATGAAAGAAGCCCACCATTGCATGAAGAATTTTAGTTGCTAAATCATTAAAGGAAGGAAGATTAGCTAGAAGAAGCTAAGCACCTATGCATTGGGGAGTATAGTTGCTAAGCTATTTAATGTGCTTAATTAGCACCTCATCTAAGCACCTGCGTGCAATAATGTCGAAGATCGCTGTCTGAGTATGCAATATAGATCGTCTGCGATGAGATCGATAGGGGAAACACATTCGAGAATGGTAAATAAAATCAAATCCATTAAGGTTCATATATTAATCGTCCATTGCATATTAAGGTCAAAATATTACTACCAATGTACGAGTCTCATACGATGCCATTTCAACGATTGTACCACAAGTTCCAGAAATATTACAAGGCTCTAAATCGAAGTTTACAAGGTTCAAACTGATATTATAAATGAAATTTAGCTCATGCAGCTGTAGACACCCGCGCCGATCAGCTGAACATTGTCAGAAGCTGGGCTCCGGGGACCCTGGTTTGAACACCGGGGGCAAGCTTGTTCCTATCAACTAGACAGTGACCACAGCGAGGCTACAGCGAGAGCATGCTCACACATAAGGCATGACAGGGGACACAATAGCTACCCAGGTTCGGGCCATCGTGCGGTGTAAAACCCTACTCCTGCTTGGTTGGGATTGCTCTGGTGGGATTGTGCGTACAAGCGTACAAGGTAGGAGAAGGTGGAAAAGTGGCCGTCCCCCTCTAAGGGTGCACCCTTCCCCCTTTTATACCTGCCTTGGTCCTCTTCCCTCGAAAATATTGGTAGGAAGGGTTGCCACACAACGGCAATTCGAAGGGGGACAGGTGCACAGTCTTATCCTGACCAAAGGTGGTCTCCGCCTGCAAAGGCACTATCCATGACGCGCTGGTGGGCTCGATGATGACACCTGCCCTGCGCGCCTTATCGTCCTGGTCTTCCTACACCAAACGGGCAGTCTTTGGGATTTGCTTTGGGGGTGGGCAGCTGGCGCTACCCCCTTATCACCAAAGGGGAAATCCTCTCTGACCGTACCTGCTGATACGGCCCTGTCGCTATCGTCATCCCATGCGGGTGCGCCACCCACGTGGTGGGCACAAGATCGCGAGGCCTGGCGCCAAGCGGCGCCTGGCTTGGATGGCTTCGGAAGGCCACCTTGGGAAGCCGCCTCGGGAGGCCGCCTCGCAAGGGAACCTCGCGAGGCTTCCTGCTGCTGCTGAGTCTTTGGTGGGTCCGCTCCTTGCGGAGGGGGTCCTCATGAGGCCGGCGCCTCACGAGGTGTCTTGCTTCGCGGCGCCCATGGCTGGGCCGCCCCTTGGGCCTTCGCCAGGTGTTGCTTCCAGGGCCGACTGTAGCCCCGGGCCCGTGATGCGCACGCTTCTACCCGTTGGGAATGAAACGACGCGGGGCTTAAGTGGACTGCCGGGCCCAGGCAGGGACGCATGGCGCATGACGGGACATGGGATGCCCCGACTTCCTCCACTACGCCTTGGCAACCGCCCGCGCTACCATAAAATTGACCTGCGCGGGGCGCAGGGCCATCATTGCCTTCCTTCGCACTCCTCTCTTTGCCTCCCTTCGTCTTCCTCACACACTGCTTCTTGCGACCCCTCATCTTCTCGATCCGGAGCTTCACCACACATCCATGGCTCACGCAGCAAGAAGGGTAGGGCGAAGGCGGCGACCGTGGTGTAGACGGAGCTAGAGCCTGCCCTGGGGAGATCCACGATCGTCAACGCGGAGGGGCTCGACAAGGTATGCCCCATGACCGCCAGTGCCCACAATGAGTGGAAGGCCACTCAGATCTAGCCGGGCTCGCGCCGTGCTGCCGACCTCGACATCATCACCATCCCCCTCTACATTCACACCATCTACGCCGGCTTACTGCCGCCTTTTTCCGATTTCTTCAATGCCATCCTCTCGCACTACCAGATCCACGCGCTCCATCTCCAGCCGAACTCCATCCACCTCCTCTCCCTCTTCGCCAACTTCTGCGAGGCATTCATGGGCGTGAAGCCCTTTGTGGCTCCCTTCCGCCACTTCTACAGCTTGAGGCTATCCGCGGCAAACCAGTGCTCAGGGTGCACTTCATTCCGCAGCGTGGAGGGGACGGGGAACGACACCATCAACATGAAGATCACCAAGAAGGTGGAGGGCTACAGGCAGCGCTGGGTCTACATGAACGCATGCCAGTATAGCCCCCTGCTGCAGCTACCGGCAGCCCCCGCCATGAAGAGCTCCAGATGGGAGCACGCCAAGCTCACAGACCCCAAGCTGGCGCCGCTATGGGGGAGGATGGACGAGCTGAAGGCCGCAAATGTGACAGGAGCGATGGTCGTCAGGTGTCGGTGTCAAAACCGGCAAACCTCGGGGTAGGGGGTTCCGAGCTGTGGATCTCGGATCGGTGGTAACAAAGACAAGGGAGATGATGTTTACCCAGGTTCGGACCCTCTTAATGGAGGTAAAACCCTACGTCCTGCTTTTGTTTATATTGATGGAGATGTATCGAATACAGAGTTGATCTACCTCGAGATCGTAATGTGTGTCTAACTCTATCGTGGAGGTACAAAGGCTGTAGATTAGATCGTGGAGGTACAGAGGCTTGCGGCGGCGTAAAAACTCATCTAGGTTAACTTTTGGGGGTTTCTGAATATATATGATTTTTTTTGCGTTGGAATCACGCGAAGAGGTGCCACAGGGGGCCCACGAGGCACTAGGGCGCGCCTGGGGGGGGGGGCAGTCGCGCCCAGGTGGCTTGTGGGGCCCCTGTGGCTCTTCTGCTGCTCCTCTGAAGCTTCCTGGGTCTGTTTCCTTCCAGAAAAAATCGTCAAAAAGTTTCGCTGCATTTGGACTTCATTTGATATGGATTTTCTGGAAAACCAAAAACAAGCAGAAAACAACAACTGGCACTGGGCACTAGGTCAATATGTTAGTCCATGAAAATCATATAAAACCCATATAAAAGTGCACCAAAATCATACAAAACTATAATAAACATGGCATGAATACTTCATAAATTATAGATACATTGGAGACGTATCAGCATCCCCAAGCTTAATTCCTGCTCGTCCTCGAGTAGGTAAATGATAAAAAAAAATAATTTATGAAGTGTGAATGCTAGCATAGTGCATAAGTTTAATCAATGATAATTTTAGTCACTTTTCCTAGCATCAGAACAGCAACTCTTTCTCATAAAACTCATCATGATAAAGTAGCAATCAATTCACATGTTATGGTTCAAACAATGCAATCTCTTGAAACTTAACAACCTATGTTCTTAGTCACCAAACAATTGCAATTCAACTTAATTTCAACAAAGTCTAAGTAAGAGCTCCACATACTCAATTATCATATAGTCTTCTATGATTGCTAGTAGTCAAAGCATATTTTTAGAACAAATGGCATCCATCGAACACAGAGAAAGATAGGGGCTTAATGTTTCGCCTCCCAACTTATTTATCATAGAGATAATTGTCAACAATAATAATTCATGATCAAATATTTTTGACTGGCCATATATGCCTAGATCTTTCCCCACCACAAGATGCTTGCCAACTAGAGAATAGTTGAGGTTGAAATGCGAATGAATACTTATTGACTCTTACATAAAAGTAAATACATAAAGGTAAATGCATAAAATTAAAAGATATGCCCTTCGCAGAGGGAAGCAGAGGTTGTTATGCACTTTTTATTTTTGGATGCACAAGCCCTTAATGCAAAGGAACGTCACGTTATATTGCCCCTTGTGATAGCAACCTTTATTATGCAGTCCATCGCTTTTATTTCTTTACCATCACAAGTTCCTACAACGCTTATTTTCCCTTGTAATAAAAGATCATACATATTTTAGGAGCAATTTTTATTGCTTTTTGCACCGATGACAACTTACTTGAAGGATCTTATTCAATCCATAGGTGGGTATGGTGGACACTCATGGCAAGAAACTGGGTTTAAGGGTTTTTGGATGCACAAGTAGTATCTCTACTTAGTACGAATTTTTTGGCTAGCAAAAGATCCTAAGCAAGCACCACATGTTGGAGGATCCATAACAATATAACTTCTATGCAAATATACCCAAACATAACTCATTACGTTGTCTTCCTTGTCCAACTTCAACTAATTTGCTCAAGTTTGAAAATAATTAATGGGTATTCACAATCATAAAAGATGTCCAAGATAATATATTTATATGTGAAAGTTCTCTTCCTTATACTAATCATTCATGAATTGCTTGTATGACCACTATTGTGATTGTCAAGCTCCAATAGATTTCACTTTCTAACCCAAATGTGAAACTACTACTAGACATGATACAAGCATATGAAGCACATATAATTTCAAATTTATGATTTTCAATTCATTCAACAATTTACTCATAGGATATAAGTGAATAACAAGAGTAAATGACAAACTACTCCAAAAAGATATAAGTGAAGATCAAATGAGTAGTTAAGTAAATAGGTAGCTATGTGAGGACTCTCTCTTATTTAAAAATTTCAGATCTTATTATTTTATTCAAACAGCAAGAAAAACAAAATAAAATTACATTCCCAGAATAGCACATATCATGTGAAGAAGCAAAAACTTAGGCTCAACCAAAACTGACCGATAATTGTTGATGAAGAAAGGTGGGATGCCTATCGGGGCATCCCCAAGCTTAGATGCTTGAGACTTCTTGAAATATTAATTTGGGATGCCTTGGGCATCCCCAAGCTTGAGCTCTTGTGTCTCCTTAATTCCTCTCATATCATGGCTTCTCCTAAATCTTTAAAAACTTCATCCACACAAAACTCAACAAGAACTCGTGAGATAAGTTAGTATAAATCAACTCAAAACCTTAACATTCTATACTGTAGAAAATCATTAAAATTATAATTAAACATTGCATACTAAATGCCTCTGCATATTTAATACTCTTATCCACAAATAGAAACATTGAACAAGCAAACATATGCAAACAATGCAACCATAACAGCAATCTGCCAAAACAGAATAGTCTTTAAAGGGGGATTATAAGTTCATACTTCCCTAACTCCAAAAATTCTGAAAAATTACCACGTGATAGAGGACTCATGCATGCTTACTGTGTAAAAATTTCAGATTTTATCATGTTCTGACTATTCAGGAATATTCTGGACATAATAGAAAACTTTCTGTTTTCAAACAGGAACACATGAACTTGCAAACTGAGCATGGTAAAGGCTATAATTGGCATTTTTATTGAACTAGAAGATACAAAACATGATTATTGATAACAGAAAGAAAATCTCAATGAAAGAAAATGACGCTCCAAGCAAAACACATATTATGTGACGAATAAAAATATAGCTCCGAGTGAGGTTACCGATAGTGTTGAAGACGAAAGAGGGGATGCCTTCCGGGGCATCCCCAAGCTTAGTTGCTTGGGTCTTCCTTGAATATTACCTTGGGGTGCCTTGGGCATCCCCAAGCTTAGGGTCTTTCCGCTCCTTATTCTCCTCATATCAATATCGCACCCAAAACTTGAAAACTTCAATCACACAAAACTTAACGGAACTTGTGAGATAGGTTAGTATGATAAATGTAAATCATCCACTTAGGTACTGTCAAGACAAGATTCATAATTGTTCTCACATAATACCTACTGTATTCTATCATTTACACAATTTATATTACTCAATATAAGCTATGGAAACACTAAAACAAGCAAACTATGCATCGAAAACAGAATCTGTCAAAAACAGAACAGCATGTAGTGAGCGATTTAAAAACCATACTTCTGTACCTCCAAAATTTCTGAAAAATTAGGACAACGTAAACAATTTCTAACACAATACTGTGTAAAAATTTCAGAATTTTTCACTCTCCAGTACAGAATAGAAATTCCAGCACTGGACGCAAAAGTTTCTGCTTTTGCACAGAATCAAATCAACAAGCATCCACACTATCCCAAAGGCTTTACTTGGCACATTATTGAAAGAAAACATATAAAACATGATTACTAGAGTATCTTAATCATGTGAACACACAAAAACAGTAGGTAAAAATACTGGGTTGTCTCCCAACAAGCGCTTTTCTTTAATGCCTTTTTAGCTAGGCATGATGATTTCAATGATGCTCACATAAAAGTAAAGAAATGAAACACAAAGAGAGCATCATGAAGCATATGACTAGCACATTTAAGCCTAACCCAGTTCCTATGCATAGGGATTTTGTGAGCAAATAGTTTATGGGAGCAAGAATCAACTAGCATAGGGAGGCAAAACAAGCATAACTTCAAAACTTTCAACACATAGAGAGGAAACTTTATATTATTGCAACACCTACAAGCATATGATCCTCTCTCATAATAATTTTCAGTAGCATCATGAAGAAATTCAACAATATAGCTATCACATAAAGCATTCTTTTCATGATCCACAAGCATATAATTTTTATTACTCTCCACATAAGCAATTTTCTTCTCATTCATAATAGTGGGAGCAAACTCAACAAAATAACTATCATGAGATACTTGATTGGCATAATCCAATTGAAAATTAAAATAATGATGACAAGTTTCATATTTATCATTATTTGTTATAACATACATTTCATCACAATAATCATCATAGATAGGAGGCATGCAATCATCATAATAAATTTTCTCATCAAAACTTGGGGGACTAAAAATATCATCTTCATCAAACATAGCATCCCCAAGCTTGTGGCTTTGCATATCATTAGCATCATGGATACTCATAGAATTCATACTAACAACATTGCAATCATGCTCATCATTCAAAGATTTTATGCCAAACGTTTTATTGAATTCTTCTTCTATCAATTGAGCACAATTTTCCGCTCCATCATTTTCAAGAAAAACATTATCAAGACGAATAATATGAGGCAACCTCAATTCCAGTTTTTTGTAGTTTTCTTTTATAAACCAAACTAGTGATAAAACAAGAAACTAAAAGATTTGATTGCAAGATCTAAAGATATACCTTCAAGCACTCACCTCCCCGGCAACGGCACCAGAAAAGTGCTTGATGTTTACTACACAACTTGTTTTTGTAGACTCGTGTTGGGACTCCAAGTGCAGAGGTTTGTAGGACAGTAGCAATTTTCCCTCAAGTGGATGACCTAAGGTTTATCAATCCGTGGGAGGCGTAGGATTAAGATGGTCTCTCTCAAACAACCCTGCAACCAAATAACAAAGAGTTTCTTGTGTCCCCAACACACCCAATAGAATGGTAAATTGTATAGGTGCACTAGTTCGGCGAAGAGATGGCGATACAAGTGTAGTATGGATAGTAGATATAGGTTTTTGTAGTGCGAACAATAAAAAACAGCAAGGTAGCAAGTAACAAAAGTGAGCATAAACGGTATTGCAATGCTTAGAAATAAGGCCTAGGGTTCATACTTTCGCTAGTGCAATCTCTCAACAATGCTAATATAATTGGATCATATAATCATCCCTCAACGTGCGATAAAGAATCACTCCCAAGTTCCTATTAGCAGAGAACATAAGATATAATTTGTTTGTAGGGTATGAAACCACCTCAAAGTTATCCACTTGTGCACAGGCAGTTGTAGCCTTCCAAACGGCAAGGGCTTGCCGGAGGGTTGCTGTGACTCAAGACTCAGATTAAACAAGACCCTGAAGAAGACCTCAAGGCAGGTCATCAAGAAGAACTATTCTAGTACTGAAGATCAACATTGCCCTTGCCGGCAAGCTTCGTTCCGGCAAGGTAGATACCAAGACTCTGGTTGCCGGCAAGCTCCTTGTCGGCAAGCAAAGGCCTGGCAAGCTCCACACCAGTAGGCTTGTTCTGTCCCTTTACCGCTCCACCTCATCATCGGCTTGATAAGCACGCATGATAGGTGTCGAGCGGGCAGGCAGTCAACATAGCTGGCTAGGGCACGTGTCGGCATGCCACACAGAGATTAACTTTAATGACACCTGTCCTTGGGACGTGTCAAGATTACAAGAGGGCGCCAGGACCGGTGGTACAGATCTTTTGCCCAAAGCCTCGCCTCCCCGACGTAGCACCCAACAGTGCATTTAATGCGCTTGTCCTACCCCGTCTAGAGATAGACGTGATGACGGTGCAAGTCACTATTCATTCTCTGTAAATGACCGTATTAGCCACTGTGGTAACCCCTTGGCCTATAAAAGGAGGCCCATGGCTACACTTAGAATGGTCAACTCTTAGTTCAATTACATGCTGTAGTTGCACGTCCCGCGCACCTTGCCGGCAAGCTGTGCTCTTTGTAACCTTTGAGCTCAAACACAATCAAACCACCAGAACAGGAGTAGGGTTTTACGCTCATAGCTGCCCGAACCTAGATAAATCGTTGCTTGTGCTCATATCTACTAGCCCTTCTCTTTGTAGTATTTTGATCCCACTTCCAAACCGCAAAGGGATCCTCTCGATCCCATAGATCATCGTTTTCCCACGACATCTTTGGCGCGCCAGGCAGGGGCTCTTATATTACGAATCAGTATTTGTAGATTGAGTACCGGCTCCATCACCTTCATCGATGGCGCCGAAGAAGAAGACCGGAGCCATGATGGCTCCTACCACCTCCAAGCGGCCATCCGAGGCGTCCAGAGATGGCGCAGGCATCACAGTCGGCGCGGGCGCTACGGTTGGGACGGCCGGGGCAGGAGGCGCTGGCGGTGCGGATGTCCAGCCTCCCCACCGTACCGGCGATCGCAGTCAGCACACTGGAGACGGCGCAGACGACCAACTCCGACAACCCGCTGGTGAGCACGACCATCCCAGTATTACAATTCGGACCGGTGCAAACCAGGACCCCGCCGTCGCGACGTCCAAGGACGGAGCGGCGACGTCCAACAACGCTGTGGCTGGACGTGTGCAGCGACGATCGCAAGATGGGCGCGCCGTGCTTCCCCGCGGCGCTGGTGGTCCTAGACGGCGTCAAGCTAGCCCTGAGCATCGTCCTCACGATGTTCAGGCTCCACCACCACCACGCCAACCCATTGGTGAACATGCGCCGCGGCAGCAGGTACGCGACGAGCTCCCTCCTGGCCCTGCCAGGAGTCAAACGCCGTCCCGTTCCATGTTTCCCGCCATGCCAACCACGGCGGCAGAGGCCATGGCGCGAGTTCAAATGCTTTTGAACTTCCCGCCAGCCCCAGACAAAATGGAAGAATGGAGGGCCACCATCTAGAGTCTCATCATTTTTGCCGATCCCGGCAAAACACAGGATGTGGGCCCCTCCAGATGACCACCCACAGTGCCGGCAGGACCATCTGACTGCCGTGCCAGAGACGGTGCACCAACGGTGCAGTCGCCTCCACGCCAACAACCATCAATGAGTTGTACACCTTGGCGGACAAGTGTGCACGTGCTAACGAAGGGATGCGACTCCAGGGGGAAGATGCTGGCGCCGACGTCGATTCTGATGACTCGACGCAGATGATGCATCGATCCCTCAAAAGAAGACCCGGAAGCGCAATCAGATGCGCAAAGGCAAGTCAGTGATGGCAGGTGAGAGCCCCGGCGATGCCAACGCCGCCAAGAATTCTAAGGCAGAAAGCCCCGGCAAGGAGGTTGCCAGATGCGCTGACTGCCGGGAGGCTGCGGCAGGCGACAAGAGCGGCAAGACCGGTGGGCCGTACTACAAGATCCACCGTACCAAGGGCCACGATCTCCAGGAGTGCCGGCAAGTGGAGCAGCTTGCCGAGAAGCAGAAGCAAGAGTTCGAGAAGCACGACAAGGAGAAGGGCCAGGATGGTGCCGGTGGATCCGGCAAGCAGAACCATGGGGGCCGAGGGGGCCGCGGTGGCAAGGCCAAGCAGCCAAAAGAGAAGGTTGCACAAGGCCAAGATGATGGTGATGAGGATGAAGATGAGTCTGACAAAGAGTTCCAGAACGCAGTGGATGCCATGTGTGTTGATGGAGGCGCATCTTTGCAGTCCTCGCACCGGCAACTGAAGCAGTGGATCCGCGAGGTGAATGCCGTGGAGCCCGTGATGGGAGCGCAGAAGCCACTCAAGTGGTCGCACACGCCCATCGTCTTTGACACCGAGGATCACCCTGATCGCACCACTGCGGTCGGGTGTTTGCCGTTGTTGGTTTCACCAACAATCCGCAACCTTAGGGTGACGAAGATGTTGGTTGACGGTGGGGCCGGCTTGAACTTGATCTCTCCCAACGTGATCAAGAGGCTGTAGATCCCCGACAAGGATCTTGAGGAGACCGGCATGTTCCAAGGGATCAGTCCAGGGAGGAACAAGCCGAAGGGCCAGATCACGCTGCCGGTTACATTCGGCAACGACCTCAACTATAGGACAGAGAAGATCGTCTTCGACATCGTCAAGATGCCCCTGCCCTACAATGGCATTCTGGGCCGTCCGGCGCTCGCCAAGTTCATGGCCGCGTCACACTTTGCCTACAATGTCATCAAGATGCCAGGGCTGATGGGGGTCCTCACCATCAAGTCGAACCACAAGGATGCAATCATCTATGCCGATAAGCTCTACCGGAAGGCATTGGCAGCTTCTGTTGATAAGGCACCTACTCCTGCGGGCAAAGCTCCCGGGGGAGGAAAGAAGAAGAAGAAGTCTGGCAAGACCCCTGATACGGACTCCGGGAAGCGCACTTTAGAGTGCAGCATGCCCGTCGAGGACATACCAGAGAGCTCTACCGGCAAGAGCAAGAAATCCAAGGCCTCCACGCCGGCGACCAAGCAAGTTTCTGTGAGAGAACATGGGACGAGTGGCACTTTTTCTGTAAGTGCCACTCTCGGTGACAAATAGGAAAGCGAGCTCGTTGCCTTCCTGCGGGCGAATGTCGATGTGTTTGCTTGGTAAGCATCTGACATCCCCGGTGTTCCTAGGGAGGTAATTGAGCACCACCTTGCTGTCTGCCCTCATGCGAGACCCGTCAAGCAGAAGGTCAGGAAGCAAGCCTTGGAGCGGCAAGAGTTCATTGCCGAGGAAATCAAGAAGTTGGAGGCAGCAGGTCTAGTCAGAGGAGTGCTACACCCTACGTGGTTAGCCAATCCAGTTGTAGTCCGCAAGGCGAATGGGAAGTGGAGGCTTTGTATAGACTTCACTGATATAATAAAGCCTATCCAAAGGACCCTTTCCCTTTGCCACGCATCAACCAGATTGTAGACTCCACTGCCGGCTGTGATTTACTCTCTTTCCTTGACGCCTATTCTAGTTATCATCAGATCTTTATGGCCAAGGAAGACGAGGAGAAAACCGCATTCATCACTCCATGTGGCAGATACTGCTTTTTGCGTATGCCTTTCAGATTGAAGAGTGCCGGGGCAACCTTTGCTAGAGCAGTTCAGATCGGTTTTGAGCCACAGCTGCACAGAAATGTGGAAGCCTACATGGATGATATTGTGGTCAAGACCAGAGACAAGTCAACCCTGATCCAGGATTTGGAAGAAACATTTGTGAACTTGTGCAAGCTCAACTTGAAGCTCAATCCTGAGAAGTGTGTGTTCGGTGTTCCATCCGGCAAGCTTCTTGGGTTCTTCATGTCTCAGAGAGGGATTGAAGCCAACCCCGACAAGATCAAAGAAATTGAGCAGATTGAAGCACCGAGATGCGTCAAGGATGTCAGGCGTCTTGCCGGCTGCCTTGCTGCCCTTACCGGGTTCATCTCCAAATCAGCAGAGTGCGCCTTGCCGTTTTTCAAGATATTGAAAAAGGCGGGTCCAGTAAACTGGACCCCGAAAGCGAAGGCCGCGCTCCAAGATTTGAAGGAGTACTTGTCTTCTTTGCCAGTCCTAGTTGCGTCTAGGCCTCAAGAGACGTTGCTGCTATACTTAGCGGCAACGAATCAAGTGGTTAGTGCTGCACTTGTGGCTGAAAGAGAGGCAGATGAGGAGGAGGTAGCAGCCGCAGAGCCACAACCCGGCGAGACGGAATCTTCTCCGGCAAGGTTAGGTGCCGACAAGCCAGAGATTGTGCAAGCCAGCCCGCCAGATCAGCAAGTTGTGAAGAAGATGGTGCAGCACCCGGTCTACTTTATCAGCTCCCTCCTGCAAGGGGCTAGGTCAAGGTACTCTGGTGTGCAGAAGTTGCTCTTTGGCCTTCTCATGGGCTCAAGGAAGCTGCGCCATTATTTTCAAGCACACCCAGTCACCGTCGTCACTCCCTTTCCGTTGCAACGCATCTTGAGAAGTCCATAAGCAACCAGCAGGATTGTGGAGTGGGCATTGGAGTTGTCAAGCTTTGATTTGAAGTCTGAGAGTGCCTCAACAATTCAGAGCAGAGCCTTGGCAGAATTCATTGCAGAATGGACCCCAACGCCAGACGAGGAAGTTCCAGAGACCTCTCTCCCCGGCAAGGAAACTGTTGATGATTGGATCATGTACTTTGACGGTGCTTTTACGCTGAAAGGCACCGGTGCCAGCGTGCTGCTTATAGCACCCACCGGAGAGCACCTCAAGTACGTGCTTCAGATGCACTTTCCTCGGGAGCAGGCCACCAACAACATTGCTGAGTATGAAGGATTGCTTGCCAGTCTGCGCATTGCAATCGACCTTGGTATTAAGAAGCTAATTATCAGAGGTGACTCACCGCTAGCGGTGAGGCAGGTCAACAAGGATTACCAGAACCCTTTGATGGAGGCGTACGTTGATGAGGTGAGGAAGTTGGAAGAGCACTTTGACGGTCTACAAGCAGAGCACGTTCCCCGTGCCTAGAATTGGATTGCCGACGACCTGTCAAAGCTTGCCACCCAAAAGATGCCTGTGGAACCAGGAACTTTTGTGCTCCATCTGACTCAACCATCCGTTACACCATCAAGGTTGGCGAAGAAGAAAAAACAAGATGTTGGTGGTTACTTTTCGGTAGAGCTGCCGGCAGCCACCAAGAAAGTGAATACCGTCGACAAGATACCCTTGGCCAGTGAGCCGCAGTTTCCGGCAAGCCAGATCCTTGCCGTCGAAGGAAGCGCTCCCGTAGAGGAAGAAGTGCCTTTAGTCCTTGTTGTCAAGCCACAAGCTCCGGCATGGGCACAGCCAATTGTCCAGTTCCTTCAGACAGGAGATCTTCCCGATGAACAAGGGGATGCAGAAAGAGTAGCCCCGTCAATCAAGGATGTACAAGTTTGTTGACAACATTCTATACAGAAAGAGACCAAATGGGGTGAAATTGAAGTGTATCTGCCGGGAAGATGGACAAAGGCTGTTGGAAGAGATGCATGAAGGGATGTGTGGCTCACACATTGGGTCACGCGCGCTTGTTGGCAAGGTGTTCTGTCAAGGATTCTACTGGCCGACAGCCCTTCAAGACGTCTTGGTGGTGGTCATCAGATGCGAAGCATGCCAGTTCCACTCCAAGGACATCCACCAGCCAGCTCAAGCCCTCCAAACCATCCCTCTCTCCTGGCCCTTCTCGGTCTGGGGGCTCGACATCGTCGGCCCCTTCCCCCGTGCTACCGGGGGCTTTGAATTCATGTACGTTGCAATAGACAAGTTTACAAAGTGGCCTGAGGTAGAGCCAGTGAGGAAGGTGACGGCACAGTCAGCCATCAAGTTCCTCAAAGGATTGGTTGCTCGTTTTGGTGTCCCCAACAGGATCATCACCGACAACGGCATCCAATTCACGAGCCGCGCCTTCATAGCATATTTCCAAGAGCTTGGAAATAAGATTTGCTACGCGTCTGTTGCTCACGCAAGGAGCAATGGACAAGTAGAGAGGGCAAATGCAGAAGTGCTGCGTGGTCTCAAGACCAAAACTTTCGACAGGCTGCACAAGTGTGGAAGGCGCTGGGTGGAAGAGTTGCCGACAGTTCTTTGGTCGATCAGAACGACGCCAAGTCGAGCCACTGGCCAGACACCCTTCTCCCTTGTTTATGGTGCAGAAGCGGTGCTCCCCACAGAACTCAAATACAGGTCAGCTCGAGTCTTGGCCTTGGATGAGGAGGATCAAGATGAGCTACGGCAAGATGATGCCACGCTCCTTGAGGAAGATCGTTTCCGGGCTGCTGTCCGTGCAACACGGTATCAGCAAGCTTTGCGCTGCTACCATAGCCGCAAAGTGAACGCCAGGAACCTTGAGGAAGGCGACCTTGTTCTTTGTCAGATTCAGTCCACGAAGGGTGAAAACAAGTTGACGCCGAAGTGGGAGGGCCCTTACTGGGTGGTACGAGTCACTAGGCCTGGCGCAGTCCGCCTAGAGACCGAAGATGGCACTCCGGCGCTCAACTCATGGAATATTGAGCATCTTCGCAAGTTTTACCTGTAAGGCGCGGTTGCCGGGCTGCCCGGCAACCTCTTTTGTACAAGTTTGCCGGGAAGGCATGTAAACCTTTGTACAGAGTAGGGCGCCGATCCCATGCACATAAATAAAGATAAGTGTTTCACAATTCTTTGTCCAAGTACATATTTGTTTATGTGTTGCAGGCAGCCTTGTGTTACATTTTCCCTTGCATAGGATGATTAACGAACCGTCAAGGTTCCAGCCTCCTCTTTTCTCTTCTTTCTTTTTCTCAAAGGACATAAGGGTTCCTCGCGCGCAAGTTTCCCGGGGGGAGTGATGGTATGGATACCAAATGACATTCAAGATATCATCCTACGGCAAGAAGCACAACAAAGAAAAAGCTAAGTTGCAAAACTTTGGAATAAATTCTTTGTTGTAGTTGCAATTTCTCCTTGAATGATTTTGGCCTTTGTATGAGAAACCTGCACGCTAAGGAACCTTGTCGTGATCAACTGCACTCTTACTTTGTTTCGAGTCCGCTTGGCAACCTATGTAGCTTCGTTGTGATCATCAAGCATGACCTTGCCGGCAGCGGCACTTCCGGCAGGTTGCTAAGGACTTGTTCCTCAAGCGGTCGCGGCAAGAGTGCGCATGCCAGCAAGTTTCCGGCAAGCGTAGGGTACAAAAATCATGCAAATACAGAATAGAATAAGGAGAATAGCATGCATACATCCATCCAAAACACAAGTTATAGTACATCAAAGCCAAGTGCAGTTCTAACTTAAGATAAATCTATCTTTAACATGAACTACATTTGCAATGAGGAATGGCGAAGCGAGGCTAATCCTTGAGATCAACCTCAGTCCTCGGGACCTGATGAATCTTGCTGATGAGGGGAGCGACGGCTTCTTCGGCAGCTGTGGAGTCCGTCCCTAGCGGCAAGCTTTTGTAGGCCTTGGAGACGTCAATCCCAGGGTTCCAGCAAATAATCTTGACGAGCATCTTGGAGACGACGTCGCTACAGAATTTGCGAGATTCCCTGGCAAAGTTGGTGGACCTCTTTTCATGATGCTTCTTCAGTATCTCGAGAAGTCCTTCGAAGAAGAGGGTGAGGCTGGTGCTTGTGGAATCATGCTCGCCGACGGTGAAGCTATGGTTCTCCTTGTCCATGATGGTCACTTGAGCAGCAAGGCGCTCGGCGACATTGACAAGGCGACCAGTCCACAGATCCAGGGCCTTTTTGTACTCGTCGAAAGTAGTTGCAGCATCGGCATGCACAACTTTCTCTTTTTCCCAGCTTACCAGCAGCTCCCTCTCCTTTTCCCGGCCAACCTCTAGATCCTTATCCAGGGTTGCGAGCTTTGACTTGAGGTCAGCAATGGGGTTGTTGGCGGTCAAGAGCTCTTGGGTTTTGGTAGCGAGGTCGTCCTCAAGCTTCGACACCCTGGACTCCAACTCTACCCTGGCGGCCTCAGTGACCTCTGCGACCTTGAAGGCTTCCAGGAGCTTGGCGGCGTGAGCCTGAGCTTGAGTATCGATGGCCTGTTTGTGGCCCTCCTTTAGCTCTTGGGTCTGCTGCACAAGCAGAGTCTGGATCTCCTCGTCCTTGCCACGTAGCTTGGCGGCAAGTGCTTCCTCTTGGGCGGCAAGGTCTTTTTCCTTGACGATGAGCCGCGCTTCGTGCTCCATCAACTTGCCATCCAGGGTCGCTGCCTCTTCCTTGGCAGCATCAAGCTTCTCTTCCTGCCTCTGGAGGATATGGAATTTGCTATTATACCATTGGTGGATCTCTTCTGCCTTCTCCTTTAGCTTTCGTTCAGCCAGCTCCACGGCTTGCTGCTGTGCGTGCAGTCTGTCCCAGCGCTTGCCGTAGTGGTCTTGCACATCCTTGAAGCCGTTGGCCATCACCATCAAGAATGCAAGGTCCATGGCACCACCATCGGAGTCGTCTGGTACTGCGATTCTGCTGGAGAAGGGCGCCAAGATCTCTGCGATGGCTTCGTCAAAAGTAGGCTCCCCGGCACCAGATGTGCTAGGGGCTTCGGATCCCTGCTGCTGACCGGTTGGCCCCAAAGGCCCCGTCAGAGCCTGTGTATCAGCCACACTAGGGTGGACGTCGACGCTTGGCCTATCACCGCCAGCCTCGCCCATCTCAGCGTCCGTTATGACGAGCCCAGATGCACTGCCGGAGGGCATGGCAGGCTCTCCGGGGGTTTTCCTGGCCGCCTCAGCGGCGGACGCGGCGGCTTCCATGGCAGAAATCTTGGCGGCCTCATCAGCGGTGCTCTTTGCGATTTTCTCCACAGATGCTTCCCTCTCTTCCGGAGGGGTTGGTTCTGCCGGATGGAGAAGAAGTGGAGAAAGGAGAAATTCAAGATTTAGATCAAGTTCAAGAAAACAAAAAAGAAGGATTGGCAAGGGATCCAGTGCGTTTGGAAAGAAGATTACCTTGATTAACACGTGGAGGGGATGCCGTTCTTCCTCCGGCAACTTCAGTTGCCGGCGCTTGGTCTCCGGCAACATCGGTTGCCGGAGGGGCCTCCTCACGGATGATCCCTTCTTGGGGCTCCTCTAGAGGATGGCTGCTCCTTGCCGGTGAAGGTCTTGGTGACGGCCTGGGAGTCAAGGGCGCCGTCAAGGGGTCTACCCCTTGGCGCTCTCCTTTCGGCTGGCTGCTTTCCAACCCCTTGTCGGTCTCCATTGCGGAAGACTCGACGGTAGTGCTCGCCAGCGGAAACTGCACGTGAACCTCACGCGGGGGGCTCGAGCTGGCAACCTCAGAAAACTCACACCTTGATCTGTGCCAGTTGCTGTCTCGCCCTCTCCAGTGGTCCTGGGCTACTTCGCCAGCGGCGCTTCATCCCTGCAAGATTAGAACAATTAAAAAGATCAGTTCAACAACAGAGTTTGGACGATTACAAGAAAAATGCACGGAGATGGAGGTGCTTACACTTCGTCCTTGTCAGGGTCACTAAGGACCGACAGATCATAGAGAACTGTGTCCCCAATCCCTGCAATCGTAGGTGATGGCGGTGAACTCCTGGGATGCTTCAGGGGAGCTGGGGGCTGCGAAACGCCCGCCTCCTCCACGGTTGGTGGGATGGGTCGACGAGGGGCAGCAGCACGGGAAGGCTGTGCCCGGGAGGTTGCGGCTGCTACCTTGATGGCGGCAAGCTCCTGGCTTGTCGACTCGGTATGTGCTGCCCTCTTTCGAGCAGGCTTCTTGGCGACAGTCATCTTCGCCTTGGCAAGAGGAAGGCGAGGTGGCTCTTCTTCCTCTTCCTCTTCCCCTTCGTCCGAAGACCCCTCGGGCTGCTCCTCCTCTTCTTCCCCCTCCTCAGACTCCTTGGTCTGCTCTTCCTCTCCAGCATGCTCTTTGGCATGCTCTTGCGAGCGGCCTCCTCCGCTAGTTCCCGGAGTTATGGCCTGCTCTCTGGCCTGGCTTCCGGTACCGTCTCCGCTGTCGGTGCCCTTGGCCACCTGGGAACAGGTTGTCTTCACTCTCTTCAGCTCCTTGGCCCTTACCGCAAGGAACTCTTCCCAATCATCCTTCGTCAGATGCATCATGTCATCCTCGGCTCCAATGGCCGCCTCCACTAGGCCGGCAAACCAGTTGTCCACATTTTCCTTGTTAGGTTCCTCCCATGTGCTCAGAACCATCCTGGCATCACAGTCTGGCATCATCGCCAAGATGGAAGCCTTGGTGGTATTGTTGCACAAGGGGATTACCTCCGCCGGCAGATCGAAGATGCAACCCCTGTTGAAGAGCTGGCAAATAAGCCTGTAGTACCCCATTACCGTCAAGTTGTTGTCGGAGCCTGGATGCAGACGCATTGGGTCGGCGGGGCCCTGGTAGTCCCATGCTCATCGGCCTCCTCTGTGTTGCAGCGAGGCGATCCGGCAGCGAGTGAAGTCCACCCCCACCATCTCAATCGTTAGGACGGGCCCCTTGAGAGCGAGGATTCGGCGTAGCGCCACTCCCAGCTTGGCGTCACTGGGGTCGACATTGTTCCAGCTATCGGGTTTCTCAATCCTCTCAGTCCTGAGGTGGCAAAAGGCTGAAAAATCCTGCTGCTTGATCCAGCACCAGTCGGCCCGCCACTCGTCCCATTTGGTGTGCAGCTTGCCGTCCAAGTAGTGGCTCTTCTAGTTCCCCCTTGGGACCCAGGCGACACTACAGGAAAGGGCGCCCTCCTTGACCCGGGGGATGAAGAAATGCCAGAACAGAGCAACGTTTGGGGCTATTCCCACAAAGTTCTCGCACAGGTGCGCGAAGGTTGCCAGGCAGGTGACCGCATTGGGGGTGAAATCCAGCTGTCTGAATCTGAAAGTGTTCATCATCTCAACAAAGAAATCAGAGAAAGGCAGGCACACACCGCAGTAGAAGTACCCAACGAAGAAGTGAAATTGATCGTCAGTGGGAGGGAGGGATCCTGGGAGCACTGCTATGGCCTCATGATCCTGCGTCTTGCTCGCATACACGTGCGTGTAATCCTTTGTCAGGTCATCTTCTGTTAGCACCGGCGGGAAAACGGCATGAGTCCGCCGCTATGCACCCTTGGCGGCTTTCTTCTCATCCGCCGCCGAAATCGGGGCCTTTCCGGCTCTCTTCGGTGCCATGGCGAGATTTGTGGGGGAGAGCTGTGCTGCGCGGCGGTGGAAGCGGAGGGCGTGCTCTGCTCTTGCGCGAGGAGGAAGACGAAGACGACGGCGGTGGCAAGATTGGGAGAGGGGGGGGGGGGGGGTAAATGAGCAGCGCCCTTCGCGGATTCGTTTTTATGGGGAAGGCGCGGGGGCTAGCTCTTTAGCGTCCAACGTGGATGCGCTTTTCAGGCGCACTACCTCCCCACGCCCGTTCCATTCCACCTCTCCCACGCCCGCATTTAATGCGGGTCATGGGGGGCGTGGTAAAAGAGAAGATTACGACAGTTATCCTCTGCCACACGTGCCTGTGCACTGTTCGGGCCTAGCCCAACGACGCCTCACATGCGCGTGTGGCCCAGGCCCAGGGGCTCCTGTCGGTGTACTAAAGCATGGGTGCCCTCGTACCCTGACTTGTGCACATGCAGTTGTAGCCTTCCTGACGGCAAGGGCTTGCCGAAGGGTTGCTGTGACTCAAGACTCAGATTAAACAAGACCGTGAAGAAGACCTCAAGGCAGGTCATCGAGAAGTACTATTCTAGTACTGAAGATCAACAATGCCCTTGCCGGCAAGCTCCGCACCAGCAGGCTTGTTCTGTCCCATTACCGCTCCACCTCATCATTGGCTAGATAAGCACGGATGATAGGTGTCGAGCGGACTGGCAGTCAACATAGCTGGCTAGGGCACGTGTCGGCATGCCACGCAGAGATTAACTTTAATGACACCCGTCCTTGGGACGTGTCAAGATTACAGGAGGGCGCCAGGACCGGTGGTACAGATCTTTTGCCCAAAGCCTCGCCTCCCCGACGTAGCACCCAATGGTGCATTTAATGCGCTTGTCCTACCCCGTCTGGAGATAGACGTGATGACGGTGCAAGTCACTATTCATACCCTGTAAATGACTGTATTAGCCACTGTGGTAACCCCTTGGCCTATAAAAGGAGGCCCATGGCTACACTTAGAACGGCGACTCTTAGTTCAATTACACGCTGTAGCTGCACTTCCCGCGCACCTTGCCGGCAAGCTGCGCTCTTTGTAACCTTTGAGCTCATACACAATCAAACCACCAGAACAGGAGTAGGGTTTTACGCTCATAGCGGCCCGAACCTGGATAAATTGTTGCTTGTGCTCATATCTACTAGCCCTGCTCTTTCTAGTATTTTGATCCCACTTTCAAACCGCAAAGGGATCCTCTCGATCCCATTGATCGCCGTTTTCCCATGACAGCGCTTGCCACGGATTACGCCAAGAAGCTGAAGCTTCAGGAGGACCGCTTCACCAAGAAGCGTGATGAGATCAAGGCGGAGATCGCTGGCCTCAAGGAGCTGCTGACAGAAGTGGAGGGCAGCCGGAAGCATGTGCTGAAGGCCAAGGCAGACGCGGAGGGGGAGTTGGCCTCCCTCCAGCAGTAGGTGGGCAGCGTCTCCAACGTCGTCGAGCAGGCCAAGGACAAGGCAGCTCGGGCGCGTGGGTGTCAGCATGAGCGCACCAAGATGTTCCACGCCTCTCCGTCCAAGCCCGCGGCGCCCTGGCCACCATCTGCCAGGAGAGGCTCATGGGCCCTCTTGAGGACAATGATGCTAGCTACCTCGACTTCTTCACCAAGCTTGTGGAGAGGCTGGAGGAAGGGGCCAAGCGGGTGAACGGCATCATTGAGGATGAGTGCCGTGATCTCCTTAGCCAGGCGTCGACGCGGGTCTTCAGTAACATCTTCCGCGCCGACGCCGCCTTCGACTTCGAGAGGGTGATGGCCCCCGTTCCCCCAGAGCTTCGCGACGGGCTTGGAAGGGAGGTGTAGGACCACGTGGCCGCCCTGGTCACGAAGTTCTCCCATAGCAACAAAGATGACGGCGACGACGTCGGTGACGATGGCAGCGACGATGCCCCATCCTCATAGATATTTCCTTTTATCCTTGTTCTGTATCAGGATAGATGTAGCCCCGTGGGGGCATAAAGACATGGTCTGTATGATTTAGCTAATCACTTGTCGTTTTGCATTAACTCATGTTCCTCGTGAGGCATCCTAGTGAGGCCTACTTTTCTCTTCTTGCTTGCCTTGTTGCTCTATGTCGTCAGGACCCAGCCCCCGAGTGAGCTACGACCGTCGCTGGTATGTTAGGACGCGTGCCTAGCCAAGGCCAGAGGGTGTAGGGATCTGCGAGGCGGTAAGGGCTCCCGAGGCGCGATGCTCAGGAAGCCCCCCTTTGGCGCGCAAGCAGCTTGCGCGAAGGAGAAAACATCAGCACTCAACGAGTCTGCAAGGAGAGAAGAGTTTGAGAGGCGCTGAGAGCGGTTCGCGAGATGTTTTTAGACTTAGCTTTTCACGGAGTGTGGCGCTGGTCGTGCTGTGGCTTGCGGAGTGCGCCTCGTGAGGCTCTCGCTCGTGAGGCCTCCCGCTGGTACTTGGTGGGCATGGGTGCCGTAGACCGCCTCGCGAGGCAGCGCTCGCGAGGCTTCCTGTTGGCTTGTAGGGGCGATGAATCGTGATTGCCTTGTGAAGCAGCGTTCGCGAGGCCTTCTATGCACCTTTTCTCTGTGACAACATGCTTTGACAAGTTTCACAAATGGAGGAGCAGCGCGCGCTTGCCGGCTTGCTCGTGGGCATCACGTGAGGAGATGAGGTACCAAGGACCTTGGTGAGGTGACGTGCACGGGAGCAGACCCGCGAGCCAGAGCTCAGTCACTTGGGTTTGACGGGGCTGCTGGGCCTGGCCCGAGTGCAGGCACCGTGTCTAGCCCCCGCTCGCGTGAGGCGCGGGAGGGAGATCGTGAGCGCGCATGACTCCTAAAGTAAATAACTTACCAGACACACATGATACTTAGGAAATAAAGCTTTACTGCTGCATAAAAATAGGTTCATTACACAACCAAAAAGATGAGGCTGCCGTGTTCGACATGGGTCAGCTTGAGGATGGTGCAGCCAGGCAGCGCCCTCAGTTCGATCATTCCACCATGTCTGAGCATGGGGCTTCCACTGGGTTGTGGGAGGGAGCTCTCGCGGGCCCATCAGGCAATGCAAAGAGAGGCTCCGGAGCGTGTACAACTCCATTTCGTTCGTACGCATGAGGTCACGGGTAGAACTTGCGGAGGTGTTGGATGTTCCATGTGTTTTGTACCAGAACACCCTCCTCCGTCTCCAGTTGTGCTACGCCAGGCCGGGAAACGTGCACGACCCTAAACGGGCCTTCCCACATGGGCGAGAGCTTGTGGAGTCCTTCTCTGGAGAGGATCCTTCGCAGGACAAGATCGCCAGCTTCAAGTGTGCGGGGGCGTATGTTGTGGCTGTGATAGCGACACAACGCCTGCTGATACCGGGCGGCGTGGATGGCGGCCTAGTGACGTGCTTCCTCGAGGAGGAGCGAATCAGCTTCCTGCGAGCCATCCTGATGAACTTCGTCGAAGGCGAGGACTCGCGGGGACCCGTGCTTGAGCTCAGAAGGGAGGACCGCTTCTGCCCCATAGACGAGGAAGAAGGGTGTTTCACCGGTAGGCTTGGTCGCTGTTGTGCGGATCGACCACAGCATGGACTAGAGCTCGTCGAGCCAGCCTTTGCCATAGGCTATGAGCTTCTTGCTGAAGCTTCGAGTCTTGAGGCCCTTGAGGACCTCAGCGTTGGCGCATTCGGCCTGGCCGTTGCTTCGCGAGTGCGCCATGGAGGCGTAGCAGATCTGCGTGCCAAGGCTGGCGCAGTATGACTTGAAGAGGCTGCTGGTGAACTGCGAGCCGTTGTCAGTGTTGATGCAGTTGGGGACGCCAAAGCGGCTCACGAGGCCCTTGATGAACTTGACGGCTGATCCTGCCGGGATGGTGCGGACAGGCTCCACTTCCGCCCACTTGGTGAACTTGTCGATGGTGACGTAGAGGTAGCGGTAGCTGCAAGCCACGCGAGGGAAGGAACCCAGGATGTCCAGCCCCCAAAACGCGAAGGGCCATGAGAGGGGAATGGTTTGGAGGCCTTGTGCTGGCTGGTGGATTTGCTTGGCGTGGAATTGACAGGCTTCACAGGATTGGACCAGCTTGGTGGCGTCTTGAAGTGCCGTGGGCCAGTAGAAGCTGCTGCGGAACACCTTGCCGACGAGGGTTCGCGACGAAGAGTGGTGGCTGCAGTCTCCACCATGGATGTCGGCAAGCAGCTCGCTCCCTTGCTGTTCGGAGATGCACCGCAGCGCAACGCCATTGGGGCGCCTGCGGTAGAGATCGCCGTCCCTTAGGCAGTAAGCTGTGGCCTAGCGAGACACATGCTCTGCTTCTGAGTCCTTCTCCAGGAGGATGCCACTCTGCAAGTAGGTCTTGAACTCCGCGGCCTAGCTATCCGCGTGGGGCTCCAGTGCCAGTAGCAGGCGAGCGCCTGAAGGTGGGCCACAGTCTGGCGCACCTGTGGGGGGTGCGGGCGGAAGCTCCTCCTGTGGCGCCCTGGCGCTGGCGCCAAGTGACGTAGCTAATGGCTTCAGGAGCCTTTCTTCGAAGACGCCGGGGTTTTGAGGCTCGCGGCGGGACGCCCGCTTGGCGACGTCGTCTGCTTCTTTGTTGCCACTGCGTGGGATGTGCTGGAGGTCCAGGCCGAGGAAGCGCTTCTCGAGCCTGCGCAGCTCTTCCAAGTAGGCGGCCATGTGCTCGTCCTTGGGCTTGTATCTTTTGTTGGAGAAGTTGAGGAGGACCTGCGAGTCTCCCTTGATGAGGAGGTGCTTGATGCCGAGAGCGAAGGCAGCCTTGAGGTCGGCGATGAGGCATTCGTACTCCGCGATGTTGTTGGAGACCTTGTCGTCATTCTTGAAACAGAGTTGGACAGCGTAGTAGAGGTTGTCTCCTGTCGGCTAGGTGAGCACGACGCCAGCCCCCGCGCCCTGCGGGGAGAATGCGCCATCGAAGTGCATGGTCCAGCCGCCAGGGGCTTCGTCCCCAGGCAGGAGGGATTCGTCCTCGCAAGGCTCCTCTTGCTGTGGATCCATCCATTCTACCACGAAGTCAGCCAAGGCTGCACCCTTGATCGTCCTTGTGGTGCAAAATTCCAGCTCGAAGCCCTGCAGCTTGATGTTCCACTCGGCAATGCGGCCAGCGGCGTTGGGGCTGCGCAGGACTTGCTCCAGTGGGTAGGACGTGATCACCTTGATGGGGTGGCCCTGGAAGTAGTGGCGCAGCTTTCTGGAGGCGATGAGGAGCGCGAGGAGGAGCTTCTGCTGCATGGGGTAGTGCTCGCGCGCATCCCGCAGTACCGTGCTGACGAAGTACATGGGGTGCTCGACGAGGCACGTAGCTGTAACGGTAGCTTGTTCTCCAGGAGGCTCAGGAGGCGGCTCATCAGAGGCTTCCTGAAGAATGTCCTCGACAGGTGATGGCTCGGTCTCGGCAGGCGTTGATGCAGCTTCGGCAAGTGCTGGCATGGCGGGCTTCTTCTTGACGCGGACAGGCTCTTCTCGCTCTGCCACGAGGGCTGCACTGGCCGTCTGTTGGGTAGCTGCTAGGTACAGGAGCAAGGGCTCACGGGAGCGTGGTGCCACCATGATGGGAGGGCTCGTCAGGTACTTCTTGAGGTCCTCAAAGGCTGCATCAGCTTTGGGAGTCCACTTGAAGGGGCCCGATCTCTTCATGAGCTTGAAGAATGGCAGGGCTCTCTCGCTGAACTTGGAGATGAACCCGCCAGGCGCTGCATTTCCTTGAGGTTCCGGGGAGGGTGCATCCGCTCGATGGCCTTGATCTTCTCGGGGTTGGTTTCGATGCCGCGGTGTGAGACCAGGAAGCCAAGCAGCTTGCCGGATGGAACTCCGAAGACGCACTTGGAGGGGTTAAGCTTGAGGTTGACCTTGCACAAGTTGGCGAAGGTTTCTTCGAGGTCCGCGATGAGGGACCATGCCTCGTGCATCTTGACAACGATGTCGTCGACGTAGGCTTCTGCGTTTCTTCCCATCTGGGACCCCAGGGCAATGCGCATCAGCCTCTGGAAGGTGGCTCCTGTGCTCCTCAGGCCGAAGGGCATGCAGATGTAGCAGTATATCCCGCAGGGGGTGATGAAGGCCGTTCTCTCCATGTCTTCCATCGCCATCTTGATCTGGTGGTAGCCTGAGAAGGCATCCAAAAAACACAGCAACTCACACCCGGCGGTGGAGTCCATGGTCTGATCGATTCGCGGCAGCGGGAAGGGATCTTGGGGGCAGGATTTGTTGAGGCTCGTGAAGTTGACGCACTTTCTCTCCTTGCCGCCCTTCTTTTGAACCATGACTGGGTTGGCGAGCCACTCGGGATGGCGCACCTCTCGGACGACTCCTGTCTCCTGTAGCTTCTGGACTTCTTTGACGATGAACTCTTGCTTCTTTGGCGCTTGGCGCCGTGCCTTTTCCTTGATGGGGTGTGCGTTGGGGCACACCGCTAAGTGGTGCTCGATCACCTCCCTCGGCACACCGGACAAATCTGATGCTGTCCAGGCGAACACATCAGCATTTGCCCGGAGGAAGGCGATGAGCGCGCCTTCCTA
The DNA here is from genome assembly GCA_039707655.1 of Elymus sibiricus. Lineage (NCBI taxonomy): Eukaryota > Viridiplantae > Streptophyta > Magnoliopsida > Poales > Poaceae > Elymus > Elymus sibiricus. The sequence continues at coordinate 225,010,663 of CM077670.1, read as the reverse complement.
TTTGGGGTCGAGGCCGGTGCCTGAGAAAACAGCTGCTTCATCTCAGCGCGTGCCTGAGAAAACAACTGCTTCTTCTTGGTGGGTGCGGCCTCGGCAGGCTCGGCATTGTCCTCGTCATCGGGGTAAGCTGTGGCGGCAGCCTTGTAGGCACGCTCGAGGGAGCAGACCGTGTCCTTCTCATCGCAGCGGATGGTGATGATGTCGCTGCAGCCCGGCATCTTGAGGACGTTGTAGGCGTGGTGGGTCACCGCCATGAACTTGGCGAGCGCGTGGTAGCCTAAGATGGCATTGTATGGCAGGCCGATGTGCCTCATCTATGAAGATACCCTGGATAAAATGCAATTCGATAAATCGTGCATCGAACATAGTTACACTACTTTTAAGGGAATAATCCCCGGAAAGGAGGAGCGATGCAGCGGAAAAATCACCCTCGACGTAGTCTTCGGAACTCCCAATAACTACCGGTCCGAGGAGTTAACCTTCCACATCATACCCTTCCAAAGTGGTTACCATGCCCTATTAGGGCATGACGCATTCTCAAAATTCCATGCAATCCCGCATGGGTACATGAAGCTTAAAATGCCAGGTCCAAACAGAGTGATTACCGTCACAAGCGACCCAGACAGAGCTGTTAGGACAGAGAGTATATCGACCAAAGGGGGGGTGAATGGGAGATTCAAAATTCTTTGAATGTTTTGAACCGAACCCAAACTCAGCAGCGGATAAAAGGAGAAGTAGATTGAAATCTAACTGCACGCTCTACTGAGGAACCAATCTGTCAATGTAGTGAGCTATAATTGCTCGTGCATGACATATCACAGGTTTAATCAAGACGATAGTGACAGAGTACACGAACAGATGCAATAGCATGAAGAATATCAATGCAATAGCTACGATGAAAAACTAATAGATTAGTCACAACAAGAACACGGGGAAATATGAGATCAAAACAAGATGTAAACCTCAGGGTGCGAATTAAAGGTAATTGATCAGATAACTATCGTCACAGAGCATGATATGTAACTACGAAGAGTATTGCAGAAGAGTAAAGTGAACCAGTGGTGCTCGATGGCGACAGAGCATTTGGTAGACCAATTTGCCCTTCTGCCAAAGGACTACATCTGGTTGGAGGGACTTGTGATTGAACACAGGAGCAAACCTCTCTCCGTCCTATTCTCCTTCAACTCGAGGCTGATCAGACCCAGTTGATTTCACTCGTGGTAGATACTTATCGGCGATGTCCAAACCTTCGACAGACTTCCTCGCGAACCACAATGACTCTTGGTTGCTGAAGATCTTGCTCGGTGAAGACAACAACTCTTCAATCACTCGAGCCGACACCTATCCGTCTAGAGAGTGCGCAGCTCTCAAGAGTAATAGGTACAAGAACTCTGACTCAGAACTACTATGATGCTCAACCACTGTCTACGTTTTGGTTCTTGGTTTTCTCTCGGTGGATTTTAAACTCAAATCTCTCGGAGAGGGGATGCTCAATCAATTTTATCAGAAATCTTAAGTGGAGCAGCCAACGGACAACATTGAAGCGGGGTGGCTATTTATAGCCACAGCCTTCCCTGAAGGGAAATGACCAAATTGGACATGCAGGACAGCCAATGGCCGAACGACACAAGTCGAACAGTTGGAAATTGAGCACAACGATAACATTTCTTGTGGACCAAGAAATGCTAACTCCTCAAAAAGATACAAGAACAACGAATGTAAATGCTACATCTTCACTTCGTCCTCTTCACTTCGACTGTAGTCAATTTCTTCGGATGACTCCGAACATGTATTACTTCACATCAGCAATAATTTTAAGGGGTCAACTTCTTCTCATTAATCTTCTCGCCTACATGACTTCGATAGATATGACTCAATCAGCTCTGCAACACAACTGTCTTTCGGTGAAGTTCCTCGAACTTGACACCAAAGACAGCATTCTCTTCTGTTTTGCATGGACTATTTCTCTCTGTGTGCACTAGCAAACAAATCAGTCCATGCCTGTTTCTGTCAACAATCTCCAAAACACAAGAGGGCAAAGTATTGCACCAACAATCTCCCCCTTTTTGGACGATTGTTGACAAAATAGAACACATCAAAAGATAGATGAAATGGAACTGAAATGTGAAGGGAAATGAGAGACGAAAGATAATAACGAAGATGAAACATGCTCCCCCTTAATGTATGCATCTTACTGATGTGAGGAAGGGAGCAATGCGAGTCTTCGACTGAGTTGCATTGATAGTAGATATTTGTTCGAAAGCTCGATCAATGCACTCTTAACTGTCTGAGAGAATTCCTGCACCACACAATCTTCAAAGGAGATACGTTAGAGTTTATGAATACTTTGAAATGATTTGTGGCGAAAATAAGCAATGAAGATTTGCTCAGAACGGGGTTTGGGTCCACACGAGGCAAGATGAATCCCTGCAGATTGAATATTACGAGTGAAAACACAACAAGGGATGTATGAGAGCTTTCACTCGAAGTGGATACACTTCAGGCGGAGTTTTCCTTCACCGAAGGAGATGAAATGGAAGCTATCGAAGGAAAACATCATATCAGGCAGACTGAATTGATTTTCACTTGATAGTCGAGTGAATTCAATCTGAAGCAAACTTTCTTTTCTTTTTCTTCACCTGCAAGAGAGATAGGTACGATAATAATCATTGCTGGAGAATAACTTTTCGATTGTACCTGCAAACATATATAGGTAAGCAAATAGCATTGCACGGGTTATTAACGGTACATGACGACGAGGTTTACCAGCACCACAGGCGGTGCTTTAAAGTAGACACCCAGAAGCAAATAGTTCAGCAACAGAAAACCAAATTGTTCGAAAAGCAAATGGCGAATGAAAACACCCTGCAAATATCCCGCTCATCTATCCTCTCGATGTTATTCTCCCCCTTTTTTCAACAAGTGTCAAAAGGAAAGAGAATGCATAGGTGGAACTACTCGTCCAAAGAATCCTCAGAACTCAAACTGTTTGGCGAAGCAAGGCGAGCGATGGTAGAGGCCCGAAGCAGGAGCTGGACTTGCAACATGGGCTTCAGGATCATCTTTGGGAGTAGAGCGAGGAGCAACTGGTTTCAATATCAGTGTGCCTACAGTGTCTTGAATATCATCGTCTGGTTCAACAAACAGCAAATCAGTAGAGTCAGAATGCTGAGGCAGCATAGGTGTTTGTCTTCGAATGCGAGGAACTTCAAACAACTCATGATGATCATAATCTTTCAGAAGGCCCTTTGCTTCAAGTTGACTGCGAGAGTAATGCTTGCGGAACAGGGTCCAGGAGCGCTTCTTCTGTTCTTTGCCAAACAAGAGCCCTTGATGAGCATAGTTGTGAAGTAGATTAATTTCTATCATCATCTCGACTTGGACCTTGCGGTTCATCTTGATATGACTCTCAAGAGCTTGCTGAGTATGAAGACAGATTTCATATAGAGATGGATTTTCTTCGCGAGGGATCTCAACAGTAACCTTCTTAATCTTTGGAGCAAGAGCAGATGCAGGAGCAGCAGCATCAATGGGTGTCTTCCCTTTGCCAATATCTTTGACAACTCGGAGAGTGTCTCGGATAGGTTGAGTGAATACTTTCGGCTTATGAGGGCAAAAGAAACTCTTTCCCGCGAGTTGCTTGATAGCATACATGATCCACGGTGAATAAGGTTTCAGAGCCTGAGCATTTTCTACAGCAAATGCCATATTCAAAATGAATAGGTTAGGTAGGTCAAACCAAATGCCAAGAGATAGAGCATGAAGTGCATTTGCCACAATTCATCCAATATATTATGGCCGGTTTGTTGGAGTGATTGAGTTACATAGAATATAGAATAAGACTTTGTTATCGTAAGCCAAATTCTTCGGATTTGACTCAGTGCAGGCATCTCCAACTAACTCTGGATCCATGAGCATATGAAGTTGAGCTTCAGAGACCTCCCAGTGATGTAGCCTGTGTTCCCGAGTTTCATAAAATTCAAAACGAGGAAGATTCAGCAAGGCGAGGAATTGTTCAGCAGAGCACATAAGCTTTTCTTGTTCGGTCATCCATTCGAGCACCCAAGTTCTGCTGTCAGCAATGTCTCCTGAAATATATAAAGTCGCATAGAACTGAAGTATAACTTCTCAATTCCAGCCATGGTTGAAACGCAGAAATCCTTTCAGAAAAGTTTGCTCAATTTTCTCGATGGTTCGGTGGAAACAGGGTAATCCTTCAAGCTCTGCAAAATCCAACACCTTGTGCTTGAATATTCGATTCTTTCCATACATAATTCTTGCATAATATATAGCCTATTCCTTTGTCCAGAATCTTGGCGACAAAGATGTATGCTCTCCTTCATATGGACTGGTGCCGAAGAAAGCAAGCTTCGAATGATGAAGCTGCTCGTTGAATGCCGGACCATTCGGGCCATCCTCAACTGGAAACAAAGGGAAGGTTTCCAACGGATTCCTAAGTGATTCTTCATCAATGATGCACTTGGTCCGAATGTCATCAGGTGCAGGCTCATTTTCTTCGATAGGCTTAAGAGGAGCGCTTGACTTCCTTGACTTCTCTTGAGCAAACGGCCTTGAAGATCTTGAAGAGCCATCAATTTTGCTCGCTGGAACTCCTTCAATGGCTTTCAGACTTTCGGGCACAGGGGCTTTCTCTTTCTTCTCGGATAGAGGCACTTCGACCTTTTTCTCGGAACCTTGTGATATAACTGGTGGGGTAGACACTTCGGGAACCATTGGCTCATTAGTTTTCTTTTCTTCCTCTTCCATCTGTGGGGCTATGGAACGAGGATCAGAGTCAACATCCATCGGTGTGGGAACACCGGATGGTGTGACAAGGGTAGTTTTCTCTCAGGAAGCTGATCGCTCCCCCTCAATCTTATCATCCTTCTTGCTAGAAGCAGACGGGTCAACTTGCATGAGCATTGGAGGCGAGGGATTTGGCTTTTCAACCTCTATCTCTTCATCAGTCTGGTCATCATGGGCTGGCTATTGTGGCGGTGCATTTTATTCATCTGATTTATTGAGAAAAATGTTAACAACATCTAATTGTTCTTCTTGGGCGGTTGGCACAGGAATGATGACCTCCTGAGCGGCTACTTGCTGCACTGGTTCTTCCTCATGAGGATAAGGTGGAACCTGCTGCAAGGGTGCACTCGTGTTGATTGGAACAGCATCAACATCCACTTGATGAAGACAGCGATCAGTGTTGCCCTTTGGTTTGCTGGCCCTAGCCCTTGCTTTCTGACGTTTTTCTTCCTTCGCTCTTCTGCGAGCAAGATCAGCATTGCGATAAATCTCCTCATTCTTCCTATCACACAGTTGAGACACATCCAGGTGCATCTTAGAGTGCCATTCAACTTTCTCGTTCTGAATGCCACTGAGGGCTTTGGTGAGTTCAACAATTTCTTTGTTTAGGCCCTTTCTTTTGTAATCAGTTTTGGCCTTCTTTCTCATTTTCTCGAGAACTTGTTTATCCTTGACTACTTTATTGAGCTTCTTGGTAATTTTCCTCAGCTCGATGAAATGTTTTGTTACCATTTCGGTAACGTCATTAGGCAGACCTAGACTGCTAATGTCAACAGATTTGGCATCGTATGCGGCACTGTCAATGACATCGATCATAAGCTTGAAGTCATATTTTGTTCCTCTATGGGAGCAGGAACGGTGGGCTTGGCCTTCTTAACTGAAGCATCTCCTTCGGATTGCAGCTTTATCTTTGATGCACTTTTGGAGTAGTTTGCACAGCTGAACCCGAGGGTTTTTCAGAGAGTGGCATGGGTGCATGCCTTGGTGATCTCCTTGGAGAGGGAAAAACCTTCACCGGAGAAGGACTCTATGCTGGCTTGTCAAGAATTGCTGCCTGGTTACATGGGAATTTCATCGCCCATTTCTTCATCAGAAGACTCATCAGACGAGTCAGATTCAACTTTCCTGGTTCTCTTGGAGGTGGTTTTCTTTCAAGGAGAAACTGATTTCCTTGACTTGCTTCCCTTGGAAGCAGATGCTTGCTCCCTCTTCTTCTTCACATCCTGCTGGGTTAGCGCGACGTTTTGAGCTTCAACTTGCTTTTTCTTGGCCTCCCTAGCCTCACGTTTTTCTTTGGCCTTCGCCCTCTGATACGTCTCCAACGTATCTATAATTTATGAAGTATTCATGCCATGTTTATAAGAATTTTATATGGTTTTGGTATGATTTGAATAGAACTAACCCGGACTGATGATGTTTTCAGCAGAACTACCGTGGTGTTGTTTTTTGTGCAGAAATTAAATTCTTGGATTGACCCCAAAAAAATTGATGATTTTTTGTGGACAAAAAGAGACCCCCGCATCTTGGTGGAAGGAACAGAAGAGCCATGAGGAGGTGACAAGGCAACACGGCGCGCCCTGGGGGGTCGTGTGTTGTTGCCTTGTGGGCCCCTCGTAACTCCTTTTCGTGTGATTCCAACGCTGAAAAATCCTATAAATAGAGAAACCCCCAGAAATAAACCTAGAACTTCGCCGCCGCCGCCGCCGCAAGCCTCTATACCAAAGAGATCCCATCTGGAGGCCTTTTCTGGCACCCTGTCGGAGGGGGAAATCATCACCGGAGGCCATCTTCATCATCCCGGTGGTCTCCATGACGAGGAGGGAGTAGTTCACCCTCGGGGCTGAGGGTATGTACCAGTAGCTATGTGTTCGATCTCTCTCTCTCGTGCGTTCTTGATTTGGCACGATCTTGATGTACCGCGAGCTTTGTTAATATAGTTGGATCATATGGTGATGAATTGAGTATTTCCCTTTGAGTTTTCGTTATTATCGGATTGAATATTTCAGATTTAAGAACACTTGATGTATGTCTTGCATGTCGATACCCGAGGTGACAATGGGGTATTCTATTGAGTCACTTGATGTATGTTTTGGTAATCAACTTGCGGATTCCCGTGACCTTGGGGTAATCTAGGCATATGGGTTGGTACACGTTTTCATCTTCTTTTCTCCGATAGAAACTTTGGGGTACTCTTTGAAGTTCTTTGTGTGGATTGAATATTATGAATCTGAAGTTGTTTGATGCATATCGAATAATCAACTCACGGATACTTGTGGTGGCATTGGAGTATCTAGGTGACATTAGAGTTGGTTGATGCGTATCATATGGTGTTATTTTAGTACGAACTCTAGGGCTATTTGTGACACTTATAGGGACGACTCAATAGATCAATCGAAAAGGATAACTTTGAGGTGGTTTCATACCCTACAACAATTTCATCTTATGTTCTCCGCTAATAGGAACTTTGGAGTGATTCTTTATCGCACGTTGAGGGATTGTTATAGGATTCAATTATGTTAGCGTTGTTGAGAGATTTCACTAGTGAAAGTATGAACCCTAGGCCTTGTTTTCAAGCATTGCAATACCGTTTGTGCTCCGTTTTATAACTTGCTACCTTGCTGTTTTTATAATTTCATATTACAAAAACCTATATCTACTATCCATACTACACTTGTATCACCATCTCTTCGCCGAACTAGTGCACCTATACAATTTACCATTGTATTGGGTGTGTTGGGGACACAAGAGATTTCTTGTATTTGATTGCAGGGTTGTTTGAGAGAGACAATCTTCATCATACGCCTCCCATGGATTGATAAACCTTAGGTCATCCACTTGAGGGAAATTTGCTATTGTCCTACAAAACTCTGCACTTGGAGGCCCAACAACGTCTACAAGAATAAAAGTTGCGTGGTAGACATCAAGCTCTTTTCTGGCACCGTTGCCGGGGAGGTGAGTGCTTGAAGGTATATCTTTAGATCTTGCAATTGAATCTTTTAGTTTCTTGTTTTATCACTAGTTTGGTTTATTAAAGAAAACTACAAAAAAAATGGAATTGAGGTTGCCTGAAATACTTCATCTATATAATGTCTTTCTTGAAAATGATGGATCGGAAAATTGTGCTCAATTGCTAGAGGAAGAATTTAATAAAATGTTTAATTTAAGTCCCTTGAATGATAAGCATGATTGCAATGTTGTTAGTATGCTTTCTATGAATATCCATGATGCTAATGATATGCAAAACTACAAGCTTGGGGATGCTTTGTGTGATGAAGATGATATTTTTAGTCCCCCAAGTTTTGATGAGCAAATTTATTTTGATGATAACAAGCCTCCTATTTATGATGATTATATTGATGAAAGTGGGTTTGAAAGAGTGTCAACTCTAGGTAATAATGATCCCACTATTTTGGAGGGTGTTGAATCTTATGGCAATAATTATGAAAGTGGATTTGGAGAGGTCATGACTTTATTTAATGATGAATCCACTATTTTGGAAGAGGTTTCAATTGATTATGACAACAAAGTTGCTATCTATGATGATTATGGTGATGACATGTATGCTATAAAGCATAATGATTACCATGAAACTTGTCATCATGATTTTAATTTTCAATTGGATTATGCCAATCAAGTATCACATGATAGTTATTTCATTGAGTTTGCTCCCACTACTATTGATGAGAATAAATTTGCTTATGTGGAGAGTAATAAAATTTCTATGCTTGTGGATCATGAAAAGAATGCTTTTATGTGATAGTTATGTTGTTGAATTTGTTCATGATGCTACTGAAAATTATTATGAGAGAGGGAGATATGCTTATATATATTTCAACAATATCAAGTTTCCTCTCTATGTGTTGAAAGTTTTGAAGTTATACTTGTTTTGCCTTCCTATGCTAATTGATTCTTGTTCCAATAAATTGTTTGCTCACAAAATCCCTATGCATAGGAAGTGGGTTAGTCTTAAATGTGCTTGCCATATGTTTCATGATGCTCCCATTGTGTTTCAATTCTTTACTTTTATGTGAGCATCATTGAAATCATCCTGTCTAGCTAAAAGGCATTAAAGAAAAGCGCTTGTTGGGAGGCAACCCAATACTTATACCTACAGATTTTGTGTGTTCACATGATTAATCTACTGCATTAATCATGTTTTATATGTTTTCTTTCAATAATGTGCCAAGTGAAGCCTTTGGGATAGTGTGGATACTTGTTGATCTGATTCTGTGCAAAAACAGAAACTTTTGCGTTCAGTGCTGGAATTTCTGTTCTGTACTGGAGTGCGATAAAATTCTGAAATTTTTACACAGTATTGTGTCACAAATTTTTTACGTTTTCCAAATTTTTCAGAAGTTTTGGAGGTACATAAGTATGTTTTTTAATTATCTCACTACATGCTGTTCTGTTTTTGACAGATTCTGTTTTTATTGCATAGTTTGCTTGTTTTAGTGTTTCCGTAGCTTATATTGAGTAATATAAATTGTGGAAATGATATAATACAGTAGGTATTATGTGAGAACAATTATGAATCTTGTCTTGACAGTACCAAAGTGAATGATTTATTTTCGTACTAACCTATCTCACGGAGTTCCGTTAAGTTTTATGTGATTGAAGTTTTCAAGTTTTGGGTGAGATATCGATATGAGAAGAATAAGGAGTGGCAAGACCCTAAGATTGGGGATGCCCAAGGAACCCCAAGGTAATACTCAAGGAAGACTCAAGCATCTAAGCTTGGGGATGCCCCGGAAGGCATCCCCTCTTTCGTCTTCAACACTATCGGTAACCTCACTCGGAACTATATTTTTATTCGTCACATAATATGAGTTTTGCTTGAAGCGTCATTTTATTTTGCTGATATTTTCTTGCTGTTGTCAATAATCATGTTTTGCATCTTTTAGTTCAATAAAATGCCAATTATAGCCTTTACCATGCTCAGTTTGCAAGTTTATGTGTTGGTGTTTGAAAACAGAAAGTTTTCTGTTATTTCCTGAATTTATGTGAATAGTCAGAACATGATAAAAATCTGAATTTTTTTCAAAGTAAGCATGCATGAGTTCTCTGTCATGTGGTAATTGTTCAAATTTTTTGGAGCTAGGGAAATATGAATTTCTATTCCCCCTTTACAGACTGTTCTATTTAGACAGATTTCGGTTATAGTTGCATTGTTTGCATATGTTTGCTTGTTTAATGTTTCTATTTGTGGATATGAGTATTAAATATGTAGAGGCATTTAGTATGCAATGTTTAATTATAATTTTGGTGATTTTCTACAGTAGAGAATGTTGAGGTTTTGAATTGATTTATACTAACTTTTCTCACGAGTTCTTGTTGAGTTTTGTGTGGATGAAGTTTTAAGATTTAGGAGAAGCCATGATATGAGAGGAATTAAGGAGACACAAGAGCTCAAGCTTGGGGATCCCCAAGGCTCCTCAAGGTAACATTCCAAGAAGTCTCAAGCAACTAAGCTTGGGGATGCCCCGGTAGGCATCCACCCTTTCTTCATCAACACCTATCGGTCAGCCTAAGTTTTTACTTGTTCACATAATATGTGCTATTCTTGGAGTGTCCTTTTATTTTCATTTTTTTCTGTTTGAATAAAATACTTGGATCTGAAATCTTTATTGAGATAGAGTTTTCACATAGCTACTTAATTGTTTGACTATTCATTGATCTTCACTTATATCTTTTGGAGTAGTTTGTCATTCATTCTTGTGCTTCACTTATATCCTTTGAGTAAATTGTTGAATGAATTGAATATCATAAATCTGAAATTATCCATGTTCCATATGCTTAGTAATATTTCACATTGGGTTTAGAAAGTAAGATCTATTGAAGTTTGACAATCACAATATTGGTCATACATGCAATTCATGAATGATTAGTATATGGAAGAGAAATTTCACATACAAATATATTATCTTGGACATCTTTTATGATTGTGAATACCCATTAATTATTTTCAAACTTGAGCAAATTAGTTGAAGTTGGACAAGGAAGACAACGTAATGAGTTATGTTTGGGTATACTTGCATCGAAGTTATATTGTTATGGATCCTCCAACATATGGTGCTTGTTTAGAATCTTTTGCTAGCCAAAATTTCTGTACTAAGCGGGAATATTGCTTGTGCATCCAAAATCCTTGAGCCAAGTTTCTTCCATGAGTGTCCACCATACCTACCTATATACGATATTACCCCGCCGTTCCAAGTAAATTTGCATGTGCCATCTCTAAAACCTTCAAATAATCATCTGTTTTGTGTGCACGTACCGCTCATGGAGCGACGGGGCGGTCAATATCTTCCATGTTAAGCGGCTTATTCTCATGATGGGTGTTTATTCACTTGTCATTGCACGAGAGAGTCTGGTAATCGGGATGCCCAGTCCATTAAATAAAAATGAAAAAATATATAATAAAACAAAAGCTCCCCCTGGAAAGTTGAAAGTTTGGAGGGCACCCGTGAATTCGGCTAGCCATGGCTTGTGTTTGAATGGTTGAGGGGGAGTTACATTTTTTATTTCTGCATGGGAACCCCAAATAATGTGTTTAGCATGGAAGATATTGAATACCTTAGTCGTGATGTTGACAGGAAAAGCACACCACTCAAAATGTATTCATCTCTGTTTTAAGCTATGAGCTCTGGCACCTCTGCAAATCCCTGCTTCCCTCTGCGAAGGGACATTCTATTTACTTTGATGCTATTTACTTTCATGTTATTTATTTTTGTTGAGTCAACTTCTTATTCCAACCTATTCTCTAGTTGGCAACCATTATGTGGTTGGGAAAGATCCAGGCACATATAGCCATTAAAATATATTTGATCATGATTTATTATTGTTGACAATTATCTCTATGATAAATGAGTTGGGAGGCGAAACATCAAGCCCCTATCTTTCTCTGTGTTCGATGGATGCTATTTGTTCTAAAAATATGCTTTGAGTATTAGCAATCATAGAAGACTATATGATAATTGAGTATGTGGAGCTCTTACATAGACTTTGTTGAAAATGAGATGCATTGAAATTGTTTGGTGACTAAGAACATAGTTTATTAACTTTCAAGAGAATGTATTGTTTAAACTATAACATGTGAATTCATTGCTACTTTATCATGATGAGTTTTATGAGAAAGAGTTGTTGTTATGATGTGGCACCCCGGCTCAGAGTCACCGGAGCACCCCGTATTCCAGCCCAGAGATCAAGTCTTTTGGAATACGGCACTGCTTGGCATAGAACAAATCAGCTTTTTATTACTAATAGTTGGAATACAAGGGTTACAAAGAGTTTACAAAAGGTTACAATGATGCTACTCCGGCTATGGTTGCTCTATGCTAGCAGCGGCACGACTTATAATAGCGGAACCACGATGACGAAGATGGGCTCCACTCTGCAGGGACTCTGGCTGGGACATGTCCTAGCTCGCAACTCAGAATCCTTGGCTATGCAAACATGTCAGCACCTGCAAACTGGCATGACACGCCAGGTGAATACTTTGAATGTACTCGCAAGCTCACAAGAAACACAAGCATCAAAACACAACAACATCATAGCAAGTATGATTATATCAGATTCCAATGTTATTAAAAAGGGTGGAAGAAAATAATAACATGCTATTGCTAAACTATCCACCGAAAGTCACCCTTGCTAAAATCACAGGAACCACTATGCTCTTGGCTACTCGGTTGAACCACTTACTCTTGTGACCAATTCTTGGCCACCTCAAGAACCTCGGACAATCATCCCCGAGATCACCTACAAACATTACCAGCGGCCTTCCACCAAGTGGATACCTCACCATACCGAGACGAGTTCTTCCATCATTATCAAGTCATTCCATCATTGGTGTTGATCAGACAATGTGACTTAATACGAACTGTGTCCAATACCGTGGACACGGCTATTCGAATAGGGTTTACACTCTGTAGAGGTTGCGCACGTTACCCACACCATGGACATTCGTCCAACGAAACTCGCCTAACCTGTGTCCCTTCCCTCGCACCACCGACACGTCCTTTCTGAGGTCATGCCCTGGGTGGCCCCTGTGTCACTTCTGACACCTGCCACCGGCGTGGCCATACAACCTGTCCCAAACGGGGACCTGAGCTCAATAACCAAACCGAGCTCACAAGGTAATCATCGTCTACCTGATCAGGGCCGCACGCACGCATAACCTCCCCTCTTTGGTGGTACCGATGAAAAAGCACAAGGTTAGCCCAAGTTAAGGCCGTCCCATTCCGGCAGATGTGGCTGCACTGGAAAGCTCGATTCAGTGGCACTTGATCAACCATGAAGGAATTTATTCCCCAAGTGACCTTTCTGTCATAACTGGTACTCCAAGATCACAATAGCCCAAGAAGCAACATGACTAAGATGCTGCTATGGACTACTCCATTACTGTGCTAGACGGAGTCACAAAGTAATCATAGACGGTAATCTGACATCCCGACAATGTCATGGCATCACCTAGCTTGTAGACTACTAGCCAAATACAATCCTAATTATCAACATGACAGTAGCATATCCAAGGAATTTCCCCAAGTATTCTATAAATAAACCATTTATTAATAATTCAAATTCTAGTATGAAAATAATTATTTAAACCATGATATTGCAATGCAATCATGCAAATGAGAGTTGTGGCTTGCCTTGCACCAAGGAAGAGTGGAAATACTCCTGGTCTTCACCCACTAGTCAAAATCACTCTGAAAAATATTTTTGAACACATTTGTAAATATCACATATAGCATTTTTCTCTGTCCAGAAATTCTAGACAACAGAGAAAAATACCAAAATTTACCAGCAAATAGTGTAGCTTATAAGAAAAATAATGCAAAAAGAATGAACTCATTTGGACTTATGGTTTAAAAGATATTGCTGGTCAAAGTTGGGGTCAAACTTTTGAAAAAATAGATTTAAACAGAAATTCAGAAAATCCCATGAGCGGCCACGTCGAAGGCGTAAAGTGGAACTACGCCTCCACTAGTGTACCGTTTCGGGAGCGAGGGGAGTCGCTGACACGTGGGCCCCCTGGGTCATTTTTAAAAGAAGATGGAGGGAATAGAGGACGGCGGAGCTCACCGGCGACGTTCACCGGCGTAGAGGCCACGGCGGAGCTGGGCGAGGGCGGGGATGGAACAAGCGAACGACGGTGAGCACGCCCATACCCGCAGCTCGTCGGGAGGTGGCCGGACGGCGTCGGCCCCTTCTCCTCCGGTGGCGGCAAGCTTCAGGCGTCGGCGGATCCGGTGATTCCGGCGAGCTCTCGAGCAGGAGAGGGGCTAAGGAGGGTCAGTGGAGTACCACAAGCTCACTGGAGGTCTTGGTTGGGGTTGGGATGGACGGAGTCGAGCTGGAGAAGCAGAGGCCATGCGGCGGAGCACATCACCGGAGATGGGGAAGAGGGTTCCCCGGCTCTGCTGCTGGGTGCGGGGCAGCGATTAGGAAGTAGAGAGGGCGAGAGGTGAGGAGAGGGAGGCTCGGAGAGCGGCTTTTATAGCCGGGCGGCGATGCCAGTACCGGATGCCGCCGTGGGGAAAACGCCGGCATCCATGTTGCGCTGGCCATCATGCTGGCACCCGAGCCGCGTGGGGAGGTGACGGAAGAGGCATGGCCTTAATGGCGATGGCGCGGAGCGGCGAGGAAGCTGCCAGCCAGCGCGGCCACAGTGCCCGTACTGTGCCACGCGTGGTGGCGCTTGGCTGGGTCCGGCGAGGGCGCCACCGGCGACGGGAGAGCTCCAGAAGGGCCAGGTGGATGGTGGAGAGGCTGCTGGCACCAGAGGACACAGCGAGACGACGCGGACACGCAGAGCCAGCAAGGCCCAAGAGGGTTCGGCGCCTAGAGCGCGACCTTGGCCCTGGCAGACGCGTGGTCACCGCGTGCAGTGGTGCATGCGGTGTGCTCTGGCCCGACTAGTCATGTCTACGCGGTAGTCCTTTCATCCAGTGATCTCCCTGTGCCTCTGGATTGACAAGAGATGGCCTGGACAGCTGGCTAGCTTCCAGACAAGTTTCTGGTCAGAAACTTGGGCAAGAAGATGGGGAAAACGGCTAGGGCTTGGAGAGGAAGAATTTGTCACATTGAGGTGTAGTAAGAAGGTGCCCATGCTGGAAAAATTTCATACCAAATGAACAAGTTTTGGATGTAGTTGCTTTACAACTGCATTTCTGGTCCAGAAACTTGCTGAAGATGATGCACTCACTTGGATGGGCTTCTGGAGTTGAAACTTGGTATTTGTGGGTCATTTGGTGGTACCAATGTGCCATAAAAATTTCATAGCATTTGGGCAAGTACAAGTGGTACCTCCTTCACAAAGCTTTCCACTGGACAGTAACTTGGAGGAATTTTGTGGAGGTAATGGTTAACTGAAATGGGCCAAAATTTGGTGGAGTGTGATCATAAGGGTAGGAGAAGGTCCTGGATTAATTTCAGAATTTTTGGAGCAATACAAAATATAGTTGCTTCACAAACTGAAATTATGACCAGAAACAAAGATTGGATGCTGTGCTCAACATGAGTATGGAATCTTGAATATTTTCACATACCCAAAGTTCACATGGTCCAAAGGATTTATGAGAATTTTCCTGGAATTTTTGGGAAAGCAGAAATATAGGTTGCTTCACACCCTAGAGCTTTAAGAATTATTCCTTTAAAAGAAAAGGAATATTTAATTGGAATAAAAAAATGAAATGGGGCAAGAATAGAGATGACTTGTCTTGGAAGAAGTTTTTGGAAGGTTGAGTTACTTGGGAAAGGAAGGTGAAAAATATTCCCAAGTTTTAAGTCCATAGAGCCATTCAAGATAAAATCCAAACCAAATTCTGAATGAAATGCAAATGGGTTTTTGTAACGCCCCGGACACACCCGCCGGTGGTCGTTACTCCTGGCGGGATCTAGACTGGCCCCACAGATCAATACTAGTCTTTCCTGCGCACTTTGTCCTCACTCGTGCGCACCCGGGATCAACTTCCCGGTCGGTCACCCATCCTGAAATTACTCCAAGCTGAGCACGCTTAACTTTGGAGTTCTTTCCAAATGGGCTCCCGGAAAAGAAGGAATTCCTTATTCATATGAGTAGTCTATCATCCCTATTAAGTCAGGCTATCACATACACCCCCATTCAGAGGAACCGACGTCCTCATCGGGCCACAGGAACGTTCCCTCTTGGCACATACGTCTGTGCGTCCAGTCCGGCACATGTGCCATGCCGTGTGCCACGACGGGTCACAAACGTCATGCACAACATGACCGCGCACCTAGCCCGCAAACATCCGTGTAACCGCGAGGGTTGGCTCTGATACCAACTTGTAACGCCCCGGACACACCCGCCGGTGGTCGTTACTCCTGGCGGGATCTAGACTGGCCCCACAGATCAATACTAGTCTTTCCTGCGCACTTTGTCCTCACTCGTGCGCACCCGGGACCAACTTCCCGGTCGGTCACCCATCCTGAAATTACTCCAAGCTGAGCACGCTTAACTTTGGAGTTCTTTCCGAATGGGCTCCCGGAAAAGAAGGAATTCCTTATTGATATGAGTAGTCTATCATCCCTATTAAGTCAGGCTATCACAGTTTTTGAAAAGAAAAGTTGGTAAAAACCAGGGTGTTACAAACCTACCCCCCTTAAGATAAATCTCGTCCTCGAGATTTGGTTGCTCAGAGAACAAGTATATAATCATTAAGGAAACCGGTTCCAACTCAGGTATCCTTCTCCGTGTATAATGTTCCCACTGAATTTCATGTGACCTGACTGTCGTGCCCGGGGTGGTTTGCTTCACCGTACACATATTTTGACAGATTTTTTCTCATATGTTCATTATTATGCCGACTCCAATCCTGTCACATCTGCTGGTTCACCTGACATGTTATCAAGACTGGAATGTGTCTTCTTCCCATACGTCCGAGAGAGGTTTCCGATTGACACGTCATTCTTTCACTGATAGTATTCCCTGAAGTTGGGAACCACTGCCTTCTGCAGACACGAAACATTCAATTATTGCATCGAGATACTCGATGCATGCTTCCCGAGTTTGAAGCAGCACCAAGAACCACAGCGTTTCTCTTGGTGGAGTCTGACTACTTGTAGGAGGTCTGAGTCTTCCAGGCTGACTTCTTTGTCTCGAATCCATACTGGCAACTCGGCTGCCACCTGTCATGACCAGTCAAA
The DNA here is from genome assembly GCA_039707655.1 of Elymus sibiricus. NCBI lineage: Eukaryota > Viridiplantae > Streptophyta > Magnoliopsida > Poales > Poaceae > Elymus > Elymus sibiricus. The sequence goes on along the minus strand of CM077670.1, from coordinate 224,993,692 downwards.
GGAGTAATACTTTATAGCAACAACCTCTGGGGTCTTGACTGACAATGGTTCTGGCAGAAGAGCCTTGCTTGCAACAGAATACCATATGTGAGAGCATTTCGAGTACTCATTTGTCGATATATCCATACGCCGTGTGATACTTTAACGCGGTCGTTGGAGTCGCACTGCTGAGCTGGCCAAGAAGTCTTTGATCTGACATGACAGGCTTGAATATGTGCTGCTGACAACTTCGAGCATATGCAGTTGGACAAGAGGGTTACAGTGATATGAAACTCTTACAAACAGGGTGGTCCCCTTGGATGTGTATTCATGGTGACCAATTCAGAATCAGGCTATCTTGGGTATCCACACCACTTTGTTCCCGCACTGTAGCTCTCGTTCCTTCACTACTGCCCTTCTTTCCGAGCCCTTTGCCAAAAGAGCTTGGCCTAGTACCTCCATAGGTGCTGTCTGGTGCAACATCCTGGCAAGCATACCTTATCCTTATCTTAGTGCAAACACCTTTCACCGGCAAATTTATCCCATCACGAACCTTAACCGTAGGGTAATGATTATCCGAACCCCTTGCATGAAATCAGCGAATAAATCAGTAGCCACTAGAACGGTCTTTACAACTCAGATCTGGGACATCACTGAAATAACTCAATCATGGCTCAAGACGACTGAAAAACAGCTCAGAGCATGAGACCATGTTGATAAGAAGAATGTAGCAGTTCCCTAAGACGGCCGAAAAACAGCTCAGAGCATGGGGTCACTGCTACAAAAAGAAACTCAACAGCTGCCCGAGACGGCCGAAAAGCAGCTCAGAACATGGGACAGTTGTTGAAAAGAGAAACATAAAGTCGGCATCCACCCCGGACGGCTGAAAGCAGCTCAGAACAAGGGCGTGGTGCCGTTACCAAGAAAAGGCAAGCAAGGGTTCATCAGGATCACCTACTAGGTTCTCAAGTGTGAGAAGACTTGCCTGGTCAACTATTGCCAAAATTGGCATCCCAAATTGCCTTTTTTTCATAGCTTTTTCAGTCCTTGCAACGTGCTGAGGTGTATATGGGTCTTCTTCCTCCTGTATGACTTATGTAGCTGTCGGATCCTTACCTTCCTTTGGTAGACCTGCTTGAACATAGTTGCTCCTTGTATGGTGACTTGCGTGACCTGGGCAACATGCCCACCATATATGGAAGTATGTATAATTGAACATCTTATTCCCGGGGGGCTTAACCCTTACGATGCACTGCCAACGCACTGTATAATTGCTGGTACTACTATTGTCAGTTGTTTAGTGGTGTCGTACTAACGAAGGTTGGATAGCTTGTGTGGGAAGCCATCGAGAGTATCATGCGGAAGAAGACTGGGTAGCTTATGCTTGAAGCTTCTGCCGGGATAGCATGCTGAGGAAGGCTGGGTAGCGTACCTCAGAAGCTTCCCTTCCTGGTTGCTTATGGGGGAAGACTCGGTGCCTTATGCCGGAAGCATTCTATGGTAGCTTACCAAAGAAGCCAGAGTAGCTTATGCCGGAAGCTATCCACATATCGTACTGAGAAAGATCTAAGGAGCCTTGCACCGTAAGCTTCTCCGTTAGCGTGCGAAGGAAGGCTGAGTTGCTTACACCCGAAATTTCTCTTTATGATATGCTGACTGAATGCTATGTATACCACCTCACAACTCCAGTTGTTGATTACTTGTATGAAAAGAATTTGCCTGACTCTCCTTCTTGCTGAGTACTGGATGCATGGCACGTTCTTGTTTGCTTCCGAGTATAACCTGTTTCATATTCTACCCAAGCAGAACCAAACTTCGTATATGATTTATACCTTCAACCCAGTTGGTCCTGTACCCAAATTATCCTTCTATTGGTTCCTCACGGTTGAAATAGTTACACCTTGAGGCAGGCTTGATGCTGATAGCCAATCCAGGATATTATTTCTATTCCAAACCACATATTCCCAATACCAGGCAGTCCATTAATAATTTCATAAGGTTCAGCTGAGCTTCCAAGCATTTAAAATCCTCATTAACTCTTTGAATCCGTTGGGGGTTGATGAGCAACTTCCATAGGGGAAAGTAAAGTGACACCGAGGAGCCAAATAAAAGGGCAAATAAAAACTACTCAATAAAATGCACTAAGCTTACAAGAAAACCACACTTTATTGCTACTCAAGGCAATTTACAACACTTAGTACTACCACAACTCATGCAACATGAACCTCGCAAGTGCTTAAGTACTATGATCGGAAGGCGGGTTACTAGAGAGCGAAGGAGCTGGCGAAGAGGTTGACGGAGCCAAAGCCATACCAAGCGCTCTTCGGGCGCGAGTTGCATCTCTGGCCAGCTCAGCGATGAGGACGTATTCGGCAATCATGTAACGGGACATGTATGCCACAGCTGGGTCGTCGTCCGAGCGAACGGGAGGAAATCTAACCCGTCTGGGAGTGATGGCCATGGTGGGATAGTAGTGGAAGGCACGATTCTCTTGCATCGTGCTCTCCTGATGACGAAGAACAGTGAGGCCTGCCAGAGCTGCAAGCTGGATGGCACGCTCCGGGGTAGAGGCATAACCACCATGGAGACTATAGGTGCACTTCCCCAAAGGTAGGTCGACTGACAGAAGGACATTGGCATGATACTCAAGCACCAGTCCTGCAAGCTGGGTCTGGAACACTTGGTACCTTGGCATCTCTCCACTGGGATAGAGGAGACGCCAAACATCACGAAGCAGTGATGCGAAGCTGAGTGGTGCAGGGGCTGAGTCGTAGTTAATCGGAATGGATGCCATCTACAAAATCAACTGGTTAGAGAGCCAAATCTATATACATGCTATGCAGCAAACAAATGCAACAAGCAAATGCAGCAACTCAAATGCATCACACAAGCATGCTGGGCTATAGACTAGCGGTTTTCTCACGTTCGGGTTAGCTAGGGTGTCCTATAGCTAGACCTGCTCTGATACCAAACCTTGTGGCACCCCGGCTCAGAGTCACCGGAGCACCCCGTATTCCAGCCCAGAGATCAAGTCTTCTTGAATACGGCACTGCTTGGCAAAGAACAAATCAGCTTTTTATTTCTAATAGTTGGAATACAAGGGTTACAAAGAGTTTACAAAAGGTTACAATGATGCTACTCCGGCTATGGTGGCTCTATGCTAGCAGCGGCACGACTTATAACAGCGGAACCACGACGACGAAGATGGGCTCCACTCCACAGGGACTCTGGCTGGGACACGTCCTAGCTTGCAACTCAGAATCCTCGGCTATGCAAACATGTCAGCACCTGCAAACTGGCATGACACGCCAGGTGAGTACTTTGAATGTACTCGCAAGCTCACAACAAACACACGCATCAAAACACAACAACATCATAGCAAGTATGATTATATCAGATTCCAATGTTATTAAAAAGGGTGGAAGAAAATAATAACATGCTATTGCTAAACTATCCACCGAAAGTCACCCTTGCTAAAATCACAGGAACCACTATGCTCTTGGCTACTCGGTTGAACCACTTACTCTTGTGACCAATTCTTGGTCACCTCAAGAACCTCGGACAATCATCCCCGAGATCGCCTACAAACATTACCAGCGGCCTTCCACCAAGTGGATACCTCACCATACTGAGAAGAGTTCTTCCATCATTATCAAGTCATTCCATCATTGGTGTTGATCACACAGTGTGACTTAATACGAACTGTGTCCAATACCGTGGATGCGGCTATTCGAATAGGTTTTACACTCTGTAGAGGTTGCGCACGTTACCCACACCATGGACATTCGTCCAACGAAACTCGCCTAACCTGTGTCCCTTCCCTCGTACCATCGACACATCCTTTCTGAGGTCATGCCCTGGGTGGCCCCTGTGTCACTTCTGACACCTACCACCGTCGTGGCCATACAACCTGTCCCAAACGGGGACCTGAGCTCAATAACCAAAGCGGGCTCACAAGGTTATCGTCGTCAACCTGATCAGGGTAGCACGCATGCATAACCTCCCCTCTTTGGTGGTACTGATGAAAAAGCACAAGGTTAGCCCAAGTTAAGGCCGTCCCATTCCGGCAGATGTGGCTGCACTGGAAAGCTTGGTTCAGTGGCACTTGATCAACCATGACGGAGTTTATTCCCCAAGTGACCTTTCTGTCATAACTGGTACTCCAAGATCACAATAGCCCAAGAAGTAACATGACTAAGCTGCTGCTACGGACTACTCCATTACTGTGCCAGACGGAGTCACAAAGTAATCATAGACGGTAATCTCACGTCCCGACAATGTCATGGCATCACCTAGCTTGTAGACTACTAGCCAAATACAATCCTAATTATCAACATGATAGTAGCATATCCAAGGAATTTCCCCAAGTATTCTATAAATAAACCATTTATGAATAATTCAAATTCTAGTATGAAAACAATTATTTAAACCATGATATTGCAATGCAACCATGCAAATGAGAGTTGTGGCTTGCCTTGCACCAAGGAAGTGTGGATATACTCCTGGTCTTCACCCACTAGTCAAAATCACTCTGAAAAATATTTTTGAACACATTTGTAAATATCTCATATAGCATTTTTCTCTGTCTAGAAATTCTAGACAACAGAGAAAAATACCAAAATTTACCAGCAAATAGAGGAGCTTATAAGAAAAATAATGCAAAAAGAATGAACTCATTTGGAGTTATGGTTTAAAAGATATTGCTGGTCAAAGTTGGGGTCAAACTTCTGAAAAAATAGATTTAAACTGAAATTCAGAAAATCCTAGGAGCGGCCACGTCGAAGGCGTAAAGTGGAACTACGCCTCCTCTAGCGTACCGTTTCGGGAGCGAGGGGAGTTGCTGACAGGTGGGTCCCCTGGGTCAGTTTTAAAAGAAGAAGGAGGGAACAGAGGACGGCGGAGCTCACCGGCGACGTTCACCAGTGTAGAGGCCACGACGGAGCTGGGCGAGGGCGGGGATGGAACGAGCGAACGACGGTGAGCACGCCCGTACCCGCAGCTTGTCGGGAGGTGGCCGGACGGCGTCGCCCCCTTCTTCTTAGGCGGCGGCAAGCTTCGGGCGTCGGCGGATCCGGTGATTCCAGCAAGCTCTCGAACAGGAGAGGGGCTAGGGAGGGTCAGTGGAATACCACAAGCTCGCTGGTGGTCTTGGTTGGGGTTGGGATGGACGGAGTCAAGCTGGAGAAGCAGAGGCCATGTGGCGGAGCACCTCGCCGGAGATGGGGAAGGAGGGCTCCCCGGCTCTGCTGCTCGGTGCGGGGCAGCGATTAGGAAGTAGAGTGGGCGAGAGGTGAGGAGAGGGAGGCTCGGGGAGCGGCTTTTATAGCCGGGCGGCGATGCCAGTACCGGATGCCGCCGCGGGAAAAAACGCCGGCGTCCGTGTTGCGCTGGCCGTTGTGCTGGCACTCGAGCGGCACGGGGAGGTGACGGAAGAGGCAGGGCCTTAATGGCGATGTCACGGAGCGGCGGGGAAGCTGCCAGCCAGCGCGGCCACAGTGCCTGTACTGTGCCGCGCGTGGTGGCGCTTGGCTGGGTCCGGCGAGGGCGCCACTGATTACGGGAGAGCTCTAGAAGGGCCAGGTGGACGGTAGGGAGGCTGCTGGTACCAGAGGACACGGTGAGACGACGCGGACGCGCAGAGCCAGCAAGGCCCAAGAGGGTTCAGCACCCAGAGCGCGACCTTGGCCCTGGCAGACGTGTGGTCACCGCATGCATTGGTGCACGAAGTGTGCTCTGGCCCGACTGGTCATGTCTACGTGGTAGTCCTTTCATCCAGTGATCTCCCTGTGCCTCTGGTTTGACAAGAGATGGCCTGGACAACTGGCTAGCTTCCAGACAAGTTTCTGGTCAGAAACTTGCGCAAGAAGCTGGGGAAAAATGGCTAGGGCTTGGAGAGGAAGAATTTGTCACATTGAGGTGTAGTAAGAAGGTGCCCATGCTAGAAAATTTTCATACCAAATGAACAAGTTTTGGATGTAGTTGCTTTACAACTGCATTTCTGGTCCAGAAACTTGCTGAAGATGATGCACTCACTTGGATGGGCTTCTGGAGTTGAAACTTGGTATTTGTGGGTCATTTGGTGGTACCAATGTGCCATAAAAGTTTCATAGCATTTGGGCAAGTACAAGTGGTACCTCCTTCACAAAGCTTTCCACTGGACAGAAACTTGGAGGAATTTTGTGGAGGTAATGGTTAACTGAAATGGGCCAAAATTTGGTGGAGTGTGATCATAAGGGTGGGAGAAGGTCCTGGATTAATTTCAGAATTTTTGGAGCAATACAAAATATAGTTGCTTCACAAACTGAAATTATGATCAGAAACAAAGATTGGATGCTTTGCTCACCATGAGTATGGAATCTTGAATATTTTCACATACCCAAAGTTCACATGGTCCAATGAATTTTCCTAGAATTTTTGGGAAAGCAGAAATATAGGTTGCTTCACACCCTAGAGCTTTAAGGATTATTCCTTTAATAGAAAAGGAATATTTAATTGGAATAAAAAAATGAAATGGGGCAAGAATAGAGATGACTTGTCTTGGGAGAAGTTTTTGGAAGGTTGAGTTACTTGGGAAAGGAAGGTGAAAAATATTCCCAAGTTTTAAGTCCATAGAGCCATTCAAGATAAAATCTGAACCAAATTCCAAATGAAATGCAAATGGGTTTTTGAAAAGAAAAGTTGGTAAAAACTAGGGTGCTACATATGATGTTAGGAAAAGTGATTGAATTTATCATTGATCAAACTTATGCACTATGCTAGCATTCACACTTCATAAATTATTTCTTTTATCATTTACCAACTCGAGGACGAGCAGGAATTAAGCTTGGGGATGCTGATACGTCTCCAATGTTTCTATATTTTATGAAGTATTAATGCCATGTTTATAACAATTTTATATGGTTTTGGTATGATTTGAATAGAACTAACCCGGACTGACGCTGTTTTCAGCAGAACTACCGTGGTGTTGTTTTTTGAGCAGAAATAAAAGTTCTTGGATTGACCCCAAATTTTTTGATGATTTTTATGGACCAAAAGAGACCCCCGAAGCTTCTTGGAAGGACCAGAGGAGGTGACAAGGCAACACGGCGCGCCCTGGGGGGTCGTCTGCTATTGCCTTGTGGGCCCCTCGTAACTCCTTTTCGCGTGATTCCAACGCTGAAAAATCCTATAAATAGAGAACCCCCTAGAAATAAACCTAGAACTTCGCTGCCACCGCCGCCGCAAGCCTCTGTACCGAAGAGATCCCATCTGGACGCCTTTTGCGGCACCCTGCCGGAGGGGGAAATCATCATCGGAGGCCATCTTCATCATCCCGGCGGTCTCCATGACGAGGATGGAGTAATTCACCCTCGGGGCTGAGGGTATGTACCAGTAGCTATGTGTTCGATCTCTCTCTCTCTCTCTCTCTCTCTCTCTCTCTCTCTCTCGTGTTCTTGATTTGGCACGATCTTGATGTACCGCGAGCTTTGTTAATATAGTTGGATCATATGGTGTTTCTTCCCTCTCTATCTTTTTGTCATGAATTGAGTCTTTTCCTTTGAGATTTCGTTATTGTCGGATTGAATATTTCAGATTTGAGAACACTTGATGTATGTCTTGCATGTGGATACCCGTGGTGACAATGGGGTATTCTATTGAGTCACTTGATGTATGTTTTGGTAATCAACTTTTGGATTCCCGTGACCTTGGGGTAATCTAGGCATATGGGTTGGTACACGTTTTCATCTTCTTTTCTCCGATAGAAACTTTGGGGTACTCTTTGAAGTTCTTTGTGTGGATTGAATATTATGAATCTGAAGTTGTTTGATGCATATCGAATAATCAACTCACGGATACTTGTGGTGACATTGGAGTATCTAGGTGACATTAGAGTTGGTTGATGCGTATCATATGGTGTTTTTTTAGTACGAACTCTAGGGCTGTTTGTGACACTTATAGGGATGGCTCAATAGATCGATCGAAAAGGATAACTTTGAGGTGGTTTCATACCCTACAACAATTTCATCTTATGTTCTCCGCTAATAGGAACTTTGGAGTGATTTTTTATCGCACGTTGAGGGATTGTTATATGATTCAATAATGTTAGCATTGTTGAGAGATTGCACTAGTGAAAGTATGAACCCTAGGCCTTGTTTTCAAGCATTGCAATACTGTTTGTGCTCCATTTTATCACTTGCTACCTTGCTGTTTTTATAATTTCAGATTACAAAAACCTATATCTACTATCCATAGTACACTTGTATCACCATCTCTTCGGCGAACTAGTGCACCTATACAATTTACCATTGTATTGGGTGTGTTGGGGACACAAGAGATTTCTTGAATTTGATTGCAGGGTTGTTTGAGAGATACCATCTTCATCCTACGCCTCCCACAGATTGATAAACCTTAGGTCATCCACTTGAGGGAAATTTGCTACTGTCCTAAAAAACTCTGCACTTGGAGGCCCAACAACGTCTACAAGAATAAAAGTTGCGTAGTAGACATCACCCTCTTGGCTACTTCCTCGGGAAAATCAGTGATGGTTTTGAGGGAATCTGGGTGAGCATTTGCAGGCGGAGGTGGCCTGACTTTTTCATCATTCGGGCCAATGCAGTTTTCAGCAATGCAATCGTTCCACGGTGGTGTGAAACCGAACAGAATCTGGTACTTCTTGCGAACGTTTTCATATCTAAACCATTTGCTCGCCCAATGGCGGCGAATCCTTTGCAACCTATTGTTGCGATCAACTGTAGATTCTATGCCTTGTGAAGTTCTGTATTCTTCTGGATCTGACATCTCAGCTGCAGTGTTCTTCTGTCTGCCACGACCACCCTTTTTGGGATTTCCATCGGAGAAGATGGTGAGGCCGTCCGTAACTGCATCATCATCAGACTGAGTGGTGGCAGAAGGGATTTCCTCCTCAACTACTTCAGACTCAGATTCTTGATTTCTTTTCAGAGCCCTGGGTGGCTTCGAGGATTTTCCTCCTCCAGTCATCCTTTTCCGTTCAGACCTTGGTGGATGCTGAGGCAATTCACCTTCAAAGTCATAGTGCTCACTCGAACTGGAATCCATGACACCTGTGAAGAAGAAAAGATGCGACGGAAAAATAGATAGGGTCACAAGCATGCACAAAAGGTATTTTTGAACGAGAAACACATTTTGATAGGGTTTAAATAGAGACTATAACAGTAAGAAAAGATATCCTTGATAGATTTTAATCCAACCACAGAGAATCTCAAAAGGGGCTTAGGCAGATTAATAATAATCTAATCTTTCTTAGAACTGCACAAGAACCCATAGATCGAGGGAACTTAGTACGAGGAAAAATCTACAAACCGTACAAGTTAAATCCTAGAGATCCCTAAAGATCTACTGCGGTGAAATAAATCACTGGAAATGGCATCGGTAAGAACTACTCTAAGAACATGCAAAAGGAGGGAGGCAGTTCCAGATCCAAGCGCCCTAACTTGGCAACTTAAATCAGCTATGGCAATGCGGGAGGGGGCACCGGCGTGGACAGCTGCGATGAGATTCCAGTGGAGTTGCACTAAGGAGCTCCTCGCCGGAGTTGCTTCAAGCGCGGGCTCGGACAGAGGTGGAATGAGGGTTTGAGGGAAAATACGAAGCACTGAGGAAGAAGACGAGCAGAGAGGGGTATTTATAGCTGGAGGGTTGAACCACCTCTCTGAGATCCATGGCCCACAGTTGTGGGATGTTCCGCATTCGACGGATGAGATCACCATCGTGGAGATCGTGGGCATGTGGCGACGGTTACCTGAGAAAATCTTGGGAAGAGGAGCAGGCGACCGAAAGGTTTGGCGAGGGCTTATGGCAAAATTAGATAAACGATCGAAGTCCATTTTTATCGCAGCCAAGGATGTTGGAGAATTTTTTTCTTCTGGTCAAGTTGCATACTTATGACGGACAACATAAACTTAGAAGAGACAGAACAGAAGGGAAACAGGGACCGAAGCAAAACACTCATCCAAAAGAAAGAAAACACAAAAAAGTAGCTCTGAGTGAGTTGTTCATCGGACAAAACACAAACGCAAGGTGAGAACAAACAAGAAGAAGCAGAAAGAAATAAATAGACAAACACACAACACCGACAATAATGAATCTCAGGGCATGTGATCTGCGAGGGGAAACACTGAGAAGATTCCTGCAAGAGGGGTTAGTGTTTCTTCACAACCCACACTTGTGTGGGAGGTGATGACCTCAAATGTTTTGACTGAGCAGGGACCTTTTTCTTTCGATGTTCTCTATAGCTCACCTGTGTATCATGAGTATAATCATATGAATAAGCATTGAAATTGTTTCCAGAGATATGAGTATAGTGATTCGATGATATGCGCATGTAATCCTTCTGACGAGAGTTTAACCAGTTCCTGTTCGAGGAAGAATTACTTTGCAAGGTAAGGTTAGCAGTGATAGATAGATTTTCAATCATGCTTTTCTTCACCCAAATTTGCTTCTTGAGTGATCCTATCCTGTAGTTAGTCCCAATATATCGAGCAAACACCTTACCATTTTGTTGTTTGAAAACTTTGTAGCTCGAATCATCAGATTTTTCATCATCAACAGGAATGGGGCAGTCATATCCTGACAGAAGAGCTGGTTCGAGGGTTTTGGTTTTGGCAAGAACCCAACTCGTTCGAGGATACTGCTCGGGTGTCCAGTAGGTTCCATCAACATTGAGTTTCCTTTCGAAACCCAATCCTTCCTTTCTGGGGTTTTTGTGCAGAATTGATTTCTTGAGCACATCACACAAGGTTTGATGTCCTCCGAGGCTCTTTAACATGCCAGTCTCAAGTCGGTTCCTTAACCTAAAATTTTCATCAGAGATGGCAACAACTTCCTTGGAAGAGGGATTAGTGATATCATTAGTAATAGTTGCAACATTCTCGATGATAGCGTTAGAGGTTTCAGCAGTGGAGTCAGCATTGCTACATTCTAAGCATTTTAGACATGGAGGCACAAAATCATCAGGAAGTTTTTCTGATTGCTCGGTGATGAGAGAATCCTTTTCTTTCACAAGCACGTCATAAGACTCTTTTAGTGACTCGAGTTCTTGATTCCTATTAAGGAGTTCATCTGATAAACTCTCGAAATCTACTGCAAGAGAATTATATCGGTTGGAAAGATCATCAGCAGTTGAGGAGAGAGCATCACGCTCCTCGGTCAACTCTTGATTTTTCTCCATCTCATCGACTAGTAATCCTTTGGATTTGCTTAGATTTTTCTCAAGTTTTTCAAGTTCATCTTGCTGAGATTTAGCAATCTTAACAAGTTTAGCATAGGCAATGTTGTCTGAAGAGAATTCATTTCCAGACCTTTGATGTTTCGAAGATACCTGATCCTTTGAGGCTTTTGCCATGAGGCAAAAAAAGGTAGGTTCATCATCACTTGATGTATCATCATCAGTGTCTGACTCGAAAGAGTGTTCGGATGATTCATATGCAATGAATGCATTACCTCTGCCAAGACCATTGTAGAATTCTTATTCATCATCAGAATCTGACTGAGATGATTCTTCGTCCGAATGCATTGTCATGCCAGAATATACACTAGATAGTTGAGATATTCTCTTCATGTTTGATTCAATAGTACCTTTTGCTTTCGCGTCAGTGACTGGTCTCTTTGAGGAAGATGCAGATGATTCTTTCGTCTTCGTGAGCTTAGTATGATGGTCTTGGTGTATGAATCCAGCACAATGAAGAGCACGCCACCTTCTGCTTAGTTTAGCATCCGAGTCCCAACTAGGACTATCCGCAATGAAATGACCGAATTGCTTGCACTTGTAGCACTTCATTTCTTTCGGAGATTATCTTCTCGAAACTGCAGATGGTTCACCTTCGTCATCATTGATGAGATGTAGATTCTGCCTTCTGAGGTTGTTGAGAAGTTCAGTGAGCATTTCGAGTTCTCTAGTTATCGAGTGTTGATTTTCGACATCTTCTTCTTCTTGAGAACTGCCATAATGCGAGAGAATTTCTCCTTCACTCTCTGAGGAAGATTCTGGTTGTCCATTCTCAAGTTCCATCTTTTCTTCGTGAATGGTTAACAACTTCATGATTTCAACATAGTGAAGTTCTTCAAAATCAGGTCTTAGCTTGATTTCTTCTATGACTGCGTCAAATGTTGCATCAAGAGAACTGAGCAGTTTGTTGACTACATCTTTTTCGATGATATCTTTCACTCCCCGTTGATGCAGTCTCTCCACAATGTTGGTCAGGCGATCAGTGAGTTCCATTACGCTTTCCTTTCGAAGACTTCGAAAATGAGCGAACATAGCACGGAGGATATCAGTGTGAGCATCAGTTCTTGCAATTTGGATCTCATGAACATTTTCAATGGCATCCTAGATTTGCTTGGTTGTATCAAGGTGTCTGAACCGAATGAAAATGTCTCTGGAGATGCTATCACAAATGATATATTTTGCTTGTGCATCTAGCCGAATGTTAGCTTCATCTTCTGGAGTGGGTGTCTCCGGGTGTGGAATGGTGTATCCGTTCTCCACAATTTCCCATAGTTCAACACTGATTGCTTGAATTCTGATTTTCATTCTTCCTTGCCAATAGACATAATCATTTCCATCGAAGATAGGAACCCTTTCAGAGCGCGAGGATCTACCTGCATACGACATACTCCCTCCGTCCGAGAAAGCTTGTCCACAACTCAGTTCATTTCTAATTTTGCAAAAAAAACCTTCTGGTTTTAAATCTCATGCTAATCCCCCCTCACCTTTGCTTCTTCCTCCTTCGACCGCGGCTGGACCAAGCAGCCATCGGCAGCCGCCGTAGAAACAGCGGGCGCCCACCTGCGCCGCTGCCCCGCCGCCCACCTGCGCCTCTGCCCCGTGGCCCTCCTGCGGCTGCTCCTCCAAGGCGACCACCTCGATGGGCTCCTCCTCCTCGTCGCCGTGCTCGCATTCCTCGTGCTCGTGGCAACCCTAGCCGCCGCTGCCAACCCCGGACGTGCTACTCCTTCACCTCTGCCCGTGCACCCGCGCGGCTGCTTCTCCCTTGCCGCCGGTGGAGCTCTACCCGTGCTGCCGCCGTTGCTGCTCCTTTGCCCGTGCTGCTGATGCTCCTCTACTGCTGATCCAAGTGACCGTGCCGTGCTACTACTGATCAGAACAATTTTGCTCCTCTGCACTCTGAAGAAGGTACTCCATCAGAGTACTGTACCTGAAAATTAGTGCAAGTTGATTTACTGTTAATTGAACCATGACAATGTCAATCAGTTGTTAACTTAAAATTCATGGAGTACATTCATTTTAATAAAAAAAACTGCTGCTGATCATTGTGAAAAAAATCATGGATTGCTGTTAACTGAAAATTAGTGAAAGAAACTGCTGCTGATCATGGATTACTGGTAATTAAAAATAGAGCATATGGCTTGTCTTATCATGGTGATGAGAACTGCTGCTAATCAGTGATTGTTTCTTGTTGTCAATTGATTCTTGATGCATTCAGTAGATGCATAATGCATGATTATGAAATGACTGAATATTGTCAGCTAGAGTTCTAGAGCAGTAACTTGATCAAATGTTTTGGAGCATTCTGGAGCTAAACTTGCAGGGCATTCTGGAGCTAAACTTGCAGTATTCAATCAATTTACAGTGTAAAATATAGCCGGGCATTCTGTGTAAAATATTTTCAAGATTTATGCAAATGAAGATTACAGTAAGATAGCAGTATTGATGTACTCTGAAATTAATAGTATTGGTAGAGATGCTACTATGGTTCATTTATCTGTCATAGTTGTCCCTGCCATGTGCTGTTGGTCCCTTGATGGCCAGTAGTAGAAGAGCAGAACATGCATGCTTGACAAAAAGAGAGCATAATTAGTCAATTAGCATAATTACTCACTATTTTTCAGACTACAACAATTAACTATTTTTCAGACTACAACAATTTCAGTTAACAGTCAACAGTTTTATTTGCATTACAGTGAACTTTAAGTGAATCTACAGTGAAGCTGTAGTTTAAATGAAGTAGTCCTGTTAAATTCAGTGAAGCTTACTAAGCTCACTAAGATCACTTTATTTGGATTATTTTGGGTTTATTTAAATTACTTGGATTAATTTGTCCATTTTTTAAACTTGAGTCCAATTCTGTCCATATTCATTTTAAACTTGTGTTTAAAATGACAAACTACTCCTAAGTGGGTCTTTGATCCAATTTTGATCACTAAAATAGGAGTACTACAGTAGCAGATAGAGAAAGAGAGTGAATTAGTTTCTGAAGAAAGAGACAGAATGCACAAGTTTCAGTGTTCAGGTTTGTTTGAGAGCACAACACATGTTTGCAAAGAAGTTTAATTAAACTTTGAGTGAGCAGTTTGGCCACAAGTTTCAGAGTTAACAATAGAAGCTTCATGCCAGGCTAGTAAAAACACATGGTGATTTGACTATAAAAATGACTTAAACTCAAGTTTCAGTTACATAATGAGAACATGATTTCTGAAGGAAGAATACTCATATTTTGAACAGAACATAATCCAATAAAAAGGAAAATCCCAAGTACTCCATGTACAGAAATTTGGAGTAGTTGTGTTGTGATCACATCCCACCCACAAAAAAATGAAGAAAGGAAGTGTATAATTCCTGAATTACCTTTACTTATTCCATGCTCACTAGAGAAGAAAGAAGAAGAAATCATGCCTTGCTGGAATTTTCCGTGTTTCCTACAAAAAAAGAAAGAAGCAGAAATGGTGACTTGGAATTGATAGTGACAGTGTAAAGCTTAAGTAAATGCATGCAGAATTGTGGCAATTTGAGAATTGTGTCCATTTGAGAATTGTGGCCATTTGAAAATTGTGGCCATGGCAGCCTTTCAAAAAATGGTGCCATGGCATCTTTTCTAGTTTGGCTGCCATGGCACCATTTCTAGTTTGGCTGCCATGGCACCCATTCATCTTTTGTCATTATGGTACTAACCACATTCATCTTTTGTCATTGAACCAGAGGGATGGATCTGAACTTGATTCCTCCTGAGGAAGAAGATGAAGGTCTTAATCTGAACTTGACTCCTCCTGATGAAGAAGATGAAGATCTTGAATTAAATTGGTTTCCTGAAGAGGAAGAAGCTCAAGAAGCTCAAGATGAACAATCTCAACAAGATGCAGCAGAGGAAGAAGGTCAACAAGCTCAAGAAGCTGATGCACAAGGTAATTCAAAAAGGAAGGAGCTGTCAGACAAGGAGAGGTTTGGTGTTTACTTTGCTTTGCAAGTAATCGAGCTCAGAGATGGGGAGGTTCATCTATATGACAAGGTTCTCATTGCAACTATGTTGGATGTTCACCTACGAACAGTTACAAGAATATGGAATCTAGCCAAAGAACAACTTGCCTTAGGCCAAGAAGTTGATGTATCAAGCAAGACGAAGGGGAGCAGTGGTAGGAAGAGAAAAACGCTAGATTTGTCGAGAACAGCCACTATCCTTTTGAACAAAATAAGAACAATCCGTTCTCTCGCAAGGTGTTTAGGTGTTCCCCGATTGACCCTACACGACATGTTTCAGTTGCATGAGCTGAAAGGCATCACGAGCACCATCAAGCCCAGCCTCAAGCCACATAACAAGATAGCGAGACTAAAGTTCAACATATCCATGATGGATGAGCAATGGATATCAACTCCTTACCCTAGTTTCAAGACAATGATCAATATGGTGCATATCGATGAGAAATGGTATGACATGACCCGAGTCAAGAGTAGTTACTATGTACTACCTGGAGAACCAGAACCGAAGCGCACTGTGGCCAATACTAACAGCATTGGGAAGGTAATGTTCTTAACTACGGTGGCCAAGCCTCGATATAACGATGATGGGGAGCTGACATTCGATGGAAGGCATTTGGCCGTTCGTTGTAGAGATCGAGGCACAATGAAACAGTCAAAACAGAGATAGAGGAACGATAGAGCTGAAACCAGTGAAAGTAACCAGACCTGTCTGCAGAGACTACCTGATCAATAAAGTTATGCCTGCAATCCAAGACAAATGGCCTGATGGTGATGAGGACACAACAATCTACATCTAACAAGATAATGCAACACCGCATGTCCTCCCCAATGATGCAGGTTTCTTAGAAGCTGTGGAACAGACAGATCTGGACATTTGATTATTACATCAACCACCAAACAGTCCTGAGCTCAATGTTTTAGACCTTTGTTTCCACTGCTCCCTCCAATCCCTAACCGACTACAGAGCACCTATAAACATCCAGGAATTGTTGCAGGGTGTAGAAGAGGAGTTCGAGAAGTATGATGCCCATAAGTTGTTTAAAAGCTTTATCACATTGCAAGCAGTTATGGTTGAAGTGATGAAAGATCAAGGAGGAAATAACTACAAGATGCCGCATCTGCATAAGGATCATCTACAGAATGGTGGAGAGGAAATAATCGGTGTATATTGCAGCACTGAGCTAATTGCTGACACGAAGGCCATCATAGAACAAGGAAATGAGTAGATAGACAAAGGAAAAAGAAAGGGAAAAGAAAAGGAAAAGGAAAAGAAAGGATAGGAGTATGTCATGTGTATGTCTTGTGTATATCATGTGTCATGTGTATGTCTTGTGTATATGTGTATGTCTTGTGTATGTCATGTGTCATGTGTCATGTGTCATATGTCATGTGTATGTCATGTGTCATGTGTCATGTGTATGTCATGTGTCATGTGTATGCCTTGTGTATGTGTCATGTGTATCCAAAGAAAAAGAAAAAAGATTTGATTTATTTGAATTTATTTGAATTATTTCGATTTATTGAATTTATTTGATTTTTTTGAATTTATTGATTTTTTTGAGTTTATTTGAATTATTGGGGTTATTTGAATTTATTTGAATTATTTGAATTAATTTGGAATAATTTGGATTAATTGTATTTATTTGTATTAATTTGGAATTATTTGAATTAGCTAGATTTATTTGAATTAATTTGACAATAAATCTTATGATAAGATGTAAAGACAAAAATCCAGTTGAGAGAAATAATATCTTCATTAAGGGTCATTACAAGATGTACAGGGTCATTACAAGGAGTAAGAAGAAGAAGCTAAGAATTTTTAAGAAGAAGAAGAATCTAAAGCATATCTAGGAGCTCTTGTACAAGGTCTTGAGCGTCTTTACTGACTTCTTCTTCTTCTTCTTTCCTCTTCTTCTTCTTCTTCTTCTTCATTCTAGAGATGAGAAAGGAAGCATTTTATGCATTATCTACTATAATGTTCTGAATCTTATCTTACTGGAAAACCAAAGTTAAACTTGAATCAACAGAGCACAAAATGCTCAGTACAATGCCACTGATCCTAAATAAGGAAATACTCCTGCATAATTAACAGTCAACAGCACTTGCATAATTCATTGAACTGTTACCGTCCAATGATGACTTGCCAGTGTTGATCGTATTTATTGATGGAGTACTAATCTACAGTCAACAGCACTTGCATAATTAACAGTCAACAACACTTGCATATTCTAAAAAAATTGTTAGATAGTGGCTACACTAATGTAGAGTAGTATCCTAATCTGATGGAGTACTCCATTTAAAACTCCTAATCTAGAGTAATATCCTAAAATCATTCATGGAACTGCTGGAGTATAAATCATTAATCATTGATGTTTGAGTATAAATCATGAAGAGGAATATCCATGTAACTGTAACTGCAAGCTCCAGAACAAATTGACAGATCATAGGACTTGTTAACTATTAAATTGTCCTCCTGCTGCTGTAATAAACTGATTTCAGTACTCCAACTTGCTGCAGTAAACTGAAGTGTTTCTTTCTGCAATGATATGTAGAGCAATAGGAGTACTCCAATGCTATCTCAAACTGAAAACATAAATAAGAGATGGAGGAGGAGTGCTGACTGAATGCTCTGCTGGGTCGTCGAATACACCAAAACACAGGTCTTAATTACAACCCTCTCCCTCCCCACAGTGCACAACAATGAGCATAACTTCAGTACTGCACAGCAAATTTAGTCCATTATCGAATCATTTTGTGGGTATGCAACATGCTCACATCAATTACAGATATCTATAACATTTCATGACAAAAAAGAGACACCATGGAACTTACAAAATGAACAAAGACTGAACATTTCTGAACCTGCAATCACCAAATTTGAAATTCCCTTGTCCCTTTCCTTGTTACAGAATTTCCTTGTGTGATGCAAATTCTTCTGTAGCATGAAAATTTGCAATTACAGTACCAAATTAGCATTAGGAAGATGGACTACAGAATTTGCATTGCTTACAGATTGTTGGCCATCTTCACTAAATCAGATTGTTGGCTACGGCAACAAACAGAGTCACGGGAGAATTGATTTTAACCCCCCGTGTTCAATCGCCTTTGATCTTAGACCCCTTTGTTCGTTCGCCTCCCTCTAAGCCCCCCCGGTACCACATAATTCTTGCTGATTGCCCCCTTGGCATTGTTATCTGTTCAGTTATAGCTAGTAATGAAAAAAGAACTAGTCTTACAATATTCCTCTTTGACTAATCTGCCCTCGTACAGTTTCCTCAAGAACCAGCACGGGAGCTTTTCGCTCGAGAGGGCTGGCCCGTTTGTTCTTTTCTTCTCGCTTGACCGCGACCAGCAGCCAGAGCCGCCACGCCCCACCGTCCGTGCCCCTGCTGCTACGCCGCGTCCCCTCCCTCCCCCATCCGCCGCCCTCCATTGCTGTCCCAAGGTAAGGCAAGCTTCTCCCCTTTCGTTTTCCATGGATTTTGTGTGGTTCCTCTTGTACGGTTGTCTAAATCGTAGGAATGTTGAGGGAGATTAACATGGGGAATTGAGTGGGAGGGGTTGGATCTGCAAAGGGGTGTGATGGATCTGAAAATATTGATATGGGTACTTCTGTCTATTTTTATCTCTATTTGATGCTTATGTACTAACAAATTTGTTAAACATGCAACAGGGGGTATGAGCAACAGCTAGACAGAACTGGGGGGCTCAGAGGGAGGTGAACGAACAAAGGGGTCTAAGATCGAAGGCGAGCGAACTGGGGGGGTTAAAATCAATTCTCCCCAGAGTCACCTAGAGGCATGAAACCAAATCCAAACCTGATCTCGGTGGCCATGGAGTCAGAAGAGGCCGGCCTGTGCAAATCCAAATCCTTGCTGCCGAAGGGCCAAAGCGTAGGGCAGAAGCAGCAGAGCAGTGGTCGTGGAGTATCGCTCGTAGGACACGAGGCGCGCCCTTGGTCTCGCCGAGATGGGCACGGACGGGGATGGCGGGATCCAATCCAGAAAGCCACCCGGCGGCCGCGCCGGCTTCGCTCGGCTCTTCCCGTCACGGCCGCCGTGTCCGCTCCCGTGCTTGGAGAAGCCAACCTCCTCATCGAGGCCCATCTCCGGCTCGCCGCTGCTCTCATATGCTCCCGCTGCTCCGGCTCCCCGCAGATTCACACAAAATCGACACTTGATAGAGGGGAACGAGGTGGTAGCGCGGCGTGGGGGAAGCAAGGTGATACGTCTCCGTCGTATCTATAACTTTTGATTGTTTCATGCCATTATCCTACAATTTGCACATACTTTTGGCAACATTTTATATTATTTTTGGGACTGACATATTGATCCAGTGCCCAGTGCCAGTTCCTGTTTTCTGCTTGTTTTTTGTTTCGCAGAAAATCCATATCAAACCAAGTCCAAATGCAATAAAATTTTACGGAGAATTATTATGGAATATATGTGATTTTTGGGAGGTGGAATCAACGCAAACGGAGGCCCACAGCCTCCACAAGGCTAATGGGTGCGACCCCCCCAGGCTGAGAGGTGGTGCCTTGTGGGCACACCGTAAGTCGGTTGGGCCTCTTCTTCGGGCGCAAGGAAGCTTATACCGAGAAAAAAATTGTGTTGAAATGTCAGCGCAATCGGAGTTACGGATCTTTGGGAATATAAGAAACGGTTTTCGGCCAGAAAACAGGAACGCGAAACAGAAGAGAAACAGAGAGAGAGATCCAATCTCGGAGGGGCTCCTCCCCTCCGGGAGCCATGGAGGCCATGGACCAGAGGGGAAACTCTCCTCCCATCTAGGGGGAGACCAAGCAAGAAGAAGTAGGAGGGGGGCTCTCTCCCCCTCTCTCCCGGTGGCGCCGGAACGCCGCCGGGGCAATCATCGTGACGGCGATCTACACCAACAACTTCGCCGCCGTCAACACCAACTCTCTCCCCCTCTATGCAGCGGTGTAACACCTCTTCTCCCCGCTGTAATCTCTACTTAAACATGGTGCTTAATGCTACATATTATTATCCAATGATTTGTGGCCATCCTATGATGTTTGAGTAGATTTGTTTTGTCCTATGGGTTGATTGATGATCGTGATTGGTATGAGTTGTATGTTTTATTTTGGTGCTGTCCTATGGTGCCCTCCGTGTCGCGCAAGCGTGAGGGATTCCCGCTGTAGGGTTTGCAATACGTTCATAATTCTCTTATAGTGGGCGGCTAGAGTGACAGAAGCTTACGCCCGAGTAAGGGGGTTGTTGCGTATGGGAGTAAAGAGGACTTGTTACTTAATGCTATGGTTGGGTTTTACCTTAATGATCTTTGGTAGTTGCGGATGCTTGCTAGAGTTCCAATCATAAGTGCATATGATCCAAGTACGGAAAGTATGTTAGCTCATGCCTCTCCCTCATATAAAATTGCAATAATGATTACCGGTCTAGTTATCGATTGCCTAGGGACAAATCTTTCTCTTGTGTTACAAAAGCTTTCTACTAAAAAACTAACTTTTATTATCTTGCAAAGTACTCCTAGTTTTATTCTTGCAAAGTAGTTCTAGCATTACACCTACAAAGTACTTCTAGTTTCATACTTGTTCTAGGTAAAGCAAACGTTAAGTGTGCGTAGAGTTGTATCGGTGGTCGATAGAACTTGAAGGGAATATTAATTCTACCTTTAGCTCCTCGTTGGGTTCGACACTCTTATTTATCGAAAAAGCTACAATTGATCCCCTATACTTGTGGGTTATTACAAGGCGGAGACTACGTGGGCGGCAGGGGAGGGGGAGCGGGAAGCATGGGGCGTCACCGGCGTGGGGCGGGGCCGTGGGGCGTCGCCGGCGTGGGGCGGGGGTGTGGGGCGTCACCGGCGTCGCGAGAGAGGAAGGAGAGTGAGGAAAGAGAGGGGGACTGTGGGTTATGTCAGGGAAAACCCGAGGTCTTTTTTGCAAAAATGCCCCGGGGAGAAGCTTTACCGGACGGAGGGAGTACTCAAAAACTCCAAGGTTGTTAGACCTTTAATAAACATAGACAAGGAGAACCTGCTATGATACCAATTTTTAGGACCGGGAGTATATCGATCAGAGGGGGGTGAATGGGAGATTCAAAAATTCTTCGAATGTTTTGAACCAAACCCAAACTCAGCAGCGGATAAAAGGAGAAGTAGATGGAAATCTAACTGCATGCTCTACTGAGGAACAAATATGTCGATGTAGTGAGGTATAATTGCTCGTGCATAATGTATCACGGATTTAATCAAGACGATAGTGACAGAGTAGACGAACAGATGCAGTAGCATGAAGAATATCAATGCTATAGCTATGATGAAAAACTGACAGGTTAGTCACAACAACGACACGGGGAAATATGAGATCAAAACAACATGTAAACCTTAGGGTGTGAATGAAAGGTAATTGATCAGATAACTATCGTCACAGAGCACGATATGTTACGGCGAAGAGTATTGCAGAAGAGTAAAGTGAACCAGTGGTGCTCGATGGCGACAGAGGATTTGGTAGACCAGTTCACCCTTCTGCCAAAGGACTACGTCTGGTTGGAGGGACTTGTGATTGAACACAGGAGCAAATCTATCTCTGTCCTATTCTCCTTCAACTCGTGGCTGATCAGATCCCAGTTGATTTCACTCATGGTAGATGCTTATCGGCGATCTCCAAACCTTCGACAGACTTCCTCGCGAACCATAACGACTCTTGGTTGCTCTAGATCTTGCTCGGTGAAGACAACAACTCTTCAATCACTCGAGCCGACACCTATCCATCTAGAGAGTGCGTAGCTCTCAAGAGTAATAGGTACAAGAACTCTGACTCAGAACTACTGTGATGCTCAACCATTGTCTAAGTTTTGGTTCTTGGTTTTCTCTCGGTGGATTTTAAACTCAAATCTCTTGGAGAGGGGATGCTCAATCAATCTTCTGAGATATCTTAAGCGAAGCAGCCAACGGACAATGAGCGGGGTGGCTATTTATAGCCGCAGCCTTCCTTGAAGGCAAATGATCAAATTGACATGCGGGACAGCCAATGGCCGAACGACACGGGTCCAACTACCGGAAATTGAGTACAATGGGAACATTCCTTGCAGAGTAATAAATGCTAACTCCTCAGTCCAAAAGATATCTCCTGCAGCACCGAAGAACAACGTCTTCTGCTGATAGGTAATCATTTGAAGCATAAAGAGATTTCTCTCAGTCTTTCATAGGTTTGGCTAAGCATCATAGCAGATCTATGCGTTGAGAACCTATACCCCTCTTAATAGTACGGAGGTCCTATGACTCAAAAAGATAAAAGAACAACGAAGGTAAATGCTACGTCTTCACTTCGTCCTCTGCACTTCGACTGTAGTCAATTTCTTCGGACCACTCCGAACATGTATTGCTTCACATCAGCAATAATTTTAAGGGGTCAATTTCTTCTCATTAATCTTCTCGCCTACATGACTTCGATAGATATGACTCAATCAGCTCTGCAACACAACTGTCTTTCGGTGAAGTTCCTCGAACTTGACACCAAAGACAACATTCTCTTTGGTTCTGCATGAACTATTTCTCTCTGTGTGCACTAGCAAACAAATCAGTCCATGCTTGTTTCTATCAACAATCTCCAAAACACAAGAGGGCAGAGTATTGCACCAACAACAGTACTTAGAGCAGAAAATAAAACATCATTACTTGCTCTCGAGTCATTGTCCGAGGCCCTCACAGCCGAGGAGTTGACAACACTTCGGGACACGGTCGACAGGGACGATGCCATCCTGGATAAGAAATCTAAATCCACTTCATTCAAACTAGCAGATGAAATTGTTAAATTTCAGGTGCACCCAACGGACCCAACTAAAACAGTGTCCATAGGTGCACAGCTGGACTCTGAGATTGATGAAGCCCTGCGCAATTTCCTCAGGGAAAATTGGGATATCTTTGCCTGGAACCCCTCTGACATGCCAGGAATCCCACGGAACCTGGCCGAGCATAGCCTGAATATAATTAAAGGATCTAAACCTTTCAAACAGGTGCTTCGCCAGTTTTCCGAACCTAAGCATCAAGCTATGGGTGAAGAACTTGCCAATTTTCTCGAGGCCGAATTCATTAGAGATATTAAACACCCCGACTAGCTGGCCAACCTGGTCATGGTGCCCAAAAAGGACAAATCCTGGCGCCTGTGCGTCGATTTTAAAGACGTCAACAAGGCTTGCCCAAAGGATCCCTTTCCTTTGCCGCGCATCGACCAGATTGTGGATGCCACAGCAGGGCACAATTCTTTGTGCTTCTTGGATGCCTACTCGGGGTATTATCAGATAAAGATGAGGGAATCTGATCAGGCTGCGACAACTTTCACCACTCCTTACGGGCCATTCTGTTTCAACACGATGCCCTTCGGACTGAAAAATGTAGGTGTAACATACCAGCGCATGATTCAAACATACCTGGAGAAGCAAATTGGAAAACTGTAGAGGCTTACGTGGATGACGTGGTTGTAAAAACCAAAAACGTCAGCCAGCTAGTCGACAACCTCCGTGAAACATTCGCTAACCTTCGAGCATACCATATTAAGCTCCATCCGGAGAAGTGCATTTTTGGGGTAGCCGCAGGCAAGCTTCTCGGATTTATCATCTCCCATCAAGGAATAGAGGCTAATCCTTCTAAAATCCGGGCATTAGCTCAATTGCAAGTACCTACCGAACTCAAGCATGTCCAAAAACTGGCAGGTTGCGTGGCTGCGCTGAGCCGATTTATTTCACGACTCGGGGAAAAGGCCCTACCCCTCTACAGACTGCTAAAACAAACCAAAAACTTTAAGTGGACTTGTGAGGCCGGAACCACTCTAGAGGAAATTAAAACCCTCCTCACTACCAATCCCATACTGGCAGCACCTGGGGCAGGTGAGCCGATGTTGTTATACATCTCGGCCACCAACCAAGTAGTCAGCGCAGTCCTTGTCATTGAGCGTGACATAGAAGGCCATAAGCTCCAGGTTCAAAGGCCTGTCTACTACGTTTCCGAAGTGCTTACCCCGTGTAAAACTAGGTATCCTCACTATCAGAAGATAGCCTATGCGGTCTTTATGGCATCTCAAAAACTTCGTCACTACTTTCAAGAATTCTCAATCACGGTGGCGTATGAAGTACCCCTCAGCGGTATAATCAACAATAGGGATGCTACAGGACGTATTGCAAAGTGGAAGATCGAACTCCTCCCCTTCGAAATCATATACCGACCACGCCGAGCTATTAAATCTCAGGTGTTGGCAGAATGGACCGAAGCCGAGCTCCCTAGAGAGCACAATACATATTCACATTGGATGATGTACTTTGATGGCTCCAAAATGCTCGCCAGATTAGGGGCTGGAGTAGTTCTCACATCACCAACCAGCGATAATATTCGGTATGTACTACAAATAATGTACACCGATTCCAACAGCACAGCCGAATACGAGGCTCTTCTGCACGGACTTCAGATAGCATTCTCAATGGGAGTCTGGCGTCTTGAGGTCCGGGGAGATTCTAATCTAGCCATCTCACAAGTTAATGGCGAGTTTGACGCCAAGGACCCGAAGATGGTAGCATACCGAAATGTCATCCTAACAATCTCAACCCGATTTGAAGGGCTAGAGTTCCACCACATCCCACGGGACAACAATCAAGATGCTGATGTTCTTGCCAGAATGGGCACTAAACTTGACCCAGTCCCGGAAAACACTTTCCTCGAGTGGCTTTTTAAGCCATCCGTGGTCTGGCAAGACCGGGACACTATATCCGAACCAAAGGATACCAGAAAGGTCACCTCTCCGGCACCTGAAGAAGACGAGGACATAATTGGGGGCTCGGCTATCCAGGAAACATCCTCGGCTCATGAGATAATGGCAGTTATCGCACCATGGACCGAGCCTCTCCTCGCATACCTCCTCCGCAAAGAGTTACCCGAGGACCAAACAGAAGCACGACGGAACATTTGAAGATCCAAGGCTTATAAGGTCTA
Organism: Elymus sibiricus; assembly: GCA_039707655.1. Taxonomy (NCBI): domain Eukaryota; kingdom Viridiplantae; phylum Streptophyta; class Magnoliopsida; order Poales; family Poaceae; genus Elymus; species Elymus sibiricus. The sequence continues at coordinate 224,968,518 of CM077670.1, read as the reverse complement.
TGAAGGCGAGCTCTATAAGCAAAGCGTCATGGGTGTCCTCCAACAATGTATATCCGAGGAGGAAGGGAGACAGATCCTCGCAAAAATACACTCCAGCATGAGCGGCCATCACGCCGTAGCTCGGGCCTTGGTAAACAAGGCCTTCCGAGCTGGGTTCTACTAGCCAACTGCCAGAGCTGATGCCAAAACATTCGTCCAACACTATGCGGGATGTCAGGTTTTCGCTAACCAAAGCCATATGCGCCCCACCGCTCTTCAGACTATTTCGATAACCTGGCCTTTTGCGGTATGGGGGCTCGACATGGTCGGCCCACTTCGAGGAGGGTCAAAGAAAAATAAGTATCTACTCGTCATGGTAGATAAATTCACAAAGTGGATCGAGGCAAAACCAGTAACCTCGACCAAAGCGGGGCCGGTAATTGATTTCATCTCTGGAGTAGTACACCATTATGGTGTCCCCCACAGTATAATAACGGACAATGGGTCCAACTTTACTGCCAAGGAAGTAAAAGCTTGGTGTGCAAAACTGGGCATCAAGCTCGATTATGCCTCCGTTTATCACCCACAGTCCAACGGACAGGTGGATAAATTCTCAGTGGCATTAAGCCGAGATTAGTCCCGTCCCTCAAAGAGGTGGACTGTCAATGGGTAGAGGAACACGATTCCGTACTGTGGGACCTATGCACTACACCCAACCGGTCAATGGGCTACACACCTTTGTTCATGGTTTGTGGAGGTGAGGTTGTCCTCCCATGTGATCTCATTCACGATGCACCTCAAGTATGCACTACAAAAAAAAGACACATCCGTGACATTATGGCCCGAACGAAAACTTTTTCTGTCATGGTTGTGACACTTCTATGACAATAGTTGTGACAAAAACACGTATCATCATAGATGTGGTGGGCTCCTACTTCTATGACAAAAAATTATGACAGAAAATGGGCTTTTCATCCTGGGCGGGCCGGAGATGCACCCGCATGACATTCTTTGGGCCGTCCATGACGTAAAAAATCATGGTAGAAGTGAGGGCGAGGAAATTTCCGAGGAGTTCCCGGTTATGGTGGGTGGTCGGGGCCAAGCGATGCAGTGTGGTTTGCGCGTTTCTCTCGTATGCGCGTGTGTGTGTGAGGCGCTTGCTAACTGAACCTGAGCAAGGCATACGTTCGCTTACTGAACCCGAGCGATCGATCGCCCTCGCACTACATACTGAACACGAGCGATCGATCCGTCACACTACGTACTGAACCCGATCGATCCCTTCACTGCTAACTGAACCCGAGCGATCCCTTCACTGCTAACTGAACCCGAGCGATTCCTTCACTGCTAACTGAACCCGATCGATCCTTCTCGCTGCTTACTGAAGCCGGTCGAGCCCCCGTGCGAGACGTAGCCAGCCGGTGCTGGGTTGCCTCTCGATGAACAGTGCCCGTTGCTGCCGCGCGTGCGATACACGTAGAACGAGTCGAGACTTGCATCGATCAAGCCGATTGGTTGGCTATGGATGAACAGTTCCCGTTGCTGCCACCTGCTCGTACGCCCCAACCCAGCCGGTGGGTTGGCTGTGGATGAACAGTACCCTGGCCGTGTGAAGGTGGCTGGCGCTGGATGAACAGGACCCCGAGAGGAGGCCACCACACCCCAGCCGGTTGGGGGTGGATGAACAGGACCCCATGGAGGCTGGATGGACAGAAGCCGGTGGAGGCTGGAGGAAGTCAATGGTGGATGAACAGTAGCTGGTGGAGGCTGGAGGAGGTCGACCGTGGATGAACAGTAGTCCCGTGGAGTCCCGTTTTGCGGTACGCCACACCCCTCCTGATGAACAGGACTACGTTTCGACAGTAGACAGTTGGGTAGAAGTCCGTTTCCTCTATTTTGTGATACGCCAGACCCCTCCCGATCAATAGGACCCCGTTTCGACCATAGGCAGTTGAACAGAAGTCCATTTCCTCCGTTTTGCGGTACTCCAGACCCCCAGCCGATGAACAGGACCCCGTTTCAACCGTAGGCGGTCAAACAGAAGGCCGTTTCCTCCGTTTTGTGGTATGCCAGACCCCGAGTCGATGAACAGGACCCCGTTTCGGCTGTTCTGTCCAAGAAGGTTGGCTCCCGATGAACAGGACGCGTTCCGACCCAGTCGCTTAGCTCCCGACGCTGTTTCCTCCATTCCGACCCAGCCAGTTGGCTGCCGATGAACATGAGGCAGTTGCTGCCATCCGTTACCTTTCTCCATGTACACGAGCCCTGGCCGTACGTATGCGTGAGTACGCATTCGAGACCCCGCCCGTATGTATGTACGTGGCCGTACATACATGTACTAGATTTAGATGGGACTGCCTGAACTGCTATGTATTGGGCTCTACTACGACACGTGCCGCTCCTTTTTTTTTGACGTGACGTGCCGCTCCTTACAAGCCCACGGTTCATCATTGTAGAGAGACCGATCGACCAGTATGTACGTACACGTTCGCGACCAGACAAACAATGCTACGTACGCTTCGTCCGGGTGGGTCCCAGCTGTCAGGGAGGATACGAAGGCAGTTCTTTGCGTGCGAAGATATAGAAGGTGGGTCCCAGCTGTCAGGGGGAGGAATCATTTTTTTTGCGTGTAATAAGGAGGCACTTCCTTGCGTGCGAACATGTAACTGGTGGGTCCAGCTGTCAGCCTCACCGCGTACAGTCCTCTTTCGATGGCTGTCGTTCATTGACCATGTTGACTATGCCGCACTGAGAGCACCAAGGCGGTGGACGACGGCAAGGCCTAGGAAGGGAATGACACGGAGCCGGGGAAGACGCGGCAGTGGATGCCCATGCCGAGGGGAGTACGAGCGTTGACTGGTTCGACTGCGGTGTGAGGCTGCCATCGCCAGAGAATAACAGGGGATGTGGGTGAGTAGAGGGAAGGCCTGGCCAATGGTAGGAGTAGGGTGGGGCGGTGAGGCCTGCGCGGCTACACAGCCGGCCACGGGAGGCAGGAGCAGGCAGTCCCGCCGGCGCTAGTTTGGGCGGCTGGAGCAAGAAGATCGGAGATTGAAGAAGCAGCACGGTTGTTGGATTAACATCCAACGGCCACTAGTTCTAGAATCGTTTGTTGACTAAGTTGACAAAGCCCTGCGTACGCGTCAACCTAGTAGTCCCACAAGTCAGCCTCTAAATCTTGTAGGTCCCAGCTGTCATGAGGAGGAATCATTTTTTTTTGCGTAATAAGGCGGCACTTCCTTCCGTGCGACAATAGAGCCAGTGGGGCCCAGATGTCAGGGGGAGGAATCATTTTTTTTCTTGCATAATAAGGAGGCACTTGCTTCCGTGCGGCCATGCACCATGTGGGTCCCTACTGTCAGCCTCTCCACTTACATCCCGCTTTCGATGGCTGTCGTTTGTTGATCACATTGACCACGCCGTGCCGATAGAACCAACGCGGTGGATGACGACGAGACCCAGGAAGGGAACGACCTGGAGCCGGCGAAGACACAGCGCCCACGCTGAGGAGAGTACGAGGGTTGACTGGTTCGGCTGCGGAGTGAGGCTGCCGTCGCCAGAGAATAACATGAGGTGTGGGTGAGTAGAGGGATGGCCTGGCGAGTGGTGGGAGTAGGAGGGGGCAGTAGGGCCTGCGCGGCAGCACAACCGGCCACGGGAGGCTGGAGCAGGCGGTCCCGCCGGCACTGGTTTAGGCGGTTGGAGCAAGAAGATCAGAGATTGAAGAAGCAGCATGGCCATTGGATGTTAATCCAATGGTCACTGCTGCTAGAATCGTTTGTTGACTAAGTTGACAAAGCCATGCGTACGCGTCAATTTAGTAGGCCCACAAGTCAGCCTCCAAATCTGCTGGGGCCCAGCTGTCGTGGGGAGGAATCTTTTTTTCGCGTAATAAGGAGGCACTTCCTTCCGTGCGAAGATATAGCTGGTGGGTCCCAGCTTACAGGGGGAGGAATCATTTTTTTATTCATAATAAGGAGGCACTTGCTTGTGTGCGGCCATGGACTGTGTGGGCCCCTACTATCAGCGTCTCCACGTACATCCCTCTTCTGATGGCTATCATTTGTTGACCACGTTGACCACGCTGCGTCGATAGAACCAACGCGGTGGACGATGATGCATCCTAGGATGGAATGACCGGTTGCCGGCAAAGACACAGAAGTGGATGCCAACACGGAGGGGAGTACGAGGGTTGACTGGTTCGGCTGCGGTGTGAGGTTGCCATCGCCGGAGAATAACAGGAGTGTGGGTAAGTAGAGGGATGGCCTGGCCAGCAATGGGGCGGTGAGGCCTGCGCGGCAGCACAGCTGGCCACGGGCAGCGGGAGCAGGCGGTCCCCCCGGCGGTGGTTTGGGCAGCTGAAGCAAGAAGATCTGAGATTGAAGAAGCACGACAGCCGTTGGATGTCCATCCAACGGCCTCTACTGCTAGAATCGTGTGTTGACTATAAGTTGACAAAGCATTGTGTTTGTGTCAACTTAGTAGGCCAACGAACCAGCATCACATCAGTGGCGGACAGCATACAGCCCATTTAGTATTTTTAATAATTTACAGCCCATTTTTAATTCCTATAGAATTTACTGCAGCCCATTTACTCTTTCTAACAGTACAACCCATTTTCTAGCCAGGGCCAGGGTTAAAAATTTCAACCAAACTTCCCACATTTTGGTGGGGTCTGAATTATTTTTATCCCAAAATTTCGATTCATATTCAATCTAATTTCAAAATTATTTTATATTAGGTCAAAATCCAATGAAATTTTGCGCGCGCAACAAAAAAATGTAATGAAATTAAAAATCTCAAAATCCAAAAAAAACTAATTTTCAAACTAATTGCCGGTTCGCTGTGTTTTTTTATATTTACAGCCCATTTATTATTACTTAAAGGCCATTTTCTGGGCAAGCCGAATGCACCCCTCCTCGTTTTTGCAACCCAATCGGGCGAAGAAAAACAAGTTGGCCTGCGTTGGGTATTCGTCAAAAAAACTGGGCTAGCCATTTTCACAAAGGAAAAAAACAGCTGGGCTGGTTATTTGGTAGACATAAAATAATAGCCTGGGCTACACGGGCCACAGCCCCCGCATAGACCAGTTGATACCCTGCTGTGTCTCAGCAACAAAAAAACATCTCTCAAAAAAGATGCATGATCTGCTGGGTCCCTGCTATCAGCAGCTCCTTGTGCAATTCTCTCCTTTATTGAGTACGTTGATAATGGCGTTGGACCCAGATGTCAGCAAACCATTAGGGGGAAGCTTTTTTTTCTTGTAGTAATAAGGAGGCACTTGCCTGAGTACGGCCATGGCCCTGGTGGGTTCCTACTGTCATGCTCACCACGTACAGTCATCTCCTGATTCCTCTCGTTTGTTCACCAGGTTGACAACGTGAGACGGCGGCGCCACGGTGAGCGTAACAAGGTGAAGGACGACAGAGAGGGCCTCGCGGGCCCTACGGATGGTCTGGTACAGCGCCCGCTGCTCATCCAGGAAGCCAGGATCATCGGCCCCTTTGTCCGCGATGGCATTGTCATTCGCCTGTTCGCCGGTGATTTGTCCCTCCGCAAGCCGATGCTCGTTGAGGAGACGGAGGTTGTAGCACTGGTCCTCCTGCGCTTGCCGGAATGCTAACACCGGCGGCATTGGTAGCTCTTCCACCATTAGGGCGTCAAAGTGTGGCCGCACCTACTCTATGGTGAACACGGCATGAACCGGCGCGGGCGGTGGCGCCGGCTCCTGGTCGGAAGCCTCGTCCATCGTCTGGTCGTCGTCGCTGAGCTCGGCAAGTTCGCTGGCGAGCCAGCATGTCCGGCTGCTGCACCGGACCGCTACCAAGCCCGCGTCTGAACGCCCTGGCCCACCCAAACCCCCTCCCTCGCCCGTGCGTGCTTCTCGCCCGAAACGGTTAGTGCCGCCCGAGCCGCTTCCCGGAGCAGGCGACTGCTCCGCGTTCAAATGACACAATTGTCGTCCGTCTGTCCGTCTGACGCCCACATTAATGACATGTGGTTGCCGAGACGGCTACTCCGGCGCCACCCGTCCATCCCTCTACCGCCCACCATTGCTATATAAACTACTGCCCTGGCCATACCGCAGTCATCCGCCTCCATTCCCTTTCTCCTCTCCACACCACTTCCACCATGGCTTCCTCGCGCTCCACCGCTCTCCGAGACAGGCGGACGGCGGACCAGAAGAAGGAGATGACCGCCATTGCTGCCGACTAGCTGGCCAGCAGGCAGCCGGAGGACGACGACGTCCCAATGGAGGACGTGGTCGTCGACGAGCCGGCGCCACCCTCCTCCACGCCATCCTCGCCGGTGCATTGCACCATGACCATCGGCGAGGCCCGTGCCCAATACATGGACATGGTGCGGGAGCAGCGGGAGGAGCAGTACTGGAAGGCGCAGGCCGACGCTGCCTACAACCACCAGCTCCTCCAGGAGCACCTGCAGGCAGAGGAGCAGATCGCCGCCGACCTGGCGGAGTAGGCGGCGTTGCTCGAGTCCTACCGCTCCGCCCGCGAGAGCCGCCTCGAGCGCTGGAGGTACCGCCAGCGGGTGGCGGAGGTTGCGGCCGCCAACAAGGAGGGTGACGAGGCGGGCGAGGCGCGGTTTGGCGAGACAAACAATGAGGCGGAGGACATGGTCGGCTCCGTCGAGGCCTCGCCCCGCCGGCAACGAAGCGGAGGACTTCGCCGGCTCCGCCAAGGCCCCACCCCACCGGCAACGAGGTGGAGGACATCGCTGGCTCCGCCGAGGCCCCGCGCCACCGGAAATGAAGCGGACGACATCGCCGGCTCCGCCGAGGCCCCGCCCCGCCGGCAACGAAGCGGAGGACTTCGCCAGCGCTGCCGGACATGGGGAACGGGCGCCGGAGATCATAGATTAGGTTAGGTAATTATACGTCTAGAGCCGGATGAGCACCGCTATTTAGTTGAAGAATGTCTGAAATGTAATGAGATCCGGGCATGTTTGAAATCCGGCCGTGTTTGAATGAATTTAGTCCGGTTAGTTCAAATTCTTGTATCAGAGGCATTAGACGAACATGCAAAACAATACGCACTACTCCCTCCGTCCTAAAACAAGTGTCTCAACTTTATACTCCCTCTGTCCAGGTGTATAAGTCATCTTAGATTGTGCACGGCGACCAAGGTGAGGGAAAAACAAGAGAACTTGATGTTTATTTGCTAATTAATGCCATTGCATCCCGAGAATTAACCACTGCATGTTGTGCTAAGTCGTCTCAAGTAATTGAATGCATACACGCCCCACGTCTCGTATTGGCTAATTTCTTTTTTCGTGGCAAAAAACAGAAAACGAGGTGGGTAGTTTTGGGATTATTTGGTTTTTGTAATGTGACTTATGCACCGGTATGGAGGGAGTACTAACTTTAGTACGAAGTTGTACTAAGCTTGAGACAATTATTTTGGGAAGGAGGGAGTAGGATTTTTTGTCAGGACGCACAGTGATCACTTTGTTTGCCGCAGTTTCACACGTACCATAAAGTTTTTTAGCATGGCTGTACATTGCAATCAAACTCACAGGCCTGGCAATTCATAACATTCACAACAATCGATCAGAGCCAATATTTTTACTTCCCAACTAAAGAAAAATCGATCGATGCTGCTGACAGCAAAGGTGTCCCATTCCAAAATATCAAATGTATGTCTTTTTGCTAACCATCAATGAGCAAAATTTGACAAGGTTTCCCTTTCCAAAATATCAGATGCATGTCTTCTTGCGAACACCAATGAGCAAACTTTGAGAAGTTTTTCCCATTGAAAATATTAAATGCCTACGATTGTGGAAAGGGAGGTGTTTGTCATTAGTTTGCACATTGACATGAAACCTCGTGCTGGATTAACCAACTGATCTTTTTGTGCAGTTCCACTGAAATCGAGCAATGTCATGCGTAGCTTGGTGGATTTCGTATTTACATGTTGCAAGGCCTTGAACACGTTGGCAGCTCCTTTCATGTAGCTAGTTTAGTGGCTCAAGGTGGCAATGAATGATTAGAGAACCATTCGATGTATTGTGCATGATGAAGTATTATGGAGGGCACGAACCATCCGAACATTTTGTGCAGTTCCACTGAAATCAAGCTGAGCATCCCTGTCTGCATAAATACAGAAAAAGTGTGATTACTATAATAGTGGTACTAGTTGATGAAACATACGCTCACAAATATAATCATCTTCATTATGTTAACAGGAAAAGATAGCAATGCAATAGCTTCAATTAAACATTTATTCAAAACAGTACCACAATATAAGTAGCACAACATAACAAAGCACGATCATGTGGATGAAGGTCGATGCTGACTACCTGACCTTGTTTGTTACAGCTGCGTCCACGAGTGACTTGGTCATACCTTTCCTGGTTATAGAATCTTGCACTTGACAAGCTGTTGAGTTGCCACATGAGCTCTGCAGACTGGTCATGTCACCAGCATCTACTAATACTCTGTAAAGCTTCTCGATTATTCCTTCTGTAATGTACCGCAACCAGTGACTGCTTCTTTCTGCAAAGTGGAAGGATCAACTGGGCCCAAGAATGTAACAGTTTGCCTTAAATACATTGGCTCCTTTTGTGTAGTTCAACTGAAATCAAAATCGAAATAGCAACGAGCAGTAGTTTTGATATCCCTATTTGCACAAAGAGGTATAAAGGAAACAATTACTTACCAATAACGGTTGATGACTTATACGCCCGCAAGAAAAAAATATCTACCTTATTTTAATGGGAAACGAAGCAGGACAGTAGCAATTCTCAAACAGTGTCATTGATTCATATTAATAGAGACATTATGTTAACAATACCTTGCTTAAACATGTCAAAAGAATGACAAAGCAGGATAGTACCATTTCTCAAACAGTGTAACTGATTCATATTAACAGAGACATCATTTTAACAATACATTGGTTCAACATGTACTCCCGCCGATACGTAATAAGTGTTGCAGTTCTGAACTAAGGTTCAGTAGTTACTTCTAAGACTGACATTGCTTTATTTTACTAGTGGCATTAGAATAACAAAAAGCTTAAACAGTTGCATGGTAGAGTGAGCGCAACAGCACCATGTGCTTCCATCGATGTATAAAGGGCTGATGCAGAGATTGTTGCAACAAAGAAACAAGCAGCATATCTGGGTTGGTAGCATTTTTGTTCACTTAATGGGAGAAGACAGCAATACAATAGCTTCAATTCAACATTTATTCAAAATAGTACCAATACAAGTAGCACAACATCTCAAAGCACACTGCACAATCATGTGGATGAAGGCCGGTACTGACCTTTCATGAGGCAGACTTGAAAGACCTCAAGATCAAATACCAATCTGCCAACACGGATAGGACATCCGATCTCCTTTTGTGTGAGTTACACTAAATCTAGCAACGTTGCTGGTGTGACATTTTAGTTGAACTGCACAAAACAGTCTTCAAACAAAAGTGTTTTGCACAGTGCACCAAAAGGTCGCAATAGCAACGAGGTGAAAGAGATCCCTGTTTGCATAGAGGTAAAAAAGGAAACAATTACTGGCCAATAATGGAGGATGACACATATGGCTACAAAAAGAAGCTTCTACCTTATCTTAATGGGAAACAAAGAAGGACAGTTGCATTTCTAAAATAGTGGCATTGATTCATATGAACAGAGACATTCTCTTAAAATTAACATTCGTTATACATGTAATTTACTTTTAACAATGGCATTGCTTCAATTTTCCAGCGGCATTATGAGATTAACAACAGCTAAACAGTTGTATGGGACAGGGAACACAATAGCACCATGTGCCTCCACACGTATAAATGGGTGATGCAGAGTCTGTTGCAACAAAGAACCAAGCAGCATATCTGTGTTGGTCCCATATTTGTTCTCTTTCAACCTTTTTCCTATATGAGGGCAGCAAATCTAGTCCTGCACAAACTCTACTGCCTTGTCCCCCACCCCCACCCCCCCCCACCCCCGTTTTTTTTCCTTTTTCAAGAAAGAGATCAGTTCCTTACAGATGTGTGTACTGCGATTTCCCTTTTTCCCTTTTCGACCAACAGAGCGGCTGGATAACCAGTCTGTACTACTTTCCCCCCTTCCTTTCCTCTTTGAACCACGTCCTAGATTCATGCTATAAAACTCACCCCCCCCTTCTTTCCTGTTTGAACTAGACCTAGATTAGACTACAGAAGCGAAAAAGATCCACATGAAGCTAGAGCAATGCTGGTTTCAAAGTAAAGTTATACCTTAGGGTTGTCGGGATGTGGCTAGGTGGGCGGCGGGAGGCCGGATCTGCCCACACTACGTACGACAGCAGTGAAGACGGGGTCAGAGGGCCTCCCGCGCAGGTGCTGGGTGAAAGAGAACAGCGCCGCCGACAGTGGATTCCCTCCCTCGCCGACAATAACAGAGTCAACGCTGCACCTCCTCACCTTCCCCGGCCGACGAGATCCGGACGGCTCTTTGACCAGCAGTGAGGGGAGAGAGAGAGAGGCCACCGCAGTCTTGTTTAGATCTCGAGAGGGTGAGAGAGTGTGAACAGAGCAAACCCTAGCAAACATACGCTGAGGCTCCAGCGTGAATATATATAGTGGAGAGATAGAGTGTGAAGAGAGCAAACCCTAGCAAACAATGGCTGAGGCTCCAGCTTATATAGTATTATATGGTGGAGTGGTTTTATTTTTCTCTCCATAACAATCGTTTTAAATTGTGTACGAAACGAAACTCTTTATTTAACGTACCAGTGAAGAAAACTATGATCAAACTAACGCTCCACGCGTCAACCCGGCAGTTTGACCCATGGGTTTGGTCACCCATGGGCACCCGACCCGAATGGGTAGGGTATGGGTCGCCGTCTTCGCCCATGGGTCTTACTCACGGGTAACCCGATTAGTCATGGGTAGGGTATGGGCATAGGTTTGTGCCTGTGGGTTACCCGATTAGTATATTAATAATTAAATACATCTGCACAGGATGCTGTCTATATTTGTCTAACAAATATGATGTCTATCTCGATTTGTCTAACAAATATGCAGAATACCGTGATATCATCATGCCTTCTAAGCATCCAAGATCCACCATTCCTACCATGTTGCAGCCCATGTCATGTGGCCATGACAGATTGGCAGGAGCCCATAATGCCCATTCACAACTTACTCAACTACCGAATTTGTGATTACAAGATTGTGAAAGATCATGAGAATTTGTGATTACAAAATTGGGAAATACCGTGAGACATATGCAACTGTCCCATGGGCCAGCCAGCCCATGTTAATTGCTGCTACCTACAGCCGCAACAAATAGCACGGACACGATAGTTTTAGTACCACCTTCAAGTAGGAGCACCGCTATAAAAGGAGGCTTAGGGGAGGATGAAGTTCCAGCCAGTGGTCGGCCCTTCGACTGCACGTTGGTGCAGCTCAGACCCAATGGGTGCCCGATCGGGTCGGGTTACCCGATGGGTTTGGGCATGGGTCTGGAATCAAACCCATGGGTAGGGTTGTGGGTGGACGATCGGCCCGATTAGTATCCGGGCATGGGTCTGGTAGAGGTCGACCCGATCAAACCCGACCCGATTGCCAGGTTGATCCACGTGTCCTGGTCACACTTTCTATCGTTGACGTGTGGTACCTCCGTCCGGGTTTTTACTACACATCCTATTTTTTATCAAAGTTTGACCACATATTTAACTAGCAAACGGCTAATACATGCCAACAATTGGCTTCGTATTTCTTATGTAGTTATATGAGTAATATATTTTATCAAAGTTTGGCAGCATAATTAACTAGTCAGAAAAATTCAGAACCAACTCATAAATAAAATGTTTATATACAACTCAATGATTGAAAGATCATAGCCAACATTTAGAAACCAATACAGGGGAGCTGAAGACAAAGTTGTGAGAAGGCTTAGAAACCAATACAAATCTTTTTCTCTTAGTACCAACATCGATGCTTCTCCGAGGAAACATTTGGTTCATAGCGAAAGACAAATTTGCACAAAGGTGGAAGACGGCTGCGTCTCCAACGCAACCAAGGTGCACTGATGAATGATATCTTTGTCTTCGTGGCTACCCAGCAAAGAGCATTGATGGAAGACAACTCGTTTTTCATCGAGCATCGTTCAGCTTCATCAGCCAATGCAACCATGATACTCAACCATGAGCATCGATAGGTCATCGTGGTGATGCATCATCCATTTGGCATCAAGTTTGGGTGCGGCACCACTGAGGTTTGATAAATCCTCACTGTGGTCTGTTTCTTCTTGATAATCAAGCTCGAGAAAGGTGGAACCATGTGGCAGAGGACAATGAGGCGGAGCAACAGTGGCCATCCAATTTTGTGCAGTTCCACTAAAATTGAGGAAGACATGCCCTCGTGTGGAGATATGCATCCCTGTTTGCAAAAATATAAAAAAGGGATATTTAAGTAGTGTCGTTACATTGTTTTGGCAGTGGTACAAGATTAATAGCGGCATCTGAATTGTCAATAAGAATTAATGAAATGTACCCCACAAATAGAAACGTCATGATTATCTTCATGCGAACTAAAGCAGGACAGAAGCATTTCTTAAAACGGTGTTATTGCTTCTATTTATCGACACCTCTAGATTGACAGCAGCATTGCTTAAAAGGGACATCACTTTAACATGGGCATTGCTTCATTTTACCAGTGATATTAGATTAGCAGCAACAATAGGAGCATATGGACAGTGAGCGCACAGCCATCATGTACCTCCACCGAGGCATAAACCAGGACAACTTTTTTTTGACGGAAAAACCAGGACAACTTTTGGAGTGGCTTTTCCTATAACCAAAAATTTTAGGTGATGTTGGACCAGCAGACGAAGCCTAGCTACTATACATGGCGAGCTGGGCAGTACTAGTACATACAAAACCCGCATGCAGCGACGTGGGGAGCTGGACCAGTAGAACGAAGCATGAAATCCAAAAAAAGTTATACCTCAGATGGGCGAGATGTGGCTTAGGCGGGCGGCGGGATCTGCCCACACGACAGCAGCGAACAAGGGCGCGGAGGACCTTTGTCCACGCCGGCGCCGGCTCAGAGAGGACGGTGCGCATTGGCTTCCTCCCTCGCCGACGGCGACCACGTCAACGCTGCACTTCCTCCCCTCCCACAGCGAACGGGATCCGACCGGATTTGTGACCACCGGTGAGGAGAGATATTAGAGTGGACACTGTCGTCTTGTTTTGATTTGGAGAGGGTGAGAGAGTGAGATGCGAGAAACCCTATCAACCAAGCCCTCTCAAGCCTACATATACAATGGAGTAAAAAAATCTCTCCATAGCAATGGTTTCAAACAGAATACGCGCGTTCCCGGAAACAAAAATGAAATCTCGCGGAGGAATCTCTTTTTAACGTACGAGGAAAGAAAACTCGATCAATAACACGCCACCGCTTCCAGGAGTATCGCTCACGTGTGGTCCCCGGCCCTCCATTATTAAGTGACCAAATTAAAGGGTCAAATTATCACGTAAGCTTCCTCTTCGTGTACAAATGCGCTCCATCGTGTACTCACGGGTGTGTCAGAGGCAGAGTGCGTGCATGTACCTCTTCTCTTCTTATACATAGTACTACTCCATTTTATTTTATTTTGAACTGGTAGTACTACTCCTTTTATCTCACTTCCTATTGTTTTTCCCACTCCTATGATATTCCTATCCTAGGAACAAAATGAGGCCGAACTATGTGTGTGTGTGTGTGCACGCATGTGTGTGTTAGAGAGAACGAGACATCGACCTACAGAGAGATGGTGTGTACGAGTAGTCAAGAGAGTCGTGACTATGTGTGTGTGCGCGCACACACATTCACATACATATCCATGTTTACGTAAAATTCCTACTTTCATCTCCAACCCCCCGCTGAATTTCAAGAGGGTTGGCCTGTCCTCCTTTCATCTCCAATCATATTTGTCCAACTGGCTCATTATTACATTAATTACGTAATAATTAACGTAAACCTTAAACCCTAGCAATATTTACGTAGGTCTAGCGTCTCTCGTTTGCGGGCGTCCGGACGGCTGCCACGCCCGCTCCTGACCGCCCCAACCCAACAAAACCATCTCCATCACCCGCGCGCGCTCTCGGCCCAAAAAGGTCAGTGCCACATTCATGCCCGGCCAGAGCAGACGCGACCTCTCACTGGCGCCGGCCAAGAGAGCACCGCCCGCGCCACTTCCCGGTGCACGCGACTGCTCCGCGTTCAAACGACACCACGGCCGGCCACAACATGCATGCAAAAAAGTTCTTCGGAGTCCGTGCTATAGCTAGCTGTCCTCTCCCCCCTCATCTATCTCTTCCAGTAGTAGTACTCCATGGCGCGATCCATCGACACGCGGGCGGGGAAGTTTGCGTATACTCGCTTTGCGATGAGCGGCGTGCCGAGCAACCGTGTGGGGTGAGACGCGAACGCGACAGACGTGATTTATATGAACGTTAGTTTTGCTCCATGGCGTGATCCATCGACAAGAAACATTGGTTTCCGAAAGAACACTGTAGTATACTGTACTGCATGAGGGAGAAGCGGATTCAACGAAGAGTGATGGTTGCTTCGTCCGTCCAACTTCTTGCCGGGTCTATGTGATTTTACGGCTCATTGGTCATTATTACTGCAGCTGTACGACCGTCATGATTGTCAGTTGTAGTACTACACTCTACTTTGGTGCATGGCACGTGGACCCGGATGCTGGATGTCCCACGTTTCGGCGAAAGGAGGTAGAATGATTTTGGAGCCAGGAACCGCGCCATAGAGCGTGTGCACTCTTTTTTTTATTCTGTGATAAAACTAAATTTATCCACTCTTACACCGGAGGAGTGCAAAACACGGCAGCCCAGTGAGTAGTACATGGCCCACCTCACACTATCACCATATTCCTTGGCACCATGCGACACCTAGCTCTCTAGTAATAGTAGTAGGCGTAGTACATACTACTATAATTTCTGGGCGAGATAAAATTGTACTTACAATGCTATGAAGCTTTCAGCTTTTGTTTCATGTATCTTGCCTCCAAGGTTGCCCTGTTACAACATTCCATCATCAAATACAAAGGAAACTAACATGCATGCTGATGCGTCTCAATGATTCACAGATCATAGCCAATATTTACTTCACAACTAAAGACAAATGTTGTGAGAAGGTGTACAAATAAAGAACAAAACGATCGATGCAGTCCCTAGGCCTTGAACCCTAAACCCTAAACAGGCTTTAATTTCCTGGCGAGGTTGAAACTTCCGAAGGAAAGAAGTCTAGAACCCATGGACCATCCGATGATTTTGTGCACTTCCACTAAAATCAAGCTGAGCATCCCTGTTAGTAAAGATATTGAAGAAGTGTGATTAGAATAATAGTAGTGGCACTAGTTGATGAGACATAAACTCATCACAAATAGAAGCCGGTAGAGCAACGTGCGGGGCAAAGAAGTAGAGAAAGATCCACATGGAGCGACGTGGGGAGCTGGGGCAGTGGAGGAAGCCGGCTCGAAAGGAAGTTGTACCTAAGTGGCGTCGGGATGTAGCTAGGAGGGCGGTGGGAGGCGGCATCAGCCCATACGGCGGCAGTGAGAAAGGGGCGAAGGATACCGCACCGGAGCTTTGTGAGAGAGAATGGCTGGGACCCCTGATCGGGACGCGCCCATAGTGGGTTTTCTCCCTTGCCGCTGGCGACCGCGTCTACGCAAAACATCCAGCACTTCACCCGGCGGACGGGATCCGGCCGGATATGTGAACAGCGGTGTGGCCACCGTCGTTTTGTGCGAGAGTGTGTGAAGAGAGCAACCCCAACAAGCAAGCGTGTAGCTTAGGCTCCTGGCTATATTATGTATATATAGTGGAGCGGTTTTCCTTTTCTATCCATATCAACCTTTTTATATTGCGTACGTGCCATTGAAGAGAGAAATGATGGTTGCTTCGTCCGAGCAACTTACTGTGTGATTTGACTGCTCATTAGGCATTATTATTGCGTCCCCTGCTGGTACTCCACCTACGTGTGTGACCGTTCCTGAGTCTCACTTGTACTCCCAATTACTTATCTCTAATTTCTTGCATGACACGTGGATTCGGATTGTGGATGTCCCACGTGTCGGCGAAAGGAAAAAGAACGAGTTCCGACGACCGAGAACTAGTATTTCCATGCAAACGGATCTTACGATGCATGAGCTGTTTGTTATGCTATCAACCAAAATACCCCTACATTTAGGTTTGTCTCACTCCCATGTGCCCTACCTGCTCTAACATCCATCATTTCAGCAAGGGGTAATGCCGTCTAAAACTCCGTCCATGCAAGACATTATGAAATATGAATATGCGAAGACTACAACCCTCATGCATGCATGTAGTAGTCACACGTACACATGCACACAAAAACGCACGCGATGCCCTAATGCATGCATGCGGAAGTCACACGTACACATGCACGCACGCATGCATGTGTACAGCACACGACGCAACACACACGCTCACGCTCAAGTGCTCAGCCTACACGTGCATGCGCACACATACACAGCCAGGGTGGTTCCCACGCAAGGGTTGAACTCCTGCCGCGCCTGTGTAAAATTTTGTTTAACTTATTTCTTTCCTCTGCCAACTGATAGGAGGGACCCACAGTCCACGTGTCAATTTAACCAGTCAACAAAGTGCTACGTAGACTATTTGGACGGTCAACAGAGTGCAATATGGTGCTCTACGGTGAGCTAGTGACCGTATAAACACCGCAAAATGTACATATTGACCGTAATGAGCGTATTATGAAGTCCAGTGACCGCCATTAAGCCATATTAACCGGAAAGGAGGTAGTATGGACTAGTAGTGGACTAGTAGTAGTACTAATACTACACTACGCCCTCTCCCTCTGTTGGTGCATTAATTTGCCTCCTTATGTTTTGGAGATTGTTGACAAACAGTGAGGGACTAATGTGTTTGCTAGTGCACACAGAGTAACAGGTCCCTGGAGTCAAGAGGAGTTTGGATTCAAACTTCGAAGAATATTCCATGCGTGGCAGTGAAGGTTATCACCGAAGATTATGACGACAAGAGTGACCCCTCAAAAATTGTTGACGCAAAGCAATTCGTTCGGTGTCCGTCCGAAGAAAGTGACTGCAGCCGAGGAGATTGAAGACGAAGTGAAGACGTAGTATTCTTTTCGTCGTTTCTTTTCTCTTTCTTGAGTCACAGGACCACCGTACTATTAAGAGGGGTTTAGCGTTCGAATCTTTGATTCGCTGATGCTAAACCCAAATCCTATGAAAGTTGCGAGAGAAATCTCTTTGTGTTCCGAGCAAATACTTGCCAGCAAGAGACTGTGATCTTCTTCGCTGCGAGAGATTTGTCTCTGACCGAGGAGTTAGCATTACTTGCTCCCCAAGTAATGTTACCGTTGCTCCCAAAATCCGACCGTTGTGAACGTGTCGGTTGGCCATTGGCTGGACCGCGTCTCCAAAATGGTCATTTCCCATCCGGGAAGGCTGCGGCTATAAATAGCCACCCTGCACCGGCGTTGTCCGGTGGCTGCTCCGTTTGATTCTGAGAAGATTGTTGAGCAACCCCCTCTCCGAGAGATTTGAGTTTAAAATCCACCGAGAGAAAACCCTAGAGCCGAAAAATTAGATAGTGGTTCAGCATCACTCGAATCTAAGTCCAGTACGCTCCGCCTATTACTCTTGAGAGTTGCGAACTCTCTAGACGGTTAGGTGTCAATTCCTTCAGAGACCAAGAGTAATTGTGGTTCTCGAAGAAGAAGTCTGTAAAGGTTCAGAGATCGCCTCAAGCATCTACCACGAGTAATTGGCATTGGTTGACGAACCAATTGTCGAGGAGAATAGGGTGAAGAGAGTTTATCTTCTGTGTTAAATCACAACCCCTCCAACCAGACGTAGTCCTTTTGCAGAAGGGCGAACTGGTCTACCAAACACCCTGTCGCCATCGAGCATCACTGGTCACCTCTGCTACCCCCTTTTACATTCGAACTGTGACATATGACATATTTCAAACATGTGATTTACCTCGATGCATGCTGTTAGTTTCCATTCGGTAGTTCATATTCACTCACTGCTTACTGTTTTCATACGTTCCGTTGCTGGGTTCCGAGAGTTTTGATATTTCTAAAGAAAATTTAAAACTCCCATTCACCCCCCCTCTGGTAGACATACTTCGTTCCTACAATTGGTATCAGAGCAAGGTACTCCTTGACTCTGCTCATTTTGGTCTAACCACCTTGGAGTTTAAGTATGTCTTCAGTGAGCTACAAGTCGCACCTCAAGATTCCCATCTTCGATGGGACAGACTATCCCTTCTGGAAGGAGAAGACGAAGATCTGTCTCTGAGCCATTGATGATGATATGTGGAATGTGGTGCAGAATGGATTCACGGTTGAAGTGCCCCAGGTCCCCACTGACCACGAGAAGAAACTCATTCAGATGGATGCTCAAGCTAAAGATGAAATTGGTGGCCATCTCTCTCGTGCTCAATTTCTTCGCTATCGTCAGTGTGAAACTGCTAAGGAATTGTGGGACATTCTCGAGAAGATAAATGAGGGCGTTTCAACTCAGAAAGAAGCTCGCATTGATACTCTTCGGGCCAAGTTCAATAGGTTCAAGCGTATCGGAAATGAAAGCTGCCAGCAAACCTTCGATCGTCTGAGTGACATTGCAAACGAGCTCCAAGGTCTCGGCGCCAAAGACATCACTGACCACAAAGTTGTGAAGAAACTGCTCCGATCCCTTGACAGTTCGTTCGACACTCTAGTCCTGATGATTCGGGAACAAGCTGATTTCAAAGTTCTCGACTCTGCTAATATCATGGAAAGGCTAAACACCCACGAAGAACAAGAAGAAGAAAAGAGAGATCTCTATGGTTCTAGTCACCGAAAAAGTCATGCTCTCAAGGCTGCGGCTGATTCTTCCTCAGAAGGAAACGCCGATGAAGATTCAGATGACACCGAAAGGATCAGCAAGGATCTCGCCTTGATCACGAAAAGATTCCAGCGCCTTCATAGGAAAAATCAGTTTCATAAGAAAGGATCCAACAACTCTAGCGGCTCCAAATCCTCACCAAAATTGACTGGAGATTACACCTGCTTCAAGTGCAAAAAGCCAGGGCATTTCATTTCGGACTGTCCTCTCTGGGAAGCTGAAATCCATGCAAGTGGAAGATATGATTCAGGAAGCAACCATGGCAAAGGCAAAAGCAAAAGCTATGACTCCGATGATGAGAAGAAAACAAAGAAGTTCTTCAAGAAGAAGGATAGCTCCTCCAAGTCCTCGTCAAGATCTTCCTCAAGGAATCCCTCCAAGTCCTCATCCAATTGCAAGAACACCTCTCGCAAGGCCAAGGCGTACATCGGCAAGGAGATGGATTCCGAAGAAGAAGCTTCATCTGACAATGAAGAGGTTGAAGAATCCGATGAGGATTTTGATTCCAGCATGGCTGGCATAGCCTGTGCCTCCACTCCTGCATCAAACTTCTTCGAGAATCATTCGAGCGACAACGAGTCTCCGGCGTATTGCTTCATGGCCAAAGCCTCGAAAGAAAAGGTATCTTCCAAACATCACAAGGTTCACTCCAGTGATCAATATTCTTCTGACGAGGATGACCATGCTAAACTGATTAAAATTGCCCATATCCAACAAAACTCTCTAGAGAAAATTGAGAAAACCCTCAGGAAGTCTGAAGGGTTGTTGGTTGAGGAGATGGAGAAAAATCAGTCGTTGACCAAAGAGCATTCCGCTCTCGAGTCTCGAATGAAAGAACTATCAGATCGTCATGATTTTCTCTCAGCTGACCACGAGAGATTGACTTATGATTACCTGAAACGGAAACAGGAACTCGAGTCGCTGAGAGAGGCTCATGATGATTTGATCAAAGAAAATTCTCTTCTCACCCAACAACTCAAAGAGAAACCTGAAGTGTTTGTACCCCCTTGCTTAAAATGCCTTGAACGCAGTAACGCTGAATCAAATGCTGAATCTTCTATGAATTCTAACCCCTCGGTCGAGGAAAATGGTTCTGTTTCTGATGAAAATGCTAGGTTGAAGGATCTTCTTCAGACAGGAATGTTCAAGTCTCTCAAAGGGCATCAAACCCTGTGTGATGTTCTGAAGAAATCCATTCTTCACAAAAATCCCAGGAAGGAAGGTATTGGTTTCGAAAGGAAACTGAATGAGAATGGCTCCTACTGGGAACCTGATCAATATCCTCGCACTGTGTGGGTACCTGCTAAGAGCAAAACGCTCGATCCAGCTTTACTTTCGGGATATAACTCTCCTATCCCTGAATATTCATATGACGATTCTCTGGACAACTATAAGTTGTTCAGAAACCAACGTGGTGAGGTTGTTGCTCGCTATGTTGGACCAAACAGCAGGAATGGCCCCCCAAAGCAATCTATCTGGGTGCCCAGGAAAACTATCGAAGCATTGCCTGTTACTAGACTACTAATCATGTAGGAAGAAAATGCTCGATATATCCTTGAAAAGATTCAATAGAATGAGTACATACTTGCTTCACCCAACCGATATACTCATTCGTCTGGAAGGAATTTCAATGCATACTCTTTCGACTATGCTCGTACTCATTCAAGTTACAATTCGTGTACTTATCGAAAGAAATCATATCCTGCTCGCTCATATGTTTTGAAGCCACCTACAAAAATGTGGGTGGTTAAGAAAGCCTAATTTCTCTGCAGGACTATGTCTCCGGGTGTACAGAATGGATAATGGATAGTGGATGCACTAGTCATATGACCGGAGACAAGTCGTTGTTCGTCGACCCCAACTTAACTGCTTCATCTGAGAAGTATATTACTTTCGGCGACAACAACAAAGGAAAGGTAATTGGGTTAGGTAAAATTGCTATATCCAAGGACAAGAACATTGATGATGTTTTACTTGTTCAGTCTCTTGGATTCAATCTCATGTCAGTTGGCAAGCTTTGTGATCTAGGCATGCTAGTTCTATTTTCTAAATCCAAATGCATCGTATTTATGGCCACTGACAATTCCTTCGTTTTCGAGGGAAATAGAAAAGGTGATTTATATATTGTGGATTTCTCTAAGGGTCCCTCAGTCCGAACTTGTTTGCTTGCAAAAGCAACCGAAGGATGGCTATGACACCGAAGACTTGGTCATGCAGGTATGAGAAATTTGCAGACTCTCGTGAAGAAAAATCATCTCCGTGGTATTCCTGATATGAAATTCGACAAGGATCATCTCTGTGCTGCGTGTGAAGCCAGTAAATTGGCAAAGAAGCACCATTCATCAAAAACTGTCATGACCACAACAAGACCACTGGAAATTCTTCATATGGATTTATTCGGGCCTCAAAACTATGCAAGTTTCGGAGGCAGTCATTATGGTCTGGTTATTGTTGATGATTTCTCTCGATACACTTGGGTATTCTTTCTCGAAGACAAAACCTGCACCCAAGACATCTTCAAAAGATTCGCTAAGAAGGCTCAAAATGAATATGATGTGCGAATTAAGCATGTTAGAAGCGACAATGGTACTGAGTTCAAAAATACTCATATCGAAGATTTTCTCGATGAAAATGGTATCACCCATGAATTCTCTGCCGCATACACTCCCCAATAGAATGGAGTTGTTGAGCGAAAGAATAGAACTCTCATTGAAATGGCGAGAACAATGCTCAGTGAGTATAAAACTCCCATTCGTTTCTGGGCTGATGCTATTAACACTGCTTGCCATGTTGTTAATCATGTTTATCTTCACAAATTCCTTAAGAAAACTTCATATGAGCTTATCACTGGCAAGAAACCGAATGTTTCTTATTTACGTGTTTTTGGTGCACCTTGCTATATTCGTGACATGAATCATAATTCTAAGTTTGCACCAAAGGCACATGAAGGTTTTCTTCTTGGTTATGGCTCAAACTCACATACTTATCGTGTCTATAACTCTTATCACGGGAAAGTTATGGAAACGGTAAATGTGCGGTTTGATGAATCTAACGGCTCCCAAAAGGAGCACCTGCCTAATGTGATAGATGAACCTCCGATTTCGGATGCTATTCGGCAAATGGCTATTGGGGACGTCAGGCCAGTCGAAGGAAATACACCCGACTCTTCCGATGATGATGCTCCCATGGCTCGACGAACACGCCAATCTACTGCCAAAGAAAATGCTGCACCGAACACAAATGGCAACCCAAATGCAAATGCACATGCCGATCAAAATGGCAATCATGATGAAAGTGGCGATACTAATGCCAATCCTGATGCTGAGGAAAATGAAAATGATCATCAAGAAGGAAATCCTCTCCCACGAGTGGCAAATCGAGTTGACCCTACTTTAATCCTCGAAGATCTCGAGAATCCAGGTTACCGACCCACAACTCGCTCTCGCACTCGTTTGGTTAACTACTGTGGCAGTTTCTCTTTTGTCTCATTGACAGAACCTACCAAGTATGAAGAAGCTATGAATGATCCCGATTGGATGAATGACATGCAAGAAGAATTGGTGCAATTCGAATTAAATGATGTGTGGGAATTGGTTGACAAACCGAATCCTAAGAAGCACAATATCATCGGCACAAAATGGATTTTCCGGAACAAGCAAGATGAAAATGGCATTGTTGTGAGAAACAAAGCACGTCTTGTCGCTCAAGGGTATACACAGGTAGAAGGTATCGATTTCGGTGAAACATATGCTCCTGTTGCTCGCCTTGAGGCAATTCGTATTCTTCTCACTTATGTAAATTACAATGATATTCTGCTTTACCAAATGGATGTGAAAAGTGCTTTCCTCAATTGTGAAATTGATGAGGAAGTATATGTTAGGCAGCCTCCTGGCTTTGAAAACCCTCAGTTTCCTAACAAAGTTTTCAGGTTGAAAAAGGCGCTGTATGGGGTAAAGCAAGCCCCTCGAGCTTGGTACGACACTCTGAAGAGGTTTTTGCTCAACAAAGGGTTCAAGCCAGGATCCACTGATTCCACTCTTTTTACTCGTGCTATTGATGGTGACCTATTCGTATGTCAAATTTATGTGGATGATATTATTTTCGGCTGTACTAACAATGCCTGCAGCATGGAATTCGGGCGAATGATGTCCGAGAAGTATCAAATGTCTATGATGGGTGAACTTAAGTTCTTTCTCGGACTACAAATTCGTCAATAGGACAATGGAATTTTCATATCTCAGGAAAAATATCTGAGAGACTGTCTTAAGAAGTTTAAAATGCAAGATTGGAAACAGAAGGGTTACAAAACTCCCATGCCCACAAATGGGCAGCTGGATGCAGATGTGTACGGTAAAGATTACGATCAAAAAGCCTATCGTTCGATGATTGGTTCGTTGCTTTACCTATGTGCATCCAGGCCTGATATTATGTTGAGTGTTTGTATGTGTGCTCATTTTCAAGCTGCACCGAAGGAATCTCATCATCAAGCGGTCAAGCGTATTCTAAGATATTTGGCTCACACCCCCACCTTAGGTTTATGGTATCCTAAGGGAGCATAGTTTGACCTCGTTGGATATTCAGACTCAGATTATGCAGGTGACCGGGTTGACAGGAAATCTACCTCGGGGACATGCCATTTCCTCGGTAGATCATTGGTATGTTGGTCGTCAAGGAAACAGAATTGGGTCTCGCTCTCTACGGCTGAGGCCGAATATATTGCTACTGGCGCTTGTTGCACTCAGTTATTATGGATGAAGCAGACTCTGAAGGATTATGGCATCAAGGTCAAGAAGATCCCTCTATTGTGCGACAATGAAAGTGCGATCAAAATTGCACACAATCCTGTGCAACACTCTCGCACCAAGCATATTGAGATCAGACATCATTTCCTACGCGATCATGTTGCTCGAGAGGATATTGTTATCAGTCACGTCAATACCGAAGAGAATCTCGCCGACATCTTCACCAAGCCTCTCGATGAGAAAAGATTCTGTGCGTTACGGTGTGAGCTAAATATCCTAGATTCCGCAAACATGTAGTAAGCTGGACTCGGCACCCGTACCATCACTTTCACATCTTAGAAGGAATGGGTGCATAACACTCGAAGAGTTTGAAAATTTCGACAAAGTGAAATTTTCTTTCTAAGAGTGAATACATTAACGAACAACTAGACTAACCGGGTGCCACGATAATTGTGCGATGCTTGGGGTCATACAGTTCTTATACGGTGGGTAACGCCACCACAATTTCTCTTCGTTGAAGTTGTATTTGAATCTTTTGTGTTAGTTCGAATGTATTTCACTCATAGCTTTTCTCTCGTGTGCTTGTGTTTCTTCGTCTGAGTGAAATACCTAGGACCCAGTTTTTCCCTCTATTCTATCTCATCCAGTCTATGCTGATCCGTTATGAATGCACAAATTTCATCTGGGAACGAAACCTTATCTGGTGTCCTTGACCTCGTTAAAGTTTCGGTCCGAACTTAATCAGCTTTGGCGAAAGCCGTCCAAAATTTGGGGTTTCCCACCCAAGTCTGGACACGTTCTTTGGTGACGGTTGCCACGTGCTCCTCATCAACTGCCAGGTTATCTGGTCCGTTGAATCGCAATAGTCCTCTGACCGTGGCCGTTCTTTCAGATTCACCGGGTGTGGTTATTTCCTCCTCGCATATAAATACTGCGCCGCCACCCTCCTCGTTTCACTTCGCATCTTCACCGTCGCCACCTTCCGAAGCCCCACCGCACTGCTCCTCCTCGAGCTCAACGACGTCGACCATCTTCGTTGCTTCACTGCCGGAAAGAGGTCGCCGGAGTCATTCCTCGCCGCTGCGGATTGTCTTCCTCTCCGCGCCGCCATAGTCGCTGCACATCACCAAGTTAGGGTACGTGTAGTGCGAACTCATTCTTCCATTCTTCCTGTTCGAGTTCGTCCGCGGTAAAAATTGCCTAATTTTTACTATATTTCTCAGATCCTTACTAGTAGGTACCTTGTGCGGATGTGGTTTGTAGTTGTCCCTCACATCCGAAAAATTTCAGATCTAGGGTTTGTGTTATGTCTCGTACGAACGGAATGATTAGCACGTTTACTAGTATTTTCTTCGAACCTACTAGTTCGTTCTACACATTTCTTTCGCCCGAAACATTTCTCAAAGTCTGCATCTATTTCTTCATCAAAAACGATTTTTTTTCACAATCTTCGCTGTGTGCATTTGTAACCTTGTCCCCATTTTCCCTCGCATCTGTCTATGTTCACAGGAAAATGCAGTCAGTTGAGGATTCAGCTAAACCAATTAGTCGGGCTGACAGAGATGATGTTATTTTGGGCACTGCTGATGAATCCAAAGCTCCGAATGCTAAGGGCCCAACGGTAGGCCCATCAACCAGCAAGCGAAAAAGGACCGATCAAAATGACAACGAGCAAGAAGAGACTGCTCCGAAGAAGAAGAGGGGTGGCAGACAAGCATACACCAACACCGCCGAATACATCTCTCATGATCGGTATGACACTGTTCCAGGAGAAACCAAACACCAAAGAGATACGCGTCAACAATGGATTCGCCGCCACTGGGTGCGCAAGTGGTTCAACTATGAATTTGTACATCCTCGGTTTGCTTAGAACTTTGCTTTTCATCCACCATGGGGTGACTGCCGTGAAATTTCTCTCATCAAAGCAAATGGTCCCCAAGAGAGACCACCTCCTCCGTCAAATGCTCATGAGTCATCCCTTCGCACACCTGCATCATATCCCGATGAGCTTGCTAAGCGACAGCGAAATGCCATCAAGCGAGCCCAAAGGACCAAAAAACAAAAGGCTTGTGAACAGGACAATCTTCGCCTCCTCAAAGATGATGTGGAAAAGAAAAAGGCCGAAGTAAAATCTGAAAGTCGTTCTAAGCGCAAGCATGATCCTAGCGCTGCTGCGAAGAGAAAGAGCGCACCAAAGAGGAAAAAGGCTGAACCTGCTGAAGATTTTCGAGTGGATGATTCTTCTGCTGCTGATGATGATCCTCCGCTCACCAAGGAAGAAATTGTTGCTACTCTCAGCGAGGAAGTAAATATTACCACATCAACTGTGCTGCCTGATCTTCGGGTTAACTTGGTCATGGAAGCACCACCGAAGAAGATCCCAAATAGAAAGACCCCTCCTACCACTGTCACGATGAAACAACATGTGAACACAACTCCTCATCCAGATGCTATCAATTTGAAGGATTTGGTAGTTGATGCTCCTGTGAGTACTGCCAAGCCAGGCGAAAATATTCCCAAACCTGACTTGAAGAAAATCAAGGCGCCTACCAAGAAAGTTGCTCCGCAGGCTGCTGCTCCGAAGGAGAAGGTTGCTAAATTTGCGCCTACCTTGACTCAGCCGTTGGCTTCAAAGCCTCCTTCCAAGCCAGTTCCTGTCCAGACTGCACCCTCTGTCAAGTCTGATGCTCCTCATTACTACGATCACATATTCATCATGGAACAGCTCGATAAATTTGTGGACAATCCTTTCGATGGAGAAGTGGCATCTCTACCTATTCCTGTCGAAGTTATTACTCAAGCCACTTCCGTAGTTCAAGAACTGAGAGAAGATGCCATTGAGATCAACTCTCTCTCTGCCGAGCTAATGGACATTGATGAACGCATGAAAACTGCTTCTTCAACATTTGTCATCAAAGCGCTCGAAGATTCCTACAAGGATATCAATCATGCCATGACTCTCCTTCGCCACCGCAGGTTACGCTTTCACACGGATCTAGATGAAATTGTTCGGAAGATCTGTGATGAACATCAAGCCAAAGTCACTGGATACAATGATCTGGTCAAGGGCCATATTGATCAAGTTGATCAGCAAAAGAAAAAGCAACAAAAAAGAATTGCAACGAAAAATGCACCTCCTACTCCGAAAGAACCATCACATGTTCCCCAAGTTGCTAAGTCTCCTGCTCCGCAAGAAAAATCTCCTGAGCCAGCTATTCTTTCGAACCCTCCAGGCAAGGACTCAGATGTTCCTCCCTCACCAAGGCAAACTGAATCAGTGCATGTGGCCTCCCCTGCTCGAGCTGATATTCCCTCGCAACAATTTGTCTCTGAGGAAGGTGAAATCCCTCGTTCCGAGCCCCAAGCTTCTCCGGCTCATGTAACGACAAAAGTCTCAGCTTCTCTTATAGTCAAGCAACCACCTTCACTGAATGAATCCGCCTCAGTGCCTATAGTGATTGAACCCGCTTTGCCGCGTTCTACCTCCGCACCTCCCATAGTTGCAACACCTGCTCCGTCTCCACTCAAGTTATCCATCGACACAGCTACCCGAATGCCAGATGTTGGTCCCTTCGAACGGAAATCTATCTCTGCTTGTCGCACGGACTCGGTTGTCTATGGTGATGAATATCTTTCTCCTGAAGAAGAACTCAAGTATCCACACCCTCGTGAAGAACTGCCTTTGTTCTCGTCAGGCGCAGGCGCAAAAGGTCCTCTTTTCAATCGAAATGCGCATCCCAAATTCTTTCAAGCCAATCCGTATGATGGGCCGCGCACTTCTGATTCGCCTCGTTTCTGGACTAAGGAACAGGCCATCTATTACTCTCGGGTCCTGTATGAGAGCCAAAAGTTATTTCCTCACGAATATCTCGACATCTCTGCCATGCGCAACATTGGCTGTTTCAATCAATTGCTTCAGGATCTGGATGATTTCTGCCTCACCAAGGTCTTTGAGTTCAAGCACCCTTGGAACAGAGAGATTATTCTTCAATTCTATGCTACCCTATATATCTCTGGTGATGAATCTGATAGCTAAAAATGTATTATTGAATGGATGACCGAAGGGAAACGCATCAAATGCACCTCAACGGATTTTGTCTCGCACTTCCATTTCCCTCGCTTTGAGCACGGTGATACTGAAATTCGGATTCATAACATTGATGTTATATCAGATGAAATTTTTCGGTGCACTATGGATCAAGAAAAGATTCGTGACTACTCTGGTCCTCCTCGTCTAGAGCACTTAACGTTCGAAAGTCAGATGCTATTCCACATGCTTTCCTACACCATTTGTTCTCTGGCGGGTATGAATCCGGACAAGTCCATCTCAGATGTTCTTCGCAATGCTATATATGCAATCTCTGAGCGATACATTTTCGATGTGGAAGACATGTTCCTACGCATTCTGAAGGATTCCGCTCAATATCTCTTCTGCATCAAAGTGTTTGCGCCATGGATCCAGAAAGTTATTGATCATGCAATGCGCACAGTGTATCTCGTGAAGGAAAGCCATAAGTGCTTCATTCCTCCTGTTCGCGATACTTTGAAAGTCATGGATGATATCTCTTCGGGCAAATCACCCGCATCAAACCCTCAAGACTATCACAAGCAATTCGACGGGCCACGTCTGCCTCAGCGCGACCAAAAGATTTCGCCTCAACCTCCATAGCAACTCGAAGTTAGTTTGCGTACTCAACAACTGTTGCTGCAGCATATCGCTGAGGATCGACGCGAGAAAGAACATCTCGCATCCGAGCTAAATGCTCTCAACAATCGCACGAGGATAATGCATCTGATAGCTGATGAAAACAAGAAGAGGCTCTGGAAATTGCTTCTCAAGTTCTTCACCGAGAAACAACTCCTAACTGTCAATCTCCAAGAGCTCTATGATTATATTGACAAAGGCTTCACTGTCAAAGATTTTCAAGATCGGAGTACCCCTCCTCTGCCTACTCGTGAGCCTACAACAGATCTTCTTCATCTCAAGCTTCGCAAACTGCTTGACGAATCTGAAGCCACCTCACCGACAGAGAAACCTGCCGAAGGCAATATGCATTCCCGTGCTCCTCCTGTGGCCACTCCAGCTATTCCCTCGTCTGCTCAGCCCCAAGCTGTTATTCCTGAAGGAAAATCTGTTGCTGCTGAAGACGAAGTCACTCCTGTCACTTCCGAAGAAGAACTCTCCTTAGATAGTTCATCTGGAGATGCCACCGACTAAACCGTTCTGCTCTTTTGCACTCATGTTATTCGTCACCTTTTTGACACTTGTTGACAAAAAGGGGGAGAATTACATCGAGTCTCGGTAGATTTGCTTTCGGTGTTTCGATTGTTTTGGTTTCGTGCGAGTTTGCAACTTCTGGTTTTTAAGATTATCTGTACGTTGTTGTAAAACTCGTTAACTTCTGTTAACTTTTGTGCCTTAATGTCTATAACCCCTGCTGCTGCACCATTCCTCTCGAAGCATTTGTCTTGCAGGTGGAATTATTATCAGAAGTTATAAATGATTGCACTACGATCTCGATGGATTATATCTCATCAATGCAATTCAATGTCTCGAATGATTGAAATTTCCTCCATATACTTCGATTCTTGCAGGAGAATTTACCTCATATTTTTCTTCCCTGCATACATTAAGGGGGAGTTTATTTCATCTTCGAGCAAAGTAACACTTACTCACTCTTGTTGGAATTGTTCTTTACTTATGTATCTTCACTTTGATGATTATCTGTTTTGTCATCAATCGTCCAAAAAGGGGGAGATTGTTGGTGCAATAATTTGCCTCCTTATGTTTTGGAGATTGTTGACAAATAGTGAGGGACTAATGTGTTTGCTAGTGCACACAGAGTAACATGTCCCTGGAGTCAAGAGGAGTTTGGATGCAAACTCCGAAGAATATTCCCTGCGTGGCAATGAAGGTTATCACCGAAGATTATGATGACAAGAGTGACCCCTCAAAAAATTGTTGACGCAAAGCAATTCGTTCGGTGTCCGTCCGAAGAAAGTGACTGCAGCCGAGGAGATTGAAGACGAAGTGAAGACGTAGTATTATTTTTGTCGTTTCTTTTCTCTTTCTTGAGTCACAGGACCACCGTACTATTAAGAGGGGTGTAGCGTTCGAAACTTTGATTCACTGATGCTAAACCCAAATCCTATGAAAGTTGCGAGAGAAATCTCTTTGTGTTCCGAGCAAATACTTGCCAGCAAGAGACTGTGATCTTCTTCGCTGCGAGAGATTTGTCTCTGACCGAGGAGTTAGCATTACTTGCTCCCCAAGTAATGTTACCATTGCTCCCAAAATCCGACCGTTGTGAACGTGTCGGTTGGCCATTGGCTGGACCGCGTGTCCAAAATGGTCATTTCCCATCCGGGAAGGCTGCGGCTATAAATAGCCACCCCGCACCGGCGTTGTCCAGTGGCTGCTCCGTTTGATTCTGAGAAGATTGTTGAGCAACCCCCTCTCCGAGAGATTTGAGTTTAAAATCCACCGAGAGAAAACCCTAGAGCCAAAAAATTAGATAGTGGTTCAGCATCACTCGAATCTAAGTCCAGTACGCTCCGCCTATTACTCTTGAGAGCTGCGAACTCTCTAGACGGTTAGGTGTCAATTCCTTCAGAGACCAAGAGTAATTGTGGTTCTCGAAGAAGAAGTCTGTAAAGGTTCGGAGATCGCCTCAAGCATCTACCATGAGTAATCGGCATTGGTTGACGAACCAATTGTCGAGGAGAATAGGGCGAAGAGAGTTTATCTTCTGTGTTAAATCACAACCCCTCCAACCAGACGTAGTCCTTTTGCAGAAGGGCGAACTGGTCTACCAAACACCCTGTCGCCATCGAGCATCACTGGTCACCTCTGCTACCCCCTTTTACATTCAAACTGTGACATATGACATATTTCAAACATGTGATTTACCTCGATGCATGCTGTTAGTTTCCATTCGGTAGTTCATATTCACTCACTGCTTACTGTTTTCATTCGTTCCACTACTGGGTTCCGAGAGTTTTGATATTTCTGAAGAAAATTTAAAACTCCCATTCACCCCCCCCCCCCTCTGGTAGACATACTTCATTCCTACACCCTCTCCCACATGTGCGGTGGCTCGCATGACGAGGAGAACAAGGAGAAGCCTGCTTACTATGCCCTCTCCCTCTCCCACATGCGTGGTGGCTCGTAGGACGAGGAGAACGAGGAGAAGCTTGCTTACTATGCCCTCTCCCCCTCCCACACACGTGGTGGCTCGCAGGACAAGGAGAAGCTTTTGACTACTGCGCACTCTCCTCGCCCACGCGGTGGACGTGCAGCAGTTCATTCGGTGTCAGATCGCCAGAAGCATACACTCTAGTACTACCATAATTGTTCGACTTCACGAAGAGGCGAAGAGCCAAGCGCAAGGTTTAATCGTACGAGTAGTACAGTATACAAGTACACTAGAAACCGCACGGTGGAGTGTCTGCACTCTTATTTTATTTTAATGTGTGATAAAGCAATCTTCTACTACTACTAGTACACATTTACTCTGGAGCCCAGTGAAGTATCTACTCCTCAGATCACACTATCACCATATGGCCTCCGTGCGACACCTAGCCCATCTGTGTTCTCCTTAGTTGAGTATTTATAGTTGCTCCTAGTAGTAGGAGTGGATTCAAAGAAGATTGAATTGATGGTTGCTTCCTCCAAGCAACTTACTGTGGGAAAGGTAGGGCTTGTGATTTGACTGCTCATTACTACTAGTATATTACTGCGGCGAAACGACCAGGCTGGAGTCTTCCGTGCGGTTGTGAACTCTAATTTGGTGCATGGCATGTGGACTCGGATGCTGGAGTAGTATAATTGCTTCTGGCAATGCTATCAAGCTTTCATCATTTGTTTACATAATATATGTACACATAATTTTTGAGCGACATGAAATTGTACAACGCTATGAAGCTTTCAGCTTTTGTTTCGTGTGTCTTGCCAGCTGGAAGGTTGTCTCGTTACAACATTCCATCAAATACAAAGGAAACTAACATCCATGCTCTTTCGAAAAAGAAAAAAAACTAACTAACTTGCTAATGCATCTCAATGATTCGCAGATCAGAGCCAATATTTACATCACAACTGAAGACAAAGTTGTGAGAAGGTGTACAAATAAAGAAAAAATAAAAAATGATCGATGCTCTCCATAGGAATGCTTTCATTTCCTGGCCACGATATTCATTGGTTGGCAGCTACTTTCCCGCAACTCTGTCAAAATCAACACGACATGTTGGCAAAGAAAGGAGCTGTCAGAAGCATGGAACATTCCGATCATTTTGTGCAGTTCCACTAAAATAGAGCTGAGCGTCCCTGTTAGCAAAGATATTGAGTAAGTGTGATTACAATAATAGTGGCACTGTTGATGAAACAATAAACACACAAATAGAAGCCGGTCACCTTTGTAGTCTCTCTTGAGACTAACTACTTGTTGGAGAAGATTAGGAGGATAGGAACTCCAAACTCCCTTTGTGCAGTCCCATTGAAATGTAGAAATGTTGCCAGTGAGACATTTTAGTAGAACTGTACAAAACACTCTTAAGAAAAAAGTGCTTTGTGCAGTTCACCAAACGGTCGCAATAGCAACGAGGTGAAATGGATATCCCTGTTTACAAAAAGAGGTAGAAAGGAAACAATTACTGGCCAATGACAGTTGATGACACATACGCCGACAAAAAGAAGCATATTCATTGTCTTAAGGGAAAGATAACAACACAGCGGTTTCTCTCAAACGGTGTGAGGACGAGATTGCAAAATGGAAAGTACGTCGGCCGGGTTAGTACGTTTTAGGCAAAGAACTAGAGAAGATCCACATGCAGCAACGTGGGAAGTTGGGCAGTGGAGCAAGGCCGGTTCTAGAGGAAGCTATACCTGAGGGTCGTCGGGATGTAAGTAGGAGGGCGGCGGCGGGCGGGATCTGCTGCGGCAGCGAGCAAGGGTCAAAGGCCCTACCGCGCCGGAGCGTGGTCGGAGAGAATGGCGGGTACCGCAGATCGGGACGCGCCGGCAGAGGTTTCCTGTCTCGACGCCGGCAACTGGAGCAACGCTGCACATCCTCCCTTTCCGCCGGCAGACGGGATCCGGCCGGATCAGTGACCAGTGGTTAGAGAGAGAGAGATTGGCCACCGCCGTCTTGTGTGAGAGAGTGTGAAGAGACGAACCCCAGCAAATAAGCATTGAGGCTCCTGCCTATATTTGTATAGTGGAGCGGTTTTCGTTTTTCTCTCCATACAATCGTTTTATATTCTGTATGTGCCATTGAGAAATAAAACTTTATTTAAAAATAACGCGCCGACGCGTCAAGTCGCACTTTGTTTCGTTCACGCGTGGTACACGACCCTCCATCAAGTGAACAACCGACACGCATCAAATTATCACGTGGGCTGCCTTTTCGTACAGAAATGAACTCCACCTTGTACCCGCGCGGGTGTGGTTGGGAACGAGATGTGAGTACGTGCGTCGTGCATGCACCTCTTCTCTTCGTGCATGGACCCCACCTATGTGGGTGTGTGTGGGAGAGATACAAACCTAGAGAGAGATGGTGAGTGCGTTCGTGAGTGTTTTTTATGGGGGGTGATTTTGTAAGTGTATTTGTGTGTGTGAGAGATAGACAGGGAATATGAATCGATGATATCTCAAAAAGATGTAACATATGCAATGCATGTGAAATGGAGGCCTAGATATATCATATATAGAGGTCGCGATCCACGAGAAGAGAGGGGAGGGATCATCGGCGTGAGATATCGATAGAATCGAAGAGAGGGATGAAGGTGTATGGGTGCGAGATTGATAAAGAGAGCTAGCGAAATTGTGTGTGCGCATGTCAAAGATATAGGGTGGCTGGCCTACTGGAACCTGAAAGGGGGACAGGTGTAGTTTGTGTGTGGCAGGGAGACCTAACTAGAGCGTTCGACTATCGGTGTGTGTGGGGGGGGGGGGCAGAGACCTAACTAGAGAAGTAGATCGACAGGTAGACATGTGGAGAAGGAGAGACCTGGCTATGTATTGAGGGAGATCGATCGGCATCCATGCATATATGTAGGAGAGGAATAATTAAGGTTGGGAGAGAGACAGAGCTAGAGTGCCGGAGGGGTGGTGGTGGAGTTGCTTCTCGGAGATGGTGGCAGAGGCCTACTAGACAAACGGAGGGTACGACTGTAATATCAATAAGAGAGGTGATGTGTGTCTGTGTGCGCGTGTGTGTGGGAGACGAGTCGGGAGGCAAGCATGGATGATGGGGGGCAATATGTCTGTGGTAAGCAGACCTAACTAGATAGGTAGAGCAATCATTGTGTGTCGGGGAAAGGGAGAGACTTATCTAGTGAGGTAGATCGATCAGTGCGTGGTGAAAAAGAGTTATAGTGAACCTAGCTATATGTATAGAGGGAGATCGATCGATATGCATGCATGTGTTAGAGGCAAATAAGGCCCGGAGAGACGGATAGAGAGACAGGGATGCGGCTATGAGTTGGTGCGATAGGCCTACTATATAGAGATGGAGGAGTGTGCGAGTGCGAGGTCGATGAAAAGAGGGGCGAGAGTGTGCATATGTGTGTGACCGTATGAGAGATAGAGGGCATGGACGGTGAGATAGAGGAGAAGAGGGAAAGTGTGTGTTTGTGGTAGGCAGACCTAGCTAGAGAGGTATATCGATTGGTGTGTGCCGGAAAGAAGGAGCTGGGGAGACCTATAGAGACCGTGGGTGAACAACCTAAAGAAAAATAACGAATGTGCGCGACGGAGAGAATGTTGAGGGAGGGGGAGGGTGAGGAGGGCGTGTGCATGCACCGGAGAAAGTTAGTGCTAGCTACAAAGAGAACAGGATTGTGTGGGTGTAAAGTCTAACAGAGATCATAATTCATTACAAAAGTGGATTCAGATATTTGAATAAGAGATCATAGTGATTTAAACCCATGCATGCATGAATATAATGGTGATACACATGGTGTGGTTATGAACATGTTATACTATATTATATATATATATATATATATATATATATATATATATATATATATATATATATCGAACAATCTCACATTTATTTGAATTTGTGATAATGTGTGGCTTTTGCAGCTCACAGCTAAGTACGTGTAGGCGTAGGGGGCGGGGCAGTATACATTGTGCGATAAACACATTATACATATGAAACATGGTTTAGATTATGAAGATCTAGCTAGAGCTTGAAATGTACTATTATTTGAAATCAGCATAAAGTGGAT
The DNA here is from genome assembly GCA_039707655.1 of Elymus sibiricus. NCBI lineage: Eukaryota > Viridiplantae > Streptophyta > Magnoliopsida > Poales > Poaceae > Elymus > Elymus sibiricus. The sequence goes on along the minus strand of CM077670.1, from coordinate 224,933,660 downwards.
TCAAAAATTTGAATTCGAGTTCATATAGTACACACAGTCATATCTAGCTTGACATCAATCATGTGGTGTGTTGTGAAGATAATATACAGATGATGGTTTAACTTGACAACAATCATGATTGTAGATTCTTATTCAAATAGTGAAATGAATTCAAATTTAGTTCATATTGCAGTGGTAGTATATACATTTGGGATGCACTAAAATGTTCATTTGATTAGGTTACATGAATTATACACCTAGCGAAATATTTTAATTGAACATCACATGGATTCAAAGTTTTGAATGACATTTGTAGTAATTCATACAGTAAAACGGGACAAGACCCTCTCTTGTGTGGTGCGAATTGTTTTTTTTTGGTTTTTTTTTTGGTTGAGGGAAGTGCGAATTGATATGGTACCGTACACGTTAGCCTTGTCCCAAAATTTCAACCCGTGCCTTATTATGCCGAAATTTTAAGATATCTCTTTGTCTATTTGTGCTCCAAAAACTCCCTCCTTCTCAACCCGCGCCTTGCTATCCCGAAATTACAACGCGCGCAAAAACTCCCTCCTCTGAAATCCCAACGCGTGAAATCCCCGTTCTACGCCTGATCAGAAAGAGCCGCTAGCTCAAATTGGTGGGGGTACTTTTGTAACTTACCCTACATTTCGGACAAGCACGTCCCTAAGTCATGGTTCCCCCCTCCAATTCCCTTCTTTTCCCCCATTCGAAAACCGAGGCCGCCAAAACCTCTCTCCACCAGCCACGAAACCCCACCCTCCTTCGTCTGCCCCCCCCCATCGCCGCCCAGCCGGAGCCTCTTCCCCGACGACGTCGTCCACTGCAACAGCTCGACGTCCCTCATCCACCGCACCGGATGAGGATCCGTCGTCGATCTCATCGTCCCGCCAGTTCAGCCGCCCTGTCCTCCACCTCCAAGGAGCTGCTCCAATGATCGCCTCGTCTATCGCGGCTACTCCATTCCCACAGCGCTGCCTTAACCTACCCCACCAGAACCGCAGCAACCTCGCCGACTCCTCGGATGAAGCCGAGGCCTACTCGGTGCCACCAAAGAGGTTGTACACTCATCGCATCTTCTCCTTCACTCGACCTCACGGCGCCGCCGGACCTCGATCCCACTCCGCCATGGCGCGGCTCCCTCGACGCCAGCGCCGCCGGCGACATCCTCCACGGCGGATCTTCGCCATTGCGAGGCTCCCTTGGCGGCGGCGGCCATACCAGCCAGAGCTGCTGCTACTACCCCGGCTCTCGCTTGCGCTGCTACTCTGCTCTTGGTCTTGCTCGTGCTGCTGCTCTGCTCTTGCCCTGGCTCGCGCTGCTGATGCTGGTACACGGGCTGCTGCAGCTACATGAGTTGCTGCTCTGGCTCTAGTTCGCGCTGCTGCTCCGGCTGCTATCTGCTAGTGCGTTCCCTGTTGAGTGGCTGCTGATTTACATCACTGCTTCTCTGCTACCACTAGTGCTCGAGCGGCCTAAACTACCAATGAAGTGCTTCTCTTCTACTAGTGCATTCAGTTTTGACAGTAACAGTCAGTTTCGATAGTAAAATTCAGTTTCGACAGTTAAGTTCGGAGTCAACAGTTTTTACATCTTCGGTTGGAGTTGGTTGTTTTTTGGTGATGAAAATTTTAGAGCTAGTACTTTTTCATGATGTATTTTACATCATCTATTGGAGATGGTATTAGAATCCCACTTCAGATTAACGATGCCCGTCTTGTACTGCTTCAGCCTCGACATCGCACAGCTCACCGGAGCTGCTCCAACGATGGAACCATCCATCACAACAGAGCAGTACCCTCGACGCCGTCTACAGATGCCTCAGATCTTCTTCCCCAGCTCCGACAACCACCTCCGCCGCAACATCTTCAGCGACCGACCCAATGATGCTGAGCTCGAGACAGCTACGCCAAAGAGGTTGTACACTTGTCGCATCACTTTTTACTCTACATTCATGTCGACCCCTTAGGGCTATTTTGGTTCAAAGGAATTAGTGAAGGAAAAACATAGCAATAGGAACTTTTCCTATGGTACTCTACTATTCAATTATTCATGCATTTGATCGAAAGGAATGGAGAAAAACAAAACTCAAGGATTTTTTTCCTTTCGTGTCTGTTTCAAAGGAAAAACATAGAAATTTTAACATCCACCTGGATCTACTTATCAAAATCCTATGCATGAAAAGAAGACTACTTGCATTAGTGGCATAATAACATTCTAAGTTTACACATTTGTAGGTGGTTTGACTTTAATTTGGCCGTGTTTCTTTGCATTCCTGTGCTCTTCCTGCAAGCCAAAGAAGCACTTACAGAATTACTTCAGTTATAGATAGGTGTCAAAGAAAACTTTGTGTGGTTTTGTCCTGCTCCTGCCGCGCCATTGTCCACCTCACCTGAGCTGCTCCATCGACAGAAGCGTCTACCATACCAGACATCACGACTCCTTACCGTGTTTTGCTGCCTTAGATCTCCTTCCCCGCCACCGACAACCACCGCAGCTGCATCACCATCATTGACTCGGCAGATGAACCTGAGGAGTACACGGGTCAGCAAGAGAGGTCGCACTCTTTTGTTTCTGCTTACTTTATGCATTGCTTAATATTACCTGCTATATTATCATCCTGTTCATCTCTTAGACACTAAGTCAGGTCCAAATTAATGTTCAAACTTGAGTTTTAAAATGCTTGTGGGGCACATATCGAGGCAGCAATGAATAGTATATCGATCAACTATCTGTTTCATCTAGGGTATCTACTATGCCGTTCATCTTGGGTGGGAAACAAATAGTAAAGCAGCCATCATCTGTATTTTTATTAAATTAAGCTATCATTATTTTTGGATCTATCCACTGGTTGTTACCATCACTCTAGATTTCTGCATGCTCTCCTTACTTAATCTCACTATATATTTTTCGTATGCATGTCAGTTATTGTACACAGTCATGTTGAACATGTAGAGAAAAAGAGAAGAGTCTTGCGCGGCAATACAATGTCATGCAGACATTGCTCCATGGTGGGTGCAATGGCAACCCCACCCCCCCTCCTCCAGATTGTAATCCCAAGGAAGATAGCTGTTCAGAGGTGGAGTCAGAGGGAGCTGACCACTCCTATTTACCCTCCGAGGTGTTTGCTCTAACTTGGCATGATGATGTTGGTCATATCATGCATATGGTGTCTTGCTTTGCTTACTTTTGACATCATATATGTCATCTGCTTAGTTTAGACATGTTCTCTAATGCTATTTAGTTTCTATATCATATATGTGAATTATGCAATGCCATCTTTTTTAGCCAACCATTATATATGTGAAATGTGCAATGCCATTCTGTTTAGCCAGGCATCATATATTTGAATTATATCTTGCCATTCCTTTTTTTCATTACATTTCCATTTGTGGACAATGTTTGTACATTGAACTACTCTTCCTGTGAATCAGCCATTTGAGTGGGTGATGAAAAAATCTCGAGTGAAAACAAGTTCTTCAGAGCAGACAGTGCTACCTGTCGAAGTACATCTCTTGCTGGGTCCAGATAGCTCCTCAGAGGAGGATTCAGAGACAGATGACCAGTCCTATTCCCCCCCCCCCGAGGTGTATGCTCTAACTTGGCAGGGTTATACTGCTCGTATCATGCATATGGTGTCTTGCATTCCATAGTTTAGACATCATATACACAATATTCAACACCATCTTCTTAGTTTAGACATCATATATGCGAATGCCATCTGCTTAGTATATAAATCACATATGTGAATTATATCATGCCATCATGTTTACTTAGATAACATGTATGTGAATTATGTCATGCGAACCTGTTTACTAAAGACATCATATAATTATCTCATGCCATCCTTTTTAGTTAGTCATCATATCTTTGAATTATGACATGCTATACTGTTTAGATAGACATCATATATGTGAAATTATGTCATGCTATCCTATTTAGTTAAACAACATATATGTGAACTACTTCATGCCTATTTTTTCCTCACTATCTATTGCATCTCTCTCATACAAGGTCTGTACATTCAACTACTTTTCTTGTTTATCAGCCATTTGAATTGGAGGGTGTGATGGCAGTATCTAGCGGAGTAAAAACACGGTCTTCAAATAAAATAGTGCTACCGGTCGATGGAGATAGCACCTCGGTTGTACTTGCACAAGAACCAGCCCTACCACACATAACCCAGACTATCGGAGCTTGTACCCCTACTCCGATGGACAAAGAACCAGCTTCACCCAATCTAACCCCAACCCTAGCAGATAGTAACCCAGTTCCAGTTGACACAGCACCATCTCCACAACAGAGCTCCCAAACAAGAGCAGTTAGTAAGGCAGCTCCAGTGCCCAAAGCGCCAGGAGTACCACGGCGAACCCCAACTCCACCAGTTAGTACACCTATTCATGTGGACGAAGTAGAACCAGTCATCCGTAGTTTAGCGTCTATCGCATTTGATGTTGTTAAATCCTATGTGCGTATCTTCCCATCATGGAAATATTATACTGAAGATGAAGGAAAAAGCCAGTTGCAGGTGTTCCTCTAGGAGTTATGTGTAAGTATTCATGGCAATTACTTTGCTTTGTCCCATACTTTCTACCTCCCTGCTGGTTATAACACAGCAAATGTTCCCATTTTTTTGTGTAGAGAACGACCGATTTGGAAACTCAGGATGAGGTAACCTGTGCTAATACCTCTGCTATCTTCAAGAATGCTTTGCGGTAGTATCAGAATTACCTAAAGAAAATTTATTTCACTGGCAAAGAAACTCATCAAATTCCCTTACTTTCTCCGGAGACACATTTACAAGACGATGACTGGGAACGCCTTGTTCTGTATTGGTCTAGTCCCATGAATCTGGTAGGGTCTATGAGATCATATTTCATTTTGAAGTACTATATGGTTGCGTCTTACTGTACTCTCTTCTTGTAGAACAAGTGCTTAAACCTACAGAACAACTGTTCTCAGGTAAGATTCCATAGCTGTGGTGCATACTGCTTTGCTCTTGTATCATTGTATTTACTCATACCAACTAATTTTTAAATAGAAGGATCCAATCGAAACTCCAATGGCACAACAGGTATGTTTAAACATGTTTCTTTAACTGGTTTGCTCTTCTAAATTGCTCTATGTTGATTTCAGTTTCAATTGTGTAGACAGTTGTCCTCTCATATCATGCACATTACTAGCATCAAAACAGAACCAATAATGTTGTTAGTTGTACATGTATACCCGTGGTACCCATCTGAAAAGTTTCCCACACTTATATTCTTTCAATGCTATTTTGTCTTGAACTGGTATGATTTGAACTGTCTCTCTATTTTGATTTGGCAAGACAATGCCGTGATAGTAGCACATAGATATATGTTTGTTTGATGCTTTTATAATGTACTACTTTGCAATAGAATACTTGATAGTTTAATCCTGTCCACCTTACTACTGAACTGGTTCACCAAAATGAGTTTCATATACTACATGCTAAACCTGTTATGTGTCTGCTTGTTTCTTCTTTTAGAATGCTGACAGAATATTGGAGAAGAGTACCACATTAAGCAATGGTAAAGGAAGTAATGCAGATAAGGTTGAAGATAGTGAGACAACCTTGCTGGTCTCCAACAAAGCTGATAAAACAGATAAGGAAAACTATCTTGAAGATAGTGAGACAACCCCAAAGTCCTGTCTTGATGTAGTGTTCGAGTTACTGGCCACTACCGCTTGCACAAGCTCTTCAAACTTGCTGTCTGAATCAGTTCGTTTTCTTGAGTCTGAACTACAAGCTAAAAGACATCGGTCAGTTGTGCTGCGACAAGAAGCCGAAGGACTGAGGAAGTCCCTGGAGAATTCAGATGCATACTTTCTGGTGCAACAGCAAGCATTGGAGGATTTTAGCGCCAAACAAGAGAAAGCTAATAAGCTTGCTAAGCTTATTGCCAGCATGGTGGATACCCAGGATAACATTTCTTGAGCTCTTTTGAAATTGTTTCAGTTCTGGACTTGTTTTGCTGCCGCGTTTATCTGCACTGGTGGCCAATTTAGACACCCATTGCATGTAATATGGTGCTTTGTTGTTCCCTTTATTTGCACTGGTGGCGAACTTTGATGCCCAGTGGATGTAATATCTATAATCGCCGTAATAGCCTAGCGTTAGTTGCTTGCTTATTTATTTACTTATAGTCTTGTTTATTTGTTTCCTTATAGTCACTGCAGTTGTTTTTCCTCGGTTTGCTAGTGGCCGCCATAACCATGGGCCACATAAGGGCCGTGGTAACGATGGGCCTCGTACGCGCCATAGGATCCATGGACCGTACTGTTCGTGGGCCAAAATCGGACCGCAATATGGACCGTAAACGGGCCAAAATTGGAACCGTCCGTTTATGGGCCTAGACCATAACGGACCGTTAACAGGCCAGAAGACAGCACAGGCTTAATTCAATCAACAGACATGACGGGTCATTAATGGGCCGGATTATAGGAGAGGATGAAAACGGCCCAACGGGTTAACGGGCCACAAATGGACCGATTATTACAACGGGCTGAATTTGGCCCATTAGCATAATAGGCCAGTAACGGGCCGTAAGTAATCGAGGGCCGGAAATGAGCCCAAGAATTGATGGGCCCTTAGAAGGCCGAAAGAAAACACGGGCTGGAAACGGCCCAACTGAATCATGGGCCATTAATGGGCTCAAAGCAATTTACTGTTCATGATGGGCCTGATTCATCACGGGCCGTTAATGGGCCCAGAGATGCAAAAGGCCTCATATGGGCCGAAAGACTTCACGGGCCATAGATGGGCCGAAAGTGACAATGGGCTGGAATCATATGGGATGGCCCACATGACGCTACTGGGCCAAAATTTGAAAGGCCATAACGGGCCATGAGTACCCGGGCCGTAAATGGGTTGTATGCGAACAGGCCGGTAACAGGCTTTCCATGGGCCGGCCTGGTAACTTTTGACCAAGTCAAACGAGCCGGCCTTTTTAACCTAAATGGGCCACTGTTTGGCCGTACCACGTGTCAACGTTCCATAGGCCCATCTCGTCCAATGAATGGATGACATCTGTCGCCCCGCCGAGCTGACACGTGGATCCGTCGGCGAATGAGAATTTTACATGTGGAAAATCCCCATTGGTCTGAGTTGTTAACGGGTTATCGGATCCAAACCGGAACCCGATAGCTTAACGGCGACCCGTTACGGTGGATGCCACGTGTCGGTCACCCTTGACGAAAACACTTCCATGATGTGACATTTATCGTCATGGAAGTGGACACTTCCGTGATGATAATTTCATTATTGTCATGGAACACTTCTACGACAGCACAGGTATGACTATCTTGATTCTGTCATAAAATTGTCACGGATGTACATGCATGACAGAAAATTTGACCTACTGTGACAAAGAAGTACCATCATGGAAGTGTTTTTTGTAGTGACGCATGTTTGAGGAACGGGAAGCCGAGCTCGACCGACGAGACGACTTGGACGCCTTGGAGGAGGAACGTGATGTAGCTCTGGCACGCTCTACATTTTACCAGTAGCAGGCGAGGTGCTATCAAAGCAGGGAAGTTCGATCAAAGGAGTTTAACGTAGGAGACCTGGTCATGCGGCACCACCCAGAGAAGCAGAAGCATAAACTTTCAGCTAAATGGGAGGGACCATTTATAATTGACCAGGTACTTACTGGAGGTGCCTATCGCATACGAGACCCCACGGACAACAGGCTGGAGCCCAACCCATGGAACACTGCACGGCTTCAACGTTTTTACGGTTAATAGAAGCACCTTCTTATTCTCCTTACTATGCATCTAGTTATAGTTTCTTTCAGATAGCATAAAGCAACTCTTGCCTTTTCAGCACCCTTTCTTCGAGGTTCTCAAGCCTCTATTTTGGTAAAAACCATTCGGTTAAGCCAAAGTACATCTCATTACCTCAGACGCATCTGTGAATGTACGACTTATACCGCCCTGGGAGCTTTACTTAAATAAAGTCCACAGATAATATGCCAAGCATTCATATTCGTTTTATGTATGCTACCTTCCAATACAATCGTTTTTAAGCCACAATATGCATCGATTTGACTTAAGATTTGGCCAACCTGGATTGCCTGGCTCCTGTGCTTACCCCTTACGTTCCCGATTGTTTGGCTAAGGGGTAAAGGGAGCACCGCTGTGATTGTTACTTTCGGGTCATCCGGGTTAGTACCTCAGACGGGTGAAGCCAAAAGCTAGCGTTCCTAAGAAAATACTCGGTCGGCCACGATGGAAGTGAAAATACTTGGTTCTTAAAAACCTTGACTAGGGGCTTTGCCCCCGAAGTCACACGTCCTCGGACATACATGGTCAACATGACACCCTGAGAAAAGGAACTGTTAGAAGAACTATTTTTCTCAGAAGATGTTTCTTACGTTAAACATTAATATAACAAAACTCTCAGCTTCACTTTTGTTTTTCGAACCTCATGGCCGGATTGCCTTGTTCTCTGAAGAGTCTAGCCCAGGTACTCGGGCTATGAGTAGGGAACACTCCTCGGCCACTTGACGAGGAGGTTCAAGCCGATGGCCGGTTAACAAAGCTTGATTAGCAGATCCGAGCTCAATGATGTAGAGTAGTTCGATACATAGAACCATTAAACATGTTTGTCTTTACATTTCACCAAGCCCATCTATGAAAGAGTCGAGGGCACAGTCTCGTTGCAAGAGCTGAGCAGCTGGCATCACATTATCATACACTAGGCACGTAGGCACTTGCTTTCCGTCAGCCCCTATAGGGCCAAATTCGGCAAGATGCTCCGTGTCCTCGCCAGTGAAGCGCGGTTTTATCATTGCCCATGCCTCTCATGGTCCCTCTCAACAGGCTGATATCTTCCACGTCTGTATCCGGCATCGAGCTCACTTTAGGCGTTCGGCAAGTTCGGACATTCCTTCGGGAACAGGCTCCTCAGGCCATAAAGCTTTAAACACAACATTCATTACTCTCCGAGCTCTCTCATGTATCTCGGTCAGTTCCATCAAGGCATTTTTGGATGAAGAGCTGGTGGCTTCTTGCAGCCGACCAGTCAGGAGAACTGTATACAAACAAGGGTTAGTACACTCGGCAGCAGGGTATCATAACAACCATTTAATAGGCAAAGTACGCTCACCAGATAAAGCCCTATTAGTCTCCTGGTCTCTCTCCTTGGCAGCAGCCAGTTGAGCTTTTAGCCTCTCAATTTTGCGGGCCTGCCGCTCGTTTTTAGCCTTGAGCTTGTTGTTGTCATCCCTACTTTGGGACAGCACACAATGATCAGCCTGTCCTTGGGATTCGGCATATTACAGGTCCTCCCGAGCCTGCTTCGGGTCCTTTTCCAGTTGGCCAATGGTTTCCGCTGCTACAAACATGAGCCCTATTAAAGAAAGCCTTAATTTCTCGGAAATAAAACATATACCCAGATACACTTACCGTGTGCTTCTCTGGTAAATGTCTTAATATGCTCTACCTCTGACTGCGCAGCATCTACCTTCGCCTTGGTCAGGTTTAGTACCTCAGAGAGATTTTTGTTTTCCTCCCGAGTGGCCTATAAAAAACAACATTATTACATATAGTCAATCCTTAATATGGCCACCCGTGTCCATATTAAGGCTCGGGGGCTACTGGGTTTCGCGCCTAATAAAGATTTTCACCACTACGAATCCACTCGTCGGATGTCTCATCCGACAAGTGTCTTAGGGGCTACTGGCATACAAGGCAGACCTTCACGCCTTCGAAAGTCCTCGGCAATGCTAAAAAATGTTCTTGAGATTGGATGGCCTGTTTCCCTTTAGAGGAACGAGTATCGATCCATACCGAGGTCTACAGGGCTATATGTAATTTACTATTAAAGTAATCAGGGCAGAAAGGATTTTTACCTGCAAACCCTTGGACAAAACATCCACCGCCTTCTCAAAGCCAGATCGGACAGCGCCAAGGTAGGCATCCACCGAACTGAGAGTGTTAAATTCTTGGCTGGATAAGACATGATTCCTTAGAGAAGCTTTTCTTCGCCGATGATTCATGGCGCTGTCGACCTCAGAGTTGGTGGCAGAGCAAGTTCCCGAGGTTTCCGGTTGAGGCACTTTGGGAATATCTCCTGGAGTGGGTATTGGCTCAACGCTGCTCCTCGGCATTGAAGTGCCCTTGGCGCCCGCTTCCTCGGGTGGCGACGCTTGGATGGGTTGCCTATATGAAAGCTCAGGCGATAAAATACACAACATTGTAGCAATTTTATAAGCTTGCTATCAATAAAACTTACCTGTCCGGGGGAGGAGCGACATGCTCTGCCTCCGCAGTGGCGGTTTGTGGAGCGGCACCTCGGACGCCCGCTGGCTGGCCCTCTCGAGGGACCGGATCAGTTCGCTGGCTCTTTGAGCGGCGACCCTTAGGAAGAGAAGTCAGGGTGCTCAGGGCCATGTGAGCAGAAGATCTCTTTCAAGGAGAGGCTTGAGGACACCTTACTATGGAAGACGGTAGGACCCCTGGCAGGTCGGGAAGGATAGCTACTTTGGAGCCGTCGAGGCTCTCTTGATAAAAGAGCCCTTCCTTGAAAATGATGGATATCTCGTCATCTTCATCGAAGCCAGGATCGTCGTCGCAAAGATGCACCCCTGGCTCAGGCGCTGGGCAGTTTACTATTTCGACCCAGCATTTCCACCTCTGTTCGGATATGTTGAACATCTGTTCAGAAATATAAAAGTACTGCTCGGATGGGGAGACAGTTTGAAGAAAACTCACCGCTTCGACGGGTCTATAGTACGAGAAGCCGTCCATAAACTTCCGTTTGACAAAATCCTCTTTATCCCCCTTGTATATACCAGCCAGAGCGGCGGCCATGGCTGCCTGTTTCTCGAAACCCTTCCAAATAGATCGGGTGGTATCATTCGTCCCATTATACAGCCACAATGGATGCAGACACTGCTGAAGAGGCTGAACTCTCCGATCAATAGCCGTCGGCATCACGTCTATGATAGTAAGCCCGTTGTGTGTTAAGCACCTCACTTGAGCAGCAAGGCGAGCCACGTCGGAGTCGTCCTGATGTGAAGAACTCCTCGGCCACCAGTTAAAGCGCTTCTGTGGGGGCATGGGGGAGCAGATTGGAAGCCCGGGACGGGCTGGATCATAAAGCGGGACGTCAGCCATATAGAACCACTCGGTGGCCCACATATCGGTATCCTCTCTAGGGGTACCAGTTGGGTAGCTGGCTCCCGCAATTCGGCATACCTCGGCTCCGCCGACCTCGTGAAGTTTACCACTTCGGGAGCAGGGCATTAGACATAAATACTTCCTCCATAACCCAAAGTGTGCCTCGCATTCGAGGTACATCTCACAGAGGGCGACAAACCCCGCGATATGGAGGACGGAGTTAGGCGTGAGGTGGTGGAGTTGGATCCCATAGAAATCGAGTAAACCCCGGAGGAAGGGATGGATGGGAAATCCAAGACCCCGCAGTAAAAAGGGGACAAAACAAACTCGCTCCTCCCCGTACGGGATGGGATGGCTATCCGCATGCGCTTGCCCGTCTATGGATATTAAGCCAGGGTGGGTGGAAGCTAGATCTGGGTCCGGCAGATAACCTTGAGTGGTGAGCCGGTCCAGTTGGAGACGGGTGGTGGAGCAGCTTCCCCAGTCACCTTTAAGGGGGGCCATGGGGGCGCTTCGATGAACCCGTGTCATTCACCATTGCTGGAGCTCCTAAAACTAAACTTTTGAGAGAAGAATTCGTGCTTGGTTAGGGAAGGGGAAAACTGGGATGTGTTTTTCACAGCTACTTTGGGTTATATACCCGTTACTAAAGCGAAGGGTGACGCTTCGACGTTTAGCCATAAAGCGGCCAGTTCCCCAGATGGCTCGAGGACCGAAAAGGAATTATTTTAATAAGGGGACCACACGTGGTGGGACCCACTGCTAAATCATAGGGAAAGTACTCGTACTACGAGGACCAAGTACTTCCGACGCGTGGGGGTCAAAGATATATCACGACTGAAGAAAGGAACTCGCCTACCAACCCATAGACTTCAAATCGGGATCATTCGTCCGAGGATGTATCTGACGTCCTCGGCTTTGAAGACAAGTTCAGGGGCTACTGACGGTGTCCTAGGCAAAGGGGTACCAACCTAGTTGGCCCACAGTCCATGGGCCGAGCTTACGGCCCGCCGATCTCACAAGGAAGGACTCCGGAAGCCTCGAACCTAGACGTAATCAAGGTGGACATTGCCGAAGACTTGGCGTGTACTTCAAGGGCTACTCCACCTGTCGGCATGTTTATTCCTAGTTGGTGATCGACCTTGTGTAACCCTAGATACCCCTGGTGCCTATATAAGCTAGAGGGTTTAGTCCATAGAGACACGAACACAATTACTAGCCTTAGGGTTTAGAACACAACATACGATCTCGAGGTAGATCAACCTGTACTCGATATTCCATCGTCAATATAATCAAGCAGGACGTAGAGTTTTACCTCTTCGAGAGGCCCGAACCTGGGTAAACACTCCCTCCCTTGTATCCTGTTCACTATCGTTCCAAGATCCATAGCTCGGGACTCCCTACCCGAGATCTGCCGGTTTGAGTACCGACAGGGGGCGCCTCCACTATTGGGCCCTTGTGGCCCAAGTTGCCTTCCACCTCTTAGCCTTTTAAGGCCCGTTGATATTAAATTAAATATAAAAGCCTCCTAACAATTACTAGAGCCTTTTATTATTAATTAAACATCACCGAAAACATTTTCCACCTATATATTATTTATCGGTAATACCCGGTATTGTCCGATAAACTCCGAAACGCTTCCGGATCCTCTCGAAACTATTTCGAATATTAACGAAACTATTTCACAAATAAATCCTCGTTACTCTTGTCCTACTAACACTCAGCAGATCATGATTACCTTAAACTTGTGACCCTGTAGGTTTGGTAAAACATAGACATGAAAAAAATCCCTTTGTTCAATGACCGATAGCGGAACCGTGGACGTCCATATCGATCCCTATGATAACACGAATGAAATTCGAGTGAACCTTTGGGTATCATGTGCTATTCCCTTTGCTTCATGATAACTTTACAAAACCCAAGATGTATCGGTATCCTCTTGAGTCATAGACATGCTCACTATATCGATTTCCTCATTACCGGTTTTGTTATTCTTTGTCGTTGACATGTTCCAGCATCCCCGTCACATAGTCACCTGTGTCTAGCCCGATGATGATGGATGCCGTCACACTAGAGGGCCCTAAGAATATATCTCCATCGTCGGAGGAGCAAATTCCACTCTCGAGCTATCTAGTCCCTTGTCAAATTTTCTGATGAATCTGTAAGTTGTCGTATAACAAACAAGTTTGGGTCGATTCAATATGATCGTTCTTCTAACGTTATACTCCCAATGTTGTTTTAGGACTATCGTTACACTTAACGATATCCTATGATCTGAAAAACATGATCACCAACCACACTTGAGCCAGTCTTAGAGGCAAGACTAGGAACCTAATTTTACTGTTTATCATTCCACACGTGCATATGAGTTTTCCACTAAATCGCATATTCCAGGATCATAGCAGTTATAGCATAGAATATAAACTCTTAATTATGAATACGGAAATATAATAATACAATATTATTGCCTCTAGGGCATATTTCCAACACATGGTCTTTTCTAATGCGAATCTGAGCATCGTATTTTTATTTATTTTTTTGGTCCCCGGAAAATACTTTTTCCTGTTGCACAAAAAGCACAATAGCTGGAAATTGGCACTGAATTAATATGTTAGCCCAATAAAAAGGATAAAAACTAAGCCAAGACAATGTATATATCAATATAGAATGTGCTTCCTCCATCCCATATTAATTGTCACTCAAACAGATGTATCTAGCACTGAAATACGTCTAGATACATCTGTTTCAGCGACAATTAATATGGGATGGGGGGAGTATATAACAAAAATTATAGATATATTTGAGATGTGTAAACCACGCACGATGATCCACATCGAAGACGACGATGGTTATCATGGGAATAGAAATTCTATTACATGGCGATCGATGGGGAGGCAAGCATACGAAGAGTATCACCTCAATCCCTCCGACTACGATGACGAGGATTACAGGGAGACACGGTTTCCCTAACACCATAAACATCAAAGAATGAGCAGAACATCAGAGGACAAGCATCATCCAGAAATGGAGGAAAACTGGGCGAAGGCACCATGGCCGTTCAAGAGAAGGATCCTTGTCTTCTCACTATGTAGAATCAGTGATCAAGGGTCTTTGAGCCCCAACAACAACCCTATGGCAGGTGCACATATCTAAACAATCGAGAACCAAAAATTTTCCGCCTTTATGATGGTTGGATTGACTTGTCAGAATATGTGGAGAAATTCACAAAAACAATGCTGTATGGGGGGTGAGTTCGGAGGCCATGGCCAACATCATTCCCACTTGTTTTGTAGGACCAACAGTGAATTGGTTGCACAATAGAAAGAAGGATTAACTGGACCATGGAAAGTTTCCTCGCACAACCTCATAAAGGAATGTTGTGTGCCTCACGACAAAACGGAGTCAAAGGAATACTTCAAGCTAATGTGCACGGAAGAAGGAGGGCGTCTCATCGACCATCAGAAGTTCCACACGGTATCAAACATCACCCGAGAAGAAATCATATCCGCATTAAAGAATGCAATAAAAAAACCATTTTGACTCTGACATATGCAAGGACAAACCCACTACCGTCACACATCTCATGGAGACTGTGAAAACCGCTATCGCAATGGAAGGTCATCTCATGGTACTCTATCAAGTGTCTTGGTGCATGGGCACAAAAACATCGAGGTTTAGGGTTTGCTAATGAATTAACATGGAAGAAGGTGGGGTGGTAACATGGGTTTGTTCAGAGGACTGTCGGGTTACCGTACAAGTCGACGTGCTCGACCAGGTAAATGAACCAATGCACTTGATTTGAGTCCTCAAAGGGGTGGGCGAGAAATATTAAGATACTCGAAATTTTGACAAGTTTTGATATCTAAACTGGCTCATGGTCTACACAGATACAATATGTGTCTACCATGTCACAAACTAAATGTAAATTTGATTCACATCTTGAGAAACTAAAAGGTCAAAGTGGATTATGAATAATAACAAATTCAAATTTGGATATGGATTTGGCCTACTACCGCTATCAACACATGTTGTATCCTTTTCCCACTTCTATGATGATGTTTTGAACTTCCGATCAGATGTAGCGTAGAGACCATGACTATGATGTGCATGATGCTCGGATGCCCGGTTGGTAGCTTCCCTTGCAAATACCTCGGATTGCCACTTACAGTACGGAAACGGACGGCAGCCCAGTTTGATGGTTTGGTGGGTTAGCTCACGGCCTGCTTACCTACATGTCGGGCGGCATTGATGCCCAAAAGTGGGCGCCTCCTTCTTGTGCAGTCCGTGTTGTGTGCCATACCGATTCACCCCATGCTTGCATTGGATGTACCGCCAAAGACTATTGTTGCAATGGTAAAGATATGTAGAGGCTTCCTCTGGTGTGGCAAGGCCCAAGCACGAGGTGGATCTTGCGTGGTTGCTTGGGAGACAGTTTGCTCGCCAAGATGGGCTGGTGGCTTGGGGGTGCCGAACCTCAAGTGGCTCAACATCACACTTCAGGCGAAGTGGCCATGGCTACACCGATTGGATGATTCTCGTCCATGGCATGAGTTCACTTTGAACGTGCCTCGGAAGTCCATTTCCTTATTCAGATCGACAGCTCACATGACAGTAGGTGACGGTGCAATGGCCTTGTTTTGGGAGGACCGATGGATGGATGGGTGGAGATTCCAGGACCTAGCACCCCAGATTTATGATCGTATCAACGCGAGGACTCGAGGATCAAGGACTGTCAGAGAGGGGCTTGACAATAATCTATGGGCCCGTGATGTTGGGCCTGACCTAGGGCCGGAGACAATACATGAATACTTCTGATATGGTTAGCGGTGGAGCACATAAGTCTAAGCCCGGATCAGAGGGACTGCATGCGATTGTCCTGGGAGAAGAATGGGCAGTACTCGGCCCATTCAGCATACGCGACACTGTTTTGGGGAAGGGAGGTGGAACCGATAGCAGAGTTCACATGGAAATTGAGGGCCCCTTTGCAATGCCGATTCTTTACCTGGCTGGCATTAAGAGATAGATGTTGGACGTCGGATAGACTTGCCAGGTGAGGCCTACCACATCAAGATGCTTGCCCATTCTGTGCACAACATGAGGAGAGCATCCAACACTTATTGTTACAGTGTGTGTTCGGGAGGGAGGTCTGGCATCGTGTGTGCACGGCGATGGGCAGGCCTGACTGGACGCCGACTGGAGTGGACGGCCTCACAGAGTGGTGCATCGCCAAGAAGGACAATGGGCATCAAGTGAAGGACATTCGGGCGATTATGGTGCAAGTATTGTGGTCCATTTGGAAGTAGCGCAACGATATAGTCTTCGAGGGAGCAACACCTTCAATTCCTCGCCTGACTAGGGTCATAGAGAGAAGGTAGGGCGTGGAGAGCGGCAGGGCTACTGAAGGGCGACCTCGAGTTCTTCTTTAGTGAGTTGTCTAGGTTGGAAGATGTGAGTAGTTAGCTAACTATGTAGGGTGGAGGTGGATCTGTTCGTTTGCGTGTAACTTGTGTAACGAACTTTGTGGACGGGTGTCTTCCCCGATCCTTCTATATACTATGATACGCACACTCGTGTGTATTTGAGAAAAAAAAGAGTACTGGCATCACCCAAGCTTTTAATCACTAGTTCTCCTTGGTTCCCTTGGCAAAGAGCTCATTCAATTTGGATCAAAATTATGATAGGGTGTTCAACAAAAAGACCAAGATGGTTGGCTTCGTCATGGACTCGATTATGGTGGAAGAGGAAAAATGGAAGATCATGGTGACTCTATGAGAGATGATGTTTCCTTTTAGTTATAGCTTTTCTGTGTCTAGGTATTATGTTGGTTGTTTGTGGGCGCAGATTTTTGGCTCTGGGGAGCATATGCTCCCTAATCAACAGTAAAATCAAAATAAATAGTAAATAAATTTTAAAAATTCTGATTTTTTTTGTGGATGTTCATATTAGTGTAGCAAGTGTGCTTGACAATTTTCGTGACATATGGGATAGCAGTGCTTCGTCGGTGAAAAAACAAAATTAAGTGTAACTTTTGGAGGTAACATTTGGCGTTCAACTTGTTTTTTTTGCACAGGTCAAAATGCTTAAGTTTTTTTCCTGGAAATTTGCATGTACAATTTGGGTGTGACAATGAACACATCTATCATTTTTTTTACATGCTCCCTAGAGCCAAAATGGATTTCCGGTTGTTTGTCTGGTTTGGGCATGTGTTTTCTTCTATGAAATACGGCATACATTTACGCGTGTTCCTGATGGAGGGGGTATCGAAATTAGGAATATCCCCTCTGTTCTCTATCAATCTTAGACAAGAATACATTAGTCCGACACTGAAACATCTAGCTACTTTGTTGTATCTCTTGGAGTCACAGATACGACAATCTTAAATTTATTTTTTTGACCTGACTACAATTTTAGATTGTGTCATTTTGATAACAAAACAAAAATGAATAGTTGTGAGTTAGTTACTTCATTTCATTACGGGTAGCTTGGAGTTAGTTACACTGTAATCATGTTATTAAATACGGCACTAACTTCTGCATAACTGATGTTGCAAAAAAAATTAACACATTGGAGCAACTATAGACAAGGGGTTTAGACCTCTGGCAGTGGGAGTATCATATGAACTACTCCCTCTATAAAGAAATATAAAAGCATTTAGATCACTAGAAATATAAGAGCGTTTAGATCACTACTTTAGTGATCTAAACGCTTTTATATTTCTTTACGGAGGGAGTATCATGCATGTGAACTAGACAGTTAAGATGAGGTGGCATACAATTAAATGAAAAAAGAGAGGGTTGAGTATTATGATATTATACTAGGTCATATTAAATGATGTGCTACCATGTTTAATGCATGACAATAAATGAGGTTATATGATACCAACATTTGATACCATGCTCTATGAAGGTACTCATCTGACTCATGCAAGATCCCACCTCTACACATCTTCCTATGCAGGGGCTGAGCTACATGCAAACAAAACTCTG
Source organism: Elymus sibiricus (assembly GCA_039707655.1). Taxonomy (NCBI): domain Eukaryota; kingdom Viridiplantae; phylum Streptophyta; class Magnoliopsida; order Poales; family Poaceae; genus Elymus; species Elymus sibiricus. The sequence continues at coordinate 224,915,532 of CM077670.1, read as the reverse complement.
TCGTGGCCCGCCCAAGTGTCGGTACTGAAACCGGCGGATCTCAGGTAGGGGGTCCCGAGCTGTGGATCGAGGATCGATGGTGAACAGGAGACAAAGGGCACGGTGTTTTACCCAGGTTTGGGCCCTCTCGAAGAGGTAAAACCCTACGTCCTGCTTGATTATATTGATGATGATGTATCTAGTACAGGTTGATCTACCTCGAGATCATATGTTGTGTACTAAACCCTAATGGAGGTGATTGTACTTGTGTCTCTATGGACTAACCCCTCGGTTTATATAGGCACTGGGGGTATCTAGGGTTACACATGGTCTGTTACCATCTAAACGGTCGCACGTCGACGGCTGGAAGAGTTTGTGAAGTACACGCCAAGTCTTTGGCAGAGTCTGTCTTGATCACGCTGGGGTTCGAGGCCTCCGGAGTCCTTCCTTGTGAGATCGATGGGCCATAAGCTCGGCCCTTGGACTGTGGGCCACCTAGGTTGGTACCCCTTAGTCCAGGACACCGTCAGTAGCCCCTGAACTTGTCTTCGGAGCCGGATTTAACAATCTTCCTCGGACTAGTGTCTTCGACTTGGAGACCTAGGCTTGACAGACGAGTTCTTGCTTTTAAGAAATCTTTGTGTAAGCCCGAGATTCCTGCTATTCATAGCTTCCACCGAGCTCCTCTACGGAGCCACCCACCGTTCACTCTAGTAGGCACAAATCGGCGTCCGGAACCTTGAGATAGCTTAGCATCGAAGGCCTTCCGCGTAGGTGTGAACAATGTTGTATCCTTACAGCTTTTACCGAACCGTCACCACCCACGGGGCTTAAGCCAGTTATTTTTGCTTGAAACGCTGCCCGAGGCAGCGCTCTCATAGGCACATCCCTTCAAAGTAGAGATCGTGCTCCATATTTCAGGGGATATCATCAAGATTTGTTTCACCCCATGTGCGCATAATGGCATTTCGCATTGGAACGTGGCGATTTATCTGGCGTAGTAAAGGGGACCTTTGGTCTTTTACTGACCTACAAAGGTAAGAGATGGCAACCCTCTCTTCCCTACGCTTCCATCCTGCGCCATTGCTCAAAGCCTCCAGAGCTCCAGCGCCCCAGATCCACTTTCGAATCCTCCAGCCTCCGCTCAACGCCCTTGTTTTCTCTCCGGAGATGGCTGACGCTGACCTGAAGGGCAAGTGGGTGGCCTCCAGCGTTACAGAGGCCACCATTCAGGAGCTCCGGACTGCCGGATACATCCCCGCCGACGCCGCCTGCCGGGCCCCAAAGCCCGGACAGCGCATCCCCACCCCCAAGCAGGGGGAGAGGGTCTTGTTCATTCCCCACCTCGTACGAGGTCTGGGGTTCCCCCTTCACCCCTTCGTGCAGGGGGTGCTTTACTACTACGGGATAGATTTCCATCATCTAGTCCCAAACTCTATTCTTCAGCTCGCGACGTTCATCATCGTCAGCGAGGCCTTCCTCCGCATCGAGCCGAACTTCGGCTTGTGGCTGAAGACTTTCAGCATTAAGCCGAAGAGTAGCGGCGACCAACTGGCGGACTGCGGGGGCGCCATGATCAGCAAGCTCCAGAAGGTGACCTGGCCAGAGGGCACCATTGTGGAGACAATCAAAGTGTGGCAGCGGGAGTTCTTTTACATCACCGAGCTGCCCACTGAAGGTCAACTGGGTGCTACTTGTGAGCTGCGTTGGGATTTTCCCTGAAGACGAAGGGTGAAGCAATATTGTAACAGATAGTATTTCCCTCAGTGAGAACCAAGGTTGTTGAACCAATAGGAGAACCAAGCAAATCCTAGTCAAGCAGTACCTACACACAAGAGATCAAATACTTGCACCCAACACGGGCAAGAGGGTTGTCAATCCCCTTGAACTCGTTACTTGCAAGGACTAAATCTGATAGTGATAGATATATAAATTGAAAAGTAAATAAAAATTAAAATAATTGCAGAAAAGTAAATTAGGGTTTTCTAATATAATAAAAGTAGACCCGGGGGCCATAGTTTTCACTAGAGGCTTCTCTCTCGAAACATAGCATACGGTGGGTAGACAAATTACTGTTGGGCAATTGATAGAAAAGTGCATAGTTATGATGTTATTCATGGCAATGATCATGTATATAGGCATCACATCCGTGACAAGTGACCGACTCCTGCCTGCATCTACTACTATTACTCCAGTTCGAGAGCGCTTCTATGCTTGCCTCTCTACGTATTAAGTTCATAACAAATAGAGTAATGCATGAATTATGATGACATGATGTAGACAAAATAAATCCAAGCAATATGAATAAACCCCGTCGTTTTGTCCTTAATGGCAACAATACGAATACGTGCCTCGCTACCCCTACTGTCACTGGGTGAGGACACCGCAAGATTGAACCCATCACAAAGCACCTCTCCCGCTGAAGATAAATCAATCTAGTTGGCCAAACCAAATGGATAGATCGGAGAGAAATACAAAGCTATAACAATCATGCATAATAAAGTTCAGAAAAAACTCAATACTTTCAATAAATAATCAGATCATAAACCCACAATTCATCGGATCCCAACAAACACACCGCAAAAGAAGATTACATCGGATAGAACTCCATGGAGATCATGGAGAACTTTGTATTGAAGATCAAAGAGGGAGAAGAAGCCATCTAGGTACTAGCTATGGACCCGCAGGTTTGTGGTAAACTACTCCCACATCATCGAAAGGGCAGCAAGGTTGATGTAGAAGCCCTCCGTGATCAATTGCCCCTCCGGCAGATCGCCGAAAAAGGCCTCCAGATGGGATCGCGGAAGAACAGAAGCTTGCGGCGGCGGAAAAGTTATTTCGGGTCTCTCTCTGTTGGTTTTGGAATATTTGGGAATTTATAGAAGTGGAATTAGGTCAAATGGAGGCGCGTGGGACCCACGAGCTCAGGTGGTGCGCCCCCAGGGGCGCGCCAGGTGAGCTCGTGGCTCTCCCGTAGGACTTCTGGCCTCCTCCCGAAGCTTCTAGGGTCCCTTTTGGTCCAGAAAAAATCATTTTAAAGTTTTTTTTCCGTTTGGACTTCGTTTGGTACTGATTTCCTAAATAACCAAAAACAGGCAAAAAAGAGGAACTGGCACTAGGCACCGAGTTAATAGGTTAGTTCTAAAAAATGATATAAAATTGCATATAAATCATATAAAGTATCCAAGATTGATAATATAATATCATGAAACAATCAAAAATTATAGATACGTTGGAGACGTATCAGCATCCCCAAGCTTAATTCTTGCTCGTCCTCGAGTAGGTAAATGATAAAAACAGAAGTTTTGATGTTGAATGCTACCTAGCATGTTTATCATGTAATCTCTCTTATGGTGTAAATATTGAAAAATGATTAAGTAATTGATATCAACATAATAATACCCATGAATACAAGAACATAGTCATTAAATTTTCAAAATATACGATGCTCAAAGAATGTTATCCCTACTCATTGAATTATGTAAGCATGGCATGACTCCACCTTCACCGCATAAATAAACATCATGAGCACCCCGGTGTCAAACCAGGTAATTGTATCATACTTTTAATGCGCTTCAGCATTTTTCGACTCCACTCAATACATGAGCGTGAGACATGGACATTAGCACTATAGGTGGAACAGAATACGGTGATAGAGATATATAGGAGAAGTCAAAAAGGAAGAAAGACTCGCATCAACTCGGCGGATCAATAGGCAATGGAGACGCCCCTCAATCGATATCAATGCGAGGAGTAGGGATTGCCATGCAACGGATGCACTAGGAGCTATAAGTGTATGAAAGCTCAATGGAAACTAAGTGGGTGTGCATCCAACTTGCTTTCTCATGAAGACCTCGGGCATTTGAGGAAGCCCATCATCGAAATATTCAAGCCAAGTTCTATAATGAAAAATTCCCACTAGTATATGAAAGTGATATCTCAGGAGACTCTCTATATGAAGAACATGGTGCTAGTTTGAAGCACAAGTGTGGTAAGAGGATAGTAGCATTGTCCCTTCTCTCTTTTTCTCTCATTTTTTTTCTTTTTTAGAACAATCTCATGGACCTCATCCCCTCATTTTGGAGGACTCATCAGTTTCCATCATTCTTTTGCTCACTGGGACAATGCTCTAATAATGATGATCATCACACTTTTATTTACTTACAACTCGATATTACAACTCGATAAACTGATATGATATGACTCTATATGAATGCCTCTGGCAGTGTACCAGGATGTGCAATGATCTAGCGTAACATGCATAACAATGATGAACGGTGGCTTTGCCACAAATATCATGTCAGCTCTATATGATCATGCAAAGCAATATGATGATGAACACACATGTCATAAGACGGAACGGTGGAAGTTACATGGCAATATATCTCGGAATGGCTATGGAAATGCCATGATAGCTAGGTATGGTGGCTGTTTTGAGGAAGATACAAGGAGGCTAATGTGTGATAGAACGTATCATATCACGGGGTTTGGATGCACCAGCGAAGTTTGCACCGACTCTCGAGGTGAGAAAGGGCAATGCACGATACCGAAGAGGCTAGCAAATTGCGGAAAGGTAGGAGTGCGTAATTGTCCATGAACTCACATTAGTCATAAAGAACTCATATACTTATCATGAAAGTTTTATTAACCCTCGAATCAAAGTACTACTTGCATGCCCCTAGGGAGGAGGTTGGTAGGAGTTAACCATCGTGCACCCCCGATTATGAGAGCACTCAAGGATTTCAATCAAACATAAACAAGCTCAAATCTCCCCACCATGCCATAACAGACACTTAAATGAGTAGTGCATAACAAGCTTTAATCTCGATATTTCTACTAACCAATGATCATGAACTAATACCCTTTCATATTACGACATCAATATAATTAAAACATACATTTCATATTTAGTGATCTACATGAAAGTTTTTATTATACCACTCTTGAATACCTATCCTTTTGGTCTAATCTCATAACTCGTGCACATTACCACTTCCTATTTAAGACTCTCAAAAAGATTTAAGTGAAGCATGAGAGTGCAATCATTTCTATAAAATATAACCACCGCCGTGCTCTAACAAGTATAAGTGAAGCACAAGAGCAACTGCCTAGCTCAAAAGATATAAGTGAAGCATATAGAGTATTCTAACAAATCTCGAAAAATGCGTGTCCCTCTCAAAAGGTGTCTCCAGTAAACAATGATTGTGGCAAACTAAAAGCAAAACAAAACTATAGCACAAGACGCTCCAAGTAAAACTCATATCATGTGATGAATAAAAATATAGCTCCAAGTAAGTTACCGATAGATTGTAGATGAAAGAGGGGATGTCATCCGGGGCATCCCCAAGCTTAGACGCTTGGGTCTTCCTTGAATATTACCTTGGGGTGCCTTGGGAATCACCAAGCTTAGGGTCTTGCTGCTCCTTATTCCTTCATCCATCGTGATCTCACCCAAAACTTGAAAACTTCAGCACACAAAACTCAACAGAAACTTCGTGAGATCCGTTAATATAATAAATCTATCATCCACTTTAGGTACTGTTATAAACTCATTCATAATTGTTCTTGCACAATACCTACTGTATTCTAACTTCCCCATGACTTATACCCCCCGATATAATCCATAGTTTCATTAAAACAAGCACACTATGCAATAAAAACAGAATCTGTCTAAAATAGAACAGTCTGTAAAGATCTGACTTAAAGTCATACTTATGTAACTCCAAAATTCTGAAAAACTAGGACAACGTAAAAAAATTGTATTCCAATACTATGTAAAAAATTCCGGATTTTATTGCATTCCAGTACAGAATATAAATTCTAGAACTGGGCGCAAAAGTTTCTGTTTTGAAACAACATCAATTATACTATCATCTAAATCGTCCCAAAGGCATTACTTGGCACAAACACTAATTAAAAGATAAAAACACAATCATTACAGTAGCTATAATTGTGTGACTCAAGAAAATAAAAATTGCAGTAAAGATAAATATTGGGTTGCCTCCCAACAAGCGGTATTGTTTTATGCCCCTAGCTAGGCATAATGCATTATTTCAAGTATTGTCATCCTTGGATTCCAAATCCTTTAGAATCAAATCTTCAAAAAAATTCCACATTAATTACCTACTTTCATACTCTACTTTTCTGGTAGGAGAACTCAAATAATTGAAGGGACTTTGTTTGGTAATTTTAACGTTCATTACTTCAAACTCTGAATCATCACCATAGAGATCCTCATATAAAACATGGATTTCATCATCAATAGGATCTCTAGTAGTATTTTCAAACCATTCTTTACTAAATCCCTCATCAAGTGCTTTAGTTCTCCATTCAAATTTATCACAAGCGTGGTGGTACAAGGTTTTGATTAATTCAGCATAAGGGACTTTCCTCCTAATATTTTCACCATAAGCAAAATAATCATTAGATTCCAACATACGTATGGTGTCCTTATCATGGAGGATCTCTTCTATTGGAGGATGCTCAAAATCAATTTTATAAAAAGCAAAGATGTCCCTAGCTTCTCAGACTATGTAGTCAAAATCATGCATAAGGATAATAGTGGCAATCTTTTTAACCCTAGGATTATGGATGTTGGGGAGCTCAAAGAATATCTTTTGTAAAGCAGGATTGATATGCAAGAATTTTCTTTCTAGTTTAACCACAAGCATAGAAATAGCATCCACATAGCAATTTGTTTTCTCAAGAATAGATGCTTTAATTATTGGTATGACCCCCGTGCAATTAAAGAATTCCTGAATGACATTCTTTCCAATTATATTCCCACTGCCCACATGATAAGTTTTAGTTTTAAAGTTTGTGGGAGCTTTATTTTCCGGAGGGTCATGATTAAGATCAAATAGTTTAGAATTTTCCTCAAGAGACTCACTAGTACTATCTTCACTGGCACTTTCAATAATAACTTTCTCAAACTCAGACATGATAACAACTTCAAGCAAGCAAGCAAACAAGCAAAGTAAAATATTTTTGTATTTTTGAATTTTTTTTCATGAGACTAATAAAAACAAATAATGGCAAATAAAAAGTAGAACAAGTAAATGATAGTTTGTGTGATGGGACCTATAGGTATTTGATGATGTCTCCCCGGCAACGGCACCAGAAATTCTTTCTGCTACTTGTGAGCTGCGTTGGGATTTTCCCCGAAGAGGAAGGGTGAAACAATATAGTAGAGGATAGTATTTCCCTCAGTGAGAACCAAGGTTATTGAACCAATAGGAGAAATAAGCAAATCCTAGTCAAGCAGTACCTACACACAAGACAGCAAATACTTGCACCCAACGCGGGAAGAGGGTTGTCAATCCCCTTCAACTCGTTACTTGCAAGGATTAAATCTGATAGTGATAGATATATAAATTTAAAAGTAAAATAATTGCAGCAAAGTAAATTAGGGTTTTCTAATATAATAAAAGTAGACCCGGGGCCATAGTTTTCACTAGAGGCTTCTCTCTCGAAACATAGCATACGGTGGGTAGACGAATTACTATTAGGCAATAGATAGAAAAGCGCATAGTTATGATGTTATTCATGGCAATGATCATGTATAGAGGCATCACGTTCGTGACAAGTAGACCGACTCCTACCTGCATCTACTACTATTACTCCACTTCGAGAGCGCTTCTATGCTTGCCTCTCTATGTATTAAGTTCATAACAAACAGAGTAATGCATGAATTATGATGACATGATGTAGACAAAACAAATCCAAGCAATATGAATAAACCCCATCATTTTATCCTTAATGGCAACAGTACAAATACGTGCCTCACTACCCCTACTGTCACTGGGTGAGGACACCGCAAGATTGAACCCATCACAAAGCACCTCTCCCGCTGAAGATAAATCAATCTAGTTGGCCAAATCAAACGGATAGATCGGAGAGAAATACAAAGCTATAACAATCATCCACAATAAAGTTCAGAAAAGACTCAATTACTTTCAATGAATAATCTGATCATAAACCCACAATTCATCGGATCCCAACAAACACACCGCAAAAGAAGATTACATCGGATAGAACTCCATGGAGATCATGGAGAACTTTGTATTGAAGATGAAAGAGAGAGAGAGAAGAAGCCATCTAGGTACTAGCTATGGACCCGTAGGTCTGTGGTAAACTACTCACACATCATCGCAAGGGCAGCAAGGTTGGTGTAGAAGCCCTCCGTGATCGATTCCCCCTCCAGCAGATCGCTGGAAAAGGCCTCCAGATGGGATCACGGAAGAACAGAAGCTTGCGTTAGCGGAAAAGTTATTTCGGGTGGCTCTCTGTTTCTTTTGGAATATTTTGGAATTTATAGAAGAGGAATTAGGTCAAACGGAGCTGCGTGGGACCGACGAGCTCAGGTGGCGCGCCCCCCCAGGGGCACACCAGGTGAGCTCGTGTCTCTCCCATAGGGCTTCTGGCCTCCTCCTGAAGCTTCTAGGGTCCCTTGTGGTACTGATTTAAAGTTTTTATTCCGTTTGGACTTTGTTTGGTACTGATTTCCTAAAAAACCAAAAACATGCAAAAAACAGCAACTGGCACTGGGCACTGAGTTAATAGGTTAGTGCTACTTGTAGCTTGCGTTGGTATTTTCCCCGAAGAGGAAGGGATGATGCAGCACAATAGAGATAAGTATTTCCCTCAGTTATGAAACCAAGGTTATCAAACCAGTAGGAGAATCACGCAACACCTCGTTAGCAGCACCTGCACACAAACAACAAATCCTTGCACCCAACGCAAACGAGGGGTTGTCAATCCCTCGGCGGTCAATTGCAAGATTAAATTGTATGTGATAGATAGATAGATTGAAACAAAAATACAAAATAAAATAAATAAAATGAAATGGCAGCAATATTTTTAGGGTTTTAGTAATATGATTTAGATAGACCCGGGGGCCATAGTTTTCACTAGAGGCTTCTCTCGAGAAAATAGCATACGGTGGGTAGACAAATTACTGTTGGGCAATTGATAGAAAAGCAAATAATCATGACGATATCCAAGGCAATGATCATGTATATAGGCATCACATCCGAGACAAGTAGACCGACTCCTGCCTGCATCTACTACTATTACTCCACACATCGACCGCTATCCAACATGCATCTAGTGTATTAAGTCCATAAAGAACGGAGTAACGCCTTAAGAACGATGACATGATGTAGACAAGATAAAATCACGTATGAATAGACCCCATCTTTTTACCCTTAATAGCAACGATACATACGTGTCATATCCCTTTATGTCACTGGGATTGAGCACCGCAAGATCGAGCCCATTACAAAGCACCTCTTCCCATGGCAAGATAAATCAATCTAGTTGGCCAAACCAAATCAATAGATCGGAGAAGAAATACGAAGCTATAATAATCATGCATAAAAGAGATCAGAGAAGACTCAAATAATATTCATGGACAATCTGATCATAAATTCACAATTCATCGGATCCCAACAAACACACCGCAAAAAGTGATTACATCGGATAGAACTCCAAGAACATCGAGAAGAACATTGTATTGAAGATCAAAAAGAGAGAAGAAGCCATCTAGCTACTAACTATGGACCTGAAGGTCTGTGGTAAACTACTCACGCATCATCGGAAGGGCAGCAAGGTTGATGTAGAGCCCCTCCGTGATCGATTCCCCCTCCGGCGGAGTGCCGGAGAATACCTCCAGATGGGATCTCTCGAGAAAAGAAACTTGCGGCGGCGGGAAAAGTATTTCGTGGACTCCCCTGAGGGTTTCTGATTTTTTCTGAATTTATAGTGGTGGAATTAGGTCAAACGGAGCCGAGGTGGGCCCACGAGGCACCAGGGCGCGCCTGCCCCCCCCCCCCCCCCAGGCGCGCCCTAGTGGTTCGTGGCCACCTCCTCTGGCGTCTGGTCTTCTCCCTATGCTTCTAGTGTTTATCTTGTCCAGAAAAAAATCGCCAAAAAGTTTCGTGGCATTTGGACTTCGTTTGGTATTGATTTTCTGTAAAACAAAAACAGGGCAGAAAACAGTAACTGGCACTGGGCACTAAGTTAATAGGTTAGTCTCCAAAAATGATATATGATTGCTGTAAATGTATATAAAAACATCCAAGATTGATAATATAACAGCATGGAACAATCAAAAATTATAGATACGTTGGAGACGTATCAGCATCCCCAAGCTTAGTTCCTGCTCGTCCTCGAGTAGGTAAATGATAAAAACAGAATTTTTGATGTGGAATGCAGCCTATCATATTCATCACATATATAGCATGGCCATTGGACTTGAATGATTCAAAGCAATAGTCTATAATTTGACATGAAGATATAAATACTCAAGCATGCTAACAAGCAACCATGTCTTTCAAAATATCAATGCTAAAGAAAGTTATCCCTAGCCCATTATGCTCAATCATTGATCCATTCATGAAACACACTCAAATATTAGCTACATCCAATGAACAAGTATGACAATAGTGCTCTCTAGTTGGTGCTTTTGTAAGAGAAGATGGAGACTCAAATAAAATAAAAATTGTATAAAAGTAAATAGATAGGCCCTTTGCAGAGGGAAGCAGAGATTTGTCAAATGTGCCAGAGCTCAAAGCTTAAATTAAAGAGATAAAAATATTTTGAGAGGCATGCTTTTCCTGTCAACGAAAACGACCGAGAATTCCCAATATTTTCCATGCTAGACACATCATAGGCGGTTCCCAAACAGAAAGTAAAGTTTATTTCCTTTCCACCATTCTTTCACAATCCATGGCTAGCCGTATCCACGGGTGCCCTCCATACCAACACTTTCCAAGGAATTTTGTTGTTATTAATTTTTTGATTTCATTGTGGGACTGGGCATCCCTATTACCAGCCACTCTCTCGTGCAATAACAAGTGAATAAACACTCATCGTGAGAATAACACATCTAGCATGGAAAATAATGGCCACCCCCTGCCGCTTCATGAGCGGTACGGGCACACAAAACGGAAAAATTATTTTGAAAATTAGAGTTGGTACACACAAATTTACTTAGAACGGCATTGAAATACCACATATAGGTAGATATATTGGACTCATCTGGCACAACTTGGGTTTAAGGATTTTGGATGCACAAGCAGTATTTCCACTTAGTACAAGTGAAGGCTAGCAAAAGATTGAGAAGCAACCAACCAAAAAAGAAAACAGTCATAAACACGCATTGAACATAACTAACACCGAATAATGCACCATAAGTAGGATATAATTTTGTTGCATAACTATTGACTTAATGTGCATGCATAGGGAATCACAAACCTTAACACTAATATTTTTACTAAATCACAATTACTCACTAACATGACTCACATATTATCATTTCCATATCGCAAAACTATTGCAAGGAATCACACTTATCATATCCAATGATCTATTTGAAAGTTTTTATTTTATCCCTCTTGAATATTCATCACTTTGGGACCAAATTCATATCTTGTGCAAATTACCGTTACTATTATCAACTCTCAAAAAGATTTAAGTGAAGCATGAGAGTGCAAATATTTCTTCAAAATTTAATCTTATCAATTCTCAAAATAATATAAGTGAAGCATGAGAATTCATTTCTTCAAAATTTTAATCTTATCAACTCTCAAAATAATATAAGTGAAGCATGAGAGTTTATTTCTTCATAATATAGCCACCACCGTGCTCAAAAAGATTTAAGTGAAGCACTAGAGCAACTGCCTAGCTCAAAAAATTTAAGTGAAGCACATAGAGTATTCTATCAAATGATGATGAACGTGTGGCTCTCTCAAGATAGGTGTGTTCAGCAAGGATGATTGTGACAAACTAAAAAGTAAACAAAGCAAAGACTCATATAATACAAGACGCTCCAAGTAAAACGCATATCATGTGACGAATAAAAATATAGCTCCAAGTAAAATTACCGATGGTTGGTACAAGAAAGAGGGGATGCCTTCCGGGGCATCCCCAAGCTTAGATGCTTGAGTCTTCCTAGAATATTACCTTGGGGTGCCTCGGGCATCCCCAAGCTTAGGCTCTTACTACTCCTTATTCCTTCATCCATCGTGATCTCACCCAAAACTTGAAAACTTCAATCACACAAAACTCAACAAAACCTTCGTGAGATCCGTTAGTATAACAAAATAAATCACTACTTTAAGTACTGTTGCAAACCCATTCATATTTTATTTTTGCATTATACCTACTGTACTCTAACTTCACCATGGCTTATACCCCCCGATACAATCCATAGATTCATCAAAACAAGCAAGTAGTGCATCAAAAACAGAATCTCTCAAAAACAGAACAGTCTGTAGCAATCTATTTAAAAGCCATACTTCTGTAACTCCAAAAATTCTGAAAAATTAGGACAACGTGGGCAATTCATATACCAATACTGTGTAAAAAATTCAGAAAAAGGCTTTACTTGGCACAAACACTAATTCAAAACACAAAAACACAATCATACCAGTAGCATAATTGTGAAAACACACAATAACAGAAAAAAAATATTTTATTCATTGGGTTGTCTCCCAACAAGCTCTTTCTTTATAGCCATTAAGATAGGCTTGAGATTTCAATGATGCTCACATGAAAGATAATAATTGAAACACAAAGAGAGCATCATGTAGCCTGTGAAAAACATATTTAAGTCTAACATACTTCCTATGCAGAGGCATTTTATAAGCAAACAAATTATCAAAGCAAGTAATTTCTAGCGTATGCAAAGAAAAAGAATAAAACATTGATGATTTCAACATAACGAGAGGTAATTTAGTAATATGAAAATTTCTACAACCATATTTTCCTCTCTCATAATAATTACATGTAGGATGTAACATCCCCAGATCTCAACCCTGTCATTAAGCTAATTAATTAGCCATGTCATCATGATCATCCTAAATAAATTGCATTTAGAGAATAATCCAACTTCAAATTCAAATTTAAAATAAAGTCAAAAATTAAAAGTTATCCAAACAGCAAAATAAAAATGTTCATAATATTGCAAATATTCCCAAAGCAATTATAAAAATAAAATCAATATTAATTGAATTATTTAAATGGCCCTAACCTATTTAAAACAGTACCAAAACAGCCTATTTAAGCCCATTTCATTTAATAAAAATTAAAATGAAATCATTAGGCCTCCAAACCTTTTTATGGCAGTACTAGATATTGCCTAGTATTTGATTTGACTAACTACATATTTTACAAAAGTCATTTTGTGGCCAAACATTTTGCAAACAGTAGGGCTTAGAGGAAATTAGAAAAAGAAAAGGAAAATGGAAAAGGACTACTGCTGGCCTGGGCTTCAAGTGTGTACAGTGCGGCCCAGCCCAGCCCCACCAGCCTTTCGTCCACCTCCTGCCGAGGCAGAGGCCATGGCGCTGGCCGGGCGGGCGCACGCCGTCCACGCGCGGATCTCGCTCGTGTCGACCATCCACCCACCCTGGTGATGGATAATGACGCCCCCCCCAGACCCCCTCTGACAACCCTAGCGCCCCTCCTTTCCCCTCCCTCGCTCGTTCTCTTCCCTGCAACATGCACCCGAACCACCGCCGCCATGACCTCCTACGTTCGCGCGGCCATAGTCGTCTCCGTCGGCTGAAAAGCTGTCCAGCGGAAGCGCCGTCGTCAACTACTTCGTCTTGGAGGAGCAGATCGAGCCGGAGATCCCCGCAGTCCTAGATCCATCCTCTTCTTCCCCGTCGGCCGCCACCGCCGTCATCGTCGATCTGCCGCGCTCCGTCCACGCCTCGATGCCCTAAGCAGCTCGTTGCCTCCACTGTGAGGTCCTCTAAGTTTCCCCTCTCCTCCTGTCCTCGCTCCCCACCTCTAGCCGTCGCTAGACACCACCGCGCCCCGGCCGAACTCTGCCGCCGCCGCGAGCTCGCCTCCGGCGAGCGCAGTGCCTCCCAGCTGCTGCTGCTTGCTGCAATGGATGCGCGCGAGCGTGGGCTTTCGGTAGATGTCCTCCGCCGTCCAAATGGTCACCGGAGGCCGATTTCCGGCCACCGCCGCCGCGTCTGGCCTCGCCACCGGCGCGCGCCGTGTTTAAATGACCTCCTGGGCCACTGACGTGTGGGCCCAGGCCATTAGGCTTAGATTAGTGACTAATCCCGCCAGCTAATCTCACTGACATATGGACCCTACTCACTGTAGCATTAGATTAGTTCTAATTGCCCTCTATCTCACTGACAGGCCGGCCCCACACCCCTAATTAACTTAATTAGTCTAATTAAACTCTGTTAATACATTGTGTCACTGACAGCTGGGACCCACCAGTCAGCTTGACCAGTCAAAGTCAACAGTTGACTGCTGACTAGGCAGTCAACTGGGCCCCACCAGTCAGCCACATAAGCAACTCTCTGGGTACACTTTCTGTGTACCCATAGCAATTACAATTAAATGATTTTCGAATTAAATTAATTCCAGAAATTCCAGAAAATGATTAAAACTTTGAAAAATCATATAAAATAAACCGTAACTCGGATGAAAATAATTTATATATGAAAAATGATTAGAAAAATATGACGAATCCGAATAACCTACCCACATACCTGCCACACCCCTCTAATATGATGAACATGGAACTTTCCCCTCCGATTCATCTGTTCGATAATTGCCCGGAGCTGGCAAAACACCTCCAGATGTTTTCTCGCTCCGACTAACTTGCGTAGTACTGCATTAGGGCACCCCTCGAATAACGTGCTGCCATGCCATGCATCTGTGTTGCATTTGTCTGCCTTTTATTTATTGTTTCTCCCCCCTCTTCTCTCCGGTAGACCCAGAGACCGACGCTGCTGCCGAGTACGACTACGCCCCTGACGATCAGCCCCTTTCAGCAGAGCTTCCAGGCAAGCAAACCCCCTTGATCATTCATATATCACCTATTCCTTCTCCCACGTGCTTGCATTAGAATTTGCTACTATAATTGCTTGCTCCTATTCTGATGCATAGCCTGTTTTTGTAACCTGTTGTTGTTACTTTACCTGTCATCCTAAACTGCTTAGAATAGGTTGGTTAGTGATCCATCAGTGACCCCATCCTTGATCCAGTTGCCCCGCTTTGTTACCAGTGTCTCGATCATAGTGATCGATGTACAGAGACCGTCACCACACCACACACCCCCTTAGTTGTACGGCTCTGCAGGGCTACTATCGAGTGTCGAGGGTGATACCTCATACTGCACTCCTGATGATATCTCTGTAGTATAGCACCTCGGTGGTGATTGCAGAGGGTGATTCCTCGCTCTCCCCTTCCCGATGATGACTCGGTCATGCAACCCCTCAAGTGGAGACCATCGAGGGTGATTCCTCCTGGTTCTCCTTAACGGATTACATCGAGTAGGAATCCATCGAGAGTGATTCCTCGGATTTCCCCCCTTGATGTCATGGCCACACGGTTACCTTGGCTTTTACCTCTGTCCCTTGTTAAAGTCGGGTCGACCCCGAGGGGTACCCGCGAGAAATGTGAAGTCGGGTTGACCCGAGGGTACCCGCGAGATAATTACGAGGCGCGGCCGGGCAGGCAGAGACTGCCGTAGAGAGGGATGGGCCTGGCCCTTGTTGCACTTTCTCGAGACGGGGCGACAGGAGTACTGATCGTCACCGCGAGCTCCTAATAATTCGCTAACGGATTTGGGTATTTGATCTGAGTTGGCCGCTGGCCATATACGCACTACCACCACGCGGGATAATGGTTTATGGGGCCCTCGGCGCCGTATGTATCAGCCGAAAGTTCTGTCAGATGTCCAGTTCAGCATTGCGGCGCGTTCGGGCAGGTGCCATCCAGGATAGAGGTGGTGCTTGGTCCCGTTCCCGGAGTGCAAAGGGCGATGGGCCCAAGACCCCTGAGCTCTTAGGATGTAGACCGGGGGGGGCCTCTCTGTTGAGCCTAGGTAGGACTACGTCGTGTCGATCAGCCGAGGCCGGGCATGACCTGGAAAAGTGTGTCCGGCCAGAGTTAATCGAGCGTGTTGGGTAACAGTAGTGCACCCCTGCAGGGAAGTTATCTATTCGAATAGACGTGTCCACGGTAACAGGACGCTCAGTGTTGTATCCCGATCTACTACAACTTGAACTGAATACATGTTACTTTAACTGTAAGCTCTGGGATCGCTTTCTCGCAGGGACTCGAGGAAGGATCCCTAGGCTTGGCTATTACATGCTTGTTACATTATAATATGCTAATCTGCACTCTTCTAATGCTGCAAGACGTTGAAGATGCTAGTCTTCGATAGGCTAGGCCTTCCCCTCTATTCTGGCATTTCTGCAGTTTAGTCCAAAGATATAGCCCCATTCCTTTGACACCGATGCATACTTAGGATAGTTCTGATGTCAGTCTTGCGAGTACTTTGGATGAGTACTCACGGTTGCTTTGCTCCTCTTTTCTCCTACCCGATTGCTACGACCAGATGATGGATCCTAGGAGTCAGTTGTTCCCGCCGCCGACTGCTACTACACTTCCGGTGGAGCCTACTACTACGTGGAGACCGACGACCAGGAGTAGATTCGGAGGTTCCCAAGCAGGAGGCCTACGCCTTTTCGATCAGTGTCGCTGTTGTGCTAGCCCTCTTAAGGCAAACTTGTTCCCCTTTTATGTCTGTACTTAGATATTGTGTTTGCTTCCGCTAACGCTTGATCGCGAGCTTATGTATTCGAGCCCTCGAGGCCCCCTGGCTTGTAATATAAAGCTTGTATGACTTTTATTTGTGTTTAGAGTTGTGTTGTGATATCTTCCCGTGAGTCTCTGATCTCGATCGTGTGCATTTGCGTGTATGATTAGTGCACGGTCGGGCCGGGGGCGCCACATAGGATCATTCTCAAATTAAACAATATAGTTATCATAAACAATACTCTCGTTATGATCCACATGCATAAATTTTTTATAATCTTCCAAAATAGTGGGATTAGCATTAACTAAAGTTATGACCTCTCCAAACCCACTCTCATCAAAAATTTCATAAGATTGAACACTCTCTGAATATGTGGGATTCTTTTTACTTAAAGTTGACGCTCTTCCAAACCTACTTTTAATAGTATTACAAATTTTATTATCAATAACATATTCATCATGATGCTTAAATAAATTTTCAAGATCATAAAAAGCATTATCACCCCAATCATGATCATTGCAATAAGTAGTGTACATGACAAAATTATCATCCCCAAGCTTGTGGTTTTGCATATCATTAGCACAATTGACATTCATAGAATTTACAATAACATTATCGCAATCATGCTTTTCATTCAAGGAGCTATCAAGTGTGGGTGCAATATAAATAATTTCATTTTTAACATAAGGAACTATAGCAAGTTCATCTCCATAAGCATCATTAATATTGGCATCATGGCCATAAGAATAGAAAGCATCATGTTCATCAAGAGGGGACATTTCAATCGAATCATCGGAATCATAATTATCTATAGATTCATGTGTATAATTATTCTCTTCCAAAGCAGTAGACATTCTCTCAATAAATTCACTAACATAGGCATTGGATGCATAATTTTCATAGCAATACTTAAGTATGGAAAAAAATTCAGATTTGTAGAGAGTAATATCATACTTTTCAATCAAAGAAGCAACTTCATAAGCACCCTTAAAAGCAACAAATTCTTCAATTTGTTCGATATCATAGTAACTATAAACACCTTTTTCATAAGAAGATAAGATTTCATTATCATTGAACTCACATAGGTAGGGAAGGTGTTTTTTAGGGTTCTTAGAGCAACAAGTAAAATCATAAATTTCACATAGATTCCAAGCATAGCATAGCAAACAATTTATTTGATGCCATAAGAGTCTCCCTTTTTCAGATAAACGGTGACGCACAAAATGAGCATGCTCCTTTAAAGATTTTCCCACAACTAAACTAGTTGGGGTTTCAGCACGAGCACAAATGGATCGAAGATGATCCAAGTAGTAAACTTTAAGTGGATCCATAGTATCTTATATTTTTACTTTTAGTTTCTGTTCTTGTGTGTTCGACATGAAGGCAATAAAAGTAAGCAAGCAAAGAAGCAAACAAGAAAAAGGCAAACGGAAAATATTTTTGTATTTTTGTAAAAACGTTTTAGAAGTGGGGGAGATGAAAACGAGAGGCAAATAAAGTAAATGCAAGGAGATGAGAGTTTATGCAAAGGTACTTGATAGATGTTGATGATGTCTCACCAGCAACGGTGCCAGAAATTCTTCCTGCTACTTGTAGCTTGCGTTGGTATTTTCCCCGAAGAGGAAGGGATGATGCAGCACAGTAGAGATAAGTATTTCCCTCAGTTATGAACCCAAGGTTATCGAACCAGTAGGAGAATCACGCAACACCTCGTTAGCAGCACCTGCACACAAACAACAAATCCTTGCACCCAACGCAAACGAGGGGTTGTCAATCCCTCGACGGTCAATTGCAAGATTAAATTGTATGTGATAGATAGATAGATAGATAGATAGATTGAAACAAAAATACAAAAGAAAATAAATAAAAGAAAATGGCAGCAATATTTTTAGGGTTTTAGTAATATGATTTAGATAGACCCGGGGGCCATAGTTTTCACTAGAGGCTTCTCTCGAGAAAATAGCATACGGTGGGTAGACAAATTACTGTTGGGCAATAGATAGAAAAGCAAATAATCATGACGATATCCAAGGCAATGATCATGTATATAGGCATCACGTCCGAGACAAGTAGACCGACTCCTGCCTGCATCTACTACTATTACTCCACACATCGACCGCTATCCAGCATGCATCTAGTGTATTAAGTCCATAAAGAACGGAGTAACGCCTTAAGAACGATGACATGATGTAGACAAGATAAACTCACATATGAATAGACCCCATCTTTTTACCCTTAATAGCAATGATACATACGTGTCATATCCCTTTCTGTCACTAGGATTGAGCACCGCAAGATCGAACCCATTACAAAGTACCTCTTCCCATGGCAAGATAAATCAATCTAGTTGGCCAAACCAAATCAATAGATCGGAGAAGAAATACGAAGCTATAATAATCATGCATAAAAGAGATCAGAGAAGACTTAAATAATATTCATGGATAATCTGATCATAAACTCACAATTCATCGGATCCCAACAAACACACCGCAAAAAGTGATTACATCGGATAGAACTCCAAGAACATTGAGGAGAACATTGTATTGAAGATCAAAAAGAGATAAGAAGCCATCTAGCTACTAACTATGGACCCGAAGGTCTGTGGTAAACTACTCACGCATCATCGGAAGGGCAGCAAGGTTGATGTAGAGCCCATCCGTGATCGATTCCCTCTCCGGCGGAGTGCCGGAGAAGGCCTCCAGATGGGATCTCTCGAGAACAGAAACTTGCGGCGGCGGAAAAAGTATTTCGTGGACTCCACTAAGCGTTACTGATTTTTCCTGAATTTATAGTGGTGGAATTAGGTCAAATGGAACTAAGGTGGGCCCACGAGGAACCAGGGCACGCCTGCCCCCCCAGGCGCGCCCTGGTGGCTCGTGACCACCTCCTCTGGCGTCTGATCTTCTCCCGAAGCTTCTAGTGTTTATCTTGTCCAGAAAAAAATCTCCAAAAAGTTTCGTGGCATTTGGACTTCGTTTGGTATTGATTTTCTGTAAAACAAAAACAGTGCAGAAAACAGCAACTGGCACTGGGCACTAAGTTAATAGGTTAGTCTCCAAAAATGATATATAATTGTTGTAAATGTATATAAAAACATCCAAGATTGATAATATAAAAGCATGGAACAATCAAAAATTATAGATACGTTGCAGACGTATCACTTAGTTTTCAAAAATGATATAAAATTGCATATAAATCAAATAAAGTATCAAAGATTGATAATATAATAGTATGAAACAATCAAAAATTATAGATACATTGGAGACATATCACTGGGATCCCAGCTTTCTCTGTTGGGCCCCCGATGAGGCTCGTCTCCTGGACCAAGAAAGGCTTGGATTGGAGCAATCCGGAGGAGGTAGCGATGCTTCAGAGGAAGGTCCAGTCCATGAAGGTCAAGAAAATCTAGTTGGTGGACGTGATTGATGTCATGCTCCAACGCCGCATCCTCCCCCTCCAGCTCCGGGTGAGCCCGATGTGGCTCTACAAGCCTGGGGATGAAACACCAGTGCGACACTTCTTCCGCACTACCCTGAATGGGATGTGGACGGCGCTCTTCAAGCCGTCCAAAAATGAATTCCCTATGGCGGGACCGGACTGCGGCCTCGATGCCGAGAACCTCTCCTCCGAGGTAACAGCCGATTTACTCATGTATGTTCTACCCTTACTATCTTCCGAGCTCTTCATGCATGCCGATTGTCAGTGTAAAAACCGGCAGACCTCGGGGTAGGGGGTCCCGAGCTGTGGATCTTGGATAGATGGTAACAGGAACAGGGAGACGATGTTTACCCAGGTTCGGGCCCTCTTGATGGAGGTAAAATCCTATGTCCTGCTCTTGTTTATATTGATGGAGATGTATCAAGTACAGAGTTGATCTACCTCAATATCGTAAGATATGATCTAGTCCTAAGGCTAGGTGAATGAGATTGTGCTGAGGTCCCTCTAGGGGCTAAACCCTTTGGCTTATATTCACGCCAGGTAGGGTATCTAGGGTTACAAGGTTGGTATCTAGGCGTGGAGGCGGCAGGAGAAGTCTTGGAGTATACATCAAGTCTTCAGCAGGTGTAGTCCCGATCTTGTCCCTAGCGTGCGACCTCTGAAGTCCATCTCGATAAGAATAAGGGCCCACTGGCCCAGCCCGAGGAATACGGGCCGACTAGGTTAGTACCCCCTAGTCCAGGACACCGTCAGTAGCCCCTAAACTGGTATCCGACGCTGAGGACGACGTTCTTTAAACTTCGGTTCCGGGGTCTTCCGCTCGGCAGGCAAGTTCCATAATCTTTCCATCATATCCTCAACCAGTCTTCGGAAATTGGTAGTCTTGCCGGGTGGGCCCAGCCTCGCCGCACGTGGCCTCTGCCTTCTGACCTTGGGAGTTGTGCCTTACAGGGAAGCGGGTCAGTTTATGGCAAAACGTCGAAGCGTCGGTCTCTCCCCTTTTTAACCATGAGTCAGGCATGCGGATTTATCACAAATCTCAACTCCTCTCTCTAAGCAACCTACGCAAACACTCCCCTTCCTCCCAAGTCCAACCTCAAGGGTTTCCCATGGCGAGTGATGCAGGTTCTTCACGGCGCCCTCACGGCCCCGTAAGAGGTGATTGGAGCAGTTGCGCCGTCTCGCGCCTTCAACTGGAGCACCTGGCCAGACAGGGATACCTGCCAGATTCAGATTTGACAGCGACCCGCCCAGGCTTAACATCCATCAATGGGCAGGTACACGCAGAGACTTACCCCTCCCCTCAAAAGGATGAAAGGGTGTGCTTCGTTTCCTTCCTGCTGCGCGGTTTAGGATTTCCAATTCACCCCTTCCTCTGAGGCCTACTAGAGTTCTACGGGTTGCAGCTCCACCACCTTACCCCCAACTCAATTTTGCACATCGCGGGGTACGTTGCCCTATGACAGATGCATCTTGGGTGCGAAGCGCACTTCGGACTATGGATGAGGTATTTTTGTGTATTGCCTTGTTCTCCCGCCGAAAAGCTTTACGAGGTCAGAGCAGCCGAAGTCTGTCGAATCAAGGGGGGAGAATACCCATCGGGCACCCCTCGGGAGGATACCGACGTCTGGCCAATAGAGTGGTTCTACATAGATGACGTCCCCCTCCCAAACCTAGTTCGGCCCGGGCTCCCCCCTTTCTCTTCGGAGCCCCCAAAGAGACGATACAGCTGGAGGCCTCAGGGTACGGCCCAAGAAGATGGCGCCGAGGTGACTGAGCTAGCCACCAAGGTGAAGCAATTGGTAAGGACCGGCCTTACCATAATAGACGTAATGGCCACGGCGATAGACCGAAGAGTCCAACCACTCCAGCTGCGCCCTCACCCGTTATACGCATACAACGGAACCGAAGACTACTCCCGATCAATTCGGCAAAGCTTCTTCGACCAAGCGGCCTTTGGCACAGCAATGGCCGGCATTTACCAGGGAACGGCGGAGGACTTTGCCTGACGAAAATTCCGGGACGGGCTGTTCTACTACAATCCGGCTGATATAGTAAGTCTTCCCATTTTATTTCATCTATCCGAGTTTTCTTTCAGTAGCCAATCCATCTGACCAATTTTTTACTGGTGTCGAACAGAGATGGAGGCGTCGGGTGGAGGCTCTGAACAGCCCGGTGCCTGAGCCAGAAACGCACCGCCGAGCGGAAGATCCCCTTTTTCACGAGGATGAGGACCTGGCCCTTATCTACGAAGGGAGGAAATTTTACATGGAGTGCCTTGACAGCTCAAAGGTAGTTGTCACCCCTGACGTGCCGGGGATGAGGCCGGCTTCATCGGTAACGCCCTCTTCTTCTACTTGAAAGCGAGCCCCTCATCCCCAAGCCCCTAGTCGCCTGACTTCTCCTCCAAAGGGACGGTGTTCGTAACACCTGCACGGAGAGCCGGCCCCTCGAGGGAGCCGCCCGCAAGAAGCGGTAGGAGCTGAGGCTGAAGTCATGGAGGCAGGCGAAAGTGCCCCCTCAATTACCAGGAGACCAAGATTACGATATTTTGTAGAAATGCCACCTCAGGCCCTGACCCCTTTGATCACTCACAGGCGGCCTTCTTCTTCCATTGCGGCTAGCGCAAGGGCCGAGGGGACGACGGCTTCAAACAGGGAAGCCGATGCACGCCCTTCTTCAGGAGCCACCACCGAAGTTCCCCAGCCCAAGGGCTCAGAGAGCAGCTCGGCTACCCCTTCCGAGATCCAATGTGCCATGAATTACCGGCGGCGAAAGACCTCCCTGAGGAGTCTGGCCTTCTCGGATCGGGAGTTCAACGCTCTCACCTCGGTGGACGCATACCTCGGGGCGACCCGCGCAGTATTTGATCAATCCTTAGATGTTTTGTTGCAAGGGTTGCGGGTAAGGTCCAACCCAAGCTCATTTTATCTTGAAGATTTCTTATATCTTGTCGTTTGTTTGAAAGACAAACAATACTGCCTAACCGTGGTAGTAGCCCCTAAGGCTTGATATGGGCAAGAATGCCCGTAGAGAGGCTTGATATTAACCTGAAGAAATTATTTTTGGTAGAGTGCTCGGGCGAGGAATGATCAGCTATACGAGGCCCTTTCCCAGACAAAGGGGAGGTTGGAGACTGCCTTGGTCGAGGTGGAATAGGTGAAAAAGTTCACTCGAGAGGCGCACGGTAAGTGCTTTGTCTTGTATATAATAATCTTAGTTATCAAGATTTTCTGACAGCGTAATCCGATGTAGCAGTGGAAGCCCTAGGTCATCTTGAAAGAGATCTCAAGCAGGCTCGCGAGGATTTGCTTTATACGGAGTCGCAGCGCCAGGCAAACCAACATGTGGTGACCCAAAGGGTGGATGGTGTTAATGCGCTAAGGGCCGAAAATGCCCGCAGGCTGATGAGATTAAGAGCTTAAAAGCTCAACTGGCTGCTACCGAGGCCAAGAATCGTCGAACGGATGAGACGATTTTTGGTAAGTTTTGATTTTTAAGAATCATTACTTTAGTTCGGGGGTTTAGCCAAGATGATTAGCGGGCTAACATATGTTTCTTGCCAGCTTCTCTGTCCGGCCAACCCCTTGATGGTCGAGGTCCGGTACCCGAAGACATGGCGGCTCATCTATCCGAAGTGCACGAAAGTGTGCGGAAGTCGATGAAGGTAGTATTCAAGGAGTTGTGGCCCGAAGTGGAGCACGTCCCTGAGGACATGGCCATCCTAGCCGAACATTTGCAAAGAGCTCGGCGTCGGATCCAGGCGTGGAAAGTGTCCGCCTGCCGGGAAGGGGCGAGGGAGGCCTGGGCCATGGTCAAGACCCGGTATACGGATGTTGATACGACGCACCTGGCCGAGGTAGGGCCAATGGGGCTGGACGGGGAAGAAATACCAACTAGTCTCGTATACAAGAATGTCATGCCTGCTGCTCGGTCTTCGCAGAAGGACTATGCCCTAGACGTCTTGATAGATGGGTTAGACCGTGTGCAATGAAATTACAATGTGTGACTCTATGTATTAAAGTACTTTACATCATTATTCAATCCGCGCATCTAAACTCTGTCAACTAGCCATCGGCTTCAACCTCCTCGATCAGTGATCGAGGAGTGTCCGCTTACTACCGACCGAAGTGATCGGAACAGATGCTTCAGGAGACGAGGCAATCCGGCTATGTGGTGCGAACGATGAGAGTGAGGCAGAGAGTTATGTTATATTACTTTTTAATGTAAGAAACATCTTCCAAGGAAAATAGTTCTTCCAACAGTTCCTTTCCTCTGGTGGCTGTGTCAAACACCTAAGTCCGAAGACGGGTGACCTTGGAGGTAAAGCCCCTGGTCGGGGTTTGAGAGACCCCCTCTACTTTATTTCTATGTCATGGCCGGCCGATTTGTACGTTTAAGAGTGCTAGCTTTTGGCTTTGTCCGTCTGAGGTACTGCACCGGATGACCCGGGAGTAACAATCATAGTGGTGCTCCCTTTGCCTCTTAGCCGAATGGTCGGGAACGTAAGGGGCAAGCACAGGAGCCGGGCAACCCAGCTTGGCCAAATCTTAAGTCAAATCGATGCATATTATGGCTTGAAAGACAATAGTATGTAAGAGGTGGAATGATGCGTGTTTTGAAAAGAACATGCCGTATTGATTTTGTTTCTCGAGATCCTTTGAAGGATACCCCCGAAATCTCTTGAGAGAGAAAAAAGGAGAAAATAAGGAAGTAAGGTGGTGTATGTACAGGGGTGAGTAGTTTTCAGAGTTTCAACCATAGAAACGTTGGAGTAGCACCGCGTTCCAGGGATTGGGTTCTAAACGCCCGTCCTCTGGGTCTCGAATTCGGTACACGCCTCTAGTGAGGACCTGGTCGATGATAAATGGCCCATCCCACTTAGGGGAGAGCTTGTGCATTTGCTTCTTTGGATGAAGCCGCATGACGAGGTCTCCTTTGTTGAAGTCCATTGCGCGGACCTCCCTACTATGGCAGCGGCGAGCTTGTTGCTGGTAAATGGCAGATCGTGCCTGAGCGACATTGTGTTCCTCTTCTAAGGCGTCCAAGGCATCCTGCCGATCTAACTCGGCCTCCCGCTCTTCGTACATGCGTACTCGAGGTCCATCGTGTATGATGTCGCGGGGGAGCACTGCTTCGGCGCCGTACACCATGAAAAATGGAGTATGCCCGGTGGATCTATTTGGTGTGGTGCGCAGACCCCATAGAACGGAGTCAAGTCCCTCTACCATTTGCAGTCGGCCTCCTTGAGGGAGCGAACTAGCCTAGGCTTGATTCCACTAAGGATTAGTCCATTGGCGCGTTCTACTTGCCCGTTTGACTGCGGGTGGTATACGGATGCGTAGTCGAGCTTGATGCCCATTTTTGCGCACCATGCTTTCACTTCTTTGGCCGTGAAGTTTGTCCCGTTGTCTGTTATGAGACTATGGGGGATACCATAGCGGTGTACTACCCCTGAGATGAATTTGAGTATGCGGACTGCACTGGCCGAAGTTACTTGTTTTGCTTCGATCGAGTTAGTAAACTTGTCCACCATGACAAGTAGGTATTTGTTTTTTCTTGACCCGCCCTTGAGTGGGCCGACCATATCTAGCCCCCAGACCACGAAAGGCCAAGTTATAGGGATTGTGCGGAGAGCCGCAGGGGGGCATGTGGCTTTGTTTGGCGAATACCTGACAGCCAGGGCAGCGCTGTACTAACGCAGAGGCGTCGGCGCCCGCGGTTGGCCAGTAAAAACTAGCTCAGAAGGCTTTGTTGACCAAGGTCCGAGCAGCGACGTGATGTCCGCTCATGCCAGAGTGAACCTCCTAGAGTAATAATCGTCCTTCCTCTTCGGAAATACATCGCTGGAGGACGCCCGTGGTGCTTATTTTATAGAGTTCTCCCTCATGAACCTTATAGGCTTTAGATTGCCTTACGATCCGACGTGCGTCCGTTTGGTCTTCGGGGAGCTCTTTATGGAGCAGGTATGCGAGGAGGGGCTCGGTCCATGGTGCAATAACTGCCATAATTTCGTGTGCAGAAGCTGTTATCTGGACAACTGAGCCGCCCACTATATCTGGCCCGTTGTCATCTTCGGGCGAGGGGGGCTGTTCAATGTCGTTTAAGTCCGATGTTCCCTTGTCGTCTTGCCAGACTACCGACGGCTTAAAGAGCCGTTCGAGAAAGGTATTGTCCGGGACTTTTTCCCGCTTAGCGCCCATTCGGGCGAGTATATCTGCGGCCTGGTTGCTATCTCGGGGTATATGATGAAATTCAAGCCCCTCGAACTTGGCCGAGATTTGTATGATGGCATTCCAGTAGGCTGTCATCTTTGGGTCCTTTGCATCGAATTCGCCGTTAACTTGTGAGATGGCGAGGTTGGAATCACCTCGGACCTCAAGATGTTGGACACCCATGGAGACCGCTATCCGGAGTCCGTGTAACAGGGCTTCATATTCTGCCGTGTTATTGGAGTCGGTATACAAATTTGCAACACATACCGAATACTGTCCCCTGTGGGTGAGGTAAGCACTACGCCAGCCCCTAGGCCGGCAAGCATTTTGGAACTGTCAAAATACATTGTCCAATGCGAATAAGTGCTATATTCTCGAGGGAACTCGGCCTCCGTCCACTCGGCCACGAAGTCGGCCAACACTTGAGATTTAATAGCTCGGTGTGGTCGGTAGGTTATTTCAAATGGTAGGAGCTCTATTGCCCATTTAGCTATGCATCCCGTTGCATCCCTGTTGTTGATTATGTCACTTAATGGGTCATCGGATGCCACGGTTACTGAGCACTCTTGAAAGTAGTGCCAAAGTTTTCGAGATGCCTTGAAGACGGCATAGGCTATCTTTTGATAGTGGGGGTAGTGTGTCTTGCATGGGGTTAGGACCTCGGAGACGTAGTAAACGGGCTTTTGTACCCGGAACTTGTGACCTTCCATGTCTCGTTCGACCACGAGTACTGCGCTGACCACCTGGTTTGTGGACGGGATGTATAATATCATTGGCTCGCATATGCCTAGCGCTGCCAAGATAGGATTGGTTGCAAGGAGAGCTTTAATGCCTTCCAGAGCCTCCGCGGCCTCCTCGGTCCATTTGAAGGTGTTCGTCTGTTTTAAGAGTCTATACAAAGGTAAGGCTTTCTCCCCGAGTCTTGATATGAAGCGACTCAGTGCTGCCACGCATCCTACCAGCTTTTGTACATGTTTGAGCTATGTTGGTACCTCTAAGCGGTCCAAGGCTTTTATTTTTTCCGGATTGGCTTCGATAACTCGGCTAGATTGGCTTCGATACCTCGGCTGGTACTCCGAAGACACATTTCTCGGGGTTGAGCTTAATTTGATACTCCTGTAAGCTAGCGAATGTGTCACAGAGATTGTCTACCAATTGTCCAACGTTTTTGGTTTTAACAACCACATCATCGACGTAGGCCTCGACGGTCTTCCCGATGTGTTTCTCCAAGCATGATTGAATCATGCGCTGGTATGTGGCGCCGGCGTTCTTTAATCCAAAGCGCATCGTATTGAAGTAAAACGGCCCGTAAGGTGTGATGAATGCTGTTGCTACCTGGTCAGATTCTTTCATCTTGATTTGATGATATCCTGAGTAGGCATCCAAGAAGCACAGCGAATCGTGCCCGGCTGTGGCGTCTACAATTTGGTCAATTCGTGGTAAGGGGAAAGGGTCCTTGGGGCATGCTTTATTGAGGTCTTTGAAATCGACGCACAAGCGCCAGGACCTATCCTTTTTTGGTACCATGACCAAATTGGCAAGCCAATCGGGGTGTTTTATGTCTCGGATGAATCCGGCTTGCAATAATTTGGCCAGTTCTTCACCCATTGCTTGACGCTTGGGTTCAAAGAAGCGTCGAAGTGTTTGCTTGACGGACTTGTAGCCTTTTAATATGTTTAAGCTGTGTTCTGCAAGCCTGCGGGGTATCCCTGGCATGTCCGAAGGGTGCCAAGCGAATATATCCCAATTTTCCCTAAGGAAACTACGTAGAGCCTCATCAATTTCTGGATCGAGGTTTGCCCCTATGGACGCCGTTTTAGCTGGGTCCATGGGGTGTACTTGGAATTTGACTATTTCATTGGCCGGCTTGAATGAGGTGGACTTCAGCCATTTGCCGAGGATAACATCATCTCGGCCGACTTCGGCTCGTAATGTGCTCAGTTCCTCGGCCGCGAGGGCTTCGGACAAAGATTCGAGGGCGAGTGATGCCGTTTTGTTCTCGGCTTTGAGTGCTCTGTCGGGGTCGCTCGCGGCGGTGATTAGCCCGTTCGGGCCCGGCATTTTGAGTTTCATATAGCCGTAGTGTGGTACTGCTTGAAATTTGGAGAAGGCGTCTCATCCCAGGAGGGCGTGATATCCGCTCCTAAAGGGGACGATGTGGAATGTAATTTCTTCGGATCGGTAATTATCCGGGGTTCCGAAGACCACATCCAAGGTTATCTTTCCGCTGCAACGTGCTTCTCGCCCAGGTATGATGCCTTTGAAGGTGGTGCTACTCTGTTCGATGCGCAATTTATCGATTTGCATTCTGTCCAGAGTGTCTACGTATATCAAATTTAAGCAGATGTCCCCGTCCATTAATACTTTTCGAAGACGGTAGCTGCCCACGATTGGGTCAAGGACCAGGGCGGCGGGGCACCTGTTCGGGGTTGACCTCGGCTGATCTTTATGATCAAAGGTGATGGGCGTGTCTATCCACGCGCCCCGAGTTGGTACCTGACTGATGGAGTTGATTTCTCGCAGGGCCCGCTTGCGCTGGTTGTTGGACGTAAAGGTCTCATAGATCATCATGACCTCGTCCGAGGATTCCTCTGCGTGACTGGGGGTGCCCATAAGGAGGGCAGGTCCTCTTTTTCCCACTTGCCTCACTACCCAGCAGTTGCGAAGGCTGTGAGTTGGGCAAGAATTAAGAAAAATAGCATGTATCGGACATGGTTTATCCAGGAGACCATCAAGGGTGGTCCCGGGGAGGACCGAGGTTTTCTTCTTTTTCCGAGGTTGCTTGGTCGGTACGGTCCCTACGTGTGTTGCACATCGAGGTGCAGGTCTTTCTCATTTTAACTTGTTGTCACAGATCGAATCTGTGCTCTTCTTGGCAATTCAAGCATCTTAGATGATGCAGAACCTAGACACCAGGTCGGACAACTCCGAGAGGGTTTGTACACAACGCCGGGCGAGGGCGTTCGAGACGCCTTTATCCTTGCATCCGTGCTGAAAAGCTGTTATTATATCTGAGTCCTGGTAGTTTGGTATCTTGTTCTTGACCGACAAGAACCTAGCCCAGAACTGTCTAATCGATTCGTCGGTGAGTTGTTGCATGTAGGCTAGATCCCAGACATCTGGAGGCCCTGAGTAATCGGGGCAGTACTCGATGTGGGAGGTGGGTGGGTGGTTTTCGATCTCCATGGACCGTGGGCTCGAAGTCCTGGTATCTTCGTCTGTGACGGGCCTACGGTCGTCGGACCAGCCGAACTGATTTGAAGATCAGGTTCATTCGCCGTGTCTGGCTGGTCGCTGTCTGAATCGCTTTCCAAGAAATACTTCGGTCCATCGCCCTTGAAAGGGGGTTCGGACGGAGCCAGGGAGGAGTCATGGATTACTCCCGATCCATGGACAAGAAAGGGTGCTTCTGTGACAGAAGCTTCAGGTGCGGGAACCATGCCCGCGAGATCAGAATCGTAAGCCGACGATCCCATCGATCCTTTTTTGATCCCACTGCGGAACTCTCAATGAAAGCACTAGTGTCGGTGTAAAAACCGGCAGACCTCGGGGTAGGGGGTCCCAAGCTATGGATCTCGGACAAATGGTAACAGGAACAGGGAGACGATGTTTACCCAGGTTCGGGCCCTCTTGATGGAGGTAAAACCCTACGTCATGCTCTTGTTTATATTGATGGAGATGTATCAAGTACAGAGTTGATCTACCTCAAGATCGTAAGATATGATCTAGTCCTAAGGCTAGGTGAATGAGATTGTGTTGAGGTCCCCTCTAGGGGCTAAACCCTTTGGCTTATATACACGCCAGGTAGGGTATATAGGGTTACAAGGTCGGTATCTAGGCGTGGAGGCGGTTGGAGAAGTCTTGGAGTATACATCAAGTCTTCAGCAGGTGTAGTCCCGATCTTGTCCCTAGTGTGCGACCTCCGAGGTCCATCTCGATAAGAATAACGGCCCACTGGCCCAGCCCGAGGAATACGGGCCGACAAGGTTAGTACCCCCTAGTCCAGGACACCGTCACCGATGATGCCTTACCTTTTTATCCTCAGAAATGGCTGGCCAAGGCGCAGAAGATCTTGTGCCTGGCGCCACTGCCAGAGGGGGAGCAGACCCCTCAGCTTGAGGCTCTCCTGGTCACGGCACCATACAAGGTCCCGGCCAAGGAGGAGAAAGAAATGAAGAGGAGGGAAGGCCTCCGTGTTCGAGGTCCTTCGGATACAAGATCCGAGGAAACTCGCGCTTCCTCCATCCATGAGGAGGAAGAGAAGGAGGATGGGGAGGAAGGGGTATCTTCCCCCAAAAGGAAGAGGGCAACGTCCGAAGACGTTGAGGAGGTCGAGCCTCCTCAGACCCACCGGAGGCGCCAAAAGGCCTCCGAGGACCAGCCCGACCAACCGTCCATCCCCGCCAAGGTCGTCCTCTCTGACTCTTCAGAGGATGACCTCGTCCAACCGCGCAGGGCGAAGCCGCCGCCGAGGAGGTACTAAAGCTCAACACGCTTTGTTTGAAGATATTTTAATGTATAAATCTTTAATTCTTGATCCGTCGCCTGCCTTTGCATCCCACTGAAGGGGAACATTGCATGAAAATCAAAAAAAAATCCTACGAAACACCCAAGATCTAATCTAGGAGATGTAAAGCAACGAGAGGGGAGTGTTTCTACATACCCTTGTAGACCGAAAGCGTTAGCGTCGTAACGCGGTTGATGTAGTCGTACTCTTCACGATCCAATCGCGATCCAATCCGATCTAGTGCCGAACGGACGGCACCTACAAGATTAGCACACGTTCAGCTCGATGGTGTCCTCTCCTTATTGATCCAGCAAGAGAGGGGGAGGAGTTAGATGAGATCGGAACCAGCACGACGGCGTGGTGGTGGTGGTGGCAGCGGAATTCCAGCAGGGCTTCGCCAAGCGCTGACGGAACGTGGAGGAGGAGTAACGGGAGGGAGACGGGGCAAGCGTGGAAGGGGTGGCTGCCCCTTGCACCTCCCCACTATATATAGGGGTGAGGGAGGAGCGTGCCAGCCCTAGCCCCCCTCCCAAGGCAGGGGGTGGCGGCCAAGGGGGGAGGAGTGCCCTCCAAGCCAAGTGGAGGGCCCTCCCCCTTAGGGTTTCCCTTCCCCTAGGCGCATGGGCCAAGTAGGGGCTGGTGCGCCTGGCCCACTAAGGCCAGGGCGCCCCCCTACAACCCATGCTACTGCTTGGGACGTGGTGGAACCCTCCGAGAACCTCCGAGGCATGGTTCACATGTCTCAAATGATTCATAATCAAGAGATTCCAAAAGTCCATTAGCATGGAGTTTCTTCATGCGCTTTACACCAATATGACCTAAGCGGCAGTGCCACAAGTATGTGGTACTATCATCATTAACTTTGCATCTTTTGGCATTGATATTATGAATATGTGTATCACTACGATCGAGATTCAACAGAAATAAACCATTCACCAAGGGTGCATGACCATAAAAGATATTATCCATATAAATAGAAGAACCATTATTCTCTGACTTAAATGAATAACCGTCTCGTAATAAACAAGATCCAGATATAATGTTCATGCTTAACGCTGGCACCAAATAACAATTATTTAGGTTCAAAACTAATCCCGAAGGTAAACGTAGAGAGAGCGTGCCGACGGCGATCACATCAACCTTGGAACCATTTCCGACGCGCATCGTCACCTTGTCCTTAGCTAGTCTCCGTTTATTCCGCAGCTCCTGTTTTGAGTTACAAATATTAGCAACCGAACCAGTATCAAATACCCGGGCGCTACTACGAGCACTAGTAAGGTGCACATCAAGAACATGTATATCAAATATACCTTTGTTGACGTTGCCAACCTTCTTATCTGCCAAGTACTTGGGGTAGTTCCGCTTCCAGTGACCATTCACCTTGAAATAGAAGCACCCAGTCTCAGGTTTGGGTCCAGCCTTGGGCTTCTTCACGGGAGCGGCAACTGGCTTGCCGTTCTTCTTGAAGTTCCCTTTCTTTCCCTTGCCTTTCTTCTTGAAACTGGTCCGCAAAGACCGGAATGCGGGAGGCCTTCATCGGCCTTTTCAAAGGCTTCGAGGTAAGTTTTATATACCCTATTTACCCTTTTAATAGTTTACGGGTATTTTTGTTTAACACTCAGCCTATCCAATAGCCCTTAACGGACACATCTAAAAAGCATTTTCCGAAGACTATAAAAAGATAAAACTTCAAAAGGTACACATAAGAGCGTAACAAGCAGTAGCCCCCGAGCCCCAAGGTGGTTTTAAGAAACCGGCTTGGGGGTCGTTTGATTATTTGGGGAAAGGAATGTAAGAGAAAATATGCAGTAGCCCCCGAGACTCTGGTTGGATTGACCAAGTCGACCAGAGGATCGAAATCGACCTCGGAGACAACTAACAACATATTCTGCAGGCCTCGGCTTCGGCTCCGCGCTCTAACTCCGATGAGTTGGCGGAGATTAACCACAAGTTGGTGCAGTCCAAAGAGGACATGGATCTGCTGAAAAAGCAGATGGAACGCGCCCAAGGTCAGGGGAAGACTAGCCTTGAGCGGAAAATATGACGTAGTGTCAACGTAAATTGTGCTAACACAGATATTTTTTTTAATTGTTTGCCAGCTGCCACTGTGGAGCTTGAGGCACTCAAAGCTGAGCTTAAAAAAGCTCAGCAGGATGCCGAATAGCAAAAGTCTGCGGTGAAGAAGGCCAGCGAGGAGCTGGCCGAGGAGAAGGCAACCCAAAGCAAGGACCAAGCTCGGGTTGTAGAGGTCGAGGAGGACCTGAAGGGTTTGTACACGAAACGCGACATCCTTTAGGCGGACCAGAAGAAGAAGACCGCCGAGCTCGAGAAGTTGAGCTCGGTGTGCACAGAGGCCCAGACCTAGGCCCAAGCAGATCATGAGGAGCTTCAGCAACTGAAGCAAATCACCGCTGGTAAGCCATATCTGCTTCAATGCATTTTTGTCACAATAGGTTCGCCCAGCTTACCCAAATCCGGCGTTCCTCAGACGCCTTTGCGGACTTGCCGAGGAGTGCGTCGGATGCCGGACGCGACTATGGCGCCCTTGAGGGTCACGCCGAACAGAAGGGCTTCTGGGAGCAGTTCCAGGTGCCCTCGCATCCACCATTGCTCAACAACCAGATGAAGCAGCTGATGGAGCTATATCGCATGGCGAGGCCGGCCATGGAGGACCTATGCATCAACCTCTGGCCTGCGGAGCCCCTGCCAAGTAGCTTCTTTGGATTGGTTGCTCGGCTCCAAGGCGCCAGCCCCCAGGTTTCTCGCTGGAAGCGTTCTGCTTGCCTAGAGAGGGCTCAACGTGCGTATGCTTGCGTGAGGACGCATTACCCAGGCATCGACACGACCAAGGTGGCTTTGGGCCCTCCTGCCAGGAAGAACCGAACTCTCGAGCAATATATGGCAGGGGTGATGGAGGGTGCTCGGATCACCGAGACCCAGTGTAGCAAGGACAACTTGTTTTACTAGGTGTTTACTTCAGGATGCCGAAGTTTAATGATGTAAAAAGACAATCTTTAATTTTAACATGTGCGGCTTTATCATCCCATTTGTTTCATTTTAACTCCTCAACGACCGTCTAAATTTGAAAGTGGCCAGTCGGCGGCTTCCTCCCCCTTGTACAGGATACGAGGGGTGTTTCTACAACAGTTGACCCCTTAGCCGACGTCTCGGTACCCGGAGGCGGTATATGTTGGTAGAAACTAGACAGTCAGACTATTTCGGCTTTATAACTTCCACTTAGTCATAGGAGCCTAACTATGGGGGCAAGTGACAAGCCCCCGGTCTTTGAAGTGTTCGGTCGAGCCGAGGTTGATCCAATTAATCACTTTGGCTTATTTGACAAGAGCCCATCGTTTAACACGGATGACCTCTATCGATCTTTAGTTTGACATAGTCGTCGGATCGCTAATCAGTTTACACCTATCATGATAGTCAGTTTTTGGCTTTCTCCGCTGAGGCGCTTGACCATTCGAGTTGGAAGTGCAATCGCAGTGGTTCTTCCTTTACGCCCTTAGCCGAACAATGAGGAAACATAAGGGGTAAGCACAGGAGCCGGGCAACCCAACTATTGACCAAAGACATGATTTCGAAACTGATGCATATAATGCAATATCCGAGACGTCGAATACTTTTATATGAGCATTGGAATGAGGACGTGGGTAGGTTTTTAAGTCCAAACCCCTGGTCGAAAGCCGATGAGAAGTATTGTATTGTAAGAGTTATCCTTGGCTCAAAGGCATAATAAAAGAAAAGTGCATAACGAGAGTAGATGCGCGATGACCGCGAAGGGTCTGTTTTTTTCTGTGATTTATAAGGTCCAGCCGTACATGCCAAGCTTATCAAAGAAACTTTGAAAGATACATAAAAATATAGGAGGGAGGATTTATACAGGGCATCTATAATTGGGTTTATCAACCTTTCTCTGCCCTGTCGCACGTCTGCACCTCCATGTTGTTTATCAGCCGATCCTTGTCTAACGCAAGGTTAGTTGCCACTGTGTGCCACACCGCCGTTTCTATGCTTGGCACATTCGACTGGTGGGTCCTTCGAAGAGGTTGTAGCCAGTGGTCATGATTGGACGGCTTTACCATCATTATGGAAGCCACCCCTGGTGGGCCTGTAACATTGCCTTGATAATAACCAGGATGTGGGTGGGCCACTGAAAGCACATTTGCTCCCTTGGTGGTTTTGGTAATTCATAACAACATATATCTCATTGAACTAATATCCATTCAAGATTAAGATTTCAGGATGTTCAATGATTGGCATGGCATGGACTAGAGATGTGGACCCCTCAAAATGCTAAGGACAAGAATTGGCAAAGATCAAGACTCTACATTTTTGGTTTAGTGATCCAAGATCACATTGAGTCCATAGGAAAGCCAATACTATTAAAAGGGGATGAGGTGTTGCTTAATGGTCTTTTTGCTCAAGTGCTTAGTGACAGTATTCCAAAACCCTCAACCACTCACTCTACCCAAATATGTCCTAAACCCAAAGTCCAACTCGGCCCCACCGAAATTTCCAATCCGGCCCCACCGAGTTCATCCAAGACTTAGCCACTGCCAAACCCTAACAAATCGGATCCACCGAAATGGATCTCGGTCCCACCGAGATGGTCTTGCCAACTCTCTGTAATCGTTTGCATTTACTTCGGTCTCACCGAGTTTGCAAATCGGTCTCACCGAGATGGCTTGCCAACTCTCTGTTGCCTTATTGCTTCACTTCGGTCCTACCGAGTTGATGCAATCGGTGTCACCGAGATGAGGATTGCCCTAAGCCATTGCACTTCGGTCCATCCGAGTTGTTCGTATCGGTCCCACCGAGATTCCTAAAGTTCATATCTTTTACACAGTTCGGTGCTACCGAGATGATTGTTTCGGTGCCACCGAGTTGGGTCAAAAGTGTGTAACGGTTGGATTTTGTGTGGAGGCTATATATACCCCTCCACCCCATCCTTCTTAGTAAGGAGAGCCATCAGAACGTGCCTACACTTCCACCATACATTTTCTGAGAGAGAACCACCTACTCATGTGTTGAGATCAAGATATTCCATTCCTACCATTTGAACCTTGATCTCTAGCCTTACCCAAGTTGCTTTCCACTCAAATCCCTCTTCCACCATAGCCAAATCTGTGAGGAGTGATTGAGTGCTGGGAAGACTATCATTTGAAGCACAAGAGCAAGGAGTTCATCAACAACACACCGTCTATTACCTTTTGGAGAGTGGTGTCTCCTAGATTGGTTAGGTGTCGCTTGGGAGCCTCCAACCAGATGTGGAGTTGAACCAAGAAGTTTGTAAGGGCAAGGAGATCGCCTACTTCGTGAAGATCTACCCCGAGTGAGGCTAGTCCTTCGTGGACGTAAGCCATGGTGGAATAGGCAAGGTTGCTTCTTCATGGACCCTTCGTGGGTGGAGCCCTCCGTGGACTCGCGCAGCC
This sequence comes from Elymus sibiricus, assembly GCA_039707655.1. NCBI lineage: Eukaryota > Viridiplantae > Streptophyta > Magnoliopsida > Poales > Poaceae > Elymus > Elymus sibiricus. Next base: position 224,879,373 of record CM077670.1, on the reverse strand, counting down.
GTTACCCTTCATGGGTTGAAGCCTCCATCAACGTGGACATACGATAGCACCACCTATCGGAACCACGCCAAAAACCGCCGTGTCTTCATTGCGTTTGAAATCTCCTACCCCCTCTCTACATACATATGCAATTGCTTACATTCCACTGCTATACTCTTAGAATTGCATGTGTAGGGTGATGCTTGACATGTACTATTGCTAAAATCTGCCTACAACTAAAATCTGGGAAAAGGTTAAGTTTTATTTGGTCAAGTAGTCTAATCACCCCCCCCCCTCTAGACATACTTTCGATCCTACAAGTGGTATCAGAGCTTTGGTCTCCGTAAGCCTTGATTTCCCTAGCTTTGGTGATCATAGCCTTGGTTTCACAACCTAGGAGAGTATGGCGTCTAGTGAGGGTAACTATCACCGTAGAGGTCCATATTTTGATGGTACAAACTTTGCTAGTTGGAAACATAAGATGAAAATGCATATTCTTGGTCATAACCCTACCGTTTGGGATGTTATTCGTGTTGGCTTGCAAGGTGACTTCTTTGAGGATGGCAAGGAACCGGATCGCGAAGCAACCCCGAAAGAATTGAAGATGTTGCAATACAATGCTCAAGCTTGTGACATTCTATTCAACGGTCTATGTCTCGAGGAATTCAACAAAATCAGCCGCCTCGAGAATGCAAAGGAAATTTGGGATACTTTGGTTGATATGCATGAGGGTACCGAATCCGTCAAGGAATCTAAGTTGGATGTGCTCCAAAGTCAACTTGATAAGTTCAAGATGAAGGATGGTGAAGGAGTCGCAGAGATGTACTCTAGGCTTGCTCTCATCACAAATGAGATTGCCGGCTTAGGAAGTGAAGAGATGACCGACAAATTCATCATCAAGAAGATACTTAGAGCTTTGGATGGAAAATATGATACCGTCTGCACATTGATCCAAATGATGCCAAATTACAAAGATCTCAAGCCCACGGAAGTCATTGGAAGGATTGTCGCTCATGAAATGTCGCTCAAGGACAAAGAGGAGCTACACAACAAGTCAAGTGGTGCTTACAAAGCCTCAACCGATGCTCCAACAACTTCAAATGACCAGCTAGTATCCAATGAAGAGATAAGTCTAATGGTGAAAAGGTTCAACAAGTTCTACAAGAACAAAGGAAAAGAAAGAAGCTCTAGCTCAAGACATTGTGAGAGAAGATCATCAATTCATGACCGTAATTGCTACAATTGTGGAAAGCCCAGACACTACTCAAATGAGTGTACGGCTCCCTACAAGAAAAGAGACGAATCACCAAGAGGAAGACACAGAAGAGATGAATCACCTCGTAAAGAGAGAAGGAGTAGAGATGATTATTATGAACGAAGACACTCTCGAAGAAGCAAGGATTCGGAGAGGAAGGACAAGTCATCAAGGAGCTACACAAGAAGAAGACATCAAGCTCATGTTGGTGAATGGGTTTCCGGCTCCGACTCCGACAACCAATCCGAGAGAAGTTATCACTCCAACTCCGACTATAGTCAAGATAAAGGTGTTGCAGGACTTGCACTTGTGTCATTAAACTCCTACGATCTATTTGACTCACCAAATGAAGGAATTGGAAGATGCTTCATGGCAAAAGGCCCTAAGGTATCACACCCCGAGTATCTTGATTTTAATAGTGATGAAGATGATTTGCTTGGTGATGATGATTTACTTATTGATAGGGCTAGTGATGTGAGCTATAATTAAAATGCTAGTAATCACGATAGTCAAGAGGAAACGAGTGACAATGCTATGAAGGAGATTGAGCGCCTAACTAAAGAACTAAATGCTCTTAAGTTAGCTCATGAAACAACTCAAGAGGATCATAGAGAACTTCTAAGAACTCATGAGAAGCTACGCTTCGAGAAGCTAAATTTAGAGCAAGAGCATGAGTTTCTTAAAGCTATCAATGACGATCTTCGAAAGAAGAGTTCTTCATATCTTGCCAAACGTTTACTCTTGTCTACCTTTATGCCACAAGTTAAACCTAAGCAAACTAGCAACAAGGGTAAAAATGGTTCTACCTCTAGTAGTAACAATAACAATGCTAAATCCAATGTTGTTGCTTCTAGTAGTTCTATTGATTCCACTAATGATTCTCTTAGCCAAGTTACACTGGAGCAAGAAAATATGCTATTGAAAGGAATTATAGAAAAAGGTGTCTACAAGAGTCTTGCCGGGAGTAAACAATTTGAGGAAATTGTACGCAAGCAAGGAAGGCACCGGAAGAACCAAGGTGTTGGTTTTGAACGAAAGTTCAATGCCGATGGAGTTGAGTGGGAAGAAGGTCAATACCCCAAGACGAAGTTTGTTCCTCAACAAGAGAAGTATGATCCTACTTCCTTCAAGGGAACACAAGCTCAAGAAGACCTTCCACCACAAGACCACAAGCTAAAAGGCAAGGACAAGCTTCAAGAAGAGATTGATTCATTTGAAGAAGCTCCTCAAGCCATGGTCAAGTGGGTTCCCAAGACTTCATCAAGTTCTACTTCATCAAGTGCTACTACAACTCCAAGGATTCCCATCAAGTTGATATGGGTCCAAAAGAAGAAGAACTAGAGAGTTCTTGAGGGTGACTCCGCCAACAAACTTCACTCATATTCTTTATGGCAAGAACTTGTGCAACCAAATTCCACATTTTGCACTAGTTCATGGAGTCACAAACCCTCTTGTTGGTAAGGCAAGGGACAAGGTAATCAATGCACTCATGGACATCATCATATGTGTATTTCACTCTATGTCTATGGATATCCTTGTATGTTCCTTGTGTGGGACTAACCCATGTAGGTATTGAAAGCACATAACTCCAAAGGATTGCTCCCAACTCTTGATGATCTACATCAACATTGAGCATCCACATCTTCAACATCTACATGAAGTCATCATCGACAAAACCCAAGGTTAGTTCAACCCTCTTAGGGGGGATATCACATCTAGGGGGAGCTTTGCTCTAAGCAATTGAACTAAAGCAACTCTAATGGTGTGAACACATTAATGCTTTATGTAAAAGTGGTAACCCCACTTGTGCTTAAACGATGAGTATGACCTATGATCAAATGTTCTCATTTGGCTCCTAAGTCAATATACTCATATATAGATGACCTAGTCATCGCCATTGCTTGATAGATGCTAGAATTGGTTGTGCATGTTTGACACATATTTCATTTGCTATCTTATTGTGTGAGCATGTTGATTTGCATGTTTTCATCATTCGAGGACATCCATTTGTTGTTTTGATTGTCTTGGTTTTTCTGGCCAAGTGGATGTACAATAATGCCTAAGAACCTTCTCTAGCTATCTATGCTTTCTTGTCTCAAATTCTATTCTTGCTGCATCACAAAAAACTGAACAAGTCATTTTCGGACCCTCCGGGTGAGGAGCACTTGGAGCCACCGATCTGAAAGGGCTGAACCTCCAAAACCTTCGAATTGATTTCAGTCAGACCAACCCACTCAAACTCGGTCGAACCGAAAGCATTTAGATTGATCTAGGTTTTCATCTCGGTGCTACCGATTAGACCAACTCGGTCGGACCGAGTTGCTGTAACTGCAAGCAGTTGCACGTCTCAGTGCTACCAATTTGTTCCACTCGGTGCCACCGACAGCGAATGGGTATATATTCCCAGCGAACCGTGCGGTTGAAAATTTCTTCAAATGTCACGCGCCCGCGCCCCATTGCTGCCGCCCCTTTGGTCTCCGGATCGTCGCCGTCGTCGCCTGTGCGCCCTCGCCGTAGGACTCCGTCGCCGTCAACTTTAATCTCCACCGCCGTTGCCGCCGTAGAGGAACTCCACCAAGTTAGGGTGAGTTTCGATCCCTTTCGTGCTTCCCTTTTCCAATTCAATGCACGATTGGATAGCCTGTAATCTTGCCACGAATGCAATTCACTTTCCACCAGATTAGTTCGTTTGAACGAGATTCGAGCAAAAATTTAGGGTTAGGTTTCCGCCGAATGCATCTCGGACCGACCGAATAGGAATTTTCGGTCCCACCGATTTGGTCCTGGCCATAGCACAAGTACATCTCGGTGCCACCGAGTTATGCGAATCGGTAAGACCGAAAGTAACGTCTCAGTGAAACCCTAGCATCTCGGAGCCACCGAAACCCATCTCGGTCAGACCGAAATGGCATGCCATGTCTCTGTAGTGTGCTTCGGTGTCACCGAGATTACCAACTCGGTCCATCCGAACTGCATTCTGTGAAAACCTAGAACTAAAGTTTGAACTCATTTTTATGAAAAACAATCTGCTTTTTGTGATGACTCATCTACTCTACCCATACCTATCTATTCACAGGGTCAGCTCAACAAGATGTCTGATGTCAGTGACAGTCAGAATAGGTCAGAGCAGCATGAAGAACCAAGTGAAGGATCAAGCCATAATGAAAGTTACTATGAGGGAGAGAGAAGCTCTCCAGATCTTCCTAAAGTAGCAACCAGAACACGGAAGAAGAAAACCTCAGATAGTGAGGATGAGGACTTTGTTGCAAGTGAAACTGTACAAAAGAAGAAGAGAGTAGTGCTAGCTAAGGAGTACAGCACAAAGCCTACTTCTGTCAAGGAAAGAACAGTTGTGAGGAAAGTGCCTCAGAAGACTATGCAAGAGCCTAGTGAGGCAGCTGCAGGTGCCAAGAAGAAAAGAGTAAGGAAATCTTTTGCCCGAGTGATTGGCAGACCTACTATGATGATTGATGAGGAAGAAGAAGAGGAGGAAGAGCCAGCTGCTGCACCCCCTGCAAAAGCACAGAAGCTCATGTCTGATGCTATCAAGATTGCTGCACCTCCCAAGTCAAAGCCTAAGGCACCAGCACCCAAGAGATCAACCAGAAACATATCTGCTGCAGAGAAGAACAAGGCCCCAGTGCCTGAATCAACTGTTGATGAAGAGCCTCTAGTGCTCAGAAAATTGAAGCCCAAGATACCAGAACATGACAACGTACACCCAGTAGCTGAGAACATGATGTTGAGAAAGGACAAAGGACTACGTCAATGGAGATTGTCAGATCCTTATGCTATCAGAAGGAGGATAGCTTGTGATTATCGTTTTCACACCCATGAGCAACAGGATTTCTATGAGACAGTATTGCTTGACAAGAAGCCTATAGTCAGTGACATGAAGTGGGTGGATTGGGAATACATCGATGAGAACGAGGATTATTTCCCCCACGTCCATGAAAGCTTCAGAATTACAGGAGTTGACGAATTTGTTGGAAAGAAATTGACTAAGTGGAATGACGAGATGGTCATGCAATTCTACTCCACAGCACATTTCTATCTAGATGGTCGCATAGTGTGGATGACTGAGGGCATTAGATATCAATCAACTATTTCTGAGTGGGCAAATCTTCTTGGTGCACCCAAGGAAGAAGATGATGATTATGATGTTTATGCCAAGCTCAAGTTTGATCACAATTCTATGAAGAACATGTACACTGCTATTCCCCAAGAGGATCTTGAGACTCACAAGCTTGGATCAGTGAAGCATTTGCTACCAGGTCTGGCCACTTCAAATACAATCTTGCGGTACACCTTGTTACCCAAGTCAGGCGATGATAAGATGATTCGTGGCCACTCCATCAACTTGCTGCATTTATTTGATACACCTCAGAAATTCAAGGTGATGAGCCTGATAGTTGAGACTATCAAGAGGACAGCAGCAGATCAGAAGAGATCGTGTGGTTATGCTCCACATATTCAGTTGTTGATCAATTCCAAGGTTGGAACCAGCACGTATCTTCTTGATCGAGAGCATTTGCCACTCCGTCCAGATTTTGAGGACAACGTCATAGTGATGGATTCTTCGCATCCCACTTCTGCCCAAGCTCAAGAGGAAATCCGCAAAGCACAAGAAGCTAAAGCAGCTCAGGAAGCAGCAGCTCCCAATGCTCCAATTGCGAATCTCAAGACACCAAAAGATCAAATGCAATATCTGCTTGAAGCCACTCTGAGGATTGAGCGAAGTCTGGCCAACCTCACCCAGACCCAGGCTAGTTTTGAGCGGATTATTGAGACAAAGTTTCATGACTTGGATGTCAAAGTGACTGAGATTCAAACTTCAGTGGAACAGCTGCAAGGAGATGTCGATGCTGTCAAGCTTGCCAGATCAGATGACAGTGAAGATGAGAGACCGACTACAGAGCAGTTTCAGTCAGTGCCTAGGGCTGCCAGGTTAGCTGCGATACCAGTTGTGGATCCACGGACCACAGTATCTGCACCAGCCGCCACAGCCACAGTGCCACAGCAGGTCTCCACTCCACCAGTCCAGCAGTCGTCAGCAGAAGCATTCGCGGACGCTCTCATCTCAACGCCGTCTACGCACACCGGAGCCGCCAGCAGGAGATCGCCTTCGGAGGATCGTGCCTAGAGAGCCGACTAGTGCTATACGATTCGAACTTTTTGGTACTTGTCGCCAATGGGGGAGGATTTGTATAGATCATAGGCTTCGAGAGAGAGAGTTTCTTGTTTTTGATTTGCTTCGAGAGTTTCTTTTGCTACTTGTTTGATCGTTTGTTGATACTCTTTGTTATGTGTGTGCTTGCTACAGTATTCTGTCGTCTATACTTGTGAGATACGATGGTGATTGATCATATTATGCCCATTGTGATATTCCATGTTTATCTCTACTATTATCTTGTATGATCAATTACTTATGTTGGTGATGCGTGCCTATTATTCCAATCATATCATTTTGCGCGCTCCACCAAGATGTATGTGACATGGAAGAGTAACCCATGAGCCTAATCGATTGTGCATTTGCATTCAAACGCAAACTTTTAATAATGCACAAATTTAGGGGGAGCTCTTGCTTATCACATACTTCTCAAAGCGACGATGTATTTCATTTACTTAATCATCTGTCGAAGCATTGATATATATGTTGTCATCAATTACCAAAAAGGGGGAGATTGAAAGCACATTTGCTCCCTTGGTGGTTTTGGTAATTCATAACAACATATATCTCATTGAACTAATATCCATTCAAGATTAAGATTTCAGGATGTTCAATGATTGGCATGGCATGGACTAGAGATGTGGACCCCTCAAAATGCTAAGGACAAGAATTGGCAAAGATCAAGACTCTACATTTTTGGTTTAGTGATCCAAGATCACATTGAGTCCATAGGAAAGCCAATACTATTAAAAGGGGATGAGGTGTTGCTTAATGGTCTTTTTGCTCAAGTGCTTAGTGACAGTATTCCTAAACCCTCAACCACTCACTCTACCCAAATATGTCCTAAACCCAAAGTCCAACTCGGCCCCACCGAAATTTCCAATCCGGCCCCACCGAGTTCATCCAAGACTTAGCCACTGCCAAACCCTAACAAATCGGATCCACCGAAATGGATCTCGGTCCCACCGAGATGGCCTTGCCAACTCTCTGTAATTGTTTGCATTTACTTCGGTCTCACCGAGTTTGCAAATCGGTCTCACCGAGATGGCTTGCCAACTCTCTGTTGCCTTATTGCTTCACTTCGGTCCTACCGAGTTGATGCAATCGGTGCCATCGAGATGAGGATTGCCCTAAGCCATTGCACTTCGGTCCATCCGAGTTGTTCGTATCGGTCCCACCGAGATTCCTAAAGTTCATATCTTTTACACAGTTCGGTGCTACCGAGATGATTGTTTCGGTGCCACCGAGTTGTGTCAAAAGTGTGTAACGGTTGGATTTTGTGTGGAGGCTATATATACCCCTCCACCCCATCCTTCTCAGTAAGGAGAGCCATCAGAACGTGCCTACACTTCCACCATACATTTTCTGAGAGAGAACCACCTACTCATGTGTTGAGATCAAGATATTCCATTCCTACCATTTGAACCTTGATCTCTAGCCTTACCCAAGTTGCTTTCCACTCAAATCCCTCTTCCACCATAGCCAAATCTGTGAGGAGTGATTGAGTGCTGGGAAGACTATCATTTGAAGCACAAGAGCAAGGAGTTCATCAACAACACACCGTCTATTACCTTTTGGAGAGTGGTGTCTCTTAGATTGGTTAGGTGTCGCTTGGGAGCCTCCAACCAGATGTGGAGTTGAACCAAGAAGTTTGTAAGGGCAAGGAGATCGCCTACTTCGTGAAGATCTACCCCGAGTGAGGCTAGTCCTTCGTGGACGTAAGCCATGGTGGAATAGGCAAGGTTGCTTCTTCGTGGACCCTTCGTGGGTGGAGCCCTCCGTGGAAGCGCGCAGCCGTTACCCTTCGTGGGTTGAAGCCTCCATCAACGTGGACGTACGATAGCACCACCTATCGGAACCACACCAAAAACCGCTGTGTCTTCATTGCGTTTGAAATCTCCTACCCCCTCTCTACATACATATGCAATTGCTTACATTCCGCTGCTATACTCTTAGAATTGCATGTGTAGGGTGATGCTTGACATGTACTATTGCTAAAATCTGCCTACAACTAAAATCTGGGAAAAGGTTAAGTTTTATTTGGTCAAGTAGTCTAATCACCCCCCCCCCCCCTCTAGACATACTTTCGATCCTGTAGCCACTGTCCGGCCGAGCTGAAAAGTGTGCCTTTTGATTTTGCTCTGCAGCCCCATGGAATTTTAAGTGCGAAGTTGTGGAATGGGGAACATAGTCCCCTGTCAGCAAGGGAGAGCTGTGGAGCGCGTACCCCTATTTGGGGGTACGACCTGACTGCCGGGAGGGGAAAGAAACACCTCGGATATGCTTTGAAGAGCCTTGTTCCTTTACAATGGCGAGGGTCTTGGGCGCCTCCTCGGCTGCTTGGACCTCGGCTGCGAAGGCCACGGTTTGCTCCTCTGTACGGAGAGATCCCTCGGTGTTACCATTGACTGTGATAACACCCTGTGGGCCCGACATTTTAAGCTTCATATATGCATAATGCGGGACGGCATTAAATCGGGCGAACGTGGTTCGGCAAAGTAGTGCGTGATAGCCACTGCGAAAGGGGACTATATCGAAGATCAAGTCTTCGCTTCGTAAGTTCTCGGGGGAGCCGAAGACTACTTCTGTGATGGTACCGGTGCAGTGCGCCTCCACACCTGGAATCACACCCTTCAAAGTGGTGTTGCTGGGCTTGATCCTTGACGGATCGATGCCCATCTTGCTGATCGTGTAAGCGTAGATCAGGTTTAGACTGCTGCCACCATCCATAAGGACCCGGGTTAAGTGAAACCCGTCGATAATGGGATCGAGGACCAGAGCCGCCAGCCCTCCATGACGGATGCTGGTCAGATGGTCGCGTTTGTCAAAGGTGATAGGGCAAGCCGACCATGGGTTGTACTTCGGGGCTACAGGCTGTAGGGCGTAGACGTCCCGAAGTGCGTGTTTTCTCTCCTTTTTCGGGATGTGCGTAGCATAGATCATGTTCACATCCTTTATTTTGGAAGGGAATTGTTTTTGGCCTCCGTTGTTGGGCCTCCGAGGTTCATCCTCGTCCTCACTACGCAACTGGCCTTTGCCCTGGCCTTCGATCGCAACCTTCCCGGCCTGCTTGATGACCCAACAGTTCTGGTTGGTGTGGTTGGCGGGCCCGTTGAGGATCTTGTCGAGTGCGGTAGGACCGTCCTTGTTCCCTTTAAAGGGTTTCTTTTTCTGGCTGGTCCTTGAATTATTGAACCCAGCATTGACTGCTGGGTCATCGGCATTACTGCCTCTATTTTTATGTCAGCGCTTGTTCTTGTTGCGCCTGGGCTTGCCATTGCCGTCGCGTACCTCCGAGGTGCCTGCCTCGCCGTCGTGAGTGCTACGAGCCAACTAGCTGTCATCGCCCGCACAAAAACGAGTCATCAGAGATGTGAGTGCCGCCATCATCCTTGGCTTATCCTGTCCGAGCTGTCGTGCTAGCCACTCGTCTCGGATACTATGCCGGAAAGCAGCGATTGCTTCGGCGTCGGGGCAGTCAACTATCTGGTTCTTTTTAGTTAAGAATCGATTCCAGAATTTCCTGGCGGACTCACCGGGCTGCTGAATAATGTGGCTGAGGTCATCGGTGTCCGGAGGCCGGACGTATGTGCCCTAGAAGTTCGCCCGTAAAGCCTCTTCTAGCTGCTCCCAGCTCCCGATGGAGTTCTCGGGTAGGCTATTGAGCCAATGCCTTGGCGATCCCTTGAGTTTCAATGGAAGGTACTTAATGCCATGGAGATCGTCTCCTCGAGCCATATGAATGCGGAGAAGAAAGTCTTCAATCCACACAGTTGGGTCGGTCGTTCCATCATAAGCTTCGATATTTACGGGTTTAAACCCTTTGGGGAACTGATATTGGGTGCGCGGGTCCTCGGAAGCGAGCTGCCTCGTGCGGAATATCGGTTGGCATCCGAGCATAGGCTTTCTCCCGAGCTCTCCCATGCATGTCCAACTAGGCCTCGTAACTGACTTGTCCAGCAGGCGGGTGTCCTCGCGATCCGTAAATGGACCTTACCGGGACCAGATTTGTGTTCAGCTTCTGCCGCAAAACATACGGCTTCGGGTATTGGACCGGGTCCTTGCCTTCACGGCGGGGTATAGTAGGGGGATTCCTATTCTCACCCATTGGCATGTCCCGTCCTCGAGGAGGGCAGTCAGGTTGGTCAGCTCGGCCGTGCTTAAAAGGCACGTTCTCGGCGACTTCGTCATCGAATTCTGGAAGTAGACGCCGACGTGGGTAAGATTTAGCTTGTCCCTCGCATCGTGCTTCGAGCTCCTGCTCGACCGCAAGGATCTCTACCCACTTGTCGTTTAGCGTGTTCTGATCAGCATGAAGCTGTTGTTGCTTTTTCTTCATACTCCGGGCGGTTGCAACGAGACACCACCGGAATCTTTCTTGTTCGTATGGGTCCTCGGGGACTATGAAGTCCTCAGGTCCGAGGCTGACATCCTCCTCGGACTCGGGGAGGTAGTTACTATCCTCCCCATCCTCGAGGTCTTCAGGATTCTCATTATCCGACATCTCTGTTGGGCCGTTAACCTGAGCCGGCATGGCGTTGTTGTCGCTGCCCTGCTCGTCGATGTTTTCTGGAATGGAGTCGTCCTCCATGGCTCCCGTGCTGTTTGTCTGGCTTTTGCCCCTGCCAGTGCCTTTTTGTCGCCTTCGGTGGCGTCAACGCTTGGGGGATCATTGGGCGAGTCGACCATGTAGACATCATAGGTAGATGTTGCGGCCCAATTGCCTGTGCGGGGTGCAGCCATGGGCGACACCGCTCCTAGTGCGCCATTGACATCTTCGTCCATGTCGGTTGCCTCTTCAGAGGCATAGTCTAATACGTCAGTTAAGTCTTCGACTATGGCGACTATGTGGGTGGTGGGCGGGACGTAAATTTCCCTGTCGTCGGCTTTGCAACCGATCTGGTCATAAACAGAGGATGAGATTGCCAGATCCTGGATCCGACCTAGTATCTCGTTTATCTGTGAGAGATCCTCGGTGTCCAAGGCCTGGCTGCAAGCCGGATTGATATGAAAACGCTCTGTGGTTTTCTTGACACAGCTTCGGAGTCTTGGCTGGTCAGGGTTGACCCATGTACCGTAGGTAGAACGGTCGGATCCGAGCTTGACGCTCCTTCCGATTCGGGCTCGACTCAAAGTTGAGATCCGACAAGACAGTGGCCGGACCCGTATTTGAGTTTGGGTCCGACGTGGCAACGATCAGGTACGCAGTCAAGGTCAGCTCCGATGCTGGATCCGATCTGACGCCCCGATCAGAGGTCAGATCCGGGGTCAAGGCCACGGTGTCCGAAGTGTTCTCCAGCCGGTCTGGCGTCCAGCTAGAGAAGGCAAGATCACCGCGAGTCAGTGGTGTATTCCAGACTCCCGAACGTGATAACTTGGTTCGGGGCAAAGCTTTCGATGCGGTTCAGGTGGCCGGTTGAGTCGGCATGCAGAACAATGCTGCTGAAAGCAAAAAGCTGGTCGGGGACGAAGATGTCGCCGCATTCGATGTCGTAGTTGATCTGCAAGCGAGGCATTGATCCTTGCTGACCACACAGCGGGACCTGCATGGACCACCAATGTCGGTACTGAAACCGGTGGATCTCGGGTAGGGGGTCCCGAGCTGTAGATCGAGGATCGATGGTGAACAGGAGACAAAGGGCACGGTGTTTACCCAGGTTCGGGCCCTTTCGAAGAGGTAAAACCCTACGTCCTGCTTGATTAATTATATTGATGATGATGTATCGAGTACAGGTTGATCTACCTCGAGATCATATGTTGTGTACTAAACCCTAATGGAGGTGATTGTACTTGTGTCTCTACGGACTAACCCCTCAGTTTATATAGGCACCGGGGGTATCTAGGGTTACACATGGTCGGTTACCATCTAAACGGTCGCATGTCGACGGCTGGAAGAGTTCTTGAAGTACACATTAAGTCGTCGGCAGAGTCCGTCTTGATCACGCCGGGGTTCGAGGCCTCCGGAGTCCTTCCTTGTGAGATCGGTGGGCCATAAGCTCGGCCCGTTGACTGTGGGCCACCAAGGTTTGTACCCCTTAGTCCAGGACACCGTCACCAAGCCCAAGAGGAAACACTGAAGAGTGAAGGGGAATATGGACTTTAAGAGCAAAAAAAATTGTGATTTCCTTCAGCCTGGTTCCCTCTGGCCCGCCCAACAAATTTTGGGTAGCTCCGCGTAGTGCTCCTATGTAAATATAATAGATATGAAAAAAAGGACTTCATCAAAACTGACGTCTAATGGTCAACTTATTATACGAACAACCATACTATAAATAATAAGGAAAATGTTTGGGTTCGGCGTGCCGGCCGAACGCTCGGCCGGTCGCTCGTCCACTCACACGCAGCACAAGGGCCCGCACGCAATCGTCTTTCCCTTATCCTCTCCTCGACACACATCTTATCCAATATCCTATACGCAAACAGAGCTTCGTCTCTGGATTTCTCTCCTCCATCGCCATCTCCGCACACCTCTCTGTCTCTCTCCGTGTCCTGGCTCCGGCGAGCGCCGTGGCTTCTCCGGCGAGGCCACCACCGGCGGGACCCCCATCTACTCCTTTTTGCATCCCTCTCCGATGGGATTTTCTCCTTTTTATCTTGTATAGCTCGTCGGCCCTTTTTCTTCTTGCTCCCCGACGCCATAGAGATCAGAGATGGACCACGGGACGGTGGGGACAGAGGAGGAAGCACATCGGGGAGCTGAAACCGGTGGACGGAAAAGCTACATCCGGCTACGCAGGAGCTGCAACCGACAGACGGAGGAGCTGCAAACGGCAGGCAACAGGATGGGTGAACCATGACCGGCAAGTGAGGTTGCTGCACGAGGATCTGGCGACGGCTTCGTGAATGCTACAACCACGTACCACAAAAGCTACAACCAGCTTGCAAAGATGCTACAACGCGCGCACACCGGAGCTACAACCGGCAAGGTGTGTCAACAAATGCTACAACCGTTCACCGAAAAAGCTACAACCACGTTCGTCAGAGTTTCAACCCGAGTTCGCCGGAGTTGTAGCCGGGCGACACCGTGCTACAACCGTGTGTCGCAGGAGCTACAATCAATTCACGGAGATGCTACAACCACGTACGCAGGAGCTGCAACCGGTGAGGCGTCGTCGACTAATGCTACAACCGTTTCACGATGATGATGCGACCCCGACGGCGGCGACGATGTGTTTTTTGCTGCAACCGGCGTTTGTGCAAGCTACAATCGGCGTCGGTGGAAGCTACAAGCAGCCATGGCGAGCTGCGGCCGGCAGTCGCAGTTGCTACAACCGGCTATGATGGAAGGAAACAACGACGATACTACGACCTGCGAGTTAATTTGCTGGAACCGGCAGGACGTTGGGGGCAAAACCACGCGGTGGCACCAGCGTGGCAACCGCCGAGCCGCCGAGCTGCGACGGCGAGCCGGCACACGGAGCTGCAAGCAGGAGGCCAGGGGGAGGAAAGGGCGACAAGGCGCTTCGGGATATTGCATCGGGAGGGAACCAGCGCGGCAACGGCGAGCCGGTGCGGGGAGTTGCAAGCAGGAGGCCAGGGGGAGGAAGGGGCGACGAGGCGCTACGGGATATTGCATCGGGAGGAAAGAAGGAACGTGTGCGAGAGGCTCGATCAGACGGCAGGAAAGATCGGAAGGCTGGGGCCGACCGGCCGAAACTTTGGGCCGGCACGCCCGCGCCTAGCACTGGCCAAATAATAACTCTACATCCATGAGCTGGCTATACTATTAGCCCATGCTCTCACAAATAAGCGAACACAAACTAGTCTTAGTGTCGGCTGTCAACCAAAATAAACTAGCCTTGTATCTCATGCAGTATTGTTATCACAACGTAGGATGACGCTGTAGATGTACTCTACGAATGTACACAACATGGTTAACGACTTTGTTCTACTGCAGTAGATTAAGCTTAATAATAGAAATATATTCTGTAGTTACCTTAAGCTAAACTTGTGAGCGTCGTATAATGAATTCAGAGCTACATGATCGCCATGCTAAACCCTGTATACCAAGAATTTTAGTTTAACCTTTAATTCTTTGCTGATAAGCCAAACTCTTGTTCTTATGAACAAGAAGTTCATTTTCTGCCTTTTTTCGAGGCAAAAAAAAACCCAGATATTTTGTTTATATTCATCCATTTTATGACTAGAATTGCATCAGCGTATGTGATAAAAATACCATTCTGGACACAAAACACGCCAACTTGCAGGCAAACTTCAGATTGGCACTTTGTCACAGGCCAAATAAATTGAGAAGACTTTGGAATCGGATGTCCTACCTTCCTGGCTAGATTAAACTGGAACATTGCAAGTACCACAAGTTCAAAATTACAACTGGAATTGATGAGAAATGATTATATAGGTTCAACTGTAAGAAAAAAAAGGTGTTACAATGGAAGGGGATGTCCTGAAATGCTAGAGATCTAAGCTCCCACTCAAATGAATCTAACATCAAATGCACCTGCTTATAAGAACAGAAAAAGGAGAACCTAATGTACACAAGTAACTACTTGAGTTCCTTCCCCAGTCTATACAATGAAGTTCCGCAAGAAAAAAGTGCACCAAAATAATTCATGAAGCGACAAATTAATTTATCATCACATGCCTTATTTGCCAAACATTGTGTAGGCAACACCGCGGAATGAACACTCGTTTTCCCTAGAAGTACCACTTCTCGGCAACTTACCGAGCACGGGCAGAGGACGGTTGTTTTGATGAGCGGCTGGACTTGTGTTTCCGCTTTTGGTTCCCAACTGCGGAAGAATTGACCAATGGTCCGGACCAAGTAGGCACGGAGCTTTTCTCATGAGCAAACACAGTGCTGAAGGAAGTCGGGTCTGGGGGTTCATATAGTGGGTCCATTTGATTTGAAGAACCCAAAGGGAAACCAACTGCACCATCCTGATGCGGGGGAGGAAACTTTTCGCTCTTGCTTTTCGCATTTGCATGACTTACTATCCTCCTTTTCTGTAAGATAGATAAATAGACACGAGTTAGCAGCATTACGAGGGCACGGTACCTTTTCGGGTCATTCCCTGTAAGAGGTTCATCATGAAAACTACAGCTCATATACTTGGGCCGAGGGAATAAAATTGGCTTATTGCTCATGTGAAGAACTGAGACCAAACGAGTGATGCCACCACCTCAGCTCAGTAGGCAACTCAGACTTAAACTTAGACAACTAAGTTCCAAAGAAAACTAGCTCATACAAACAAACATAAAATAATCCAGAATTAGTGAGGAAGCAAGTTCATTGAACATACATCAATATTTACTTGAAGCTCGGCATTTGCCTCTGGAGCTGGAGCTCCCCTAGGCCGGTCACGTGTCCTTGCCTTGCTAGCTCCATCACCATTAGGTCTACCACCAGCAGCTCTTGAACTGTTGATCATGCCATGAATAAGTAAGGCAGCATTCAAGCGCTCAACTCATATGAGACCATGAACAAGGAACGTGGCTTCAAGGAAATTTGGTTATTTGCATAAAGGGGGGATTTGATGAGTCGACTTCAAGAACAAATAGGAGTATTCTCTTAAATTTTTGACCTTTATTAGTAATTACAGTGCAACACTTTATTGGGCAAGAACTATTTTTTACTCCTATATTCTATTTTGCCACCGGGGCCAGCTCATAGACCAGGCAAACAAGGCTACCGTCCTAGGCCCAGAGAGAACGAGGGCCCCACATACTAAACTATAGTGGTAACCACAATACTATTGTCCAACTAGCTGACGCCCCACGCGTTGCTGCGGGAACCTAGCTAAAAAAATGCATAAAAGTTACTACAAAAACATCTAAAACTAATGGGAAGTTAATGTAAGTTTAAAAATACAAAGGATATAAAAAGAGAGAAAAAATAAATTATAATTAAAAGAATGTCATTTCTAACAAAAATGTGAAGGGTGAACTACATAGGTATCCTGGAATAGCCAAACACATATACTGTTAATATAAAATCTAATGCAAAAAATAACTTATGACTAACATGCATGAATTGATGATGTGGCAGCGCTGCATGCATAGAGTAAAGAAAAAACAATGTAATTTATGACTTGCTTATGTGGCATGGTTGCATATCTAGGAAAAATAGGTAGTGGGTTGTAGTTATTTAGAAATAGAAGATACGCCCAAGAGACTATTGAACTATTCAGATGTAGATGCAATATATAACACCTATGAATCGAAGTTTGTTCCTTCAACAGTTCACTAAGCACTAATATAATAAACCGAGTTTGACAGCAGAGAAAATATTCTATTTTATTAAGCAAAGGATCCTGTACTAGCATCATCAATTAAGAATTTTATATATGCAAAAATATGTCGAAAGGCCAATAAAAAATGGCATGTGAACAACGCCCATGCCAAGGGACAAAGCACAACACAAACAAATAACATAGCTAACAAAATGTGTGTCAAGGTGACAAACCGTCTGGTTTCTTCATCTCTTCGCTTTGCATCCATTTCTTTGCTCGGGGGATATTTTGGGAGACTCGATGGTTCACACGCATAAGGTTCAGTGGTAAAGAACTGTGTAAATAGCAATTAATAATTGTTAAGTACAATAGTCATATATAATCAACACATATGGTTAACACATTATCCAATTTTCTATGTTATTCAAAAACCAAAAGTATGCAACTGAAGTCAAAATTGAGACTTTGATCATCGTCATCCACAGACATACAAGTAGAATCTCCAGAATGGCTGCACTAACCTACAGTGATCATATCTGGTGGGACAGGAAAGTTCTTCAATGCTCTTTCAAAAGTTGACTAATTTACAGCAACACATCAATGTGGCACTAACAGTGAAGCTTTGAGAGTGCAATCTGGGATTTTAGACAGTATGGACGCACTAAACGAAGGGTCAATGTGTTCAGTTGTGATAAGACCCCGTGGTCCAAATGAGAATATCATGTTACTAACCATGTGAGTACTTGTCAGGTTCCAGAATAAACTTATTATTTCAGTATGAATAAAATGTCCATTGTTCACATCGGCTACAAGTACAATATGCTTGTTCGGTTGTCGCCTCAAACCTAAATCTACACCAACAGCTACCGACCAAAAGAAATATACTCTAGCGAAATACTATGTTTCCGAACCCTAGCTTACAACAGGAACACTTAGCTATTGTTAACGTGCAGACATAATTCTGTACCGCATTCAAGTCGTCTAAATCAATAAATATTGCTTTTATACGAAGACAATGACTTCAAAATAAATGCAGAATTTTAAGTTGCTAGGACAGGATATTAAGAGCTCATAGCTAGCTTACATCACTTCTTAATGCAGAGGACGCTGTCAAACGATCAGCTGGATCAATTGCAAGTAGTGTTTCAATCAACCGCAGTGCTGATTGTGGAAAATCTTTGAATGTATCTGTTATTCGTCTTTTGTATGGCTGCTGAGGCTTAAATATCGTTGCATGAGGCAACTTCGACTTTTTCCAATATTCTTCTGTGGGGGAGCCACACAGCTTAAAAATTTTGTGCAGCTGTTCCACCTGAAAGGGGCAGACATGGTCAACAAAGTGTTACATGGTAAGATAAAAGCAGTACCTGTTTACTGGATTGGTTGGTCTGAAGTCGGAACAGCATAAGTGTATAAATAGTGTGAGATCATGCTAAACTAAGCTGACGCATGAATGCTTAAACACACAAAACATGCAGCAAAAAAGAAGATTTCAAGGCAGATCAATGTGTCTCTGGCCACATCAGGTGTTCACTGATTTCACCAACTTCTACGCTGATGTAGTGACATGGCTTGGTTACATAGGAATTTTATGCCACAAACAAGATATAGAATCACTTCAAACAGTTAGGTATATTATTGCTAACCTCGGTTCGGCCTGGCATAATAGGCCTCCCAGCCAACAACTCGGCGAGTATACATCCCGCGCTCCATAGATCCACGCCCACCCCATAGTCGGTCGCGCCCAAAAGCAACTCTGGTGGGCGGTACCATAGTGTCACAACCCTGCTTGTCATCGGTTGCTTACGGCTCGGATCAAAGAATGACGCCAGACCGAAATCCGCAATCTTCAACATGCCATTGTTATCCAAAAGCAGATTCGACCCCTTAATATCACGGTGCAGCACCCCGCGGTCATGGCAGTGCTCCAGCCCCGACAAGAGCTGGTTCATATAGCACTTAACCTGCAGGTGAGCAAAGCCACAGACACCTCGATTAGGCTCACATTTCATTGCACGGTGTCACAGGGGCACCAGAGGCAGCAGCATTGGGATCTTGGAGACCTGTGGCTCGGTGAACTTAATATCCGGGCTGGCGACCAGCCCGGCGAGGTCGTGCTCCATGTACTCGAAGACGAGGTAGAGGCTGCAGGACATGCGAGAGGTGACGAGGCCATCGATCTTGATGACGCTGGGGTGGTCGAGGCGGCGGAGGATTAGGATCTCGCGGGCCATGAAGCGAACGCTCTCGGGCTCGAGGTTGTCGAAGCGCACCTTCTTGAGCGCCACGATCTTGCCGCTCACGGTATCCCGCGCCTTGTACACATTGCTGTACGTGCCCTGCCCGATCTGCCCCCAAAAGGCGCAAGCTTTCTTCAGACCCAATGGCGGCTGCTAAATGCAAAAGGAACCGGGCCTGGGGAAGGGGCGCGCGTACCTTGTCGATCTTCTCGAAAGAGTCGGCGCGACGCGGGGTCCAGCCGTCGATGGCCTCGCCCGCGACGGCGGAGAGCCAGGCGGGCCAGCCGGCGGCGACCTGCTCCCCGCGTGCCCTGTTGGCAAAGCTGCCGCCGAGGCGAGCCTCGGCCACGGAGCGCGACGACCGGGACCGCCTCTCCTTCCTGGCGGGCTTCTCGGCCGGGGCTGGGGCTGGGGCAGGCTGGTCGCCCTTGTCGCCCTCTTGCGGCGGCGCCTGCTCCGGCTTGGGCTCGGGAGGCGGGCGGTCGGGAGTAGGAACGGCGGAGGGGCGGCCGTGGACGCAGCCCATGGGGGTCGGTCACCGGCGGCGGCGGCAGCGCATGGGCCGAGTCGAGTAAAGTGGGCGCCGCGAGTGAGTGAGGTAGGGAGGGGGGGCGGGGCGAGCGAGGCTGGAGGTGGACTGTGGAGAAGGGTTTGACTCCCTCCGAATCTCCGATGCTGATGGCTGCCTTCCCACACACACACGCCTCTGGCACTGGCTCTGGCGGTCTGGCCTGTACCTGGGATCCATGTGAGGGTGATAAAGAAGGGACTTTCATGAAGGGAAAGGAGAGAGGATTTATAGGAGTATAAAACATGGCCAGTCTTTTGGCTTTTGTTTGTTTTGCTTGGTTTTTCTTTACCCTTCGTTGCTTCTTTTTGTTTCGTTCATGGTTGACCTCCCGTGTAGACAAAGGCGATTTCTCTTTTGGTTTCTAGACTAGAGTCTGCTAGTAAAGAAACATCTATGGTTAATGGTTATTTTATTTTCTGATGACAAACATCATGTGCAACGCCACGTCACCACATACACACATTGGTATCATGTTTCACTATTATCTATATCACTATGCTCCCTAAGTTTAGAGGCCTCACAGCCAATTGAGGTTGTTGATTTTGGATTTTGTCTTCTGATTTTGACTCGGTCGTGCGTGCAGTGGGTCCCCTTGGTCAGCGAAGGCGACTGGGTTGAGGCTTTCGGCGTGGAAAGGGCAGGTCTCGCGATAGAACTCTCTCGATCCCTCCCGTGTGCACCGAGGCGGAAAAAAGGGGAAGAGAGGGAGGCGTCCCCCGGAGCTGGATTTGTTGTTCCCCTTCACCTCCGGCAACCGTTTCACTTCACCTATGTTGTTCCCCTTCACCTCTGTTCTCATTCTCAGCGATCCAGTCGGCCAGCCCGTGACGGTGTCCTGGACTAGGGGGTCCCGGCCTAGTTGACTAGTCCATGGGCCGGACTCAAGGCCCGTTGAAGAACAGGGACTCCGGAAGTTTCCAACTCGAAGAACCGACGTGTCAAGCCTCACCGAAGACTTGGCGTGTACCCCAAGGATGCGAGATTCGGCGTGTATTCCCTTAATTGTAACCGACCATGTGTAACCCTAGATATCCCTGGTGTCTATATAAACCAGAGGGTTAGTCCGTAGGAAGGATCATTCATCATACCCCTAGGCTTAGACCACATCTTACGATCTCGAGGTAGATCAACTCTATACATCATCAATATAAATAAGAGCAGGACGTAGGGTTTTACCTCCATAGAGAGGGCCCGAACCTAGGTAATCACCGTGTCCTACGTTCCCTATTAAGCCATTGATCCGATCTCACAGCTCGGGCCCCCCTACCCGAGATCTGCCGGTTTTGACACCGACATTAGTGCTTTCATTGAGAGCTCGCTGTGTTGATCCCAATAGATTGATGGCTCGCTTGCAGATTGACAGCGATACTGGCCGCGGTGACATCTTCGTCCCCGGCCAGCTTTTTGTCTTCGGCGGCATCGTGCTGCACACCGACTCGACTGGCCATCTGCGCCGCGTTGAGAACTTCGCCCCGGATCAGGTCATCACGTTCGGGAACCTGGAGTACACCACGGACGCCCGAGGCGAGCTAGTCTTTTCGGGATGGACCTCAGATCGGCTCAAGGATCCCTCTGACGCGGAGGCTCCGGATGATATTCCCGATTTGATTCTCGAATCCGACCTTTCAGCAAACCCGATCCCGGAGATAGACCTAGCGATCATCGCTTCTTGCCCCGCCGCCACGCCCGCGGACCTTGGCTTCGAGCCGAGTTCGCCAATGGGCCCGACGGTGATTATCTCGTCGCATATGGCTGACGAGACCCCTTCTCCTGCCAACCAGGGATCGACCTCAGACGGGCAGGGTAACAACGCTGCGTCAGGCGGTCTGCGCAGACCACTCCAGATCGGCCCGGCCTATAGCCAGGTCTTGAGCGCGGAGGAGGTCTCACAGTTAAACGAGGTGCTTGACCGAATCCAAGACTTGGCGATCTCATCCGTCGTGTACGATCAGATCGGATGTAAAACCGACGATCGGGAAATTTCCGTCCCACCCACCACCCACTTAGCCGCCACGGTCGAAGACTTGACCGATGAGCTCGACTACGGCTCTGATGAAGCCACCGACATGGATGAAGATGTCTGTGGCGATACCGGAGCAAATCTGTCCACTAAAACCCGTACAGGGGATTGGGCAGCCACGTCCACATACAATGTCTATATGGTCGACACTCCTAAAAACAGCCCTCGGGATAAACCTAAGGAGAACCCTAAGCGTCGCCATCCAAAGAGGCGATCTAAAGGGAGTAATGGAAGCAAAAGTATGGCCAACACCATGGGCGTCGCCGATAATGCTGCTGCCCCCGACGCCACTGAGAACCCGGGCGAAGACAATCAAGCCTCGCCCGCCGAACCGAAGGAGCCCGTAGAGGCACCTGCGGATGATGATCTCGAGGACATGGGCACTCTCAACGATGGATCAGATAGAAATTACCTTCCCGAATTCGAGGACGATTTAAGCCTCGGACCCGAAGACTTCATGGTACCCATAAGCCCATCCGAACAGGCACGGTTCCGGCGACGGTTACTCGCAGCTGCGCGAAGCATGAAGAGGAAGCAGCAAGAGCTGTACACCCATGAGAACGCGCTCAACGACAAATGGGTAAAAGTCCTCGAAGCCGAAGCCAAAGCCGATCTCGAGGCTCGACGTACCGCTGCCAAGTCATACCCCAAAAGACGGCTGCTGCCCGACTTCGACGACGAGGCGGCAAACGACGAGCTGTTTACGCACGACAATACAGGACAGGCCGATCGCCCCCCTAGAGGACGAGACAGGCCAGCAAGGGCAAACACAGAACCCCCTGCAAAAACCCGCCCTCACGGCAAGAGCGCGGTGGGCTTCAACGCCCCCTATGATCTGCGCGACAAAATACAGGCAAATAAAGCCCCTCCCCGATCCATATATGGTTTGCGGGACCATGCACCCGCTGGCCTAGAAGGCTATGACGCCTGGTTGGACAGGCACGACAGAGCTCGGGAGAAGATGCGGGGCAGGACATTAGCCAACGCACGGCCAGATATTACTCGTTTTCAAAGGCCCCGCACATCCGGTCTGTTTTACAGACGAGGTCATGGAACATCAGTTCCCGGAAGGGTTTAAACCCATTAACATCGACCAATACGATGGAACGACCGACCCGGCTATCTGGATTGAGGATTTTCTCCTCCACATACATATGGCCCGAGGTGATGACCTCGACGCGATAAAATGCTTGCCGCTCAAACTTAAAGGACCGGTGCTACTTGTAGCTTGCGTTGGTATTTCCCCAAAGAGGAAGGGATGATGCATCACAGTAGAGATAAGTATTTCCCTCAGTTATGAAACCAAGGTTATCAAACCAGTAGGAGAATCAAACAACACCTCGTTAGCAGTACCTGCGCACAAACAACAAATCCTTGCACCCAACACAAACGAGAGGTTGTCAATCTCTCGGCGGTAAATTGCAAGATTAAATTGTATGTGATAGATAGATAGATAGATAGATTGAAACAAAAATACAAAATAAAATAAATAAAGGAAAATGGCAGCAATATTTTTAGGGTTTTAGTAATATGATTTAGATAGACCCGGGGGCCATAGGTTTCACTAGAGGCTTCTCTCGAGAAAATAGCATACGGTGGGTAAACAAATTACTGTTGGGCAATTGCTAGAAAAGCAAATAATCATGACGATATCCAAGGCAATGATCATGTATATAGGCATCACGTCCAAGATTAGTAGACCGACTCCTGCCTGCATCTACTACTATTACTCCACACATCGACCGCTATCCAGCATGCATCTAGTGTATTAAGTCCATAAGAACGGAGTAATGCCTTAAGAACGATGACATGATGTAGACAAGATAAACTCATGTATGAATAAACCCCATCTTTTTACCCTTAGTAGCAATGATACATACGTGTCATGTCCCTTTCTGTCACTG
This sequence comes from Elymus sibiricus, assembly GCA_039707655.1. Classification (NCBI taxonomy): domain Eukaryota; kingdom Viridiplantae; phylum Streptophyta; class Magnoliopsida; order Poales; family Poaceae; genus Elymus; species Elymus sibiricus. Next base: position 224,856,044 of record CM077670.1, on the reverse strand, counting down.
GGATTGAGCACCGCAAGATCGAACCCACTACAAAGCACCTCTTCCCATGGCAAGATAAATCAATCTAGTTGGCCAAACCAAATCAATAGATCGGAGAAGAAATACGAGGCTATAATAATCATGCATAAAAGAGTGCAGCAAAGACTCAAATAATTTCAAGGATAATCTGATCATAAACTCACAATTCATCGGATCCCAACAAACACACCGCAAAAAGTGATTACATCGGATGGAACTCCAAGAACATCGAGGAGAACATTGTATTGAAGATCAAAAAGAGAGAAGAAGTCATCTAGCTACTGCCTATGGACCCGAAGGTCTATGGTAAACTACTCACGCATCATCGGAAGGGCAGCAAGGTTGATGTAGAACCCCTCCGTGATCGATTCCCCCTCCGGCGGAGTACCGGAGAAAGCCTCCAGATGGGATCTCTCTGGAACAGAAACTTGCGGCGGCGGAAAAAGTATTTCGTGGACTCCCCTAAGGGTTTCTAATTTTTTTTCTGAATTTATAGTGCTGGAATTAGGCCAAACGGAGCTGGGTGGGCCCCATGAGGTACCAGGGCGCGCCACCCCCCCTGGGGCACGCCCTGGTGCCTCGTGGCCCACTCCATCTTCTGGCCCTCTCCCGAAGCTTTCAGTGTTTATCTTGTCCAATAAAAAATCTACAAAAAGTTTCATGGCATTTGGACTTCGTTTGGTATTGATTTTCTGTAAAACAAAAACAGGGCAGAAAACAGCAACTGGCACTGGGCACTAAGTTAATAGGTTAGTCTCCAAAAATGATATATAATTGTTGTAAATGATTATAAAAACATCCAAGATTGATATTATAACAGCATGGAACAATCAAAAATTATAGATACGTTGGAGACGTATCAGCATCCCCAAGCTTAATTCCTGCTCGTCCTCGAGTAGGTAAATGATAAAAACAGAATTTTTGATGTGGAATGCTGCCTAACATATTCATCACATATTCTTTTCTTTTGTAGCATGGACATTGGACTTGAATGATTCAAAGCAATAGTCTATAATTTGACATGAAGATATAAATACTCAAGCATGCTAACAAGCAACCATGTCTTTCAAAATATCAATGCTAAAGAAAGTTATCCCTAGCCCATTATGCTCAATCATTGATCCATTCATGAAACTCACTCAAATATTAGCTACATCCAATGCACAAGTATGACAATAGTGCTCTCTAGTTGGTGCTTTTGTAAGAGAAGATGGAGACTCAAATAAAATAAAAATTGCATAAAAGTAAATAGATAGGCCCTTCGCAGAGGGAAGCAGAGATTTGTCAAATGTGCCAGAGCTCAAAGCTGAAATTAAAGAGATAAAAAACATTTTGAGAGGCATGCTTTTCCTGTCAACGAAAACGACCGAGAATTCCCAATATTTTCCATGCTAGACACATCATAGGTGGTTCCCAAACAGAAAGTAAATTTCATTTCCTTTCCACCATTCTTTCACAATCCATGGCTAGCCGTATCCACGGGTGCCCTCCATACCAACACTTTCCAAGGAATTTTGTTGTTATTAATTTGATTTCATTGTGGGACTGGGCATCCCTATTACCAACTATTCTCTCGTGCAATGACAAGTGAATAAACACTCATCGTGAGAATAACACACCTAGCATGGAAAATAATGGCCACCCCCTGCCGCTTCATGAGCGGTACGGGCACACAAAACAGAAAAATTATTTTGAAAATTAGAGTTGGCACACGCAAATTTACTTGGAACGGCATTGAAATACCGCATATAGGTAGATATACTGGACTCATTTGGCACAACTTGGGTTTAAGGAGTTTGGATGCACAAGCAGTATTTCCGCTTAGTACAAATGAAGGCTAGCAAAAGATTGAGAAGCAACCAACCAAAAAGTGAAAACGGTCATAAACATGCATTGAACACAACTAACACCGAATAATGCACCATAAGTAGGATATAATTTTATTGCATAACTAATGACTCAACGTGCATGCATAGGGAATCACAAACCTTAACACTAATATTCTTACTAAATCACAATTACTCACCAACATGGCTCACATATTATCATTTCCATATCGCAAAACTATTGCAATGAATCAAACTTCTCATATCCAATGATCTATATGAAAGTTTTTATTTATATCCCTCTTGAATATTCATCACTTTGGGACCAATTTCATATCTTGTGCAAATTACCGTTAATATTATCATCTCTCAAAAAGATTTAAGTGAAGCATGAGAGTGCAAATATTTCTTCAAAATTCCAATCTTATCAATTCTCAAAATAATATAAGTGAAGCATGAGAATTCATTTCTTCAAAATTTTAATCAACTCTCAAAATAATATAAGTGAAGCATGAGAGTTTATTTCTTCAAAATTTAGCCACCACCGTGCTCAAAAAGATTTAAGTGAAGCACTAGAGCAACTGCCAAGCTCAAAAAATTTAAGTGAAGCACATAGAGTATTCTAACAAATTATGATGATAAACGTGTGGCTCTCTCAAGAAAGGTGTGTTCAGCAAAGATGATTGTGACAAACTAAAAAGCAAACAAAGCAAAGACTCATATAATACAAGATGCTCCAAGCAAAACTCATATCATGTGACGAATAAAAATATAGCTCCAAGTAAAATTACCGATGGTTGGTAGAAGAAAGAGGGGATGCCTTCCGGGGCATCCCCAAGCTTAGACACTTGAATCTTCCTAGAATATTACCTTGGGGTGCCTCGGGCATCCCCAAGCTTAGGCTTTTGCTACTCCTTATTCCTTCATCCATCGTGATCTCACCCAAAACTTGAAAACTTCAATCACACAAAACTCAACAAAACCTTCGTGAGATCCGTTAGTATAACAAAATAAATCACTACTATATGTACTGTTGCAAACCCATTCATATTTTATTTTTGCATTATACCTACTGTACTCTAACTTCACCATGGCTTATACCCCCTGATACAATCCATAGATTCATCAAAACAAGCAAGTAGTGCATCAAAAACAGAATCTGTCAAAAACAGAATAGTCTGTAGAAATCTGAATTATGGTCATACTTTTGTAACTCCAAAAAATCTGAAAAATTAGGACGACGTGGGCAATTCATATATCAATATTGTGTAAAACATTCAGAAGGTTCTGACGTTCCAGAGAAAAACCAAAATTCCAGCACTGGACGCAAAACTTTCTGTTTTCAAACAGCATCAATTATACTATCTTCCAAATCATCCCAAAGGTTTTACTTGGCACAAACACTAATTAAAAACACAAAAACACAATCATACCAGTAGCATGACAGTGAAAACACACAATAACAGAAAAAATTTATTTTATTCATTGGGTTGCCTCCCAACAAGCGCTATTGTTTTATGCCCCTAGCTAGGCATAAGATTTCAATGATGCTCACATGAAAGATAATAATTGAAACACAAAGAGAGCATCATGTTGCATGTGAAAAACATATTTAAGTCTAACATACTTCCTATGCATAGGCATTTTATAAGCAAACAAATTATCATGGAAAGCAATTTCTAGCATATGCAAAGGAGAAGAATAAAACATTGACAATCTCAACATAACGAGAGGTAATTTAGTAACATGAAAATTTCTACAACCATATTTTCCTCTCTCATAATAATTACATGTAGGATCATAATCAAATTCAACAATATAGCTATCATATAAAATTTTCTCTCCATGATCCACATGCATAAAAAATTTATTATCTTCCAAAATAGTGGGATTATCATCAACGAAAGTTATGACCTCTACAAACCCACTTTTATCAAAAATTTCATAAGATTGATAATTCTCCAAAGTAGTGGGATCATTTTTACCTAAAGTTGACGCTCTTCCAAACCCACTTTTAATAGTGTTGCAAATTTTATTATCAATAACATATTCATCATGAGGCTTAAATAAATTTTCAAGATCATAAAAAGCATCATCACCCCAATCATGATCATTGCAATAAGTAGTGCTCATAACAAAATTATCATCCTCAAGCTTGTAGTTTTGCATATTATTAGCACAATTGACATTCATAGAATTTATAATAACATTATCGCAATCATGCTTTTCATTTAAGGAGCTATCAAGCGTGGGTGCAATATAAATAATTTCATTTTTAACATAAGGAACTATAGCAAGTTCATCTCCATAAGCATCATTAAATTTGGCATCATGGCCATGAGAATAGTAAGCATCATGTTCATTAAGAGGGGATATTTCAATCGAATCATCGGAATCATAATTATCTGTAGATTCATGTGTATCATTATTCTCTTCCAAAGCAGCAGACATTCTCTCAATAAATTCACTAACATAGGCATTAGATGCATAATTTTCATAGCAATACTTAAGTATGGCAAAATTTTCAGATTTGTAGAAAGTAATATCATACTTTTCAATCAAAGAAGCAACTTCATAAGCACCCTTAAAAGCAACAAATTCTTCAATTTGTTCGATATCATAGTAATTATAAACACCCTTAGCATAAGAAAACAAGATTTCATTATCATTAAACTCACATAGGTAGGGAAGGTGTTTTTTAGCATTCTTAGAGCAACAAGTAAAATCATAAATTTCACATAGATTCCAAGCAAACAATTTATTTGACGCCATAAGAGTCTCCCTTTTTCAGACAAACGGTGACGCACAAAATGAGCATGCTCATCTAAAGATTTTCCCTCAACTAAACTAGTTGGGGTTTCAGCACGAGCACGAATGGATAGAAGATGATCCAAGTAGTAAACTTTAAGTGGATCCATATCAATAGATTTTTAGCAAGCGAAGATGCAAGCAAATAGAAGGCACATGGCAACACAAGCAAAGATAGCAAACAAGCAAAAAGGCAAACGGAAAATATTTTTGTATTTTTGTAAAAACTTTTTAGAAGTGGGGGAGATGAAAACGAGAGGCAAATGGCAAATAAAGTAAATGCAAGGAGATGAGAGTTTATGCAAAGGTACTTGATAGATGTTGATGATGTCTCCCCGGTAACGGCACCAGAAATTCTTCCTGCTACTTGTAGCTTGCGTTGGTATTTCCCCGAAGAGGAAGGGATGATGCATCACAGTAGAGATAAGTATTTCCCTCAGTTATGAAACCAAGGTTATCGAACCAGTACGAGAATCACACAACACCTCGTTAGCAGTACCTGCGCACAAACAACAAATCCTTGCACCCAACGCAAACGAGAGGTTGTCAATCTCTCGGCGGTAAATTGCAAGATTAAATTGTATGTGATAGATAGATTGAAACAAAAATACAAAATAAAATAAATAAAGGAAAATGGCAGCAATATTTTTAGGGTTTTAGTAATATGATTTAGATAGACCCGTGGGCCATAGGTTTCACTAGAGGCTTCTCTCGAGAAAATAGCATACGGTGGGTAGACAAATTACTGTTGGGCAATTGATAGAAAAGCAAATAATCATGACGATATCCAAGGCAATGATCATGTATATAGGCATCATGTCCAAGATTAGTAGACCGACTCCTGCCTGCATCTACTACTATTACTCCACACATCGACCGCTATCCAGCATGCATCTAGTGTATTAAGTCCATAAGAACGGAGTAATGCCTTAAGAACGATGACATGATGTAGACAAGATAAACTCACGTATGAATAAACCCCATCTTTTTACCCTTAGTAGCAACGATACATACGTGTCATGTCCCTTTCTGTCACTGGGATTGAGCACCGCAAGTTCGAACCCACTACAAAGCACCTCTTCCCATGGCAAGATAAATCAATCTAGTTGGCCAAACCAAATCAATAGATCGGAGAAGAAATACGAGGCTATAATAATCATGCATAAAAGAGTGCAGCAAAGACTCAAATAATTTCATGGATAATCTGATCATAAACTCACAGTTCATCGGATCCCAACAAACACACCGCAAAAAGTGATTACATAGGATGGAACTCCAAGAACATCGAGGAGAACATTGTATTGAAGATCAAAAAGAGAGAAGAAGCCATCTAGCTACTGCCTATGGACCCGAAGGTCTGTGGTAAACTACTCACGCATCATCGGAAGGGCGGCAAGGTTGATGTAGAACCCCTCCGTGATCGATTCCCCCTCCGGCGGAGTACCGGAGAAAGCCTCCAGATGGGATCTCTCTGGAACAGAAACTTGCGGCGGCGGAAAAAGTATTTCGTGGACTCCCCTAAGGGTTTCTGATTTTTTTTTCTGAATTTATAGTGCTGGAATTAGGTCAAACGGATCTGGGTGGGCCCCACGAGGTACCAGGGCGCGCCACCCCCCCTGGGGCGCGCCCTGGTGCCTCGTGGCCCACTCCTTCATCTTCTGGCCCTCTCCCGAAGCTTCCAGTGTTTATCTTGTCCAATAAAAAATCTCCAAAAAGTTTCATGGCATTTGGACTTCGTTTGGTATTGATTTTCTGTAAAACAAAAACAGGGCAGAAAACAGCAACTGGCACTGGGCACTAAGTTAATAGGTTAGTCTCCAAAAATGATATATAATTGTTGTAAATGATTATAAAAACATCCAAGATTGATATTATAACAACATGGAACAATAAAAAATTATAGATACGTTGGAGACGTATCAACCGGCAAGGCACTGGCTTAACAGCCTCACCAGCAACTCTATCGGAAGCTGGAAAGAACTGGAGGAAGCCTTTAGGGCAAATTTCCAGGGCACCTACGTGCGGCCCCCGGACGCCGACGACCTCAGTCACATTTTCAAGTAGGAGGGAGAATCTGCTCAGAAATTCTGGAATCGGTTCTTAACTAAAAAGAACCAGATTGTCGATTGCCCCGACGCCGAAGCTATTGCCGCATTGAAGCACAACATTCGGGACGAGTGGCTCGCCCGCCAGCTCGGGAAGGACAAGCCGAGAACTATGGCGGCCCTTACCTCTTTAATGACCCGCTTTTGCGCAGGCGAGGATAGTTGGCTTGCCTGCAGTTCCCACAGGAACGATCCCGACACCTCAGAGGCACGCGACGGAAACGGCAAACCCAGGCGCAACAAAAACAAGCGCCGAAATAAGCATGGTGGCAGTGATATCGAGGACCCAGCAGTCAATGCAGGGTTCAGCGGCCCACGAGCTAGACCCAAGAAAAAGCCCTTTAAAGGGAACAAGGATGGCCCTAGCGCCCTGGATAGAATACTGGATAGGTCTTGCCAAATTCACGGCACCTCGGACAAGCCCGCCAACAACACCAATCGAAATTGTTGGGTGTTTAAACAGGCCGGCAAGGCATTTACCGAGGAACCAACCAGGAGCGGGTCCCGCAGCGATGACGAGGATGAACCTCGCAGGCCAAGCAGCGACAGCCAAAAGCAATTCCCTTCCGACGTTAAAAACGTGAACATGATCTATGTTACACATATCCCTAAGAAGGAACGGAAGCGAGCACTTCGGGACGTCTACGCCATAGAGCCTGTAGCCCCGAAGTACAACCCTTGGTCGGCTTACCCGATCACTTTCGACAAAAAGGACCATCCGACCAGTATCCGTCATGGCAGGTCTGCAGCCTTGGTCCTATACCGCATTATCGATGGATTCCACCTAACCCGCGTCCTAATGGACGGCGGAAGCAGTTTGAACCTGATCTATGCTGACACTATCAGGAAGATGGGCATCAATTCATCACGAATTAAGCCCAGCAACACCACATTCAAGGGTGTTATACCTGGCGTGGAGGCCCAATGCACGGGTGCCGTAACGCTGGAAGTAGTCTTCGGCTCTCGCGAGAATTTCCGAAGCGAGGACTTAATCTTCGACATCGTCCCCTTCCGCAGCGGTTAGCACGCCTTGCTCGGTCGTACTGTGTTCACCCGCTTTAATGCGGTGCCGCACTACGCTCATCTGAAGCTCAAGATGCCAGTGCCCCACGGCGTCATTACCATTAATGGTAACACGGAGACCTCCCTCCGTACAGAAGAGAGGACAGCGGCTTTCGTAGCCAATTTCCAGGTGGCCGAGGAAGCTGCCCGACGTACAGCATAGCAGGCATTGCTCAGCTCTTCAAAGCGTGTGCGCACCGGCACCTCGGCCCCCGGCCAACCCCGCGTCGATCCTAAATAGGGACGCGTGCTCCCCGGTTCCCTTCTCTTGGTGGCAAGCTACATGGCTCGCATACATAACTTTGCACTTAAAATTCCATGGGGGACCGAGGAGCATATATTTAGCAAAGGGGTGCGTCATCTTGGAATGGCCGATCACCTGCATCCTAGTTATCTTTCGACGGCATATAAAGGCCAACCAGGACTCTCATCTTCGGCAGCGTCAAGCAGCCACACTCCGGCAGTTACCTCTTCGGGGGCTTCGCACCTCGGATGCGTTCTACGTAGTCGAGATGGATTAGCCAGGAGTGTTCACCAAGCCTTGGACTAGACAAGGTATAGCTGTTCTACAGCACGGAGGCGCAGACGTGCTGCAGGGAAGGCGCTGGGAATAGTCCTCGCTTTTCTAAAGCCCTGTACCAAATACCTCCCATTCTTCTTTTTACATACTCTCTGTATCTTGTAAGGTTCCTCCTGATATCAGCTCGGCATCTATGGCTATGCCTTAATGAATGAAAAGAACAGACCTTTTTTCGGTCTCCACACAAAATTATGTGTCGTTTCTTCTGCTTTTTGCCTTGTGAATGCGCAGGTTATCTCCCAGAGGGGGGGTGAATGGGAGATTATTAGAAATTCGTCAAACTCTGATGAATTTGACAAAGAACAGAGTGAAGAAATAGAAACGCAAAGGAAACTAAGTCATCACAAAAACAGAGTACATGCGAACAGGAAACATAAGAGTGAAGAACATGCAATCATACAATCATACAGGCATGAAGAATACGAACTGAGGAAATAAACGATAACATGATCAAATACTTCAGTTCAAATTCGTCTGAGGATAGATCACAAATTCTTCAGCAGCGGAATAAAGTAAGGGAGGGTGAGGAATTTGAAACCAGGTTGGCTCGGTGAAGACAATGGAATTTGGTAGACTAGTTCCAGTTGCGGCATCAACTGTACGTCTGGTTGAGGCGGCTGAGTCGCAACTCAGAGAACACTTAGTCCTCACCGTATTCCTCTTGAGCTAAGGTCACATAGACCTCGCCCAATCACTCGTGGTAAGTCTTCAAGGTAGACTTCCAAAACCTTCATAGACTTGTTCACCGGCACGCCACAATTATTCTTGGGTGCTCAGAACATGACGCCTAACTGTCTGGAGGAATGACAGTCCTCAAAGGTAACAAGCGTCGGATCACACAGATCAATCTCTTCAGTGATGCTCAATCACTTAGGCTCTGGTTGGGTTTTTCCTCACTTGGGTTCTTACAAAGTCGTCAGAGGATGGGTTGCTCTCAAATGACAAGTGTCAAGTTCTCTCGGAGCAGCCAACCAACAAGTGGTTAGGGGGGCAGCCATTTATAGCCAGGGGGCAACCCGACATAAAATGTCATAAATGCCCTTGTCTGATTCGACCATTGTCAGGATAAGGATCCACTCGACAGCTGGCACGCGGCGCAGCAACGGTCTGAAAATTGTACTCTCAATTCGTCAGGGCACTCAATTTCCTCACGATAGGCAGCTCGCACTGGCGAACTCCTAACTCCTCAGCCTGACCAAATTCGTCAGCGACCAGATGAACTTCATCACTGTCGCTAGCAAATGCGTCAGCTGTACTGGAGATTTCCAAAGGCTTCACTCGAAGCAGCTTGTGTATGGGTTTCGGTAAGTTTGAGCATCACTTTGGAAATGTGAAATATGTTTCACCTAGACCCCCTTTAACAGTACGGTTTTTCCTATGACTCAAATAAGAAGAAAAGAAACTACGAAAACCAAAGTCTTCAAGCTTCAAAGTCTTTACATCAATTTCTTCAAAGGCCGTACCAATTTCATCATCAAATTCTTCACTTGAAGGAATCTAATTTTAGGGGTAGTCTTCCATGTGTTAAACCAAATCTTCAGGGACTCTGTCTCCTGTGTATACTCACAAACACATTAGTTCCTCAACCTATTTGTCTTCAATACTCCAAAGCCACTAAGGGGGCACTTGATGCACTTACAGTCTCCCCCTTTTTGATGATTGATGACAAATTGGTTAGGCTTTCAACGGGAGTAAAAATAATTGAAATGTAAGTACAGAGTTTGAAGAAATTGATTACAAGATATTGAGGAACTCCCCCTGAAGATGTGCATATGAGGAATTTGCTTTGGATTGCAAATGCACATGGTAGGTTGAAATTGTGGAGATCTCCCCCTATATCTTAGAATCCAATCATGCATGATCATAAGATATTTGAAGCATATGAATGCATGATGAAAATTGGTGTCTGAGGAAATTGTGCATGCATTAGCAGATATAGTTATGTTCAGAGCATGCATATAAAACATTGCAAAAGAGTCAGACAGCCAACAGTTATTTAAGTTACAACTCATCAAAGAGCAAATCCATCAAAGTTCAAGAGTTGCAACTTAAGCAAAAACAGCCCATATAACGACCCGCTTGAAGACTAACTCACACTTCTCCCCCTTTGTCATCACATGACCAAAAGGAGACAAGGTGAGGACTAACGCCCCTGAAGAAAATCATCGCGATGAAGACTAGGGAGCGCCAGCGTTGTTGGGGTCGCGCGATGTAGGACCAGCCGCAGTGTCTTCAACGGCTTCATTTTCATCAGTCGTGCACGATGAAGACTCTGAACTCGGCATGAGAGGAGGAACTTTGGTGTTCTTGAACTTCTTCCTTGGAGGTTCTGCCCAGTCAAAGTTCATCTGGAAGTCCAAATCAGCAAGTTCTTCATCTGTTTTGAGGTGCGATAGGATGGCCCATGATCTGTCAAATATCTCATGAAGATAATAGCGGTTTTTGCGGACTGAGTTATGCGTCACAGTCATGTTGGCTTGCACAGGAGCAAACTGACGCTTAACCCATCTGTGATTTCTGTCCACTTTCTGATGAAGGCTTATGAGCAGCTCACGGTCCGTCATGACTCGTGGTGCTTCAGGTGAAGAAGCTGGCCTTGAAGCTTTTGCAGCGGTGTCCTGGCTAGCAGATTCATCAGCATTGGAGCTAGAGATTGGTTGACGAAATTGTCCATCAAGGGGACGAATTCCTTCATCTACTGCAGCCTTGCCCTTGCCAGGAACTGAGGAGATGGTGCTCTGAATAATTTCTACTTCAGGCAAATAGCACAGATGATTTTGCCTGTCTGCCTTGTAGTGAATTGCAGATCGGGATCTGATGAATCTCATGATCCATGGAGCATATGGCTTCAGATCAAAAGGCGACTGTGCCACGATGACCAAAGTCATCAGGAAGAAATCGTGAATATTAATGGGAGTACCATGAATGATGTGGAACAGCAGATTCTTCATAATTCCCACAACTTCTTTAGTATTGGAGTTGTGGCTCTTAATAGGACTGAGGGTTTTGGACAGAATGCGAAAAACGGTCCTTGGCACATATAGCAAGTCCTTCACTAAGAAGGTTGTCCTTGGAGCTTCTCCTTCAGCCATTGGCTTCATCAGCACTTGCATCAGGTGGTTTGGCAGTTCAGGTTCTTCATATATTCTCCTTGCTTCTTCATGGGGTGGTTCAACTGGGAGAGCTCGAAGAAGTTCTTCAATTCGAGCTTTGTAGTGAGTGTCTTCACTCATCCAGTCCAGTGCCCATGTAGCAATGTCCTCAGCCTCTCCAGAGAAATGCACGGTGGCGTAGAATTGAAGAATGAGTTCTTCATTCCAATCACAAACGTCAGAGCAGAAGCTGAGAAGTCCAGCATCGTGAAGAACAGCCAGAACCGGCCGAAAGCAGGCAATGACTCCATATCCACGTGAGGAATATGGCGATGCGGAAATACTTTGTTCTTGTCGAATAGCAATGAAGCATAGAAGTTCATCTGCGTCCTTGTCCAGAATCGCAGGCGCCTGATCTTGGCTGAGTCATAAGGGGACTCACCTATGAAGAAATTCTTCTCTTCGAAGAATTTGGCATTATCGAACTGAGGCCGCCTGAGGGTTCTGCCAATCTTAGGCATCACTGGCACTGGGTGAAGGTTATGCATCTTCTTGCGTACATCAAACACTGGTCGTGGGGACCCAGTGGAATCATTTGGATCTGTGACAGCAAGGGACTTGGCAATTTCTTCAGCAGTAGCAGTGGGAACAGTATCGGTGTCTTCTGAAGGAATTGAGTCTGCACGAGGAGGGGGTGCATTGACGACATCAACTGCTGGCTCATCTTGAGCAGTTTCATCAGCTGCTGCAGCTGGAATTTCTTCATCAATGGTTTGAAATGGTGATGGTTGTCTTTCCTCAGAGCCCGTATGAATTTCTTCAGTGACGGCAGGCGACTGAGGCACTTGCGTCAGAGGTGTGGTGAGGGGCAAATTTGGATGGAAGGCTTCTCAAAATTCATCAATGATCGGAGGGGTTGTAGCACCATCAACATCCACATCCTCTTCTGTTTCTTCACTACTTCCATATGAAGCAGTGGCATGTTCATCAGTCAACGGAACCTGTGAGGGCTTCCGAGACAGGACTTGGGGATGCGAAGCATCATCTTCAACTTCGATTTCTTCATCCACCTGCTTTGTGGTAGCAGCAGAGTGGGTTTCAGTGTCATCTGTATCAGCCTGAGGAATTTCATATTCCACCCCATACGGAACAATCTGAAGATTTTCATTGGCAGGAGTAGGGGGCGTTGATGAGATAGGTATGGCATCAATCGGAACATTTGAAGACATTGGAGTCATCTTCACTTTCTTCACAGTTGCTGTGTTGGTTGGTGGAGCTGAAGCTTTTCTCTTCTTTGCTTCCTTCTCAGCAGCCTTGGTCCGCTTCACTTCTGATGCAGAAGGAAGGGTGATATGCTTCACAGGTGAAGTCTTTGGTGGTGCTACTGCTGAGGAACTGGATGGTTCAATTTCTTCAGGCACGACTGATGCAGTCGCCCTGGCAATTTCTTCAGGAACAACTTCTCCAGTTGCCCTTTCCGATTCTTCAGGCGCAACCTCTGTTGCCCTGGCAGTCTCACTGGACTGAGCTATAGGCGATGGAGCTGAAAAAATGATGGGAGGCACCATGCCAAACTTGGCAGCCTCACACTGGTTGTGCTCATTGACCACTTTGGTGGTGGCTTGGATGAATCTATCGCGCACTCCACAGCAGTGACTTGACTGGCGTTGAAATTCTTCAGACAGCTGTTGAATTTCTGATTGCAAAGTCACGAGCTGCTGAGGGGAAATAGTGAGCATGTTCTTCCGCAGCTCCTTCTCTTTTTGCAGCTGCTGTTTCCTCACTAGTTTTGCTTGAGCAATTTTATGCTTCTCATTTAAAATGAAGGCAGAAAGCACATGACCCGGACCGGGAGGCAGATTCAATTCGTCAAGAGGCATATCTGGCTTGGTGCACTAGATGTCAATGAAGTCCAGAAGCTTCTTGGGGTCCAGCAGTAGTGGTACTGAAGAATTCTTTGCAATAGCAACTTGCTCTTGCTTTCTTTTGAGGAACTCAGCAAGCACCGAGGGCTTTCCAACAGCCCCTATAGCTGCATCCAGTGCCTCAGCTTGTGGGCAACCATCATCTTCATTGCCCAAGCTGAAGAAAAAGGTCACTGTTGGCCGTGGAACCAGGCCAAGTCCTAAGAGCAAGGCCGTTGTGCCTCAGGCTGACGAACATGGGATGGCAGATGAAGATGAGCTGGCAAGATGCGAGCACGACCGGTATTGAAGCTTTTGCTGCTGCCATTGAAGAACTTGTAGCAGGAGAAGGCACTGAAGATTTTGAGATCTTAGGTGCTGAAGCCTTTGAAGCAGCAGGCTGGGCCACTGAGGGCTTTGGGACTGAAGGCTTTGGCTTGCTGGCAGGCTTCTTTTGCATTGCCTTCTTTGGAGCACTTGCACTGCCACTAGCACCAGCTTCAGCTGAGGCCTTTGCAACCTTGTTGAATTCATCAATGGCCTTTTTGGCCTGTTTCTGCAACTTAGCTTGTTGCTTTGCCCATTCTTTGGGGAATTCTTCACCCCTACGGATGCTTGTTGGATGTGCAGTTTGGCCTTCAGCAAGTGGTGGACTGTTGCAAGGAGGCTTCACAGCAAAGTCCTTCATGTACTTGGTGGTGACAAAATTGTAATCCCTCCACTGGTATGTCCAGTATCTCTTTATCTTTTGCATACGCATTTTGCGTTGCTCCTTTGTTTCCTTTCCATGAGTTTCCTCATCTGGAGTGCAATATCCATCATAAAGACCATCCGGAATCTCAAAAGTTGTATGTTCCTCTTTCCGCTTGCCTCCCTTCTGAGGCCTTTTTCCATCAGCCATTTTCTTCAGCTGAGTTTTTTGAACTTTTGAGGACTCTGAAGATGTTTGAAGATTTTCCTCAAGCAATGCTGCAAATGAATTAATTTGATGAGAACCCAGTGATTCGTCAGCAGACATTGTACCTGTGAATAGAGTATAGTTGCGAGGAAATAGGGAAGAGTCACATGCGTTCTCAAAGATTTTCAAAATAAACCAGGTGAAGAAATTGACCCTTATCATCTTGACGCATTTCACTAAGTGTTCTTGACAAAGGTTCCAGAGTTGTACAGATTGAAGCAATTGCACAATTGAGGAATCTTGCTGTTAAGTGTAACTTAGGTGAAAATACTCAAGACTGGCCAGAAGGAAGTGCTGAAGAATTGGAAGAGTGGTAAAAACATCACTTGAAGATTTTGTGGCAGTAAAAAGATCAAACTTGGGCGGTAAAAATAAATTTTAATTACCCCAAGGATGAACTCGACGAACTGGATGACGAGGCGGAGGGAATCGTCAGTTCAGATCTTCCGTGCCCTAACTTGGCGACGAAAGACGGCTACGGCGGCGGCGGAGGTGAAGAAATCCGCGGCCGGCGTGAGTACGACGGCGAAGAAGTCGAGGCAGTGAAGCTCTTCCTCTCCGGCGACGATGAGATCCAGCGGCGGCGCTAGGGTTTGAGAGCGACAGGGGCGCGAGAGTGAAAGGAGTTGAGGTTGACGGGGTCAAGCCTTTATATAGGCGCGGTAAAAACTGAGTGGCCCGAAAATTTTGGACGGATAAGCCCCTGGCGATTCACATCTGAGTGACACGCGTCACACATGCATTTTCATCTCAATCCACGCATGCGAAGCGCGGGATGAAGTTACTGTGGCAACCGCCAAAAATTGATTAGAATATTTTCAAAATGTGTTTGCAATTTCTTCAGCTGTCAAGGACACGGTGAAGACTTTGAACAGTGTCAAGTAGAACGCATATGAAGAGATTGTGAACAGAGTGGGTTGAGCTTAGCACAGAGGGGAATGGGTCCGATCACATCCACATAGATGACGAAAAACACGATTGAAGAATTAGCTATATGTGGATGCTCTTGAGGACATGAAAAACTCATATATATATATAGGTAAAGAACCAAAAGCAGTGAAGAATAACCTCAAATGACGAAATTGAAAAGATTGACGAAATTGCAAATGACGAAAATCTCAAATTTGAAGAACGTCAAAAAGAGGTGGTGGCGTTACCCACCGTATAAGAACTATAATGATTTCAGACACCGCGTACAATTGTCGTAGGGTTCTGAGAATCAAGTTCTTCATTAATTTCTTCACACTTAGAGGGTTAGTCTTCATTGATTGAAGAAAAACGTTACTTCGTGTGTTGTGCATCAAAGTCATCAAGAATGCATAAGCGTTAGGATGTGTGTCCTTTTCAAAGGACATTCGAAGATTCCAAGATGTTTAGCTCACACCGCAACATGCAAAACCTTCTCTCATCCAAGGGCTTTGTGAAGATATCTGCAAGCTGGTCTTCAGTCTTCACGTGGTCGATGACGATGTCTCCCTTCAGCACATGATCATGAAGAAAATGGTGACGAATCTCAATATGCTTCGTCCTTGAGTGTTGCACTGGGTTGTGGGCGATCTTGATGGCGCTCTCATTGTCGCAGAAGAGTGGCACTTTCTTCACGTTGACGCCATAGTCCTTGAGGGTTTGCTTCATCCATAGTAACTGAGAGCAGCAGGCGCCAGCAGCAATGTACTCAGCCTCGGCAGTAGAAAGTGAAACACAGTTCTGCTTCTTCGAAGACCAACATACAAGAGATCGTCCGAGGAAATGGCATGTGCCTGATGTTGACCTGCGGTCCACACGATCACCAGCATAATCAGAATCGGAATATCCAGCAAGATCAAGTGATGAGCCCTTGGGATACCATAATCAGAGCGTTGGGGTGTGAGCCAAATATCGAAGAATTCGTTTCACAGCCTGGTGGTGTGATTCCTTCGGTGACACTTGAAAGCGGGCACACATGCAAACGCTAAGCATAATATCTGGCCTAGATGCACATAGGTAAAGCAACGAACCAATGATGGAGCGATATACCTTCTAATCGAAATCTTTACCATTTTCGTCAGTGTTGAGTTGGCCATTTGTTGGCATTGGTATCTTGAGGCCTTTGCAATCTTGCATTCCGAATTTCTTCAGGTAGTCTCTGAGGTATTTCTCCTGAGATATGAAGATGCCATTGGGTTGTTGACGAATTTGAAGCCCGAGGAAGAATTTCAACTCCCCCATCATAGACATCCGATATTCTTCTTGCATCATATGAGCAAATTCGTCACTGTATTTCTTGTTAGTGCAACCAAAGATAATATCATCAACATATATTTGGCATATGAACAATTCACCATCATAAGATTTAGTAAAAAGAGTAGGGTCAAGTGAACCGGGCTTGAGCCCCTTTTTCTTCAGGAATTCCTTCAGTGTATCATACCAAGCCCTAGGGGCCTGCTTGAGGCCATAGAGAGCCTTGTTGAGTCTGAAGACTTTGTCAGGATGCTTTGGGTCCTCAAAACGTGGTGGTTGAGCAACATATACTTCTTCCTCAAGCTTACCATTGAGGAATGCACTTTTCACATCCATTTGATATAAGAGGATATCATGATGGTTAGCATATGCAAGCAATATACGAATGGCTTCAAGCCTAGCAACAGGTGCAAATGTTTCATCGAAATCAATACCCTCAACCTGTGTGTAGCCTTGAGCTACAAGACGGGCCTTATTCCTCACCACTTGGCCATTTTCGTCTTTTTTATTGCGGTAGATCCACTTAGTGCCGATGATATTGTGCTTGCGTGGATCAGGACGCTTGACAAGCTCCCACACATTGTTGAGCTCGAATTGACGCAATTCATCTTGCATTGCTTGAATCCATTCAGGTTCCAGAAAGGCTTCATCAACTTTGGTGGGCTCTGAAATAGAGACAAACGTGTAATGCCCACAAAAGTTAGCTAAATGTGAAGCTCTTGAGTGAGTGAGGGGACCAGGTGCATTGATGTTGTTGAGGATATTCTCAATCTGCACTTCATTCGCCACTCGTGGATGTGCTGGACGAGGGCCTTGTTGTTGTTGTTGCCGTGCAGAATCCTCAGCACCATTTTCATCAGGATGTTCATTTTCTTCACGACGAGGAACAACCACTTCTTCATCAGCAGCTATTTCTTCACTGGGCACAATTTCACCAGTGCCCATCAGCTTGATAGATTCCTCAGGTGGCATTTCATCTAGCATAGGAGGCAGGTGCTCTCTTTGCGAGTCGTTAGTTTCATCGAACCGCACATCTACAGTTTCAAAAACCTTGTGGTGGAAGGAGTTGAAGACTCTGTAGGTGTGCGAGTCCTTTCCGTAACCAAGCATAAAACCTTCATGTGCTTTCGGTGCAAATTTAGAATTGTGATGAGGATCTCTAATCCAGCATTTAGCACCGAAGACTTTGAAATAACTCACATTGGGTTTATTGTCAGTGAGGAGTTCATATGAGGTCTTCTTGAGGAATTTGTGAAGATATACCCGGTTGATGATGTGGAAAGCAGTGTCAATTGCCTCGGGCTAGAAGTGACGAGGAGTCTTGTATTCATCAAGCATAGTGCGCGCCATCTCGATGAGGGTTCTATTCTTGCGCTCCACGACTCCATTCTGCTGAGGAGTGTAGGGAGCAGAGAGCTCATGAGTAATACCAAGTTCATCAAGATAGTCGTCGAGGCCTGTGTTCTTGAACTCAGTGCCATTGTCACTTCTGATGTGGTTGATCTTGAGACCATAATTCGTCATGGCCCGATTGGAGAATCGTCTGAAGACATTCTGAACTTCAGTCTTGTAGGTGATGATGTGCACCCAGGTGTAGTGAGAGTAGTCATCAACAATGACGAATCCATAGAGAGATGCTGCATTGGTTAGTGTGGCATAATGTGTAGGACCAAACAAATCCATATGAAGCAATTCAAAAGGACGAGTAGTGGTCATGATTGTCTTCGCCTGGTGCTTGGCTCTGGTCATCTTTCCAGACTCACAAGCACCACAGAGGTGATCCTTGACAAATTTGACACCCTCGACGCCAATGATATGCTTCTTCTTGATGAGAGTGCTCAAATTCCTCATTCCAGCATGTCCAAGTCGTCGATGCCATAGCCAGCATTCCGAAGCTTTTGCCATTAGACATGTTGCAGGCTGAGGACCTGTAGAGAAATCTACAATATACAAGTCACCTCTCCTAAAGCCTTCGAAGACTTTGGATTTGTCAGATTCCAACAGCACAATGCATCTATATTTGCCAAAGATGACAATCATATCAAGATCACAAAGCATTGAGACAGACATGAGGTTGAATCCAAGGGACTCGACAAGCATCACCTTTTCCATGTGTTGATCCTTTGAAATGGCAACCTTATCTAGACCCAATACCTTGCTTTTTCCTTTGTCAGCATATGTGATATGCTTCAGATGAGATGGAGTAAGGGGAGCATCAGTGAGGAGATTCCTATCTCCAGTCATATGATTCATGCAGCCACTGTCTAAGACCCATTAAGTGGCTGAAGGTGTATCATCCTGTAGAAGCATTAGTCTGACTTACAAATTCATATGCTTCAAAGTGAAGAATATGATAATGTTCAATTTCGTCAGACAATTTCATCAATGAATAATATCTTAGCAGCATAAGGGATGTGTGAAATGAAGCATTCATTCCAGCATGATTAGCCTGCATCCCAACAGGCATTTTGTCAGGTCTTCAGCAAATTCATCAGACATTTAGTTGTCTAAAGACCTGACCCTGCAGAAGAGATTAGTTCTTCTTCTTAACCACCCACATCTGAATGGGTGGCTAAGAAGCAATGTGACGAAGTGCATTGATGGAGAACTTAGGCATTGAAGAATATGCATTTCTCTTCACAGGAGGGGTATAGTAATTGAATGAATACGCAGAGAAATTTCTCGAAGATTTATGAACATAATGGTTCGAAGAATAATGCTCATATTCATCAACCCGCTGTCTGTTTCCCTGTGAGACAGAGGCATTAGTGCGACCACAAGTGGGTTTGCGTCCATTTGACGACTTTGATCCCTATGAAGAATTTGCCCTGGGATGTTTCTTGTTCATTGGTGGTGTCATGATGACATTCACCTGAAGATTTTCCAGAAGGCTTTTGGGAACCCAGATTTTCTTCACAAGTGGACCGTTCCTGCAGTTAGTACCAATGAATCTGGCAAAGACCTCACCATTCTGATTCTTGAACAGTTTATAATTGGAGTCAAATGACTCATCTAAAGAATATGAAGAATCACAAGTATAGCCAGATAAAGTGGATGGGTCTACTGGAGGTCCCTTTGCAGCAACCCATGTGGTTTTGGGATACTGCTCAGGCTTCCAATACGAACCATCAGCATTGAGCTTTCTCTCAAAGGCAATACCCTCTTTCCTAGGGTTCCTGTGAAGAATTTGCTTTTTGAGCATGTCACACAGGGTTTGATGCCCTTTGAGGCTTTTATACATGCCAGTGACATACAATTCCTTTAGCCCTGCATTTTCATTAGTATCACTGGTGGCTTCCTCAGATGAGGGGTTAGTGGCCACCGTAGCAGTTGAAGCAATAGCAAGTACAGAAGCATTTGAACATTCAGCTGAAGAATTAGCATTATCACGTTCAAGGCATTTTAAGCATGGTGCAACAAATTCTTCTTGAGCGGTACTGATCTGTTGAGCGAGGAGTGAATCGTTTTCTTTTTGAAGATCATCATGAGACGCTCTCAGCTTCTCGAGATCTTGCTTCCTTTGAAGAAATTCATAGGACAGCTTCTCATGTTCAGCTGAGAGGGACACATGACGACTTTCAAGTTTGTCATATTGAGACTTAAGCCTTCTAAGATCCTCAGATAGGGCTTGACTACGATCCATTTCCTCGTCCAACAGGTCATCGCTTTTGTCTAGCAGTTTTTGAATCTTTTCCATGGCATGTTGCTGTTCAGTTGCAATTTTAGCAAGTTTCTTATAGCTTGGTTTAGATTCACACTCAGAGTCATCATCACTGGAGGTTTCAAAGTAAGCTTCTCATGAGGTTACCTTTGCACCTCGAGCCATGAAGCAATAGGTGGGAGCATAGTCATCAGCACAGTCATCATTGTTGGTGGAGATACCATTATCCTCAGTGTTGAAGATGGACTTGCTGACGTAGTCAGTAGCGAGTGCAAGGCTTGCCACACCAGTGTCAGACTCCTCCTCAGATTCCTCAGCTTGCTGATCATCAGATTCTTCTTCAGAATCCATTTCCTTCCCAAGGAATGCACGAGCTTTGCTAGAAGTAGTTTTCTTGTGAGATGAGGACTTTGATGAAGACTTTGAGGACTTTGATGAAGACTTTGAGGACTTCTTTTTCTTCCCATCAGACTCATCATCATCCCTGCTCTTCTCCTTCTTCTTCTGCCAAAGAGGGTAGTCGGCGATGTAGTGGCCTGGCTTCTTGCATTTGTGACAGGTTCTTTTGTTGTAGTCTCGAGCAGCCACTTCTCCAGTGTTCTTCGAGTCACACTTTGAAGATTTTCCGAATCTGTTCTTCTTGGAAAACTTCTAGAACTTCTTCACCAGCATAACCAGCTCTCTGCCAATTTCCTCAGCACCGTCAGAACTGCTCTCATATTCCTCTTCTTCTTCTTCAGATGAAGAAATTGCCTTGGCTTTTGCTTTAGCCTTCAGAGCACGGGGGCGACCATAGCTGGGTCCATACATGTCTCTCTTCTCTGCTTGCTGAAATTCATGTGTGTTGAGCCTCTCAAGAATGTCAGCAGGATCCAGTGACTTGTAATCTGGGCGCTCTTGAATCATCAGTGCCAAAGTGTCGAAGGAACTGTCCAGAGACCTCAGCAATTTCTTCACCACCTCATGATCGGTGATGTCAGCAGCACCAAGAGCTTGAAGCTCATTGGAGATATCAGTGAGGCGGCCGAAGATTTGTTGCACATTTTCATTGTCGAGTCTTTTGAAGGGATTGAAGAGATTGCGCAGAACATCAACTCAGGAGTCACGTTGAGTGGAAACACCCTCATTCACTTTTGAAAGCCGGTCCCAGATAAGCTTCGAGGTTTCCAGTGCACTCACTCTGCCATACTGTCCTTTGTTGAGATGACCACAAATGATGTTCTTCGCTTGAGAGTCCAGTTGCTTGAATCTCTTCACGTCAGCAGCATTGATACTCGGTGAAATGGTGGCGACGCCGTTCTCGACGACGAACCAGAGATCGTTGTCAATAGCCTCAAGATGCATTCGCATCTTGTTCTTCCAGTAGGGATAGTCTGTGCCATCGAAGATGGGGCACGCAGCGGAGACCTTGATCATACCTGCGGTCGACATAACTAAAACTCCAGTTGGTTAAACCAAAATCACACAGAACAAGGGAGCACCTTGCTCTGATACCAATTGAAAGTGCAGGTTATCTCCCAGAGGGGGGTGAATGGGAGATTATTAGAAATTCGTCAAACTCTGATGAATTTGACGAAGAACAGAGTGAAGAAATAGAAATGCAAAGGAAACTAAGTCATCACAGAAACAGAGTACATGCGAACAAGATACATAAGAGTGAAGAACATGCAATCATACAATCATACAGGCATGAAGAATACGAACTGAGGAAATAAACGATAACATGATAAATACTTCAGTTCAAATTCGTCAGAGGATAGATCACAAATTCTTCAGCAGCGGAATAAAGTAAGGGAGGGTGAGGAATTTGAAACCAGGTTGGCTCGGTGAAGACAATGGAATTTGGTAGACCAGTTCCAGTTGCTGCATCAACTGTACGTCTGGTTGAGGTGGCTGAGTCGCAACTCAGAGAACACTTAGTCCTCATTGTATTCCTCTTGAGCTAATGTCACTTAGACCTCGCCCAATCACACGTGGTAAGTCTTCAAGGTAGACTTCCAAAACCTTCACAGACTTGTTCACCGGCACACCACAATTACTCTTGGGTGCTCAGAACATGACGCCTAACCGTCTGGAGGAATGACAGTCCTCAAAGGTAACAAGCGTCGGATCACACAGATCAATCTCTTCAGTGATGCTCAATCACTTAGGCTCTGGTTGGGTTTTTCCTCACTTGGGTTCTTACAAAGTCGTCAGAGGATGGGTTGCTCTCAAATGACAAGTGTCAAGTTCTCTCGGAGCAGCCAACCAACAAGTGGTTGGGGGTGTCTATTTATAGCCAGGGGTCAACCCGACATAAAATGTCATAAATGCCCTTGTCTGATTCGACCGTTGTCAGGATAAGGATCCACTCGACAGCTGGCACGAGGCGCAGCAACAGTCTGAAAATTGTACTCTCAATTCGTGAGGGCACTCAATTTCCTCACGATAGGCAGCTCGCACTGGCGAACTCCTAACTCCTCAGCCTGACCAAATTTGTCAGTGACCAGATGAACTTCGTCACTGTTGCTAGCAAATGCGTCAGCTGTACTGGAGATTTCCAAAGGCTTCACTCGAAGCGGCTTGTGTATGGGTTTCAGTAAGTTTGAGCATCACTTTGGAAATGTGAAATATGTTTCACCTAGACCCCCTTTAACAATACGGTTTTTCCTATGACTCAAATAAGAAGAAAAGAAACTACAAAAACCAAAGTCTTCAAGCTTCAAAGTCTTCACATCAATTTCTACAAAGGCCGTACCAATTTCATCATCAAATTCTTCACTTGAATAAATCTATTTTTAGGGGTCGTCTTCCATGCGTTAAACCAAATCTTTAGGGACTCTATCTCCTGTGTATACTCACAAACACATTAGTTCCTCAACCTATTTGTCTTCAATACTCCAAAACCAGTAAGGGGGCACTTGATGCACTTACACCTTGTAGCAATATGGATACCGTTAGAAATATACAAGATGAGTCCAGCTTTCGACCGGGGGCTCGGATATGAAATCGAGCCTATGTTTAAGTCCAAAATCTGTTCGGCGTCTTGGATATTGCATTATATGCATCAGTTTCGAATCATGATTTTGGTCAATGATTGGGTTACCCGGCTCTTGTGCTTGCCTCCTACGTTCCGCTCTGTTCGGCTAGGTGTGCAAAGGGAGAACCACTGTGATTGTGCTTCCAGCTCAACCTGGTCAAGCACCTCAGTAGGAGAAAGTCGAAAATCAACTGTCACGATAAGCGTAAACTGGTCGGCTATCCAAAGACAATGTCAAACTATAAGCCATTAGTGGTTACGCCATGATAAACGAAGGTCTCTTGCTATACGAACCGATGTGTTCTAACTGGTGCACTTCGGCATGTCCGATCACCACTACACCGGGGGCTAGGTCAACTAGCCCAACTTTTCGAACTCCTATGACTAAGTGAAAGATATAAAGCCGCTATGGTCCGATTGCCTTGTTTCGCAAACGCGCAGCCGCCTCAGGGTACCGAGACGTCGGCTAAGGGTTTACGCATTTTTACGAAGCACCCCACGTAGTATCTACAAAGAGGGTAGACGCCGATGACCGGCCTCTTTCAGTATAAACGGTCACAAAGGAATAAAATAAAACTCGTCGGATGCAAACGACTAAATTAGCATACATAATAATTGTTTTTATAGCAGTTGCCATGGCGTACAAAAGAGGTTCTTTAGAACCGGAGCTCGGTCTTTGAGCATTGTACTTCGGTCTCCCGAGCCCCTTCACGGACCTCGGCAAGAAACTGCTTGGGCGTTCGGTTCTTCCCTTCGGGAGGCCCCGACGCGATAGCAAGCGGCTTGATCTTCGGGTAATGCGCCATGGTTGACGCATAAGCTCGCTCCGCGCCTTCCAGGCAGGCCGACCGCTTCCACTTCTCCACCTTGGGGCTCACGCCTCGCAACCTCTAAACCAAGCCGAATAGACTGGTCGGTAGTGGCTCCTGCAGCCAGAGATTGACGCAAATATCCTCCATCATTGGCCGAGCTATGCGGCACAACTCGGCCAGCTGCTTCATCTGATTATTCAGCTGCGAGGGATGCTCGGGTGCCTGGAATTGGGCCCAGAAGGCCTTCTCTACCGACTCCTCAGGGTGGGCAGCGAAGTAGGCGCCGGCGTCCGAGGCGCTCCGGGGAAGATCCCTGAAGACTTCTGAAGAACGCCAGACTTGCTTAAGATGGGCAAATCGATGATCACCGAAAATGCAGCGGAGCAGGTAGGGCTTACCAGCGGCGATATGCCTCACTTGCTGAAGCACTTCACGATCCTCCCTCGCCTGGGTCGTGGCCTCCTTGTAGGCCGAGCTCGCGGTCTCGAGCTCGGAGGCGAGCTTGTTCCTTTCCTCCTGGAGGGCGTCGCTCTGTTTGACCAGCCCCTCCAGGTCGCCCTCCACCTCCACTACCCGGGCCGCGTGCTTCTCATCGGCCTCCTTTTCCTTGGCCAGCGCTTTGCTGGCCTACCTTGCCATAGCCTTCTGCTGCTCGGCTTCTTACCGAGCTGCTTGCAGCTCGGACCGGAGTCTCTCAAGCTCCACGGAAGCTGCTGTAGTACATTCATAAAGCCTTTAGAGCTCAACGCAGTTGCATCCACACTTATAATATTACAATCAAATAATCCAAGCTCTTGCTTACCTTGAGATTGCTCCATCTGCTTCTTCATCAGATCCGCATCCTTCTCAGACTGGTCGAGCTTCTGGTTTAGCTCCTCCAACTCCCTTGAGGTGGATGCTGAAACCGAGGCCGAAACCTGCTAAAAGACAATGTTAGCTTCCTTGGACGATTTGATCCCCTGGTCGGCCCTGTGTATCCAACCAGGGTCTCGGGGGCTATTGTCCACACGTTTTTGATATACTACCCTTCCCTATAATCCCCGCGCAAGATTATCAAATCTACCTCGGGGCTTGGGGGCTACTATGGTTATACTTGTAACAAGTCTATGCAGTAGGCAATGTCTTCGAACATATCAAATTTTACTTATTCCCTAAAGACTATCACACACATCTAGTGCTAAGAAGTTCTGCGCATGTACGCGATTCTAAAACAAAAACTCAATTTGAGCTTACCTCAAAGCCTTTGTACAGGCCCTCGAAGGCCTCTCGAATACCGGCCTCTGCGGACCGGTAGTTCTTCAACGTCGCGCCTAGTATGGTGCGGTGCTCGGTTATGATGGCAGAGCTCGTCAGGGCCGCCTCCATCTCTTTGATCCATCCCGTGGACACCTGCCCTCCGGCAGGTCAGGATGGACGGGTCACCTCAGCCTCCTCCATCAGTGGAGGAGCCACCCCTGAGGTCGGCTGCCGAGGTGGCTCTGGGACAGCGGGAGCCGAGATTATTGGTTGTTCCTGCTCTTTCCCTCCTTTCAAGGAGGAGGTCTTCTTCGGCGTACCTCGGGAGGCTGAGGCCTCGGCCTCGGCCATGGAGGCATCAACACTGCCCCCCGTGGTAGTTATCGGTGGGCGGGCTGAGAGGTAGCCTCCCCTAGCCCATCGTGGGCCGTAGGGGAGGGATGATGCTCCTCCGAGGCGCTGCGAGGAGGGAGCCTGTTGGGGATGTATATCAGCATATAGACCCGGCAGGGTGTTAACCCGTCCGTAACGCAAGCTCAGCGGGTCAACTCACCACGGGACTGAAGGACTCTATATGGGCCGGCTTAATGAGGCCTGGCAAGGATAGGCCGGCTTAAGCAGTGGGCCGGCTCACCGGAACATGAGTAAGGAAGAAGACCGTCTTGGAGAACAAGTAGGAAAGAGTAGGAGGCGGGTCAAAGGACGATCCGGACTCTCATGTAATCTAGGGTTCCACCTGTGTATATAAAGGGAGCACCTGTATGAAAAAGGCTAAGTTGCAACCTCCTCGAGAGCTAGGTTAGCGAATCCGCATCCTTGTAATCGAGATCTACAGCAATATAATCAAGCAAGATGTAGGCTTTTACCTCCACCGTGAGGGGCCGAACCTGGGTAACCTGGCGTCTTCTCGTTCCCGATCAACCCTGTTAAGATTCCACACTTGTGCGATGGCCTCATCTCTAAGTCCTTTCACAAGGGCATCTGCCGTGACAAAACCACGACAGTTGGCGCCCACCGTGGGGCTCACGCACGGTGGAGTTGAGTTCTTAGCGGGATCTCTCCCAGGGTTCGGGAGGTACGCGGTTGGCATGATGACCAAGAGCCGCCGTGGGAAGTTCTACATCGACGATTCATACTAGGGCTCCGACGCCGACTCAATCGAGTACGGGTACTAGGTCCCCTTCGGCAAGATTCACACCTTCATCGGCGTGGTCGGCGAGCCGGCCGCCGGATTGGAGAATATCGCCGGCGTCGAGTCGGCACGCCGCGCTGGCCGACACCGCGCGAGACCCGGCCCGCGTCAAGCCGGCCCAAACCATGTCTTCGTCGGTTTCACCCAAGGGGTGGCCTTGTCGGAGAACTCCCTGTCTCAGGATGACACGCTCGTCCAATCTAACGGCGAGTCCTCGACGGGGGAAACCGAGTCAATTCTTCCGCTGCATGATGGAGGGCTTGGGCGCACGGACAACGTCTTTCCGGAGAGCCCTGATCCGCCTCGCTTCGTGGTGGTGTACATGGCGGGTTTCCAGGATCCAGTGCGTGACCTGGCCAATCCGACGGTGGGGCAGAATAACCTCCTGGCCGGCTCAGGAGGAGCCGGCGCCTCGGCCTCCGGCTCATAGAAGACCGGGGTTCAAGCACTCGCGGATTTGATGACTACACTGACAGCCCTGTTGACCGAGCCGGTCACTGCAGAGAACGCAGCGGCGCGCAACACGGAGATCACAAAGTGTCGCGAGCAGATGGCCAAGATCTAGGAGGACATCAATGCAGAGAACGCCTGCATGGCGCAGGAGCAGGCACAGATTGCTGCGTAGAAGCAGCGCTTGGATGAGGAGGCGCATTACCTGAACTACCGGCAGGCCGAGTCAGAGCTCGTCCACAGGAGGTGTCATCAGAGCTGGCTTCCGGCTAATCTTGAGCCAACTCAGCTGTTCACCACACCTCCGGCTCCGACTAACCCGGGGGCTGGGGTCATCCCCACGGGAGAGCCGCCTGTTCAGCAGCGAGAGCTGGCCTGGCATCGCACTCCGGATCAGCAATAGCAGCAGCCGTCTCACCGGTTCCAGACTCCAATTGGACACTACTCCAACCCGATCGATAACGTGCTGGCTGCAACCCACAACTTGTCGGCTATTCCGATCGAGGGGGACGGCCTGATTCAGACCGAGGCTAGGAACGCCATTGCAATGCTCAAGACAGCAGTGGTGCAGCAAGCCAATTACTCGCATAGCCAGTATCGGCTTCACTCAACCCCTCATCAGAGCCGCACCAGGAGTCAGCGCCCTGAATCTCCTGCGGTCTCCAGCAGCACACACCGCAGGAGAGCCGCCCAGCCACTGGCGGAGCAGCACCAGCCCAGGATCCCACCAGACGTTGCGGACGCCGCTCGGATTCTACGAGTGTGGGAGGAAGAAAACGCGCGTGCAGGGCACAACCCGCCGGCGCACATCAACACGCCGGCGCGAGTCAACCCGCCGCCGAATGCCAACCCACAGGAGGTGCAGCCCTCGCCCGACATAACCCGATCAGATGGCCGGCTTGGGGGCTCTTCGAGCCGCATGATCGGAACTCCCTGCTTGGTACCAGCGCTGCAAGAAGCGCGCATTCCCCTGGATTTCAAAGGGCCCCGCAAGGTTCCTAACTATACCGAATCTAGTGCCCACCAAGTGGATTGAAAGCTATGAGTTGGCAATGGACTTGTTGGGCGCAAGTGAGTCAGTCTTTGCGCATTACCTGCCTCTGATGTTGGAAGGCCCGGCACGTACCTGGATGAAAAATCTACCGGCGAATTCCATCAACACATGGCTGGAGCTGAAGGAGCGTTTCATCAAGAATTTCCAGGGAACCTATAAAAGGCCAACCACAATTGTGGATCTTGAGCGTTGTGTCCAGCGCGAGGACGAGTCGGTGCAACACTGGGCTCGCCGGGTTGCGGAGGTTATACACAGCTCAGATAGCATCTCGGCCGCCCAAGCAGTGCTCGTTCTGGAACGAACATGCAAGTTTCAGCCCCTGGTCCAGAAGCTCGGGCGGCTCAAGCGAAAGGTCTAGGACATGGGTGACCTCATGGATGTCTTAACCCGGCATGCAGAGTCGGATAACACCAAGGATCCGCTGTCGGATGAGGAGAAATCTGATAAGGGGAAGAAAACCGGTGGTAAGGGTCAGCAGCAGAACAATAGTAATGGTCAGAACAACAACGGCGGGAAACGTAAGGGTTATGATGGTAGCTCTAACCTGGTGGCGAATACAAACGCAGAGAACAAGGGTCAGCGTCAGAACGACGGCTCTAGGAGGCAGTCCACTGGTAATCGCCCTCTCACTTACGAGGAGGCTCTTAAGGCTCCTTGCCCCAAACACAGTTACAATGGTAAGCCATCCAGTCACTCCTGGGAAAATTGCTATGTCATGCAAGAGTTTGCCAAGAGGGTCTTCCAGAATCATCATAATGGAGGCGACAACGGCGGACAACCCGCCCAACAGGGACCCGGCTTCACAGAGGCCGGCTTGCAAGGGCCCTTCGGAGGACCCGGTTTCCTGGGGAACAGTGGCCAAGGCGGCGGGTTTCAGGGGGCTGGTAATACAGGAGGTGGCAATCAGAGAAGCAACCAGGGAAATCGGCATCAAGCTGGCGCGGCAGGGTTTTATAGTAACCCGAAGCAGTTAAATAGCGGACAGTATCATGTCTTCACCACCAGCACCTGTAAGCGGGATCGGAAGGTGCAGTGACGAGCCGCCCACACGGTTGAGCCGGCAACTCCTTACTATCTCAACTGGTCTAAGCAGCCGGTTACCTGGAGCAGGGCGGATCATCCAGTCCTACTCGATCACCCTAGCCACTTAGTTCTGGTGGTTGCGCCACAAGTCGGTGGTTACACCCTGACTAAGGTGCTCATGGACGGAGGCAGCAGCATCAACATTCTATACTACGACATGTTCAGATAGATGAATCTGTCCGATAAGCAGTTAACTCCGTCCTCTACAGTCTTTCACGGCATTGTTCCTGGCAAGTCGGCCTATCCCATGGGAAGAATTTCCCATGAGGTGGCTTTTGGCTCAGAGGATAACTGGCGTTCTGAGTTCCTGTCCTTTGAGGTGGTTAAACTTAAGAGCCCATACCACGCCTTATTTGGCCGACCGGCTTATGCACGGTTCATGGCGTGGCCGTGTTACGTTTACCTGAAAATGAAGATGCCAGGACCAAGGGGAACCATCACGGTGGAAGTCAACCGGAAGATTGCACTCGAGTGCAAGGAAGGAGACGCAGCTTATGCCGAGACGGCTTGCGCTGCAAAGGAGTTGCGGTATTATAAGGACAATGTTGACCCATCTGACAGGACATCCCTGAAGAAGCCCACTACGGAGTCAGACCCCCTGCTCAAGTTCAAGTCAGCCAGAGACACAAAGCAAGTTGATTTCACCCCAGGCAATTCTTCTGAGCAGTTCACCATCGGGGCAAATATGGATCCCAAATAGGAAAGCGCGCTCATCGAGTTCATCCGTGAGAACCGGGACATTTTTGCATGGAAACCTTCTGACATGCCAGGTGTACAGAGAGAACTCGCTGAGCACTCCCTTAATGTTGATCCCAAGTTCAAGCCAGTTCGCCAGTATCTCTATCGCTTTAATGAGGAAAGGCGGAAAGCTATTGGTGAAGAAGTGGCCCGGCTCCTAGCTGCCGGGTTCATTGTCGAAGTCTTCCATCCTGAATGGCTAGCTAACCCAGTGCTTGTTCTAAAGAAAAACGGGACTTGGCAGATGTGTGTTGATTACACAGAGCTGAATAAGGCTTGTCCTAGTGACCCCTTTGCCTTGCCCCGTATTGACCAGATCATTGATGCTACGGCTGGTTGTGAGAGTTTGTGCTTCCTGGATGCTTACTCTGGCTATCATCAGATCAAAATGAAGCCGGAAGACCAGGAAAAGACGGCTTTCATCACACCCTTTGGAGCTTTCTATTATACAACCATGCCGTTTGGTCTGAAGTGTGCGCAGGCGACTTACCAGCGCTGTGTCCAAAGCTGCTTTCATAAACAGATTGGGCGGAACGTTCATGCTTATGTTGATGACATTGTGGTTAAGTCCCACAAGAAAGAAACTCTGTTGGAGGATCTCAAGGAAACATTTGACAACCTCCGTGTCTACCAGATGAAGCTTAACCCGGAAACGTGTGTTTTTGGTGTCCCTACAGGAAAACTTCTGGGATTTCTTGTTTCCGAGCATGGCATTGAAGCTAACCCGGAAAAGATCAAGGCAATCACGACCCTGGCTAAGCTGGCCAGACTGAATGACGTGCAAAAGCTGGCTGGGCGGGTTGCGGCGCTAAGTCAGTTCATAAGCCGGCTTGGAGAGAAGGCAATTCCGTTATACCAGTTGCTTAAGAAATCAGATGACTTCGTCTGGAGTGATGCTGCTGATCAGGCTTTTGAGGCCCTTAAGAAGCAGTTGTCTGAGCCGCAAGTCCTTGCTGCCCCTCGTGAGAAGGAACCAATGTTGCTATATATTGCTGCCAGTAACAAAGCGGTAAGCGTGGCAGTCGTGGTAGAGCGCAAGGAGGATGGCAAGGAATATCCAGTCCAACACCCTGTGTATTATATCAGTGAGGTGTTAACCGAGTCCAAGCAGCGATATCCACATTGGCAGAAACTGGTCTACGGAGTATTTATGGCTAGCCGCAAGCTGAAGCATTACTTCCACAAACATCCAATCACTGTGGTCAGCTCAGTGCCTCTTGGGGATATAATCCAGAACCGGGAGGCGACAGGCCGGGTTGCTAAGTGGGCCATCTAGCTCGGTCCGCATCATCTCAAATACGTGCCCCGCACAGCAATCAAATCACAGGCGTTGGTGGATTTCATTAATGATTGGACAAAGTTGCAGGCTCCCGAAGAGAAGCCCGACACAACATACTGGTCCATACACTTTGACGGATCAAGGCAGCTCGAAGGCTCGGGGGCTGGAGTTGTGATTACTTCCCCCCGAGGAGATAAGTTCTGTTATGTTTTGAGACTCATGTTTCCCTGTACTAACAATGTAGCAGAATATGAGGCCTTGCTTCATGGGCTTCGGATGGCCAAGGAAATGAACCTGAGCTGGGTCAGGTGTTTGGGCGACTCAGACTTGGTGGCCCAGCAGGTTTCTGGTACTTGGGACTCCAAGGATCCCCTTATGGCGGCTTATCGGCACACGGTCACAAATATTGCTGGACACTTCAAAGGTTATCAAGTTGATCACATTGATCGCAGGCAGAACGAGGCGGCAGACGCACTCTCTCGCTTGGGTTCGCAGCGCAAGCCGGTGCCACCCAATGTGTTCCTGGACGTTTTGCACAACCCGTCTGTCAAGTTACCAACAGAGGAGGACTTGGCTGTTCCTGACCCGGAGGCGGCTCTAGTGGCTACTATCCACGCAATCCCTGATTGGACGGTCCCCTATTTGGCTTATCTAAGCCGGGGAGAACTGCCAACAGAGGAACTCCTTGCTTGGCAGATCATTAGACAATCCAAGTCTATGACTATTGTCAATGGCGAGTTGCACCGACGAAGCGTCACTGATGTTTTTCAGTGTTGTGTTTCACCTGAAGAAGGCCGCACAATTCTCAATGAGATTCACTCTGGCGATTGTGGACACCATGCCGGCTCAAGATCACTGGTCGCGAAGGCTTTCCGGCACGGTTTTTACTGGCTCACGGCTCATGCTGACGCAGAGGACATTGTCCGTAAGTGTGTTGGTTGCCAGAAGTATGCTCGCCAGGCCCATGTGCTGGCTCAAGACTTGAGGATGATCCCGATTACTTGGCCGTTTGTGGTCTGGGGGCTTGACATGGTGGGACCCTTCAAACGTTCTAAGAACAAGCATACGCACCTACTGGTGGTTGTGGACATGTTTACCAAGTGGGTGGAAGCAGAGCCGGTTAGCAACTGCGACGCGGCTATAGCTGTCAAGTTTCTGAAAAAGTTGATATTCCGGTTTGGCTACCCACACAGTATTATTACAGACAATGGAACCAATCTTTCCAAGGGATTCATGGAACAGTTCTGTCAACAAGAGCACATCCGGCTTGATCTAGCATCAGTTGCGCATCCCCAGTCTAACGGACAGGTAAAAAGGGCCAATCAGGAATTGCTGCGTGGTATCAAACACCGGCTCATGGTGCCTCTACAGCGCACGCCGGGCTGCTGGGAAGAAGAATTACCTTCGGTGCTTTGGAGCATACGGACTACTCCCAACAGGTCAATAGGCTATACGCCGTTTTTTCTAGTCTATGGTGCAGAAGTTGTACTTCCAAGTGATATTCGTCATGACTCCCCTCGCGTGGCGGCTTATGTAGAATCAGATAATGAGCAGGCTCGCCAAGATGCTCTTGATGCTCTGGAGGAAGCTCGTGACTTGGCCGCATCCAGATCAGCAATTTATTGGTAAGACCTACGTCGCTATCACAGCCGTAGAGTTTGAAGCCGTACTTTTCAGGAAGGTGACTTAGTGCTCCGTCTGATACAAGACCAGACAGGCATGCATAAGCTTTCACCACCTTGGGAAGGGCCCTTTGTGGTCAGCAAGAATCTCAACAATGGGTCATACTACCTGATTGATATATGTGAGGCGGATAAGTCACGTACCTCTGAGGAGGAAACAAGCCGGCCTTGGAACATTGCCCAGCTCCGGCCATACTACACCTAAGTCATTGACTAGGCCGCATCTTTTTACATACCTTTTATCATGTATATACCTCTTTTTGATCAAATAAAGTAACGACTAGCAGCACTGTGTAAAAGTGTGTTGTTTTGCTTCAAAATTTGTGTGCTGGATCTTTATTTGTTGATCTTGGTTACTTGGGGGCTTCTAACTCAATTGAGTTTAGCATACAAAACCCTTTAACCCGGCGAGATGCCACAAAGTTGGTTAAACCTACCTTTTAGCAAGATGCTACTCCCTAAAAAATGACCCGGCGTACGTCTGACGAATCAATCACATAGGTGACCCTGAGTTCGTCAGAGTTAAAACGTCCGATTGGTTGTGTGAGAGCCGGCTTTCAGAGAGCGAGGACAAACCAACAGGCCAAAGTGCCAGCTTCATGCAAGCATATTCCGGCTTGCGCTTTAGGAGCCGGCCGTTTCAAGTATATTCCGGCTTGTGCTTTAAGAGCCGGCTGTTTCAAGCATATTCCGGCTTACGAGCCGGCCGTTTTAAGCATATTCCGGCTTACGATTATGTTCTTTTGTTACACTCATCTCTGCATACATGCATACATCCATACAAAGCATTTATTTTAGTACATTTTGCAAACAGTAACAAAGATTACTTGTTGTTTACGTCACATCACATGCAGTTGTTATTGCAGCGGAATCACTCTATTGCAAGAGCCGACTCTCACAGCCCAAAAGAGGATTCGCAGAAGCACAAAGTGTTTATACAGGCAACCAACAAAGCACAGTACGTGATGGCACTGGCGTCAGTAACAAGTGTTTCAAGCTACTCTATTACAAGCCGCCCATCAGCTGCGGCCACGACAATATTTTTTACAAGTTTCGCCTCCAAAAGGATAAGCCGGCTGTCGGTTCTAAATCCGGCATATCTCATAGTAGGGGTCCTATGCTAGGCGTCTTGGAGCGATGGTAACATGGACACAGGATTTTACCCAGGTTCGGGCTCTCTCGAAGAGATAATACCCTACGTCCTGCTTTTGATTGTATTCATATGGGGTGTAGTACAGAGTACATGTATCTACCACGATATTGTTCTAATGAATATGAGTCGATCTATTGACTAGCCTGGCCTCGGTTTATATATGCACCGGAGGCCTAGGGTTTAGGAGAGTCTTTGGCTTGTGCACCAAGTCTTGTAGAGTCTTCCTTGTATGCGTCATGGGCTGCCCGAAGTGGCCCATTAGTGAACCGCCATGGGGGTCCTCGGCTCAACCCACCTGGTCGGGAGACGATGTGGTGAGTACCCCCTAGTCCAGGACACCGTCACCGGCGGTCTATGTCGCCGGGTCAGAGCCAGCGCCCGATGAAGTACCATGAGCCGGCTCTTCGCGGTCGTCGTCATCCTTCGCCTCTCGACTTGACTCGCCGGTCGACCACTGAATTGAGCATAATGCTTCAAGTAGGGCATCGGCGGTTATCAGGGAGGAAGGGTCGACTTCAGGGGCAAAAGTTGGCTTACGCGTGCGGGTTAAGGCCACCGGCTCATGATTTGGCGGCTCTATTCGTTCATTATCCTTCGAGTAAGGCGCCTGGTACCGGGTCAGATCGGCCTCTTCTGCAATCGCGGTGGCTGCAACCCAGGCATCTTTGATGCAGCGTTGGAAATCCTTCTTGGTAAAGGGCGTGTTGTCTACGTTGAACTCTGGGTAGCCGCCCACAATTTGAGCCGGGTCGAGCTCTGGCACGTATGCCTTGGCTCGAGCGAGCGCCGTCAGTGCCCCAGCGCGACAGCACGCCTTCTTTTCAGTCCTCAAACCACCTGGGCACAACAGATAGCTCTTTCAACATGTCCGCAATCAGTTGAGGTGGTGAGGTGGTGTTTTTTGCGGCCATGATGCATCGTGAGCCGCCTATGTATAGTTGTTCCACAAAGGTGTATACTGCCTTCAATTTCACCACTGGTTGCTGCACAAGAGTTTGATTCTTCCGACCTGGAAATGTAAGTACACACGATCAGACAAGCCGGCTCAGCATGTTTAAGTCGGAAATATTGACGTATGGTGGACTGTTTTGCTTCCCAGCACATGGCGGTGATTTGGCTTTTTAAAGTCCTCAGTTCTTGAGCTACCGGCTAAAGTTTGGCTTCGGCCTCTTCCGCTCGCGAAGCTTGGGCGGCTCTGGCAGCTTCAGTCTCTTGCAAGGTGTTCCTTACAATGACTAAAGACTTCTTGGCCTCAGCAGCGGATTCTTCAGCCTCTTTGCGCAATTTCTTCTCCTTCCTTGCTTCCTTTCGGAAGAAGGAAGCCTGGGCCTCCGTTTGATCTAGCATTTCCTGCAGGGCAGACTGTTATACAAAATATACATATGACCCGGGTCGCCCTAAAGGACAACCCGGCACACGGGGGCTACACGATTTCGAGCTTAAAATAAGGCAAGTTCCATGCAGCTGCAGGCACTCTACATGGCACTTGGGGGCTAATGCATCAATTGATCTATACTGCTTAGTTCTCAAGACCCGCCCGTCATGAATGACAAGCCGGCCTTTGGGGGCGTCGGGTGAAGTTCTACTTACAAGTCAAATTTTGAAGTCCCGGGTCATCATTTCATAATGACCCGGCCCTTGGGGGCTACATATATATATGGTACAAAACGAAGGGCGCAAAATTAACTCATATTTCCACTTGAAAGACGCTATCATGGCGATTTCTGTGTCCCGGCTTTCAAACAGCCGGGTCAGCACAGCCCGATGCAGGGTACTGGCATCTTGGTCTTCGAATGTAGAAAACT
Organism: Elymus sibiricus; assembly: GCA_039707655.1. NCBI lineage: Eukaryota > Viridiplantae > Streptophyta > Magnoliopsida > Poales > Poaceae > Elymus > Elymus sibiricus. Next base: position 224,820,307 of record CM077670.1, on the reverse strand, counting down.
CAAGACCCGTCTTCCCCTTGTCCTTCGGGGCCAGCTCAGGCTTGGCCGGAACTTTGGTAAGAGCGGTGGAGGATTCTGGTGCAGCAGTCTGCCGCTCACTCGTCACCACTACTTCTTCTTGAGCCGGCGCCTCGGGCTGCGGGGCGGGTTGGTCTTCAATTACATTTTCCCTCTCCTGAGCAGGAGGGGATGCGCGAGCCGGGCTCGTTGTGTCCAGGGGCGGCGGGCTATTCTGGACCGCCGGCTCGTCTTGGTTGATCAAGGTGGTCTCTCTCTCTCCTTGAGAGCCTGGTTGAATGACCGGGTCAGATGACCCGGCATGTGCTTTCTTCTTGATAGCCTTGGCACTGTATAAGAAACAAAGGAGTTATTCATTTAAAAGGGTGAGGAGTAAGAAATCATTATCACAAGAATGGTCAGTGCTTACCCAAGGTTGATGTTGAAAGCCGGCGCCCGCGTAGCGCTTGACTTGCCCGAGGAGTGGGATGTCTGATATGCCAAGTCATTTAAACATAAGGGCTCTTTGAAACGACCAGCTAGAGGAAAAGAGGAAGTTGGACTAAGAAACACCTCTGCCCATGCTCTACGGGATGGCGGCTCGTATGGGAGCCCGCCACTTAACTCGCCTTCACTGCTCCGGATCTTCCTTTTGGAGGTGCCGGCTTGCTGTGTTTTCTTCAAAACAAATTGGGGATCCAAATGAGCGTCCTGGTGTGAAAAAGGGACCTTACGGACGGCAACCTGGGGCTTCCTTCGAACCTTGCGGATCACAGCCCGGGTTTTCTTCCGAATAGGTATGGGAGAGTCAGAGTCTGAAGAGATCAAAGTTACCTCTGGCTCATTGGTGTGGCTAATTTCAGCTTCATCCTGAAGAGAAGGGGCGTCAGCAAGTTGAATAAAAAGATGACCAAGCGAGTCAAGTTCTACCTCAGCCTCATTTTCTACAGCCGGCTCATCCTGTTGCTCCACTGGGGTGGGGGCGGCTTGTCGAGGTTTCTTCCTCTTCCAAAACTTGTCGTCTGCCTACATTTGTGACAAGTAGGCAGTTCAGAATGAGATGAAGAAGGTGAGTCAAGAACAGAATAAGAAGGTGCAAGCACTTACTGAAGGCACATGATTAGTCAAGCAGAAGGGTGCTAGCCCGGTTTTGTTGCACTTCTCTTGAGGCTCTCCCAATAGTCTCTTGGTGGCCTTATTGATGTCACTCACAGATAAATTGACTTGGCTGAAGTGTTGAACGTCAGCCGGCTCACCAGTGTAATTACACATCAAGTCGCCCCTTTGGCTAAGGGGCTAGATTCGCCAGCTTACCCAGCATCGGGTCAGGTCGACCCCGGTAAGGCCGTTGGCAACCAAGGCCCTTATCTTAGAATAAATGGGGGCAATTTGCTTGCGTTCCTCTGTTGATGGCCAACCCGGAAAGGCCACCGTGGCATTGAACCGGTCCAGTCTGTAACCCGGCAGGGGGTTTTCATTTTGAGGAGCAGTGCTTTTGCAGTAGAACCAAGTCTTGTTCCAACCCTTGGGATGACTCGCCAGCTTGGCCTCAGGAATAGGGGTGTTTCTTCACCTTTGAATGGAAACGCCACCAAGTTCTATACTCGAGCCATCGGTGAACTCGGTCTGATGGTTGATGTAGAAAAACTCTCGAAAGAGAAGGACAGATGGCGCTATTTGGAGATACACTTCGCAGAAGACTTGAAACTGGCATAGATTTGTGATTGAATTGGGGCTAAGATCCTGCGGTCGGAGGTCAAAAAAGTTGAGGACGTCACGGAAGAATTTTGACCCGGGCGGCCGAAACCCCTTATGAAGATGATCTGCGAAGACCACCACTTGGTCCTGCTTAGGCTGGGGGGAGCTCTCTTCATTAGGCGCCCGCCAGCTGATTGTTGCTTGAGCCGGCAAGAGGCCTTGCCCCACGAGCTCGTTCAACATAAGAGTGGAGACCTGGGATCTGACCCAGTTGCAGGATTTGTCGGTCTTGGGGGCCATGGCGACTTCAAATTTTAACTGCAAAGGCAATAATGATAAGCCGGCATGTTAAGCTCATGAGGTGTAACCCGGCAAAGTAATGAGGCGATCATGGTTGCTAAAAGTCATGACCCGGATTTATACAAGCCACCAAAAGCAATGTTAAGCCAGCATGACAATGAGCCGATGTTGATGAATCAGTGGTGCGTTGGGTTTCTTCTAAGTGTTGAGCTAGCTATAAACAGGAATCTAATGGAGTAGTTGCCATTACGGATCTGAAAATACTACGGAAAAGAAAATTTAAATACCTAGGTGGGGATGGATATGAGGGCCCGTGGTCAATGCGGGTCTGTGGAAAATGATACAGAGATCTAGATGCGAAAAATGGCATCGCCGCAGTGCTAAAAGTATTTATTTAGGTGATTCAAATGCATTTGGATCTACTAATGAGAAAGGAGGATGAACGCTAATGAACACCGATGAACTACAGAAAAGAATGGGCGCTGTAGATTTGAAGGGAGAAGGGTTGGGGTGTACCTGGCCGCGGCGGTGGTGGCCGGAGTGTTTGGATGAGCTCCGGCGACGATTGGGCGGCGGAGAAGGATGCTGTTGAGGTCGTCACAGAGCTTGAGGGCGGCGGCGCTTCGGGTCTGCGAACGAGCGGATGCGAGGAAGAAGACGAGCCAAAGGTGAAAATGATAGTGGGGGTGAGCTGGCCTTTTATATAGGCACAGTAAAAAGTTAGAACGGCGGGTGCGGAGCCCCAAGCGGTGAAGTAATTTTCGGCTGTGGGCTCCTCGATTTTCGCGCCTGACAAGATGATACATACCCACTCAAAGATTTGATAGGACGTCATCCCAGATTTTGCGGAAGTGGATTGTGACGTCATGAGGGGAAAAGAGCTGAAAATGCTAAGTCTGAATCTGCAGGGGTGACCCGTCGATCTACTTAACCCGGCAAATTGAGTCGGCCCAGGACAGCGTTCTAAAGGACCGGCTTGGGAAGCATTTGGAGAGTATATTGCTAATGTTTTGCATTTTCAGGATGAAGTTTAACGTGAATAAATTCAAGTCAAACTGAGGGCTAATGTTGGGGATGTATATCAGCATATAGACCCGGCAGGGTGTTAACCCGGCCGTAACGCAAGCTCAGCGGGTCAACTCACCGCGGGACTGAAGGACTCTATATGGGCCGGCTTAACGAGGCCTGGCAAGGATAGGCCGTCTTAAGCAGTGGGCCGGCTCACCGGAAGATGAGTAGGGAAGAAGACCGTCTTGGAGAACAAGTAGGAAAGAGTAGGAGGCGGGTGAAAGGACGATCCGGACTCTCATGTAATCTAGGGTTCCACCTGTGTGTATAAAGGGGAGCACCTGTATGAAAAGGCTAAGTTGCAACCTCCTCGAGAGCTAGGTTAGCGAATCCGCATCCTTGTAATCGAGATCTACAACAATATAATCAAGCAGGACGTAGGCTTTTACCTCCACCGTGAGGGGCCGAACCTGGGTAACCCGGCGTCTTCTCGTTCCCGATCAACCCCGTTAAGCTTCCACACTTGTGCGATGGCCTCATCTCTAAGTCCTTTCACAAGGGCATCTGCCGTGACAAAACCACGACAGAGCCCGCTCGACGACGTCTTGTCGCTTGGATGGGAGCGTGGTGGGCTGCAAAATCTACTCGGTCAAAGGTTCAGGGGAGGAAGGCAATTGCAATATACAAGTAAATTGAAATACGTACCTCCTTGGCGGGGGTCTCTCCCTGCGGGGTCCGAAGACGTCGTCCTCTGACTCGGAGGGGACGACCTCGACCTCAGAAGGGGCCTTGGTGGAGATGGCGTCAGCAGCCTTTATCCGGCACTTTCTCTTTTGAGCCACGCCGGCCTCCGCGACATCCTCGGATGCCACCCTTTTTCTCTTAGGGGGGAGGTGCTCTCCTCCCCCTCGTCTTCTCCCTCTCCTTCCCCCTCTCCCGAAGAGAGGGTTTATATTTCGTCGGACTTGGCGTCCGAGGTATCTCGGATCCGAAGACTCGTCCTCTTCTTCCCTGACTCCCTTGCTTTCACAGGAGCCTTTGGGGGAACCGCGGCCAGCAGGGCCTGCAGCTCGGGGGATTGGTTGTCTTTGAAGAGTGGTGCTGCGCACCTAATGAGCGCCGCTTTTGGCGCCCACTTCTGCAAACAGAGTGGGAAGGTTCATACAAGCATAAAACAAGGAGTCATTATTGAAAAGGAAAAGATGAATAGTACCTCGGATGCGCCGTGGGCGGCGCTGTTGCCGCCGTCCGGCCCGGCTTCGGGGAATTCGTTCTGGGACGGCTTGAAGAGAGCCGTCCACATGCCGTCCAGGGAGGTGCGGAAGAAATGCCGCACTGGTGCTTCGTCTTCGGGCTTGTACAGCCACATGGGGGTGGCCCGATGTAGCGACCCGACCCAATACGGTCAAGTCTCTGTTTTTTCTGTGCCATCCGTGGATCAGTATGCTGGCACACACAGTACTTCGATGAAATACCATAACATCACATGTAAAATAAGTACCGTAGATCCAGAGTATACCTTATTTATCACAGTGAAAACAAAGCATAAGGGTGTGGAGTCCCATCAACGCCAATGGAAAGTTGAGTGTAGACCGTAACCCTATATCGTAACTCTTACTCGTCGTAGAAATATCTGCAACATGATAAGTTGCAGCCATGTAGGTCAGTACATTGAATGTACCGGCAAGATCACAATAGAAGGCAGATGAAAAGTCTATTCTATATGCAATATGGCTGTTGTAGCTCTAAGTCTTAGTTTTTTTTTGCATAAAAGCTGATTTTATTTTCCCTACAACAAAGAAATTTCAAGAGTCTTCACTACAGAGTTATCTAATATGACATGGTTTTGCCAACTGATGTCTCATAGCCCATAATTATAAGTTTCCCACAATTAATTATCAGTCCGGTGTTGAGAGTTCAGAGATAGATCCAAGTCCAGAGGCTCAAGTTGTCCATAACCGGGGACACGGCTAATCGATTAGGTTGTTACTCTGCAGAGTCTTGTGCACTTTACCCACAAGAATCGTTCCCTCCCTTTAAGTCCTCGCACTGCCGGGGTATTGAGAACATGACGAACGAAACATGGTCTTTCAGAGAGTTTCCCTGACCATGGACAGTGCCCATCCAATCCTACCTTTCAACTAAATCTACTAGCAACTGTCCCACCAGAGTCACAACTAAGATCAACCAAGCCAGAGCCCATAATGACTTGTGGCTGCACAGGTAAGCTTCCGGGCATGAAGTATTCTTCCGTCTCTTTGAGCCTGGGTGAATCTTTCCTCAAGATGTCATGGCGCTTCCCCATGCATCCCGGGTCATCCACTGGTTTCCCCAGGGTGCCCATCAAAACCATCCTCCACCCAGAGGTATATTGAATTCTTGTCTCGAGTCTTAAAGTCTTGAGGTCTTGTAGATGCAGGCCTTGAAGTTTCCATCTTGAAGTTGTCGTCATTGACGTAGAGTCCTCCTTCTCACACCACTCACAAACACTCATACCAATCCCCGTCTACTATAGCGTAGCATTAAAATAAATAACGTTCCCGAGGTTTAGTAATAGGGATGTGGGTTCCTTCCTCATGCTTCTACTCAACTACAAGATTCAATATAACTACTGGATGAAATGTTGAAAAGGTGACACTAAATGCAATAAAACATAGGTATGAAAAATATGGTCAAAGTAAACTTGCCTGGTACAAATTGATGAAGATTATATCGCTCTCAGAAATAACTTGATAGAACTATGCGTCACTCTCCGATGAAATCTATATTAATCAAACATTTCATTCATATAAGCATTCACTCTAGCAAGCATTCTAGCAATCAAAATAACAACCAACAAAGAAATCAATAAGAAAACCAAATAAAAATCCAAAGAAAACTTCAAAAGAAACTACTAAAGAAAACTCTAGGACTTAACTACACAACAACAAAATAGTTTATGTCCTAATTAAAGTTTAACAACAAAGAAAATACTAAACTAATAACTTAACAGAAAAGAAAATATAAAACAACCAAGCTAAAAGAAATAATTTAACTAGGGTTTTATCTAGCAAAAAGAAACACTTAAAAAGCTATTATAAAACCTAAGTTATTTAGTAAACAAGTTTTAACTAAGAGTTTAACTAAAACAATTTTATTTATTAATAAAACATTGTTTTTATTAACTAACAGAAGGTTTTATAAAAAATAAAATAAGTGACAAAAAGACTACTTTAAAATAAAAAGAAACTAGTTTTTTCTATCACTAAAACATGCATAAAGTGTTCTGTTTTTAAGTTCTAGTTTAGGCAGATCTAAATTATACTAAAAATTATTTTTATTAATTAACTAGTTAAATAAAACTTCTAGAAAAGATGAGCAAAAAGAATTAAATAAAAACCTATTTTTATTTAAAAGATATTAGCAAATCAAGTGATTTGAACAAATTTTATCAAATTCAATTTTAAACTATTCAAATTTGATCAAGCTTGAAATCTACAGAAACCAGACAAAATTTTAAATCTAATGCAAAAAGAATCACTCAAAAACAATTAAAAATATAAAATATAAAATAAATAAAAATAGAAAACAATATGTAAATAAAACATAAACTAAAAAAAAAGAAAAACGTTTCAGATCGGGCATTGGCTACGTGGCAGTGCCTGATTGGCCTAGGAGTTAGCGCGAGGGAGCAAACGAGTAGGCGGCCAAAACTTAATGGAACCACATCGGTTGGCTAAGTAAATAAAAAAACAGCCAGTTCACTTGAAATAAACTGAAACGGTACTGGGGATCTAATCTAACGCGTACAAATTAGATCGGATGGTGGAGAGGGGTTCCGAGGCTCACAGCAGCGGTGGAGACGAACTCCGGTGAGGTTGACGGCGACGGTGACTCGGGGTTGATGCGGGTGGTGCCTCCGGTGGTTCTCGAGCTCGGGGAAGTAGTTCGGGCGATGCAGAAGTCGACGGCGAGGCGAATGGTGGTGATGGCGGTGTTCAGGGGTGGCTAGGTGGTGCGGAACGACGGCAATGGCGGTGGCGGCAGAGGCGAACGACGGCGAGTGATTGCGGCGAGGTGAGGGCGAGATGGAGAGGGGTTCAGGGGGGAATCGAACGAGGGGCGTCGGAGCTTTATAGGGCGGGGTTCCTTGGGGCAGGGGGCTTGCTAAAATGGCAGGGGATTGGGGTGCGACGGCGATCTCCGGCGAGAGGGAAAGGGATCAGGCGGGGAGAAAGGTGAGCGCGGGCAGGGTGGGAGCGGTCGGTGGGGCCCGGTGTCAGAGAGAGAGAGGGATCCGATCGGATCGGATGGCCGATCCGATTGGGATTCGGTGCGAAGTGGATCTGGGCAAGATCAGCTAGGTGGGCCACGCGCGCTGGGTTTCCCTTTTAAAACCTTTTTTTTCCTATTTTTGAATTACACAAGAAGAAAAGAAAATAAATAAAAATATCCTATAGACATATAATATACCAAAATGTTCAGAAAAAATACAAAGGATAATATGAACTATTTTTCATGTTCAAATAAAGTACTTATAAATTCTCAAAATTCAAATAGTGCTACTGTTGCAATAAAACCCAATAAAAATCATTTTTAAAATACCAAAATGATTTCAAATTTATTTTCTCCTAATTTTTTATTGAAGGGAATCATTTTACCCTTATTTCCATATATTTATATTTAGGAGAAAAATAATTTGAATAAAAACTTCAAATGAGTTTGAATTTGAATTTCAAACTATATGCAATTCTTTTCTGTTTTCCTTTGACCAAATATATTTCAAATGCCTTTGAATTTTTGAAGTGTCATACTCCTTCTCTCATTTTGAATATTTCCAGAGAATTTGAAATTTGGAAATTCAAATAACTTCAAATTGAAAGTGGGTTTCAAATAACTTCAAAGGGACTTTCAAAATGGTTCTTTTAAACTTCCAACTCACTTTCTTATAATTTGAAGAAGTCATTTTATCTTCTCTCAAGAAAATCATTGAGTTGCATAAAGTTTTTGAATTTAAAATATTTTCAAATGGAATTCAAATCTTTTCAAAAACCCTTTTCATTTCTTTAATGGAAGAAGTCATGTCATCTTCACTCGAGGGTTTTGTATTTGAATTCCCTCTCATTTAACTTTCAAAATGTTTCAATTTCCACTTAATTTCACACAATCAATCACACAACAATCAAACAAACAATCCAAATTTTCTATTTAATATAACATTCCAAAATTTAGAATTTTAGGATGTTACACCCGAAGTTGGAGAGGGAGGATGCGGCGGTGGAGCATCACATCCACCACGGCCGGCAACTTGAATCTCTTCTTCAGAGATCGGATCCTCCCCTGGAGAGCAGCGACTTCGTCCGCGCTGCCCCACTCCAAGCCTTTCCTCTACCAAGACACCAGCTTCCGAGGAGGCAGCCCTGTGAAGGCTGGGACCTCGGCCTGGCCCGGCGCGAGCGGTTCCGTGATGTAGAACCACTCACGCTGCCACATCTTCACGGTCTCGACGAAGGTGCCCTCCAGCCACTCCAGCTTCTGGAGTTTGCTAATCATGGCACCCCCGCATTCGGCCAGCTCGGCCCCGCCGCTCTTCGGCTTTACACAGAAGGTCTTCAGCCATAGGCTGAAGTGGGGCTCCACGTGTAGGAACGCTTCGCAGACTATCATGAAGGTGGTGAGATGAACAATGGAGTTTGGGGCAAGATTATGGAAATCCGGCCCGTAGAAGAAAAGGACCCCCCCCCCCCCCCCGCACGAAGGGGTGCAGGGGGAATCCCATACCTCGGATGAGGTGAGGGATGAACACAACCCGCTCCCCCAGCTTGGGAGTGGGGACGCGTTGGTCCGGCTCTAGAGCCCGGCAGGCGACGTTGTCGGGGATGTACCCCGCCAGGCGGAGCTCCTCGATGGTGGCGTTAGTGACCTTGGAGGCCACCCACTTCCCCTTCAGATCTGCATCCGCCATTGTTGCGATGGGCGGAGGATGGGGGAAAGCTTTGGGCTTGGAAGGGAGATTGGGGGTGCGAGCTTGGAGGGCTTGAGCGCTGGAGCGGCAGGAGAGCATGGGGAGATAGATTCACCGCTCCTTGCCCTTTATAAGATAGTAAAAATGTGAAGCGTCCCTTTGTCGCGCCGTAAAAATTGCCACGTTTCAGCTTATCATGCCGTTGTGGCCGTATGGGGGGAAACAATTGCTTGACGATATCCCCCAAAACGCGGGGCACGATCTCCGTTTGACGAGACGTGCCAATGAGAGGGTTGCCTCGAACCACGATTCGAACAAGTAATAACTGATTCATGTGATGTCATGAGTCCTGACGTTTCGGTAAAAGTTGTCAGTTATTGACCGCCGAGCCCGTTTGCATTGCTAGTCTTCGGGACTAAGTAAAGCCGTACGCTTTGGATGGACGAAGATGCGCCGCGGGCGACACATGGTCGGCATGCTTCACCTCTTATTTTAAATGGGAAGTGCCCCTCTTTAAATTAGGGATTTCCGAGCCCTGGGCGGGCTTTTAAGCTTGGAGCATGGAACTTGCCTGCTAAGATGAAAAACTTTTATGCCGAAGACATTTATCTGAAGTTATTTATCCTCGGCTTCGAAGACAAGTTCGGGGGCTACTGACGGTGTCCAGGACTAGGGGGTCCCGGCCTAGTTGACTAGTCCATGGGCCGGACTCAAGGCCCATTGAAGGACAGGGACTCCGGAAGTTTCCAACTTGAAGAACCGACGTGTCAAGCCTCACCGAAGATTTGGCGTGTACCCCATGGATGCGAGATTCGGCATGTATTCCCTTAATTGTAACCGACCATGTGTAACCCTAGATATCCCTGGTGTCTATATAAACCAGAGGGTTAGTCCGTAGGAAGGATCATTCATCATACCCCTAGGCTTAGACCACATCTTATGATCTCGAGGTAGGTCAACTCTGTACCTTGATACATCATCAATATAAATAAGAGCAGGACGTAGGGTTTTACCTCCATAGAGAGGGCCCGAACCTGGGTAATCACCGTGTCCTACGTTCCCTGTTAAGCCATTGATCCGATCTCACAGCTCGGGCCCCCTACCCGAGATCTGCCGGTTTTGACACCGATAGCCCGCACCCCCTACAAGCTGTCACGCGCACACCCATGTCTTCTCGACCCCCAATCTAGTGGCACGAGCACGCGCAACCGAGCACCACCGCTAGGCCCCAGTACGGCTGACCGACTCTCAATCGTGGCCTTCTCCAGTGCTGTCAAGCGGCTGATGTCGCTGCGATGGATATCGATGCAGTGGCAGCGGTCGTCGCGACAGATCATGGGACAGCTGGCGGTGTGCGCCGCCACGTAGGGGCAGGGGCAGCCGCAGAACGCCTACGCCGGCGACACGCTGCACAAGGCCACCAACGTCCTAGAAGACCGCCTCCAAGGAAACCTCGTCGCCACCGTCATGCTATTGTCGGACACGCATCAGCGGCAAGACTCGAGGAAACACGTTGTTCACCAGTCCCTGCGCCACCCACAAGTTGCTCCTGTGGCGGCCACACGCTTGACCCATGTGGAAACCCCCATCGTCGGACCGGCGGATGATGCGCTAGCACGGTCGCCGCTTGCGCCGATGGAGGAGCACGCACTGGAGCCAAGCGCTCCGGCGGAGCACGCCTTCGCGAAATGCCTGGGCTCCCGTTGCTCTGCCTCCAGGTGAACTGCACGGCGGCTCTCTCCTCCTCTCTTGGCCATGTAGGCTGCCGCCTCGTGTCCTGCATCGCGTCTGTACCTGCGGCTTGACGCAAGCTACTGCAGCGTCGCGTGTTTCCGTGGCTTGCATGATGCTGCTGCGTGTGGTTCACCTTTACCAAGGGGATGGAAAGTCCATGTGATATACAGTCTAATAGGTGAACTGCTTGATGCGTGTGCGCTAGCTGGGTGCTGGGTTTAATCTACAGCTAATCTTTTGGTAAATCATTAGCTAAAACTGCTGACGACTATATTGAGATTAGACTGTATGTCAACAATAGCAGTTCACCTATTGAGTGAGCAGTGAATTGAGGGAGTTGGTCTGCTCTTGCAAACAAACAATGGAATCATAATGGCTTTGTGAAGTAGAAAAATATACTTCAAGATCAAAGGAGGAAATAGTGTTACAGCTGAAATTTGATTGACTAAAGGAAGATCTTGTGAAGGCGCAGAAGAGTTTGGACCATGTAATGCCTAGGGTACGGAAACAGTTGCATTGTCTACATGTTCTTTTGTAAACTTTTTTTGACTACTGTTGTTTTATAGTACTTTCCAGTGATGTCCATTCTTGTTTCTATTCACGCACTTGCATATTGCATCTATGAATGATTGCTGGATGGGATACTGAACTACAACAACAACAAAAATGATAGATATTAGTTCGTTGTGCATTGATTGGTTGTTTTGATGATAAATTGGTTCTTCTTAGACTGCTTCTTGGGGCTGTGATACACTGATATAGTGATTCTTAGTAATGTTGTTCATGCTTGCTATGAGCATATTTAGTTCTCTTCCTTGTTAATTATAGTACTATAAACATGGAAGGTTAGAATTCATAGTACTGGTGTACCTCCTAATCTGTTAATTGGTTAAAAAGGTAGTAGTACTATACCAATGCTGATTCTTTAATATCTGTACTTTCTTCTTCCCTCTGTCCCTAATATAGTCAGTTGTTTTCAACATCCAATACAAGGGTTCACATGTTAAAACATGGGTAGGCATCCAGTGGCGGAGCGTGACAAGCGATCAGGGGGGGGGGCATTTTTAAACTGAATGCCAAATACGCATGAAAACATATGCAAATCACATGAACATAGCTTGCTCTTTCCCTCATTTGACAGTTCGACTTATCGGCAGTCCTTGATTCGTCGTCTTGGCAGTTGCGCTCAACAACACGAGACATGCCATGCACATGCAACAACAAGCAGCTGACAGATCGATCTAATGCCACCATATGCAGCAAGTAGCTAGTGAATCTATCTAATGAAGCTGCAAGCAAACATCCCGTGCAGATGCAGGAAGCTGCTCATAAAACAGTCAATCAAGCTGCTTGTAGTAGCTAGCTAGCTAGCTTGTATATACAGAGTGCGTCTATATCCTTCCAGTTAATCGATATAATGCTCTAGAACCAACATAGATAATAATTGAATTGGCAGGGGAATCATCCATTGATCAGCCGGACCAAAACACTTAGTATACATGGTAGTAAAAAATTGCAGTTTTGGAAGGGGGGGGGGGTCATGACCCCGTTTGGCTTCCAAGAGGCTCCGCCAGTGTAGGCACTGAACAATTGTTTTACTTATTTGGCACCATTGACCATCTTCTTAAATTTATCAAATAATGTATTTTATATCATTATCAGAGATCTCTCATTTTCTTTAGTATGCATACTTTTCTTTTTACATATCTTAAAATTGCCAAACACTTTTTGGTTCCCATGTTAAAACCTGGATATGCATTGCATTGTGTCTCACTCAATTGAGCAATTGGATGTCCTTTCTAGTTTATCAGTTTGAGTATTCCATCCTACTTTTAGAGATCTCTCACTTGCTTTCACTATGTCACTATTTTCTTTTTAATCATCTCTTAATTATCGGCCACTTCTTAGTTAGTTCCTTTCCAAGTTAATATTTGAGGTAGCTTTATGGGTTGCAGATTATCTTGATTCCATTCTTTCGTCCAGTTGTGTTGCGTTTGGTTATTGAAATTCCTCACAATTAGGCCATCTAATTTGCAAGTGGTTCAGAGACCCTTTAGCCATACACAATTTTCATATGTCTATTCTTATCTATACCTGAAGGGCATGAACGGAAGCAGGAATTTCAGATAAAACCAAAAGATATTCATGTCGTTCCTGATTGCATTGGTCAAGTTGGTGAGAAAAGCTAGGAGAAACATCCAGATAAACCTGTTGAGAACAAACATTTGCATAATGATGTGACTCCTTTGGACATGAAGGAAAGAATGGTTGGATTATAAAGCAACAAAGAACAAGGTATGCGAGTATAGATTAATGTGATTTTGTTCTTAATTTATTTGCTGTTGAGTTACTGTGTGGTGTAACAGTCTTAAAGTTGTTTTTGAGCTTCAACTTAAATCACTTACAGAAAAGGAAGAGGGAAGGGTGCGGAGACACTTATCTAAAGATATTACTCCTTGTATACCTATACAACTACTCTGAAGCAAGAAGTTGATGCTATGATGGTTTCAGGGGATCAACCTTACGTAGTGTTATGTTGTCTATAGTTCTTGCATAAAGTGCATGAAACCCAACATGAGCAAGCTCCTGAGATTGTTTGAGTTGTTACTCTCTTAGATTAATTTCATTTTATCGTGTTCTTTGGAGATGCTTGTGAGGTTTTTCTTTACCCTAAGTTGCTTAGGAGTTTAATGTGAATTCATGGAGTGGTTAGTGATATTTCGCAGAGTTGTTGCTGTCATACTTGCAAGAAGATGTTCCTCTGACTTCTTAACCCTATTTCTAGAAAGCATATGTCCATTCTTCGGCGCAGCAATGCGCGCTTAACACTTCTAGTATTATATAAGATGACATGTTGTGTCGTTTGCGCAAAGAGCAACTTCAGCCATGAAGCTAAGTAAGCTATGGTGGCACGTACAGCCTATTCGTTTTATGAATTATCCCCAAATGACATTATCAACAAATGCAACCAAAAGAGTAGATGTACCATTCATAGGAGCCTTTTTCGAAATCATCCGCAAAATATGATGCCAATGACTATTGTCATGTTGTGCCATTTCACACTCACCCTTTTCTGGGGTAGCCCATTAAGATCCTGGACTTGTTCCTTCTCCGCACCCAGCCGCTCAAAACCACTCGCTCCACCCTGGAATGTGCATCAAGTAATGACCATGGATGGTGTGAACAGGACAGTACAACCCGTCGGTCACAAACGTACACAACGGGTGGACGTCACACCTGCCATGTGATAGGATGTGACGATCAACAAGGCTCTCCGCACCGCATCTGCATTCATAAGTCGCTTCGCTTCCTATTACTTGAAGACCAATTGTAGCCACGAAGCAAAGCAACGATGAGGCCGGATGTGCTCTAATGTCAGCGTACAACAATCTATGGGTCCGGAAAGCCCCTTTACGTTCGGCGTGGGCACGTAGCACACAAAGAGCAACAACAACCACAACAGCACACGAGTGTTTTACCCAGGTCCGGGCCGTAGTATGCGTAAGACCCTACTCCTGGTTTGGTGGATTATGAGAGTTTGGAACCCTGTATTACAGAGAGCGCAACTCTTGCCGGCAAGAGGCTCGGAGAGCGTTGCTAAGCTACTGCAAATGGACAGGGTTTCGACCCTTGTAAAGGTTGCCCTGACCCTCCTTTTATAGATGAAAGGGTCACCACAGTGGCAAAATGGTAATTACAGGGTAAATAGTGGCTATAGTGCTATCATACCTAACACTGACGTCATAAGACAAACGCATTAAATGCGTTGTTTTTTGTCACGCTAGGCTGAATGCCGACAAGGGAGCTCTGCTCCACCTATACCGTCAGCCCTACTACCTTTTATTATGGCGACACGCCCTTGGACGGGTGTCAATAAAGTCGGTCTTCAGGCGGTGGGTCGCCACGTGCCCCGACAGGCTCTACCTAACCACCTGCGCGCTCGCCACCTGTCGGCATGTTCCTGATAGGTGGCCGAGGTGGAGCGGTGGAGGGAGCTTGAGCTTGCCGGTCTTGAGCTTGCCAGCGATGTGGAAAACACCTTGCCGGGAAGGTTGCTTCCCGACATCCTGAACCTTGATCTTGAGACGATCTTCTTGATAACCTGCCTGGAGGTCTTCTTCATGGTATTTGTCTACCAAGTCTTATGTGCTTTGGAGTGGATCCATCTCCTGCCAGATCCTTCCCAGGATGGAGGCTTCAACTGTCTGTGCGTAGTCAGGGGTATGAACACCCACTGTTCACTACACCGACAGGAGCCCCCGGGCCTGGGCCGTACACGCGCGTGAAACGTTGTCTGGGCTAGGCCCATTAACACGCACAGACGCACGCATGGCAAGAGGCATCTGCCATCATGATTGCTTTTTACTGCGCACCCACGATGGCGCATCTTCACATTAAATGCGGGATGTGGGAGTGGTGGAGTGAAACGGTAACTGGAGGTCGTGCGCCTGGAAAAGCACGACCATGCCGAGCGGTAAAGAGCCAGTCCCCGCGCTTTCCCCATAAAAGGGAATCTGTGGGAGCGATGCTCAATTTACCAGCCATTCCATCCTCATCCCTGCCGCCGCTGCTTTCTTCATCTTCCTCGTGCCATAGCAATCTCTCGCTCTGTCTCACCTCTGTTCTCCACCACATTCCTCCCCAACCACCATGGCTCCAAAAGCAAGGGCCAACAAGGTAGTGAGCAAGGAGGCGAAAGAGAAAAAGGCCGTCGTGGTGAAGATGCAGAGGGAGAATGTCGTCTTCGAGCCGACGTTGAAGGTCAACGAGCTCACGGAGAAGTACTCCTACATGTGGGGGAAGAAGACCAAGGACCATGACGCTGTGGAGGTGCTGCATGCAAGCTGCTCCGCCACCGACGATAAGTTCCCGTTCGTCGTCGCATACTTGCATTGTGGACTAGTCCCCCCTTTCTCAGATTTCTTTGATGAGGTGATGCGGTCATACGGTTTTCGGCTTTTGGATTTTCCTCCTAATGCCGTCACCTATATGGCCGTCTTCGCCCATCTCTGCGAGAATTTTGTGGGGATAGTGCCCAATGTACCTCTGTTCCACCACTTCTACGCGCCACGGATCTAGGGGGATGCCCTGTCCGGCAGCGTAACTTGGATCCCCAGAACCAGAATGAAGAAGGAATACCTTGAAGGTACTCTTCACAAAAAGTGGTTTGAATGGAGAGGCGAGTGGTGCTGGATCAACCAGAAGGACTTCCCGGATTACTGCATCCCCACGACCGAAAAGATCCAAAGAAATCTCCACTGGATTGATGTTGGGCCCCATGACGACAAGCTCGGTCTTGCTCTAGACCGGATCTTGAGGTTCCGAGCTGACGGCTTGACCATCGAAATGGTTGGGGCTGATTTCCTCTGGCGCCGAATCACTCCATTGCTGAGGAGGAGCCGGCGAGCTTGGGAGTACCAGAATGCTGCCAACATGATGCAGATCTACCCTGGCCTTCCCAACAACTTGACGGTAATGGTGCATGATTGGCTCATCCACAGGCTCTTTAATAGGGGCTGCAATCACCGCTTGTCGGACATGGTCCTCCCTCTGTGCAACAACACCGCCAGGGATTCTATCCTAGCGATGATGCCGGCATGCAATGCCCAAGGCATCAAGAGTACATGGCGGCAGCCCGAGGAAGCTGGTGTGGATGAAATGGTTCAATAATTGGGCGGAGACACCCGGGACGGAATAAGATGATTTGATACATCCCACCAAAGACCATGAGTTAGAGTACATTGCCGAGAGGGCAAAGGCTGCAGGAGGCGTTAGAGGTTCTCGTGTAGCAGGCAGTGACACAGAAGAGGATGGAGAGGCGGAAGATGAAGGAGCAGAGGAACAAGAGACCGAAGAGCAGCTCCCTATCCCTCCGGCTCCCAGAAGAGCTGCCGCAGCACCAAGGATTTCGAAAAAGCCTGCCGAGAAGAAGCAGAAGCAAACCGGATCGGTTGGAGGTCTTGCCGGTGCAGAAGCGAGCACCGTGATTCCCCGGCAACTAGCCTCCCGGCATCAGGCTTCCCGGCGACAACCTTCTTGGTAGCAGGCTCCCCAGCAACAAGTCCCGCCAGCTGCAGAGGAGGCGAAGGTTGTTCAGCTACAAGCCCCGCCAGCCCTGAAGCGTGCTAGGGTGCCTTCTCCTCCGGCATTGGCTTCTGGCTCTGGAAGCAAGGCATACTGGGATATTTGCCATCTTGTTGAGGAGGAAGAGGAGTAAGCCTCCATCCTTTCCTCTAATCTTTATTTTTTTTCTTGATTATTGTCATCGTTGACTTGATGGCTTGTTTGTCTTGACCTTCTAGGGATGAGGTACCTCTGACACACAGGTCCCGGAAAAGGGCGAGGACCACCGAGCCAGGTGAGCTAGTGACTGGCGCTGGTCAAAGCTTGACGCCTCCTGAGGTGATTGAGCTCAGCCCCCAGCGAGAGGAGACTGGCCAGACTCCGCCGGCAAGCGCTACTGTCGGCGCCCCAAGTACTGATGTTGACAAGGAGGCGGAAGATGTTCGTCGGGAAGTCGAGCATCGGGAGGCGGATCCCCTAGTCGTGCCTCCAGCAACAGTTCTCCTAGAAAGCAACACGCCAGGAAGGATTAGTCCCTCCCGTGGAGAAGTTCGCGATGAGTCTGTCCGCGTCACGGATGCACCGGCAACAAATGCTGCCGAGGACCGAGCGACGGCAACTAATGTTGCCGGAGGGGAAATAGTGCCCCCTCAGTGTGGCACACCGGCTCAGAGCAACCGGTTTACCTTGCATTGCCAGCCCAGAGATCAAGTCTTCTAGCAACACACAACAGCTTGGTACAGAAAATAACCGCTTTATTGGTCTCTAGCGGATACGAAGGTTCAAATATTACATGATAAGTTAGGCCAAGCGGCACACACGGTGCGGCTGCACTTATGTACATTATTTAGTGGACATCTTAGGGGCCTCGATGAAAACGGGAACTACTACGCGGCAGCGGAACGATGATGTAGCGGAACTCCACTCCACAGGGACACTGCTGGGACACGGCCTAGATCGCGACATACTGCTCGACATCGACGCCTTGCACGGCTTCTCCTGCATCTGGCATGATAAGCCAGGTGAGTACTTTGAATGTACTCGCAAGCTCACAACAAACAAAGCAAATATGACAAACAATAACAAGGCATTTAGCAGGCTTGATGCATGAATATGAACATGGTGCTACCATGTTTGCTGTATGTGTGAAATACTATCGTGGTCCCTTGGACCAACTTACCATCTCGGGGTTACCTTGTAACCACTGTCAATAACTTACCAACGTGATCCTCATGTGATCACAGCAATACCACTCATAGTGATCCTCACACGATCACCAACTTCTGCAGGTGCCATCTTGTGGATCTTAGTGTGCATGTTTATTATTTCTGTTGACCCATGGTGTGACCTACTACGAACTGTGTCCATATCCGAGGACACGGCTATCGATAGATTATACACTCTGCAGAGGTTAGTACATTATACCCACACTACGGAACTCATGGCCTCGTGCTCCCATTAGGGTGGACCAACAACATTCCACAAAACCAATCTATTGCATGACACTCTCCCGGCCACTCCGACAAACTCCCGTTTGGGCTATGTCATGGGTGGCCCCGATGTCAACTCGTGACATCCGCCACATCTGTGGCTGCCATCGTCGTGGCCAACAAAACAATTCGTCCCAAACGGGGACCTCGGTACCGTGAAACTCGGGCACACAAGGTTATGACAGCCTACCGGGCCAGGGTAGCGCAAGTGCACAACCTTCCCTAGTAGGAGGCACCGGCGAGAGGCATGACAATAGACCGAATTAGGGCTTCCCCATCCAGGCAAGTGTGGTTGCACTGGTGAGCTCGATTCGGTGGCACCATGACTCGATCGACAGTATGTTCAAGTTGAATTAACATCAAATTTAACTTGAAATAAAAATGGTTCGAGCCATAGTATGTGAATGGATGCACGGGTCATGATCATGAGTAACAAATGCATCCTGCTACCATGTGAGTGTATGACATGATCTCTACTTCACACTTTAGCAAGAAAACATATTCTCTACTGCATAGCATCAAAATGACATGGAGCAACTACAATGCAATAAGTTTTATATAGCAAATTATTTTAAAAGTGAAGCATATATGAATTTAATTCAAATAGACCATTGTCATAGCAATGCCATCCTTGCATATGAATGTTGTGGCTTGCCTTGGTTCAGAGGAGTGTCACAATACTCCTGGTCTTCTCCAACACAACTAGGAGCTTCTGAAAATATTTTAAATGCAAAAAGAAAATGTCACATAAAGCATTTAATTTCACCAAAAATTCCAAATAGCAAGGAAAATATGAAATTTGGCATACAGAAACTTTAGCTCAATACAAACCAGTTGCAAAAAGAATCAACTCATTTGGACTTATAGAATAAAAATTAGAGCTGGTCAAACTTGGGGTAAAAATCCGGATTTAAATGAATTTAACTGAATTTCCAGAACAGGCCACGTCGAAGGCGTATTCTCAGAGTACGCCTCCACTTAGAAAACGGTTTGGGAGAGAGAGAGACCGACAGGTGGGGCCCCCTGTCAGGGTTAAAAGGAGAGAGAGAGGGAAACAGGGGAGGCGGCGCTGTCGCCGGTGATTCTCCGGCGAGGAGACCACGGCGGTCGCCGGCGATGGGCGGGATGGACTCAGCACGTCACAGCGAACACACACGTACCCGAGGCGATGGCTGGGGTGGACGGATGGCATCGGGATGTTCTTCTCTAGAGACGACGGCGGCGGAGCTCGTCGGATACGGCGACTCCGGCGATGATCCAACGAACCAACGGTACCGTCGAACTCAGGAGATCACCACGACCTCGATTGGAGCAGCGGACGGAGCTGGGAGCGACTAGGATGAATTAACGATCCAGGTGGATCCGCGGCGGACTTCGGCGAAGAACGGCGGCAGGGGGCCTTCCCGGCCTTGCCACGCTTGCTGGGGGGCGATTTGTGGCCAGTGGAGGTGGGAGCGATGACTAGAGGGGCTCGGGAGAGGCTCTATTTATAGATGGAGGGCGACCGTGCACTAGACTCTGCCGGTGACGAGCTGCAGAAGAAGAGAGAGGGAGAGGAGCTCGGGCATGACGTGGAGGAGAGGTAGTGGAGCACAGCTACGCGGTGCACGCATGCGGACACAGTGCGGGGCACTACGCGGGACAGACGGCGCACACGTGCGCACTGTTCCGCCCGCTAGCGCCTCGGCTGCATCCGGCGAGCTGCTTGCCGGCGTCGGGGTGGAACAGGGAGAGGCTAGGTGGCGCGCTGGAGGCTGCTGCGAGGCGGGGACATGCTGCGGTGGCAAGAGGAGAGCGAATGGGCGGCGGCAGAGGGGCCCGATGCATAGAGCGCAACGAGCGCATGCCAAACCCCATGCACCCACGCGGTCACCGCATGCACTAGCACAAGCGGTGCTTTAGGCGATGCCAGACCGTGTCAAACATGAAGTCCCTTTAATGCGGTGCCTAGATATGCGCTTGGTTTGCCATCTGGCTCAGTGGATGTGACATGAGCATGTTGCAATGTTTCTGGACAGAAACTTGGGACAATAGCTGGGGACAAATGGCTAGGAATAAGTTCTGAAATTTTTGGGTTAAGCATCTCTTAGGAGGGTAGTCATGTGGTAAAAATTTCAGCTCCAACATATCAAGGAAAAATATACTTGCTTCACAAAGTGCCAATACTGACCAGAAGCAAAAATATTTTCCTTGGCTGAAAATTTCCAAATGACTATAGGATATTTTTGCATAGGAAGGTGAGGCATGATCCAAAGAATATTTGGGAATTTTCTTGGAATTTTTGGAGCAATAAAAATGAGGGTTGCTTCATAGCTTATTGAGAAAATAGGCATTTTCAGGAAGAAAAAGAATATAATGCCATTAAATAAAATTATCCAATGGTATTATGGTGAGAGGGATGAGGTCTAGGGAAGGTTTATGGATGATAGAACCCACTTGGAAGAAAATTAAAAATAATTCCAAGTGGTAAGTCCAAAAGAATTGACTGAAAAACCCAAATGCCAAATCAAATATTCAATAAATCCAAACAAAAGAAAAGGCAAAAATCCAGGGTGTTACAAACCTCCCCCCCTTAGGATGAATCTCATCCTCGAGATTCGGTTGCTCAGGAAACAAATATGGGTATGCAGTCCTTAAGAAATCCTCTCTTTCCCAGGTGGCCTCATCCTCGGTGTGGTGCTCCCATTGGACCTTGTAGAACTTTATAGCTTTGCTACGGGTGACTCTGTCCATCTCATCCAAAATCCTCAAGGGTTTCTCTTCATATGTTAAATCTTTGACAAGCTCTAGTTCTGTCATATCCGTCTATTTTGCGGGTGGTGCGATGCATTTCCGTAGCTGAGACACGTGGAAAACATCATGAACCTCGGATAGTTGTGGAGGTAATTCTAATTGATAAGCCACTTTGCCCACTCTGGTCATGACTGGAAATGGACTGATGTATCTTGGTGCGAGCTTTCCCTGAGTATGAAACCTTTTAACTCCCTTCATGGGGGTAACTCAGAGATATGCATATTCACCTGGTTCGAAACTGATCTGCCTATGCTTTGAGTCATAGTAGCTCTTCTGACGAGATTTTGCTACTTGCAATCTGTCTCGAATTTCTTTAACCTGTTTTTCTGCTTCCATCATCAGATCAGTCCCAAAGATTCGACTGTCTCCCGTCTGAGACCAGTTCAGTGGTGTGCGACATTTACGTCCGTACAGAGTCTCAAAGGGTGACATCTTGAGGCTAGTTTGATAGCGTTTGTTGTAGGAAAACTCAGCGTACGGCAGGCTGTCCTCCCATTTGGGTCCGTGAGCAAGAGCACATGCCCGAAGCATGTCTTCCAAGATTTGATTCACCCGTTCTGTCTGTCCATCTGTCTGAGGGTGATAAGCAGTGCTATGCTTCAAAGCGGTCCCCAGGGCTTGGTGAAGACGTAGCCAGAATGCCGAGGTAAACAAAGATCCTCGGTCTGAAGTGATAGTCCTGGGTACTCCATGTAGACTGACAATCCTGGATATGTATAGTTGAGCCAGTTGGTCTGCACGCTAGGTTGTCCTTATTGGAATAAAGTGCGCCACCTTTGTAAGCATGTCAACCACAACCAATATAGCATTATTCCCACGTGGTGTCTTTGGCAATCCTATGATGAAATCCATGCAAATATCATCCCATTTCCACTTTGGAACAGGTAAGGGTTGAAGTAGACCGGCGGGTTTCTGGTGTTCTGCCTTCACTTTATTACATATATCGCAACAAGCGACGTAATAGGCGATATCTTTCTTCATTCCTTCCCACCAGAATGTTTGCTTCAAATCTTGATACATTTTAGTGCCTCCAGGATGAATAGAATATGCAGACTCATGAGCTTCCTTCAGAATCTGCTGCTTTAATTCCCTAAGGTCAGGTACACAGACTCGATTCCGAAATCGGAGTGTACCCTTATCATCAATGTTGAAATCCTGTGTCTTCCCTTCTCGTACTTGGGCCATTACCCTTAGTAGCGTTGGGTCACCAGGTTGAGCTTTGCGAATTTCGTCTTCCAGAGTAGGGGTTACTTCCAAGGTAACCGAGCATGTTGCATCACAAATGATCATATTGAGCTGAGCTATTTCTTCTCGAAGTGCTGGGTGCAAAAGCTCGATTAATGTGTTTGCTGTGGCCAGTTTGCGACTGAGAGCATCAGCGACCACATTAGCTTTTCCCGGATGATAATTGATACCAAGGTCATAGTCTTTGACCAATTCAAGCCATCTTCTTTGCCGGAGGTTCAAGTCCGGTTGAGTGAATATATACTTGAGACTCTTGTGGTCGGTGTAGATTTGGCGTCGTTTTCCAATGATGTAATGCCTCCAGATTTTTAAGGCATGGACCATCGCTGCCATTTCCAAGTCATGTGTAGGATAATTTTCCTCATGCGGCCGTAGCTGTCTAGATGCATAGGCCACGACCTTCCCATCTTGCATAAGCACACACCCAAGGCCACGCCTGGATGCGTCGCAATAGATGTGGAAGCTCCGGTAGATGTCTGGTAAAGTTAACACTGGAGCGGTGGTCAACTGAGTCTTTAGCTCATTGAAACTGTTCTCACATGCTTCTGTCCATATGAATTTCTGATTCTTCTTGAGCAATTCCATCATTGGCTTGGCAATCTTTGAGAAGCCTTCAATGAAGCGACGGTAATAGCCTGCCAGACCCAAGAAACTCCTGATTTCTGACACTGAAATGGGTGTGTTCCATTTCAATACTTCTATGACCTTGCTTTGGTCCACGGCCACTCCTTGAGCGGAAAGAGTATGCCCAAGGAATCCTACTTCCTTAAGCCAAAATTCACATTTGCTAAACTTGGCGTAGAGTTGATGAGCTCGTAATCACTCCAATACTACTCGGAGATGCTGTTTGTGCTCTTCTTCACTTTTGGAATATATGAGGATGTCATCAATGAATACCACCACAAACTTGTCCAGAAAGTCCATGAACACCTTGTTCATCATGTGCATGAAGAATGCAGGAGCGTTGGTCAGCCGAAATGACATGACCGTATACTCGTACAGTCCATATCGTGTAGTGAACGCTGTCTTGCGGATATCTTCTTTTCTGATTTTCAGCTAGTGATACCCGGTGCGCAAATCAATGTTGGAGAACACTTGAGCTCCACTAAGTTGATCGAACAAATCATCGATCCTGGGCAACGGGTATTTATTCTTGATAGTGACATCATTGAGAGCGCGGTAGTCAACACACATCCGGAAACTGCCATCCTTCTTGCCCATAAATATTGCAGATGCACCCCAAGGAGACGAACTGGGGTGAATATATCCTTTTTGGAGCATCTCATCCAATTGTTTCTTCAATTCCACTAGTTCGTATGAAGGCATTCGATAATACTTCTTGTAAATAGGTGCTGTCCAGGGCACATGCTCAATTGAAAACTCAAGCTCTCGATCGGGTGGCATGCCTGGCAATTCTTCTGGGAACACATCTGGGAATTCACAGACCACTGGAATTAAATTCATGTTTGTAGCAATAGCTGCATAAACCATCCCCTTCTTTGACATGGTTCTACCGGCAAAGAACCGAGCAGGCTGGCCCGAGGGATTTATTAGCGTGACTTCTCTTGTTGCACAGTTGATGCAGACTTGGTGTCTTGTCAACCAATCCATCCCCAAAATAACATCCAGTTTTGGAGATTCAATGGATACCAGTGATGCGGGAAAGATAATTCCATTGATTGATATTTCCAACCCTCGACATAGAATATTTGTCCTGAGCATGGATCCAGGGGATTGTACCACCATAACTTTTTCCAAAAGAGTGTGGGAAAGTTGATGCTGGGCAACAAAACTCCGTGAAATAAAAGAATGGGAGGCCCCGGAATTGAATAAAATTGTTGCAGGTATGTTATTAACAGGAAACATACCAATGACCACATCGGGAGCTTCGTGATCTTCTTCGGTGGAGATGTGATGAACTTGCCCTTGAATATACTTCCAGTTGGGGAATTGTCCCACATAATTGACTTGAGGCTTCAGGTTGGTTGGCGGCTTTCCGTTCTTGGGACACTGCCTAGCGTAATGTCCAGTTTGACCACAGGAGTAACATGCATTGTTACGCTGACAATCTTCCTTTACTGGTTTTGTAACCACATTCTTGAACTGATTTTCAGTCTTAGTGTTCCCCTGCTGCCATGTTGGCTTGAACTCGAACTGTGGCTGCTGCCAGGTATGAACCTTCTAAAAAACTTGTCCTTCCTTCTTAGGTTCAAACTTGTGTTTGCGGTCTTCATATGCAGTCTTATGATCATTAACAAGCTTGTGTTCCCTTTCGGCAATGAGTGCCTTGTTCACCAAAGTTTGGAAGTCGGGGAAATCCAACATGCTGAGTGCACATCGAAGGGTAAGGTTGAGTCCTCCGAGGAAATGATCTATCTTCCGCTCTTCGGTGGCTATATCATGTGTGGAATAACGGGCCAAGTGATTGAACTTGTTTAAATACTCACTTACAGTCGAGTTCCCTTGGGTAAGGGTGAGGAATTCTCGCTGCTTGACCTTCATGATACCGGCGGGAATATGATACTTGCAGAATTTATCTTTGAATTTTCCCAAGTAATCTCATCTTCTGCAGGCCACATAATTTTGGTATTGTCCCACCATATAGCAGCTGGTCCTTCCAGATAATGGGTGGTGAACGGTACCTTATCAGCATCTTCAGTGCGAGCAATTTCTAGTTTCTTTTCAATGGTCCTCAACCAGTCATCGGCTTCCATCGGATCCACTGCTTGACTGAAGCTTGGCAGTTTGGTCCTTTTAAAGTCTGACAGCTTGGAATGATTACCATTATAATTATTCTGCCTGACCATAGTCTGCATGCTTCTCAGGAATTCCATCAGATCTTGGTTTCTCTTCTCCTCAAACATCCGCATGATCTGCTCTGTTGTGGGTGCTTGAGGTGGAGGAGGTGGTGGCTGATATGGTTCTGGGGAATGTCCTGCTTGCCTGGCGGATCGACGAACTGGGGTATCGTCGCCACCATGACAGTTACTGCCACACCTTGTCATCCTATATATGTTTCCCAATACGAAGCATCGAGATGAGCAACATCCGGTAGGGAAAAAAATAGGAAGGTGAAGCAACAACCCCAAAAGACAAATGCAAGGAAAACCAAAGCGAACAACAGAAAACAACATAATTATACAATACATCATCCAACGTACATAACATGACGACAGCATGGATAGTACTACTACATGCATACAACCAAACACCACATCATCCTCGTCTACTCATGACGGCAGTGATCGCACTGGCACTCTGACGGTCCTGTTGGTGTATCCTCGGTGTCGGACTCCGAATCGGAACTGATAATACTAACGGACACCTTCGGAGCAAAGGAAACACGACGACGCTGACGGGATGACTCTCCCTCAGGGTCTGGAGCAGTGTGGCTCCGCAGCATAGGAGCAGCTGGGGTAGCGAGAAGTAAAGCCCACTGGGCTGGGGACTCATGCAGAGTCACCGTCGAGGTATCCGAGTTACTCTGAGAAGGTGCGGTAGTCACGGGTGTGGGTGGTGGTAAGATTACTGGAGGAATAGGCGGTGTATGAGCGAGTGAAGGTGGAGCGAACGCAGCTCGAGCAGTAGTTAACTCGTCTCGAGTGCGGTTCAGCTCCTGGGCTAAGCTGACAATCAGAAGATATCCAGCCGTTATGTAACGAGACAGGTGGCTGGCTGACCGGTCACACTCTGGATCAATATAAGGGAAACGGATCTGTCCTGATTCAAACAAGGACGGATAGAAGTAGAAACCTGGGTGAGTCTGCATCTGGATCTCGTTATAGCGCAGGTCAGTGAGAGCCTCGAATGCTGCAAACTGGATCGCTTGGTCAGGTGTAGAAGTGGTCCCGCCCTTGCAGGAGCGAGTGTAAGTGCCCACCAAGGTACTATTGTGCATGATGACCTCTGCGTGATACTCATACACTCCATCAGCAAGCTGCTCTCGATACACCTGGTAGACAGGTTCATCGCCGTTGGGGTAGAGTCGGCGCCACACGTTGCTAAGCAGATGAGGAAAGGTGGAAGGTGTCGGCTCAGGTTGAAACGGATAGGGAACTGGTGCCATCTACACTTGAAATAACATGTGGTGGCCCCATGTTTGGTTTTGGTAATTGATGACAATCTCTATGGACTAATGGTTGCCTTGAGTTATATTTGAAGGGTTTGTCCATAGGCATTGCTTGAGGACCATTTGTTGGTTTCAAGGTTATTAGAAGAAGAATATGTGTTGACCAAGGTGCTATTCAAGGATTTATCCAAAGATTGCTCATGTGAGTGTTGAGCCTATTGCAAGCATGTCTTGAAGAAGAAGATTGTGTGAACATTCATGTTTACCTTCAAGACATCATCCTAATGAAGAGAGTTGGAAAGATTCAAGGTTGATCAAGACTAAATATGAAGAGTGATTCAAGTTGATCAACACACAAAGCATAGAAGATGTACCGAGTGGGATCAAGTGATCTCACGGTATGGTAAGCATTGTCCATTACGCTTTGTGTACTAACCCATGTTCTATGCGAGAGTTCTATGTGGGGTTAGGTATGTTTCCTTGGGCTTGCATCAAGAGGAAGATCTCCTTCAACCCATGGAGGATGACATCAAGTGGTGATCGTCATCAAGATTGCGGTGTGCAAGTTCAAGTGGAGCATCACGAAGAGATCACATGCTTGAAGCTTGCCGTCCATTGTGGTGACAATGGACTTGTGAAGATGTGCCGAAGAGTGGCTCACCCATAGTGGAGTATGGGGGAGCAATCAACTAGTCTTCATCGAGCCGGCGCAATCAAGAAAGGTGGTCCAACTTGAGGAGGTCAAGATCATCATCATCTAGCTCAAGTGGACTATGCACAAGGCAAAGGTTTTCCCTTGATAGGTTTTTTATTTTACCGGTCTCATGGTGGTAGTTGGGAGACCGGGTTATAGGATCGATAGCCGTACTATCAAGGGGGGCTCTCGGATGAGTAGCTTGATCGTATCATTCGTAGAGAGCTCAAACCATTGCATCCTTGCATCATCTTTCTTGGTTTCTTGTTTGGTGTTTCTCTTTGTGAGTCTTTGAGCTTTTGGTCACCTTCATGACAAGCTCAAGTTCATCGAGAACGGATTTCATTTGCTTCTTCTAGTATGTTCTCGATGTTGGGGTTTTTGCCAGATCTTCTTTGATAGAGGTTTCACACCTCTATACCATACGCATTCTTTTACTGTCGCTGTTTGGATAGTATTTGTCATCATCTATCCAACAAGCTTGAGTTTGCTCAATTCGGAGCTCATTTGCAGAAGTTATAGCAGTTCTGGTTTCATTTGTATCCTCTATTTTCTGTGCAGTGTTCCTGAAGGCCCCAAGCGGTAGTACCGCGGCCTTGTGCCGCGCATAGTACCGCTGCTTCTGGGGATGCCATTTTTTGTGTCGGGTTGCGCGGCAGTGGAACGGTAGTACGAGCGGTAGTACTGCTTGTAAGCGGTAGTACCACCTGTGCACTACCGCTCCACTTTCGCTCCACTCCAGGATCCTGCGCGCTCCCAGCGGTTGTAGGGCGGCAGTGGGTGTGCGGCACTACCGCCTGTAAGCGGTAGTACCGCTCCTTCGAGCAGTAGTACCGCTGGTGCGGCTCTGCCTCACCCCACCTGTCCTGCTCTGCCTCCTTAGTGCCCTGAGCTGCAACCCCAGCGGTAGTACCGCTGGGGGGAGCGGTAGTACCGCTCTGGCGGCACTACCGGCTCTTGGTCTCGCACCTTTGCACTGCTCTCTGTGCACTACCGCACGAGCGGTAGTACCGCTCTGTGGAGCAGTAGTACCGCTCTGTGCGGGCTGAGAGCAAGGTAACGGTTGGATTTTCCCCTCCTATAAAAGGGGGTCTTCTTCCCCATTGAACCTTATCCTTCTAGCTCGTGTTTGCCCCCCATTGTTGACCTTCTTTGAGCTTGCTATCTCTCAATCCCTCCAATGATTCTTGCTAGTTCTTGAGGGAAAAGAGAGAGGAGATCTAGATCTACGTTTCCACCAATCACTTTCTCCTCTATGTGAGGGGAACCCCTTGGATCTAGATCTTGGAGTTCTTGGTGTTCTCCTTGTTCTTCCTCTCATATTCCTCCATAGCTTTTGTTGCTTTGGTGGGATTTGGGAGTGAGGGACTTGACCACTTCGTGTGTTCTTGCCATTGCATTAGTTGCATCGGTTTGAGTTCTCCACGGTGATACGTGGTGGTGAAAAGTTGAGAAGCTTATTACTCTTGGGTGCTTGGTACCCTAGAGCTTGTTCCTCTTGGGTACTTGGGCGCCCTAGACGGTTGGTGGTGCTTCGGAGCTCAATCATTGTGGTGTAAAGCTCCGGGCAAGCGTCGGGGTCTCCAATTAGGTTGTGGAGATCGCCCCGAGCAATTTGACGGGTACCGGTGACCGCCCCCAAGGGTTGCCAAAGTGTACGGGTTCGGTGACCGCCCCCAAGGTTTGCCATTTGTACGGGTTCGGTGACCGCCCTCAAGGGTCCCTTAGTCGAATCACGACATCTTGCATTGTGCGAGGGCGTGAGGAGATTACGGTGGCCCTAGTGGCTTCTTGGGGAGCATTGTGCCTCCACACCGCTCCAAACGGAGATTAGCATCCGCAAGGGTGTGAACTTCGGGATACATCGTCGTCTTCGCGTGCCTCGGTTATCTCTTACCCGAGCCCTTTACTTATGCACTTTACTTTGTGTTAGCCATAGTGTTTCATGTTATATATCTTGCTATCTCATAGTTGTATATCTTGCTTAGCATAAGTTGTTGGTGCACATAGGTGAGCCTAGTTGTTGTAGGTTTTGTGCTTGACAAATTAACCGCTAGGTTTATTCCGCATTTGTTCAAGCCTAAACCATAATTATTTTAAAGCGCATATTCACCCCCCTCTAGGCGACATCCACGATCTTTCAACACTCATAATATTAGCTGATCAGCAACAAGGTAAACTATATGCATGCAATGCAACACCCAAGTGCAGAGGCAAACTCAGATCACCACAAAGACTAAAATTACCGTTTTCTAGTACGTCCTACAGTCAGCGCGGCTCTGATACCAAGCGTTGTGGCACCCCGACTCAGAGCAACTTGTTTACCTTGCATTGCCAGCCCAGAGATCAAGTCTTCTGGCAACACACAACAACTTGGTACAGAAAATAACCGATTTATTGGTCTCTAGCAGATACGAAGGTTCAAATATTACATGATAAGCGAGGCCAAGCGGCACACACAGTGCGGCTGCACTTATGTACATTATTTAGTGGACATCTCAGTGGCCTCGATGAAAACGGGAACTACTACGCGGCAGCGGAACGATGATGTAGCGGAACTCCACTCCACAGGGACACTGCCGGGACACGGCCTAGATTGCGACATACTGCTCGACATCGACGCCTTGCACGGCTTTTGTGGCACCCCGACTTAGAGCAACCGGTTTACCTTGCATTGCCAGCCCAGAGATCAAGTCTTCTGGCAACACACAACAACTTGGTACAGAAAATAACCGCTTTATTGGTCTCTAGCGGATACGAAGGTTCAAATATTACATGATAAGCAAGGCCAAGCGGCACACACGGTGCGGCCGCACTTATGTACATTATTTAGTGGACATCTCAGGGGCCCCGATGAAAACGGGAACTACTACCCGGCAGCGGAACGATGATGTAGCGGAACTCCACTCCACAGGGACACTGCTGGGACACGGCCTAGATCGCGACATACTGCTCGACATCGACGCCTTGCACGGCTTCTCCTGCATTTGGCATGATAAGCCAGGTGAGTACTTTGAATGTACTCGCAAGCTCACAACAAACAAAGCAAATATGACAAACAATAACAAGGCATTTAGCAGTCTTGATGCATGAATATGAACATGGTGCTACCATGCTTGCTGTATGTGTGAAATACTGTCATGGGCCCTTGGACCAACTTACCATCTCGGGGTTACCTTGTAACCACCGTCAATAACTTACCAACATGATCCTCATGTGATCACAGCAATACCACTCATAGTGATCCTCTCACGATCACCAACTTCTGCAGGTGCCATCTTGTGGATCTTAGTGTGCATGTTTATTATTTTTGTTGACCCATGGTGTGACCTACTACGAACTGTGTCCATATCCGAGGACACGGCTATCGATAGATTATACACTCTGCAGAGGTTAGTACATTATACCCACACTACGGAACTCATGGCCTCATGCTCCCATTCGGGTGGACCAACGACATTCTGAAAAAACCAATCTATTGCATGACACTCTCCCGGCCACTCCAACAAACTCCCCTTTGGGCTATGTCATGGGTGGCCCCGATGTCAACTCGTGACATCCGCCACCTCTGTGGCTGCCACCTTCGTGGCCAACAAAACAATTCGTCCCAAACGGGGACCTCGGTACTGTGAAACTCGGGCACACAAGGTTATGACTGCCTACCGGGCCAGGGTAGCGCAAGTGCACAACCTTCCCTAGTAGGAGGCATTGGCGAGAGGCATGACAATAGACCGAATTAGGGCTTCCCCATCCAGGCAAGTGTGGTTGCACTGGTGAGCTCGATTCGGTGGCACCATGACTCGATCAATAGTATGTTCAAGTTGAATTAACATCAAGTTTAACTTGAAATAAAAATGATTCGAGCCATAGTATGTGAATGGATGCACGGGTCATGATCACGAGTAACAAATGCATCATGCTACCATGTGAGTGTATGACATGATCTCTACTGCACACTTTAGCAAGAAAACATATTCTCTACTGCATAGCATCAGAATGACATGGAACAACTACAATGCAATAAGTTTTATATAGCAAATTATTTTAAAAGTGAAGCATATATGAATTTAATTCAAATAGACCATTGTCATAGCAATGCCATCCTTGCATATGAATGTTGTGGCTTGCCTTGGTTCAGAGGAGTGTCATAATACTCCTGGTCTTCTCCAACACAACTAGGAGCTTCTGAAAATATTTTAAATGCAAAAATAAAATGTCACATAAAGCATTTTATTTCACCAAAAATTCCAAACAGCAAGGAAAAATCTGAAATTTGGCATACAGAAACTTTAGCTCAATACAACTAGTAGCAAAAAGAATCAACTCATTTGGACTTATAGAATAAAAATTAGAGCTGGTCAAACTTGGGGTCAAAATCTGGATTTAATTGAATTTCCAGAACAGGACACGTTGAAGGCGTATTCTCAGAGTACGCCTCCACTTAGAAAATGGTTCAGGAGAGAGAGAGAGAGAGAGACCGATGGGTGGGCCCCCCTGTCAGGGTTAAAATGAGAGAGAGAGGGAAACAGGGGAGGCGGCGTTGTCGCCGGTGATTCTCCGGCGAGGAGACCACGACGGTCGCCGGCGATGGGCGGGATGGACTCAGCACATCACGGCGAACACGCACATACCCGAGGCAACGACTGGGGTGGACGGACGGCGTCGGGATGTTCTTCTCCAGAGACGGCGGTGGCGGAGCTCATCGGATACGGCGACTCCGGTGATGATCCGACGAACCAACGGTACCGTCGAGCTCAGGAGATCACCACGACCTCGATGGGAGCAGCGGATGGAGCTGGGAGCGACTAGTATGAGTGAACGATCCAGGTGGATCCGCGGCGGACTCTGGCGAAGAACGGTGGCAGGGGGCCTTCCCGGCCTTGCCGCCCTTGCTGGGGGGCGATTTGTGGCCAGTGGAGGTGGGAGCGATGACTAGAGGGGCTCGGGAGAGGCTCTATTTATAGATGGAGGGCGACCGTGCACTGGACTCCGCCGGCGACGAGCTGCAGAAGAAGAGAGAGGGAGAGGAGCTCGGGCGCGACGTGGAGGAGAGGTAGTGGAGCACAACTACGCGGGACAGACGGCGCACGCGTGCGCACTGTTCCGCCCGCTAGCGCCTTGGCTACGTCCGGCGAGCTGCTTGCCGGTGTCGGGGTGGAATAAGGATAGGCTAGGTGGCGCGCTGGAGGCTGCTGCGAGGCGGGGACATGCTGCGGTGGCGAGAGGAGAGCGAATGGGCGGCGGCAGAGGGGCCCGATGCACAGAGCGCGGCGAGCGCATGCCAAACCCCGTGCACCCACGCGGTCACCGTATGCACTGGCACACGCGGTGCTTTAGGCGATGCCAGACCGTGTCAAACATGAAGTCCCTTCAACGCGGTGCCTAGATATGC
The DNA here is from genome assembly GCA_039707655.1 of Elymus sibiricus. Lineage (NCBI taxonomy): Eukaryota > Viridiplantae > Streptophyta > Magnoliopsida > Poales > Poaceae > Elymus > Elymus sibiricus. The sequence goes on along the minus strand of CM077670.1, from coordinate 224,787,880 downwards.
GCTTGGTTTGCCATCTGGCTCAGTGGATGTGACATGAGCATGTTGCAAAGTTTCTGGACAGAAACTTGGGACAATAGCTTGGGATAAATGGCTAGGAATAAGGTCTGAAATTTTGGGGTTAAGCATGTCTTAGGAGGGTAGTCATGTGGTAAAAATTTCAGCTCCAACAGATCAAGGAAAAATATACTTGCTTCACAAAGTGCCAATACTGACCAAAAGCAAAAATATTTTCCTTGGCTGAAAATTTCCAAATGACTATCGGATATTTTTGCATAGGAAGGTGAGGCATGATCCAAAGAATATTTGGGAATTTTCTTGGAATTTTTGGAGCAATAAAAATGAGGGTTGCTTCATAGCTTATTGAGAAAATAGGCATTTTCAGGAAGAAAAAGAATATAATGCCATTAAATAAAATTATCCAATGGCATTATGGTGAGAGGGATGAGGTCTAGGGAAGGTTTATGGATGATAGTACCCACTTGGCAAAAATAATTCCAAGTGGTAAGTCCAAAAGAATTGACTGAAAAACCCAAATGCCAAATCAAATATTCAATAAATCCAAACAAAAGAAAAGGCAAAAATCTAGGGTGTTACACTCAGGAGGCGTTTTTCCGTTCCTGTCAGCATCACTTTGCTTCGTCTTGATTTCTTGGCTTGAGTTTGAATTTCCTTCTGTTTTTCTTTCATGCAAGCCATTACACTATCAGCCGGCAAGCGCTACTGACGACACTGTGCCAGTTGCTGGCGACCATCCTGCCGCACGTGAGAACTCTCCGGTAGGTGTCTTTCTGCGGATTTCTAGCCCGCGAAGGGAAGCGGACGTTCCCGACACATCTGGTGCTGGAGAGCATGTCCTTGAGGGTGTTGATGATGAGCTTGTAATCCCGGCCACTACGACCACCGAAGAAGAGCGTGACGCTGAAGACGACGCCGCTGACTACTACTTCTTGCAGTCCATGAGTAATGGCTTGAAGGAGTTACAATAGCACTACAACAGACGCTTGGAAAGACTTCAGCACCGCGCCACCAACATCGAGAAGGCGGAGCAAGAATTCCTGCAAAGGGTTGATGAGGTGCAGGTCTGGTTCGCCGAAAAGCTCCAAGACGTCAAGAACCAGCAGGTTCAGCTTGCTGCTGACAAGGATGCCTTCCTCTTGGAAAAGGCTGCGACTGAGATGGCTCAAGCTGAGGCCGCTAGGAAGGCTACGGTGACTGACAGTGAGCTGACTCAACACAAGATCAATCTTGACTCCCATGAAGAAGAGCTTGCCGCCAGGGAGGAGAAGTTGAGCGCTACGCTCCGCATCAAGGACAAAGAGATCCATGCCCTCCTGACCAAGCGCACAGAGGAGCTCGAGCAGAAGCACAAAAAAGCTCTCCAAGCCCAGGCCATGGAACATGCCGGGAAACTCAAGGAAGCCCTCGATGCTATCCATGCTGCTGATGCCACCAAGGTAACCTTGGAATCCCAAGTGAAGAAGCCCGAGGAAGAACTTGCCACCAAGGATAAGGAGATCACCGCCCTAAAAAACTCAGCGTAGAAGGCCGCAGACAAGCTGTCAGAGCTCCGCACCTCTCTGGCATCCATGGACGACGAACTCAAGGCCCTCGACACCGCCAAGCTTGACTTGCAAGGCTGGATTGGCGGTTTTGAGAGTGCCCTCAAGCATGCTGATCTCAAGGCGAGGACCTTGACTGCCAATTCGGAGGAAGCCAAATGCCTTCAGAAGGTGGCTGAAGGGAATAAGGCCTAGCTAGAGAAATCCATCTCTGACTGGACCGCCAAACTTGTCGGCATCGCCGAGTGATACGTCTCCAACGTATCTATAATTTATGAAGTATTCATGCCATGTTTATTATAGTTTTGTATGATTTTGGTGCACTTTTATATGGCTTTTATATGATTTTCATGGACTAACATATTGACCTAGTGCCCAGTGCTAGTTGCTGTTTTCTGCTTGTTTTTCGTTTTCCAGAAAATCCATATCAAATGAAGTCCAAATGAAGCGAAACTTTTTGACGATTTTTTCAGGAAGGAAACAGACCCAGGAAGCTTCGGAGGAGCAGCAAAAGAGCCACAGGGGCCCCACGAGCCACCTGGGCGCGCCTGCCCCCCCCAGGCGTGCCCTGGTGCCTCGTGGGCCCCCTATGGCACCTCTTTGTGTGATTCCAACGCTGAAAAATCATATATATTCAGAAACCCCCGAAAGTTAACCTAGATGAGTTTTTACGCCGCCGCAAGCCTCTGTACCAAGGAGATCCCATCTGGAGCCCTTTTCTGGCACCCTGCCGGAGGGGGGAATCATCACCGGAGGCCATCTTCATCATCCCGGCGGTCTCCATGATGAGGAGGGAGTAGTTCACCCTCGGGGCTGAGGGTTTGTACCAGTAGCTATGTGTTTGATCTCTCTCTCTCTCTCTCTCTCTCTCTCATGTTCTTGATATGGCACGATCTTGATGTATCGCGAGCTTTGTTAATATAGTTGGATCATATGGTGTTTCTTCCCTTTGAGGTTTCGTTATTGTCGGATTGAATATTTCAGATTTGAGAACACTTGATATATGTCTTGCATATGAATACCCATGGTGACAATGGGGTATTATATTGATTCACTTGATGTATGTTTTGGCACTCAACTCGCGGATTCCCGAGGTGACATTGGGGTAATCTATGCATGGGGGTTGATGCACATTTTCATTATCTTTTCTCCGATAAAAACTTTGGGGTGCTCCTTGAAGTTCTTTGTGTTGGATTGAATATTATGAATCTGAAGTTGTTTGATGCATATCGAATAATCAACTCACGGATACTTGTGGTGACATTGGAGTATCTATGTGACATTAGGGTTGTTGATGTGTTTCATATGGTGTTATTTTAGTACGAACTCTAGGGCTTTTTGTGACACTTATAGGAATAGCTAAATAGATCGATCGGAAAGGATAACTTTGAGGTGGTTTCGTACCCTACAAACAATTTCTATCGTATGTTCTCCGCTAATAGGAACTTGGGAGTGATTCTTTATTGCACGTTGAGGGATGGTTATATGATCCAATTATATTAGCATTGTTGAGAGATTGCACTAGTGACAGTATGAACCCTAGGCCTTATTTTCAAGCATTGCAATACCGTTTGTGCTCACTTTTATTAGTAGTTACCTTGCTGTTTTTATTATTTCAGATTACAAAAACCTATATCTACTATCCATACTACACTTGTATCACCATCTCTTCGCCGAACTAGTGCACCTATACAATTTACCATTGTATTGGGTGTGTTGGGGACACAAGAGATTTCTTGTATTTGATTGCAGGGTTCTTTGAGAGAGACCATCTTCATGCTACACCTCCCACGGATTGATAAACCTTAGGTCATCCACTTGAGGGAAAATTGCTACTGTCCTACAAAACTCTGCGCTTGGAGGCCCAACACGAGTCTACAAGAATAAGTTGTGTAGTAGACATCACCGAGCACCTCAGCGCACAACTGGCGGTCATGGATCTAAGGAACTTGAGCTTCAGCATGGACACCAGTCAACCTGTGGGCACAACTTTGTCTCTCTTCTTCGAGGGGCTCCTCATGGAACTGGACACCTATCACAAGGGGCGCGCAAAGAAATTTGCCAAAGAAGCGAGGATCCTTGTGCGCAATGTGATCTTGAGAATGTTCACCAAAGTTGTGTATCACAACCCTGGCGTTGATATCTCAAAGGTCTTCAAGAAGGTTCCTGAGAGTCCCGAAATTCAGGCAGCCCGGCAAGCTGTGACCCCAATTGCTGAGATAGCTGCCGAGAAGTAAGGCCGAATAGAAGGCGCCCTTCGCAACTGAAATCCTTCCCACACTCTCGCAGTTGACATGGCATATGTAAAGAAACGATTTATCTTGAATTAGGCCTATCTTATCATATGTATGATATAACTTTGTGTTTAAATGAATGTAGGCTTCCTTCTTGTGTGATTTTGTTCTTGTACTTCTTGTACACTACGTTTGTCGGAAAAACTTCCCGGCGCGCACACTCTAGCCTGCAGCGCTTGAGGAACAGGTCCTTAGCAGCTTACCGAAAGTGCCGCCTTCCAGTATGTTAACCTACCTGGTTTTAGTGTAGCCGCCCATGTTGTTGTGCGTACTCGAAACAACTAGGAGCGCTACCAATCCCGAAAAAGGCTCCTTCGCGTGCAGGTTTATGTACAAAGACAGAAAATCGTTCAAGGAAGAGTGGCAACAACACGAAATCTTAAATGTTTCAAAGTTTTTGCAACTTAGCTTTCTTTGCTGCTCTTCCTATATTTGATGATTACTTGAGCGTCATTGGTGCGCTACTACACCGTTACCCCCCCCCCCCCACGAAAACTTGCGCGCGGAGGAATTTTCCTCCCTTAAGAAAAAGAGGAGAAAAAAGAGCCGGCTAGAACACTTGACAGCATGTTAATCATCTCATACAAGGATTTTATACGTAACACAACATTTGCACTTAACATACATAACATAAATGCATAGTAACAAAAGTTGTGAAACACTTAGCTTTATTTTACTACGCACAGGATCTGCGCCCGGCTTTGTAAAAAGGATTAAATGCCATAACGGCCAACCTGTACAAAAGTGGTTGCCGAGAGGCCCGGCAACTGCGCCTCACGGGTAGAACTTGCGAAGATTCTCAATGTTCCATGAGTTTTGCACCAGAATGCCATCTTCGGTCTCTAGCCGGACTGAGCCAGGCCTAGTGACTTGAACTACCCGGTAAGGGCCTTCTCACTTCGGCGTCAACTTGTTTGCTCCCTTCGAGGATTGAATCCTTCGAAGAACATGGTCGCCTTCCTCAAGCCCCTGGGTGCGAACATTGCGGCTATGGTAGCGGTGCAAAGCTTGCTGGTATCGTGCAGCGTGTACAGCAGCTTGGGAACAGTCCTCCTCTAAGAGCGTGACATCATTATGCCTTCTTTGTTCCTGATCTGCTTCATCAAAAGCTTGGACTCGAGGAGATCCGTATGTGAGTTCTATAGGGAGCACCACCTCTGCCCCATAGACAAAGGAGAAGGGCGCCTGGCCTATCACTCGATTTGGTGTCGTCCTCAGTGACCAAAGAACGGTAGGAAATTCTTCAACCTAGCATTTTCCACACTTGTGCAGTCTATCAAAAGTTCTGGTCTTGGGACCTCGCATCACTTCAGCATTGGCTCTTTCTGCCTGCCCATGGCACTACAAAAAAACACTTCCGTGATTATACGTGTTTGTCAAAGTAGGTCACGTTTTCTGTTATGCATGTACATCCGTGACGATTTTATGACAAAATCAAGATAGTCATACATGTGCTGTCATAGAAGTGTTCCATGACAATACTCAAACTATCATCACGGAAGTGTCCACTTCCATGACGATAAATGGCATGTCATGGAAGTGTTTTCGTCAAGGGTAACGGACACGTAGCATCCACTGTAACGGGTCACCATTAAGCTATCGGGTTCCGGTTTGGATCCGATAACTCGTTAACAGCCCTGACCATTGGCGATTTTCCACGTGTAAAATTCTCATTCGCCCACGGAACCACGTGTCAGCTCGTCGTCGCGACAGATGTCATCCATCCACTGGAGGATACGTGCCTATGGAACAGTGACACATGGCATGGCCCAATAGTGGCCCATTTAGGTTAAAAAGGTCGTCCCGTTTGACTTGGTCAAAAGTTAGCGGGCCGGCCCATGGAAAGCATGTTAATGGCATGTTCGCGTATAGCCCATTTACGGCCCGGGTACTCACGGCCCGTTATGGCCTTTCCGAATTCGACCCAGTAGCGTCATGTGGGCCATCCCATACGATTCCAGCCCATTGTCACTTTCGGCCCATGTATGGCCCGTGACGTCTTTCGGCCCGTATGAGGCCTTTTTTATCTCTGGGCCCTTTAATGGCCCGTGGTGATTCTAGCCCGTAATGAACAATACATGGCTTTGGACCCATAAATAGCCCATGATTCAGTTGGGCCATTTCCAGCCTGTGTTATCTTTCGGCCTTCTAAGGGCCCATAAATTCTTGGGTTCATTTCCGGCCCTCGATTACTTACGGTCCATTACTGGCCTGTTCTGCTAATGGGCCAACTTCAACCCGTGGTTATAATCGGCCTGTTTGTGGCCCGTTAACCCATTGGGCCGTTTTCAACCCGTCATGTATTCCGGCCCATTAAGGACCCGTTATGTGACACCCCAAATTTTGGCCCTTTTCTTTTCTTTTGTTTTTCTTTGGATTTGAGTTGGATTTTCTTTTGAATTGGCTCTTTGGACTTAAAACTTGGGAAGATCCTCTTTCTTTCTTCTCCCAAGAGGATCAACACTCTCAAATCTTTCAAATATCAGGTCATGGCCATCCAAGCTCAACCACAATTTCTTTTTCAACTAAATATTCCTTTTTCTATTAAAGGAACTAGCAAAGTGGCCCTCCCAAATGCGAGGGCAACCTCTTTTGTGCCTTTTTTCTTCTATGAAGGTGGGTTTTCCTCTGGCCTCTTTGCATCATATGTGCACGGGCAATTTCTTAATTTTATATTGTGTATTAGTTTTAATACCATGCATCATGAAATGGCCCTTAACGACATTAAAAAACACTTTGTTTTCTTAAATATTTTTAGTTTAATTCAAGATATGGAAGTTAAAATTATCAGTAGTATCTTAGCGATAAAAATGAGAGATTTTAACTCGAAAACAAATTAACTTTTAAATATTACTCATAACGAAATTTAAGCATTGTACTTTCTATGATTTAGCATGTAGAAATTGTTAACAAAGACATATAATGTAGAGATCATATGGTGCCTCTTCTTTATGGGGCCACACATTTTTTGCATTATGATGTTTATTTAATAAAAGTTGACTGATATTTTTAATATAAAACAATTTCCAAAGGATTCGCTGAAATCGAACGAACGGTAAAGTGTGAGATGAGTAGATGGGGGAATTTACCGATTGAAAGACAATAAGTGACATTTCAAGTGTATTTTCAGTGTGCTTATGCCTGGGATCGTAGAATGTAGAGTTTCACTATGCCACATGTCTCCTCTTTTTCTTATATCTGTGCTTGCATATCATGTTTGGTTTTGTAAGAAAATTTCATCTCTAATGAAAACCGAGAGAAACCTAATATCTATGAACGGCGACATGAAATGTCTGCAACCTTTCAGTGACCAAATTTAGAGGAAACTGCTATTAAGGAAATTGTCTATCTTGTAAAAAGTAACTACTACTTACCAACTATTCTAGAATCAACATAAATACTAACCATGAACTATCTTGTTATGAAAGAAATAATCAAACTATCATTGTTTTATTATATATTTCATGGCCACGTAATTGGTCAGCTATTTCTAATATCATAAAAATTGAACGAAAAATCAATATATGTATAACCTAAATCAGGCTACACACATAAGAATAGATATAGTTAGAAACATATAGCTTGAAGGGTGGAACCCGTAATCGCAAGCCAATCAGAAATTCTATACCAATGTTAGGGAAAGAAATCAACTAATTTTGTGTAAAAAAGGTATTCCTTCCTGTGAACATCCAGCATACCAATTGGTTCATCTAAAAAAAGTGTACCATTTGGATTTTATGAATTTCAGTGCGTCGATTGTTTCCTCCTGTTCGACATCACGTTTACGCTAATTTGCTCAAAGCGCCGTTTTGTTATGAAAAAAATTTGGAGTATAATTCACAAATGTACACTACAATCATAGAATAATTTGCGGCCCTAGTACATGTGAATAGCATTCGACATATATTTGTTGCATATTGCAATATCTCAAAGCCATGATACATATACGTCACCTCTATATTTCACATTGTCTTTGTTGATACTGATAAATCTAGAGAGTGTTTTGTATTATACAGATGGAGTAGTAAAAAATGTATATAGCTAGCTATGACATGCCCGTACCAACATAAGGCAAGTCTTTGTTCGATCTTGTTGCTACCATGCTGCAAGTATTTAATCAATCATGTACCTAGCTCCTTGCTACAAGGTTGCATGCATGAGGAAGTTTGAAACCTAAGACCGTTGATGTTCCTACACGTATGGGGGAGAGGCTGGCCGACGGGCGGGCAGAGGGTGCCGAACGCTACAGTGACGGCCGCGTATGTGAGGATGTACTAACATACATGCAAGGGGAGTTCTGATTCAGCAAGGAGCACATAACTGAAGAGCTCCACTCCATGCGATTTCTTTACCTCTTAAAACTCCGATCGGCTCCCGCTATGGTTGTTGAGTTTGCTGTCTCCTCCATATGTAAGGCACCGGAACCATACCTCAAGCATCCCCGCCCAAGAATTCTCAGCAGAGGCATTCTCCTCATCCTCCTCATGTGCAATTGAACCGATGTCGTGTCCTCATCATGCAAGGCGCTGGACCATCAGAATTCTGGGCGCCGAGGCATTCTCCTCTGTTTGGCCGTCTCCTTGTCGTGGAAGCCAATGGAACTACACCGCAACGTGCCCGCCTAGGAATTCTCGGGCGAGGCGTTCTCCTCGTCCTCATTGCCGTCTGAGGAAGCAAGGTTGACCTTTGTCGTCCCTGACCATGAATTCTTGGCCGAGGCAATCTCCTAGTACTCATCACATACCATCGCCCATTCGAGCAAGGCCCTTCCTATGTGATGACGGCGGTGAGAAGGATGTGATTGACCCTTTTGCCCACATGCAAGGGGAGTCCTGATTCAGCAAGGAGCACATAATTGAAGCGAGCTCCACTCCATGCGATTCATTTACCTCCTAAAACTCCGATCGATACATACTTGCAGCCATCAATCGAATCTAGTGTGTTGGGTTCCAGCCGGCGGCCAGCGGCGAGAATCAATCAGGCCACGGTTGGTGTGTACGTGTGTGTGTGATCTATACGAAGTTAGCTAGCTTTGGCTAGTAATGTTAGTTCCAGGAGAATCGCTCGGCAAGCGGTAGGCTAGCTTTGCACTGCTATGTATCTCGGAGTAAAAGAACTTTGGGATTGCATCAGTGTTGTTTCATCGTCGTCGTCGCATGTCGCCAGAAGCTGCGACGCAAATTGATAGAGACTCCATCCTGGCAACGCATGTGATGCATTCATATATGAAAGGCAATGCACGATTTTCTTTTATTTCCAATGAATGCATGCATGCATAAACCAAGACATAGCCCACGCCCAGGCTGGCTTGTTTATTTTAAACCAAGTCATCAGCCCCACGTCCCATGATGTCCTTCCTTTTTATAATGGGAATGCTTTACGAAACATTTTCTCATCATAATGGCAGTGGTGGGTAATTTTTCACGTATAAACATTATCTAATGGTTGTAAATTTTAGACTATTAAATAAACGGTCGGATGTTTCTAATTTTTGTGGTAATTTCTATCTTATTTCTCTTTTTTCTGGTGATCCCGTCAAATACTTTTTATATATAATAGATACTCCTGTTTGCTCTTGGTTGTGAAGCAACCCATCTTTCTGCATTGTCATTAATTCCCACAAAATCCTCATAATTCCTTTGGACCATATGAACCTTGGATATGTAAAAAGATTAAAGATTCCATGCTCATGGTGAGCACACCATCCAAGTTTTGCTTCTGGTCACATTTTCTGATTGTGAAGCAACTATAATTTATATTGCTCCATAGTTGCTGAAATTTTTCCAAATCATGCTCCTACCAATATAACATCCCTCCACAAAATTTTAGCTCATTTCATCAAGCCAATATTTCCCAATAATTTCCCCAAGTTTCTGTCCAGAGAGGATCATTGTGAAGGAAGTACCATTTATACTTATCCAAATGGTATGAAATTTTACCAGTGCCTTCATATGCCCAAAAAAGTTATCCTCCACCAAATTTGAACTCAATACAACACTCTATGTGAGTGCAGCTTCAAATTCTATTTTCTGGACCATATTGTCAGTTGTGAAGCAACTATGATAAATCTTTGTCCAAATCATCTCAAATTTCACCAGATGATAGTCCTTCCTACCCGAAACCCCTGTGAAAACTTGCTTTGTCTAATGATCTAGCCATTTGACCCCAACATCTAGTCTAATCCTGCTGCAGCAAAGTTCAGTTGATGTTACACTTCAACCCAAAGCCACTTTAATCGAAGTGATGCATCACTGGAGCTCCAGTATGGATGGACACCACCTTAGACACCTTTTGCCAGTCCCTCGTGCCCTCTCCTCGCCATGCCATGCGGTGACCGCGCTGCTGGCATGTCTGTGCGCGTGCTCTGCTCGCTGTGGCCGCGCTCTGCGTGTCGGCTAGCGTCGGGCTTCGTCTTCCCGGCTGCGCCCGCGTGTCCGCTAGTGCTGCCCGCCCTCCTCCTTCTTCCACGTAACCCTGTGACTCACCTCCCTCTCCCGAAGCTCCCTCGTCGGAGCTAGCCATCGCGCCCACGGGTGCATAGCGCACCATAGTGGCCGACAACCTCTGTTCGACCCCGTCCTCTTGCCCCGCGTCTGTAGCCCTTCTTCCCTGTAGCTCTGGACCTCCACTAGCTCTCTCCCATCGCCTCAAAGGGCCCGCAGCGCGCCACGCCTTGCCGGAACATCAACCACACCTCCATGGCGGCTCGCGGCCTCAGGCATCTTCCCCCGCCTATTTAAGCCGTCCCCGGCCCCATCCAACCTCACCACTTGCCCTCCCCCTCACCCAATCTTCCACCGGAGCCACTCCAGCGAGCCCGCGAGGTATTCTTCCTCCTCTCCGGTGAGGAGCTCCGCCGTTCGGTATCTCCACCTCCAGACCACTCCGGACAAGCCCATCCCCTCCCAGCGCCACTCACGAGCTCCTCTCAACCCACTGGTGCTCCCAAGCCCCTCCAGTGCTCGAATCTAAGCCAGAATCGCTGACTCCATCGACGACCGCAGCCTGCCACCGCCGGAGACGAAGGGTGCGACACCGTCCGGCCGTCTCCCGATGAGCTGCGGGTACGGGTGAGCTCGCTGGAGAGTGCCCGATCCATTCCCCCCTCTCCCTATTCCGGCACTGCCTCCTCGCCGCCGTTCGACGCCGGTAAGCGCCGCCGCCCTCTGTTCTCCCTCTCTCTCTTCAAACCTGGCCGAAGGGCCCCACCCATCAGCCTCTCACTCTCCCACCAAAACGTTTTTCAAGTGAAAGTGTACTCTGGCTATACGCTTTCGACGTGGCCTCCTGAGGAAATTCCAGAAAATCAATTCTAAATCATTTTTAATCCCAGTTTGACCAGAACTTTGACTAGCAATATCTCCTAATCTACAAGTCCAAATGAGCTGATTCTTTTTGCAGTATTTTTCTTTTGAGCTCCTTTATGTTTTGGTAGAAGTTGACATTTTTCTCTGCTGTCTAGATGTTTTGGACAGAGAAAAATGCTTTAAGTGGTTATTTATTTTGCTTGCTGTGATTGTTTTTCCAGAGTGGTGTGTGTGAAAACCAGGAGTATTCCAACACTCCCTTGGAGCAAGGCAAGCCACACCCTCCATTTGCAGGATTGCAATGCAATGCCATGGTTTTATTTAATAAACTTGCTTAAAATCTGCTTTAGCTAAATATGATTTATTCATGGCAATTCTTGGAGTATTATTGGATTTGCTACTGTCATGATTATGATTGGATTGAATATATCTAGTATCTTGCAAGATTGATATTACCATGATCTCTTTGGATTACTAGGATCAATGGTTATGTTTCATTATGATCATATTTAGTATTTTACCTATGGAGTTGATAATAATGATTTGGCTATATTATTCTTTGGATTATTGGATGGATATTGCTATGACTTGAATCACATGTTTATATATGATATTGGAGTAACAGTTATCACAGATATACCTTGGGGACAAATTCCGTCATTTCGTTGATCCGGTGCCACCGAATCGAGCTCACCAGTGCAGCCACATGTGCCTTATTGGGGGCTCTAATTCGGTCTATTATCATGCCTCTTTCCGGTGCCTCTAACGAGGGAAGGTTATGTGCGCGTGCTACCCTGGCCCGGTAGGCGGCAATAACCTTGTGTACCCGGTTTTGGTATTGAGCTCAGGTCCCCGTTTGGGACAGTTTTGTTTGGCCACGACGGTGGCAGGGTGTCACGTGGTGACATGGGGTCACCCATGACATGACCCAAGAGGAGGGTATGTCGGGGGCCGGAAGAGTGTCATGCAATAGATCGGTTTTGTTGGAACATCGCTGGTCCACCCGAATGGGAGCATGTACTAAAGTACGAGGCCACGAGTTCCATGGTGTGGGTACAGTGTACTAACCTCTAAAAAGTGTACAATCTATCCGGATAGTCGCGTCCTCGGTTATGGACACAGTTTGTTCTAGGTCACACTGTTCGATCAACACTCACGATGACAGAATGACTTGTAGAATGACTTGTAGAATGACTTGTAGAATGACTTGTATTTTTATGTGAGCAAGTAACAGTTTGGCAGGATGCCGATGAGGATATTGGGATGATCTTGTGGATGATCATTCGGTTCGTGATGTGATCACGCGGTGATCACAAGGATATACTGATCACGAGGTGATTGAGAGGATATATTGCTTGGCCGGTTAGCCAAGAGTGAGGCGGTCCCTGTGACATTAAACAGTGGTTCATTCATTATTACCAGTTCACCACATCATGATTAATATTTCCTTCCACATCATAGTAGTTGTTAATAACTTAACCTGTTAATGCTATGTTATTGTCTTGCCTTGATGCTTTTGGTTGTTGTGATCTTGCGAGTACATTCAAAGTACTCACATGGCGTGTCATGCCAGATTGCAGGTGATGCAGTGATTGATTGCTTGCCGAGGATCTTGGGTCTGCGAGCTAGGACGTGTCCCAGCCAGTGTCTCTATGGAGTGGAGTCCATCACCGTCGTCGTCGTTCCGTTGCTAGAAGTTACTCCGCTGTTACGAGCTGCTCCACTGCTAGCATAGAGCTACCTTAGCAGGCGTAGTGTCGCCATGCCCATGTAATCCTTTGTATTATCAGAACCTTTGTACCTTCATTAGTTATAATAAAAAGCTGTTTTGTTCTATGCCAAGCAGTGCCGTATTCCAGAAGACTTGATCTCTGGGCTGGAATACGGGGTGTTCCGGTTTATCTGAGCTGGGGTGCCACACGTTATGCCTGTCGATAGAATTAAGCTTGTGCTGTCTTCCAGCCTGTTTAACGGACCGCTTTGGTCAGGGCCCATAAATGGATGGTTCTGATTTTGGCCCGTTTACGGCCCATATTGCGGTCCAATTTTGGCCCACGAATAGTACGGCCCATTTGTGTCCCATGGATAGTACGACCCATAGGAGGCCCATGGTCACTACGGCAGGTAGCAGGCCCATGGTTATTGCGGCCACTAGCAAACCAAGGAAAAATAACTACAGTGACTAAAAGCAAATAAATAAACAAGAATTCAAAGAAATAAATAAGCAAGCAACCAACGCTAAGCTATTACAGCCATTACACATATTACAATCACTGGGCATCAAAGTTCGCCACCAGTGCAAATATAGGGAACAACAAATCAGCATATTATTACATACACTGGGCGTCTAAGTTGGCCACCAATGCAAATAAAGGCGGCAGTAAAACAAGTCCAGAACTGAAACCACTTCAGAAGAGTTCAAGAAATGATATCCTAGGTACCCACCATGCTGGCTAGAAGCTTAGCAAGCTCATTAGCTTTCTCTTGTTTGGCGCTAAAATCCTCCAACTCTTGCTGTTGCACCAGAAAGTATGCATCTGAATTCTACAGGGACTTCCTTAGTCCTTCGGCTTCTTGTTGCAGCAAAGCTGATCAATGTCTTTCAGCTTATAGTTGAGACTGAAGAAGCCGAACTGATTTAGGCATCGAGTTCGAAGAGCTTGTGCCAGCGGTAGTGGCCAGTAACTCAAACACTACATCAAGACAGGACTGTCTCACTGTCTTTAAGATAGTTTTTACCAGCTTTCTTGGAGACCAACAGGGTTGTCTCACTACCTTGAACCTTAACTGCATTACTTCCTTTACCATTGCATAATGGGGTACTCTTCTCCAACATTCTATCGGCATTCCAAAAGAGGAACAAGCAGACACATCATAGGTTTAGCATGTAGTATATGAAACTCATTTTGGTAAACTAGTTCAGTAGTAAGTTGGACAGGATTATACTAACTTGTCTTCTATTGCAAGGTAGTACATAATAACAGCATGAAACAAACATATATCTATGTACTATGGTCACTGTATTGTCTATATCGTCCTAGTTTATGTTGCCAAATCAAGATGGAGACATAGTTCAAATCATATCTGTTTAAGACAAAGTAGCATATACAGAATATAAGTGTGGGAAACTACACAACACTAACAACACTTGTAATGTGCATGACATGAGAACATAACTGTTTATACAATTGAAACTGAAATCAACATAGAGCAAGAAGTTACAACAGCAAACCAGTTAAACAAACATGTTCAAAACATACCTGTTGCGCCGTTGGAGTTTCAATTGGATCCTTCAAATTTGAAATTAGTTGGCATGAATAAATACAGTGATGCAAGAGCAAAGGAGTATGCACCATAGCTACGGAATCTGACCTGAGAACAGTTCTTCTTCCGCTTTAAGCGTTGAGTTGGGGTTCGCAGTGGTGGTCCTTGTGCTTTGGGCACTTCAGTTGCCTTACTATCTGCTCGTGTTTGGGTGCTATGTGGTGGAGATGGTGTTGTGTCAACTAGAACTGGGTTACTATCTGCTGGGTTTGGGGTTAGATGGGGTGTAGCTGGTTCTCTGTCCAACAGGGTAGGGGTACAATCTGCGAGAGTCTGGGTTATGTGTGGTGGGCTGGTTCTTGGGAAAGTACAACCGTGGTTCTATCTGCATCAACGGGCAGCACTGTCTTTTCTGAAGACTGTGGTTTTACTCCCTTAGATACTGCCATCAACCCCTCCAATTCAAATGGCTGATAAACAAGAAAAGTAATTAAATGTACAGACATTGTATGATAGACAGGTGCAATGTATAGTGGGGAATAAAAGACGGCATGAAATAATTCACATATATCTTGTCTAACCAAATAGGATAACATGACACAATTTCACATATATAATGGCTAACTAAACAGGATAGCATGACACAATTTCACATATATGATGGCTAACTAAACAGGGTAGAATGACATAATTCAAAATATGATGACTATGTAAATAGGATGACATGATATAACTATCTGATGTCTTTATTAAATAGGTTGGCATGCCATAATTCACATACATGCTGTCTATGTAAACATGATGGCATGATATAATTCACATATATGATTTATATACTAAGCAAGTAAGCAGATGGCATTCGCATATATGATGTCTAAACTAAGCAGATGGCATTCAATATTGTGTATATGATGTCTAAACTAAGCAATGCAAGACACCATATGCATGATATGAGTAATATAACCCTGCCAAGTTTGAGCATACACCTCAGGGGGAAAATAGGACTGGTCAACTGTCTCTGAATCCTCCTCTGAGGATCTATCTGTAAATAGCAAGATATCTACTTCAGCAGGTAGCTTTGACTGCTCTGAAGACCTTGTTTTCACTCCAGATTTTTCCATCACCGATTCAAATGGTTGCTGCACAGGAATGGTAGTTCAATATACAAACATTGTCGACAAATGGAATACGTAATACAAAAAAATATGGCATGATATAATTCACATATATGATGCCTGGCTAAATAGCATGGCATTGCATCATTCAGATATATAATGCCTTGCAACAAGCACTACAAAAAAACACTTCCATGATGATACGTGTTTGTCATAGTAGGTCACATTTTTTGTCATGCATGTACATCCATGACGATTTTATGACAGAATCAAGATAGTCATACCTGTGTTGTCGTAGAAGTGTTCCATGACAATACTCAAATTATCATCACGGAAGTGTACACTTCCATGACGATAAATGGCGTGTCATGGAAGTGTTTTCGTCAAGGGTAACCGACACATGGCATCCACCATAACGGGTCGCCGTTAAGCTATTGGATTCCGGTTTGGATCCGATAACCCGTTAACAGCCCAGACCAATGGCGATTTTCCACATGTAAAATTCTCATTCGCCAACGAAACCACATGTCAGCTCGTCGTCGCGACAGGTGTCATCCATCCAATGGGCAAGAGGCGCCAATGGAACTGTGACACGTGGCATGGCCCAACAGTGGCCCATTTAGGTTAAAAAGGTCGGCCCAGTCAAAATAAGCAAGCCGGCCAATTTACGGCCTACTTGCGTCTGGCCCATTTACAACCATGACCCATACGAGTTCTGCTAATTCGGCCCGTCAAAGGCCCGTTAAATATTTAACACCATTGCGGCCCATCGTCAGTTCCTACCCGTTAACAGCATGCTATGTCTTTGGGCTCATTTGCGGCCCGAGCTTCTTTCGGCCTATTAGCGGCCCATTCTAGAGATGGGCCAATATCCAGGCGGTACGACTTTCGGCCTTTTACCGACCCATTCTGTAGTTGGGCCAATTTCTGGCCCGGTGTTTCTTTCGGCCTGTTAACGTCCCGCACCACAGTTAGGCCATTTACGATCCAACCTTACTTTGGGTCCATTAGCGTACCATGTTCTCCATGGCACAATTCCAGCCCGACCTGACTTTCAGCCTGTTAAAGGCGCTGTTGTACATCGGCCCGCTTTTGGCCCGATTGGATTTTGGCCTGTTAACGGGCCGACATGGAAATGGGCCAAGCTTTAACTGATGTCTATTTTGGCCTGCTAGTGGACCATGGGCTCATCTCTATTATTGTGGCCAATCGAGCTTTTGGCCTGTTAACGGCCTGGTAAGAGCCCTTGTTAGGATGGGCCCACATTCGAGCATGAAATCCATTTCTGGCATGTGACGGACCATGATTGTAACGGGCCTCGTAGATTGGACCATCCGAGAAAATATGGGCCCTTATAGATTAGGGTCAACTTATTATTAGTAGGCCAGCCCAATAACGGCCCACTTTAACTACCCATTTTCTTTCTGTTCTGATGGTGTCTAGCTAACGTCCCCGTTTCAATGATAGCATAGAAACCTACACTATACAATCCCCTAAAAAAACCTACACTATACAATAAAGAAATTAAGGCATACAAACGAAGAATAATCCTACACTATACAATAAAGAAATTATGGCAGATTACATCCACTAGGCATCAAAGTATGCCACAAGGGATAATAAAGCGTAAACAAACAGCAAATTACGTACATTGGGCACATACACCTCATAAATCATGGACGCGCATCAACACAAATTTCCATTTGAACTATGATCTCTTCAGAAAATAGGATTGGCCGGATTCAGATAGCACAAATTTCAGTCTGCACAAACTCCACTTTCTTTGTGGTTTCCTCGGTCTCTTGTTTCATTTTGTCGACTAATGCATCTGATTTCTGCACCTCCCTTCTCAACATGTTAATTAAATCTTGAGACTCATATGCATGTTGTCTTGCCGCCTCTAGTTGATGCTCTAGAACATCAGCACATTCCAATTCCAATCCATAATCATTCGGTAACGGCCATGCCGCATTGCTCTGAGAGCTTTGTGTTGATGTCACTTTATCCAGAAATGTTTCTATAAGTACACATGACTAGGGCAAAAATATAGTTACAATAGTGAAGCGAGCAAGACACACTATCTTGTACATGGCAGATAGGACTAACAATAATGTACACGTCATGAAGCATAAGAAGGTGATATTTTAAAAATTATAAAGATGGTAGTCTGTGCAGCACGTGTACAGAAATCTCTCTTCGCTCACCAAAGAATCATGATGTTGGGGCCAAATCCAAAACACTGACAGGTTACAAATTTACACCACGCGCAACTACTGAACATTAGATATATCATGCGTATAAGTAAGCAAGCAGTTAGCCATTGTGTAGCTCGTATTAACTAGTTGGAACATTGTGTGCCATGTTTCAAAAGAGTCTTAGGGAGCATAATGAACTGCAGAGAGATTCATACAAACCTACTACAGCAAGCAAAACTATGCAATCATTAGCCTCGTATAAACTAGATTGTGAGCCTCATGCAGTAATAGTTGGTTAATGGACTTCAAAGCTTCAGGCACACTTTGCCAGAGTAATGAAATGGTAAGGCATTTAATTACGTCAACTAATAGTTATACAAGTACCCTACATCAGGTAGCATTGTTTGGGCATCTCATTGACTGACGACAAATAAAGCAATAGAAAAGAGCAATTTAACTATGCCTGAAGCAAACAAGCAATTGAACTGTTGTGTTGGCAACATGCATACTTGCACACCTCAATAACATCCTTGGCCTGGCTACATTTGAATCAATTGATGTACTCCCTCCGTTCCTTTATATAAGGTGTATTTGTTTTTTGATAAAATTCCATAATGTGAGGTGCATTTGTTCTAATTCCTCATAATTCCGCAGCACCCCACAACAAGCCGGCTGCGGTTAGCTGGCCATCCTGCCCCTCCCCTTCTACATCGGCGCACTCGTCCACCGTAGTGCATCTGCCTCATCGATGCCGTCGTACGCCGCACTGAAGCCAGTCCACCGTCGCCGTCGTACACCACGCAGGAGCCGCTTCCCCGGCGCCGTCGTCCATGGTCTCGGATCTGCTTCCCGGAAGCCGACGTCATGCGCAGCAGCAACACCGTCTGCAACAATGAACTGACTCCCGTTGCCGCCCATGATGTATAGACGCCGCCGCGGCCTTCGTGCTCCTCTGCGATTGGTGATGTGTACATTGATTCTCTTAGCAGTATGTGTGCTGTTCCGATTTTGTTCATACCTACCCTTCAAATTTCCGTGCTGCTATTGTTCCCCTTTCCTGGCTGCTATTGTTCTAGTAAAAGTAAGTGGTTATAGCTCGCATTATCCAACATAATATCATCTTGTAATTGGGCGTCGCTCCTGTATTGTGGTGTGCTTGCGTAGGTTCTTCATCTCTAACCAGTAGTGTGGCAGATGATTCAAAGTTTTTTAGAATAGCAGGGAGGTGATCCCCCTGTTCTATTGACTCGGAATGAAACCAGAACGTAGTTCTAGAAAAGTTGAATAACCACAAAGTAGGATATTAAAAATTACTCGTACCAACATTGCAGATGAGTGCTTTAATGTTGCCTACAAGATGTGTGAGCATTATTATATTTTTCTTGCCATGTTGGGATTTTATGAAACTACTAATGCCAACATGCAGAGGGGCAATGCAGATCAAATACGGGATGTTGGGGACATCTTCAAGGAACATCGCAAGATAAAGATGAGCTACACCGAACCTGTAAAAAGAGCTTTGGTAAGTAACAACCTTTCAATTACTTTGACATGGTATGTGTCTGGCAGCAGTATTGTAGACAGGACCAGGCCAGGCCCTGGGCCAGCCCCGAGCCGAAAACAGCATCAAAAATGTTGTGTGCTTGGCTAGGGTTCTTGCCATGCAATCCAGTAGTGTGGCAAATTATTAAACAGTAATAGGCGGGACAAACAATTGCCTGTACACTTGATTAGGCTCTCTATCATTTGTAGGATCTCAATTTACTCACTGGACCCACCATGCCATAGGATGAAAAACTATAACCTTTGTAATTTCATGTCAAAGCTAGTCAGTCAAACGCGGCTACCGAGGCCCTGGAGATCATCTGGTTGCCGGTTGTTTTGCTACAGCTACCCTTGGCTTAGTGCACCCCTCTGCTGGTTTTCCTATTTGGCTTAGCCTTGTGTTCTTTGATGTATATATTGTAGTTTCTGTAAGCTAGCTCTGCTCGATATGTAATAAGCACACTCTTAATCATCCTAATGCTTTCCTTTTTAGCTTGATGTAGGAAGTGGGTGTTCTCACCCTAGGAGTCTGTTTTTGTATTTATCCTTTTGAACTCACTTCTACTAGTCCTATTTACGGGGCTTCTACTGAATGGATTTGGGGAGCTCTCACTATTGATCTAAAAAAGAAGTAACTTCTTCATGTCAGGATGCAGTTCGTGTGAGGAGGGAAGTATGGTCAACCTCAAGATCAGGTTTTGAGGCTAGTCCTATGTGCCAGTTCCCAAATGATGCTGGATTACACACAAGGTGCCAGTTCCCTAATGATGCCGGATTAGACACAAGGTGCCAAATCCTAAATGATGCTGGATTACACACTAGCCAGGTGGAGTCGTCAAGTGTTCGTGTCCTCGTGGCTCTAGTAAAGGCTAAAAGAAAGCATGCAGTAGCCCTTGATAATGTAGCTGAGTTCTTGAAGAAGCGAAAAGAGCAATCAGATGCTCTCTTCACCCAAGCCAAACAAGAGATGGAAGAAGCCAGAAAGAAGCTAGCAGAGGCAGAGCAGGCTAAGCGTCTCCTGCTATCTAAAACTGTTGTCAATCTGAATTTTCATTCATAATAGCTAGGTTCAAATGTTGGTCCAGTCAGCATGCATATTGTGATGTGTGTGCATCGACTGAGATGTATGTAAGTCTGTGATGCCGAGATGTATTTTTTCTGGGTCATGTAATAACTTACATTATTTCCAGAACAATAACAGACAAACCATTGGACATGGTATAGTTCACACGCAAGCCCAACATTCCAGGTTCAACTTTCACATCAAACTCATGTTCACAGATATCTTCACATTCATAGATAATGTTCAGAACCAACTAATAGCCATAGTTGAAATAGTTTATGCATCCCAATGATTCACTGCAAAGGTAAAAAAAAATATGTGAGTTGGATTACAAATAAAGAAAAATCTCTTGTTCTTAGTACTAACGTCAATGCTTCTCCGAAACAACATTTAGTTCATAGTCATAACACAAATTCCTTCTGAGATCATTGATGAAAAAGGTGCATTCTCTACCAATGGCGTTGGAGGGACTCCCATATAATTTTGTGGAGTTCCACTAAAATTGAGGTATCTACTTCTGTTTGCACAAACATGCCTGAGATGGAGAATGACATCCATGTTTGGGCACTAGATTGACAGCAGCATATTACTCCCTGTGTGACATTGCATCATTTTTCAAGTGGCATTGGATTGACAGCAATAAAACAATGGCAAAATAAGGGCATGGCGATATTGGGCGCGCCAACACCATGTAAAGTACCTGCACAGATGCAATAAATTGGTGAGGCAGAGCTGGTTGCCGAGAGAAACAAACATATCAGTGCGAGCATAACAAAACTAGACCGTATGAAATTAATTACATTTCGGACATTTTTTTAACTAAACGCGAAGCTCGTCCGGCTCTGGAGGTAATAGTCTAATGCCGGCCGCGGCGGCCGGCCGTGCCTTCCGCCTCCGCCATAACTTCCCTATGTCCGGCTGCACTTCAGCCGAAGGGGATGACTCAGGGGAAGAGTGGCTCCTCCGCTTCCGTGAAGCCGAGGTAGGGGTCCACGGTGTTGTGCGCTAAACCGGGCAACACACCGGGTGTGTATGCCGGCGACGCGGTGGCGGTGGCCTTCGTGGGACCCAAGCGGCGGTGGCTCCCATGGTCTACTTTTCCTCGGTGTCGGCGGCGGCCGCGGAGGTGCTGGCCGCCTCCGCCAACTTTTGAAGTGGATGGCGCGGCTAGCCATGGTGCACTGGATGCCGTGCTCCCCGCATGCCGGCGTGGAGCAACTGCCCACTCCTCTGTGAGCTGGCTTGGAGTGGCTAGTTGCTGCACCAGGGGCCAGCTTGGAGCGGCGGCTTGCTCCTTTGCTTGCCCGCCTGCAGCCTCGCCCATGGTACTGACGGCCTGGGGCGGGGAGGGAGGTGGAGCAGCGAGTTGCCTGGCTCATATCCGACATGCTCGGCTTGGCACCCAGCCGGCTTTTATGCCGGAGAACTCATCTTCACGCTCGCCGGATGCTATGGAGATTGTGGAGAAAATGGTGCAAGAAGGAGATGGGGAGCGGAGGTGTGGTGCGGTTATTGCCAGGCGTCTGGCCTCGTTTAACTAGCGGGCGAACACGAGGAGCCAAGCGGCATTGTGTTGAATGCTGGTAGGCTTGCGGACGGACGTGTGGTCGTATCATGGGAGCATGGGAGGCCTTGGAGCACCATATTTTTTCCTACAAGGGATCATCCTACAAACAAATGGTGTGTGTGCGTGAGAGCCGACATATAGAAAGAGAGTAACCTAGAGAGAGAGAGGGGGGGGGGGAGAGCGTGCATACAAGAGATCAACCTCGAGATAGATCGTGTGTCGGAAAGAGAGATGGAGAGAGAGGGAGAGAGAGAGACAGAGAGAGGAGGGAGTGCATGTGTGAAAAGACACGAAGAGTGTGTGTGCAAGAGGTATCGACATAAAGAGAGACGGTAGCTAGTGTGTGTGCACGATCGAGAGAAATAAGGTAGACAAAATATCGAGGATCAGAGAGAGATTTCGGAGTATGCGGGTGTGAGAGAGGTAGGGAACAAGGCTCGGTGATCGATGGAGTGCGTGTGTGTGTGACGGAGAGAGAATGGGAGAAGTCTCATGGAGTACACATGAATGGTTAGGGAGCGAGATACATTGTGTGCAAGGGAGGCCTAGAGAGACGGGGTGCGTGGAACACGAAGGGGCCTACAAACATTATGCGAGAGAGTCCTAGAGAGAGCGTAGGAGAAAGAATGCTGAGTGCGTGTGTATGTGTGCTACGGAGAAAGAGAGTTCTTGCTACAAACAAATAGGGAGAGCGGGAGACACTACACAGAGAGGGCGTGTTTCAAGAAGGAGCGAGATATCTACATAGATACAAGGAGCGCGAGAGAGACACCATATACAAGAGAGGGGAAGCGAGAGTGTGTAATAGATGGATAAACCTAGCCAGAGGCTGGTCGATAAGTGTGGGTGGGAGAGACAGGAGTCGGTGTGCGAAAGGGAGAGTTGTGTGTGTGTGTGTGTGTGTGTGTGTGTGAGGGAGACGGGAATCGGTAGGGGGCGGGAGAAAGCAAAGAGGTGTGTGTGTGTGTGTGTGTGTTTGTGAGAGAGTTAGAGAGAGAGAGTGAGTTTGTTTGACCAGTAAACAAAGGAATAGTTTCAGTTTTGGAACGGAGGTGAAGAGGGAAAGGAGACCCCGACAAACAGTGTGTGTGTGTGTGTGAGAGAGAGAGAGAAATTTTAGTGGTAGGATGTCTAGAAAGAGATGAGGTGCGTGAGAGATCCCTAGAGAGAGAGATAGAGACAAAATGAAAGCCGAGTGAGAGTGTGTGTGGCGGGGAAAAATAATGCTAGGTAGCTGGAGAGATACCAGAGCACGATAGAGACGTAAGAGATAATGAAAGACGAGTGGTCCATAGAGATAGAGAGATTGTGACACCTCTCGAGAGACTGTGTTTGTGAAAAAAGAGAAACATGTACTGAGTGTGCGTGTGAGATAGAGAAAAGAGAGTGATAGATATATGAAGGAGCACGCGAGAGAGACCTAGAGAGAGATGGGCATGAAAGGAGATTCAAATATTTAGTTGCGTGTTTAAAAGATGTCAACATAAAAGGGATTCAAATAGTTGATTTAGAGATGATGATACATGTAATTCATACTCGAACCAAAATTGATCTATCAAACATGCATATTCATTTGAATTTGGGCACATGTATGTTATTTAATTTCTTGATATTAGTGATCCATGCACTTGAGTTGAACATAAAGTGGTTTCAAATATTTGAATTCAACCTTATGAATTTGAGATTATGGCATTTGTAAACCATATTTATATATAAAGGGTGTTGTGCTTTCGAAAGTATATATATATAAAATGATGTATATAGATTTGTATTCAAATACAAAATGGATCCTGCCCGAAAAAAAAGAATACAAAATGGATTCGAATTAAGATGGCACGGTAAACATGCAAGCTTATTCTCCTAAAATTTGAACGAAGTGGCAAAACACCTAGTCCCTCCTCGGCCGTAACTGCCCGAAACCAAATTTTGGGAGATGGAAATTAATGCCTATGCCCTGACATGCAAAACCTGCAGGCTCAATTTCTATAGGTCTCGATAGGGGTAGGTTTGTAATTTCACTCAAACATGACATAACCGCCTCTCACCCCGATTCATACACGGTGGGCGCCAAAACACAGTCTCTCCTCGGGCAAAATCGGCTCTAACCCCAATTCATACACGGTGGGCACCAACAGTGGGCGCCAAAACAAACTCTCCTCGACCGAAATCGCTCTCGGCAAATATTCGAGGTATGCGAGATTACCGTCCTACCCCCAACCGACCAATATCGCTCTGATGTCTGAAATTTTAAACGGGGGCTAAGTTTGTAACTTTCCCTGCATCTGAGACAAGCGCGTCCCAAAGACATGGTTCCTTCCTACCTCTCTCCCTCCATTTCCCCATTCGTACTCCATGGGCGCCAAAACACCCTCTCCACCCACTACAAAAAAAAACACTTCTGTGATGATACATCTTTGTCACAGTAGGTCAAGTTTTCTGTCATGCATGTACATCCGTGACAATTTTATGACAGAATCGAGATAGTCATACATGTGTTGTCATAGAAGTGTTCCATGACAATACTCAAATTATCATCGCGGAAGTGTCCACTTCCATGACGATAAATGTCGTGTCATGGAAGTGTTTTCGTCAAGGGTAACCGACACGTGGCATCCACCGTAACGGGTCACCTTTAAGCTATCGGGTTCCGGTTTGGATCCAATAACCCGTTAACAGCCCTGACCAATGGGGATTTTCCACGTGTAAAATTCTCATTGGCCAACTGATCCATGTGTCAGGTCAGCGTTGCGACAGATGTCGTCCATTCATTGCACGAGACGCTCCTATGGAACAGTGACACGTGGCACGGTCCAACAGTGGCCCATTTAGGTTATAAAAGCCAGCCCGTTTGACTTGGTCAAAAGTTAACGGACCGGCCCATGGAAAACCTGTTACCGGTCTGTTCGCATATAGCCCATTTACGGCCCGGGTACTCACGGCCCGTTATGGCCTTTAAAAATTTGGCCCAGTAGCATCATGTGGGCCGTCCCATATGATTCCAGCCGGTTGTCACTTTCGACCCATCTATTGCCCGTGAAGTATTTTGGCCCATATGAGGCCTTTTGCATCTCTGGGCCCATGGACGGCCCATGGTGAATCAGGCCCATCATGAACAGTGAAGTGCTTTGAGCCCATTTAAGGGCCCATGATTCAGTTGGGCCGTTTCCAGCACGTGTTCTCTTTTGACCTTCTAAGGGCCCATAAATTCTTGGGCTCATTTCCGGCCCTCGATTACTTACGGTCCATTACTGGCCTGTTATGCTATTGGGCCAAATTCAGCCCGTGGTTACAATCGGCCCGTTTGTGGTTTGTTAACCCATTGGGCCATTTTCAGCCCGTCATGTATTCCGGTCCATTAACAACCCGTTATACCTGTTGATAGAATTAGGCCTGTGATGACTTTCGGCCTGTTAACGGCCCGTTATGCTACGGGCCCTTAAACCGACCATTCCCAAATTGGCCCGTTTACGGCCCATATTGTGCTCTGGTTTTGGCGCATGAACAGTACGGCCCATGGATCATACGGAGCGTAGGAGGCCCATGGATCCTACGGCCCGTAGGAGGCCCATGGATCTTATGGCATGTATTTGTCCGATGGTTATTGCGGCCACTAGCAAACTGAGGAAAAAGAACTGCAGTGACTACAAGCAATAAACATGACTAAGTAAATAAATAAGCAAGCAACTAACGTTAGGCTATTACGATGATTACATACATTACATCCACTGGGCATCAAAGTTCGCCACCAGTGCAAATAAAGGGAACAACAAAGCAGCATATTACAAACACCGGGCGACTAAGTTGGCCACTTGTGAAAATAAATGCGGCAGCAAAACAAGTCCAGAAATGAAACCACTTCAGAAGAGCTCAAGAAACGATATCCTTGGCACCCATCATGCTGGCAAGAAGCTTAGCAAGCTTATTAGCTTTCTCTGGTTTGGCGCTAAACTCCTCCAACTCTTGCTGTTGCACCAGAAAGTGTGCATCTGAATTCTACAGGGACTTCCTTAGTCCTTCGGCTTCTTGTCGCAGCATAGCTGATTATTGTCTTTCAACTTGCAGTTGAGACTCAAGAACCTGAACTGATTCAGGCAACGAGTTCGAAGAGCTTGTGCCAGCGGTAGTGGCCAGTAACTCGAACACTACATCAAGGCAGGACTTTGGGGTTGTCTCATTGTCTTGAAGATAGTTTTTATCAGCTTTCTTGGAGACCAATAGGGTTATCTCACTATCTTGAACCTTGTCTGCATTACTTCCTTTACCGTTGCATAATGGGGTAGTCTTCTCCAATATTCCACCGGCATTCTAAAAGAGGAACAAGCAGACACATCACAGGTTTAGCATGTAGTATATGAAACTCATTTTGGTAAACCAGTTCATTAGTAATGTTGACAGGATAACAGCATGAAACAAACATATATTTATGTACTATGGTCACTGTATTGTCTATATCATCCTAGTTTATGTTGCCAAATCAAGATAGAGACGCAGTTCAAATCATATATGTTTAAGACAAAGCGGCATAGACTGAATATAAGTGTGGGAAACTAACAACACTAACAACACCAGTAATGTGCATGACATGAGAACATAACTGTTTATACATTTGAAACTAAAATCAACATAGAGCAAGAAGTTACAAAAGAAAACCAGTTAAAGAAGCAGGTTTAAAACATACCTGTTGTGCCACTGGAGTTTCAATTGGATACTTCAAATTTGAAATAGTTGGTCTGAGTAAATACAGTGATGCAAGAGCAAAGGAGTATGCACCATAGCTACGGAATCTGACCTAAGAACAGTTGTTCATCTGCTTTAAGTGTTGAGTTGGGGTTCGCAGTGCTGGTCCTCGTGCTTTGGGCACTGCAGTTGCCTTACTAACTGCTTGTGCTTGGCTGCTCTGTGGTGGAGATGGTGCTGTGTCAAGTGGAACTGGGTTACTTTTTGCTGGGGTTGGGGTTAGATGGGGTGTAGCTGGTTCTCTGTCCAACTGGGTAGGGGTACAATCTGCGAGAGTCTGGGTTATGTGAGGTGAGGCTGGTTCTTGGGCAAGTACAACCGTGGTTCTATCTGCATCGACGGGTAGCACTGTCTTTTCTGAAGACCGTGTTTTTACTCCCTTAGATACTGCCATCACCCCGTCCAATTCAAATGGCTGATAAACAAGAAAAGTAATTGAATGTACAGACATTGTATGATAGACAGGTGAAATGGATAGTGGGGAATAAAAGAGGGCATGAAATAATTCACATATATGTTGTCTAACCAAACAGGATAGCATGACACAATTTCACATATATGATGGCTAACTAAACAGGATATCATGACACAATTTCACATATATGATGGCTAACTAAACAGGATAGAATGACATAATTCAAATATGATGTCTTTATTAAATAGGTTGGCGTGCCATAATTCACATACATGCTGTCTATGGAAACATGATGGCATGATATAATTCACGGATATAATGACATAATTCAAAATATAATGACTATGTAAACAGGATGAGATGATATAACTACATGGTGTCTTTATTAAATAGGTTGGCATGCCATAATTCACATACATGCTGTCTATGTAAACATGAGGGCATGATATAATTCACATATATAATTTATATACTAAGCAAGTAAGCAGATGGCAATCGCATATATGATGTCTAAACTAAGCAGATGGCATTGAATATTGTGTATATGATGACTAAACTAAGCAATGCAAGACAACATATGCATGATATGAGTAATATAACCCTGCCAAGTTTGAGCATACACCTCAGGGGGAAAATAGGACTGGTCATCTGTCTCTGAATCCTCCTCTCAGGAGCTATCTGTAACCAGCAAGATATCTGCTTCAGCAGGTAGCATTGTCAGCTCTGAAGACCTTGTTTTCACTCCAGATTTTTCCATCACCGATTCAAATGGCTGATGCACAGGAAGAGTAGTTGAATAAACAAACATTGTCGACAAATGGAATACGTAATACAAAAAAAGGATGGCATGATATAATTCACACATATGATGCCTGGCTAAACAGCATGGCATTGCATAATTCACATATATAATGCCTTGCAACAAGATGGCATCATATAATTCACATATATGGTAATTAGACACTAAACAGGTGGCATTCACACATAGCATGTCTAAACTAAGCAAATGACATAGCAATGCAAGACACCATATGCATGATATGAGCAATATAACCCTGCCAAGTTAGAGCATACACCTTGGGGGGAAATACGACTGGTCATCTGTCTCTGAATCCTCCTCCGAGGAGCTATCTGTAATCGGCAAGATATGTGCTTCGTCAGATAGCACTGTCTGCTCTGAAGACGTTGTTTTCACTCCAGATTTTTCCATCACCATGTCAAATGGCTGATGCACAGGAAGAGTAGTTGAATGTACTAACATAGTTGCAAATGTAATACGTAATGAAAAAAAGGATGGCATGATATAATTCACATATAGGATGACTGGCTAAACAAGATGGAATTGCAAAATTCCCATATATGATGCCGGGCTAAACAAGGTGGCATTGCATAATTCACATATATGATACAGAAACTAAACAGATGACATTCACACAAAACATGTCTAAACTAAGGAGATGACATATATGATGTGTAAAGTAAGCAATGCAAGGTGCCATATGCATGAGAGGAGCCCTCTTTACCATTCTGTATAAATGGTGACCAACATCAGCATGCCAAGTGAGAGAAAAGACCTCAGGGGGTAAATAGGAGTGGTCTGCTCCCTCTGAATCCCCCTCTGAACAGTTATCTTCCTCTTGATTACAATTTGGAATGGGGGGAGGGGGGCTGCCATTGCGGCCACCATGGAGCGACGTCTACATGACATTCTATTGCCATGCAAGGCTCTTCTCGTTTGCTCTACATGTTCAGTACCATTGTGTACAATAACTGACATGCATATGAATAAAACATAGTGAGATTATGTAAGGAATGCATGAAGAAATCCAGAGTGATGGTAGCAACCAGTGGATAGACCCAAACCAATGATAGCAGGCAGATAATAGCTTCAGTTAAAAAATACAGGTAATGGCTCCTTTACAGTTTGTTTCCCACCCAACATGAAACACATAGTAGACACCCGAGATTAAGCAGATAGTAGACAGAGATACTATTCGTTGCTGCCCCGATTTGTACCCTACAACCATTTTAAAACTCAAGTTCGATTATTAGTTTGGACCTGACTCGGAGTCTAAGAGGTGAACAGGATGATAAAGTAGCATGTAATATTAAGTGATGCATAATATAAGCAGACACGAAGAGTGTAACCTCTCTTGCGGACCCGTGTAGTTCTCAAGGTCATCTCCTCAGTTGATGATGGTAATGCAGTGGTGGTGGCTACCGACAGCGAGGAAGAAGATCTGAGGTGGCGAAAGATGGTCTTGAGGGGGGATCTCTGCTACGGTGGACGCTTCCGTCATTGGAGCAGCTCGGCTGGGGCGGACGATGGCGCGGCAGGAGCGGGACAAACCACACAAAGTTTTCTTTGACACCTATCTGTATCAGAAGTATAATTCTATACAGGCTCATTTGAATTGGATGATTCTAACAACGCAGGGATAGAAAATACACAGGAATAGGATAGGAATGCACGTGCAAAACAGAGTATTTGCTAACACAGGATTTTTGTCAATCTGGGTGAAGATCACAGAAATGCAAAGAAGTATGGTCATATTAAAGTCAAACCACATGATAATGTACAGTTATAATGCGATTATGCTACTATCACTTAGTCTTGTTCTTCATGAATAGGAATTTGAAAAGGAGGGCCAAGTGGATATTAAAATTCCAACGGTTTTTCTTTGAAAGAGACACTAAAGGAAAAAATCCTACAGTTTTCCCTTGCTCCATTCCTTTGAACCAAATGCATGAATAGTAGTACCATAGGAAACTTTCCAATTCCTATGTCTTTTCTTCACTTTTCCTTTCAACCAGTGGCCATTCTAGTAGGCAGGCTTGAACAGGCAAAAGCCTACACTCCAAAAATGTTTTTGTACTACTTATACTACTTTGGACCTAGCCAATTGCCCTACTAGCTCAACTCCCAGGACCATCTACACATGCATGGCTCCAATGCGCAGAAATAAATAATGATGGCTTTCGAGAGAGTCCATCACGGATAGTGCTACTTGTGAGCTGCGTTGGGATTTCCCCGAATAGGAGGGGATGATGCAGTACAGTAGAGATAAGTATTTCCCTCAGTTATGAAACCAAGGTTATCAATCCAGTAGGAGAATTATGCAACAACTCGTTAGCAGCACCTGCACACAAAACAACAAATCCTCGCACCCAACGCGAACAAGGGGTTGTCAATCCCTTGGCGGTTAATTGCAAGATTAAATTGTATGGTGATAGATAGATAGATCGAACAAAAATACAAAATAAAATAAATAAAGTAAAATTGCAGCAAGGTATTTTTGGGATTTTCAATATATGATAAAAGTAGACCCGGGGGCCATAGTTTTCACTAGAGGCTTCTCTCTTGAAAATAGCATACGGTAGGTAAACAAATTACTATTGGGCAATTGATAGAAAAGCAAATAATCATGACGATATCCAAGGTAATGATCATGTATATAGGCATCACGTCCGTGACAAGTAGACCAAAACGATTCTGCATCTACTACTATTACTCCAGACATCGACCGCTATCTAGCATGCATCTAGAGTATTAAGTTCATAAAGAACGGAGTAACGCCTTAAGCAAGATGACATGATGTAGACAAAGTAAACTCACGCATGAATAAACCCCATCTTTTTACCCTTAATACCAACGATACATATGTGTCATGTCCCATTCTGTCACTGGGATTGAGCACCGCAAGATCGAACCCATTACAAAGCACCTCTCCCATTGCAAGATAAATCAATCTAGTTGGCCAAACCAAATCAATAGATCGGAGAGAAATATGAAGCTATAACAATCATGCATAAAAGAGTTCATAGAAAACTCAAATAATATTCATGGATAATCTGATAAAAAACTCACAATTCATCGGATCCCAACAAACACACCGCAAAAAGTGTTTACATCGGATAGAACTCCAAGAACATCGAGGAGAACATTGTATTGAAGATCAAAAAGAGAGAAGAAGCCATCTAGCTACTAACTATGGACCCGAAGGTTCGTGGTAAACTACTCACGCATCATCGGAAGGGCAGCAAGGTTGATGGAGAGCCCCTCCATGATCGAATCCCCCTCCGGCAGAGTGCCGGAAAAGGCCTCCAGATGGGATCTCTCGAGAACAGAGACTTACGGCGGCGGAAAAAGTATTTCGTGGACTCTCCTATTGGTTTCCCGATTTTAGAGTATTTATAGAGGTGGAATTAGGTCAAACGGAGCAGAGGTGGGCCCACGAGGCACCAGGACGCGCCCTGGTGGCTCGTGGCCACCTCCTCTGTCTTCTGGCCCTCTCCCGAAGCTTCTAGTGTCTCTTATGCCCAGAAAAAAATCTCCAAAAAGTTTCGTGGCATTTGGACTTCGTTTGGTACTGATATTCTAAAAAACCAAAAATAGGCAAAAAACAGCAACTGGCACTGGGCACTAAGTTAATAGGTTAGTCCCAAAAAATGATATATAATTGCTTGTAAGTGTATATAAAACATCCAATATTGATACTATAATAGCATGGAACAATAAAAAATTATAGATACGTTGGAGACATATCAGATAGCTAACTTGCCTAGTACCTCACTGCTTGTCATATAGGAGAAACTATTCGTATTTCTCATTACTACGTGTGCTTAGTGGACAATATATATTACATGTAGAGTCAAAAAGTTATGCGACAAGTGTACAACCTCTTTGGCGAAGCCATGTCGATCTCAGCATCATTGGGTTGGTCGCTGGGGATGCTGCGGCTGATGTGGCTGTCGGAGGCAGGGAAGAAGATCTTAGGCGTCTGGAGATGGAGCCGAGGGTACTGCTCCGCTGTGATGGATGGTTTTGTCGTTGGACCAGCTCCGGTGAGGTGTACGACGGCGAGGCTGAAGCAGGACAAGAGAGACAATGTTAACCTGAAGTGGGATTCTAATAGCATCTCCAATAGATGATGTAAAATACATCACCAAAAAATGCTAGATGTAAAAGACATCAGCCGCTCGTCTCTGAACTTAACCGTCGAAACTGAATTTAACTGTCGAAACTGAATTTTACTGTCGAAATTGAAATGTACTCTCGAAACTGAATTTTGTTGTCGAAACTGAATTTTACTATCAGAACTGAACGCAATAGTAGCAGAGAAGCAATGCACTAGTAGTTTTGGCCGCTTGAGCACTAGTGGCAGAGAAGCAGTGATCTAAATCGGCAGCCGCTCCAGCAGGGAACGTACTACCAGAGAGCAGCCGGGGCAGCTGGTCGTGCAGCGGTAGCAGCGCCCAGAGCATCAGCGCATGCGAGAGCTGTAGCAGCAACAGGAGCGCGAGCGAGTGCCGGAGCTACTGCCCCTGTAACAGCAATGCGAGCAAGAGTAGAGCAACAACGTAAGCAAGAGCAATAGTAGAGAAGCAGCGCGAGCGAGAGCCGGAGCAGCAGCAGCATGGCCAGCGACAGTCGGAGCCGCCGCAGTAGCTGCTCCTGCTGATGTGGGCATCACCGCCGAGGGAGCAATGCCATGGCGGAGAGACGCCGTGGAGGAAGTGGCCGGTGACGCCGCCGTTGATGGAGTCGCGCCATGGCGGCTCGGGATCGAGCAGCGGTAGCACCGTGAGATCAAATATAGGAGAAAATGCAGCGATTAGTGTAGAACCTCTTTGGTGGCGCCGACTAGGCCTCAGCTTCATCCAAGGAATCGGTGATGGTGCTGCGGTTCCGGTGGTGCAGGTGAAGACGGCGCTGTGGGAATGGAGGGGGCGCGATCGACGAGGCGAACGTCGGGGGCAGCTCCTTGGAGGTGGAGGACGGGGCGGCTGAACCGGCGGGACGACGAGATCAACGATGGATCCTCATCTGGTGCGGTGGATGAGGGACGTCGAGCTGTTGTGGCGGACGATGTCGTCGGGGAAGAGGCTTCGGCTGGGCGGCAGTCGGGTGGTGGACGAAGGAGCGTGGGGTTTCACGGGTTTTGGCGGCCTCGATGTACGAATGGGGGGGGCGGAGGGGGTGGGAGGGGGGAACCATGGTTAAGGGACACGCTTGTCCGAAATGTGGGGTAAGTTACGAAAGTACCCCTACCCGTTTGGACCATGGGACGTCGAGGCGGGATTTTCGGCTGAGGGATAGAAGGGGGATTTCGCGTGTCGGGGCGGCGTGACCGATTTCGGAGGAGGGGGGGGGGAGTTTTCGCGCACGTTGAAATTTCGGAATAACAAGGCGCGGGAGTTTCACAGCACAAGAGACAAAGAGATAGCTTGAAAATTCGGGATAACAAGGCGCGGCTTGAAATTTCGGGAGAACAAGCTTAACATGTAAAAAACCAAAAAAAAAAACAATTCGCACCACACAAGAGAGAGTCATGTCCCGTTTTACTATATGAATTACTACAAATGTCATTCAAAAACAACAATGAACAACTTAAAAATTCAGGAGAACAAGCTTACCATGTACAGTACCAAATCAATTCGTACTTCCCTCAACAACAAAAAAACAATTTGTACCGTCTACTGTATGGACTAAAATTGAGTCCATTTTCCGTATTTGAATGGGATTGTTGTCAGGTTAGTTATACCACCATCTAAATATTATTTTCACAACACACGACATGAATATAGTACTAAATTCCCATTTAAATATGAACTACATGTACCATATGATCTCGAATTCAAATATGTGTATCCATTTTAAGTTGAATTCAAATCATAGTACATGTATGCTCTAGCTAGATGTTCGGAATCTAAACGATGTTTGATATGTATAATGTGTTTAATACACAACACACACACACAACATTTAGATGTTAGCTGCCAAAGCCACCCATTATCTCTAATTTGAATAGTTCTGTCCATGCATGGATGAAATGTGGTCAAACGATGCCTACCAACGGTATATCAAATTCAAATCAATTTGGCCTTGTTCGATGTGTATATAGTATAGCATGCTCGATTCAAAACCACACCACATATATATCTCCATTATATCATGCATGCATGGGTTTCAAACATCATGATCTCTTATTCAAATATTTGAATTCACTTTTATATTGATTATGATCTCACCAAGTCTTTTACACCCACACAGTCGTCTTCTCTTTATAGTTGTACCACTAACTTCCTCTCGTGCATGCATGCACATACACTCCCTCTCGGCATTATCCATCACACACACACACACACAATATCTTTCTTCAGGTCTGTCTACCATGATCCCGCAAGCTAGGTAGATCTCTCCATCGCCCTCTCTTTCCCACACACACACCGATCGATATACCCCTCTAGCTAGCAGGTCTGCCTACAACACACACATGTACACATAGTCCCTTCCCCCTCTCACCATTTATCCCTCACGCCCCAGCTACGAGGCGCGCAAGCCCACACACACGCGTGCGCGCTCTCACCCCCTCATCTCTTATTATCGATCTCGCACTCGTACAATACCTCTAACTAGTAGGACTCTCGCACCCACCCACACACACACACCTCCCCCTCTTCGTCACTTCAGGCCTTCTTTAATTATCTCTCACATGCATGCACACCGATCGATATTCCTCTCTGTATATATATAGCTAGGTCTTTCCCTGTTTTCCACACAAAGCGATCGATCTATATCTAGTCAGGTCTGGCCCTTTTTCCCATGTACACATCGATCAATCTACCTCTCTAGATAGGACTGCCTAGCTACCACACACACATTGTCTATCCATAGTCTCACCTCTCATCATCCATGCCTTCCGCTTCATCTCTCAGACACGCGCAACCGTGCACGTTCTCGCCCCCTTTCTTAAAATATCGATCTCGCACTAGTACACTCCTTCTGAGTCTCCGTCCAGTTGGCCTCTCGCACCATCTCCCAACACCCCCTCTCCCAGTGCTTGTAGGCTGGTAGAGTTCTTCCCTCCATCTGTCTCTATCGATATATCACGCAGACGACCCCTCCCCTCCCTTCTCGTATATCACCCCCATGCACATACATATATGTATAATATAGGCCTCTCTTTCACACAAATTGCATCATTGACACATACTCCATATATATTTCCCTCCCCCTCCCTCACCCACACACAAATTCAAGAATCTCCCGTGATTTCTTGCACACACCATCTCTCTGTCTCTCTCTCAGACACACAGACTATGTGTACGAAAGATAATAGTTGCACACACGCACTCGTTCCCACATACAAACACGCGGGTACACTGTGGAGCACATTTGTATAAGAAATGTGCATGTGTAGAAAGGCTTTAGATGATGTGGCACTAGTACTTCCAGTATGTGCAAAAGCAAGTAAGTTAGAATTCCAATGGCACGCTACAAAATGTCTCTCTTTTTTCAATCAATATATTATCATTAAAATGATGTGGGTGCACCCATGAGGCCACGTGGCACATGGGGGAGGGGTTGTTGCGAGCTTCTTCTATGGATTGATCACAGTAACGTGCTGCTGGTTCCAGAAGAATGTTGTAGACACAATAGGGTACACATGTGAACGATTGAAAATTTCAAAGCTGATTATATAGAAAATATATTCACAAAAAAAAGATTATATAGAAAATAGCCAGTAGCGGGCTCCTCGCTATCGCTACGAGAGGTTGGCGGGCGTCCGGCTCCGCAACGTACGCATCCGAGAACGCGGGCCCACGTACGCCTCCGACAAGCGTAGTAGTACTGCCCACCGCTTTGACTTTTGCAGTGCCGGGTCCATCCCATTGTAAAAAAAAAACTACCATGCCTCCCGCGCGGCAAAAACGCCGCCCTACCCTTTCTTAATAGGGATTTGTATCGACCAATCTCGTCAAGGAGTAGGCGATAAACTTACAGCCTGTCGCCTTCGCGTAGCACGAACACACGGTCGGTCCGGCCAGCCGCTCACCGAAGGGACGCGCATCGACTTGGTACATCACTGACATTTGCGGCCGCATGTGAGCATACCCATAGTCCAAGCTCCCCGCCTACCGCCAAAAGCTCGGTCTATCGGGATTTCTAGCAAACCGGCAGTTGCGAACGATCGCATGGCAGTTTCATGTGTAGGGGAGGGGCATGGTGTGGCATTAAAAAGAAATGCCATGCCATTTCTTTTTTTAGTGCTGTTTTCGTCCAATGACTTCCACCGTCAGATGCAGATCTTATGGTTATTGGGGCGTTCGCCAGGAATAGTCTCGTGGCGAACTATTGACTAGCCTCTTTTTCACACGCACTCTGTTGACACATAAGTATCATCTCTCTCCCTCCTCCCCACGCACACACCTACACTGACGACTCTCTCGGGACTTCTGGCACACACCATCTCTCTATAGGTCGATGTCACACACATACACTTGTACTCTAGGTTTAGTACGTACACGAAGAGGAGAGGTGCACGCATGCACTCGTCCTCTCTCACACTGTCACACACACGCGCGGGTACTCTTTCTGACACACACCATCTCTCTCTTTTTTGCGGGGACACACCATCTCTCTCGAGGTCTATGTATACCACTCTCTCTCTCCCCCACACACACTAGTGGAGTACGTGCATGAAGAGAAGATGTGCACGCATGCACTCATTCCCTCGCACACACACGCGGGTACACGGTGGAACACATTTTTGTACGAAGAGCCACCCCACGTGATAATTTGACGCGTGTAGAGTCGTTCACTTAATGGATGGTCAATTAATACAGCGCATGCAAATTGAGTGGCATGAGGGAGGAAGTACTAGTTGAGAATGACATTACTATCATCCACAGCATGCATGCGAGTAGTTAAATCATGGGTTGCTAGTAGTACAAGGCAACGCCATCAATTTTTGCCTCGGTTACTGTTGGTGGCCTTTGTATTTAAAAATGGACGGAGTGGAGTACTACGCTCGCCTACTAGGGATCTCCCACCGCCTACGCTCGCCTCCCCGCCTCGACCATCCGATTCCGCCATGGATAATCCCTTAGATCCCAGCATCCCGCGGGCTTCCCTCTCCCTGCGGCCCGCAGCACTGCCGCCTTTGAGCGAAACCCACATGTGTTTCAAAGGGGATCCATTGCTCTAGAATCACAGATCGGTGGCGCCGAAGGACATGTCGGGGCTGCATCTCAGGTGGTGGGCAACAAGGGCAAATCAGATCGAGGAAGCGTTGCATCAATTGGAGACAAGTTCGAAGGAGCTGCGCCTGGCGAAGCAAAAGGCAGAGGCGCATGTCAATCTCAGGGGTGAGATGCTGAGGGATGTCAACATCTGGCAGCGTCGCGTTGATTTCGAGCTGGGGCTAATGGCAAAGATCATATTCACGGAGTCGACTGCGGAGGTGAGAACGCGCATGCCTGCGGAATGGCATAAGAAGCCGGTGCAACTATTCAAATGGGCGGTAGGAGAAGCCAAATCGCTCAACCAGCGGCGGCGGCGGCGCTGGGGATGCATCGTAGGTGAGGTGACCTGCCCTCCTTCCTCGCCAGCGATGGACTGACCTGCTCAGTTGGTGCTGCTGTGAACATGCGGCGCCATGGCGGTTTGCAAGCGCGACAATCACTCCATGTATGTATTGTATTTCTATGAAAATAATCCATCTATATGTGTTGTATTTCTATGAAAATAGTTGGTCGTTTGGAAAAAGATGGTCATTGATTTATCATGAGTTTTTGAATGCTTGGTCGTGAGAACTCATCGGGAGCCGTTCCGGGCTTCGAAACCAAAACCATCAATAAATTTTGAGCTTGTTTCCCGTCACATTCCAAAGTACCATGCTATAATTAATTGCAAACTTGTTCACACCGATCAAACCTAAACGTGTTTCCACTTTGCAGCATATTATTACTAGGTTATAAAAAGGGAAACTAACTACTCGAATATTACTGCACATTCCTCCTCATAAGCCTTTCTTGTTCGTCATTCCTTACGTCTGCCATGGCCGGTAGGAAGAGCTCTGGGCCAAGAAATAATAAGGGAGCGACGACCAAGGCTGCAAAAAAAAGAGAGGGCCCGCCGCGCTGTGGAGGCCTCGAAAGATCCCTCATGGGCAGGAGAGGGCTCTCAGAAGTGCATTCGCCGTGGAGGCGAACATGCCGAGCGTGCAATGCTGAAGTCGTTAGCCCACGATGACATGCCCGCTCAGCTCAACAAGCAGAAGGAGTTGATCACCGGCTTGCTGAAGCTGGTGAAGGAGAGCAATGCCTCGGTTGATAAAGCGACCGGCGAAATTGTGGAACTATGGGAGGACAAAGCGAAGCTCTGCCACGAGCTCGACCTGCTGAAGTAGGAGCTCGCCGGCTGGGAGAAGCTGCGAGAGAAAAGTAGTGCCTCAGTGAAGATGCTGACCGCCATTATCGGGGAACTTAGGGATGATATGGCGAAGCTCCGCACCGAGAACATGGCTACTGTCAAGCAACATCATGTGGACGTGAAAGAGATCATCCATGCTTGCCTTGAGAAATCCCGCGCCATGGAAGCAATGAAGAAGATGGTGGACGAGAGGCGAGAGGAGATGAAGGTCGTGGAGGCAATGAAGAAGCAGTTAGAACTCCGCGCCTAGCAACCCTTCATGAAGTAGAGAGCAGCACCCAAACCGTTGTCTACATCTTCCTTCTCTTTTTTTTGCGGGTAATCTTCCTTCTTCTTTTGCCTCTGTGTCTTCTTCTTTTGCCACTGTGTCTTTCAGGCGTTTCCGCATGTGTCCTTCTAAATTATCCTGAATAGGTAAGACAATTATTATCCATTGCCATTGTCATCATATTATTTCATTTGTACTAGGCTGCGAGGCATGACTAAAACAGTGCTAACGATAAGCGGTGCCGTGGGATCACAAGAAAACTAGATCATTTTTATCGCCATATCGCACTGGGCTGCCGTGTTTCGCACTCCTCCGCGTCGGGCTAGTGCTCCAGTGGAAAACTAGAGTATACCACACGGTTCTTTGCTCCTCCTTAGGTCGTCGGCAACAATTATACCTCCTTTTGCCGACATGTGGGACAGCCAGCATCCGGGTCGACGTGTCATGCACCTAATTAGAGTGGGGAACGGAAGGGGAGACTTACCCCTCACAGTAATAATGAATATAACGAGCACTCAAATCACAAGGCCCCACCTTCCAGCAGTAATGAGCCGTCAAATCACAAAGCCCCACCTTTCTCGCAGTAAGTTGAATCCGCTACTCCCCCGTCCTCCTCACCTCTCTGTCAAACTGACCAGGCAAAACTTGCCCCACCCTCGCCTTTTAAATATAGTTTTGTAAGTATCGATGGATTGTGCCATGGAGCAAAACTAACAAGCTCAAATTAAAGAAAAAGGTGGGACATATACAGCACGCTCCTCGCGTTCGTGTCGCACCTACATGGTCGGTCCGGCACGCCGCTCACGGAATGGAACGCGCGTCGAATGAGTTACTACTAAAGTAGAAAAGAGAGAACAGCGATACTAGTACAGTACATACGTAGTACTACTATACTAGTATATGATGCTGGATGTGGGATATCCAGCATCTGGATCGACGTTTCATGCACCAAATTATGCATAGTACTACGTGCTTAGATGGGGTGCTAAAGTCTTTCTTTGACAACTAAACTCCTTCATGCATTGCGCAAACTTCTCTCATTTAAGTGTCTTGCATAGGTCCGCGCACTTCATATTCGTTCTTCCTGGGGTCACCAAACTCCTCTCTCTTCTCTTTACTCCTACCTTGTCACATCAGATTTCTTTTGCATATGTGGCACGCTTAGCACCTGTACACCATGGAGGGGAAGAATCACTCCGGTCGTAGCGCCACAGTAATAATGACTATAATGAGCAGTCAAATCACAAGGCCCCGCCTTTCCATCAGTAACGAGCCATCAAATCACATAGCCCCACCTTTCCAGCAGTAAGTTGAATCCGCTACTCCCTCGTCCTCCTCGCCTCTATGTCGAACTGACTAGGCGAAACTGCTCCGCCTAACATGCGGGAAAAGCCCCGCCCTCCACTTTTAAATATAATTTTGTATCGATGGATTGCGCCATGGAGCAAAACAAAAAGAAAATGGTGTACTACATGTATACAACATACACGTCACATTCGCGTCGCACCCCACACGGTCGGTCGGTCCGGCACGCCGCTCACAGAATGGAACGCGAGTCATCTTGCGTTTGCACTCACATGTGGGACCGCAATTGAGCAGCCGACCATAGGCACACTCTCCCCCGTCCCAAAGGCCC
Organism: Elymus sibiricus; assembly: GCA_039707655.1. NCBI lineage: Eukaryota > Viridiplantae > Streptophyta > Magnoliopsida > Poales > Poaceae > Elymus > Elymus sibiricus. The sequence goes on along the minus strand of CM077670.1, from coordinate 224,747,697 downwards.
CATGCGTCGGCTGAGTTGTACTAGAAGAGAGACACCAGCAATAGTACTAGAGTAGTGATGTACACACGTCGTTGCCTGGACGATCCCTGCACTACAGGGGAGATCAGTTCGTCCATCCATGTGACCAGAGTCCAGCAGACGGCTGGATTGGCTATCATGTACATATCGTGCAGGCTGTGTCGTACTAACATACGGCTGTAGTTCTGTTGATAAATCTAAAAAAAGTAGGAGCACTAAGTATATTGCAAGACCAATACAATTTGAATCCATTCTCCGTATGAATACAAATCTAGTCCACTCACCCTAGGCGGCTAGGGCAACCTCTCCCCTCCCTGCTTCACCGATGAGCCGGTGGATTCACCCCTCCCCTCTTCCTACCGCTTCGTCGACCGGTGGCGGGGAGGGGAATCCCGGTGCCTATGCTCCGGTTATTAGTTTATGTTAGGGGTTTTAGTCCTCGCACGCGCAACGCTCAGGCGGACGATGTCGGCGCTTCTTATTCCGAGTCTATCTTCCGAGCTCCGATCCTCCTTGAGTTCATTCATCTAGACATAGTCGATGGAACTCTAGTGTAGATTCTTGCCGTCTCCTTTGGGGCAGTGAGGTTAAGGTTTCTTGTCATCCGGCGAGATTTGGTGTCATGTGCTTCGGATCAATGCGAGGGTTAAAGAACGACAACTGCATTCCTCCAGGGCGTTGGTTATTAGGGGCACATGTGTCGGTACCAAAACCGGTAGATCTCGGGTAGGGGATCCGAACTGTAGGTCTAGGAATCAATGGATAACAGGGAAAATAGAGACAGCGATTTACCCAGGTTCGGGCCCTCTCGAAGAGGTAATACCCTACATCCTGCTAGATTGTATTGATGTGTTTGTATGAAGGTTACAGAGTTGATCTACCTCAAGATCGGATGGGCTAAACCCTAGGCAATGGATATGATCATCCTCTACAAACTAAACCCTCTGGTTTATATAGACACCAGAGGGTCCTAGGGTTACATATAGTCGGTTACCATCAGGGGATAAACATGCCGGCCACGCCAATTATTCCTTGGAGGAGACGCCAAGTCTTCGGAGGTTTCCTTCTGATACACGGGGTCGCCCACAATCCGGCCTTCCATCGACGAGTAGAGAGCAGCCCACCAGCCCGGCCTACGAGAGATAGGCCGTCAGCCCGAGTACCCCCTAGTCCAGGACACCCTCAGTAGCCCCCGAACTAGTCTTCGAAGCCGAGGTTGGTGCCGAACATCAGCGGCTTTGTAGACCAGTTCCCATTCTTTCGCGACACCGGTAACAGGCCTGTATCACTTCGAACTATATTCTCAAGCGTTGCCTGGTCGTATATGGGCCGTACTATACCTCGGTAACGAAGTATACTAATAACTTAGCCCCGAAGGCTAGTTGCTTTGGTGTGAATAGTGTCCTCATCTGACAACTTTTACTGAAGGGTCACACCTTGCCACGACCGCGAGTTGGTTTATGAAAAACTCGATTCGCGGTTCGAGGCAGTTTTCATTGGGATGTCCCATCGATATGGAGATTGTGTCCTGTTTTCAAGGGATATGATCAATAATCCGCCTCACCCCACGCGTGTATAATGGCACGGTTATATGGGGAAATGGTGAGGACTGCGGCGCGGTAAAGGGACAGTGGGTTTTACAGCCCATTAAAGGGGCAGAGCCTTCATTCCTTTCGTACGCTCTCATTTCCCCCCTTCGCCATTGCCTTCCCCATCTTTTGAGCTCCAGCGCCCAGATCCGCTCTCCCTTCCAAGTACCTTTCCAGCCGCCCGTTCGATCTAGCAATGGTGGGCTCCGGATCCAAAGGCAAGTGGGAGGTGTCCGTCGTCACCGAGAGCGCCATCATGGAGTTGAAGGGCGCGGGATATCTCCCCGCCAACGTCGCCCACCGTGCTCCAGAGGCCGGCCAGGTCGTCCCCACGCCGCGGCAGGGCGAGAGGGTGGTGTTCATCCCCCACTTCCTCCGAGGTTTGGGCTTTACCCTTCACCCCTTCGTCAGGGGTCTCATGTTCTTCTACGGGCTTGACTTCCACAATCTCTCGCCGAACTCCTTCCTCCACATCTCAGCCTTCATCATCAGTTGTGAGGCTTTTCTCCGGGTCCGGCCACACTTCGGCCTGTGGCTGAAGATCTTCAATGTCAAGCCGAAGATCGTCGACGGTTAGCAGGCGGACTGCGGGGGCGTGATGGTCAGCAAGCTCCCCCGAGTGGAGTGGCCAGAGGGCACCTTCATCGAGACCGTCAAGGTTTGGCAGAAGGAATGGTTCTACATCACCGAGCCAAGGAGCGCAGATTGGGGGGCGATTCCGGCCTTCCGATCCGGACCCCCTACGAGGATGGTCTCCTGGACCAAGAAGGGCCTCGACTGGGGGGTGAACAAGGAGGTGGCGCAGCTGCAGAGCCGGATCGTCAAGATGATAGAGCAGGGCGTCGAGCTGCCCAACATGATCCAGATCATGCTCGGACGCCGAATCCTCCCATGCCAGGACAGTGCCTCCCCCATGTGGGCCTACAAGTCCGAAGACCCGGCCACCGTGGGCAACTTCTTCCGCACCTCCCACGCTCAGCTGTGGAGGGCGCTGTTCAAGCCGCAAAAAGATTGGCCGGCCGAGGAGGAAGACATCGGACTCGACGCCGCAAATCCCCCACGGGAGGTATGAATGATTTTGTACTTATAACCGAACGGTTCCCCTTTGATAAGGTAATTAGCCTTTTCACTTCTCATCCGCAGAACTGGCTGAAGAAGGCCGAGCGGATCAATAGTCCGGCGCCGCTGCCAGAGGGGCCCAAGACACCCCTGCTGACGGCCATGTTGGCTGTGGAGCCATACGAGGCGCCGGAGAGGAAGGAAAAGAAGAAGGAACAGAAGAAGGAGGCCCGAGAGGGCCTTTGTTCCCGAGGACCCCCGGACACTAGATCCGGGGACACCCATGCTCCCTCCGCACAGGAGGAGGAGAAGGAGCAGGGAGAAGGGGAGGAAGATGATTCCTCCCGAACAGGGAAAAGGGCGGCGTCCGAAGACGTCGAGGAGGAGCCGCTTCGCCCTCCCCTTAAGAGAACATGCAGGGCCAAGGTGGCCCTGTCCGACCATAGCTCGGCTTCTGCCGAGGACTCCGATCCCTCCGAAGAGGTTCCTCGGAGGATCCCCAGGGCCAAACCGCAGGCCCAAAGGTACTTATTCCAGTATCCTTGGAAGTGTTTTCGGCCGAACTAAGCTCTATATCGATCACTTTTGGCTTTTGATATCGCAGCCCGCTACGCGACCTCCCCACCGACCGAGTCTCGGAGGGGGATTCTCCACCGGCCGCGTTGGCGGAGAGCGGGACCGAATCGCGCGCCTCGCCTCCCCCAATCGCCGAGGAGGCCGTGGAGGTCCTGTCGAGGAGGACCCTCCTTGTGCCGTACACAGGGGGAGGGGGCGACGTCATCATGGCCGAGGCGAACACCTCGGTTGCCGAAGACCAGGAGGGGAGGGCCCCTCTGGTGCACGAATAGGAGGAGCCCGGACAAGCCGAGCTCTCTCCGAGGACGACTCTGGGGACGTCAAGGTGTCCAGAGTCCGGTGCCCCAGACATCGAGAAAGAAGCCGAAGTGCCCCCGCCACCCCCGCCCGCCCCAGAGCAGGCGTCGACCGGGTGGCGAGACGAGATGGAGGATGCTCTAACCAGCTCCTCTATTGCCGAGTAGCACCGTGCCCTTATGGGCGCGGTGTTGCAAAGTCTTCGGTCCATGGATAACGGACTGAAGGAGGCCTTTAGTGGCCTTCTTACTGGCTTCAAGGTGAGCGAAGTAATGCTTTTCCCTTAGAAAAATTCTTTTGTGTAAATGTATAGCCTCATACACAGTAGCCCCCAAGACGCTGATTGGCTTGAGCAAAGCCCGTCAGAGGATCAAAAATCAATATCCCGGATACTAACGTGTGTAGAATTATGCACAGGCGTCATCATCGGCCGCAGCCGCCAACGCCGAAGAGTTGGCCGAGCTGAATCGGAAGCTGAAGAGCTCTGAGGATGACCTGAGCCTGGTGAACAAGAGGTTCGACGAGGCGCAAGGTAAGTCCGAGTTGTAAGGTTGAATACAACCGTTGTTTGGTAAGCAGGGTTCGAAGTGTCCTAACGGATTTAACTGATGTTACAACAGCTGCCTCCGCAGAGGTGGAAAACCTCAAGGCCGCACTAAAAACGGCTCAGCTGGAAGCGGCGGAGCATAGGTCGGCGGCCGAGAAAGCGGCCGCCGAACTGGCTGTGGAGCGAACCACGAGCCAGAAGCACGAGGCCAGGGTGCTGGAAGTGCATCAAGGTCTCGGGGATGCCGTCACAAAGTGTGAGGCCCTCGAGCAGAAGAATAAGGAGCAGGCCACCGAGCTGGCCTCATTGGCTGCGGTGGCCAAGGAAGCGCAGACAAAGGCACGCGGCTACCAAGATGAGCTCCGCCAAGTCAGGCTCATTGCGGACGGTAAGCCGTACTTGCTGCAAAGTATCTTTAGAGGTAACAGGTTCGCGTTGCTCACGCGAGTATGGCGTTCCCCAGGCGCCTTTGCGGACCTCCCGAAGAGTGCGGCGGACGCGGCCAGGTTCTTCGCTGCTCAGGAGGGTCGGGCCAAGCAGAGGCTGCTCTGGGCGCAATTTCAGGCGCCTGAACACCCTCCCCTCCTCAACAACCAAATGAAGCAGCTGATGGAGCTGCATCGGACGGCGGAGCCGGTGATGAAGGACCTCTGCATCAAGTTATGGCCGTCGGAGCCGCTGCCGAGCAGCTACTTTGGTCTAGTGCAGAGGCTGTACAATGCCACTTCCCGGATCGATGCCTGGAAGCGCTCCACATGCATTGAGGGGGCTCGGATGGCCTTCGGCAAAACAATGCTACATTGGCCGAAGATAAAGCCAGCCGAGATGGCCACCGGACCTCCGCCGCCAGGGAAGGAGCATAGGCGCCCCGAGCAATACTTTCCCATCGTAAGGTATGGTGCTCGGGCAGTAGAGGCCCAGTGCTCGAAGGATGTAATCTATGAGTAGATTTAGTTTCCTTGTAACCAAGGAGTTGAAACTTATGTTTTATTGTAATGCAAGATGTTTGGCTGTGAATAGAGTGCCTACTTATGTTAATTTTGACTCCTGTGCGGCCGTTTGTAAACTGAAAGTTACCAGTCGTCCGCTTCAGCCCCCTTGTAGATACTGCATGGGGTGTTTTCTCGTGATACTTGAACCCTTAGCCGATGTCTCGGTGCTCGGAGGCGGTTGTATGTACGGAAAACCAGGCAATCAGACTATGCGGTTTTAGTGCTTTCACTTAGCCAGAGGAGCTTGACTATGGGGGCTGATGACGAGACCCCAGTGTTTGTGATATTCGGACAAGCCGCGGTTGATACCATCATCACATGGTTTTTGTAACAGAGAACCCTTCATTTAACACGGACTAACCTCCAACGATTTTAGTTTGACACGAGTCATCGGATCGCCGACCAGTTCTCGCTTATTGGGACAGTCAGTTTTTGGCTTTCTCCACTGAGGTACTTAACCAGGCTAGCTAGAAGTACAATCGCAGTGGTTCTCCCTTTACCCTCTTGGCCGAACAGTGCGGAACGTAAGAGGGTAAACACAGGAGCCGGGCAACCCAACTATTGACCAAAGACGCAATTCGGAACTGATTCATATAGTGCAATATCCGCGACGCCGACCACATAAAATAAAAGTAGGTGTCAGGACAAAGTTTGAGGCAAGATTTATGTTCGAGCCCCCGGTCTATTAGCCGGTTAAAAAAAATGATGTATCGTAATAGTTTACTTCGGCCTAAAAACGGAAAGGAATAAGGAAACGCGAATGACTGCACAAGTACTAGTGAAAAATTGGTCTTTATTCCCTTTGAATATGTGACGTCCAACCGTACAATCCGGATTGCCGAAGTAACTTTTATATATACTTTTGAAGAAATAGATACATTAGAGTAAAGGTTTGCACATGGCCTTCATGAGTGGTTTGACGTCCCTACTACGCCCTGCTGCACGTCTGTGCCTTAGCTCTGTAAGAAGCTTCCATGTGAGCGGAGCTGTCGACCGTATGCTCGGCGGAGGTAGTAGTGTGCGGCAGACGAGCCCTTGGGAAAGGGTGTTGAGAAGTCGCCGTGGTGTATCAGTTTGACGCTGATCAGGCCCTAAATGGTGCCCGTTGTCGATGTTGATTCGAAGACATCTGTTGGCCATTGCTCGGTCGAACTGAGCTCTCGGTCTTTGTTTCATGTGTCCCCACAACTGCCCATGGAATTTCGAGCGCGAAATTGTGCACTCGAGGTACGTATTTTGCGACTAGGTGGGCCATGCTGTGGGGCGCGTACCCCTATTTTGGGTGAGCTTGAGAGTGCTCCGGGACCGAGGCTGCATCTCGGGAGCGCTTGCGTGTGTCCAGTGTCTTGGCAGTAGACTGGACTTGCGACGCCTCTTCGGCGGCTTGGACTTCGGCGGCTAGAGCCGCCGTGTGTTCCTCTGTTCGGAGCGAGCGCTCGGTATTACCGTTGATGGTAATAACGCCCTTTGGTCCTGGCATCTTGAGCTTTAGGTATGCATAGTGCGGGACGGCGTTGATGTGGGCGAACACAGTCCGGCCGAGGAGTGCGTGGTAACCGCTGCGGAAGGGGACAATATCGAAGATCAAGTCCTCGCTGCGGAAGATATCGGGCGAGCCAAAGACAACCTCCAATGTCACGGATCCGGAGCAGCGTGCCTCGACACCTGGGATTACACCTTTAAAGGTGGTGTTGCTGGGTTTGATTCTTGACGGGTCGATCCCCATTTTCTTCACTGTATCTGAGTAAATCAGATTGAGGCTGCTACCTCCGTCCATAAGGACTCTGGTGAGGTGAAATCCGTCCACGATGGGGTCGAGCACCAGAGCCGCCGTTCCTCCATGGCGTATACTGGTCGGATGGTCTCGACGGTCGAAAGTGATCGGGCAAGCCGACCACGGGTTGAATTTCGGGGCTACCGGCTCTAAGGCGTAGACATCCCGAAGTGCGCGTTTCCGCTCCTTCTTCGGTATATGCGTGACGTAGATCATGTTCACGGTTTTGACCTCTAGAGGGAACTGCTTTTGGCCTCCGTTGTTTGGCCCGCGAGGTTCGTCGTCGTCCTCGCTGCGGGGGCCCTTGCCCTGTTCTTCGACTGTGACCTTGCCGGCCTGTTTGATTACCCAACAGTTACGGTTGGTATGGTTAGCGGGCTTGTCTAGGGTGCCGTGAATCTGGCAGGGCCTATCCAATATTCTATCCAGTGAGACGGGCCATCCCGGTTCCCTTTAGAGGGTTTTTTCCGCGGTTTTGATTTCGAGCCACTGATTCCGACGTTTACTGCTGCGTCATCGGCTTCACCGTCGTTGTTTGAGTGCCGGCGCTTATTGGTCCTATTGCGCCGGGGTTTCCCGTTTCCGTCCCGGACCTCTGAAGTTCTGGGGTCTTCAGGGTGGTTGCTTCGATGAGCTAACCAGCTATCCTCACCCGCGCAAAAGCGGGTCATTAAGGAGGTAAGGGCCGACATTGTTCTCGGCTTGTCCTGGTCGAGTTGGCGGGCGAGCCACTCGTCTCGGATACTGTGTTTGAATGCCGCAATCGCTTCGGCATCCGGACAGTCGACGATCTGGTTCTTCTTGGTCAAGAACCAGTTCCAGAATTGCCGGGCTGACTCCCCGGGCTGCTAAATGACATGGCTCAGGTCATCGGCGTCCAGTGGCCGAACATAAGTGCCTTGAAAGTTAGCTCGGAATGCATCCTCGAGCTCTTCCCAGCTCCCGATGGAGTTTTCGGGTAGGCTGTTCAGCCAATGCCTTGCTGGTCCCTTGAGTTTCAATGGTAAGTACTTATTGGCGTGGAGGTCATCTCCTTGGGCCATGTGAATGTGGAGGAGAAAATCCTCAATCCACGCAGCTGGGTCAGTTGTCCCATCGTAGGATTCTATATTGACGGGTTTGAACCCCTCGGGGAACTGATGCTGCATCACCTCGTCGGTGAAACACATTGGGTGTGCGGCGCCCCTGGCCCGGGCCACATCACGCCGAAGATCGGTTGTCATCTGGGGACGGTGCTGTTCCCGAGCTCTGTCGTTCCTGTCGCGCCAGGCTTGGTATCCATCTCGTCCAGCGGGCGCGTGTCCTGTGGATCCATAGATGGATCTTGACTGGATCCCTCTGGCGTTCAGGTCACGGCGCAGATCGTATCGGTCGTCCGGTTGAACCGGGTCTTTGCCTGCTCGACCTGCTCCTAGTCCGAGGACGGGCCATCCGCGATAGTTATACTCTAGATCCGATCTAACATGTCGCTTAAAAACGAGAGGTCAACCGGATTCACGTTCGGGCGTCTGTCGGAGTCGAGCTCCGGCGTGCCGATACTGTGAATGTGTTCGGCCAAGGGTGACCCTTGGTTTTCCGGCGTTGGGGTTGGATCTGAACTCAAGGCCGGATCCGAACTAAGGCCCGCCCCGGGGATAGGGACGGGGAGGGAATCCGAGGTCAAGGCCTCGTGATTTGTAGGCTCCTCGGGTGAAGCCGAGAACCCAGTAAAGACCAGATCGCCTTGAGCATCAGTGACGTACTCAAGGCCACCGAACCTGATTTCCTGCTCAGGGGCGAAGCTACGACCTGATCAAGGTGACCGGCCGGATCGGCGTGCACCACAATGCTGCCGAAGGCGAAAAGCTGTCCGGGGACGAAGATGTCCCTGCTGCGGATTCCATCACTGATGAAAAGGCGAGCCATTGATCCTTGGTAACCCATGGCAGAACTCTCAATGAAAGCACCAATGTCGGTACCAAAACCGGCAGATCTCGGGTAGGGGATCCGAACTGTAGGTCTAGGAATCAATGGGTAACAGGGAACGTAGAGACAGCGATTTACCCCGGTTCGGGCCCTCTCGAAGAGGTAATACCCTACGTCCTGCTAGATTGTATTGATGTGTTTGTATGAAGGTTACAGAGTTGATCTACCTCGAGATCGGATGGGCTAAACCCTAGGCAATGGATATGATCATCCTCTACAGACTAAACCCTCTGGTTTATATAGACACCAGAGGGTCCTAGGGTTACATATAGTCAGTTACCATCAGGGGATAAACATGCCGGCCACGCCAATTATTCCTTGGAGGAGACGCCAAGTCTTCGGAGGTTTCCTTATGATACACGAGGTCGCCCACAATCCGGCCTTCCATCGACGAGTAGAGAGCGGCCCACCAGCCCGGCCTACGAGAGATAGGCCGGCAGCCCGAGTGCCCCCTAGTCCAGGACACCCTCAACATGCACGAAGACTACTTGGTTGCCATCAAGAAGGTGAAGCCGGCTACGTTAGGACATCGACGACATCGATTGACGCCTTCTCTACTAGTTTGCTCTTTGAGCTTTGATCCTCGTCGAGTTTGTCTGTCGGGACGTAGTCGATGGAGCTCTGGCGTAGATTCATGTTGTCTCCTTGGGGCAGTAAGGTTAGTGTTTCTTGTCATATGGGAAAATTTGGTGTTATATTAATTAGGTGCTTCAGATCAATGATGACAACTACACCTCTGGGGCGCTGCTCCTTAGGGGCACGTGCACGTGCACGAGGTCAAGCCAGCTCTGGTAGGATAGCAGTGACAACGATGCGTCGACGGCTCTTTCTGACCATAGTTGGTTGTTCGCTGGTCTCGGAATTTGGATGTATTTTTTATCAGAGATGCTATGTACTTGCAAACATTTACAATAGACCCGGTCTCCCTCAAAAAAGGTTGCATATAGTTTATGTTCAAAATCAGAACAAAGATTGATGGCTCTTACATTTTTTTGCAAATGCTAAGATCACGAATTTTCAGAAATTTGATTTCCCTTTATGTTGGAAACAATACATTTCAAGCTCTAGCTAGCTATTCGAAATGTAAATTGTGCATGTTTTATAAGTATAGCGTGGTAAGCAAACAAAATGTATGGTGTGCCCCCATTTAGATGTGAACTACAAAAGCCACACATTACCTCAAATTCAAACTACTTAGTCCATGGATGCAATGTGTTCAAACGGTGCCATCGACATCTCAAATTCAAAAGAGTTCGAGCTTGTTCGTTCTATATTTTTACCCATGATAATTTGACCCGTGTGGTTGTTCAATTAATGGAGGGCCAGGGACCAGAAGTGAACAATACAAAGTGCGACCTGGCTCGTACGCAATTTTAAATGATTGTTTTTATGGAGAGAAAAAAAGAAAACTACTCCACTATATGTATATAAGCAGGAGCCTCCGCTCTTGCTTGCTAGGGTTGCTCTCTTGACACACTCATCCTCTCCAGATCTAAACACGACAGCGGTGGCCACACTGTCTCTCTGCTCACCGATGGTCACAGATCCGGCCGGATCCCCTCCGCTGGGGAAGGGGTGAAGGTGCAACGTTCATGCGGTCCTCGTCGGCGACGGAGCAAACCCACTGCTGGCGCGTCCCGATACGCGTGCCTTGCCATTTTCTCCCACACAGCGCCAGCTAGGGCGGGCCTTCGAGCCAGTCTTCCTCACTGCCGTGGTGTGCGAAGATCCGGCCTCCCGCCGCCCACCTAGCCAAATCCCGATGAACCTCAGGTATAACTTCCTTTGAAACCGGCCTTGCTCTACTACCCCAGGTCCCCACGTCGATGCATGTGAATCTTTTTCTACTTCTCAGCCCCATCGTAGATTGGCTCGATCGGCTGTTCCAAAGCCACCTAAATTATTACTATTAGAGGTAAAGCTACTTCATGCAGTTGAATCTCCGACTTGGTTCAAAGCGGGAAGAACGGGGGAAAAGTTCTAGCATTACTCTATGACTTGGTTCAAATAGGAAAGATTGGGGGGTGGGGGTAGTAGGGACTGGCTACCCAACCGGTCTCTTGGTTAAAAAGGGAAATAAAGGGAAAACAAAGTACAAACTGGATATAGAACCAATCTACTAGTTGAAAAAGGAAAGAAAGTGGGGACTGGGGGACAAGTCAACAGAGTATTTCCAGCACTAGATTTGATGCCCTCTCATAGTAAAAGGTGGCTATAGTGTACAAAAATGGGACCAACCCAGATATCCTGTTTGGATGTTTGTTTGCATCACCACTTTATGCATCGGTGGAGGTACATGGTGCTGGTGCGCCCACTGTCCGATGCCCTTATGGCAATTTTTAGCTGTTGTTAATCTAATGCCACTGGTAAAATGCAGCAATCTCACTGTTAAAGTAAGGACATGTTTAACCAATGTTGTTTTTTAATGTAATGCCCCCAGTAATATGAAGTAATGGCCATGTTTTAATGTCCTGCTATATTTCCTGTTAAGATAAGTAAGTTGCTTCTTTTCATTAGAAATGCAACTGTCCTGGTCTGCCTACTATAACATGCCCTTATACCAACTCTTTAGCACCTGTTAATCTAATGTAGCTGGTAAAATCAAGCAATGGCACCATTAAAGTAATGTTAAATTTAACAGTTGTCATTGTTAATCTTAATGCCCCCAGTAGTATGAAGCAATGCTGCAGCTTTAGAAATTGCTACTATCCTTCTATGATTGCCATTAAGATAAGGACGATGCTTCTTTTCATTTGACATATGTTTCATCACTTGTTATTCACCCGCCTTTCTACCTATTTGTGCAAACAGGGATATACATTTCACCTCGTTGCTATTGCGACCTTTTGGTGAACTGCACAAAACACTTCTTTTTTGGAAAGAGTGTCTTGTGCAGTTCTACTAAAATGTCACATGGGCAACATCTCTTGATTTTAGTGGAACCGCACAAAGGGTGATTGGAGTTCCTAACCTTCTCGTTGAACTCTGTGGTTAATGTCCTCCAACAGTTACTTAGCCTTTGCAAGATTAGCCGTCACTGTCACCACAATGGCACTTTGCACATATTTGTGTAACAAACATGGACGCTTGATTTTAGTTGAACTGCACAAAAGCATATCCAAATTATAGTTGCACATTCCACGAGCTTGACGACCAACCTTGATGTTGCTCAGTTTTAGTGCAACTAATGAAGAAGCTGCCAGCTCATGGGACCAAGTACTTCTTGCTAACTGCATGATGCAAACATTGATTCATTTTAGGTGAACTGCACAAAAAGGTCGCATGAATATAATCATCCATGTTGGTGACTGGTGTCAACCCATCTACTATGGCGTTGACTGCAGATATGGTTCACATGATGAGGTATGTTCCTTTTTGGTACTACCCTTTGCCAGAACGATCCTGCATGTTGACTCTGCATGCAGCTAGTGATCTTGTCCTAATGTTTTGGCACTGCCATGAGAAAGCAATAATGTTTTATATTATTTCGCACCTTAATCTAATGCCACTAATAATTTGAGGCAATGTTTTGGCACCGCTAGTGCCACTGATAAAATGAAGTAATAATACAGTTAACATAGAGCAACTGTCTTCGCTATCATTTCATTTCCAATGTAGATAATGAAGTGCTTCTCTTTGTTAGTATACATTTCATCAAATAGTCCCATTCTTAAAGTAATGACACGTTCAAGTATCTCTGCAAACAGGGATGCTTAATTTTAGTTGAACTGCACAAAAAAAGTGATTGGAATGACGCAAGACCCTTCCTGGTTCATCACTTGTAGAAGGTGTATCCGGGAGAATTGGGTCGATTTGCCCTATGAGGCCTACCGTTGAGTCCACTTATCAGTCCCTATGATGCCTACCATCGAGGCAGTGCAGGGCTCCTCTCTCCCTCGCAGCACAGCGGGCGCCATAGTTTTAGTTGAATTGCACAAAAAAAGAGATTGGAATGACTCAAGCCCCCTCCTACTGCCACACTGAATTTGTTCATAGTTTTCAACGAATTGCCTTCATGGCAAGATACGACGACCTGAAGAATAACTTGATCTCACTAAGTCATCTCACATAGATCAGTCCCGTCCTTCATCCACATCATTGTGCTTTGTCATACTGTGCTACTATTGTATTTTCTTTTAATAAACTTATTGTATCGCAATCTTTTCCCATTAAGAAAATGAAGTTGCTTTTATTTATTTGTGTATGTTTCATCAACTATTGCCACTATTATATTAATCATGCTTTTTCATTATCTATGCAAATAGGGTTATTTAACTACATTTTAGTGGAACTGCACAAATGTTTGGATGGAACCCGCATATGCAGAGTGTGAGTGCCACCATCTAAAATAACGTGGCTTCAAACGGGACAGATGTTCGGATGGTTCCACAAGTTCTTGGTGACCCGCTTATGTAGAACATGTTAATCTGCCAGTGTTTGACATGTGTGCCCATAAACTGGTCTGGTTTTAGCATTGCAGCAAATCCTTGAATCAAATATCTTACATGAATTAGGTTTATGGTTTGCTGGATATATTGGCACTTCTCCAGGGATTACTCTTTTCTCAGAGAAGCATCAATCGATTTTTCTTTACATGTACACATTCTCACAACTTTGTTTTTGTTTTAAAGCTACTATTGGCTCTGATCTTTGAATCAATGAGATGCATAGGCATCTTTGTTGTACTTATTATGGGAATCTTATGAGTTTGTTGTGAATCTTGGAAGCTGTGAAACACGGCATGATGATGCAGGCGACAGCAACCCTATGAAGCTCTTCAATACTACCTCCGTTTCTTTTGACTTTGAGCAAATTTATATAAAAAAAGATCAACATCTACAATACCAAAGTTATCTGGTATATGAAAGTTAATTTCGTGATGCATCTAATAATATTGATTTCATATTGTGAATGTTGGTATTTTTTCCTATCAAGTTAGTCCAACATTACAAAGTTTGACTTTGACCAAATTATATAGGCAAACTAAAAAGAAAGTTTTAGGGTGGTAGGCATTTTTGTAAGCCTTCTGTTGGTCTAGATCTAATGGTAGATAAGGGTAGTACTAGGTAACGTGGGGTCATTACTCAAGTTTATGTGGGGTCGCTTCGTAAGTGAGGGGTAAATTAGTTATTAGGATGGATCTACTGACAGCGCGCCGCCACTCTCGTCCAATCCAAAACTGCCGCCCGCTGCTCCTCTTGCATTCCAAGACCACCGCCACTCCTCTCCTCTTCCATTCCAAAATCGCCGCCGCTCCTCTTCCATTCCAAAACCACCGCTGGCGAGTGAAGGTGCTATGGAGAAGTAGATCGATGGAGGAGTACAACCGATACGTGACGATCGCAGATGGCGACCCTGTGAAGCTAGCCAGGATGATGGAGATACAGTCTTGGTTTGACAACCAGCAGCAATTAGCGGGACGGTGATGGCGATGGCCAAATATCTGAAAAAGAGCGAAAAGGCGGCGACCCACCCGAATGGAGTCGCGCGGGAGTCCATAGAGCTGCTCCTCTTGGCCATGGAGCTGACAGATTCGCCGAATCCGGTCGTGAGGCGGAGGTGGTGGGAGTATCGATCCAAGATTGAGCATCCAGAGGATCAAGGATCGAGCATCCACACGGTGCCGTTTGTGAGGGTGCCGTGTCAAAGCGAGCCGGTGGAGTCTTCGTCGACCATACCCAACCGCAAGAGGATAAAAGCAGTTGGCGCGACGATGCTTCCCCGCCATTCTCCAAGGCTCCCTCGCCGTTCACCTCGTCTCACAGGGCGGTGGTCTGCCACCAAGGAATAGGAGGGGAGTGCCTTGACGAATAATCATAGGAGGAGCTTAGGGTTATCAGTATTTGCAGGTTGTGAATTGTGTTTTGTATTGTGTATTTTGGGTACTTTCAGATATGAATGTCTTTTGAATTTCAGATCTTTGCAGTATTGAGCATAGGAAGTATTTTCTGAATTCCAGAGATCTATTATTAGTACTTTCAAAAATGTAGTTCATATAAAAGTGCAGACCATGTGATTTTCAGAGAAGAAACTGCAAGTTTCAGTTTCAGATAAGAAAGTGCAAGTTTCAGAGGCAGAGCATTTATATCAACACGCCCTTTTCAAACAGGGATAACAGCATGTTCCAAATTTTATTCATGGTCAAAAATGGAACTAACAGCAAGCTAACATCATGCTGATCAACATTCATGTATAGCACATCTTCATATGATACACAGTCAAAAAGATATGCTATTTTCAAAATGCCCAGACAATGTTGAGAGTGCGAAAAACAGAGAAAACTAGGGACGAAATTCCGGCTAGTGTTGGAGGTGGTGTGTGTGGATGACAAGGGGAGACTCACATGTCAGTAATAGCAGAGGCAAAAAAATTGGGAATATTGCAACTGCAGCAGGGGTAATCGATCCCGGGCCGAGCAGGTGGTAAGGGTGTATAGCTACTGGGCTACTGCGGCTTACTCAACAGAAAGAAGGCACGCAAACTACTACTACACTGCCCCGTCTTCCCCGGCTCCGGTTCATTCACGTCCTGTACGTGGAGAGGCTGACAGTCAGGACCCACAAGGTCCATGGCCCTACGCAAGCAAGTGCCTAATTGGAAAAAAAGCTTTCTCTCAGAAATGGATATTCGTTTCTCCTAATGGTATACTGACGTTGGGGCCCATGGGTCTGTCAACGTAGTCAATAAACGAGATAAATTTACAACGAAGACTGTCATCGGGGAGCTAGCAGGTATAATTTTTTCAGAGGGCGAAAGTATCAGCTGGGTTGTGCCCTGCCCAGCCTAGGTTTTGTTTTTTAACATGCGCAGGGCGCAGCCCACGACATGCCGACACAGTGTTTTAAACTTATTGTTTTGAGCTCCAGCATGTATCTACTGGCCCTTGGGCCTCCCAGCCTAGGTTTTATTTTGTCTTAAACATCCGCATCCCAACTTATGTTTTTTTGAAGAAAACGCAGAACTCTTTTCTATTTTTCTATATATAAGAATAAGAATGCCAGGTCCAACTTATGTTTTCCCTTCTAACTATATTATATATATTTAAATTATTTTATGTTATTATATATTATTATTATCATATATTTAATAGATACATATATATATAAAAAAATATCCCACGTCTTATTAACTTATAAAAAATAAATGTTTAACAGAAGTTCGCAAGGAAAATCCTGGGTTTTTTACAACGAAAATCCTGGTGATTGCGTACAAAAGCTTGCTCAGATTTAAGGACCAATGTAATAGTAACGCGCTCATTTTTTGAGCAATAACGCGCTAATTATCTAATTTTATATATAACAAAATGCCCAGCCCCAGTTTTTTTTGATAACATTGCTCCATCCAACCCAACATTATATTTACAACAAGCCTAGCAAATTCGTGTATTTTGAGAAAGTGAAAATGGGCTGTGATTTCTTAGAAAAAAATTAAATGGACTGCATAGATGCTACATTATTTGTTCACCCATCCCAGCAAATGGACTGTAAATTCTAAAAAACTGGGTTGAATATGTGCCACATTTTTGCAGGCTGACATGTGGGCCAATAGGTCGAAGCCCACGCAAGGCATTGTCAACTTGGTCAACAAATGATTCTGACATCCATAGCCATTGGATTTACATCCAATGGATGGCATGCATCTTCAATCTATCGTCTTCTTCCTCCAGCGCCGCCGGGAACGCCCGCTCCTGCCTTCGGCGGCTAGCGGCTCTGCTTAGCACGCCTCGCTGCGAAGCGCTACCCCACCGCCGGCCAGGCCATCCCTCCAACCCACCACACCTCTTGTTATTCTCCGCCGACTGCAGCCCCACGCCGCACTAGAACCAGTTAACCATTACTGCAGGCGACCGCTAACGCAGCACATGAATCAGAGATCCCGCGACCAAACTATGTGCGATGCATGAATCGCAAACGGTGTTGTAATAAAACCATCACCAATAAGACGAACTGTTTGCGATGCTGGAGACATCAAGCACGATTCAGATTAGAGACACGTGTGCGATACGTGGCATACAGCCGATCCATATGAACCGTTTGCGATAAGCCAGAACAACAAACACGGTCAGCCAGTTCGAGGTGTGTGTGATACACGGCATACAGTTCACTCAGATGAACTGTTTGTGATTACCCAAAACAACAGAAATAGTTAGGCAGATCAAGGTGTGTGCGATATACGGCATGCGGTTCGCTCAGATGAACTATTTGCGATGAGCCAAAACAACAGAAATGGTTCAACTTAACAAGATGTGTGTGATACGCGGCAAACAGGTCAGTAATCCGAAATGTGTGGGAAGACAGATAACAACACGGATGATTCCTGCTAATAACCCGTGTGTGTTGTGGGCAAACGGTTGGTGGTAAATAATTGTCAGCGATTGATGAATTCATCACCGATGGGTTCTGTAGTTTAGTCCGTGTGTGATATGATTTGCTCTGTCTGCACAACATCTATGCTCTGTCTACAGAACAACAACATATATACTTATAAGAACATGATTGCATAACCAAATTAAACTTCCAATTACATAACTGACTACAGATAGCGTTTGCACATCGAAGTAAACAATTACATGCATAATAAACTAGGAGAAACGATCATCATATCAACTACTTGTTGTGACGCTTGCCTCCAATGCTCTACTTGTGGCTCGATCCCTCGTGTCTACAGGAAGGAGGCACTTCCTCATGTCAAAGATCCGCCTGTACATCTCGTAGCATGTGTACGCGTCCATGGCCGTGTACTTGAGGTGATCTTCATCCAGTATCTGGCAGGGAAGGAGGGCAGGTCACCTCGCCTAGGATGCATGCCCAGCGCCACCGCTGCAGCAGGTTGGGCGATTTGGCTTCTTCTACCGCCCATCTAAACAGCCACACCGGGTTCGTATACCATTCCGCATGCATGTGCGTTCTCTCCTCCGCAGTCGACTCCATGAATATGATCTCTCCCATTAGCGCCAGCTCCAAGTCGGCGCGACGCTACCAGATGCTGACATCCCTCAGCATCTCTGCCCTGAGATCGACTTGCGCCTCCGCCTTGTGCTTCGCCATGTGCAGCTCCTTCGAACATGTCTCAAATCGATGCCGCGCTTCCTCCATCCGATTTGCCCTTGCTGCCCACCACCTCCAACGCAGCCCCGGCATGTCCTCCGGCGCCATCGATCCGTGAGTCCAGAGCAATGGATCGCCTCTGATAGATACGTGGGTTTTGCTCAACGGCGGCAGTGCCGCGGGCCGCAGTGAGAGGGAAGCCCGCGGGATGCTGGGATCTAGGGGATTATCCATGGCGCAATCCAATGGGTGAGGCGGGGAGGGGAGCGCGGAAGGCCACATTTGGGGGCTGCGAGAGGAAAGAGACGATAGAGAGCGAAGAGAGGATAGAGAGCGAAGGAGGACGAGCGCAACCAAGGTGAACAGGGAGTGGGTGAGGCGAAAAAATTGACCGTGCCAAATTGCCAATGAACACATCCCATTAATTAGGATATTATAATTGCTAGAGTAAAATCACCGCCCACTTCCTTATCGTTTTCCTCTTCCACCACGCATGCATGCACACATAATTAAATTTTGGAGGTAGTTGGTTGGCTCATACGTGGGAGGGGAAAAACTAAAAAATAAAAACACTTTTAACGATGAGAAAGACTGTCGGGCAATTGGTGCTAATTAAGAAAGTGCGACTCAAATTCTTGGAAAAATCTGAATTCTCTTAGGCGCCCTACGGACCTGGATGTTTCGTGTGCGATTATGTGTGTACAAAAACCTTTGAAAATGCAAATGAGTTGTTTGTGATGGTAGGAGCATCGCACACGATGCGTGGTGCGAGTACTCATGAGTGATGATTTGTAAGTTACACATACGTTTCCTTATGTTAACACGTGTGTGATAACTCGTGACACCGCATACGGTTGTGTGCTGGGAATTGTGTGCTCCACTTAGTCTTCCCGCGCTCCATCGATGCCTTCCCGCGCAAGCGCCAACAAAAGGGGTAAATTGTAAATCCCCAATCCCCTAGCCATCTGCTAGCTAGCTATAAATAACCACAACAATGGCCGGCGGCGGTGACTCACTACTGATCCCCTTGCTAGCTAGTTACCCACACATACCGGCATACCCGGCCCCAATGGCCGACGACCAGATGGAGTTGGGCGATAGCGGAATCGAGGCTGCTGGCGCGATGGTCGGCTTTGCGGTCGACGACCATGCCGCCGCCTCTCCCGACGACAGCCAGACGAGGCAAGAAACACGGTATGAGCAAGCCACTAGGTTAGCCAGGGTCGTCCTAAAAGTGGCTAGGGATCGCCAGCGGGTGATACTGCGGGCTCGGCGCAGAGTGCGGCGGATGGTGCGGGCGGCGGAGCAGGAACCGTGACGACGCAAGGACAACTGCGGCAGTGGCGACCGCCGCACGAGGCACAGACTTATGTCCAAGATGGAGGAGGGCACAGCACCGGGCGTCGCCGGGGCAGGCCTGGGGGCAGTGACGGCAGCCCTGGCGAGAGCCCACGTCTCGTTGGCTGCCGGGGAAATGTACGCAGAGCCGGCGGTCGCGGCAGCCCTGGTGAGAGCTGTGTCCGAGGCAGTACCGACGATCACCGATGTCGAGGCTGCCCCAGCCTCGATCGATCAAGGTGGTCATCGACTTGGTGACCTCCTCTCCTCCTGAGCCAAGCAGGATAGACACGATGATGGACGATGGCAGCTGTGCGTGCTGGGACCTTGTCAAGGGCAGTAGCTCTTTTTGTGCGCGCGCGGTTCGTTATATTGATGTAAATTAGGGAGCTAATAATGGTTTGTAAATTGCTCCTCGAACTAGGCACTGGACCTTTTTGAGCATATATACGCTCGATTGATTATTTGTTCATGCATGTCAAATATGTCAATTGTATGGGCTGGCATATCTATATATTATCTCATTTTGCAATATGGAAAATTTAAGAACCTGAAAAACAACATTTGAGTAACATATAGTGGTGAAACTATTTAACAAATGGTGATACTAATACTTTCCATGAAATGAAATTTTTTGACAACCATATGGTCCATATCTACATACTTAAGATAGGCCAACAACCACAACTATCCACTAGAAGCAGCTTGATGACGGCGACTCGGCATCTCGTCAATGAAAAGGAAGATCCCTCCTATGCCTTGGTAGAGCATGAGTATAACAATGTCTCCGATTTTCAAATGTTGATGCATTGCCAGGACAACTAAGAACCTATTAATTTGAATGGTTCCATTTGTGCGGGAAATGCAGTACCTTGCAATCATTTTGGTGTTCTTAGTAGGCACAAGTGTAATTCGACCACGCCGGGAAATCAATTCAGGAACAGCTGCAGTGGGCAATTTCTGTTGCAATGAAGAATAAAAACCAATTGTAACATATCGTTGAAGCTATATATAGTTTATGAACAACAACATACAAATAAGACTTTGTACCAGCATTTTGTTCACACAATTGGTCTTGTTCAATGTGTGCACTAGTGGTAGATTTATTCCCATCCCAAATCCAGCGTCCATACGCTGTACTAGGTCTTGTAGATTAGCAACAAATTGTATGACATGCTCCAACTCTTTCCAGTGAAATTTGGTATGCTGAGTAACATACAGTTTGTTAACTATGCATCCAACATATCCTACTTAAAAGGTGGAAAGGGATTATTTATTCAGAACATGGCAGAAGAATAGTGGGCATAAATTGGTAATTGGAAGTTGATACTGGCTAGTAACAGAGTCAGAAAATGAAATCCCAATTGGTTGCTCAAATAGTAATCATTTAGCCAGAACAATTACTTTAATTTTGCTAATAAGTAATAAGCCGACATGGAGAAATTTGAAAGAACACTAACCTCGATCAGACTGTGGTCGGCTGATGACGCTGGGGAAGTAAGCATCCATGTTTATTTGACCAGATTGTGGTGCACGCACTAGAATTTTACTGCCAACTTTCAGTTCATAAAACTTAGAAAATTTTCTCCAAAGGTCTGCATCAAAATAGGAGTGACCATGTTTATTAACTTTTACCCTAACTGTCATTGTAAATTCATGGTGCGTGGTCAATATGACATCCATGGAGTCATCAACAAAGTAAAGGCCAAGATTTCCTTGTACACGTGTTTTTGCAAAGCAAGGGATGTACTGCGGGAAATGAAAATTAAGATCGTTACATGCAAATATGGGAATAAATGATAGAAAATAGAACAATAGCTGAAAGCAAAGTACAAAAATATATAATTAAACATATAATGTAACCAAAATTTCATGCAAATATGAGAGTAACTGAAAGAACAATACATCATTTTTTTAAGGGAACAAATACATCATTAATTTGCCTAATTTAGAAAAAAAATCCTCTTTGACGTCTATGGTGCATGTTGCACCTTTTATCCAAATATAGCAATATATGTTGTATGTTCATAAAATGGGGACATGCCAACCGTGGTAGGATGAGATTGAACATACCGTGCGCTCCCGGAAGTCATCTGGTATGGTGAGATAGAACTTATTGCCGCGACCACAGTGGCCTGATTTGTGCTTGCACTGTGGACACTAGAATGAAAAACCTTGAATCATCTATAAGAAAAATGAATCCATGGCGATTTCCGCCGAGTGATTAACAGGGACAGACGGACTGCGATAAGAGATGAGCGAATATTTTGCTAAATTAATTACCTTGTTCTCCATGAGAGAGAGAAAAAAACCCGGCCCAAGCCCGCGGAAAACAACAATCGACCAGCTTCGAGAAAATTGGTGCCGATAGGCGTCGAAGAGGGGAAGAAACAAAATACGATGGCGTTTGTTGGCAGCAGCCGGCTGCGAGGGGCGCCGTCGAGATCAAAGATTTGGGCAGACCTATCGAGAACGAGCAATGACAATGTTGCTAGAGGCGGTGCAGACAGGCAGCGGCAAGCGGCAGTGGCGAAATCCCGTCACGTTTGGCATGGGGCCGAATCCCGCCGGCGACAGTCGTCGGCTAAGGGGTGGCCGCGGCGATAGAAGTTGATAGGCAGAGTTACGGAGAGTGCAGTGCGAGTGAGGAGTGGGGATGAAGGGGGAGGGGGTGAGGGTTTTCTTTTCTTTATTGACGTGTTGGTGAGGGTTTTCTGTGCCCAAATAATGCGCTGCGGAGGCAACGTTTCGTAAACACAACCCGTGTGTGATTGATGTTACCAAGATTGGAAGGGAATCCGGATTTCCTTCGTCATTCGTGTTTGAGTTTTTTTATACGATCAACATAGACCCTAGAATGGA
Source organism: Elymus sibiricus (assembly GCA_039707655.1). Lineage (NCBI taxonomy): Eukaryota > Viridiplantae > Streptophyta > Magnoliopsida > Poales > Poaceae > Elymus > Elymus sibiricus. Next base: position 224,725,633 of record CM077670.1, on the reverse strand, counting down.
CCTTGTTCAAATTTGGCACATTTCCGGGCTCATTTACTATATTTGGGCCATTATTTGCATTTTCTAGGCATTTATGCACATAATTAAAATTCACACAATCGGTGCATGAAAAAGGTGCACAATAACGGTTTGAAAAATCAAGCTTGTGGTATTTAGTAAATTTCCATGCCTTTTACAATGGAATGGGGAGAGATTTCAATGATATGTGTGGCAAGAGTCAACCACAAACGTGTCGTTTAATGGTTTATCAACTGTAGAAAATTAGAAAAACCATGCCTGAAAAAGATGATACCTGGCATGGTGCCATGGTATGACCTCAACATGCCGTGGTAGTTTTTTGAGAAGGTTTGGCTAATGTTGTTATACACACTCTTCATAAGTCGAACCATCACAAAGGAAGTTTTTTGGTTTCGGGAGGGAAATCACCAAGTTTGAAAGGGGAGGGTCCAAATTACCTTCGTCGTTTTTCCTTGGGTTTTTTTGTACGATCAACATACACCCTAGAATGCACCGTATTCAGATTTGGCACTTTTCTGGGATAATTTACTATATTTGGGCCGTTATGTGCATTTTCTGGGCATTAATGCACATAATTCAATTTCGCACAATCGGTCCATGAAAAGTGCACAAAAATGGTTTAGAAAATCATGTTTGTGGTATTTAGTAAATTTTCATCCCTTTTACGATGAATGGGGAGAGATTTCAAGGACATGTGTCTCAAGAGTCAACCACAAATGTGTCGTTTAATGGTTTTTTCAACTTTAGAAAATTGTAAAACATCCCTGAAAAAGATGATACCTGGCATGGTGCCCCTAGTGCCATGGTATGACCTCAGTAATTTTTGGTAAATAAAATGGCAAACTTTGGCACAAGTTGTAACGACAACTCCTTGAAAATGAGAGCATCTCACAAGAAGAATCACTATTTACAAAATGATAAAATGGCAATTTGGACTTGAATTACGGTGACTTCATCATTTCATGACTCGTTTGATATACTTAAGCACTTTATAGCATTTACCTGACATTTAGCGCATATAAGTCAAATCCCAGCTACAGTTACACGGGTGTGATGGGAGGGATGTGGATTGCCGTTTGATCGTGGTGCATCCTACGGTGCACACGCGCGATCCGCGTGGCCTGGGTTCCAACCAATCAGAACGCATCGCATTATAGAGTCAGCCCACACGGCTTTCATAAGCAGTGAAAATGAACCGTGTGCGATAATAAATCACCAGGATTTCAAGGGAATCCAAATTTCCTTGGTCGTCCACCCTTGTTTTTTTCCTACGATCTACATAGACCCTAGAATGCACCGTGTTCAAATTTGGCACTTTTCCGGGCTCATTTACTATATTTGGACCATTATTTGCATTTTCTAGGCATTTATGCACATAATTCAAATTGGCACGATAGGTGCATGAAAAGGTGCACAATAACAGTATGAAAAATCAAGCTTGTGGTATTACTAAATTTCCATGCCTTTTACAAGGGAATGGGGAGAGATTTCGATGATATGTGTCGCAAGAGTCAACCACAAACGTGTCGTTTATTGGTTTTTCGACTCTACAAAATTGAAAAAGATGCCTGAAAAAGATGATACCTGGCATGGTGCCATGGTATGACCTCAGCAAAGCATGGTAATTTTTTGAGAGGGTTCGGCTTATGTCGTTGTACACGCTCTTCGTAAACCGAACCATCACAAAAGGAGGTTTGGGTGGTTTCGAGAGGGAAATCACCAAGTTTGAAGGGGAAACCAAAGTTCCTTCATCGTTTGCCCTTGAGTTTTTTTCTACGATCAACATACACCCTATAATGCACCGTGTTCAAATTTGGCACTTTTCCGGGCTAATTTACTATATTTGGGCAGTTATGTGCATTTTCTAGGCATTAATGCACATAATTCAATTTCACACAATCGGTCTATGAAAAAGTGCACAAAAATGGTTTGGAAAATCATGCTTGTGGTGTTTACTAAATTTGCATGCCTTTTAAGAGGAATGGGGAGAGATTTCAAGGACATGTGTGGCAAGAGTCAACCACAAACGTGTTGTTTATTGGTTTTTTGACTCTAGAAAATTGAAAAACATGCCTGAAAAAGATGATAGCTGGCATGGTGCCATGGTATGACCTCACAAAAGCGTGGTAATTTTTTGAGAAGGTTCGGTTAATGTTGTTGTACACGCTCTTCATAAACCGAACTATCACAAAAGAAGTTTCGTGGCTTCGAGAGGGAAATCAGCAAGTTTGAAGGGGAATCCAAACTTCCTTCGTCATTTGTCCTTGAGTTTTTTGTACGATCAACATACACCCTATAATGCACCATGTTCAAATTTGGCACTTTTCCAGGCTAATTTACTATATTTGGGCAGTTATGTGCATTTTCTAGGCATTAATGCACATAATCCAATTTCGCACAATCAGTCCATGGAAAAGTTCACAAAAACAGTGTGGAAAATCATGCTTGTGGTATTTACTAAATTTGCATGCCTTTTACGAGGAATGGTGAGAGATTTCAAGGACATGTGTCGTAAGAGTCAACCACAAACATGTCGTTTGTTGGTTTTTCAACTCTAGAAAATTGAAAAACATGCCTGAAAAGATGATACCTGGCATGGTGCCATGGTATGACCTCAGTAAAGCATGGTAATTTTTTGAGAAGGTTCGGCTAATGTCGTTGTACACGCTTTTCATAAACCGAACCATCACAAAAGGAAGTTTTGGTGGTTTCGAGAGGGAAATCACCAAGTTTGAAGGGGAATCCAAAGTTCCTTCGTCGTTTGTCCTTGAGTTTTTTTCTACGATCAACATAGACCCTATAATGCATCGTGTTCAAATTTGGCACTTATTCAGGCTAATTTATTATATTTGGGCCGTTATGTGCATTTTCTAGGCATTAATGCACATTATTCAATTTCGAACAATCGGTCCATGAAAAAGTGCAAAAAAACGGTTTGGAAAATCATCCTTGTGGTGTTTACTAAATTTGCATGCCTTTTATGAGGAATGGGGAGAGATTTCTAGGACATGTGTGGCAAGAGTCAACAACAAACGTGTCGTTTATTGGTTTTCCAACTCTAGAAAATTGAAAAATGGCAATTTGGACTTGAATTTACGGTGACTTTATCGTTTCGCGGCCAAACTATTTACACGGTGCGCAAGCACCATCAGCCGCTAGATTTGAATTTTCTGCGCATTTCAGGACTCGTTTGATATACTTAAACACTTTATAGCATTTACCTGACAATTAGCGCATATAAGTCAAATCCCAGCTACAACTACACGGGTGTGATGGGAGGGATGTGGATTGCCGTTCGATCGTGGTGCATCCTACGGTGCACACGCGCGATCCGCATGGCTGGGGTTCCAGCCAATCAGAACGCAATGCACGATAGGATTAGCGCACACGGTTCTCATAGGCAATCAGATCTCGAGTGCTCTAAAAAACCACCGCACTATACGGTTGTCCGACCACTCCGTCCCAGAGCTCTCTCCAAGCGTCGCCGTCCATGCCACCACGCCGCACAGTAACTGGTAAGGAAGCGATGGCTTTCCGGCGCACCATGTTCATCGCCACCAGCAACCACACACTAACTGGTAAGGAAGCGATGGCATCCCGCTGCGCCGAGTTCATCGCCGCCCGCGACCGCACACCTACGTGGGCGGACTTTGAAGCTGCCATGGCCGAATGGGCGGTGGAGCAAGAGGAGGCCAAATCCGCATAGAAGGAGCGGAAAAGGCAGAAAGCACTCAAGAAAAGAGAGTCCCTCCACCGTAAGAAAGAAGCGGCCGCACGCGCTGCCGAGGAGAGCCGGGCGGAGATTCAAGCACGGTGGGCTACCGCCGACAAGGCCGGTATGGAGTACGACAGCATCTGGGGCTGGCCAGCATGCGAGAAGTAGTAAGTGTGATTGTGTCGACCATACGTTTGTTTATTTAATTATGAGCATCTACTACTACTTACTACTTTTTTTAGAGCAAATTAGTGCCCGGTCAAAAAAAGTTGACTCAACCGAGTCATAACGGTCCAACCCGCATCCACCCCGGAGCTCCTTCCCTCTCACCTCTGCACAACCAGGTCGGAGACGAGCTCGCCGGAGCTGGTTTTTAGTCCCACCTCGCCACGCGGGGCGGACGCAGACCGGCTTAAACAGTAGCGCCGGCGGCAGGTAGCAAGCATCTCTCTTGTTGCATAGGTCGATCAATTCTCACTGTGTGAGCGAGGCAGGTTGACACTTGATTGCATTTCATAAACTTATGATTGTTCATCAAGTGTCAACTTCAGCTCGTTCATGTACCTTGATAGCCCTACCACAATGAAAGAGATTTATAAATTTGCAGGCTGCGGCTCTAGATGCTGATAGATATTTTAATTTCTAGGAGACCACCAAACACACGGTTGCTATGGTGTACCGTGTGCGTTAATGATCCATAAGTCGGTTAGAAAACATAGCACACATACCATCACGACTGCCCATGACTGATTTAATCAACTACACGTGTACAATTTTTTGAATACGGGATCCGCCAATTTTCTCTTTTCTCGCACACGAGTATATTATACGCTTCATCTGCGTTGTGTGTTTCACCCGCGTAAGTTTCAAGTTTCGCAGCAAAATTTTCAGTAGGCGCGGGATTTTAGAATTTACCCCCACCCCCATCCCCACCTATCACATTTCCGCACTATCTCCCCACCCTCCCCCCTCCCGGCAGCTCAAACCGCCGCCGCCGCAACCACAACTTCAACCACATCTACGTTCTGCCCGAGCCTCGTCGATCCAGTCAGGTAACCCACCGATCTCCATCACCGCCCCGGCCTAATTGCTTAGATGGCGCCTGCGAAACATCCTCATGCCTCCAAATCCCCACCCCCTACTGCAAAGCATCGCTGCGTAAGCATAACCACATATCACGTGGGAGGTCGAGGAGCTGATGGCGGTCGATGGCACGGTGGCCGCTGTGCGTGTCGACCCGGAGGAACACCTCGCCTCCGCCTCCGCCGCCGCCGACTTGGTGCGGGCTTCGGCCCAGATGAAGTGCCCCAGCAACTACCCCTCGAGATTTACCAAGTATGAACTATCCAGTTCAATTATACCAGTACTAGTTGCAAGGGCTATGTTTTGTACGGTTGATGTATTAAGCCTGTTGTAGTTAACACGCCTAACCATTCTTAGCTATTTTCTTTACCTTTTTATATACAACTGGGCCATTCTCTGCTCTAGCAGCACTTGCCTTGCGATGTTTAACTCTGTCAATTTCAATTTCATCAGTACCAGTTTCAATGGCTATATTAGGTTTTCTGTACTTAACATATGCCTTGTTTATTTCAGTAATGTACACTATGATGTTCAAGTATGAACTGTCCAGTTAAATTTCACCAATACCAGCTAGAAACTTATAATGCCTGACTTAGGTTGCTATCAAGCCTGTTGTAGCAAACATTTCTATCCATTTTTTAATCTGTCCCTTTACTACCGTGCTACTCTTCGCAATGGAGATATCACTAGAGATGCTGTCGTTTTATTACCATTTGCTATTTTTGGTGGATGTAGTGAACATGCCTTTCCATGTACTTACGCAGGGCCGCAATGGGCGATGCTGTTGTTTGCCGTCAAGGTTAGTTGCATGCCATGTCTTATAGTTTTGTACATCATTTGTGCTATTGAAGTTTAGCTTCTAACATTTACTGGTTGCTTGTAGGTACATATATTAGCGGTACTGATCCACGCTTCGACCCCTTTTGCGTATGGGGCAATGAGATATTCATGAACAAGCGTCAAGTGAGGAAACTAAAAAAGATTGTGAGGCGGAAGAGACGGGTGATGGTAATTAAACTCTTTATTTACACTTTATCCAAGACAATAGTGAACTTTAGGATGGTAAGTAATCTGTTGCCTTTTCCCCCTGCCCACAACGAGTTACTCTATTAGACATGAATTTCTGAAAGTTTTCTCTTTTCAGTGGTTTGCGAAGCAATTTACTCATGATTACCTTGCAAACTACATGACCGGTGTGGAGGCAACTAAGGTTAAAGTATATAATTCATACTACCATGATAATGGTCTAGAAGTCTTCCTGAAGGCAGTGAAGGAAGGGAGGGCGATCATCACAAGGAGTTGCACAAAAGTTGTGCGCGCCTTTGGCATGGAGGAGGGCACATTATGGGCATTCCGCTTCTTCAACACTATTGGCAGCCAAAATGATTTACGCTTCTCTCTTCACCTCTACCGCCTCTAAATATTGTGGTTCATCATAGTTACTCTGCTGCCTAATTCTGTAATTACTGAACACATTGTACTGAGATTTTGATGTATGGATTGGTTGTTGAACCATTGTGATGAGAATATGAAATATTGAAATTCCACAGTATTCAAAATTTGAAATATTCCAATTTGAATAATAAATTACAGGAAAAAATAAAATTAAACAGCAGGTATTAAAACACCGTACACATGGTTAGAAATAAAACAACGTGTGCGATGGTAAAATAAAGAACACATGGTTCTTTCATGAAAAACGTGTGTGATACTCAGTGGTCGAAGGAACGGTTTATTCTCATACACGTGTGGGATTGCCATAATGTGCATGCGTGATTCTTGGATAAAAAGAAGATAGTTCACGTTTGGAGACCGTGTGTGATAGGCATACCTATCACACACAGTTATGAAAATGGACACGTTGGCGATAGTAGAGACATCGCACACATCTTATATTTTTGAACTGTGTGTGGTAGTGTACCTATCGCAAACAGACCGGTAGAAATAAATGTTTGTGATATCCACCTTTTGCACACGTGTATATCTACGATATCGTTTCGGATGTCTCGCGGATCACAAATGTAGTGCCCATGTCTAACGTGTGGGATAGTCTGCTACTTTGGATACGATTACTTTACGAAGATCGTCAGCAGCGGGTCACCCTATTGCAAACATTTTATGGGTCATGTGGGAAGACCCCCCCCCCCTATCGCACACATAGGCAAGGCGACAGTTTAAAACTCTGTCATGGAAAGGGGGTAAAAAACGTTTGTATAGCACATAACGGTACCAGTGAACCCTTGTAGTCCTCTCCGTCTGCGATTCCACTGCCGCGTCTTCCCATCTCCTGGTCGTTCCTGTCCAAGGCCTCACCGTCGTCCACCGCCTTGGTGCGCTCGGTGCGGCGTGGTCAATGTGTTCAACAAACGAGAGTCATCGGAAGAGGACTATACGTGGAGAGGCTGACAGTGGGGACAGACCAGGTCCATGGACGCACACATGCAACTGCCTCCTTATTACATGATTTTTTTTATTCTCCCCCCTGATAGCTTGGACCCACCAGCTACATCTTCTCATGCAAGGAAGTGCCTCCTTATTACGTGGAAAAAATGTTTCATGCCCCTGACAGCTGGGACCCAGCAGCTACATCTTCGCACGCAAGGAAGTGCCTCCTTATTACGGGATTTTTTTTATTCCTCCTCCTGACAGCTAGGACCCACCAGCTATATCTTCGCATGTAAGGAGGCTGACATTGTGGGCCAATAGGTCGAAGTCTACGGAAGGCATTGTCAACTTAGTCAACAAATGGTTCTGACATCTGTAGTCGTTGGATGTACATCCAACAGCTGGCATGCATCTTCAATCTCTCGTCTTCTTCCTCCAGCGCCGGCGGGACCTCGTGCTTCCGCCTCCGGCGGCCAGCGGCGTTGCTTCGCATGGCTCACTGCGAAGTGCTACCCCACCACCGGCTAGGCCATCCCTCCACCCCTCCTGTTATTCTCCACCGACTGCAGCCCCAGGTCGCACCGAACCAGTCAACCCTCGTACATCGTACTCCTCTCCGTCTGCGACTCCACTGCCGCATCTTCCCCATCTCCTGGTCGTTTCCGTCCAGGGCCTCGCCGTCGTCCACCGCCAATGTGCGCTCGGCGCGGCATGGTCAAAAAATGAGAGTCATCGGAAGAGGACTATACGTGGAGAGGCTGATAGCTGGGACCCACGAGGTCCATGGTCGCACGCAAGGAAAGTGCCTCCTTATTACTCTGGAAAAAAAGTTTCCTCCCCCTGACAGCTGGGACCCACCAGCTACATCTTCGCACGCAAGGAAGTGCCTCCTTATTGCGCGAAAAAAATGATTCCTCCCCATGACAGCTGGGACCCACCAGCTATATCTTCGAACGCAAGGAAGTGCCTCCTTATCCCCCAGACAGCTGGGACCCACTAGGTCGAAGCGTACGTATCGTACATACATACTGGTCGATCGGTCTCTCTGCCACGATGAACTGTGGTCGTGTAAGGAGCGGCACATGTCGTAGTAGAGCCCCCGACATAGCAGTTCAGGTAGCCCTGTCTAAATCATGTACACGTACGTACAGCCACACGGCAAAAAATACAGCGACATACGTACATATATGAGCGGGGTCTCGAACGTGTACTCGCGTTGACGTACGGCCAGGGCTCGTGTACATGGAGAGAGGGAACGGACGGCCGCAATGGCCTCCTGTTCATCGGCAGCCAACCGGCTGGGTCGGAACGGAGGAAACAATGTCATGTTCATCGGGAGCCAAGCGACTGGGTCGGAACACATCCTGTTCATCGGGAGCCAACCTGCTTCGACGAAACAGCCGAAACGGGGTCCTGTTCATCAACTCGGGGTCTGGCGTACGGCAAAACGGAGGAAACGGCCTTCTGTTCGACCGCCTATGGTCAAAACGGGGTCCTGTTCATCGACTGGGGGTCTGGCGTACCGCAAAACGGAGGAAACGGACTTCTGTTCAACCGCCTACGGTCGAAACGGGGTCCTGTAGTTCGGGAGGGGTCTGGCGTACCGCAAAACGGAGGAAACGGACTTCTACCCAACTGCCTACGGTCGAAACGGAGTCCTGTTCATCGGGAGGGGTGTGGCGTACCACAAAACGGGAGTCCACGGGGTATTGTTCATCCAGCGTCGACTTCCTCCAGCCTCCACGGGGTCCTGTTCATCCAGCCTCCACCAACTACTATTCATCCAGCCTCCACGGGGTCCTGTTCATCCACCCCAACCGACTGGGGTATGGCGTACCGCGGCATGGCCTCCTCGGGGTCCTGTTCTTCCAGCCCCAACCGCCTACACGGCCGGGGTCCTGTAAATCCAACCCCCACCGGCTGGGGTGGGGTGTACGAGTGGGCGGTAGCAACGGGAACTGTTCATCCACAACCAACCAACCGGCTTGATCGATGCGTCTCGACTCGTGTCTACGTGTACCGCGCGCGCGGCAGCAACGGGCACTGTTCATCGAGAGGCAAACCCAACAGGCTACGTCTCGCACGGGGGCTCGATGCAACGCATCGATCGATCGGCTACAGTAAGTAGCAGTAGAGATCGATCACTCGGGTTTAGTTAGCAGCGAAGGAATTGGCCGGGTTCAGTTTAGCAGCGAAGGAATCGCTCGGGTTCAGTTAGCAGCGAAGGGATCAATCGGCTTCAGTTAGCAGCGAAGGGATCGATCGGGTTCAGTACGTAGTGCGAGGGATCGATCACTCATGTTCAGTACATAGTGCGATGGCAATCGATCGCTCGGGTTCAGTAAGCGAACGTACGCCTCGCTCGCGTTCAGTTAGCGAGAGCCTCGCACACACGCGTGCGTACGAGAGAGAAATGTGCAAAACCACACTGCTTCGCTCGGCTCGACCACCCACCGTAACCGGGAAATCCCCAAAAACTTCCTTGCCCTCACTTCTACCATGATTTTTTACGTCATGGACGGCCCAAAGAATGTCATGCGGGTGCGTGTCCGGCCCGCCCAGGACAAAAAGCCCATTTTCTGTCATAACTTTTTGTCATAGAATTAGGAGCCCACCACATCTATGATGATATGTGTTTTTGTCACAAGTATTGTCATAGAAGTGTCACAACCATGACAGAAAAAGTTTTCGTTCGGGCCATAATGTCACGGATGTGTCTTTTTTTTGTAGTGACCCCAGCCTCCTCCGTCCGCCACCCAATCCGCCGCCATTCTCCTCCACCATGCCGAAGCTGATACCCCGACGCCGTCGTCCATTACAAGAGATCGACGTCTCTCATCCACGGCTACGAACCAGGATCCTTGCATCGCGTCCTCTCGCTTCATCGGCGCCGTCGTTCACCTTGTCGGGGCCGCTCCTACGACTATCTAGTCCACCACGCCAGGACATATCCCCTGCCACCACCGTTTGCCCTGCCAGATCTGCTTCCATGCCGTCAACAGCCATCGCAACCACAACACCCTCAACTTCTTAGCAGATGCCTACACGGCGCCGCAACAGAGGTTGTACTCTTTCATATCTGCTCAAGTTATTTATCTCTGCCAGAAAATAGATCACCACTGCTTTACTGTGATTTCTTGTCCATCACTTAGAATCTTACTTCTTAGTTGAAAGCAAACATTGTTTGCGAAGTAGCCTTTGTCCCCTTTGCACCTTCAGATCCGCCATGGCACGCTCAACACTATACTCGCAATGCTTATGGTTTTCCCCTTTTATATTCACTACCATCATCCTAGGTGCTTCGTGTCGTGCCAGCACTGCTCCTCAACCCATCAAGCGAAACAACATGCCACTCACATTTCCAAAGCTTAGTTGTTCAAATACAAATCTGATATGATGCTGATATTACTAAAACAGAGAACGTTTAATTGGTCAGCTAATGTTCCTACTTTAGTTTCAAAAAAGCATGTGCGCCACATATAGAGAGACATTAGGGAATTGCATTTCATTATGCGCTCTGGTTCATCATGGGTGGGCAACGAACATTGTAGTATCCAAAATCTGCTTGCTCTTCTTTAACCTGTTCCTCTTCTGTTCTTCTTTAATAAGTATAGTAGTACAGTATGTTCCTTCCTAGAAGAGGAGAAGGGACATTTGCAGTCGGGAGGTCTATTGGTTCGCTTCTGATGAATGCTTTCAACTCTTCGAGTTGGTCTGCCATAATATCCAGGAAATGCTGGGAGCTGTGTTGCCTTTGAGAGTCTAGACTGATAGTAACAGTAGTGCGCCTTCAGGTAAAGAGAGCTTCCCCTATAGGGGATCCAAAGCCTTTCTAGCCGTACCGGCAATACAAGCCCATATTTTCTAGCTTGTTCCACTTTCCTGATTTTACTCGTGATGCTTAGGGTTTTCCCATTTTATCTACACTATGATTTGTATGTGCTTTGTGTCGTACTAGCAGCACTCCACCCTTCAAGCTAAACAACACACCACTCATAATTCCAAAGCTTAGTTGTTCATATACGAATGTGATATGATAATGATATTAGTTAACAGACACAAATTTAATTGGTCAGCTAATGTTTCCACTTGAGTTCCCAAATGCACGTGGCCACATATAGAGAGACAGCTGGGAATTGCATTTCTTTGTGCGCTCTGGTTCATCATGGGTGGGTAACGAACATTGTATTATCCAAAATCTGCTTGCTCTTCTTTAACATGCACTACTAGGAAAATGCTTACCAGTAGCGCTGGTTTTTTTTGCTACCAGTAGCGCTGGCAGACGCGCTACTGCTACGGCGCTACAACTATTTTTAGCAGTAGCGCTTGTTTGTCACAGCGCTACTGGTAACTGAAGATAGCAGTAGCGCTTTTTTGTAGCGCGCTACTGGTAATTGTCTGCAGCGAGTGTAGATAATAAGCGCGGCTGTTAATTGAGCACTGCTGGTAAACTTTGCCCCCTCGCCACTGCTAAAGTTTTAGTTTTTTTTTCTACATTTTGGCGCTATACATGTTTAAACAGATACATCTTTTATACAATAACAACATGCATATTCATTGAAAAACAAGTGACGCATCGATGAGCAAAAGTTATTAGAAGTCTCGACTACAGTATCTCATCATCATCAATCATGGTCGAACACATGTCTCGAAATAGCGTTACAAGTTATTAGAAGTTCCGAAGACATGCAACTACATGGTCACATACTCATGTTTCATCATCTATGTAGACTATGATATGATCGCATAGAAGAGAAGAGCGATCACGATGAGCAAAAGCGGGATTATGTAGTAGTTTTTGCGGCGCCGGTTCTGAATCCTCTGTTGCGCTATGAATCTCAAGTAACTAGCTTCGGCTTCCATTCTGCTATCAAACCCTTTCTGGCTTCTGCCCGGGAAGCGGTACACTTGGGCCTGACACTCCGGCCACTCATCGTACACACCCGGAACATGCCCTACATACACGGCATACCACTTCCTCGCCACCGTTGATCTATATACCTGTCAGAGATGCACATATATCATCAAGCGAATTCAATGGTATATAATATGCAACATAAGATACGTCGGCCTATGGAGAGAAACAGTTATGAAATAGAAGCAACGTATAGTAAACATAGTTAACGAAATTCATCGTACCGAAACTAATTAACTAGCGCAGCACCATTTACATCTAATAGTTTCATCGTACAGAGACATTCAAAAGTTTTGTCGTACAAAAAGTAACAACTAACTAAACAGACACATTGTCTTCAAGCAGTGCACTCTTCCCATCCGACCATATCCGGGAGGATGCACCCAAGCTTAGTGAAAGGCGTCATGTCCTGACGCTGTAGGGCTATGCGGGTTCGGACGTCAGCTCGCGATATTGGGCCGCCGTAGAACATCCCATTCTCTTCGAGGACGTCTTTCATGATGATGGACGCAATTTCCTGCTGGATCCGGTAGAAATCATTTTGAAGTTGATTATCCGGCACGGTTCCAAAGGCTTTGGCCCATCTCCGGATATGGGCATCGGATGAAGATGTCATGCAAAGTGATTGCACATCCCTTCTGTACTCCATCATTAGATGGATGACGTAGAATCCATCATTATCACTTGTTGCCGGTCGCTGGAGGCAACAGAAGTCAATCTTATGGCCGAAACATAGCTCGGCCTTACTTGTTTTTTTTACTTGGATGTAGCCACCCCGCATGCTGAAGCCCATGAGAGCTCTGTCCAGAACATACTTTATGTGTGTGTAATCTTTATTCTCTATGTTCTTCGATGCGTCCAAATATAGAGCGTGGGAGAAATGCGGGTAAAGAATGATGAGAATGGCACGCCCCCCCCCCGCTGCGTAAAATACACGATCAAGTTAGCCTCCATGCGTGCAAAGTAATTATTGAAATGCACGAAAGGATGTATGTGTTATAGTGGCTATCCGCGGATGACTTACCCGGGATGATAAGGTAGGAGAATCTTTTCTTTGTCCTTATTGATGACCAAGAATTCTTCGATGTACTCCCTCGCATATTGACGGTTGGCTTCATTGATTGACAAGAAGCCCTCATGCATGTAGTATGGGTCCACGACCGCAAGACCAGTGATTTGCTCTCTTCTGACGATGTAGTTCATGTGCAGCGCATACAGGCGGACGAACGTAAAATCGAGTCTCCTCATTTGAAACATCTCGAAGATGTAATCAAATCGCAGGAAGAACATGTCCGCGGGGCATGTGCTGACGTACATCTTGCCACTGCATGGCACACTAACCGTATAAAGTGGGTATCCTGGACCATCCGAGGCGAGGAGGCTTCTCTCTGTCGATAGCACATGGTCATGGAGTCTCCTGAGATCCCCTGTTATGGCAGCTAGCACATCCGCCGGTACCATTGGCTTTCCTGCGACATGGAGTAATGGCGCATGTTTCATCGGTACACTGTCAACCCTGGTCTGCGGAGGCAGCTGGCTGCTAGAAGCAACATTGGCAGCCTTATGGCCTTTTCTCATCGGTCTCTTCCTCTGCTTCTTCTTGGTGGGCTCAGGTGCTGGTGGGTCTGTCAGACCCTCCCTGACCACCGCCCCTAGTGTTGTCGGGCTCAGCATTGAACGCCTCTGGCTAATTAGTTGAGCTTGGGTGGAACCGGCATCTGGAGGCGTGTCCTGCGAGGATTGCATGAACAAAGACTTCTTGCACTCCCGAGGACGTTCTAGCTCTGGTACACCATGCATCTCATATGGTTGACTCATCGTTACTTCATGGTCAAAGCCGGTATTGAGATACTTCTTGCACTCCCGAGGACGTTCTGGCTCTGGTACACCATGCATCTCATATGGTTGACTCATCGTTACTTCATGGTCAAAGCCTGTATTGAGATACTGGAGAGGGTCATCCTCCTCCATGTCATGATCCATATCCTCTTCCATGGGGCCGATGTCATCATCCGCCGGAACGGTTGGCCCTCCTTCCTCGTGTCTCTCGATCTCACCCAACAGCACAGACGATGGTTGTTGTAGTTGTGTAGGTGGGGTTGTGGTCATACCTGCTTCTTGATGAGGTCCCGTTGGTGTGCTCCCGGCCACCTCCACACGAAGAAGATTCTTCGGCCACAGGATTGGCCAATTTTTGCATTGGCCAATCTGCGTGGGGGTCTCGTCATCCTCTCCACCGGTTTGTATGGGACGAGGAAAACCCTCGTAGCCCGCTTTCACACTCGCCACAGAGACCCTTAAGGCGATATCAGGCATCTGTCGGCTGTGGAACAATCGATCCTTGGGCTTCACTATAGTACCCTTCCCCACATCCACCAACCCGCCCTTCATGTGGTAAAGGAGGGTGCATGGAGTGGAGTCGGCCTACGAAGACATGTACGTGTGCGGCGTCAGAGATCCAAAAAGAATGGGAACTGAAGATTAATTAGTTGTGTTGATGAGGGTGTGAAGCGTATTTACCGTGAGGGCATCGAGCTCAGCCAATGTCGACGGCCCGGCATTCAAGCCAGAGACGGAGCTAGGGCTGTTGTGAGAGGGTGCCGGAGCAGGTGCTGGAGTAGGTGCGGGTGCGGTTACCATATCAGGTACGGGTGTGGGTGCGGTGTTCATTGAGTTGCTCCCGGTGAAGCTGGGCATGGGAAAATCAGTTGGTGCTGCGTTTGGATTTTGTTGCAACCAGCTGACCACACTTGGAATCAAGCTTGTAAAGGCAGCTGCCATATCATTTCTGTAGGCAGCTACCACTTCCCGGATTGCCTCAGCTTTGGTATCAGCTCTTGTTTTCTCGATCGCCCGCGCCACCTTCTCGTCGATAGTCACTTGACTGAACTTCTTTCTCTGTCTTTTGGCCTCGGGGTCCTTGCTATAATAGTACTTCCACGTGGCGCCATCTCCGGCGCCGTGCACACGTCCATATTGCGGCCGCTGGCCCGACGGGTGTCCCATCATTATGTTCATGGCCTGGTTGAAAGGGGTGTCCCACTTGTACTTCGCCGACGACTGAGTCGACGAGTCGCTTTCGGCCGCAATCTTGTGTTGCTCTCTCTGCAAAATGGAGTGTTAATCGTTTACGAATGTGACTAGAATGTAGTAGACTTCATTGATCGGAAGCTAATATATAAGGTGGTAAAAGGATAATTACCAGTAATCTCATGAATTGCCTAGTCGGCCCGTCGGTGAAAAAAATCTTTTTTTGGGGTCCCACGAGAATCGGGCCCTGATGAAGTCCTGGTCCTGCTGGTCAGTGAACTCAGCCAAGGGGTCTAGGATCCCCAGACATTCACGTTCTGCGTCCTCCTTAGCCCACACGGGCCTCTTTCCCGTGTAACCACGACTTCCGAGGCGGTGGTTCCCCATGTTCTTTGCCTGCAGCTGCTTGCCTCTCTCCGACCTGGCCTTGGCAGCTTCTTCATTGCAAGTCGCCTTGAACTTTTCAAAGTCCTGTAGCGTAATTGTCGGATTGTCTGCAACAATCTCGGCGTAGGTTTCATGGTCTACTTCAATCGCCTTTTTCACCCTAGTTTTCCAAGCGCTCAATGCGTTGCTGAACTTCCCTATGGCTTTGTTGTTGATTTTTTTCATGGCATCATCTTTCCATGGGTCAACGTCATCTTTCCGACCGGGGAAAAGGAATCTTGCGTGCAACCTAGTTAGGAGCAGCTGCTTCAAATGTTCATTCTTCCGTATTTTTGTGGTGTTGATGTTAGCGCTATCCCGTAGGATGCATGCTAGTTGGTTGCCGTAACACGCTGCCACTTCCCGCGGCTCTACATGCTCGAACTCGTCGGGGTGCACCGCCGTGACCACCAGTCTTCCGGTGCCGAGCTCATTTGGGCGTCGTGCCCTCTTTGCCTTCTTTCCTTCACTAGGTTGGGAGGTCCCACCTTCCGTGCTGTCGTTAGCAACATCGTCAGGGCCCGTCTCAGTGCCGATGTTGGTGGCATCAGTGTCGGCGCCGGCGCCACCACCGTCGTCGTCCATCATGACAAGGGGGTCCTGCCACCCTTGTTTCTCCTGAGCCACCAGAAAGTCGAGGTAGGCGTGTGCTTGTCCTTCTTGGGTGTGAGAACCTCCGGCCTCATCATTGTCGGTCATGTTTCCTAGATAGGGTTCAATGTCGTAGTCGTTTAATTATCGAGCTTTATATAATAAAGTGAATAATGATAAAAAAAAGTGACCTTTGTTTTGCCTGAATGTCATTTCATTCCCGTGGCGGCAAATCTCGAGCACTCGATATGTCCAACTTTCTAGCACAAGTCATGCCGAAATTCACGGAAAATTTCTGCATGACCTATGCTAGAAAGTGCACATATAGAGCGCCTGAAATTTGCCGGAATGGAAATGAATCAACATTTCCGGCAAAACATTGTCCACTCGGAATTGGTTTCCCTGCAAATGATAATAAGCACTATGTGCTGAAGTAGCATTTCACTAATAATCACGGAGATGCAGCCCTCACAAGAAAATTTTCATTTTCATTTACATCCTCATTTTCATTTACATTTAAAAATCCTCATTTTCATTTAAAATGGACAGCAAGATAATCATTTGTTCATTTGGACATAGCAACATCCTCATTTTCATTTGGACAGCAACATAATCAACATTTTCAAAATGGACAGCAACTACAAATTAAAAATCCTCAATTTCATTTTCATTTACTTTTTGTTTTGCCTCATTTTCATTTGGACACCCTACACTGAAAAAATTTGTTTTGTCTCATTTTCATGAACAGGAGGGAGGGAAGGGGGTGGCTCACTGCGCGTCGGGGTCGGGGTAGCCGGGGCTGAGGGGTCGGCGTCGGGGTTGAGGACGTCGGCGTCGTGGTCGGGGTCGCCACGTCCTTCTCCTCCTCGCCGAGTACCTTGGTGCCGGAGGATCCGAGCCTGGTCGATCTGTGCAGAGACCAAATTTGGTCAGAGAGAGAGAGAGAGAGAGAGACCTGCCGCCGGTGGAGGGGACTGCTCGGCCGGGGGAGGGGCGGCACGGGGGGAGGGGCGGCACGGGGGGAGGGGCCGGGCCGGGGGGTGGACCTAGGGCCGGGGGGCGCCACAGGGGGAGGGGGTGACGGCGCGGCCGGTGGCCGGCGTCGGGGTTGAGGTTGAAGTCGGGTCCGGCGTCGGCGGCGGCGTGGGCGGTGCGGCGTTGGCGGCGGCGTGGGAGAGAGAGGGGGATCGAGAGTGAGGAGGAAAGAGAGAGGAGTGTGGTGCGCGTGTGGCTCGGCGGGGCTATAGGCAACTAAGCTATAGCGCGGCCCGGCAACACGCGCTATAGCTAAGTTAGCTATAGCGCGGCCCTGAAAAAAATGCGCTACTGCTACATTTTTTTATTTTAAAATTATCTGGACAGTTAGCTGTAGCGCATGTTTCCCAAAAAAGCGCTACTGCTAATTTTTTTTCTATTTCTTATCTAATTGATTTTCATTTTCATTTTTCTTTTTCTTATCTTTCATTTTCATTTTTCTTTTTCTTATCTTTCATTTTCATTTTTCTTTTTCTTATCTTTCATTTGCATTTTTCTTTTTCTTATCTTTCATTTGCATTTTTCTTTTTCATTTCGCTTCTTGTTGTATAAGTTGTAGCAGTGGGATAGGGTTAGGTCTGTTCGAGTAATAACACCCTCCGGATAATAATTAGTGTATAATATATATTACATCATTTGACCGCTAACGGTGTGTTAAGTACGTATACAAAATAGATATAGACAAATTATGATAGTTTGCCAGCTTGGTCGACGACGCTTCAGACTGATCTTCTTCTTTCCTCTTTTGCTCTTTGTCGAATAATTGAGCCCATGGTCGTGACTTTTCCTTTTCCAGGGAGTACGATCTTTCGTAGGTAATGTAGTCTTCATCCTTCTTTTGACGTATGTTTCATCGTCATCAGCATCATCTTCCCTCATCAGGTCACCGTACTGGTCGTAGTCTTCCTCGTTGGCAACTCCATCCATTCCGACGATGCTCCTTTTGCCTCTCCTCACGACAACACGGTTGGGATTGCTCGGGTTGATTATGAAGAAACATTGTGTCACATGTTTAGCGTGTACCCATGGCTCATTTTTGGCGGTGGCATTGACGGTACCGCTATCGGAGTCGGGTATACACATGGTAGTGAAATGTCGGTTTTCTCTTTGTACGTTCTTAGCCCATCTGACACGGAACATCGTCGCGCTATGCAATCCAGAGTAGTCAAGCTCCCAGATCTCATCGACCCTTCCGTAATATCTTTCAATTATGTTCCCGGTGATGGCTTCCATCGTCACCCCTGAGTTCTGGTTATCACTATTTATATTTTTGGCCTCCGTGTAGAACGTGTATCCATTGATATCGTATGCTTGATAAGTCGTGAGGTTGACCGACGGGCCATGTGCTAAGGCGTATATGAGCGTTCCGTCCGGACAGCCCTCTTCCCGGGGATTAGCCAGAACTCGCTCTTTGAACCAACGCAAGAAAGTGGAGTTGTGCTCTCTAATAACTTGAACATCCGTCCTATGCACCCCACGGTCACGGTAGTTCTTTGCGATGTTCTCTTTGTGCAGTGTCACGAAATCTTCTAGCACATCTAGGTGTTGTAGCACTACTAAGTTTGCCCTGTCAAAGTCGTTTTGTCGGCCCGAGCGGAACACATTCACATCCCTCCGACCATTGGTGTGACCTTCGCCTTCGAGCCTTCCACAGTGCTTGCTGACGGGCAAACCAACAACAGGGTCTCCGGTGCCTAGATAACTCTCGCAGAAAGAGATGCACTCTTTGGTCAGATATCCCTTAGTTATGCTTCCATCCGGACGGGACATGTTACGAACGAATCCTTTGATGACCCCATTCATCCTATCGAACGGCATCATGCTGTGCAGGACTGTCGGCCCTAGGTCGATGATGTCATCCATGATGTGGACACATAGATGCACCATGACATCAAATAACGCGGGCGGGAAGTACATCTCTAGCTCATTTAGTATGACAACGATCTCTTCCTGTAGCCTATGGAGTTGCTTGACACTGATCGACTTTCGAGAGATAGCATCAAAAAAGTGGCATAGGTCAGTAAGCGTCTCACGGACGTGTGTGTCCATAATCCCTCTAAGTGCAACCAAGAGTAACTGCGTTATCATCACGTGACAGTCGTGAGACTTCATCCCGCTGAACCTTTTTTTCTTGGTGTCCAGATATCTGCTAATCTTCCCACAGTATCCGGAACTAACTTTGATTCCGGCAAGGCACTTGAACAATTGATCGACCTCCTTCGGATGTAAGGTGAAGCAAGAGGGGGGGGGCAATATTGTTCTTCCTTCTTGTTTACTTTTTCCCCCTATCTTCCGTCTCCGTCTCCATCTCCATCTCCTCCGATGACTTTTTACCGGGCATTTGGAGATATTTCCTGATATTCAAAAATTCCAAGTCTTTTCTTGCCTTCGGCCCATCCTTGGTCTTCTCCGGCATGTTCAGCAATGTTCCAAGCAAGCTCTCGAGGATATTCTTCGTGATATGCATTTGATCAAGGCTATCAGGCGTGTCGAGTTTGGGCCAGTACTCTAAGTCCCAGAAAACAGACCTCGTCTTCCATACCTTCAGCAGCGGCTCCGGCACCTTTTTCTTCGTCTTTCCCGGCGAGGGGCACTCTTCCCAGTTCTTCAATAACTCATATATTTTGGCACCGCTACGCTTACGTGGAGGACCTCGATGCTCAGCCTTACCATTGAATAGATCTCCACGCTTTCTCCACGGGTCATCCTTCTCGAGCCATCTTCGATGCCCCATGTACACGATTTTTGAAGACCCACCATCTTTCGATAGCTGCTGAGAAGTTGTATCATCCATGCACCTGGTGCATCCGCAATATCCGTGGCACACCTGGCCGGAGATATAGCCGTAACCGAGATAGTCCTGCACCGTCGTAATCAGCGCGGCTCTCATGTAGAAATACTCTCCTTTGCTTGCGTCCCATGTCTTGGCCGGCGTTGTCCATAAGGTCTGTAGCTCCTCTTTTAGTAACCCGAGATACAGATTTATATCATTTCCCGGTTGTCTCGGCCCTTGAATAAGCATAGTCATGTGTATGTATTTTTCCTTCATGCACTTCCAGGGGGGCTGGTTGTACATCCATACAAATATGGGCCATGTGCTATGATTGGTGTTCTGGTTGCCAAACGGATTCATGCCATCAGTACTAGCGCCAAGCACGATGTTCCTTGCATCATCTGCGAAAAATTTAAATTCAGCATTTAATGCTCTCCACTGGCTAGCATCTGCAAGGTGTCTCGGCTTCGGATCATCTCCGTCATCTGGCTTCACCCTCTCCGCGTGCCAGCACATAAGCTTTGCTTCCTTAGTATCTACGAAATATCGCTGTAGACGCGGAGTGATCGGAAAGTTCCATACAACTTTCTGTGGAGCTTTCTTTCCGGCCTTCTTATATCGTGAAGCATTGCACTTTGGACAGATGGTTTTTTCCGCGTGCTCGTTCCGATATATGATGCAATCGTTGATGCATGCGTGATATCTAATGTGTGGCAGATCAAGAGGGCACACGATTTTCTTTGCCTCCTCGACACTAGTAGGACACAGGCTTCCCGCGGGAAGAACCTTCTTTAGATACTTCAGAAGCTCATCCAGGCTTGCATCTGTCCATTTGTTTTTTGCCTTCGTCTTTAAAAGTTCTAGTGTGAAACTTAAGTGGGTCACCTCTGGATCGCAACCATCATACAATGGAGTCATCGAGTCTACCTCCAGTTGCGCCAGTTTGGCCTCCTCTCTTGAAGCAGCTCTGTCGCTAGTCATCTTCTTGCGAAGCAGGTCTCGGACATGCGGGTCCCGCATGGCTGAACTTAGTAGCGACGAAGGCTGCGACGTGTCTGCGTCTTCTCCTCCTTGTACTGCCCCTTCGCCATCACCATTTCTAAGGCCCTCTTCTTCGGGCCCATAATCGGTCATCTCTTCGTCTGGCCCAATGTCATTATTTCCTGCCCCGTCGATGTCCTCCTCATCATCATCTTCACTTATCCACCGAGCATGGCCATCCATGAAACCATGCATGAGCAGGTGCGCCTTGAATTTACCACCCTTAAAGGGGTCGAGCCTAACTCCTCCTTTGCATTTTTGACACGGACATAAAACATCCTTCAATCTTTTTTCATACATGTCGTCCACCGCGGATTGCCAGTATCTTTCCACCATCCTTCCATTGACCATCATGATCACCTGCATGCGCAGATCAAAAGAATTATAACCACGTACGCATGCATGGATCAAATTCATACAAAAATTTGACATGACCTTCCCTAAACATAGGACATATTGAGTTTGCCCGAAATTCGCCGAAACGGAATTGAATCGACATTTCGGCAAAACATCGGCAACTCATGTCACCCACATTTCAACAAATACACAATATAGGCAACTCACATGCCACACACAATTCGGTATATTCATATCGCGCATAGTTTCGGTCCTATTGCACACACACATATTTCCATTCTTGCACAACTCTTTTTTTGCTCACCTATGTGTCGAGAGGGATATCGAGCACCTTCTTAATTAGCTAGTAGCTCTAGATAGTGAGGTACCTAGATATAGCTGTAACTAGGGAGAGAGAGAGAGAGCTAGTGGAGATGGGTGGATGGGCAAAGAAAGAGAGATGGAGGAGGGAGGCCATTAATTAATGGAGGTGGTGGAGGGGCAAAGAAAGAGAGAGGGAGGAGGGAGGGCATTAATGGAGGGGGTGGAGGGGCAAAGAGAGGGGGAGGAGGGGGAGCATTGAAAGGAAGAACCAACAAGCAAGTGCAAGAGGAGGGGGAGAAAGGAAGGGGGAGGGAGAAAAGGGGGGGGGGGAGGTGGTAGATATTTTGGCTGGCGACCATAGCAGTAGCGCTTGCCACCAACGCGCGCTACTGGTATCTGCACTAGCTATAGCGCTGCGTTGCAAAACACGCTACTGCTAAAGGGGCCCACAAGTTTACATGCAGAAAAAATAGCAGTAGCGCGTTGTCTAGACCAGGCGCTACAGATCTGGCTCTAACAGTAGCGCTGGGTAGACAACCGACGCTGCTAATATCTCTTGACCTGGGGGTGTGCTGTGGCACACTTACCAGTAGCGCGGCCAAGAAAAACCAACGCTGCGGCTAAGTTATACCAGTAGCGCGTTTTGTACCAAGCGCTACTGCTACTTACCAGTAGCGTGGTGGCCAAAACAGGCGCTACTGGTATAGTTCTACGTATAAGCATTTTCCTAGTAGTGATGTTCCTCTTCTTTTCTTCTTTAATAAGTATAGTAGTACAATATTGTAGGATCGAAAGTATGTCTAGAGGGGGTGCGATTAGACTACTTGACCAAATAAAAATCTATCCTTTTCCCAATTTTAGTTGTGGGCAGATTTTAGCAAGTATACCAAGTCAAGTAACACCCTACACATGCAATTCTAAGAGTGTAGCAGCGGAAAGTAAAACATTGCACATGTAAGTAAAGGAGGGGATTGGAGATTTCAAACGCAATGAAGACACGATGATTTTTGGCGTGGTTCCGATAGGTGGTGCTATCGTACGTCCACGTTGATGGAGGCTTGTACCCACATAGGGTAACGGTTGCGTGAGTCCACGGAGGGCTCCACCCACGAAGGGTCCATGAAGAAGCAACCTTGCCTATTCCACCATGGCTTCCGTCCACGAAGGACTAGCCTCACTCGGGGTAGATCTTCATGAAGTAGGGGATCTCCTTGCCCTTACAAACTCCTTGGTTCAACTCCACATGATCTTGGAGGCTCCCAAGTGACACCTAACCAATCTAGGAGACACCACTCTCCAAAAGGTAATAGATAGTGTGTTGATGATGAACTCCTTGGTCTTGTGCTTCAAATGATAGTCTCCCCAACACTCAAACAGTTCCTCATAGATTTGGATTTGGTGGAAGAAGGATTTGAGTGGAAAGCAACTTGGGAAAGGCTAGAGATCGAGGTTCAAATGGTTGGATTGGAATATCTTGATCTCAACACATGAGTAGGTGGTTCTCTCTCAGAAATCGTATGGTGGAAATGTAGGCACGTTCTGATGGCTCTCTTACTTGGTAAGAGGGTGGTGGAGGGGTGCTACTTGTAGTCTGCGTTGGTATTTCCCCGAAGAGGAGAGGATGATGCAGTACAGTAGAGATAAGTATTTCCCTCAGTTAAGAACCAAGGTTATCAATCCAGTAGGATAACCAAGCAAAATTCCGTTAAGCGCACCTGCACACACAAGAGCAAACACTTGCACCCAACGCAAATAAGAGGGTTGTCAATCCTCTTAGCTGTTATTTGCAAGGATTAAATCTTATCGAGGTAAATAGGTAAACTAAAATACTACTTAAAATAAAAGTAAATAAATTGCAGCAGGGTATTTTTAGGTTTTTTATATGATAAAGATAGACCCGGGGGTCATAGTTTTCACTAGAGGCTTCTCTCTCGAGCATAGAAACATACGGTGGGTAAACAAATTACTGTTGGGCAATTGATAGAAAAGCAAATAATTATGACGGATTCATGGCAATGATCATGTATATAGGCATCACGTCCGAGACAAGTAGACCGACTCCTGCCTGCATCTACTACTATTACTCCACTCATCGACCGCTATCCAGCATGCATCTAGAGTATTAGCAAGATGACATGATGTACAGAAGCAAATTCAAGCAATATGAATAAACCCCATCTTTTTATCCTTAATGGCAACAATACAAATACGTGTCATGTCCCTTTCTGTCACTGGGATTGAGCACCGCAAGATTGAACCCATCACAAAGCACCTCTCCCATTGCAAGATAAATCAATCTAGTAGGCCAAACCAAATCGATAGATCGGAGAGAAATACAAAGCTATATCAATCATGCATAAAAGAGTTCAGAGAAGACTCAAATATTTCTCATGAATAATCTGATCATAAACTCACAATTCATCGGATCCCAACAAACACACCGCAAAAGAAGATTACATCGGATAGAACTCCAAGAACATCAAGGAGAACATGGTATTGAAGATCAAAGAGAGAGAAGAAGCCATCTAGCTACTAGCTATGGACCCGTAGGTCTGTGGTAAACTACTCACACATCATCGGAAGGGCAGCAAGGTTGATGTAGAAGCCCTCCGTGATCGATTCCCCCTCCGGCAGAGTACCGGAAAAGGCCTCCAGATGGGATCGCGGAAGAACAGAGGCTTGCGGCGGCGGAAAGGTTTTTTCTTCTGGCTCCCTGATGCTTTCCCAATATTTGTGAATTTATAGAAGTGAAATTAGGTCAAACGGAGTCACCTGGGCCCCACAAGGCAACACGGTGCGCCTCCCCTGGGGCGCGCCCTATTGCCTTGTGAAGCCTCCGTGAGGCTTCTGGCCTCCTCCCGAAGCTTCCAAGGTCTCTTTTGTCTAGAAAAAAATCTCCAAAAAGTTTCGTGGCATTTGGACTTCATTTGGTACTGTTTCTCTGAAAAGGCAAAAACAAGCAGAAAACAGCAACTGGCACTAGGCACTAGGTTAATAGGTTAGTCCCAAAAAATGATATATAATTGCATATAAAAACATCCAAGATTGATACTATAATAGCATGGAACAATCAAAAATTATAGATACGTTGGAGACGTATGAAGCATCCCCAAGCTTAATTCTTGCTCATCCTCGAATAGGTAAATGATAAAAATAGAATTTTTGATGTGGAATGCTACCTATCATGTTTCATCATGT
Source organism: Elymus sibiricus (assembly GCA_039707655.1). Lineage (NCBI taxonomy): Eukaryota > Viridiplantae > Streptophyta > Magnoliopsida > Poales > Poaceae > Elymus > Elymus sibiricus. The sequence goes on along the minus strand of CM077670.1, from coordinate 224,700,763 downwards.
AATCTTTCTCTTACGGTATGAATAATAAGATCCAAATGATGCAAAGCAAAAGTCTATAATTTGATATAAAGACATCAATACTCAGGCATACTAATAAACAATCATGTCTTTCAAAATAAAAATGCTAAAGAACGTTATCCCTACAAAATCATATAATCCTGTCATGCTCCATATTCTTCACACAAAGTATTTATCATGCACTACCCCGATTACAAGCCGAGAAATTGGTTCATACTTTTTAACGCGCTTCAGCTTTTTCAACTCCCACTCAATACATGAGCGCAAGCCGTGGATATAGCACTATGGGTGGAATAGAGTATGGTGGTAGAGATAAGTAAGAGAAGTCAAAAATGGAGAAAGTCTCACATCGACGAGGCTAATCAACGGGCTATGGAGATGCCCATCAATTGATGTCAATGCGAGGAGTAGGGATTGCCATGCAGCGGATGCACTAAGAGCTATAAGTGTATGAAAGATCAACATGAAAACTAAGTGGGTGTGCATCCAACTTGCTTGCTCATGAAGACCTCGGGCATTTGAGGAAGCCCGTCATGGGAATATACAAGCCAAGTTCTATAATGAAAAATTCCCACTAGTATATGAAAGTGACAAAATAGGAGACTCTCTATATGAAAAACATGGTGCTACTCTCAAGCACAGGTGTGGAAAAGGATAGTAACATTGCCCCTTCTCTCTTTTTCTCTCATCTTTTTCATGGCTCTTTTTCGCCTCCTTTCTTTTTATTTAGAACGGTCTCATGGACCTCATCCCCACTTTTTTGAGGACTCATTAGTCTCCACCATTCTTACCTCACTGGGACAATGCTCTAATAATGATGATCATCACACCTCTATTTACTTACAATTCAACATTACAAAACGATACTAGAACAAAAATATGACTCTATATGAATGCCTCTGGCAGTGTACCAGGATGTGCAATGATGCTAGCGTAACATGTATAACAATGATGAACGGTGGCTAAGCCACAAATACTATGTCAGCTATATGATCATGCAAAGCAATATGACAATGATGATGTATGTCATTAAAACGGAACGGTGGAAGTTGCATGGCAATATATCTCGGAATGGCTATGGATATGCCATGATTGGTAGGTATGGTGGCTGTTTTGAGGAAGATATAAGGAGGCTTATGTGTGATAGAGCGTATCATATCACGGGGTTTGGATGCACCGGCGAAGTTTGCACCAACTCTCGAGGTGAGAAAGGGCAATGCACGGTACCGAAGAGGCTAGCAAATTGCGGAAGGGTGAGAGTGCGTATAATCCATGGACTCACATTAGTCATAAAGAACTCACATACTTATTGCAAAAGTTTATTAGCCCTCAAAGCAAAGTACTACTACGCATGTCCCTAGAGCGATAGATTGGTAGGACAAGGTCCATCGCTCGTCCCCGACCGCCACTCATAAGGTAGACAATCAATAATAAATCATGCTCCAACTTCTTAGCATAACGACAGATCATACGTGCATGCTTCGGGAATCACAAACCTTAACACAATTATTCTTACTAAACCATAATTATCTACTAATACCTCCCCCATATTACCATCTTAATATCGCAAAACTATTGCAAGGAATCAAATTTACCATATTCAGTGATCTACATGAAAGTTTTTATTATATCCCTCTTGAATACCTATCATATCAGGACCAAATTCATAACCCGTGCATATTGCCATTGCTATCATGAGACTCTCAAAAAGATATAAGTGAATCATGAGAGTGCAACTATTTCTTTAAAATATAACCACCGCCGTGCTCTAAAAGATATAAGTGAAGCACTAGAGGAACTGCCTAGCTCAAAAGATATAAGTGAAGCACATAGAGTATTCTAACAAATCACGAATAATGTGTGTCCCTCTCAAAAAGGTGTGTTCAGCAAAGATGATTGTGACAAACTAAAAAGCAAACAAACTATTTCACAAGACGCTCCAAGTAAAACACATATCATGTGATGATTAAAAATATAGCTCCAAGTGAGTTACCGATAGATTATAGACGAAAGAGGGGATGCCTTCTGGGGCATCCCCAAGCTTAGATGCTTGAGTCTTCCTTGAATATTACCTTGGGGTGCCTTGGGCATTCCCAAGCTTAGGCTCTTGCCACTCCTTATTCCTTTATCCATCGTAGTCTCACCCAAAACTTGAAAACTTCAGCACACAAAACTCAACAGAAACCTCGTGAGATCCGTTAGTATAACAAACAAATCTTAAACTTTAGGTACTGTAGTAAATTGATTCATATTTAATATTGGAATAATGCTACTGTACTCCAACTTCTCCATGACTCATACCCCCCGATACGATCCATAGATTCATCAAAATAAGCAAACTATGCAACAAAAACAGAATCTGTCTAAAACAGAACAGTCTGTAAAGATCTATTTAAAAACCATACTTATGTAACTCCAAAAATTCTAAAAATTAGGACAACGTGGGCAATTCATATATCAATACTGTGTAAAAATTTCAGATTTTTCTGAGGCTCCAGTACAGAATTAAAATTCCAGCACTGGACGCAAAACTTTCTGTTTTCCAAACAGCATCAATTATACTATCATCAACATCATCCCAAAGGCATTACTTGGCACAAACACTAATTAAAACATAAAAACACAATCATAACAGAAGCTATAATCATGCAAACACTCAAAAACAGTAGGTAAAAGCAAAATTTTATTTTATTCATTGGGTTGCCTCCCAACAAGCGCTATTGTTTTATGCCCCTAGCTAGGCATAATGCATAGTTTCAAGTGTTGTCATCCTTCAAGTTAATTCCATAAGTGGCCCTCATAATGGATTCATAAGGTGCTTTAATTCTTTTTCTAGGGAAGTGTTTTATCCCTTTCTCTATTGGAAAGTGAAATCTTATATTACCTTCTTTCATATCAATAATAGCACCAATAGTTCGAAGAAAAGGCCTACCAAGTATTATGGGGCAAGAAGGATTGCATTCAATGTCAAGAACAGTAAAGTCCACGGGCACATAATTTCTATTTGCAAGAACAAGAACATCATTTATTCCACCCAATGGCTTTTTAATAGTGGAATCCGCAAGATGCAAATTAAGGGAACAAGGGTCTATGTCGGTGAGATCTAGCACATCACACAAAGACTTTGGTATAGTGGAAACGCTAGCACCAAGATCGCAAAGAGCATTACATTCATAATCTTTAATTTTTACTTTAATAGTAGATTCCCATTCATCTTGTAATTTTCTAGGAATTGATACTTCCAACTCAAGTTTTTCTTCATGTGCTTTCAACATGGCTTCTACAATATCTTTAGTGAAAGCTTTATTTTGTTCATATGCATTTGGTGAATTAATCATGGATTGCAACAAGGAAATACACTCAATTAAAGAACAACTATCATAATTAAAGTCCTTGTAATCCAAAGTAGTGGGTGCATTACTATTTAAAGTTTTGACCTCTCCAAGCCCACTTTTTTCATTTTTACGCTCAAGATTATCACCCTCCAAGCAAGTGGGACTCCTTCTATCTAAAGTTGAATCTTCTCCAGTCCCTTTTTCATCAAGTTTTATATTACTAAATAATGATTCAATAGGAGTGACACCAATCATTTTAATATCTTCATCATTACTACGATAGAAACCGAGTGGAATCGCTTTTTCTAGAAATTCTCGCTTAGCTCTCAACCTAGCGGTCCTTTCTTTACTTTCATTAATGGAGACATATATAGCTTTAATAGACTCATTTTTATCATGCTTGGATAGCAAAATTTTAGTTTTGAGATTTTCCACATCATGAGCAATTCTATCCATGTTCCTAGCCAATTCATCAACTCTATTCAAATTTTCTTCTATCATAGTATTAAAATTCTTTTGCGAACTAATAAATTCTTTAATATTACTTTAAAGATCAGAGGGCATCCTATTATTATTATTATTATTATTATAATTACCATAAGGATTGCCATAATTATTAGAGGAATTTCCAGGAAATGGTCTAGCATTGATATTACCCCTATAAGCATTGTTGTTGAAATTATTTCTAGAGGCAAAATTCACATCAATAGCATCATGAATTTGCTCAATCAAAGTAGACAATGGCACATCATTAGGATCAATATGAGAATTTTTACTAGCAACCAATTTCAATAGAGCATCCATCTTATCACTCAAAGTATTAATTTCTTCAACAGAATTTACCTTCTTACCAGCTGGAGTTCGTTCAGTGTGCCATTGAGAATAATTTGCCATAATATTATCAAGAACTTTTGTAGCTTCTCCCAATGTAATTTCTATAAAAGTACCACCTACGGCAGAGTCTAGCAAATTTCTAGAGACAAAGTTTAGTCCCGCATAATTTTTTTGTATGATCATCCATAAATTCAAGCCATGAGTTGGGCAATTTATTATCATTAATTTCATTCTCTCCCAAGATTGTGCAACATGTTCATGCTCAAGTTGCTTAAAATTCATAATTTGATTTCCTAAAGAAATAATCTTAGCGGGAGGAAAATACTTGGAAATAAAAGCATCCTTACACTTATCCCATGAATCAATACTATTTCTAGGCAAGGATGAAAACCAAGTTTTAGCACGGTCTCATAGTGAGAACGGAAATAATTTTAATTTGACAATATCATTATCCACATCTTTCTTCTTTTGCATATCACAAAGTTCAATGAAAGTATTTAGATGGAATGCAGCATCTTCATTAGGACTACCAAAAAATTGTTCTTTCATAACAAGATTAAGCAAGGTAGCATTAATGTCACATGACTCCGCACTAGTGGCGGGAGGAGTAATATGAGTACTAATAAAATAATTATTATTAGTATTGGAAAAGTCACACAATTTTGTATTTTCTTGAGACATCGTGACAAAGCAAGCAAACTAGCAAACAAGCAAATAAAATATATTTTTTCTTTTTGTAAAAAAAATTAGAAGTGGGGGAGATGAAAACGAGAGGAAAATGCAAACAAAAGGCAAATAAAGTAAATGCACATGAATGATAATTTGTGTAAAGGTACTTGGTAATTTTGATGATGTCTCCCCGGCAACGGCGCGAGAAATTCTTCCTGCTACTTGTAGTCTGCGTTGGTATTTCCCCGAAGAGGAGAGGATGATGTAGTACAATAGAGATAAGTATTTCAATCAGTTAAGAACCAAGGATATCAATCCAGTAAGAGAACCAAGCAAAATTCCGTTAAGCGCACCTACACACACAAGAGCAAACACTTGCACCCAACGCAAATAAGAGGGTTGCCAATCCTCTTAGCGGTTATTTGCAAGGATTAAATCTTATCGAGGTAAATAGGTAAACTAAAATACTAATTAAAATAAAAGTAAATAAATTGCAGCAAGGTATTTTTAGGTTTTTTAGATGATAAAGATAGACCCGGGGGCCATAGTTTTCACTAGATGCTTCTCTCTCGAGCATAGAAACATACGGTGGGTAAACAAATTACTGTTGGGCAATTGACAGAAAAGAAAATAATTATGTCGGATTCATGGCAATGATCAAGTATATAGGCATCACGTCCGAGACAAGTAGACCGACTCCTGCCTGCATCTACTACTATTACTCCACTCATCGACCGCTATCCAACATGCATCTAGAGTATTAAGTTAATAAAAATAGAGTAACGCCTTAAGCAAGATGACATGATGTAGAGAAGAAAATTCAAGCAATATGAATAAACCCCATCTTTTTATCCTTAATGGCAACAATACAAATACGTGTCATGTCCCCTTCTGCCACTGGGATTGAGCACCGCAAGATTGAACCCATCACAAAGCACCTCTCCCATTGCAAGATAAATCAATCTAGTAGGCCAAACCAAATCGATAGAACGGAGAGAAATACAAAGCTATAACAATCATGCATAAAAGAGTTCAGAGAAGACTCAAATATTTCTCATGAATAATCTGATCATAAACTCACAATTCATCGGATCCCAACAAACACACTGCAAAAGAAGATTACATCGGATAGAACTCCAAGAACATCAAGGAGAACATGGTATTGAAGATCAAAGAGAGAGAAGAAGCCATCTAGCTACTAGCTATGGACCCGTAGGTCTGTGGTAAACTACTCACACATCATCGGAAGGGCAGAAAGGTTGATGTAGAAGCCCTCCGTGATCGATTCCCCCTCCGGCAGAGTACCGGAAAAGGCCTCCAGATGGGATCGCGGAAGAACAGAGGCTTGCGGCGGCGGAAAGGTTTTTTCTTCTGGCTCCCTGATGCTTTCCCAATATTTGTGAATTTATAGAAGTGGAATTAGGTCAAACGGAGTCACGTGGGCCCCATAAGGTAACACGGCGCGCCCCCCCGGGGCGCGCCCTGTTACCTTGTGAAGCCGCCGTGAGGCTTCTGGCCTCCCCCCGAAGCTTCCAAGGTCTCTTTTGTCCAGAAAAAAATCTCCAAAAAGTTTCGTGGCATTTGGACTTCATTTGGTACTGTTTCTCTGAAAAGCCAAAAACAAGCAGAAAACAACAACTGGCACTGGTCACTAAGTTAATAGGTTAGTCCCAAAAAATGATATATAATTGCATATCAAAGCATCCAAGATTGATACTATAATAGCAGGGAACAATCAAAAATTATAGATACGTTGGAGACGTATCAAGGGGTATATATAGCCTTCACCTAAAATCCAACCATTACAAGTCTTTGACCCAACTCGGTGACACCGATATGAACATCTCGGTGAGACCGACTAGTGTAAAAGACATGAACGTTAGGCTTTTCGGTGGGACCGATATAACCTTCTCGGTGAGACCGAAGTGCAATGGCTAGGGCAAGACCAGGTCTCAGTGAGACCGAAAATTTCATCTCGGAAATTCCGAAGTGAAGTAACAACGTTACAACAAGTTGGTCAAGCCTTCTCGGTGGGACCGAGAACCATTTCGGTGACACCGATAAGTTAGGGTTTGGCATGTGGCATAGTGTATAGCTGTCTTGGTGGGTTCGGATAGGAATGGTTCGGTGGGACCGAGATCAACTTTTAGGGTTTTGGATAGGATGGAAGTGGAGAAATATTTGGGAGTTTTGGAGCAACATCACTAAGCATTTGATCAACTAAGTCATAACCAAAACCTCATCCCCTTTTACTAGAATTGGCTTTTCCTGTGGACTGAATGTGATCTTGGATCACTTAACCAAAAATGTAGAATCTTGAAGCTTTGCCAATCTTTATCCTTAGCATTTTGAGGGGTCCACATCCATTAGTCCTTGCCATGCCAATCATTGATCTTCTCTGAAATATACTAGTAATAAGAATTAGATCAATTATGTATATGTTGTTATTGATTACCAAAACCACCTGGGGAATAGGTGCACTTTCAATCTCCCCCTTTTTGGTAATTGATGACAACATATAGATCAAAGCTTCGACAAATGATATAATCAATGAAATATATCGTCGCTTTGAGAAGTATGTGATAAGTAAGAGCTCCCCCTAAATTTGTGCATTATTTAAAATTTGCATTTGAATTGAAATGCACAATCGATTAGGATAGTGGGTCACTCTTCCATGTCACATACATCTTGGTGGAGCGCTCAAAATGATAAGATTGCATAACAATTAGCACTCATCACCAACCAAACAAATGAATGATCATACAAGAGCATGCAAATGGATATTCAAGCAAGCATAGCAATAATGTATGGTATGATCAAGCACACAATAAAGTAGTATCTCATACAAGCATCAAACAAAGAAATAAACCAAGTAGCAAGAATCTCAAATAGACAAATGAACAAAAGCAAAGCACTCTCTCTCTCGAAGCCTAATGATCTATACAAATTCTCCCCCTTTGGCAACAAGTACCAAAAAGTTCAAATAAGTATAGAGCTAATCGTCGCTCTAGGCTTGATCTCCGGTAGCTCCTGGTGATGAAGTCTTCTGACTTGCAGTGCCGGTGTGCGTAGACGTTGTTGGAGTGGAGATAAGTGCATCTACGAAGATCTCTGCGGATGTCTGAGGAGCCGGAGGTGTTGATACTAGAGGTGCTGAAGGTGGAACTAAGGCAGTAGTAGCAGGGGCAGAGACTGTGGCTCTGGAAGTCACTGGTAGAGCAGCAGATCTGGGCATCCTCTGGAACTGAGTTGTCGTAGGAAGACCTGTGCCCTGATGCTCTTCATCATCACTGCTGGTGCCCTTCCTAACTTCATCCACTTGAGATTTCAGTGTCTCAACCACTGTCTGGATCTCTGTGACCTTAACATCTAGGTCATGGAACTTTGTCTCAACAATCCTCTCAAGGCTCTTCTGATTTGCAGTCATTTCAGCTAAACTCTTCTCAATTCTCAGAGTGGCTTGTAGAAGATGTTGTATCTGATCCTTGGTTGTCAGTACTGGAGCAGGTGGAACACTTGGCCTAGAACATCTTGTAGCTTCTGCACTAGCCCGTGCTTCGGCTGAGGTAGGATGTGATGCATCCATAGTGACTGTGTTGTCCTCAAATTCTGGGCGAAGTGGCAAATGTTTACGATCTAGCTGAAAAGACTTGTTTGCACCCTTGGAGTTGATGAGCATTTGGATATGAGGGGCAAATCCACAGGATCTTTTCCGATCAGCAGCTGTCCTCTTGATAGTTTCAACAATGAGATCAATCACTTTAATCCTCTCATGTTGGTCTATGTGATGTAGCATGTTGATGGAGTGTCCTCAGATCATCCTATCATCTCCTGATTTGGGCATCAAAGTTTGCCTCATGATTGTGTTGGATGTAGATAGTACACTGAACCAAGCTTGTGATTTTCCTTCTAATTCTCTGGAATCTCTGTGTACAGGTTTGCCATGGAATTATGACCCATCTTGGACTTAGCATACACATCAATATCATTTTCTTCAGCTTGTGGCACACCAAGCAATGTGGCGCACTCTTGTACACTGGACTGATACCTAACACCCTCTGTCATCCAGACAATCCTCCCATTGGGATAGAAATGAGTTGTAGAGTAAAACTGCATGATCATCTCATCATTCCAGCTAGTTAGCTTCTTTCCAATGAACTCATCAAGATCAATAGATCTGAAGTCCTCATGAACATGGGGGAAGTGATCTTCATTTGCATCAATATACTTCCAGTCCACCCATTTCATATCACTGACAATTGGCTTCTTGTCAAGCAACACTGTTTCATAGAAATCTTGTTGCTCCTTGGTGTGGAATCTGTAGTCAACTGCAGTTCTCCTCCAGACTGAATAGGGGTCTGATTCCCTCCAGTTCCTGAGACCAGCATCTTTCCTCTTCTTCATATTCTCAGCTACTAGGTGATCATCATTGTGTTCTGGCAACTTGGGCCTTAGCTTCATAAGCACTTGGGCTTCTTCCTCTTCCTCTTCTTCTCTCTCAGGCACCGGGGCCTTGTTCTTCTCACTGGCTGGAACATCTCTGGTAGTCCTCTTTGGCTTTGTTGCTGCAGGCTTGGCCTTGGAAGGAGCAGCTGTCTTGATGGCATCTGCCATAAGCTTCTGCTACTTGGGAGGAGGTGGATTTGCAGCTTCCTCTTCCTCATCTGTTGCATCATCCCTTCTCATGGATGTAGGCCTGAAGATCACATGAGCATTCTGCTTTCTCTCTCTCTTTTTGCCTGCTATCTTTGGCATTGACTGAGTAGGAGCCTGCTTGGATCCTTCTGGATTCTCTGGCAAGATGTTCCTCTTAGCAGCTGTGGATGCAGAAACCTTTCTTGTGACTCCTGTTTCTTTCCTTGTGCCATACTCCTTGGCTACAACAGCTGGTTTCTTCTTCTTTGATGTAGCTTCCTCAACAGCAAAATCCTCATCATCATCATCAGAATTTTTCTTCTTCCTTATCCTGGTGGCTTCCTTAGGCAATTCTGGAGAGCTCCTTTCTCCCTCATAGTAACTTCCCTCAGGACTTGACCCTGCACTCAGCTCAGCCTCTTGCTCTGACCTGTTCTGGCTATCACCCTAACTTGGTGGAGATCCTCTACGGCGGCAACGACGGTGACGAATGCCATTGACGGCGACGGAATCCGGTGACGAGGGCGCGCTGGAGACAAAGGCGATGATCCGTGGACCAGGGCGACGGCAACAATGGGGTGCGAGAGCGTGACGATTGAAGAAATTTTCAACGTACGAGTCGCGGACATATATATACCCATGTGCTGTCGGTGAGAACGAGTGAGAACAGTCGGTGGCACCGAAGTGAATAACTGCTGTGAGCGCATCGCTTCGGTGAGACCGAGAATTCTAAATCGGTTTCTCCGAGATTAAAAATTAGATCAGTCCAAGTGTTTTCGGTGAGACGGAATGGTTGTGTTTTGGTCTGTCCGAAGGGCACTTAGAAGGTTTTGGAGGTCAGCCCTAAGCGGATCGGTGGCTCCGAGTGCTCCTCGCCTGGAGGGTCCGATAGAGACTTGTTCAAGTTTTTGTGATATAGCAAGAAAGAATTTTAGATGAGTTGAGATAGATAGCTAGAGAGGATGCTTAGGCATTCTTGTACATCCATTTGGCCAAATAAAACCAAATCAATCAAACTACGAATGGATGTCCTCGAATGAGAAATATGCAAATCATCATGCTCACACAATAAGATAGCAAATAAAATATGTGTCAAACATGCACAACCAATTCTAGTAACTATCAAGCAATGGGCGATGACATTGTCATCTATATACGAGTATATTGACTTAGGAGCCAAATGAGAACATTTGATCATAGGTCATACTCATCGTTTAAGTACAAGTAGGGTTACCACTTTTACATAAAGCATTAATGTGTTCACACCATTAGAGTTGCTTTGACTCAAGTCTTAGAGTAAAGCTCCCCCTAGATGTGATATCCCCCCAAGGAGGGATGAACTAACCTTGGGTTTTGTTGATGATGACTTCATGTAGATGTTGTAGATGTGAATGCTCAATGTTGATGTTGATCATCAAGAGTTGGGAGCAATCCTTGGAGTTTTGCACTTTCAATACCTACATGGGTTAGTCCCACACAAGGAACATACAAGGATATCCATAGACATAGAGTGAAGTGCACATATGAAGATGTCCATGAATGCATTGAATACCTTGTCCCTTGCCTTACCAACAAGAGGGTTTGTGACTCCATGAACTAGTGCAAGATGTTGAAGTTGGTTGCACAAGTTCTTGCCATAAAAGAATGTGAGTGAAGTTTGTCGGTGTAGTCACCCTCAAGAACTCTCTAGTTCTTCTTCTTTGGGACCCACATCAACTTGATGGGAATCCTTGGAGTTGTGGTAGCACTTGATGAAGTAGAACTTGATGAAGCCTTTGGTACCCACTTGACGAAAGCTTGAGGTGGTCCTTCAAATGAGTCAATCTCTTCTTGAAGCTTGTCCTTGCCTTTTAGCTTGTGGTGTTGAGATGGAAGATCATCTTGAGCTTGTGTCCCCTTGAAAGAAGTGGGATCAGACTTCTCTTGTTGAGTAACAAACTTTGTCTTGGGGTATTGATCTTCCTCCCACTCAACTCCATTGGCGTTAAACTTTCGTTCAAAACCAACACCTTGGTTCTTCCGGTGCCTTCCTTGCTTGCGCACAATTTCCTCAAATTGCTTACTCCCGGCAAGGCTCTTGTAGACACCTTTTTCTATAATTCCTTTCAATAAATCGTTTTCTTGCTCAAGTGTAACTTGGCTAAGCGAACCATTAGTGGAATCAATAGAACTACTAGAAGTAACAACATTGGATTTAGCATTGTTATTGTTACTACTAGATGTAGAACCCTTTTTACCCTTGATACTAGTTTGCTTAGATTTAACTTGGGGCATGAAGGTAGACAAGAGTAAACGTTTGGCAAGATATGAAGAACTCTTCTTTTGAAGATCATCATTGATAGCTTTAAGAAACTCATGCTCTTGCTCTAAATTTAGCTTCTCGAAGCGTAGCTTCTCATGAGATCTTACAAGCTGTGTATGATCCTCTTGAGTTGTTTCATGAGCTCACTTAAGAGTGTTTAGTTCTTTAGTTAGATGCTCAATCTCCTTCATAGCATTGTCATTCATTTCCTCTTGACTATGATTACTATCATTTTCATTGTAGCTTACATTACTAGTCTTATCAACAAGTAAATCATCATCACCAACCAAATCATCCTCATCACTATTGAAGTCAAAGTATTCGGGGTGTGATACCTTGGGGCCTTTTGCCATGGAGCATCTTCCAATTCCTTCATTTGGTGAATCAAATAGATCATAGGAGTTAGAGAATACGAGAGCAAGTCCGGCAACACCTTCATCTTGACTATAGTCGGAGTTGGAGTGATAACTTCTCTCGGAGTGGTTGTCGGAGTCGGAGCCGGAAATCCATTCACCAACATGAGCTTGATGTCTTCTTCTAGTGTAGCTCTTGGATGACTTGTCCTTCCTTTCCGAATCCTTGCTTCTTCAAGAAGATCTTCGTTCATAACGATCATCCCTACTCCTTCTCTCCTTGTGAGGTGATTCATCTCTTCTATGTCTTCCTCTTGGTGATTCGTCTCTTTTCTTGTGAGGTGCCGTACACTCATTTGAATAGTGTCTGGGTCTTCCACAATTATATAAATTTCGGTCATAACTTGATGATCTTTTCTCATAGTGTCTGGAGCATGAGCTTCTTTCTTTTCCTTTGTTCTTGTAAAACTTGTTGAACCTTTTCACCATTAGGCTTATCTCTTCATTGGTTACTAGCTTGTCGCTTGAAGTTGTGGGATCATCGGTTGAGGCTTTGTAAGCACCACTTGATTTGTTGTGTATCGCCTCTTTATCCTTGAGTGACATTTCATGAGCAACAATCCTTCCAATGACTTCCGTAGGCTTGAGATCTTTGTAGTTTGGCATCATTTGGATCAATGTGCACACGGTATCGTATTTTCCATCCAAAGCTCTAAGGATCTTCTTGATGTTGAATTTGTCGGTCATCTCCTCACTTCCTAAGTCGGCAATCTCATTTGTTAGGAGAGCAAGCCTAGAGTACATTTCAGCGACTCCTTCACCATCCTTCATCTTGAACTTGTCAAGTTGACTTTGAAGCACATCCAACTTGGATTCCTTGACGGACTCGGTACCCTCGTGCATATCAACCAAAGTATCCCAAATTTCCTTTTCATTCTCGAGGCGTCTGATCTTGTTGAACTCCTCGGGGCACAAACAATTGAAGAGAATGTCACAAGCTTGAGCATTGTATTGCAACATCTTCAATTCTTCCACGGTTGCTTCATGATCTGGTTCCTTACCATCCTTAAAGAATTCACCTTGCAAGCCAACACGAACAATAACCCAAACGGCAGGGTTATGACCAAGAATATGCATTTTCATCTTATGTTTCCAACTAGCAAAGTTTGTACCATCAAAATATGGACCTCTATGGTGATAGTTACCCTCACTAGACGACATACTCTCCTAGGTTGTGAAACCAATGCAATGGAGACCAAAGCTCTGATACCACTTGTAGGATCGAAAGTATGTCTAGAGGGGGTGGGGGTGATTAGACTACTTGACCAAATAAAAATCTATCCTTTTCCTAATTTTAGTTGCGAGCAGATTTTAGCAAGTATACCTAGTCAAGTAACACCCTACACATGCAATTCTAAGAGTGTAGCAGCGGAAAGTAAAACATTGCACATGTAAGTAAAGGAGGAGATTGGAGATTTCAAATGCAATGAAGACACAATGATTTTTGGCATGGTTCCAATAGGTGGTGCTATCGTACGTCCACGTTGATGGAGGCTTCAACCCACAGAGGGTAACAGTTGCGTGAGTCCACGGAGGGCTCCACCCACGAAGGGTCCACGAAGAAGCAACCTTGCCTATTCCACCATGGCTTCCATCCACGAAGGACTAGCCTCACTCGGTAGATCTTGAAGATAGGCAATCTCCTTGCCCTTATAAACTCCTTGGTTCAACTCCACATGATCTTGGAGGCTCCCAAGTGACACCTAACCAATCTAGGAGACACCACTCTCCAAAAGGTAATAGATGGTGTGTTGATGATGAACTCCTTGCTCTTGTGCTTAAAATGATAGTCTCCCCAACACTCAAACAGTTCCTTGCAGATTTGGATTTGGTGGAAGAAGGATTTGAGTGGAAAGCAACTTGGGAAAGGCTAGAGATCAAGGTTTAAATGGTTGGATTGGAATATCTTGATCTCAACACATGAGTAGGTGGTTCTATCTCAGAAATCGTATGGTGGAAATGTAGTCACGTTCTGATGGCTCTCTTACTTGGTAAGAGGGTGGTGGAGGGGTATATATAGCCTTCACCTAAAATCCAGCCGTTACAAGTCTTTGACCCAACTCGGTGACACCGATATGAACATCTCGGTGAGACCGACTATTATAAAAGACATGGACATTAGGCTTTTCGGTGGGACCGATATAACCTTCTCGGTGAGACCGAAGTGCAATGGCTAGGGCAAGACCAGGTCTCGGTGAGACCGAAAATTTCATCTTGGAAATTCCGAAGTGAAGTAACAACGTTACAGCAAGTTGGTCAAGCCTTCTCGGTGGGACCGAGAACCATTTTGGTGAGACCGATAAGTTAGGGTTTGGCATGTGGCATAGTGTATAGTTGTCTCGGTGGGTCCGGATAGGAATGGTTCTGTGGGACCGAGATCAAGTTTTAGGGTTTTGGATAGGATGGATGTGGGGAAATATTTGGGAGTTTTGGAGCAATATCACTAAGCATTTGAGCGACTAAGTCATAACCAAAACCTCATCCCCTTTTAATAGTATTGGCTTTTTCTTGGATCAGTTAACCAAAAATGTAGAATCTTGAAGCTTTGCCAATCTTTATCCTTAGCATTTTGAGGGGTCCACATCCATTAGTCCTTGCCATGCCAATCATTGATCTTCTCTGAAATATACTAGCAATAAGAATTAGATCAATGATTTATATGTTGTTATTGATTAGCAAAACACTCGGGGAATAGTTATACTTTCAAGTATGTTCCTTGTCGGAAAGAGGAGCAGGGACACTTGTAGTCCACATGTCTATTGGGTCGTTTCTAATCGATGCTTTCAACTCTTCGAGTTGGTCTGCCATAATATCTAGGAAATGCTGATAGCTGTGTCGCCATTGAGAGTCTAGACTGATAGTAACAGTAGTGCGCCTTCAGTTGAAGAGAGTTACCCCTGTAGGGGATCGAAAGCCTTTCTAGCCGTTCCGGCGATACAAGCCCATATTTTCTAGCTAGTTCCACTTTCCTAATTTTACTCGTGATGCTTAGGGTCTTCCCATTTTATATACACTACCATTTGGGTAGGTGCTTTGTGTCATACTAGCAGCAGTCCACCCTTCAAGCTAATCAACACACCACTCATATTTCCAAAGCTTAGTTGTTCATATACGAATGTGATATGATAATGATATTAGTTAACAGACACATTTAATTGGTTAGCTAATGTTCCCACTGGAGTTTCCAAATGCACGTGGCCTGGTTTATCATGAGCTTAGTTTCCAAATGTATAGAAAGAAGTGGAATCTCCATAATATGCTTCCTCTTCTATTCTTTAACATGTTCCTCTTCTGTTGTTCTTTAATAAGTATAGTATGTTCCTTGTCAGGAAGGGGAGCAGGGAGATCTGCAGTAAACAGGTCTATTGGTCGCTTCTGCTAGATGTGTCGTGGTGGAGTCGCGACCGATGCCATGAGATGGCTAAAAGTGGGGGGTTGTGTGAGGACGCCGGTGGGTTCCAGAAGCGAGGTTGGCACACGCGTGCGGGAGACACAAGGCGTACCCAGGTTAGGAGCCCTCCGGGGAGATAACACCCCTAGTCCTGCGGAATGGGATGATAGGCTCAAAGGTTACAATGATGCTCCTGGAGCTGTTCGGGCGGAGGAGGAAGAAGGAGCTAGTTCTCCATTCGGCCTCTCCTGTGTGTATGTGTGTGGATGTGGTAATGCGGGTAATAGGGAAGAAGAAGCTGAACCCCCTGCATGGAGGCCTCCTGTGGGGTCTTATAGCCCGACCCCCAGGGTTACATCGGTAAAACTGTGCGCGGGCGGGACCCGGATGTCGGCGGACGGAGCCGGCTTGCGGGGCCCGCCGACTGCTGGGGCCCGCCAGGTGCGGGACCCACTGGCTGCTCGGTACCGTGGTCTGTCGCCTCGTGCGTCACGGAGTGGTTGGCGTCGGGGGGGCTGCAGTGGCGCGCTGGTGCTGACGCTGGTCATCCTGGTCAGCGGGGTTGGCAGCTCTGTCGCCGCGCCTTCCCGAGACGGATTGCACTGTAGCCATGCTCCCCCGTCGTGGAGGGCTGTCTTGTCGTTGGGAGCGATGGGACGACCGCTGACTGGTCGCTAGCCGGCTAGCGGACAGCCGGACCCGGCCCGGGGACGGGCCTAGCCGGTTCGCGTTGGGAAGCCGGCCGGATGGCCAGCCGGCGGGGAGGGGCACGGGCTGCCCCAACGTTTTGAAAAGGGGCTCCGGGTCCGCTTGCCTACCCGGGGGTTATCCCCCCGACAGTAGTCCCCGAAGCTGTAAAGGCTAGCTGGCTCCAAGCGAGAGAGGCTTTGCAGCTTATCCCCTCCCCGAAGGAGCGCGGTTGCGTGACGAGGAAGTGCCGGCTTAAGGCCGCCGTTCGCCGGTGGCCGGGAGCTGGGTCGAGGTACTCAACCAGGCCGGGGTCCGAACGGTTCGGCCGGCTGGACCAGCCGATACGGGGGAGCACGCCAGCCGCCTGATGAAGCCCCGCCACGTGTAGCCCAGCGGCCGATGAGGCCTGCCAGGCCACGCGCGCGACGGGACGTCGCGGTGGGCTGGGTCCTACCAGGCCGCGGCCTCGGCCCGCATGCGGGATTTACTGCGGCCGTGCGCCCCGGTTGGAGTTCTCGGGGTGGATAAGGCACGTCTTTAATGCACCCGTGCATTGCTGGGGAGTGGGGATCGTGGGCGCAGACAATACCGCCCCCGCACGTTCCACCATGGTCTTTAATTGGGAAGGGAGGGGGAGAGGCCGAGGCATTCGCTCCCCTACCCCCGCCCGTTGCTTCGTCTCCACCTCCCCATCATCCTTCTCGCGTACGCCGTCGCCGCACGCCATCGCCGCTCGAGCTGCCACCACGCTGCGCTGCGACCCTCGCGCGGCCATTCTCTCCCTGCTTCACCGCTGCCATCCTCTCTTCTTTGACAGCGCCCCTCCCGCTCTCGCCGATGGCGCTGTCGAAGGGTTCTTGGGAGGGGTCAGTGTTCACCGCCGACAACATTGAGTACCATCGCCGCACGCGGCGGCTGCCGCTGGCGGAGGAGGTGGAGGCGCGCGCGCGTGGTGAGGAGATGGCGCCGGCGCCGTGGAATGGCGAGGTGGTGGTGTTCTACACCCACTTCCTCCGCGGGCTCGGGCTCCCCACGAGCGTCTTCTTCAGGCGCTTCCTCACATACTTCGGCCTTCAGCCGCATCACCTGGGGCCGAATGCCATCTTGCAGCTCGCCGGCTTCGCGACGCTGTGCGAGGGCTACGTCCGCCTCCTCCCGTACGTGGAGTTGTGGGGCCGCATGTTCTACCTGAAGCAGCAAGGAGCAGCCGCCGGTGTCATGTCCGAGTGCGGGGCAGCCGTGCCGGTTACCCGGACGGCGGGCCCCTTCCAGAAGCTACCGCTCGAGGACTCCGCCAAGAAGTGGCAGAAGTCCTTCTTCTACGTGAAGAACACCGACCCGGCCAACGACCGCATCAACCTCCCCCCTTCTTCGACGTGCCGCCGGCCGAGAAGCTGAACTGGGGACACAATCCGAAGAGCCCGTCCGTAGAGATCTTGGGCATCTACCGCCGGGTCTAGGAGATGACGGATCGCGAGGGGCTCACCGCCGTGGACCTCATCGCCGCCTTCATCGGCCGTCGGGTGCTGCCGCTGTAGCGGCGGCCGCACCGGATCTGCGATATGGGCGGCCGGCGCGACCCTTGCCGGCTGTCCACGAAGGAGCTGACGCCGGCCGAGATCGCCCAGCGCGTCAACGATGTCTCCGCCGCCGAGTTCAAGGTGAAGGAGTGGCGATTCGGCAAGGAGCCATATAGCCGGGATGCCCCGGCGCCAGCGGTGAGTCTCTGGTCAATGTTCTTCGCGGCGTTCGCCCTTTTCATGTGCCCTAACACCCTGGGCCAGCTGCAGCGCTTTCCGAGCTAGCTGGTGCATGATGGCCCGAGTCCTATGGTTCTGCAGCCGGACCGGGACGAATCGGACCCGGAGGATGAGGGAGACGGCGACGCGGGAGCCGAGGGCGGCGAGGAGCGCCTCGCGGACGCGGAAGCCGGCGGCTCCGCTCAAGCCGGTAAGTCTTCAGTCCCGGATGTTTTGCGCGAGTGGCCAGATGATGACGAAGATGACGAGGCCGGGGCGGGCGATGCAGCTCCTCAAGATGTAGAGGCGGGCAACGGGGCCACCCCCAAGGGGTGGCAGCGGAGGGCGGCTGGGGAGCCGACGGGCCCAAGCCGGCCACACGGGAAGCAACCGGTCGAGAAGCCCAAGCGGGCCCAAGCCAGCCGCACGAGAAGCAGCCCAAGCAGGCCCAAGCCGGCCGCACGAGACGGAGGCCGACCCGACGGCCGACCCGGAGGTGCCGCCGGCTGTCGACCCGGCCGACTGGGCCGTAGGTGGAGGTGGAGACGACCGTGAGCCGAAGGCCGCGCCAGGCGGAGGAGGAGCGCCGCCCCCAAGGACGGAGGCCGCGCCAGGGAGCTCTCGCGCCCTGGTGACCGCAGAGCCGCGGGCCGCGGGGCGCAGCCTCGAACTGAGGCCGGCCAGTAGCGGAACCAGCGCCGGGTCCGTGGTTCAGCCGCAGCGGGCCTGGGCGGTGAGCTCCAGCGAGGCGACGAGCGGCGCCCCCCGGAGCGAACTGGACGCAGCGGTGGACTCCCTGCGGCTGCAGATCGCCAACCACCGCAGGCAGTGGCAGAGCTTTGCCCAGGTGGAGAGCGGCCGGCTGCAACAGCTGGAGCAAACCTTCGCGGTAAGTTCGCCTGCCCTCCGTGCTTTCTTGCGTCTTGTGTCTTCTTTCCTTTTCTTGACCGGCTTGGTCGCTTTCCAGTGGGGGCGCGTCAGCGCACCCACTGGGTGTAGCCCCCGAGGCCCGGGCCGGCTGCGCAGTAGGCGGGTCGGGCCTTCTCAGGCGTCTGTGTGCTGACTTTTCCTTCCTTGCACTCCATCTACGACCAGCGGGTGGCGGCGTACAACCGTCTCTTGGGCCGGTACCGCATGGCCAGGGACCAGCTGGCGGCCAAGGAGGGGGAGCTTCACCAGGCCAGAGGTACTTTCTCAAACTTTTTCTTGCATTCCTCTAGTGGGGGCGCGCCAGCGCTCCCACTGGGTGTAGCCCTCGAGATCCGGGCCGGTTGCGCAGCAGCCGGGTCGGATCTTCTTTGCTTCTTATTTCGCTTTTTCATCCGGCTTCTGACCGGGATCCGGATCCGAACGCGCCGCCGTCGACCCGGCGGAGATGGAGGGGCTCCTGCGCCAGGTGGCGGAAGCCGGCCAGCTCCGTGACCAGGCGGTCGCGGAGCGCAGCCGGCTGCAGGAGGAGGCAGCCCGGGCAGTCCGGGAGAGGGACGAGGCCACCGCCGCCCACAAGGCCGAGCTAGACCGTCTCGCTGAGGAGCGCCGTCAGACGGCGGTGTGGCAGGAGGAGGACGCGAAGAAGGCCGCCGAGGAGGTCGCCCAGCTCAAGGCGGACCGCGACCGCAACACCAACGTGCTGGCGGTGAGGGAGTGGGAGGCACTGCAGGAGGCGCTGTATATCGACGAGCTCCTCACGCGTAAGTGTCTTTATTTGCTTGCATTTTCGTTTCGTTCTGTTTCCCGCCCTTCAGCCTTTTGATCGTTCTTCTTCCCCTTCTTTTCCAGGGGTCTTCCCCGAGACCCAAGAGCCGGCTGAGGCGGCGGTGAACGCCCACCGGCAAGAGCAGATGGTAGCGGGGGCCGCCATCGAGGAGTACGCCACCTGGTCGGTGGCGGAGATCGCCGTGGCCGCCAAGGCCCGCTTGGAGGCGGTGGAGCGCGACATGAACCGGCTTTTCAAAGCCGGTTTGTCGATGGTGGCCGCCCTCTGGCTGGGTGCAGTGGTGCCGACCACCGTGAACCAGCTGGCGCGTTGGCTGGAAGCCGGCGCGGCGCGTCTTCGCGCGTGGAGGGCATCCGCAGCCCGAGCCACCGCGGAGATGGCACTTGGGCTCGTGGTGTCCTGGTATCCAGGCATCTGCTTGGACCGGCTGCAAGCGCGAAGGGCCGGGGCGGAGGTGGATGTGGCGGAGCGGGCGACGCCAATTGCCATGCGGGCCAGCGACATCGCGTCGTTCACCCCGCACGACGAGTTCGTGCTGGAGTGGGCGCTGGACGGCGCGGGGCTTCCCGCGGACGACTTCGGTCTGGCGCTCGAGGACCCGGAGGGTAGCTCGGCCGAGACGGGAGCCGGTGCGGATGGTGACGCCGATGACTTGGACGACACCGCCACCACGGAGGATCCCGCGCGGAGCGACGCTGACGAGGCCGCTGCCTAGGGTGTTTTTGTTTTCCTGTATCTCAGTTTTTTTTAAACTTGAAACTTTTGTTAGCCGGCAGATGCACCCACTGGGGGGGTGTGAGTTCATGTAATGAACTACTGGCCGTGGGCCTTGCTGTATATAGATGCATGTTTGTTTCCATGTATGTCTGTGCTTTCCGCCTAGCGGTTTCGCCCTTGCTCTTTTTCCCAAGCCGTCTTCCTGTTCTCTCCCCTTCTCGTCCTCCTCCCCGCCAGCCGGACAGCCAGGAGCCGGACTGTAGCTGGGACGAGGAGCCGGACTCGAAAGAGAGCGAGCGGTACTTAGGCCTTAGGATTTTGAGCGCGAACTAAACGCCCACTGGGCCGGCTGGCTGCAGGCTGCGAAGCCGGCCGGAGCGCAGCCGGTCTGTGCGGTGGAAAATGAAAGAGGGGAAGAGCCAGGTTGGCCGAGCTGGACGTTCGTACTTAGCCGTTTTTTTGCGTGGGGATGCTTTCGGCCTTTGGCTCTTGCCAGCCTGGACAGCCGGGGGCCGGACTGTGGCTTATGGCATAGAGAGGGCCTTGGCGGTGCGCATGTTACTTGCCGGGTTGAGGAGAACGTGGCACGGGCTAGCCGGCGAGCCCCCGAGCCCCTGAGCCGGTCATGCCGACCCCGCGGGAGGGAAGCAAAGGCGGTAAGTTGCGCAAGAACTCGATAGAGATGAAAAGGTAGCCCCCGAGTGTCGTTCGGGGGACCTGCTGCTTTCATTAAGTTCAAAAGGGGTAGTGATAGATACATACATGATTCAACTATAAAACGGACGGAGGAGCTCCGCGTTCCAGGGGCATTCTGTCTCTTCGCCGGAGGTGTCTCTTTTGCGCTTGTTTTGCTTTTGCGCGTCGATGAGGTAGTACGCGTTGTTGTGCAGGGCCTTGCTGATGATGAAGGGGCCCTCCCATGGGAGGATTGCTTGTGCTGGCCCGCTATTTGTTGGACCAGCCAGAGTACGAGGTCGCCCTTGTGGAAAGCGAGGGCTTGATCTTCTTGCTATGGTAGTGGCGTAGGTTCTGTTGGTAGATGGCCGACCGGCTGAGGGCCAGCAGGTGCACCTCCTCTAGCAGGTCGACGCCGTCTTGGCGTGCTGCTTTGGCTTCCACTTCTGTGTACAGGGTGATCTGAGGCAAGTCAAACTCGAGATCCGTGGGGATGACTGCCTCGGCCCCGTACACGAGGAAAAATGGGGTGAAGCCGGTTGAGCGGTTGGGGGTGGTCTGGAGACTCCATAAGACGGCCGGCAGCTCGTCGATCCAGCTGCCGGGTGATCGCACAAGCGGCTCGACGAGTCGCGGCTTGATGCCGGCCAAGATGAGGCCGTTCGCTCGCTCCGCCTGGCCGTTGGACTGGGGATGTGCGACGGAGGCCAGGTCAAGCCGGATGCCGGAGACGGAGCAATAGCGCGCCAGTGCGCCTTTGGCGAAGTTGGTGATGATGCTGTAGGGGACGCCATAGCGAACAGCGATGTCTTTGATGAACTTGACGGCTGTGGGGCCGTCGAGTTTCTTGATCGGCCTTGCCTCGATCCACTTGGTGAACTTGTCGACGACCACCAGAAGGTGCGTCATGCCGCCTCGAGCGGTTTTGAAGGGCCCCACCATGTCGAGAGCCCAAACGACGAAGGGCCACGTGATGGGGATGGTCTGGAGAGCCGTAGCCGGCTGGTGGCTCTGAGCCTTGAAGTGTTGGCAGCCCTTGCATTTGAGGACGAGTTCCTCGGCGTCTTTCAGGGCGGTTGGCCAATAGAAGCTGTGGCGGAATGCTTTGGCCACCAGAGACCGGGAGGCGGCGTGATGCCCGCACTCGCCCTGGTGGATGTCGAGCAAGATCTCGAGACCTCTGGCCGTCTCGATGCAGCGCTGGAAGACGCCAGTTCTGTTGCGCTTGACGAGCTCGTGGTTGATGATGCTGTAGGCGCAGGCCCGACGCTGCACCTGCCGAGCCTCGACCTCGTTCGTCGGGAGCTCCACACTTACCAGGAAAGTGAGGATCGGTTGGGCCCAAGACGGCGCCTCCAGTACTGTGAGGACGGCCACTTCCGAAGGTTCGGCCGGGCCGGGAGGCGGCGGGCTGGAGCCGGCAGCCCCCGGGGCTGGGTTGGCGACAACAGCGTCTGGGGCCGAGACGGTAGTCCCCGGGTTGGCGCTGGCCATCCCCGAGCCAGAGCCGGCAACCCCCGGGACAGGGACGGCGGCCTCCTAGGCTGGGTCGGAGGCGGCAGCCTCCGGGATCAGGGCGGCAGTCCCCGAGCCGGAGCCGGCGGCCCCAGAGCCTGGAACGGGGAGCGTCGGGTCGGCCGGGACGAAGATGGACTCCGAATCCGGAGACGGCTTGATGGAGGGCTTGCGCAAGTGTTCGAGGGAGACGCCGGTTGGGATTGCTTGCCGGCTGGAGCCAAGCTTGGCGAGAGTATCCGCCGCTTCGTTCTCGCTTCGGGGGACGTGGAGGAACTCGCAGCCGTCGAAGCTGCCGGTCATCTGCTGGACCAGGTTGCGGTAACTGGCCATGTTGGAGTCCCTGGCGTCCCACTCGCTGGATACCTGCTGGACCACCAGGTCGGAGTCGCCGAAGCAGAGGATATGCCGGATGCCGATTTCTTTGGCCAGCCGGAGGCCGTGGACAATGGCTTCGTACTCGGCGACGTTGTTGGAGGCGGCTAAGTGGATTTGGAGCGCGTAGCATAGCCGGTCGCCCTTGGGGGAGGAGAGCACAATGCCGGCTCCCAAGCCGGAGGCCATCTTCAAGCCATCGAAGTGCATGTGCCAGTGTGTTGCATCCGGAGCCGGCGGCAAGTACTGGGTCTCCGCCCAATCGACGAGGAAGTCAGCCAACGCCTGCGATTTGATGGCGGTGCGAGGCTCGTAGAGGATGGTGTGGCCGGCTAGCTCGATGGCCCATTTGGCGATCCGGCCAGAGGTGTCCCGGCATCCCATGATCTCGCCGATGGGGGCCATGCTCACCACAGTGATGGCGTGCTCCTGGAAATACTGCTTCAGCTTCTTGGCGGCCAAGTACACGCCGTAGCACATCTTCCGGTAGTGGGGGTAGTTCTGCTTGGAGGTGGAGAGGACCTCGCTCAGGTAGTACACAGGGCGCTGGACCGGCTGTGCCTTGCCCTCCTCGGGGCTCTCTACCACCAGCACCACGCTGACCACACGGGTGGTTGCCGCGATGTACATCAGGAGCGGCTCCTTCTCGGCCGGCGCGGCCAAGACGGGTGTTGTGGACAGCATGCGCTTGAGGTCGCGGAAAGCTTTGTCCGCTTGGTCTGATCACTCGTACGGCGTCGTCTTCTTCATCAGCTAATACAGGGGCAGGGCCCTCTCGCCCAGCCGACTAACGAACCGGCTAAGAGAGGCCAAGCAGCCGGTGAACTTCTGGACATCGCGCAGCCGAGCCGGCTTGCGCATGCGCTCGATGGCCTTGATCTTCTCCGGATTGGCCTCAATGCCGCGCTCCAAGATGAGGAAACCAAGGAGTTGGCCAGCCGGCATGCCGAAAACGCATTTCTCCGGGTTGAGCTTGATCTGGAACCAGCGCAGATTGGCAAACGTCTCCCTGAGATCCTCGAGGAGGGTGAGGTGCTGCTTGGTCTTCACCACGATGTCGTCGACGTGGACATGCACGTTCCGGCCGATCTGCGGCAGGAGGCACTTTTGCATGCAGCGTTGGAAGGTGGCGCCTGCGTTCTTCAAGCCGAACGACATGCTGATGTAGCAATACGCCCCGAAGGGGGTGATGAAGGATGTCTTGAGGGCATCCGCCGGGTCCAGCTTGATCTGGTGGTAGCCAGAGTAGGCGTCCAGGAAAGACAGAAGCTCGCAGCCGGCGGTGGAGTCGATGATTTGGTCGATCCGGGGTAGGGCGAACGGGTCCTTGGGGCAGGCTTTGTTCAGGCTGGTGTAGTCGATACACATGCGCCAAGTGCCGTTATTCTTCAGAACGAGGACCAGGTTGGCCAGCCACTCGGGGTGGAACACTTCCATGATGAACCCAGCTTTGAGCAGCCGGGCGGTCTCTTCGCCAATGGTTCTTCGCTTCTCCTCGGAGAAGCGGCGCAGCGGCTGCCGGACCGGCTTCACATCCGGCCAGACGTGGAGTTTGTGCTCGGCGAACTTCCTCGGAACACCCAGCATGTCGTTAGGGGACCATGCGAAGATATCCCGATTCTCACGGAGGAAGTCGACGAGCTTGCCTTCCTATTTGCTATCGAGGCCGGAGCCCATGACGACGTACTCGCTGGAGCTGGGGTTGGACGGGTCAAGCAAAACCTTCCTTGTGCCCTTGGCCGGCTTGAAGGACCCCTCATCGGCCGGCTGCTTGGGCTGAGCCGGCATGACCGGCTGCTCGCCAACCAGCGTGACAAGACGGTCGAGCTGGCGCCTCTCCTCAGCGATGACCAGTGACTCAGCCAGCTTAGAGCCGGCTTTGCCGCACTCCAGGGACTTCTTGTAGTCGCCGGCGATGGTGATGATGCCCTTGGGACCTGGCAGCTTCATCTTGAGGTAGGCATAGTGGGGGACCACCATGAACTTGGCCATGGCGGGCCGGCCCAAAAACGAGTGGTAGGGGCTGGCGAGGTTGACCACCTCAAACTAGATCGGCTCGCGGCGGAAGTGGGCGCTGGTGCCGAACAACACGTCCAGCCGCACCCGGCCGATGGGGGAGCACGAGGCGCCCGGCACGATGCCGTGGAACACCGTCTGGGTGGGCTACAGCTGGCTCTCCTCGATGCCGAGCTTGACCATGGTGTCGTGGTAGAGGATGTTGATGCTGCCGCCACCATCGATCAGCACCCGTGAAAAGTGGCAGGTGCGCTTCTCAGCGACGAAGGTGGGGTCGAGGACGAGCGCATAGCCACCCGGCGTGGGCATCACGGCCGGGTGGTCCTCCCGGGTCTAGCTAACGGGACGGTCAGACCAGTGCATGTACTGGGGGACCCGGGGGACGACGGCGTTCACCTCATGCTGGTATTTGCTCTTGCTGTGCTTGTCGTCGCCTTCGCTGGTGAAGACGACGTAGGCCGCGTCCTGCTGAGGGTAGGGGTTGTTGGCGAGGGCGCCGGCTGCAGGAGGTGGCGGGGGAGGCGGCGGGAGCTACGGGTCGGGACCGGGCGGTGGTGGTGGGAAATCGCCACGCATCAGGCGTTGGGTGATGCTGCAGTTCCGGAGCGTGTGCGTGGATGGCTTCGCGCCACTATGGTGCTTGCAGGGGGCGTCCAACATTTGCTCGAAAGAGAATTTGGGCTGCCAGGCCATCTTGCCGGCGCGTTGGCGCTTGACGCCGCCTTGCTCGGCCGGCTATTCCTCTGCCACGGCGGCCACTTGCTGGTTGTTGTTGCGAGGAGCCGGCTGCTCGGCCTTCCGCTTGCTGTTGTTGTCTTGCCGGCGCTGGTTGGTTTCGCCAGCCGGCTTCGGGGTGGCCGGCTGGACCGGGACCAGCTTGCCGTCCACGTCGACTGTGATCTTTACGCACATCGCGGAGTCGGCCATGGTGTACTTGTCCGGTACCGCCATGAGCTCCGCCAAGGTGTCCGGCTTATCACACATCAGCCGGTGCTTGAGCAAGGTGCCGTCTCGGCACCCATCGACGAAGTACTGGATGGCTTGCACTTCGTGGACCCCTTCGCAGGAGTTGCGCAGTTCGGTCCACAGCGTGAGGAAGTCGCGGAGAGGCTCGCCCGGGCCCTGAACGCACATGGAGAGCTGGCGAGGCCAACCCGGACGCTTGTACATGCTGCTGAAGTTGCGTACGAATGCAGCCTCGAAGTCCAACCAAGAGTTAACGCTGCCGGCCCTCAGGCTGTTAAGCCATGTCCGGGCCGAGCCGAGCAGCATGAGGGGGACGTACTGGACCGCCACGCGCCGGTTGCCGCCGGCGATGCCGACAGCCGTGGTGTAGTCAGTTAGCCAGTCTTCTGGCTTGGAGACGCCATTGTACTTGGGGGTGTCGCGGGCCAACGTGAACCCTTTGGGGAAGGGCTCGTCGCGGATGTGGGGTCCGAAACAGGCGGGGCCGACGGAACTCTCCTCCTCGAGAACCGTGGACTGCGCCAGCCGGTCGATGCGGTGGCGAGCATCGGTTTTGTCGTAGGGCTCGCGGGGGCCCAGCCGGCTCGCGACGGGGCCATGTGGCACCGCGCCAGTGGAAGCCGGCCGGGGCCGTCGCGGCGGGGGGGGGGAGCTCCTGCTGTTGGACCCGGCCGTTACCGGCAATCTCGTCGGCGATGCCGTCGCCAGCCGTCGTGACGCGATTGTGCCGGCTCCGGCTTGCCCGGCGCCGGCCAGAGCGGCTGGCGCTTTCGGCGGGGGAAGATGCCTGCTGCGTGTCCCGAAGGGCCCTCTCCGGGTTCGCGGTGTTTCCTAAAGAGGAGGCGGATGGCTGGGCCGGGTCGAAACGCTTCTGCTGCTCGTTCGCCGCGGTGATGAGGTCACGGATGCGCTGCTGCTGCTGCAGCAGCTCCTTGCCCTCCAGGAACTCTAGATCCGCCATGGCCGCCTGTGCCGCACGCATGTTTTTGACTGGGGTATCGTAGAAGGGCCGGCCTGCGCCTAGCGCACGGCCGATTGCGCCCCCATGGATACGCACCTCCGTGACCCGGCTGGGCTCAGCGGCGGCCGACGTGAAGCCGTGGACGCTGTCGTACTCTCGCTGGGCGGACTCCAGCCGGCGCCGTGTCGCCGCGAGCGCCGTGGCCTCGACTAGCAGTTGCTAACGGTCCTTGTTAAGCTGAGCCGCTGTGGCCGCTGTGTCGGCGTCAGGCGTGATGGGGGCTTGTAGGCTCTGGATCGTCTAGTGAAGCGGGTCGACCCGGCGAGGCGGGGCCACAGCCGTGGCAGCGGCAGCCGCGGCGGCCTTCTTGTTGCTGCGCGAGGAGCCAGAGCTAGTGCCGATGGTCAGCACGTCCGCACGGGTGCAGAGGACCGCGACGTCGTCGGAGACGGCGCAGCCAATGGTGACGGGCGAGTCGGCGAAGCTGTGTACCTCGTCAGGGAACTCGTCGAGGATGAGCGCGACAAAGACGCGTAGCACGCCGAAAGGGACGACGAGGCAGCCTGCGGGGCAGGCGGCATCCGCGCCTGGCGCAGCGTCGCAGCCGGCCGGGTTGGCCGCGCAAGGAGGAGGAAGAAGGAGCTAGTTCTCCATTCGGCCTCTCCTGTGTGTATGTGTGTGGATGTGGTAATGCGGGTAACAGGGAAGAAGAAGCTGACCCCCCTACATGGAGGCCTCCTGGGGGGTCTTATAGCCCGCCCCCCGAGGGTTACATCGGTAAAACTATGAGCGGGCGGGACCTGGATGTCCGCGGCCGGAGCCGGCTTGCGGGGCCCGCCGGGTGTGGGACCCGCCGGCTGCTCGGTACTGTGGTCTGTCGCCTCGTGCGTCACGGAGTGGTTGGCGTCGTGGGGGCTGTAGTGGCGCGCTGGTGCTGACGCTGGTCATCCTGGTCAGCGGGGTTGGCAGCTCTATCGTCGCGCCTTCCCAAGACGGATTGCACTGTAGCCACGCTCCCTCGTCGTGGAGGGCTGTCTTGTCGTTGGGAGCGATGGGACGGCTGCTGACCCGTCGCCAGCCGGCTAGCGGACAGCCGGACCCGGCCCGGGGCCGAGCCTAGCCGGCTCGCGTTGGGAAGCCGGCCGGATGGCCTGCCAGCGGGGAGGGGCACGGGCTGCCCTGACGTTTTGAAAAGGGGCTCCGGGTCCGCTTGCCTACCCGGGGGTTATCCCCCCGACAAGATGCTTTCAGCACTTCGAGTTGGTCTGCCATATTATCCAGGAAATGCTAGGAGCTGTGTGGCCTTTGAGAGACTAGACTGATAGTAACAGTAGTGCGCCTTCAGTTGAATAGAGCTGGCCTGTAGGGGATTGAAATGCTTTAGATTAGTAGCTGGAATACAACACCATATTTTCCAGCCAGTTCCACTTTCCCGATTTATTTATGATGTTATGATTCCCCCCTTTTATTTACACTACAATCTGCCTAGATGCTTTGTGTCATTCTAGCAGCAGTCCATCCTTCAAGCTAAATTACATGCCACTCATAATTCCAAAGCTTAGTTATCAAATTCGAATCTGATACGATACAGATACTAATAAAATAGAGACACATTTAATTGGTCAGCTAATGTTACTACACGAGTTTTGAAATGCACGTGCGCCACATATTGAGACATGAGGGAATACTATTTCTCTGTGTGCTCTCGTCATCATGATTTGGCAATAAACTTTGTATATAGTATATTTTGAACCTATCATCTGCCAACTATTATTACTTTTGGAACTCCCAATAGGGAGCCTATTTTTTTGAGCAGTAGTGCCAGATTATATTAATGTATGCACCAAATTACAACACACATGGGCTCTCTCATCAGAATCCCAGAGGTAGCACACAAGGGTTTACAGGGAGCCCCTATTATATTAGGATATCCTACGCATTTCAAACATAATCTCACTACTATTTATGTTTTCATGCATATGAGATATTGAATGTGATCACAATGAATATGAGAATGCGTGCATCAGAAGAATACTGCAGAAAAGTGCAATGGCTAACAAACTTGGCATCGAGGGATTGCGTTCCATTCTGGATGGAATGAAACCCACACGCTCCCCACCTACAGATTCGTGTTCAGAATATGATCCTAATGACTATTCTAAGCTCGTGCAGTCAAAGGCAGATCGCCTATCATGTTCACCCATCAAGGTGCATGTTCTAATTTGGCAAGGTTTTATTGGTTACACGTATCTTGCATAAGGTGTCTTGCATTTCTTCTACTTCGTTGCACCGCGATCTGCTTAGTTTACTCATCATATATGTGAAGATGCCATGCCCATCCACTATCAATACCTATTCCATCTGTCATCATACCATTTTTTTCCATTCAAATGATGTTCTTGTGTATCAGACATCCAAAAGGAAGAGGGTGATTGCAGAACCTGAAGGAGTACAAACAAAGTCTTTGAAAAAGGTGGTGGTACCAGAGAAATCAGATAGCACCCCACTTATATTGGCGATAGAACCAGCGCCACAAAACCTAGGCCCGACTCCAGCAGACTGTACCCATACTCCACTGGCCATACCACTAGCCCCACCACATAGGAACCACACTCCAGCAAAAGGTATGCCAATTTCAGTTGCCATAGCACCAGCCGTACCATCGAAAAATCCCAATCCAGCAAAAAGTACACCAAATCCATAGGCCAAAGACCTATTCCAATTGGAGAGTGCCCCAATTCCCGTAGATTGGAACCCCATTCCAGTTATTCCCAGTTTAAAAGACAATTCTTTCAATGTTGTTAGGAACCACGTGTGTATCTTCCCATCATGGGAAGATTATAGTGAAGACAAACACCATTTTCACATCTTCTTGTCCCACTTATGTGTAAGTGCTATTATTCATGGTGATTATTGTCTTGTTTTCTATTGATTGAACACATCAATGGTTTACATTACATTCTTCTAAATAGGCGAGGGTCAATCTGGATAGTCATGACAAGCAAAGCTTGCTTGCGCTTTTCAAGGACATGTTGCAGCAGTATCGGTATTACCTGAGGAAAACACACTTTGATGGCAAGTCTATAAACGAAATTTCGGTGAAGTATCCTTGCTAAATTTGTAAGATATTGAATGGAAAAAGCTTGTTATGCACTGGTCTTGTCCCCAGGAAGAGGTACTGTCTATGAGATCACATGACAATTTGAACTCCTACATTTCTGCATGTGCCTTACCGATCTCTTTTGCAGGAACACTGCTGGAAGAAGAATAACGGTTTGAAATGGACAACAGGATATCGCAACTATGCTACTCGCTGCTTTGCTCTTGTTAGTACCCGTTGCCCTGTATCACTATACTTACATTCATACCTGGTTGATTATGTGACATATGTGTGCATGATAGCTTGCTTATCCACTGTTCGCTCCAAATTATCAGATCTATATTAATGCTTACATTAATGTAGAATAAACCCAATGCTTATGAAGAAGTTTAGCTCTGCATGTTCTTGTAAGTACCTGTTGTCCTTCATCACTGTACTTATATTGACAGCTAGTTGTTCATGTACCATCACTCTGCAGCTTATTTCCCCTTGCCCTCCATTTTCTAGACCTTATCAGATCTATATTTACTCTTACCAAAATGTTGATTAAAACAAATGCTACTGAAGAAGTTTAGCTCTACATTGCTCTTGTCAGTACTTTTTTGCCTGTACCATTGTACTTACATTTATAGCTAGTTGATTATGTAGCATCACTCTGCATCTTAGCTTAAATATTCTCCATTTGTTCCTATATTATCACATCTATATTTATGCTTAACAAAATGTAGAATAAAGGCAATGCTATGAAGAAGATTCTTTGGTAAACTACTTGAATTGCCCCCCCCCCCATCAGCATGGACAAGGGCTTTATAGAGCCGGTCTTCACTACTAATGTAAGTTTGTCCTTCTCGAGTCTTCAAACTTTGGTGTGTATATTTGGATAGACATGACCGCAACTGCTATTTATTTTTTGCGTTTGCATCAAATTGGATGTTTAAAGTTTATTATGAAGAAGTTAATAAACATAAGTTTGTCCTTCTCAATTTCAGTTTTTAGTTGTACAACAAAGTTCTTTATTCATACCATGTAAATTAAACTAAACAGAGCAAGTGATGTTCTTTAGAGTGCATGCATGCTTGTGTTCTTGATCTGTAATCCAGTGGTGTGGTGAAACTACCCACTCCAGCACAATGTCATATCCTGCTATGTCTTAACTATGAACTATACCATATTATGTTAATGTTATTTTAATCGTGTCTCTTTATTTGCCAATCTAAAATGGGATTAATTGACAACACACTGGCCATTGATGCTTATACGTTCTTTAGCACTGCATGTATGCTTGCGTTCTTGATCTGTAATCCAGTGGTGTGGTGAAGCAGGCCACTCCCGCACAATGCCATTTCCTGCCATGTCTTAACTATGAACAATGCCATATGATGTTAATGCTATTTTAAACCGTGTCTCTTTATTTGCCAATAAGAAATGGGATGAATTGACAACACTGATGCTTATACATGCAAAACCTGTTATCTCTTTTCTTGTTTGTCTTTCAGAGTGATATCTCTGACGCCAGGAAGAACTGCCACAATGATAGTGAGACGAACCCATTGTTTGTCCCTCTAACATATATTGCAGGGAAGAAGGCAATACATCTTGGGGGTAGCGATACAACCCCAAAGTCATGTCTTGATGTAGTGTCGAAGTTACTCACTAATAGCAGTGACACAAGCTCGATGAAGTCGCCGCCTGAATCTGTTCGACTTCTTCAGTCTCAAATTCAAGCAGAAAGACATGCTTCGGCTCAACTCCTACTAGAACTCCAATCTCTATGGAAGATTAACCAAAAGTACAGGACCTCTATTGATGCTATGGAGCTAGAGTTGGAGGATATAAGCGTCAAACAAGCGCAATCTCATCAGCTTGCTCGGCTGCTTGCGCTGCAGCTCCCGGGCAGGGCTAACCTTTCTTGAATTGTATTGAAGTGCTATCGGTTCTATATATTATTTTGTCGGCGTGTTTATTTGCACTGGTGGCGGCCTTTGATGCCCAGTGTATGTAATCTGCTATCTGGTTGCGCTTTATTATCACTGGCGGCGAACTTTGATGCCCAGTGGATGTAATATGCCATAATTTCTTTGGTGTATAGTCTAGGTTAATTCTTCATCACGATGCTGTAATTTATTTATTTTACATGTTGTCATCACTCTCTGAAAAGGTCGTAAGCTTCGACGGAGCGTAATGGGCCAAAACATTAGGTTTATATAAAAAAATTACGGTACTAAAACTGGTCGGCCTGCCAATCGCTATAAATGGGCCGAAACATGGGCCCACAATCATCTAGGCCATTAGCAGGCCTAGACGTAAGCAGGCCCATTATTAGTTTCAGGCCTTTAACAGGCCGAGGAAACCGCTTGCCTTAGTTGGGCCAGAAAATACAATGGGCTTTTAACAGGCTGAAAAGTAGATTGAGCCTGAATTGTGCCGAACAATTCACGGGCCGACAGTAGGCCGAAATATACCTCGGCTCATGATTGGCCCGATGACATGACGGGCCGTTAACAGGCCAAAAATTATGTCGGGCCTTGGTTGGCCCAATCACATTATGGGCTGTAAGCGGGTTGGATGGAAAGCGGGCCATAATTAGGCCCAACTATATCATGGTCCGTTAACAGGCCGATAGCCAGGTTGGGCTATAATGTATCCACGAAGACTACGGGCCGTTAAGAGGTCGAATGTCACTTCGGACCATAAATAGGCCCAGATGCAGCACGGGCCGTTAAATGACCGAAAGTGAAACTAGGCCGAATACGGCCCATATGTACCAAGGGCCGCTAACAGGCCGAAACTAATATCGGGCCGAACTGTTAAACGGGCCTTTAAGAGGCCAAATTCCAAATTGGGCCCTCAATGGGCCCAAAAGCAGAGTGCCTGTTAACAGGCCGGATCTTATATGGGTCGTAATTTGGCCCAAAACATGGCAGGCTGTTAAAGGGCCAGATCTGTTATGGGCCGTAATTTGGCCCAAAACATGGCAGGCTATTGACGGGCCGGATCAAATATGGGCCGTAATTTGGCCCAAAACATGGCAGGCTGTTAACAGGCCAGATCTGATATGGGCCGTAATTCGGCCCAAAACATGGCAGGCTGTTAACGGGCCGGCCCATTAGTATCTGACGAAATCTTGTGGGCCTTTTGCTGGGCTGGCCCTTTTACCCTAAATGGGCCACTACTTGGTGACACCCGTCCATTGGACGATTGACATCTGTTGCCACGCCGAGCTGACACGTGGTACCGTTGGCGAATGAGAATTTCACACGTGGAAAATTGCCATTGGTCGGGGCTGTTAGCGGGTTATCGGATCCAAAACCGGGCCCGATAGCTTAACGGCGACCCGTTACGGTAGATGCCACGTGTCAGTAACCCTTGACGAAAATACTTCCATGACACGCCATTTATCGTCATGGAAGTGGACACTTCCGTGATGATCATTTGAGTATTGTAATGGAACACTTCTACGATAGCACATGTATGACTATCTTTATTCTGTCATAAAATCGTCACGTATGTACATGCATGACAGAAAACATGACCTACTGTGACAAAGACGTATCATCACAGAAGTGTTTTTTTTTGTAGTGGATACATCAGTCATGAAAACACAGATTATCTGAGTACATACATAGTTAGACAAGTTTTGCCTTAAGAAGGCTCAGTAAAACTGAAAGTGCAACTAATCCCCGGGTGGTTTTGGTAATCAATAACAACATATACATCATTGATCTAATACTCATTGCTAAGTGATTTTAGAAAAGATCAATGATTGGCATGGCAAGGACTAATGGATGTGGACCCCTCAAAATGTCAAGGACAAGATTGGCAACTACAAGACTCTACATTTTCAGTTTAGTGATCCAAGATCACATTGAGTCCTTTAGGAAAGCCAATACTATTAAAAGGGGATGAGGTGTTAATGATGAGGTTGTTGCTCAAGTGCTTAGTGGTATTGCTCCAAAAACCCTCAGCCACTTTCTCATCAATACATCTGTCCAAACCCTAAAAGTCTATCTCGGTCCCACTGAAGCTATCCCATCCGGACCCACCGAGATTACCACCTCATATTGCCACTGCCAAACCCTAGCAATTCGGTTTGACCGAAAAGGATCTCGGTCCCACCGAGATGGCCTTGCCAAGTTTCTGTGATGACATTATTTCACTTCAGAAGCACTGATTTGAAATTATAAGAATTTCTGAAACTGGGTTCTGCCCTAGCCTTTGCACTTCGGTCCCACCGAGTTGTTCCACTTCCGTCCCACCGAAAATCCTAAAGTTCACATCTTTTACACTAGTCGGTCTCACCGAGTTTACAGTCGGTCTCACCGATTTGGGTCAAAAGTGTGTAACAGTTGGATTTTTGGTGAAGGCTATTTATACCCCTCCACCCCCCACTTACTCTCTAAGAGAGCCATCAGAACATGCCTACACTTCCACCATACACTTTCTGAGAGAGAACCACCTACTCATGTGTTGAGATCAAGAGATTCCAATCCAACCATTTGAACCTTGATTTCTAGCCTCTTCAAGTTGCTTTCCACTCCAATCCTTCTCCTACCCAAGCCAAACCTGTGTGAGAGAGAATCAGTGTTGAGGAGACTATCATTTGAAGCACAAGAGCAAGGAGTTCATCATCAACACACCATTTATTACCTTTTGGAGTGTGGTGTATCCTAGATTGGTTAGGTGTCACTTGGGAGCCTCCAAGATCTTGTGGAGTTGAACCAAGGAGTTTGTAAGGGCAAGGAGATCGCCTACTTCATGAAGATCTACACCGAGTGAGGCTAGTTCTTCGTGGACCCTTCGTGGGTGGATCCCTCTGTGGACTTGCGCAACTGTTACCCTTCGTGGGTTGAAGTCTCCATCAACGTGGACGTATGATAGCACCACCTATCGGAACCATGCCAAAAATTATCGTGTCTTCATTGCGTTTGAAATCTCCAAACCCCTCCTTAACTTACATGTGCAACGTTTCATTTTCCGCTGCTATACTCTTAGAATTGCATGTGTAGGGTGATGCTGGACTTGGTGTACTTGCTAAAATCTGCCCACAACTAAAATTGGGAAAAGGATAGATTTTTATTTGGTCAAGTAGTCTAATCACCCCCCTCTAGACATACTTTCGATCCTACAAGTGGTATCAGAGCTTTGGTCTCCATTGCATTGGTTTCACTACCTAGGAGAGTATGCGTCTAGTGAGGGAAATTACCACCGTAGAGGTCCATATTTTGATGGTACAAACTTTGCTAGTTGGAATCATAAGATGAAAATGCATATTCTTGGTCATAACCTCGCCATTTGGGTTGTTGTTCGTGTTGGCTTGCAAGATGAATTCTTTGAGGATGGTAAGGAACCGGATCGTGAAGCAACCGCGGAAGAATTGAAGATGTTGCAATACAATGCTCAAGCTTGTGACATTCTCTTCAACGGTTTGTGCCCCGAGGAGTTCAACAAAATCAGCTGCCTCGAGAATGCAAAAGAAATTTGGGATACTTTGGTTGATATGCACGAGGGTACCGAGTTCGTCAAGGAATCCAAGTTGGATGTGCTTCAAAGTCAACTTGACAAGTTCAAGATGAAGGATGGTGAAGGAGTCGCTGAGATGTACTCTAGGCTTGCTCTCATCACAAATGAGATTGCCAGCTTAGGAAGTGAAGAGATGACCAACAAATTCATCATCAAGAAGATTCTTAGAGCCTTGGATGGGAAATATGATACCATGTGGAAATTGATCCAAATGATGCCCAACTACAAAGATCTCAAGCCCACGGAAGTCATTGGAAGGATTGTTGCTCATGAGATGTCATCAAGGACAAGGACGAGCTACACAATAAGTCAAGTGGTGCTTACAAAGCCTCAACCGATGCTCCCACAACTTCAAGCGACAAGGTAGTATCCAATGAAGAGATAAGCTTAATGGTGAAAAGATTCAACAAATTCTACAACAGTAGGGGAAAAGAAAGGAGCTCAAACTCAAGAAACTATGAGCAAAGATCATCAAGTCGTGACCGTAATTCCTACAATTGTGGAAGACCCGGACACTACTCCAATGAGTGTACGACACCTCACAAGAAAAGAGACAAATCGTCAAGACGAAGATATAAGAGAGATGAATCACCTCACAAGGAGAGAAGGAGTAGAGATGATCATTATGAACGAAGACCTTCTCAGAGAAGCAAGGATTCGGAAAGGAAGGGCAAGTCATCCAAGAGCTACACTAGAAGAAGACATCAAGCTCATGTTGGTGAATGGATTTCCGGCTCCGACTCCGACAACCAATCCGAGAGAAGTTATCACTCGAACTCCGACTATAGTCAAGATGAAGGTGTTGCCGGACTTGCTCTCATATCCTCCAACTCCTATGACCTATTTGCTTCATCAAATGAGGGAATTGGAAGATGCTTCATGGCAAAATGCCCCAAGGTATCACACCCCGAATACCTTGACTTTGATAGTGATGAGGATGATTTACTTGGTGATGATGATTTGCTTGTTGATAAGACTAGTAATGTGAGCTATAATGAACTTGCTAGTAATGATGATAGTCAAGAGGAAATGAGTGGCAATGCTATGAAGGAGATTGAGCGTCTAACTAAGGAATTAAACACTCTTAAGTTAGCTCATGAAACAACTCAAGAGGATCATAGAGAGCTTCTAAGAACTTATGAGAAGCTACGCTTCGAGAAGCTAAATTTAGAGAAAGAGCATGAGTTTCTAAAAGCTATCAATGACGATCTTCGAA
This sequence comes from Elymus sibiricus, assembly GCA_039707655.1. Taxonomy (NCBI): domain Eukaryota; kingdom Viridiplantae; phylum Streptophyta; class Magnoliopsida; order Poales; family Poaceae; genus Elymus; species Elymus sibiricus. The sequence goes on along the minus strand of CM077670.1, from coordinate 224,663,959 downwards.
AGAAGAGTCCTTCATACATTGCCAAACGTTTACTCTTGTCTACTTTTGTGCCACAAGTTAAATCTAAGCAAACTACTAACAAGGGCAAAAAGGGTTCTACCTCTAGTAGTAACAATAACAATGCTAAATCCAATGTTGTTGCTTCTAGTAGTTCTATTGATTCCACTAATGATTCTCTTAGCCAAGTTACACTTGAGCAAGAAAACAATTTATTGAAAGGAATTATAGAAAAGGGTGTCTACAAGAGCCTTGCCGGGAGTAAGCAATTTGAGGAAATTGTACGCAAGCAAGGAAGGCACCGAAAGATCCAAGGTATTACGAAGCCATACAAATCCTCCAATTTCTTGTTACTGAAATTGGCATGCCAGACTGGCTTCCTGCCAGGCATTTTACATGTCTTCATGATAAAAGGATATAACGAATTGACATCGTAGTAGTAAAGATTCTCCCCAGATGGCTTGTACACATCTACATGCCCACCATAGTATCCACGCCTAATGAAAGAGTCTTCTTCCTCTGTCAGAATATACATTTTATAGATCTTATCGTCTAGATAGTGCATACAAAATATTCAATGCCAATGGAGTTGAGTGGGAAGAAGATCAATACCCCAAGACGAAGTTTGTTCCTCAACAAGAGAAGTATGATCCTACTTCCTTCAAGGGGACACAAGCTCAAGATGATCTTCCACCACAAGACCACAAGCTAAAAGGAAAGGACAAGCTTCAAGAAGAGATTGACTCATTTGAAGAACCACCTCAAGCTTTGGTCAAGTGGGTTCCAAAGGCCTCATCAAGTTCTACATCATCAAGTGCTACTACAGCTCCAAGGATTCCCATCAAGTTGATGTGGGTCCCAAAGAAGAAGAACTAGAGAGTTCTTGAGGGTGACTCCGCCAACAAACCTCGCTCATATTCATTCATGGCAAGGACTTGTGCAACCAACTTCAACATCTTGCACTAGTTCATGGAGTCACAAACCCTCTTGTTGGTAAGACAAGGGACAAGGTAATCAATGCATTCATGGACATCATCATATATGCATTTCACTCTATGTCTATGGATATCCTTGTTTGTTCCTTGTGGGACTAACCCATGTAGGTATTGAAAGTGCAAAACTCCAAGGATTGCTCCCAACTCTTGATGGCCTACATCAACATTGAGCATCCACACCTACAACATCTACATGAAGTCATCATCGACAAAACCCAAGGTTAGTTCATCCCTCTTTGGGGGGATATCACATCTAGGGGGAGCTTGGCTCTAAGACTTGAGCTAAAGCAACTCTAATGGTGTGAACACATTAATGCTTTATGTAAAAGTGGTAACCCCACTTGTGCTTAAACGATGAGTATGACCTATGATCAAATGTTCTCATTTGGGTCCTAAGTCAATATACTCATATATAGATGACTATGTCATCGCCCATTGTGTGATAGTTGCTAGAATTGTTTGTGCATGTTTGACACATATTTCATTTGCTATTTTATTGTGTGAGCATGTTGCTATGCATATTTCTCATTCGAGGACATCCATTTGTTGTTTTGATTGTTTTGGTTTTATTTGGCCAAATGGACGTACAAGAATGCCTAAGCACCTTCTCTAGCTATCTATTCTTTGTTGTCTCAAATTCTCTTCATGCTACATCACAAAATTTGTACAAGTCTTTTTCGGAACCTCCGGGTAAGGTGCACTCGGACTCACCGACCTGTCTAAGACTGAACTCCAAAACATTCTAAATGCCTTTCGGTTTGACCAACTAACTCTCATTCGGTCTCACTGAAAACATTTAGATTGATCTAGGCTTTCATCTCGGTGTGACTGATTTGAACCATCTCGGAGACACCGATGTGCTGTACTGCTAGCAGTTACACATCTCGGTGCCACCGATTTGTTTCAATCGGAGCTACCGATAGCTGATGGGTATATATATCTAGCGAGACTGCAAGGTTGAAATTTCTCAAATGTTTCGCCCTCGCACCCCACAACTGCCGTCGCCCTAGTCTCCGGACAATTGCCGTTCCGTCCAGCGCACTCTCGCCGCTGGATTCCGTCATCGTCAACGGGAATCTCTCCCTCCGTTGCCACCGTAGAGGATTTGTGCCAAGTTAGGGTAAAATCCGACCCCTTAGTGCTTCAATTTCCGATTCAATGCACTAGGGTTTTCGCCATGATTCTTGCCACAGTTTGCAACTTCTATTCCACTTATGAATTCCTTAGATTAGATTCAAGCAAAGATTTTAGGTTTAAATTTTCGCAGAACACATCTCGGACTAGCTGATTTGAAAATTTCGGAGTCACCGATCTGGCTTTGGCCATTGCACAAGTACGTCTCGGTGCCACCGAGTTGTACTGATCGATGAGACCAAAATGAAGTTTTTGTGAAACCCTAGCATCTCGGTGAGACCGAACCACATATCGGTCTGACTGAAACTGTGTGTCAAGTCTCTGTTAAGTGCTTCGGCATCACCGAAATGATCAACTCGGTTGTTCCAAAATGTCTTCTGTGAAAATTTGAACCAAAGATTTGAACTCAATTTTTTGAAAAACCAGCTGCATTTTGCGATGACTCATCTTTTTTGCCTATACCCAACTACTTCACAGGTCAGCTTGCAAGATGTGAGATGCCAGTGACAGCCAGAACAGGTCTGAGGAGCAGAATGTTGCTTTGAGTGCAGGAACAAGTCCTGAGAGCAGCTATGAAGAAGGTAGCAGAAGCACTCCCAGCAACTTGCCTAAGGCTGCAAAGAGGACTAGGAACGCCAAGGGCTCTGAATCTGATGATGAGGATTTCCAGTTGGAGGAGGTCACCTCCAAGAAGAAGAAAGCTACAGTTCAAAAGGAGTATGGAACTCAGAAAGAGAGAGGAGTTACTAGGAAAATTCCTATCCCAGTTGCTGCCAAGAGAGGCATTACCACAGCCAATCCAGAGGGATCTCAGGCTATGCAAACTAAGGCAAAGCCAAAGGTGGCCGGCAAGAAAAGGGAAAGGAAACAAGTGGCTCATGTGGTGTTCAAACCCACATCCATGAGAAGAGATGATGCCACCGATGAAGAAGAGGAGGAAGAGCCAGCAGCTAACCCTCATGCTGCCAAGCAACAGAAGCTCATGGCAGATGCTATGAAGACCGCTGCTCCCTCCAAGCCTAGAAGAACTACAAGGAATGTGCCAGCTAGTGAGAAGAACAAGGCCCCAGTGCCTGTAACTGCTGATGATGAAGATGATGAAGCCACAGTGCTGAGGAAGCTTAGACCTAGATCGCCAGAACACAATGATACTCACCCTATTGCTGAGAACATGAAGGAGAGGAAGGACAATGGTCTGAGAAAGTGGAGGCAATCAGATCCATATGCTGTGAGGAGGATGACTATTGTAGACTATCGCTTTCACACTAAGGAACATCAAGATTTTTATGAGACTGTGTTGCTTGACAAGAAGCCCATAGTCAGTGATATGAGATGGGTCGACTGGAAGTTCATTGATGCCAATGAAGATCACTTTCCTCATGTGCATGAGATCTTCAAGATGATTGCCATTGATGAGTTCATAGGGAAGAAGTTGACTACTTGGAATGATGAAATGATTATGCAATTCTACACCACAACTCATTTCTATCCAAATGGCAAGATTGTTTGGATGACAGAAGGAGTAAGATATGAGTCCATAGTTGAAGAATGGGCTAATTTGCTAGATGTGCCCAAGCCCGAGGAGCATGATATTGATGTTTATGCCAAGCACAAGATGGATCACAATTCCATGGCCAACATGTACAAGGAGATTCCTTTGGATGATGTTGAGACTCATAAGCTAGGATCAGTTTACCATCTGTTGGCTGGACCTGCTACCTCCAACATGATCATGAGGCACACATTGATGCCCAAGTCTAGAGATGAGAGGATGATCAGAGGACACTCCATCAACATGCTACATCACATTGATCAATCTGAGAGATTCAGAGTCATGGACCTTATAGTTGAGACTATCATGATGACTACCGCGGATCAGAAGAGGTCATGTGGATTTGCTCCACACATTCAGCTGCTTATCAACTCCAATGTTGGTAACAAGACATATCTGCTTGACCGTGAGCATCTGCGGCTTAGGCCAAAGTTTGAGGATAATACAGTGACGATGGATCCATCCCATCCCACTTCAGCCACAACACAGGCAGAGAAGGAAGCAAGAGCAGAAGTTGCAAAGTCTGAATAGCCCAGAGCTACATCTACACCATCACTAAAGACTAAGGCCGATCAAATCAACCATCTTCTTCGAGGTACTCAGAGGATCAAGGAAAGTTTGGCCAACTTAGCGAAGAACCAAAAGAGTCTTGAGAGGATCATTGAGACTAAATTTTATGATCTGGATGTCAAAGTGACAGAGATGCAATCTACAGTGGAGAGTCTGAAGAAAGAGGTGGACGATGCAAAGCTTGCTAGCACTGATGATGAGGAACATCATGGTTCAGTACTTCCTACTACTACTCAGTTCCGGACCTAAGTTAGGTTAGCAGCAATTCCAGTCACTTCCAGAGCTACAGTCTCAGCTCCAGCTGCTACACCTACAGTTGCACCCTCAGCTGCTCTAGCCGTTGCCACTCCTCTACCAGTCCCACAGACTTCTTCAGAGGCATTTGCAGATGCTCTTCTCTCTACTCTGACATCAACACACACCGAAGCTGCTAGCCAGAGGACTTCACCACCTGGAGCTGCCGGAGATCGTGTCCAGAGCGACGATTAGCTCTATACCTATTCGATCTTTTTGGTACTTGTTGCCAAAGGGGGAGAATTTGTATAGATCATTAGAGCTTCGAGAGAGAGCATTTTGCTTTGTTCGTTTGTTTTTCTTGAGAGTTTCTTGCTACTATTAGGTTTGTGCTACTTTGATCGTTATGCTTGTGATGATACTACGTGATTGTGTGTATGCTCATACGATGCTTCATGCTATGCACATTGTTTATCATTATCATTATCTATGGATGATCATTCATTCAGTTGTTTGGTGATGAGTGCGTATGTTATTGTAATCATATCATTTTGAGCGCTTCACCAAGATGTATGTGACATGGAAGAGCGACCCATGATCCTATCGATTGTGCATTTGCATTCAAACGCAAATTTTAAATAATGCACAAATTTAGGGGGAGCTCTTACTTATCACACACTTCTCAAAGCGACGATGTATTCCATTGATTATATCATTTGTCGAAGCATTGATCTATATGTTGTCATCAATTACCAAAAAGGGGGAGATTGAAAGTGCAACTAATCCCCGGGTGGTTTTGCTAATCAATAACAACATATACATCATTGATATAATACTCATTGCTAAGTGATTTCAGAAAAGATCAATGATTGTCATGGCAAGGACTAATGGATGTGGACCCCTCAAAATGTCAAGGACAAGATTGGCAACTACAAGACTCTACATTCTTAATTTAGTGATCCAAGATCACATTGAGTCCTTTAGGAAAGCCAATACTATTAAAAGGGGAAGAGGTGTTAATGATGAGGTTGTTGCTCAAGTGCTTAGTGGTATTGCTCCAAAAACCCTCAGCCACTTTCGCATAAACACATCTGTCCAAACCCTAAAAGTCTATCTCGGTACCACCGAAGCTATCCCATCCGGACCCACCGAGATAACCCCTTCATATTGCCACTGCCAAACCCTAGCAATTCGGTTTGACCGAAAAGGATCTCGGTCCAATCGAGATGGCCTTACCAAGTTTCTGTGATGACATTATTTCACTTCAGAATCACCGAGTTGAAATTATCGGAATTTCTGAAACTGGGTTCTGCCCTAGCCTTTGCACTTTGGTCCCACCGAGTTGTTCCACTTCGGTCCCACCGAAAAGCCTAAAGCTCACATCTTTTACACTAGTCAGTCTCACCAAGTTTACAATCGGTCTCACCGACTTGGGTCAAAAGTGTGTAATGGTTGGATTTTTGGTGAAGGCTATTTATACCCCTCCACCCCCACCTACTCTCTAAGAGAGCCATCAGAACATGCCTACACTTCCACCATACACTTTCTGAGAGAGAACCACCTACTCATGTGTTGAGATCAAGAGATTCCAATCCAACCATTTGAACCTTGATTTCTAGCCTCTTCAAGTTGTTTTCCACTCCAATCCTTCTCCTACCCAAGCCAAATCTATGAGAGAGAGATTGTGTGTTGAGGAGACTATCATTTGAAGCACAAGAGCAAGGAGTTCATCATCAACACACCATTTATTACCTTTTGGAGAGTGGTGTCGCCTACATTGTTTAGGTGTCACTTGGGAGCCTCCAAGATCTTGTGGAGTTGAACCAAGGAGTTTGTAAGGGCAAGGAGATTGCCTACTTCATGAAGATCTACACCGAGTGAGGCTAGTCCTTCGTGGACGTAAGCCATGGTGGAATAGGCAAGGTTGCTTCTTCGTGGACCCTTCGTGGGTGGAGCCCTCCGTGGACTCGTGCAACCGTTACCCTACGTGGGTTGAAGTCTCCATCAATGTGGACGCACGATAGCACCACCTATCGGAACCACGCCAAAAATTATCGTGTCTTCATTGCGTTTGAAATCTCCAAACCCCTCCTTTACTTACATGTGCAATGTTTCATTTTCCGCTGCTATACTCTTAGAATTGCATGTGTAGGGTGATGCTTAACTTGGTGTACTTGCTAAAATATGCCCACAACTAAAATTGGGAAAAGGATAGATTTTTATTTGGTCAAGTAGTCCAATCACCCCCCTCTAGACATACTTTCGATCCTACAAAAACAATGACACTAGATCGAAAGGTAAGGCCACTTGCCTGGGACCTCCGGACTACTCCTGGTCGTCGGTCTCCATGTAGTAACTACCATCGGGGTAACCAACATCTGCAGCAACCGGGTTGAATGAAAATAGTAGCAAAGCAACGGTGAGTACTCATCCAAAGTACTCGCAAGACTTACATCAGATCCATACAAGATATGCATCGGTATCAAAGGAATGGGGTAATGTCTTTGCACTGAACTACAGAAATGCCAGAATAAGGGGGAGAAGCTCATCCTATCGAAGACTACATCTTTCAACAGTAGAAGAGAGGAGCGTATATGGTATCAACTTGCACATACATATAGCAATAACCTGCCCAGAGATCCTCTCCTTGTCACCCTATGAGTAAGCGATCTCCGGGTATATCTATCTGTCATCTGGTGTATTTTATCAAGTATCCGGTTTTAGTTGTAAAAGGTTGGGATACAACTCTAAGTCGTCCTGTTACCGTGGACATGGCTATTCGAATAGATTACTTCTCTGCAGGGGTGCACCACATTACCCGATCCGCTCGATTACCTCTGGCCGGACACACTTTTCTGGGTAATGCCCGGCCTCAGATAATCGACACGCCGTAGTCCTACCTAGGCTCTCCAGAGAGGTCAACACGTCGATCTACATCCTAAGTGCGAAGGGGTCATGGACCCATCACCCTAAGCGCCCCTGCACGTTGCAAGACTGGCTGGGGACCAAAGCCCACCTCTGTAAACAAAAGCAGGCGGTTACTGCTCACCCCAACAAATTAGCCCACTCCATTGTGACATCTAACAGAGCTTTCGGGAGAATCATACGATGTCGAGGGCCCCATAAACCGTTATCCCGCACAGTGGTTAGTGCATATATGCCAGTGGCAGTCTCAGATCAAATACACCGAACTCATTAAGCATGTCCTGTCCGAAGGGACAACGACCAGGGGCCAGGCCCACCTCTCTCCTAGATGGTCTCCACCTGCCCTGTCGTTCCACCACAGAGAATCTCTCACAGGTGCTTTTCGAGCCGACCCGACTTTAATCATAACATGTATCATGTATAGTGTACATAATATATCCGTGATCATCGCCCGAAGGGATCACGGCCCGATAATATAGCATGGCACACGGACAAGGGTGTAGGGCCACTGATGGAATACTAGCATACCTATACTAAGCATAGGACAACACGTAAAGTATCAACAGCAGTAGCAAGGACAGGCTATGCAGCAGTATAGGATCTACCGATAAAGCAGTAACAGTAACACTACTCTCATGCAAGTAGTAGAGGGAAAGAATAGGCGATATCGGAATGATCAAGGGGAGTTTGCTTGCCTGGAAGCTCTGCTGGGAAGGACGGGTCGTCGTCGATGTAGTCGTACTTGGGGGCAGCGGCAGTCTCAGGGTCTACCGAAAGAATAGAGGAGAGGGGGGAAACAGATAAATAACGGGCATACAAATGCAACACAGATGCATGTCATGGTAATGTGTGTTGATGATATGCTCCAATGCATCACTAACCATTTTAAAAGAAGAGGGAAAAGATCTGGTAATGTTTTCCCAGCACCAGGTATTATTCGGTCAGATGATCCTGATGCGAAATGTCCAGGTTCATTATGTTACAGGGGTCTGACAGGTATGTGTGTGGCATATTCAGATTCGTTATATTTTTCTGAGCAACTTTCATATATAAATTATTTTCATTTCAGTTATAGATTATTTTATATGATTTTCCAAAGTTTAAATGATTTTTTGAATTTCCGGAATTATTTTAATTCAAAATATTTATTGGGTAAAATTGTGAAGTGCACCCAGTAGAGTGCTACAGAGGCTGACAGCTGAGGCCTAGTTGAGTGCCGCCGGTCAACGGACCAGTGGGTCCCATATGTCATTGGCTCGGGCTAGCTAACAGAGGGGGGTTAGTTAAATTAACTAGATTAATTAGAAGGTGGGGCCCCAATGTCAGATAGTCTGTGGGGTTGGTTAGTGGTTAACCATGGCATGACGCGTGGGGTCCACCTGGCAGTGACCCACCGACGTTTGAACGCAGGCATGTGCGCCGATGCCCAAAATAGCGACGGCACTCGTGGCACCTCGCCGGAAAAGGTGTGCGTAGCACTGTTTAACACGCGGCTTGCAGCGCTCGAACACCCATGACAAGGCGCGTTGATGGGTGGCAGCAGCGCATCCGGGGACGGCCGGAATCGGCGCCGGCGACGAGCCAAAGCGGAAGATGCCATGGGGGCTCACCGGGGAAGGGGTTGCGGGGCACGGCAGCCGGCGCTGGAGGGCTCGTCGGCCTCCTGGCAGTGCCAGGAGCACATTGGAGTGCTCGGACGCGAGCTTTGCTCGCCGAGGCTGCGGCGGTGAGGTGCACGGCGGCGGCGAGCTCGGCCATGGCGGCAGGGGTTGCTAGGGCGACGCAACAAGGGGAAAATGAGGGGGAACGGGGTAGTGCTCACTGGGGGGAGCTCACGGTGGCTCGTTGGACGGGTTAGTAGCAGCAGAGGCAGTGGATTTGGTGACGAACACCCGCGACAATAGAGAAGGGAAACGGTCAATCCTGGTGCTGTGGTGATCTCCTGCTCGAGCTGCTCCTCAGAGTCGATGAAGACGAAGCAGACGCATCTCCTGGCGAGGCCTCAGCCGGCGAGGTGGACGATGGCCATGCAGATAGAGGAGGCCATGGCGACGACGACGCAGGTGTGCGCGCTATGGATGAAAGCAGTGCGGGGGGGAGAATAGGAATGCTAGGGTTTGTCACTGGGTCGAGGAGGGCCTTATCAAGCTCGGGGACACGTGGGATGGCTGACGCATGGCCATCCAAGCCATGGACGCGGCACGCGTGTCCAGCGCGCCCTCGATGAACGGGGGAAGGAGACGACAATGGTGGTGGGCTGGGCCGGCATTGTTGCCAACAGGCCTAAGTGCACAGTGTACTTTTAGTCCTTATTCTTATTCTTATTCTTTTCTATTACTATTTATTCCTCTCTGTTTTCCAATTCTTTTCTATACTAAATGAATTTAGTTGAGAATGAAACTTGGCACATAAATAGTAGGCAAGGTGCTGAGCTAGCCCACCGAGTCCCAATTTATTTTGAGAGGCTTAGCTACTTATTTTATTGAACCGGTTAATATAAATGCTGATGGCTCTGTTTTAAATAGGTTAGGGACATTTTACTAATTCAAATGATGCTGGTTTATACATGACAATTACTTAGTGATTATTTGCAACACAACCAACATTTTTGATTTACTGTTTGGAGAAATAATAATTTAACTTGTACACTAGTATAGCGAGCTGCTATACAAACCGTTTTTACCCCCTTCCAGTGACAAAGTTTTAAACCGTCGCCTTGCCTATGTGTGCGATAGGGCGGGGTCCTTTCCACACAACCCATAAACTGTCCGCGATATGGCCTCTGGTCACACACACGGGGCAAAAAAGACTCGTGTGCGATCGGGTGAGCCATCGCTAACAATTATACTTGCCCAATCGTTTCCGTTCGTATGTACATCCCACACAGTGAATCCAAGATAAATGTTTTTGTTCATATATACATCCCACACAGTGAATCCCAGAAAAACATTTCCGTTTGTATATACAAAGTACATAGTTTTCCGCATCACATCATCTGTGATAGTGTTGCCATTGCAGACGATAGTAATAATTTTATAGTTTGTGTTATTGAATGCATCACGCACGGTGTCTAGAAGAAACTGTGTGGCATAGGTTGTCCATCACACACACTTTTTATGTGGAAAACATTTGTCCAAGGTGGCCTAATGCAAACGTTTGTGCAAGGAAGGTGTGTGTGATTGTTCATTGATCCAACATGTTTACTTCCTATAAACTGTGTGGGTTGTCTGAGATCATCGCCCACGGTGTTCTGTCAATAACCGTTTGCACTAGAAAAACCCAATAAGCAGGCTAATTGACCTATTATTATTAATCCATTTAGTAATCAAATTTACATTTCATAATAAACACACAATATATTTCATTTTTGTATTACGGAACCAGGATTTCATAATTGAAATACATCAGAGTACAACATCATATAGCTTCAGCACTCACTCACACCATATAGGTATATATATAGCTAGCTACCCCATTACACAACATCACCAAGTTTCACATGCAACATCTAAAACCTTTGGAAATTAGCATCATAGACGGTAGATAGACTAATGAATCTCATCTGGAAAACTACTGAAGTGGAAGGCGAATATTGAGCCTTCAATGATGTTGAATGTCCTTGCAACTTTAGGCCAGTGCCTGTGCATGATTGACTGCCCATCCTTCGTCCTCTTGAGGAAGACTTCAATATTGTACCGTGGGTGTTGTATGAACACCTTCCCCGCCTCTTGACCATACAGGTGGTTTGAGAGGTAATCATCTGTGAACTGCTTTGGAAAGGCCTGAAAACAAAGATATGCATAAATATCTTCTCTGAATTTTGAAATGGTGCAAAGGAATAAAAAAACAAGGTACTCCCTCCGGTCCTTTTTACTCTGCGCATTAGATTTGTATCAAGTCAAACTTTGTAAAGTTTCAGCAAATTTATTTTAAAAATTATCAACATCCACGATACCAAATATGTAAACTATAGAATTGTATTTCATAATGCATCTAAAAATAATGATTTTGCAGTTTGAATGTTGATGCTTTTTTCTATAACTTTGGTCAAAGTAGAGATACTTTGACTACGGACAAAACTTATATGCAGACTAAAAAGGATCGGAGGGAGTATAAGAGTTAGTACCATCTTGTAGTTCACTGATGTCTTCTTCATTGTGTAGACAAAGATCTTGTTGTTTTTCATCGCTAGTTTCTTTATCCTCACAATCTTTCTGAATTTCTTGACTTGACTGATATTCATGGACATCTCATTTCCCCATATGCAAAATGGGTCGAATAGTGGGTCGAAACCTCTGACAGCAGGACCTACATGTGCAAGACCAAATTGTTAAAAACCTAAATACTAGAATGGTTCCTGTAATTGCACAATAATGTTCTATTAGACAAAGGACCATGCATGCATGTGCGAACCTCGATGGTAAACCTCAGTGCCTCCTATTGTTTCCCTGCAACACATATAAGATTGTTATTGATCAGGTTAAGTGAGGGTTGGCATACTATCAGTAAAATATGATGATGAAAAATAAACACATTGCGGATTCAGCAGATTAATTTGAGCCACATGGAAAAGCCATTTATCCAAACGAAGCATGCTTAAGAAGTAGGAAATATAGCAATTGTATATGTCTCTCATGTACTTAGTACAGCCGAATTCAATTTATTTCTCACATGCATAACAATACAAAATTGTACCCACGATAATTGAACATCGCATTGCAGAATTGAACCAAACAGTTAACTAACCACCACAACAAATGAACCAAACAGTTAACTGAGCACCACATTGCACAAGAGAACATACTACATGATCAGACAGTTAACCAAACCTATTATGCTTAACAACTTGGAAATATAGCAATTGTATTTGTATCTCATGTATTTTGTACAGCCAAATTCGATTATTTCTCACATGCAAGAGAATACAAAATTGCACCCACAAGAATTGAGCATCACATTGCAGAATTGAACTAAACAGTTAACTGAGCACCACATTGCACAAGAGAACATACTACAAGATCAGACAGTTAACAAAACCTAGTATGCTTAACAACTTGGAAATATAGCAATTGTATTTGTATCTCATGTATTTTGTACAGCCAAATTCGATTATTTCTCACATGCAAGAGAATACAAAATTGCACCCACAAGAATTGAGCATCACATTGCAGAATTGAACTAAACAGTTAACTGAACATGACAAAAAAATAACCAAATAGTTAACTCAGCACCACATTGCACAATATATAGAACATATATACTAGAGGATCAGATTGCATAGTAAGAGTACATATGACAATTCACTAGAATTTGTAAAGGAAAGGCAGGAGCAGCACATGCAACGGGAAAACCGAACATGCTTAACCGGCGTAGCTAGCTAGCTGAACATAGGTCCTTGCAGTGAGCTAAAAAGACAAGCTAATCCTCATCGTCGGAGATATCGATGACGATGGGCTCCTTAGACTTGGAAGAGGGCGAGGCCTCCACATCGTGGGTGCCCTCCTCGTAGTGGTGAGTCACCTGAGCCGCTTCGGGCACCAACCTGCAGGCTCTGGAGTTGATGTAAGCACGAGCACGCTGAGAAAACACCTCGTAGTCTTTGTCAAAGGCATCGATGGTGACCTCGAGAAAATGCCACGAACTGTCATTTAAAGCAGCCAACTACGTGGCGGTGTCCGCTCGTGAGGCGCTGACGGTGGCCTCAACGGCAAGGTGCTCCTCCAAGATCTGGGGGTCGGCACGCATGGCAACCATCGCGACCTCATCTACGCGTGCGGCCGCGATTTGCTTCCCCGCTGCCATATGCTCCTTGAGCTCCTGGCTGTACTGTGTGCACCATGGCTTAGGGCAATGCTTATTTGGAGGATGGGTCGGTGATTTGGGTGGAAGGTGTCGCGCCGGTGGTCGGGGCATGTGGGATGTAGAAGGAGGTGGTGGATGGGGGTCGGGTGTGGATTACCTGGCTAGATCGACAAGGCTGAGTAGCAGGAAGGAGCGTCGCCGGCGAGGCGGTGGCGCTGCAAGCAAGCAGTGAAGGTTTGAACTTGGAATAGAAGGCGGAAACAGGGGAAATGTGGCTTTTGGTAAGGAGGAGGGGGGCATGGGAGGTAGATATTTCCGCGGATGCCGAAAATTTTCACTCCGTGCAGCGAAAAACAGGCGTGCGAAGTGTCATCAGACACGGTCCCTTATTCAGCACTGTGTATGATATTTGAACATCACAAACGATTCATATGGCTTACCCCATGTGTGATGAGTTTGAACGTGCAAATTTTGGTTCGAATTTCCCTGGTTACAGTGGTCATCCACGTCATTGCATAATTTGGGTACACAAAAGAGCCTACAGCACACCCACACTTCTTAATCGAGGAAGTTCATCAATTAAATAGAGCTACCTGACCTAAACATTACTCTAACAAAAGACCGATGCTCTAAACAAAGACTACTACTCCGCCTGGCGCTCGTCAATCTCCGCCGCCTCCTCCATGTCCAGCTCGCGCCCGACGATCTCCTAGGGAAGGGGCTCCATGGCTTCCATCGCACCATACTCGGCAAGCATCTCGCCATCCATGTTCGCCATCTCTTTGGAAAAGGCCACCACGAGCTAGGCATGGGCGGCCACGGTCTGGGCTTGGACGGGCTCCATTGCGGCAAGGTATGCCGCGAACGAACGGACGGCTGCTCAAACGCTCTCGGTGATTGCCAAGTCTTCGGCCGTGGGTTGCCCACCGTTGTTGGAGAAGATTCGTGTGATTTGTGCGGTGACCGCTAGGAGCTGGGAGTGGCCAGCCTCTACATGGGTGCGGGCAGCCTCCATCAGGGCTAAGGCGGCCGCCGCAGAACGGACAGCTGCTGTCCTGCTCTCGTCATTTGCTATCCCTGTCGCAGATGTTGCTGCCAACATCTGAGATGCAGTAGCGGCCATTTTGGCTGCCGCAGCCGCCCGGTCGTAGATTGCGGCCGCGCTCACACAGGTTGTGAGCACGCTCATGGCAGTTGCGGCCGCGCTCTCGCCGGACTGGGCCACCGAAGTTGCCCACACGACGCGGGTCCATGTCCCCATCTTTGACCGGCGATGATTGAAAAGTGAAATGATATTTGGGGGGCTAGTTTGCTTGACGCGCCGGCTGTGGACTATAGCCGACGAACCTTCTCGCGTAAGCCATATATGACGTTGCACCAAGATATTTTGTACTACATCTCACATGGTTGGTGATAATAAACTGTGTGTGATGTACTTGATTTTTCGTCTTGATTTGAAATACGGAATTGGGTCACAACGGCAAAGGACAGTGATTGAATTGCTAGAACATTTGTCTGTAGTGAACATAAAACTATACGAGTGTCGTGTTAAAATTTGGAATTATTCAGGGTTCATTTGGTCATTTTTATACATTAACTGAGTTTTCTAGGCATTTTATGTGCATATATCAAATTTTAACTACATGCACATGCTCCGGTGCACCAAAATGGGTTAAAAAAATCATATGTGTGTCCTTGGGTGCATGCTAAGGTCCCATGCAAGAAATGGGAATGAATTTCAAACACCTCGGCATCGTGGCTTGGCTGCAAATGCTGAGATACTTGGTTTTGAAATTCTAGTTCCAAAACTCGTCTGAAATTCATGAAACTTGGCTTGCTATCATGGAATGGCACCAACATGCTGTGGTAAAATTTTTGTCCCATTTGGGGCAGGTTTTGGTATAAGCTTCTCACAAACCAGAGCTTCTCACAAGAAGACTCATGGTTCCGGTAGGGAATGTGTCACCTTTGTGGACGAAACGACATTCGTTGCCTCTTCTTGCCTTGATTTTTTTCTAGAGGTAACACAGACCAATAGGAGTGTCGTGTTAAATTTTGGAATTATTCGGGGTTCGTCTGGACATTTTTATACATTAACTGAGTATTCTAGGCATTTTATGTGCATAATTCAAATTTGAACTACAGGCACATGCTCCGATGCACCAAAATGGGTTGGAAAATCATATATGTGTCCTTGGGTGCAGGCTTAGGTCCCATGCAAGAAATGGGAATGAATTTCGGACACCTCGACATTGTGGCTCCACCGCAAACGTTGAGATACTTGGTTTTGAAATTCTAGTAAATCCAAAACTCGTCAGAAATTAATGAAACTTGGCATGCTATCATGGAATGGCACCAACATGTTGTGGTAAAAAATTTGTCCCATTTGGGGCAGGTTTTGATATAAGCTTCTCACAAACCAGAGCTTCTCACAAGAAGCCTCATGGTTCCGGTGGGTAACGTGTCACCTTTGTGGACGAAATGACATTCGTTGCCTCTTCTTGCCTTCATTTTTTCTAGAGGCAACATAGACCAACAGGAGTGTCGTGTTAAAATTTGGAATTATTCGGGGTTCGTTTGGACATTATTATACATTAACTGAGTTTTCTAGGCATTTTATGTGCATAATTCAAATTTGAACTACATGCACATGCTCCGGTGCACCAAAATGGGTTGAAAAATCATATGTGTGTCCTTGGGTGCATGCTTAGGTCCCATGCAAGAAATGGGAATGAATATTAAACACCTCGGCATCGTGGCTCGGCCGCAAACGCTGAGATACTTGGTTTTGAAATTCTAGTAAATCCAAAACTCGTCTGAAATTCATGAAACTTGGCATGCTATCATGGAATGGCACCAACATGCTGTGGAATTTTTTTGTCCCATTTGGGGCAGGTTTTGGTATAAGCTTCTCACAAACCAGAGCTTCTCACAAGAAGCCTCATCGTTCCGGTAGGGAATGTGTCACCTTTGTGGATGAAATGACATTCGTTGCCTCTTCTTGCCTTGATTTTTTTTCTAGAGGTGACATATACCAATAGGAGTGTCCTGTTAAATTTTGGAATTATTCATGGTTCGTTTGGACATTTTTATACTTTAACCGAGTTATCTAGGCATTTTATGTGCATAATTCAAATTTGAACTACATGCACATGCTCCTGTGCACCAAAATGGGTTTAAAAATCATATATGTGTCCTTTGTTGCATGTTTAGGTCCCATGCAAGAAATGGGAATGAATTTCAAACACCTAGGCTCTTCGTGGCTTGGCCGCAAACTTGAGAACTTGGTTTTGAAATTCTAGTAAATCCAAAACTCGTCTGAAATTCATGAGACTTGGCATGGTATCATAGAATGGCACCAACATGCTGTGGTAAAAAATTTGTCCAATATGAGAGAAGGCGCACACATTAACAGTCAACAAATAGCTGTCACATTATCATCACAAACGGTTGTACAATATTATTTCAATCGTGGGCGTTCTACTGACCATTTATGTGCCGCCACGTTTCCCACTTTTTTAATGGCAAGGAGGTGTCGTCCTGCCAGCTGTTTGAGTAGACGGGAGGCGTGCAAGTGAAGTGCGCGACACAGGCTGACCGGGAGGGATGCGACCAGTCCTGCGCTGTGCAGGCTGACCGGGAGGCGTGCGACCAGTCCTCTGCTACGTAGGCTCACCGGGAGGCGTGCGAGCAGTACGCTACGCAGGCTCACCGGGAAGCGAGCCTTTTGACCTCCATCGCCGCCCACCTCGCTCTCAACTTCTCCATTAATGGTGCCCGAGCCACTGTTTAATAGGTGGCCTTACTGATCTCTCTTCGCCTCCCATTCCCCTCTCGCCCGAATCCTATCTTCCAGAGCTCCACCTACTCCATGGCGCACAAGGATCATCTGCCACTAGTCTTCCGGTTTGGTGAAGTCGACTCCGAGCTGGAGGAGATAGAAAATAAGGAGGAATGGGACCTCAGGGACATGGCCCTGAACGAGCTGGCCGCGGCGGATGCTGCCCCCGCGCCCGTCCCAGCTCCCATCCCCGTTCCCGCGCCAGTGACCATCCCCGTGGCATTGACAGGCTGGTAGCCGAGAACCATCGCAGAGCTGGAAGCTGCGGGCGTCAGTGAGGTCCCCGCGGACCCATGCGAGCTTGTGTACGTACCAGCGCCCCTGCCTGTGCTCGTGCGCGCCCCAGCACCCACCACGGCGCCGGTCCCCATGCGCTTTCCTGCACCAGCCACGCCCGTGCCCGTGCATGCGCCTGAACCCACCGTGCGCCCCTCAGCGTCATGGGACGCCGCCGTCGATCGCTACCTCGTAGCGCCGCGAGTCGCCGTCCCCCCGCGCCACGCCCGTCGATCATGCGACGAACGGCTCTTGGATTTGGAAGTCCATAACATTCTGGATGGCTTAAAGACTTGAACAACGGCATCCCGGACGACGACAACACCGGCACAACACGCTGCCGCCGCCGCCGCCGCTGCAATTAGTTTTTTTGTTTAATATTGTATCCTGATCGTATGAATGTAAAACCACAGTGTCACTGAATGAAATCTATGGTTTTGATCAACTTAGCATTTTTTTCTCTGAATGTACAGACTTACCAAAGTAAAAAAAAACATCAACTTCTTTCTCTGAATAAAACACTCATCGCAAACGTTTTCAGACTGAACACCCGTATGCAAAGCGAGAGCTAGGTTCCTTCGCAGCTAAGCCAAGGGAAAAATGTGGCGCGCAGGTTTTGTGCATCTCTTCATCGCAAATGTTTCAGACTGAACACCCGTATGCAAAGTGAGAGCTGGGTTCCTTCGCAGCTTAGCCAAGGGAGAATGTGGTGTGCAGGTTTTGTGCATCACTTCATCGCAAACGATTTTGCATGATGACCCGTGTGCAACGACGTACAAACAATGTGGTAAGATTTGCATTTGTCATATTGGGTATAATTGCCATTTGTCAAAATGGAAAAATTGGCATTTGTCAATCTAGTAACATTCTTCTTTGTCAATCTAGTAACATTGCCATTTGTCAACCTAGTAACACTTCCATTTGTCAAATTTTAGAGCTAAAAATCACTAGTACTGTAATTTTTGCAAATGAAATTCAGTAAGCATAGATATCATTCATAGATTAAGCAGTCGTTCTTTATACAAACAGTTCAACTCGACAGCTGAACCGAACAAACTTTTACCCAATTGTTGCCAACCACGTACTGAAATAGCTAGTTCAACTATATATACTAGCTAAATTTAAGTACGTAGTACAGTTCAACCATATCTACAGTCAGATAAACTGAACAAAATAGCCCCTAAATACTACTACTACGGAGGGGCTTTGTACTACTTCCAGCAGCCTCTCCTCTGCCGAGCATGCTCAGTAAGAGGCCGAGGAGGAGGACCCTACTGACGAGCTAGAGAAGCAGAATCCGGCGCCTGCCGCTGCTGCACCTTTAGCGACACCCAGCTCGAACGCCCTCTGCCGCTCCAGATGATCCCTCTCGAAGTGGTGGGACTCCTCGTATATCTTCGCATTCCGCGCCACTGCGGTGGCTTCTGCTGCGGCCACGGCGGTGGTAAGACGCTTTGTGTTCTTGACCAGGCGCTCCTCCTCCTCCCGCAGCAACTCGATGTAGCGCGCGGCAAGGTCGTTGATGCTCGTGCGGGCCTCCACATCCCGCCGTCGGGCCGCGGTGGCGGAGCGGGTGATGGCCACGGCGGCCAACGGTGGGGTGGCGGCCAAGATGGCCACCACCCGCCATCGGGCCGTGGTGGTGGAGCGGGCGATGTCCCTGGCAGGCTTTGGTGGTGTGGCGGCCACGGCGGCCGACGGTGGGGTGCGGCAACGGCTGCCGGCAATAGCTGCCGGCGGGCAGCGGCGGCGGAGCATGTGGCTGGTGTTGTGCGCACACCCAACAGGGACGCCATGGGCAGTACACGCGCCAGGGACTGCGCCGCCACCGCGGTGTAGCCTCCCAGCTGGAGCTGTCCTCAGACGACGGCGGAGTGGCTGAGCAATGACGACAGACCAGTGCCATTGGTGATGGTGTGAGAAGCAGACGAGATAAGCTACAGGGAGGGAGGGGAAAATGTGATGCCGACTCGCCGGCCATGACTGTTTATATAGCTGGCCGGTAAGCACTGGTTTTTTTTGGGATTTCGCCAAGTCGGGTGGAAAGCTTGCACAGGAACCTGCCCGGCTGCGCGGGAACGGGCTCACCAACGATTCATTGGCGCCTCTTCGAGCTAACGTTTGGCCAAAAGAACGCCTATGCGGTGCTCAAGCTTGCGCTCAAAGCCTTCTGCGGCAGCGCGGTGACAAGACGTGCGAGAGGAGGATGAAATGACACGTACACAAACGGTTAATAAAAAACACGTTTGCGATTTAATTACATATCGCCCGGCCGCTCTCTACGCAGCGTCACGAACGATTGTTCGCCCACTGTGTGATGTGGAACGCGACGTAGTTTCACATCATGCCGCCGGCTTGCAACTGCCGGCCAGCTTGTAGACGGCCATTCCCTGCGTGTTCAATTGCTCTATGCACGTGGTTGCTCGTGGTTGAGGCGGCCGCGGCGTGCTCTGCTCGCGTCACGCCGCGCGCGCTCTGCTCACGTCCCTCCTTGCGCTCTGCCCGCGTCCCTCTGCGCGCGCTACAAGCGTTTCGGGCTGACGCACGATCACGTACATTCGGGGTGCCTTATGCATGCGGTTACGCCAGACGCGGTGCCACGACGCAGTTACGTGCGGCAAAAACTACCTTGCGGACGTGCCGAGAATCCCGGCCGCCCGGCCCTCATTTATTCCCGTGGCCATTTACCTTCATCTCTCGTGCCCCATGACACAATAAGCACACCCACAACGACACATACAGAGAGGATATCCAGCGGCTCCAATGGCGCACCTGGCTCCAATGGCGCTCCCAGCGGCTGACGACGACGACGGGCGGCAGTTCACCACGCCTCACGTAGTGGATACCCACGTGAGGGGGAAGGACGTCTCGGTGGTGTACACCAACGAGCCGGTCTCGGTGGAGAGCTCCATCCACACTATGGAGCAGTTGCTTGCTGAGGACGAGTACCAAGTGGTCGGCTTCGACCTCGAGTTCACCGGTGGTCATGCCGGGTATGATCAGAAGGTTGCCGTCGCCCAGTTGTGCGTGCGCCATCACGTCCTCGTCTACCACTACTCCCTGGCCACAAGGCCTTGCGAGTGTTTCACCAGGTTTGTCAACAACCCCGACTATAGGTTCACTATGGTGGACATCGTGAACGATCTAAAGGTGCTCGAGACTACGGGCTTGGCCTACCAGAATCTTGTCGACATCCAAGGCCAGTACAGGGCCTGGGGCAGAAAGAAGGAGAAGGACTCCCTGGTTGACCTAGCCGTGGCCATCATCGACCCCTACTATAGAGGCATGAAAGATGAGTGCAAAAAGAACAAGGATGCCTGGCACGAGGCCTGGGTGACGAGACTGGATGAGGAACACGTCAATTACGCGGCCAAGGACACGTACACAAGCTACGAGATGTATAGGCGGATCGTTGACATGAGGGAGTGGCTCCTTCCTGTGGATGACGAGGGATCGAGCCACAAGTAGAGTAGTGGCGGCAACGTCACAAGAAGTAGATGATTAGATGATCGTTTCTCCTAGTTTAGAATGCATGCAATTGTTTATTGAGGTGTGTGTGAATGTTTTGTATAGTCACCTATGTAATTGGATGTTTAATTTGGTTATATATGTTGTTCTTCTATAGACTGAGCAAATTACAACGCAGACGGACTAAACTAGGGAACCAGTCGGTGATGATTTCATCAATCACTGACAATTGTATACCAGCAAGCGTTTGCCCACAACACACACGGGTTATTAGTAGGAATCGTCCGTGTTGTTATCCGTCTTCCCACACATTTTGGATTACTGACCTGTTTGCCGCGTATCACACACATCTTGTTAAGTTGAACCGTTTCTGTTGTGTTGGGTAATCTCAAATAGTTCATCCGAGTGAACTGTATGCCGTGTGTCGCACACACCTCGAACTGGCTAACCGTTTCTGTTGTGTTGGGTAATCACAAATAGTTAATCCGAGTGAACTGTATGCTGTGTATCGCACACACGATGAACTAGCTGACCGTGTTTGTTGTTCTGGCTTATCGCAAACAGTTCGTATGGATCAACTGTATGCCACGTATCGCACATGCGTCTCTAATCTGAATCGTTTTTGATGTCTTCGGCATCACAAATAGTTCGTCTTATTGGGGACGGGTTTTTTACGACACTGTTTGCGATTCATGCATCACACACAGTTTGGTCGCGGGGTCTTTGATTCATGTGTCACGTTAGCGGTCGCCTGCAGTAGTGGTAATTTGATTTTGAATTTGACTTTGGTTTTTGTCAGGGGCAATTAAGCTTAGCAAAATAAGATGACAAGGCATCATTATGGTGGGTTCACTGTAGCTTAATATTTGGGGTGTTACAAATCTCCTCTACTAAAAGAAATCTCGTCCCGAGATTTAAGAGGTCGAGTAAGGGGGAAATGGTATGGCTACGAATCTAACGAATCTTCTCGGTCTTGGTTGTTCTTCCCGAAGAGGTGAATCCATTACGTTGATGTCTTCATTTCTCTGCATCAGGGCATCATGATGAAGTCGTCACCCTTCCTTCAAGATCTTCATCGTACTTACGAAAAGGATAAGAGGAAAAACTCTATTAAAATAGATTTAACCAAGTCGAGCATCGGTCGGTTAACACAGGGGATGAGGTATAAGGCATCTCTCGAGTTGAAATTCAAGAATAACATCGAAAGTCATATAACAAGGTACAAGAAGTTCCGAACGGAGGCATTCATTTGATGCCTAAAACGGATTGTGAAAGGAGTTCAGAGTAGCAAGGAATAAACATTATGTCTGATACTAGGGGGGGCATTTCAAGGAAGGTGGCTCATGGAAATACATACGAAGCCAAGTACAAAAAGGTAAATTCAGAATCAAGGATTATACAGTCATTTGCATGAAACTTCCTAATCAATGAGAGGGCTTCCGAAAGGAATTCAAAAGAATGACATGCCCAAGATAAAATGATATTTGATCATAGGGTTAACTGGAAGGCACATTCGCAAGTGCTACGGAAATATAAAGCACACTTCACCAGTATGTATTTGAGGACTCGAGTATTTACGAATCATTAGGATGTTCAAAATCGGAGTGATCAACATTCATACCACCATGATGAATAAGAAGGGTGGTGGCATCTTGGGTGATCACGATACAAGGTTTGTCAGAGAACAGTTTGCTAGCTATGTTGGCAACAACGCCGGTACGAAGGGCGTGGGACAAAGAGAACCATTTTCCCGCTTGTTGAAATGAAGCGGAATGATAGGCAAAGTTCTCGTCCACCGGTGGTTATCAGAATATCATCAACAATCATAACAGGGTCTTACTAACAGAGTTGTACACTGAGGTGTTTACATAAGCTGGGAATTATTATTGCTTAGATCATATTAATCACAAGAAAGGTTAAACAGACCAATGGAAAGGAAAATGTGATTATCTGATTAATACAGACCAATGAAAAGGAAAATGTGATTATCCACAAGTATAAGGTGTATATCCTTCTCAGGAGCAAGCAGAGTGGGATAATCATGATAGGTCTTCAAGTACATAACCCTTTAAATAAAAGGGGCAAGCAGAATCATGATGTTTACCCAAACAACGATGTTTGGATAATCGATCAAGAACATCTAGCATTGCGCTTCCAATGTTCTTGTTGATTTTCGGAGTACCACAGTCATGCTTCGGGTAGCAATAATATGATGTTTCAAGTAAGAGTTGGGTTTGAAGATCACAAGAAATGCACAAGGAACAATTCCAGGAATAGCAAGGAACTTAAGGTATAATCAAAACATGACCAAGTCTATGTTGGAAGGAAGGCAAGGATGTTGTCGATGACAACACAAATTGTCGAGGGGCAAAGATGGTATTTCTTATCATGAGTTAGATTCACATCTTGGAAGAAGCCAAAATGTTGACGATGATCACGACACATTTTGTTGAGAGGTTTCATGAAGATGTAGTCGAGCAGCGATGGCACCCAGCAAAAGGAAAGGTGAAGCAAAAGGTTATTGGAACCACAGATAAGATGCAAGCTCAGAATCAGAGTTGCCTTTCAGGACAAACAATAGGTTGTTGAAAGTTTGACGCAATCTTAGTGCACTACCGGAATTGTGTTACGGGGATGAAGGACTAGGTAGCATGGTCAAGCTTTTAGCATGACGATGATGAGGTAGCCAATCGGCTAAGAATGACATGATTGAGTACAAATTCGTAAGCAACAAAGATTATTAAGAGTTATTGAATCACAGTGCAGACTTGATTCACTTATCGGTGTTCTCGTGTGACAGTCACCTCAGACCCCGGGGAAAAACTGAATCAGTGAGAAGCAATATTTGATGAAGACTCATAAGAAGCAACACAGTTCCGTGATATTCTCGAGATACCAGAGGGTACTACTCAATGGTAGATCAAAATAGAGGCTGGACTAGTGTATTGATCTGTAGAAGACAAGTGCTTTAACTTGTCCAAGAAATGGAATCAAAGGAGAACAACATGGTCGGAACCACGATTGGAAGGATCAAATCACAGATACGAGATGAATTTATACCAAGGGGATAATTATTGTTACGAAAAGCTTCCATGATAAGATCCACATCGTGTCCACGGGCATGAACATAAATGTCCAAGGTCAACTCACACTTCTTCAACGCATAACCTTTCATTCACTTCTCATTTTCGAAGAAGTTATAGTGTTGAAAATTTATCTGGCAAACCACCAGAAGAGTATGACCCGTGAAAACTTTCAGGTTCACACAGATAGCAAAAGCATAGATACAACCCATTGGGACATTTTATGAATCTATACAACAAACAACAGAAGCAAGGGATATAACTTCAAAAAGCAGAGTACCAAAGTCAAAGTAGATGATACGACTTGCCAAAGGCAATTTGTATCAGGGGGAGAACTCACAAGGTTTTTGAATACGAAGGACACTGTCGGATAATAATCCAACAAAGGATCTGGTGGTCCACAAAGGACCTGATGCGAGTATCGGTACTCAAGCAGAAGAAGAAAGAATGCAAAGACATCAGATTATAGAAACATCTGAATAATTGATGCTTAAATACAAAGGAAGTATGATTTCCAAATTGGTGGATCAGAATCTGATGCTCTGATCAAATATGAGTAAGTTGAATAGACTTAGAGGCACAACCGATCAAAACTTGATTGATGAAGAACCAGCTCAGATCCGGAATGACGTCTGAGCTGGAAGGATAATTTCTAAGGATAAATTGATGATTGCGAGTATTCGCACACATGTTGAATCAATAGGATCCGAATGACAATCATAGAGGATTTTAATGAAAATTGTCGAACACCTGGATTGTATCACAAGTGTTAGTAGGTGACGAGGAATTTTAACAGTAACAAGACATATAGGGGAAGGTCGGAGAGTCCCTCGGGGCATCTTGTAATAACAAGAGCAATTTGTATAGAATGTATGAACGACAAGTGTATGTAGTTATCGATAGGGAATTATCGGTGGTAGGGAACTGAAAAAGTAGTGGGCACAAGGGTGTCGAGAAAATATCAGAGAGTGTCTCAGAATGTCTTGAGATATCAAAGGATGGTCTGGAATGAGTGGCTCTCCGGAATGAAGTCGTTACAAGAACCTAGAGTTAGAGTTAGCGAAATCTTTAACCCGAAGAGAAGAGAGATCAGAACCCAGAGTAAAGATGCGGAATAAAAGATCCTAATCCCACCCATAGGTGACGTGGGCCCGTACACACAGCATAGTTAGTAGTTTAGAAAATAGTTTTTCAAGACTAGACTCAACTTCGACCAACGAATTTGGAAGGGTTCCTATAGGCAGTCGGCTTAGATACCAACTTGTGACGCCCCCATTTATAATCATGCACTAATCATACACGCATCATGCACGATCACGAATGGCGACTCACGTTAATATTACAACATAACTCTACGACACAAATTAAACATAAACCTTTAAATTACAAGCCAGGGCCACGAGGACCCATGATACATCAGTCATGAAAACAAAGATTATCTGAGTACAGACATAGTTAGACAAGTTTTGCCGTAAGAAGGCTGAACAAAACAATGACACTAGATCGAAAGGCAGGCCTCCTGCCTGGGACCTCTGGACTACTCCTGGTCGTCGGTATCCACGTAGTAACCACCATCGAGGTATCCTACATCCGCGGTGCTACCAGCTGTTGCAGCAACCGGGTCGAATGAAAAGAGTAGCAAAGCAACGGTGAGTACTCATCCAAAGTACTCACAAGACTTACATTAGATCTATACTAGATATGCGTCGGTATCAAAGGAATGGGGTAATGTCTTTGGACTGAGCTGCGGAAATGCTAGAATAAGGGGGAGAAGCTCATCCTATCGAGGACTACATCTTTCAGCACTAGAAGAGAGGAGCGTATATGGTATCAACTTGCACATACATATAGCAATAACCTGCCCAGAGATCCTCTCCTCGTCACCCTATGAGAAAGCGATCTCTGGGTATATCTATCTGTCATCTGGTGTATATTATCAAGTATCTGGTTTTAGTTGTAAGAGGTCGGGATATAACTCCAAGTCATCCTGTTACCGTGTACATGGCTATTCAAATAGATTACTTCTCTGCAGGGGTGCACCACATTACCCGATACGCTCGATTACCTCTGGCCGGAGACACTTTTCTGGGTAATGCCCAGCATCTGATAATCGACACGCCATAGTCCTCCCTAGGCTCTCTAGAGAGGTCAACACGTCGGTCTACATCCTAAGCGCGAAGGGGTCATGGAGCCATCACCCTAAGCGCGCCTGCACATTGCAAGACTGGTCGGGGACCAAAGCCCACCTCTGTATACAAAAGCAGGCGGTTACAGCTCACCCCAACAAATCAACCCACTCCATTGCGACATCTGACATAGCTTTCAGCAGAATCGTACGCCGCTGAGGGCCCCATAAACCGTTATCCCACGCAGCAGTTAGTGCGTATATGCCAGTGGCAGTCTCAGATCAAATACACCAAACTCGTTAAGTGTGTTATTGTTAAGTAATAGCGGACAACGACCAGGGTCCAGGCCCACCTCTCTCCTAGATGGTCTCCACCTGCCCTGTCATTCCGCAACAGAGAATATCTCACGGGTGCTCTTCGAGCCGACCCGACTTTAATCATAACATGTATCATGTATAGTGTACATAATATATCCGTGATCATCGCCCAAAGGGATCATGGCCCGATAATATAGCATGGCACACGGACAAGGGTGTAGGGCCACTGATGGAATAGTAGCATACCTATACTAAGCATATAGGATGACAGGTAAAGTATAAACAATAGTAGCAAGGTACATGCTATGCAGCAGTATAGGATCTATCGATAAAGCAGTAACAGTTACACTACTCTAATGCAAGCAGTAGAGGGAAAGAATAGGCGATATCGGAATGATCAAGGGGGGTTTGCTTTCCTGGAAGCTCTGCTGGGAAGGACGGGTCGTCGTCGACGTAGTCGTACTCGGCGGCAGCGGCAGTCTCGGGGTCTACCGAAGGAATAGAGGAGAGGTGGGAAATAGATAAATAACGGGCATACAAATGCAACACGGATGCATGTCATGGCAATGTGTGTTGAAGTTATGCTCTAATGCATCACTAACGATTTTAAAAGAAGAGGGAAAACATCTGGTGATGTTTTCCCTGCTCCAGGTATTATTCGGTCAGATGATCCTGATGCGAAATGTCCAGGTTCATTATGTTAGAGGGGTCTGACAGGTATGTGGGTGGCATATTCAGATTCGTTATATTTTTCTGAGCAACTTTCATATATAAATTATTTTCATCCAAGGTACAAATTATTTTATATGATTCTCCAATGTTTAAATGATTTTCTGAATTTCTTGAATTATTTTAATTTGAAATATGTATTGGATAAAATTGTAAGTGCACCCAGCAGAGTGCTACAGAGGCTGACAGGTGGGGCCCTGTTGACTGCCCAGTCAGCAGTCAATAGTGAACCGTTGATTGGTCAACGGACCAGTGGGTCCCATATGTCATTGGCTCGGGTAAACTAACAGAGGGGGGTTAGTTAAATTAACTAGGTTATTTAGAAGGTGGGGCCCTAATGTCAGTGAGTTAGTGGGGGTGGTTAGTGGTTAACCACGACCTGACCCGCGGGGTCCACCTGGCGGTGACCCACCGGCGGTTGAACGCCGGCGCAAGTGCCATTTACCAAAACAGCGACGGCGCTCACGGGACCTCGCCGTTAAAGGCGTGCGGAGCACGGTTCGACGCGCGGCTAGCAGCGCTCGAACGCCCGCGACGAGGCGTGTCGATGGGTGGCAGTAGCGCATACGGGGACGATCGGAATCGGCTCCGGCGATAAGCCGAGGCGGAAGATGTCACGGGAGCTCATCGGGGAAGGGGTTGCAGGGCACACAGCAGTAGGCGCTGGAGGGCTCGTCGGCCTCCTGGTAGTGCCAGGAGCACGTTGGAGTGCTTGGACGCGAGCTCGGCCATGACGGCAGGGGCAGCTAGGGGCGACGCAGCAAGGGGAAAACGAGGGGAAATGGGGTGGTGCGCACCAGGGGAGCTCACGGTGGCTCGTTGGACGGGTTAGTAGCAGCAGAGTTGGTGGATTTGGCGACGAACGCCGGCGACAACAGAGGAGGGAAACAGTCGATCCCGGCGCTGTGGCGATCTCCTTTTTGAGCTGCTCCTTGGAGTCGATGAAGATGCAGCAAACGCAGCTCCTGACGAGGCCTCAGCCGGCGAGGTGGACGATGGCCACGTGGACGGAGGAGGTCATGGCGACGACGACGTGGCTATGCGTGCTGTGGACGAAAGTGGCACGGTGGGGGGGAGAATAGGGATGCTAGGGTTCGTCACTTGGTCGAGGAGGGCCTTATCAAGCTCGGGAACACGCGGGATGGCCGACGTGTGGCCATCCGAGCCATGGACGCGGTGCGCGCGTCCAGTGCGCCCTCAGTGAACAGGGGAAGGAGACGATGGTGGTGGTGGGTAGGGCCGACACTGTTGCCATCAGGCCTAAGTGCACAGTGTACTTTTAGTCCTTATTCTTTTTCTTTTCTATTACTATTTATTCCTCTCTCTTTTGCAATTCTTTTCTATACTAAATGAATTTAGTTGAAAGTGAAACTTGATACATAAATAGTAGGCAAGGTGTTGAGCTAGCCCACCAAGTCCCAATTTATTTTGAAAGGCTTAACTATTTATTTAAATTGAAACTGTTAATTTAAATGCTGATGGCTCTGTTTTAAATAGGTTAGGGACATTTTACTAATTCAAATGATGTTGATTTATACATGACAATTACTTAGTGATTATTTGCAACACAACCAACATTTTTGATTTACTGTTTGGAGAAATAAAAATTTAACTTGTAATTTGATTTTGAATTTGACCTTGGTTTTTATCATGGGCAATTAATCTTAGAAAAATAAGATGACAAGGCATAATTAGGGTGGGTTCACTCTAGCTTAATATTTGGGGTGTTACAATTATTTTTTCATGAATATAAGTGAGTTTTAGATCCTATCTTGCAAGCTGTATGCACCTATTACGTGTTATGATCCGCAGACCCAAGGTGACAATAATTGGGATTCACTCCACTAATGACCGTAATATGTGGAGTTCATGTATTCACTATGTGTTAATGCTTTGTTCCGGTTCTCTATTAAAAGGAGGCCTTAATTACCCTTAGATTTCCATTAGGACCCCGCTGCCATGGGTCGGTAGGACAAAAGATGCCATGCAAGTTCTTATTATAAGCACGTATGACTATATATAGAATACATGCCTACATTGAATTGATGAATTGGAGCTATTGTGTATTGCTCTTGGTTGTGACTGTTATATGGTTGATGTCATCCATACAAATATCCATCGCTTATCCAATGCCTACGTTTTGCTCATATTGTCTCTGCTAAGTTACTACTGCTCTTGCTACTGTTACAAATACTACAAAACTGCTACTGTCACTGTTACTGTTACTGTAACTACTACTACTATTACCACTACTATCAAAACTATCATATTACTATGCTACTAATACTTTGTAGCAAAGAATTTGCTTCTCACGTGTGGTTGAATTAACAACTCAATTGCTAAGGCTCATAAATATTCTTTGGCTCCCCTTGTGTCGAATCAATAAATTAGGGTGAAATACTACCCTCGAAGACTGTTGCGATCCCCTATACTTGTGGGTCAACAAGCGCACGGTATATTCAATCTCACCCTACCTTGGCTGGCATGGCCTAATTTTATGAACATATACCATATATTGCGATATTTGGATAAAAGGTGCCACATCAGCATAGACGTCAAAGAGGATTTTTTTTCTTATAAATTAGGCAAATTAATGATGTATTTTTCTGTTCTTTCAGTTACTCTCATATTTCCATGAAATCTTGGTTACATTATCTGTTTAATTATATTTTTTTGTACTTTGCTTTCAGCTATTGTTCTGTTCTCTCAATTACTTCCATATTTGCATGTTGCTCTGTTATTTCAATATATGTAATGATCTTAATTATCTTTTCCCGCAGTACATCCCTTGCTTTGCAAGAACAAGTGTACGAGGAAATCTTGGCCTTTACTTAGTTGATGACTCCATGGATGTCATATTGACCATGCAGCATGGATGTACAATGACAGTTTGGGTAAAAATTGATAAAGACGGTCACTCCTATTTTGATGCGGACCATTGGAGAGAATTTTCTAAGTTTTATGAATTGAAGGCTGGCAATAAAATTCTAGTGCGTGCACCACAACCTGGTCTAATTAACATGGATGTTTACTTCCCCAACGTCATCATGCGACCACACCCTGATCGAGGTTAGTGTTCTTTCAACTATTCCTATTCCTTAGCAAAATTGAAGTAATTGTTCTAACTAACTGATCACTATTTAAGCAACCAATTGGGATTTCATTTTCTGACTCTATTCCTAGCTAGTAACAACTTCTAATTACCAATTTATGTCCACTATTCCTACGGTGTGTCAACGTTTCCACATGGGGCTTATAGCTAGCTAGCCACTCGCTGGTGGCAGGAAACCAATGGGGGGAAGAGGCGGGAAGCGGTGGCGTGGTTTGCGGGACACGCAGATAATGCCATTAATTTCTGCACTGGGGTGTCTGTGGGTTGGTACGAGCTAGTGCACGCCATTAATGGTAGGACTGGGGCCAGTTTCTGGGTAGCAAACGTCTTGTTCCATCAACCGTTGCACGCTCGTTATTACTATCGCACACAATTCTTTTAATTACACTGTGTGCCCGTTACAGCACACAATTCGTAGCACACAATCGTATGCGGTGTCACGTGTTATCACACACGTATTTCCATAAGGAACCGTATGTGTAACTTTCAAATCATCACACACGAGTACTCGCACCACGCATCATGTGCGATGCTCCTAGCCATCACAAACAATTCATTTATACAAAGCCTTTGCCAATAAACACACACGCTTCTGACAGTGCACCGTGCGCGCTTGTTATTACTATTGCACACGATTCTTTTAAATACACCGTGTGCCCGTTAGAGAACACAATTTCGAGCACACAATCGTATGTGGTGTCATGTGTTATCACACACATGTTTACATAAGGAACCATATGTGTAACTTTCAAATCATCACACACGAGTACTCGCACCATGCATCGTGTGCGATGCTCCTAGCCATTGCAAAAAATTCTTCTGGGTGACCTGTATGCCATCTATCGCACACATCTGGGCCTGTGTAACCGTTTGTGTTTTTTGGCTCGTCGCAAACAGTTCGTACGGATCAATTGTATGCCATGTTTCGCACATGAAACTCTTTTCTGAATCCTATTTGATGGATCAGCCATCGCACACAGTTTGTTTTATTGGTGACGGTTTATTACCATACCCTTTGCGATTCATGCATTGCACACACTTTGGTCAAATTGTCTCCTATACATGTGTCGTCTTAGGACCTTCCTGCAGTAGTGGGTGCACCGGGAATGAGTTCGATGCGCTGTTCAATTCCGTGAACTGGAGGAAGTCCCGGAGGTAGCTCATCGGGGAATACATCCGCTAATTCCTGCAATAAATGAGACAAAACCAAAGGTAGATGTTGGGAAGCATTAGTCTTCACGGCCTCATCTTTGCACACAGGTACAAAGTGTAGGACACTTGATGGGCTCTCACTCACATCCATCAAGTCTTTCTTGGTGGCTAAAAGCACTAAGTTTTTCTTGTCTCTCATCATGGAGTCGCTCATATTTGGCTTGTGGCGCTCACTCTCTTTGATGTGGGTCACACTCTCACTAGTCTCTTCACAATGACTCGAAGGTTGCTTGTCGACGATGACTTGACTTGGTGACATAGGTCGAAGAACGTACTCCTTGCCCTTCATCTTCAAGCTATAGTGATTGGTCCGTCCATTGTGGATGACGCCGCGGTCGAATTGCCAACACTGGTGCAGTGACGTGCTATACAAACGGTTTTAACCCCTTTCCACGACAGAGTTTTTACCCATCGCCTTGCCTGTGTGTGCGATAGGGGGGTCCATCCCACACAACCCAAAAACCGTCGGCGATAGGGAGCGATGATGCAAACGCTCTACCAAATGTAATCATATGCGATGCAGGAACATATCGCCCACACTATATTCTGGCACATGTGTGGGATTGGTGACCAATCACCCACGTCTCTCATGAGTGAAACGTTTCTAATTGGGTAGGGAAACCAAACAGTGTTTGCCATACGACCATTTGCGAAATATTACCTAAGCCACACGGGCCATCATAGAAACTATGCGCGATATGTGGCCCATCGCACACGAGTATTCTATGGCAAGCATGTGCCATGCATGACATCATCGCACACGTTTCCGAAAAAATTTACGAGTGGGATTGCATTTCGCATTGGGCACGGTTTCCTCTAAACTCACGTGTGCGATAATGTGCTATCACAAACGGTTAAAGAGCCCCTACACACACATAGAAGTACTGCAAATCGTCTGCGATTTGTTGTGTATCACGAACAGTTCACTTCATATCCTGTGTGCTTTTCCTGTAGATCACGGGCGGTTATGCTACAAATGGCGTGTGCTTTCTATTCTGGATCCCACACGCTCAGTTACTATAAACCGTGTTCGCTTTAATATGGCCAGGTTATGGGAAAATATAGCATTTGAATCGCCCTACAAAAAGCAAATTCACCACCATATGCAATTGAACAAATAGTGTCCACAGGAAGAACATTCATCAAAATTCGCCACAATATGCAACTGAACAAATGCTAGCTAAATTGTGCAGATGTATCGACATATGCAGTATATAATCATAGTGTACAAAATACGAAGACCTTTGCACATGAAAAGCAATACATCCATGCGCATATGTTTATATGCTAATACTAACTGGATGCATACTGATTGGTTGAGGCAAATCCTTGCTGAAATCTTCTTTATCATCAATGAGCTTGATATAGTAATTCCGGAAGAACTTGGTGATAAATCTCCTAATAACTAGCAATTCACCAGCGGGGAGCGGTTCACGGGTCATCGGTGCAAAGATGAGCTGCAGGATTTTTAGATCAGAATGTGCCACACGTGTGGAGTAGAAGATAGTAATTAAGATACATACATACTGGTACTAAATGGACATCATCATTACAACAATCATTAGATTTGCAAATGGAGATCATGTGTCTGCAATAATAGTATCCACAAAGGTTGGTCCCTTCCTGTTGTTGATGACACTGAAATTTTTTGTACAGAATTAGTCATGTATTCGCCCTGTTAGGAACAACCTAACCGGTGTAAGCTATTCATTTTTTTTCTTTGGGGAGAAATAGAAAGAGGTTTATTTAGAAACTTGAACATTTGACTAGCATAAGAAAAGGTATTTGCGAACCTTTGGATACATTTTCTAAAAATAACGGATTTCGGTGTCTTACTGGAGAAACAATCTTGTGGTGCAGAGGTAGTTTACGGTCGAACTTGCCCCTCCTTTAGTTATGTACCTTGACAATACACTACAAATGAAGATGAATTTTCACATACTCAATTCTTGAACCAGATATGAATACAAATTTCAACATCAAAGAATTCAATACCTATCCATGAAATCCTGAAGATGTGTTAGATCCTGAGGCTTAATTGACTCTCTGAGAGAATCCAGGTAGTAAACTGCGTTATGCTTTGGAACAATGACTACCAAGATCGAGTGAGTAATACAGATTAAGAAAACCATGAACTTACGAACTATGTCGAAAACTGAAAGACAATCAATGTATGCATGGTTGTATATTTAACTTACCCTTCATGATATGGCCAGAGAAAGAATTCTGCATACTGCATGTAATGCAAGGCACTGGCGACATATTCAATGGCCTCCCTGTAACACCCAATATGAAGCTCCATCGCAATCTCATGATGAACTCAAGATCGTGACAGAGCCTCATTTTGGAACGCATAGCAAGGTGATTCTCAAATACATACAACCGAATGAACAGGTGAGAATACTAGATAAAGGCTTACACTCGCCACAAGCTACAGCACAAATATATCATAATCATCATACAATCATCCAAATGAAAGACAGGGTCCGGCTATGGACGAAATCAAACGAGAAAACACCACCCTGCTATTATCCCCGGATCAACCGACTAGGGCCCACTACTGATCGTCTGGCATCGTGACGTACATACGCCCACGTTCATCATCATACTCCCAATGGAGCATCTCGGGCTCACCTGTGTCCGTCTCAAGCGTACCTGCAACTGGAGTTATGTAGTAATCTGTGAGCCACAGGGACTCAGCAATCTCATCACCCAAGGTAACAAAACTATTTAAGCTTATAGGAATGGAAGTGGTAATGTGGTGAGGTTGCAGCAAGCACTAAGCATGTTTAAGTGGCTAACTTACGAGTACAGGAATAAAGATGAGCATACTACGCATAACGGTCGCAAGTTTAATATGATCAAGAAGTGATCCTGAACACCTACTTACAGTTCAAACATAACCCCACCATGATCTCTTCCCGAACTTACTCGAAAAGAGACCATCACGGTTACGCACACAGTAGGTGTATTTTATTAGAATTTGTGTCAAGTTCTCTACAACCGGAGGTTAAAAATATCCAAGTTGCCACATAACCGCGGGCACGGCTTCGCGTAAGATTTAACCCTGCAGGGGTGTTCTAACCTGGTCCATCATAGACCAACACAAGCTGCGGTGGAAATACCTCAACCTCGAGATAGCTAGAAGTATCCTCGGAATCCCGGTGCACAAGACATTTCGACAATGGTAAAACAAAACCAGCAAGACCTCCCGGGGTGCCGACAATCCCGATAGGAGCCGCACGTATCTCGTTCTCACGGCACACCGGATGAGCCAGACGTCGGGTTAGCTGAGACCCCAGTTTCCCAGGGGGCGCCGGACATCACCCTAGTTTGGACCAACACTCATGAGGGAGCACTGGCCCGGGTTGTTGATTAAGAATCCTCGGTTTAATTACTCCCTATGCAAGTTTTAGTTGTTATTAGGCAAATGGTAAAACCAAAGTTGGGCCTTGCTGGAAGAGTTTTATTCAAAGCGAACTGTCAAGAGGGTCCCATTCCCCTGAGCATGTTAGGAACGCTAATCAAGGATCATAACACCGGTATTACGGAAACTAAGGCGGCATGAGTGGAACAAAACACTAGGCAAAAGGCCGAGCCTTCCACACACAACCAAGTATATAGATACATTAATTAAATAAGAGATATTGTGATATCCCAACATATCCATGTCCCAACATGTAACAACCTGCACTGCACCTGCAACTAGCAACGCTATAAGAGGGGCTGTGCAAAGCGGTAACATATCCAAACAACGGTTTGCTGGGTAGGGTGGTTAGAGGCTGTATCATGGCATATGAGAGGCTGACATGTATGTGGTAGGAAGCGTGACATAGCGGTAGCAACGAGACAACTGGCACACAAAGATAGTAGTGTTATCAAGGGTAATGATCATCTTGCCTGAAGTCTCTTCGGTAGGATAGGAATACTGCTCCTCGAACACGTTCTCAACCGGTTCCTCGAACTCGGACTCGTCTCCCGGAACTACCCAAAAGAAAGAACAAGCACCGAAATAAATAAACAAACATGGCATATGTGCACAAGCAAAATGATGCATGAAATGGCATGAGGAAAAAAAATGAGCATGACATAAATGAAGGCACGGTGCTACCGGGACGATAGAAATGATAACGAGATGTGAACGGTGAAGCAAAAGGTGTACATGGGCAAAATCTTGGCAATCCAAGTATGCCATTGGAAAGAATGGAAGATTTCAATTGAAATCGATATAAAGATCATGAGGAACGGACGCACGAAACTCAAATGGTGAGCAACACAATATGCAATGCAAAACTGGAATTAACAGCAACATGGCATCTTATGCACATCAAAACAACATGCTACAGTACCCTAAAATGCAAGAAATTAGAATGCACCTACAGTACACATGGCATAGAACATTTCATACATTGGCACAAATTCATATGAAGCATGGATTCATCGGAAATGAGCTCACAACATGGCATCTTAATGTTGACAGAAAAACTGAAACATTGACTAGGCATATTTAGAGCAACATTTATATATGCTACATGAGTTCAACATGGCAACAATTGGCATGGCATGAATGTACTGGCATCATAGAACAAAACATCTTTACTGATCATGCTCAGAAAAGCTATGGATTAGATGCTACCATCAAAGCAACATGGCAAGTTTAGCAGAAATTTAACAAGTGTAAAACAGTAACAATGACTAAGCATGTTTGCAAGCTTGTTGCACTCCTACCATGGCATATCATGGCATGAAATAAATACTGGCAATAAGATGGCGTGAAAATGCTTCAAACTCATGTTGACAAGATCCTCATATGACAAGTGCATTAAATCACACAAAAATAACAAAATGGCATATTATGCAAAAATGACATACACCCAAACTTGCTCAAAAGACAAAACTAATGCCACGAATGGATTAGTTGGATTTTTATACCCCAAAATCATATATTACACTCATATGTTCCTACATGAAAATGCTCAAAAATGCCACAATTACCCTTAGGACAGAAACTGATTTAAGTTATATGCCTGATTTGGCATATACCGAAAATGGAAAGGGCTAGAAACGGAAACTTGCCGGATCTGGAAAGCGCCAGATTTGGTTATTGCCCGAATTGGAAAGCGCCCACTTACCAGAAATGGAAATTTTGAAAATGGCTAAAAAGAATTAAAATAAAAATAAAGAAAGGAGGGGGGGTGTGTGTGGGCGTGTGTATGACAGTGGGACCCACGAGGACCCACTGGTCAGTGGCAAAATAATTGGGGGAAAACCCCCTGCCCCCGACGGGTTTCGAACCCGAGGTGGCTTGCTCGGTGCGGTGCGGCTCGACCAGCTCGGCTGGCGCGGTGTTTGTGACAGAAACGGGCTCGACCCCAATTGACTTGGCGCAGCAGAGCCGGGGAAACAGAGCAAGAGGCGCGGCGAGACAGCGACGGCGACGGGCTCGTCGGAGTTGCTCCGGTGAGCATCTGGCACCGGGGTAAAAACGGAAAAGACTCGCGCGAGGATTCCGCACGCGCGCATGACTCGCACGACTCCAGACGACGACGAGGGCGTCGCCGGCGATGGAAGACAGAGGCGGCGACGGTGACTCCATAACGAACGACGCAGAGGCTAAACGTGACGGGGGAAACGCGGGATCGGCTCAGCAGAGCGAGGCGAGTACGACGGACAAGCGCGGATGGCCTATGGTGGTCGGGACACTCGCCGGAGACGAGGCCCGACGGCAGTGAGGGCGGCGCACACGGCGATCGGTGACAGAGCATGCAAAAGAGGGGGAAAGGTTGTCGGGGCGATGCGGCTGCTCACCACGAACACGGCGGTGCAGTCGCGCGGGCTCGGGGAAGACGGGCGGCGACGAGCTCGGCCGGAGACGAGCGGCGGCCGAAGCGGGAGAGGACGAAGGGGACGGCGTCGGACTTGGCATCCCTCGGCGCTGTAGTGGACGTCGAGGACGTAGCCGACGACGAGGAGGACGACGGACAAGGTTGGCGAGGCGAAGGACGACGGAGATCACGGCGGCGCCATGGCCGTGCTCTCTGTTGCGTACGGGAGCGGCTCACTGCGGCGGATATGGTGGATGCTACTCTCCTGGCGGCGGCAGAGGAGGGAGAGAGGGAACCCTAGAGCGTGCTGGACATGGTGGGGGAAATTTATAGGGGCTAGGGCGAGCAGGTGGAGCTCGCGTGCACATGGGCTCGTGGTTCCCATGGCTCGCGCCTGAGCTTGACGAAAAGGTGGGGGTGAAGGTGCTGTCGACAGGGGACGACAGGCGGGACCGGCCAGGCCACGTGGTCGCGGGCGAGAGGGGGGCCAGTGGGTGCGCGGGTGAGGAAAAGAAAAGGAGGGGCGCGCGGGCGAGCTGGGCTGACGAGCTGCTGGGCCGACTGGGCTGCTGCGCTGGGCCGCTGCTGGACTGTTGTTGCTGCTCTCTCTTTTCTTATTTCCTCAGACAGAAAACAAAGAGTCAGGGTGTTGGGGAAAGGTTGAGAGGGATATAAAAATATCTCTGCAATCCAGGAATTATGTAGTATTTGAATAAATTGGTTTGGACATTTTTTAGAGGAAGAAAAATAATTCAAGTTTGAATTAAATTCAAACTTGCACCATTTTTGAACCCAACCAAATCAATTCCAAAAATGCTGAAATTTGGCAGAGAGGTAAATGACATGGTGTAGGATTTATAGGAAAATAGTGGACATTAATCTGAAACAGAAATAATGACCACATGAATAAAATTGGGAAAAAGAAGGGTTTTGAGAGAGAGGGGATGGTAGAGGTGAGCATAGGTGAAACCCAAGAGTTGGGTGAGGCAATAAGAAGATGAAGACACACCTCATGCATACATGATGGACATAACAAATACAATGGGTGCAATGCTCATGAACAACATAAATGAAAATGATGATGCAAGCACATGACAAATAAAAGGCATGAAGATAAAATGCAAAATGAAAAGAAGCAAAACACAACATGAGAAGAACCCATCCAACAAGATCAACATGACAATTCCATATATTGCAATGTTGGGAAGTACAAATATGGAAGGAGCACTCTTGGGGTGTTACACTCCCTCTATTGGTCATTTCGCCCTTTTAAAAGTGTGCCATTTACTACATCAGGATCTATGAAATACGCTTTCTCCCTCATTGATATCTGTGTGATCAATCCCCTGAGAGGAATACAATACTGTTAGTTGTTTTTTGTTTACAGCCTTGTATGGAGAAGTTGATCAGAGTTTGTGAAGTACTTACAACATCAAGCATTTAACAAGAGTGGCAGCGAGCATATTGAAGTTGAAGAAGAGATGAAAGTCCTTGAATTACACACTGGTTGTACCCTGATCGTGACAGAAATGCTTTCTGTCATAGTGGACTTGCAGAATCTTATGATCTTCTGACATTTTCTCCATGCAATATTTATGTAACTTGCGGCAACTGGAACTGCACTCTTCATAGTATTCACCAACAAGAAATGGCTGGCCATGGATGTACTTGCGTGCTTCAAGTACGTGTGCTTCATTATTAGAATGTATCCTCTCCAATACTCCATCGGGCAAGCTGTAAGAACCTGTATTACTCACCGATTCGAGCAACTTGTTGGTAATTTGGTTTTTGGCGAAGGGTCTTTGTAGTAAGAGGCTATCATTCTCATCCCTCCTCGGTTTCGGGGGCCGCTTCCTCACGGGTGCGACCGTGCCCGCTTTCTGCTTGGTACTTGTAGCACTTCTGGTGCGAGGTCTGGATGAATGAACGATGGACTTCTGAGCAGACGGTGTAGCTATGATGGACTTCTGAGCAGATGGTGTAGCTACGACAGACTGCTGAGCAGACGGTGTAGCTACGACAGACTGCTGAGCAGAAGGTGTAGCTATGCTGGACTGCTGAGCTGGCGGTGCTGCTATGATGGACTGCTGAGCTATAGGAGCAGAGGCATCGGACTACTGACCAGGCGTTGAAGCTATGTCAGGCTTCTGAACAGGTGGTGCCAATGTGTCAGTGTGCTGAGGAGGCGGTGCCAACACGTTGGTTTGCTGAGCAGGCATTGACGACGCATTGGTATGCTGAACACGCGGCTGCGAACCGCTGGACTGATGAGCAGGCGGTACCGGACCTTCAGACTGCTTAGCAGGCGGTTCCAAACCATCTGACTGCTGAGCAGGGGGGTCCGAAGCATCGGACTACATAGCAGTCCGTTCTGCCGGGTTGGTCTGCTGAGCATGCGGTGCCACTGTGTCTCCCCCAGCTGCTTCAGTTGCCGACATCTGAACCGGAGGTGCGTCTCCAGCAGTTGTAGGCCTTGCCACAGGCTGCTCAGGGGCGGACGATGACATGGCATGAACGGTAGGAAGTCGGGCATGCTAATCATAGGTTGATGCATCAGCCGTCGGATTACGATTATTAGGTTCGTCGGGGGAAGCACGCGAGAGCTACTATGGGGAGAAGAGGGTCACCGGTTGAAGGGCGGCATTGGTTGCTCTTGGGGGGGGGGGGCTTGAGGGATCTCATCCATGAAGTCTATTTCCTTTCGTGGCCACTGGATATGATTTAACGGTGTTTCTCCCAAGGTCCTCTGCTGATCATAGTCCCCTGGGACATTCTTCAGGGCAAATTCACTGAATCCAGGCTTTACTTCAGTCACGTAGCACTTCACACAGCCCTGCTTCAATGGCACATTGTCCAACAAGAGGGCCCCCTCCGAGAGGGGGGGGGGCAAACCCTAGATGTTGAACATTTTAACGTACCTTCATAATGTGTAAGCATGCCCTTCAGTCTGCTTGTCATTCCATATAGAATAGATATAGCATCATCATGTGCAGCTGCAGTCTCAGTGTCACTGTGGTCAGCTGATGCACAGCTACTCTTGTGTGGTGTTGTCACGCAATAAGCAGCATCCTCCATGCCCGCCTCCCCTCCCGTCTATTGGCTATCTCTCAGTGTTAGAGTCTTCTGCATCATCATTGACTCCACAATTTCCTTTCAAACTTTTGCATACATGTCCCTCCTCAACCTTTCGTACAAATCATTCTGCTTCATTTCACTCCTCGCTTTTTTTCTGGTGAGCCTCTCTTCTTTGCTGGGTGTGAAAGCCCTCTTATGCGGGACATTGACCCAAATACCCCTTGCATGGCTGGGGGGCTCTTTGGTTTTCAGAGTCACGGACAGAATGTCACATGGCCCTGAGTTCCTGTAGAACCTTCCAACTGGGTTGTCAGAAGCGTTTAACAATTCGAGATACGGTGCTTGGTCTTTTCAGTTTTCAAAGTAATAAGAACCGTCGTCACGCCTCCTTGCACGTGCCCGCAAGTAGTCTCTAGCATGATCGCCCCTAATTTCGCTAAAGGCCGGTTTGCCACCCGCAGCTATTGCTTCTTTGTCCTCCTGGTCCCATATCGGTTTCATGCCTGTCGTAGTGTTCTCGCAGGGGGTGCGCGATTCACGGCAGATGCCATGGGATGGCTTGAGGTGAGGGCAAGGCTGCAGTGGAGATCCGGGACGCGTTTGGGCAACTGGACATGGTGGTTTACCTAGGTTCGGGGCCCTCGCGGGGAGGTAATACCCCTACTCCTGCATGTCTGGTGTATATGCGGTGTATATGGTTGTACAGAGTCGCTCCTGGAGCTGTATTTAGAGGAAGAGGAAGGAGGCTGAGAGCGCTCCTCTTATCTGCCTCATGTGTGAGCGTGTGCGAATGAGAAAATGAGAGAGAGTGGGCAGTGGCCGTGAGCCAGTGTGTGTGGCGTGCGTGGCCTGCCTGAAAATGGGCTCCCTGGGTCACCTTATAAAGGGGTGCCCAGGGGACAAGAGAGGCCCACAAGGCCTAACTACGCTGTTGGGGGGACACCAGACGTGTGAACACTGCCGGCCGTCCGTCTACAGTGCCAGCCGCTCATCTACAGTGCCGGGTCGCCGGGTCCGCCGGGCGCGCCGGATGCGCCGGGTCCGCCGGGTGCGCCAGGTCGCCAGGGGACATCTGAGGTTGTCTTTCCCAGATTCCAGCCGGACGGGCTCCACCCGAAAGGCTCCACCCAGACGGGCTCCACCCGGACGGCTCTCCCCGGAGGGCTCCACCCGGACGGGTCCACCCGGATGGCTCTACCCGGACGGCTCTACCCGGATGGCTTCACCCGGACGGGTCCACTAGGACGGCTCTACCCGGATGGCTCTACCCAGATGGCTCCACCCGGATGGCTCTACCCGGATGGCTCCACCCGGATTGCTCCACCCGGCCAGGGTGAACAGTGCCAGGTTCCAGCCAGCCAGCCAGGTCGCCGGGTCGCGAGGTGGTGAGCCGGACGGGACGCGGGGCGGCGAGCCGGACGGGTCGCCAGCATGCCAGGGGACGCTCCCCTGGCAAAGTTTTTGAAGTGTCACTTCGCCGTCTTGGGACTACCCGGGGGTCATCCCCCCGACAGTAGCCTCTGAGCCTCCGAGCGACTTGGCAAGTCGGGCGGAGGGTTTTCGCGGGCGCTGATGTAGCAGATGTCGTCAATGACAGCCGGTTGCGGGCTGCAGCCGACGCGGCTTGCTTCCAGTGGGGGCGTGCCAGCGCACCCACTGGGTGTAGCCTCCGAGCCTCCGGGCGACTCGAAGAGTCGGGCGGAGGTTCCTTGCTGTTTGTTGCAGCAGATGGGCGCGGACGCCGCCGGGCGCGGACGCGGAGTCCGCCGGCAGGTGGGCGCGAGGCGCCGCCGGGCGCGGAGCGGAGTCCGCCGGCAGGTGGGCGCGGGGCCCTACCAGGCGCGGACGTGGAGTCCGTCGGCTGGCTGTTTCCAGTGGGGGTGCGCCAGCGCACCCACTGGGTGTAGCCTCCGAGCCTCCGGGCGACTCGAAGAGTCGGGCGGAGGGTCTTTGCTGTCGTGGTAGCAGAGGTTGTCGATGACAGCCGGCTGCGGGCTTGCAGCCGGCGCGACTCACTTCCAGTGGGGGCGCGCTAGCGCACCTACTGGGTGTAGCCTCCGAGCCTCCGGGCGACTCGAAGAGTCGGGCGGAGGGTCTCCGCAGATGTTGGAGCATACGGTGGCGTCGAGGATGCCGGTGGCAGCCGGCGCGGCGGGCCTGCAACCGGCGTGGCGTTTTCCCAGCGGGGCGCGCCGGCGCACCAACTGGGTGTAGCCTCCGAGCCTCCGCGCGAGGAGGGGGGGGGTTCCCCACGGAAATGATCATGCGAAAAACAAAGTTAGTCAGTGCAGATATATCTAATATTTAGCTTTGGCAGCGCAAGTTTTATGCAGAGGGTGCCGACTCGGTTTCGTCGGAGCCCCCTTCAGTCTTTTTCGTGTCCCCTCCACCGTTTGGCTTTTGCTCTTGCCAGCCGGACAGCCGGGTTCCAGTCTGTAGCTGAGGCGAAGAGTGGGCCGCGGAGTGGAGCGTACAGTACTCGGACTCTGGGAGCAGATTCAACCGAGCAGATACACATAAAGTAAACAACCGGGTCGCCCAGGCCGTTTTCTCCCCGGACGTCTTTCGCGTGGGCTGACCTCCAGCTTTTGCTCTCGCTAGCCGGACAGCCGCGGTGCGGTCTGTAGCTGAGACGAAGAGTGGGCCTTTGGTACCGTACACGCTACTAAGCCGTCTGCGGGGAAAATGAATGGGGCCAAACGGCGAGCCTCCGGGCCAAGACTAGCTGGCGCCGGGGTGAACAGCAAAGCAGCTGAAGAAATGCAGCGACAAACCCCTAGGGCCGCTCGGGGTTATCCGTTTGTGCGCACGGTGCAAAGGTATGCGAATGGGGAGCTCACATTGCTTTTTGACGCGGACGGGTCGGAGGTGACCTCCGGCAGGCGGCCCGAGCCTCCGGGCGGTCGAGGGGCGCCCCAGCCGGTCGGGTCCGACCGGCCAGGCGTCGAAGCAGACGGGCGACCGGCGTCGAAGCGGGCGGGCCTTTTTCCTTTTTCTATCCAGCACCGAACTTTTTTTTTTGAGCCGGATGGGGCAGCTAGCTTCGCTTTTCCTTTTCCCTTTTCTCTGTTTCTCTTCGAACAGCCGGCCTCCGCGGGCTGTTGGAGCGGATGAGCGTGCGGGGCGCATCCGGCGAGGCAGAGCAGCCGACCGGAGTGGCAGGCCGCGGCCGGGACGCGGCGGTGGCCGGCTGCAGCGGGGCGCGGCAGCGGAGGACACGCGCGGGAGGCGCGGACGCGGCCAGAGCGGAGGCGAGGCGGAGCTGGCTCACACGGAGCAGCCGGCACGGGGTGGAGCCGGCGTGGAGGGGAGGCGACGGCCCGGCGGCCGGAGGCGTCGGGCGGAACGGGCGCATAGAGGTGCAGCAGACGGCGAGGGGGTCCGCAGCGGTGCGGTCGGGGCCGGGTAGTGGAGACGCCGAGGCGGGGAGAGAGGAGGCCACGCGCACAGGGGGAGGAGAGTGGCGGCGCGACCGGCCCGCGAGCGTGGAGGCATTCCAGGGTGGAGCCATGGAGGGGCATCGCGCGGGCGCACGGGGCCACTGCGACGGGGGGCCGCAGGCGCGCGGCCGCGCTGTCGTGGGGGCGGGGCGGACGGACGCCGGCGCGACGGAGGGAGGCGTGGTGCCCCCGCGCGCAGACAAGAGGCGCCTAAGCTGGGAGGCGGCTGGGGCGGCTCTGGCGACGGGCGGGGCCCCGCCGGCGAGGGCGAGACGCGGGAGGACGAGGACCCCAGCAACGGCAGTGGCAGCGGCTCGGCCAGCTGCAGTTCGGGCGGAGGCGTGCGCTGGGAGGAGCGACGAGCGGGGCCAACGGCTCGAAGCGAGGGAGCAGAGGGCCGGAGCGGAGGCGAGGCGGAGACGGGCGGCCTACAGTGGCGACTCGGGTGCCCCATCTCTGGTGATGCG
The DNA here is from genome assembly GCA_039707655.1 of Elymus sibiricus. Taxonomy (NCBI): domain Eukaryota; kingdom Viridiplantae; phylum Streptophyta; class Magnoliopsida; order Poales; family Poaceae; genus Elymus; species Elymus sibiricus. Next base: position 224,619,779 of record CM077670.1, on the reverse strand, counting down.
GGCTGCGAGATCCCGTAGCCAGCAGAGGACGGGCGCGCGGGGCCGAACGTCCGCTGTAGGTGGCGGCGCGGAGGAGGTAGCGGGGAGGCCAGTAGGCGCGGGCTCCGCTGGGATTTGCCTGGTCGTGGAGGTGCTCGGGGGAGCAGGAGTCGGAGGAGCACACGGAGGAGCGACGGCCTGCGGCCGGCACGAGATGCAGCGCGAGGGCGCGTGGGGGCCGGGATGCGCAGCGATGTCGCGGAGGCGGTTACGAAGAGGGTCCGGCCCGGATCGCAGTTCCAGTAGCAGCTAGCCCCACGGTGGGCGCCAACTGTCGTAGTGTTCTCGCGGGGGGTGCGCGATTCACGGCAGATGCCATGGGATGGCTTGAGGTGAGGGCATGGCTGCAGTGGAGATCCGGGACGGGTTTGGGCAAGTAGACACGGTGGTTTACCTAGGTTCGGGGCCCTCGCGGGGGGGTAATACCCCTACTCCTGCATGTCTGGTGTATATGCGGTGTATATGGTTGTACAGAGTCGCTCCTGGAGCTGTATTTAGAGGAGGAAGAAGGAGGCTGAAAGCGCTCTTCTTCTCTGCCTCATGTGTGAGCGTGTGCGAATGAGAGAACGAGAGAGAGTGGGCAGTGGCCGTGAGCCAGTGTGTGTGGCGTGCGTGGCTTGCCTGAAAATGGGCTCCCTGGGTCACCTCATAAAGGGGTGCCCAGGGGACAAGAGAGGCCCACAAGGCCTAACTACGCTGTTGGGGGGACACCAGACGTGTGAACAGTGCCGGCCGTCCGTCTACAGTGCCAGCCGCTCTTCTACAGTGCCGGGTCTACGGGTCTGCCGGATGCGCCGGGTCCGCCGGGTGCGCCAGGTCGCCAGGGGACATCTGAGGTTGACTTTCCCAGATTCCAGCCGGACGGGCTCCACCCGGACGGCTCCACCCGGATGGCTCCACCCGGATGGCTCTACCCGGACGGCTCTACCCGGATGGCTTCACCCGGACGGGTCCACCCGGACAGCTCTACCCGGATGGCTCTACCCGGATGGCTCTACCCGGATGGCTCCACCCGGATGGCTCTACCCGAATGGCTCTACCCGGATGGCTCCACCCGGCCAGGGTGAACAGTGCCAGGTTCTAGCCAGCCAGGTAGGTCGCCGGGTCGCGAGGTGGTGAGCCGGACGGGACGCGGGGCGGCGAGCCGGACGGGTTGCCAGCATGCCAGGGGACGCTCCCCTGGCAAAGTTTTTGAAGTGTCGCTTCGCCGTCTTGGGACTACCCGGGGGTCATCCCCCCGACAATGCCGTAGTATCCTGCCACACCCATATGGTGGGGGTGCGTGTTCCTCTTCTGAAGTTCTGATAGCTTGGCACTCTTCTTAATAAATTCCTCAGTGACCCTAGCCCTTTTGAATTTTGCCCAGTCTACCACTGTAATTTGGGGGTATGCGGGGATTGGGTCCTTGCCTTCACTCAAGTACTTCTTGTACAACACGTGCTTTCAGTTTCTCCAAGCATCCCTGGCCTTCTTCACTGCAGCGTGTTCCACATGCATTCTCCACTCCTCTGGAACGTTGAAGTGATCCATGATCTCCCAGACTATCCTGTGTTGTGTTTCTGTGTCAGCCTTCAAAACCCCAGCAGATTAATGTTAAGCCTTGCCCTGCCAACAAATACACACATACTCCTGAACCTCATGCGTGCTTTATCTGGTTTAGTTGGAGCCCAAGACTTTATATCGATCTCGGTTACTTCATATACACCTTTAGGCTGGTGTGTGGGCTTTCTTGGAGCGTTCTTCCATGTCCTGACCGGAAGGGTGATTGCGGCAGCTCGATCCCATTCCAGATTACATGATCCCAGATCATCTGCTGGAGACCTAGGGTTGTCGGACTCACATGAAGATACATCGCTTGAAGTATGAGTGGTGTCGCTGCTACTCAGCATCTACAGAGAACACATGCGAAATTTAGAAAAGAGGGATACGCATAAAGCTAACAACTTGGTAGCAAGCTATCTAAACATGGCATGTAATAATTTGGAAAATGTACGTCTAATTTGTTCATTTTGTGTGACTCGGGCGCCCATGATCTGTAAATCGACAATAACTAATTGGAACAAATACAGCTTATGTGTACTAGTTAGGAAGGTAGATAATGAACATATATACGCTCTCCATTATTTTATAGCCAATTTGGGAACATACCGAACCAAATAGGAAATGGGATCGCAAGGAAATAGGCCTCACCGCGATGGAGAGCAGTAACTGGCAGGTTTTTGTGCAAACCCAGCAGGAGAGGCGAGGGTTACAGGATCGATGTGCTTGAGGGCGGCTGGTGAGCAGACGAAGACGGCGAGGCGCAGGCAGTCGCGTGCTGGGAATGACAGTGAAGGTAGGGTTGGTGCCAAAGAGTGGGCACACGGCCGGGTTGAGCACGACGGCGCTGGCAAGGGTTCTGGTGTGGATCTGGGGGAGGGGGAGCTGGCGATGGAGTTTGGGTAGAATATGCGGACTGTTAAGTGAAACGGGGGCGGGCGGTGGGGGGGATGTTGGCGGCTTCGGTGAAAAAAGTGAAAAAAGAGCGCCGGTCGCCGCACGGAAAGGCCTATGCAAAGGGTTACATATACGTACCCGTGTGCACAAACAGCATAATTTCGTTTGAAATTATGACGTGCAATTTTGAAGTGAAGATGTGGCCTCATCCTTTCGCCTTAATTTTTTTTCCACGGTACGCAATCACCATTATACTCTGGTATTGATTTTATGTTGCGTTTCAGGTTGCGTTTGCTATTTTTAAGCCATTTTTGCATTTACCATGCATTTAGTGCATATAAATCAAATCCCAACTGCAACTACATGTGGGCGTTGGCAAAGAAGGTCTAAAAAATCTTTTTTGTGTCGCTTTGCGTGTTTTCATTCATTGTCCAAGGAACGGGAAGATTTTTCAATCATATCGGCTGCTAGATGCGGCCACCGACGTAGGGATTGTTGGTATTTTAATTACAGGAAATGCAGATGGACTCTCAAAATCACGAAAATCGATGTGTCACCGTGACATGATCTCATGAACCTATGGAAAAAATTGGTAATGTTTGGCACAAGTTATGATGATTGTCGAGCCAGTGGGAACCAGGGTACCATGGCCCGTCTGCCTGTGGCCTAGGAAGCAACGCCTGGCGAAGGCCCAAGAGGCGGCCCGGCCACGGGCACCGCGAAGCAAGACACCTCGCGAGGCGCCAGCCTCACGAGGAGTCCCCGCAAGGAGCGGACCGCCAAGACTTAGCAGCAGCAGCAGGAAGCCTCGCGAGGCCCCCCTCATGAGGCGGCCTCCCAAAGCGGCCTCCCGAGGCAGCCTCCCGTAGCCACCCGTGTCGGGCGCCGCTTGGTGCTGGCAGCGGGATCACGTGCTCCCCACGTGGGTGACGCACCCCCGCAAGACGATGACAGTGACAGGAGCCGTACCAACAGGCGTGGACAGGGAGGATTTCCTCTTTGGTGCTAAGGGGGAAGCGCCAGCTGCCCACCCCCAAAGCAAGTCCCAAAGCCTGCCCATTTGGTGTATGAAGACCAGGACAATAAGGCATGTAGGGCGGAGGTTATCACTAAGCCCACCGGCATGTCATGGATAACACCTTTGTAGGCGGAGACCGCCTTTTTTCAGGATAAGCCTCGGTGCCTGTCCCCTTTCAAACTGCCGTTGTGTGTGGCTACCCTTCCCACCAACATTTTTGGGGGAAGAGGACCAAGGCGGCTATAAAAGGGGCAGTGCCGCCACCATAGAGAGGGATCGATTCCACCTTCTCCTACGTTGTACTCTTGTACTCACCAGAGCAATCCAAACCACAAGTAGGAGTAGGGTTTTACACCGCAGGGTGGCCCGAACCTGGGTAGCTGCTGTGTCCCCTATCTTGCCGTAGCCTCGCCGTGGTCACCGTCTAGCCGGTAGGAATGAGCGTGCCCCCAGTGTTCGAACCAAGGTCCCCGAAGCCCCAAATCCGACATTTGGCATGCCAGGTAGGGGGCGTGCTTCCGTTCCATCCGCTTCGACATCGCCATGGCCGATGCTCGATGCGAGCATGCGGAGCCCAGGGCGGTCAGGGTGGCCCAGACGGAGCCGGTCACCCATGACAACCATCGTCGCCGCGCCGGTACCGCCACCGACCCTGCTGCTAGGGAGCAACAGGCCTCCTCCCTTCACCCGTCCGTGCAGCCAGCTGGCCACACCGCCACCGCCTTCTCGCTCGCCCGCCCTGAGCCGCCGGGCCCGCAAGCCGCGCTGCTCATGGCGCGTGAGCTGCTGCGCTACTGCCCCACCGAGGCCGGCTATGACGCCTGGCTGGGCTGCATCACCGAGCTCGTCAACACCGCCGGAGACGCCCCTGTGCCCTCTCACTCGCTCCACCGTCCATCGCTTCGCACCGGGGAGGTGGCACACGGCGTGCCCCGCCGCCTCCTCCGTCCAACGAGGGCGCCAGGCGCCACCGTGGCGCGAGAGCCATCCCGGAACGCGTCTTCACCTTACCCTGACAATGAGTGCTGCCAGATCGTCAGGCGCGCGCCGCCCGATGCGCGTGTGCTCCTCGAGCAGCAGCGCCAGCACCAGGACCGCACCATCCAGGAGGTCGCGGCTGCGGGTTGCCAGAACCGTGCTGCCCTCACTGGCGGCGTCACCTCCATTAGCGGGGGCTGCCGCGCCTTCACCCACGAGCTGCGCCATGTGGTGCGGCCTACGAAGTTCAAGCCGGACCTGCCTCCTCGCTACGACGGCACCCCATCCCCATAGAGTTTCTGCAGCTCTACACTCCGAGCATCGAGGCGGCAAATGGTGACGACAAGGTCATGGCGAACTGGTTCCCCATGGCCCTCAAGGACGTGTCGCGCTCTTGGCTCATGAACCTTCCCGAAGCGTCGATTTCTTTGTGGGCCGAGCTGTGCCGGCAGTTCATCGCCAACTTCAAGGGCTCGCACTAGCGCCCCCTCACGCTCAACGACTTACGCGCCGTGCGCCAGCGCCCTGACAAGACTCACCGCAAGTACATCCAGCGTTTCAGCCAAGTGCGCAACAAGATCCCGCGTGCCTCCGAGGCCGCCATTATCTCTGCATTCTCCTTCGGCATCAGGGCGTCCGGATGCGCGAGAAGCTCGCCATCAACAACGAGCTTGACACCGTGGTTGAGCTGTTCGACCTCGCCGACAGGTGCGCCAAGGCTGAAGAGGGCCGCCTCTTCATCCACAACGACCCAGATGTGGCGCCTGATGCTTCCTAGGCCAAGAGCAAGGACGCCAAGTGCAAGGGCCCTGCCGTGCTTGCGGCGGAGCCTGAGAAGAAGCGCGGACGCAACCACGATGAGCCCAAGAAGGATGGCTGCCCATACTGTGCCTACCACGACATGTTCTCCCACAACACTGAAGACTGCCACGAGCTCAAGCTGCTTCGCGAGAGCCACCAGGACGGGTGCGGCGGCCGCAACGATTGCGGCACCGGCCGTGGAGGCGGCCGCAGCAACAACCGCCGGGGAGATCGCGGCAACAACGGCAACAACAACTTCCGGCAGGGCTGGCGCGACCAGGCGCAGCAGGCGAACCCTCAGGCCAACGCCGCTCTGCCGCCGCTGCCGCCGCCGCCTCGAAGGAACAATGGCAACCAGCCCGACGAGGGCGCCGGGGGCTACCAGGAGCCTTGCGAGGTAGCTTGCATCCTCGGCGGGCCCAGGCCCCCCCGTCCAACCACCACTTCAAGCAGTTCTCTCGCGAGGTGAACGCAGCTCTCCCGAGGCGAGAGGCTTCTTAGTCCGTCAAGTGGTCGCAGTACGCCATATTCTTCGACTCCAAAGACCACCCCAAGTCCATGGAGACTGTGCGCACGATCCCCAGGATGTGCACCCCCACCATCAGCAACGTTGCTGTCACTAAGACGCTTGTTGACGGAGGCGCATGCCTGAACGTGATCTCCATCAAAACCTTCGAGAAGCTCCAAGTACCCTACGAGCAGCTGATGCCGATGAGGCCTTTCTCAGGCGTCACTGATGGCTCCACGCTGCCTCTGGGGCAGGTGCGCCTTCCCGTCACCTTCGGCACCCGCAAGAACTACCGCACTGAGCTCATCGACTTCGACGTGGCACACTTCGGCCTGCCGCACAACGCCATCCTAGGCTACCCCACACTCGCCAAGTTCCTGGCAGTGACCCATCACGCCTACAACGTCCTCAAGATGCCGGGCTGCAGCGACATCATCACTGTCCACTGCGACGAGAAGGATGCAGTCCGCTCCCTCGAGCGCGCCTACAAGGCTGCCGCCACCGCCTACCCTGCTGATCAAGACGACGTCGAGCCTCCCGAGGCCGCACCCGTGAAGAAGAAGCAACTGTTCTCTCAGGCACGTGCCGAGATGAAGAAAGTGTCGGTGGACGGCAGCGGCTCAGGCCCTACCTTCACCATCGGCACCGTCCTTTCTCCTGCATAGAAAGGCACGCTCGTCACCTTCCTTCGGGCAAATGTGGAAGTGTTCGGTTGGACGGCATCTGGTTTGTCCGGTGTGCCGAGGGAGGTGATCGAGCACCACTTAGCGCTGTGCCCCAACGCACGCCCCGTGAAGCAGAAGGCACGACGCCAAGCACCAGATAAGCAAGAGTTCATCGTCAAAGATGTTCAGAAGCTACAAGAGGCAGGAGTCATCCGTGAGGTGCGCCATCCCGAATGGCTCGCCAACCTAGTCGTAGTACCCAAGAAAGGCGAGAAGGAGCGAATGTGTGTCGACTTCACGAGCCTCAACCAGGCCTGCCCTCAAGATCATTTCCTGCTGCCTCGCATCAACCAGATCGTGGACTGCACCACCGGGTGTGATTTGCTATGCTTCCTAGACGCCTTCTCAGGCTACCACCAGATCAAGATGGTGATGGAAGACGTGGAGAGAACATCTTTCATCACCCCTTGTGGGATCTACTTCTACATCTGCATGCCCTTCGGCCTGAGGAGTGCCGGAGCCACCTTCCAGAGGCTTATGCGCATCGCCCTGGGGCCCTAGATGGGAAGAAACACAGAGGCCTGTGTTGACAACATCGTTGTCAAGACATGCGAGGCCTGGTCCCTCATCGCGGACCTCGAGGAAACATTCGCCAACCTATGCAAGATCAACCTCAAGCTCAACCCCAACAAGTGTGTCTTCGGAGTCCCTTTTGGCAAGCTGCTCGGCTTCCTGGTCTCCCACCGCGGCATTGAGGCCAACCCTGAGAAGATCAAGGCCATCGAGAGGATGCGCCCTCCCCATAACCTCAAGGAAATGCAGTGCCTGGCGGGATGCATGGCCTCGCTTGGGCGCTTCATCTCCAAGTTTGGCGAGCGAGCCCTGCCATTCTTCAAGCTCATGAAGAGATCCGGCCCCTTCAAGTGGACTCCTGAGGCTGACGCGGCCTTCGAGGACCTCAAGAGGTACCTGAAGAGCCCACCCATCATGGTCGCGCCCCGCTCTCGCGAGCCCCTGCTCCTGTCCTTGGCAACCACCCCCCAGATGGCCAGCGCGGCCTTGGTGGCGGTACGAGAGGAGCACGCCTACATCCACAAGAAGCCTGGTGAGGCCACATCGGTGCCTACTGAGGCCGCGCCACCATTTGCCGAGGGCCCTCCTCAGGAGGCCCCTGACGAGCCGCCTCGCGAGCCGCCTCCCGAGTCCTCTGAACCTCATGAGCCTCTTGGACCCTCCGGAGAGCAAGTTGCCGCCACAACTACGCACCTCATTGAGCACCCCGTGTACTTCGTCAGCACGGTGCTGCGGGATGCGCGCAAGCACTACCCTATGTAGCAAAAGCTCCTCTTCGCGCTTCTCACTGCCTCTAGGAAGCTGCGCCACTACTTCTAGGGCCATCCCGTCAAGGTGATCACATCCTATCCCTTGGAGCAAGTTCTGCGCAGCCCCAATGCCGCTGGCCGCGTCGCCGAGTGGAACATCGAGCTGCATGCCTTCGAGCAGGAATTCTGCACCACAAGGACGATCAAGGGCGCAGCCTTGGCGGACTTCGTGCGGAATGGACGGACCCGCACCAAGAAGAGCCTGGCGGCTGGACCGTGCACTTCGACGGCGCGTTCTCACGACAAGACGCGGGGGCTGGCGTCGTGCTCACCTCGCCGACAGGAGACAAGCTCTACTACGCTGTCCAACTCTGCTTCAAGCATGACGACAAGGTTTCCAACAACATCGCGGAGTACGAAGGCCTCATCGCTGGGCTCAAGGTTGCCTATGCTCTGGGCATCAAGCGCATCATCATCAAGGGCGACTCTCAGCTCCTCGTCAACTTCTCCAACAAAAGCTACAAGCCCAATGACGAGCACATGGCCACCTACTTAGAGGAAGTGCGCAAGCTCAAGAAGCGCTTCCTTGGCCTAGAGATCTAGCATGTCCCTCACGGCAGCAACAAAGAAGCAGACGACATCACCGAGTGGCCATCTCGCCGCGATCCGCAAAACCCCGGCGTCTTCGAGGAAAGGATCCTGAAGCCATCAGCTACACCACATGCCACAAGCGCCACGGCACCTCATGAGGAGCTCCCTCTTGCACCACCCACAGGAACACCTGACTGCGGCCCCTCTTCAGGCGCTTGCCTGCTACTGGCGCTGGAGCCTCAAGCGGACAGCTGGGCCGCAGAGTTCGAGGCCTACTTGCAAAGCAGCACCCTCCCGGAGAAGGACTCGGAGGTAGAGCGTGTGGCTCGCCAGGCCATTGCTTACTTCTTAAAGGATGTCGAGCTCTACCGCAGGCACCCCAACAACGTCGCGCTGTGATGCATCTCCAAAGAGCAAGGGCACGAGCTACTTGCCGACATCCACGGTGGAGACTGTGGCCACCATTCTTCATCGCGCACCCTCGCCGGCAAGGTGATCCGCAGTGGCTTCTACTGGCCCACAGCGCTTCAAGACGCCATCGAGCTGGTCCAATCCTGTGAAGCCTACCAGTTCCACGCCAAGAAAATCCACCAGCCAGCGCAAGGCCTCTAGACGATCCCACTATTGTGGCCCTTCGCGGTCTGGGACTGGACATCTTGGGCCCCTTCCCTAGCACGGCAGGCGGCTACCGCTACCTCTACGTCGCCATCGACAAGTTCACCAAGTGGGCGGAGGTTGAGCCTGTCCGCACCATCCCGGCAGGATCAGCTGTCAAGTTCATCAAGGGCCTCGTGAGCTGGCGTCCCCAACCGCATCATCACTGACAATGGCTCGCAGTTCACCAGCGGCCTCTTCAAGTCATACTGCGCCAGCCTTGGCACGCAGATCTGCTACGCCTCCGTGGCGTACCCGCGAAGCAACGGCCAGGCCGAGCGCGCCAACACTGAGGTCCTCAAGGGCCTCAAGACACAAAGCTTCAAGAAAAAGCTTGACGCCTGCGGCAAAGGCTGGCTTGACGAGCTTCAGTCCGTGCTACGGTCAATCCGCACAACAGCAACCAAGACCAGTGGCGAAACTCCTTTCTTCCTCGTCTACGGAGCGGAAGCGGTCCTCCCTTTCGAGCTCAAGCACGGGTCTCCGCGAGTCCTCGCCTTCAATGAGGCTCATCAGGATGGCTCACAAGAGGTTGACCTCACCACTGCAGGCGACCACTAACGCGACACATGAATCAGAGACCCCGTGACCAAACTGTGTGCGATGCATGAATCGCAAACGGTGTCATAAAAAAACCATCCCAAATAAGACGAACTGTTTGCGATGCCGGAGACATCAAAAATGATTCAGATTAGAGACATGTGTGCGATACGTGGCATATAGTTGATCCATACAAACTGTTTGCGATAAGCCAGAAGAACAAACACGGTCAGCCAGTTCGTGGTGTGTGCGATACACTGCATACAGTTCACTCGGATGAACTGTTTGTGATTACCCAACACAACAAAAATGGGCAGCCAGTTCGAGGTGTGTGCGATACATGGCATACAGTTAACTCAGATGAACTGTTTGTGATTACGCAACAAAATAGAAATGGTCAGGCAGATCAAGGTGTGTGCGATATACGGCATGCGGTTCACTCGGATGAACTGTTTGCGATTACCCAACACAACAGAAATGGTTTAACTTAACAAGATGTGTGTGATACACGGCAAACAGGTCAGTAATCCAAAATGTGTGGGAAGACGGATAACAACACAGACGATTCCTGCTAATAACCCGTGTGTGTTGTGGGCAAACGCTTGCTGGTAAACAATTGTCAGCGATTGATGAAATCATGACCGACGGGTTCCGTAGTTTTATCCGTGTGCGATGTGATTTGCTCAGTCTGCACAACATCAACGCTCTCTGCGTACAGAACAATATTATTTTGTGTGAATAGTGTGCTCTGTTGGGCACACGAGATATATGGACCACACCCGTGGGCAAGCAATGTGCGCGCACGCGTCGTGCTAGCTTGCGCTTTCTTCTATGCTAAGTTTCCATTAATTGATGGCGTTTTATGAACACGCCACCGTTTCCTGCCATTTCCCCATCGGTTTCCCGACGCTACCCAACGATTGCGCATAAGCCTAGGCAGCGCGTGACACACCAAGGCACAAGTGCAGCATATAGCCCCTCTAGCTACCTTTTGCAAGCATGCCAACCCACCGAAGCACCGCCTCTGCCATCAACCTCCTCGACGAGGTAAACGAGCACGCGCCATGGCCCGTCGAGGCCAAGGGCGTCCCCGGCAACGCGATGGACGATGCCGTGCTGCGCGTCATCGCCAGGGTTGAGCAGACCCTTGGTGGACGGCGCTTCAGCGCCGTGGATCAAGAAAGGCAACTCAGCGCCGAGAGGCTGCAACTTGATGCACAACATGATCGGTGGTGCCCCGCAGTGCAAGACAGGCGCGTCCGTGCCGATAGGCTGCGGCTCGCCGCACAACGAGACCGATGGACCGCCGCAGAGGGAGAGGCGCGGCGCGCCGCACAGCAAGAGCAATTCCATCGGCGCTTGCCTGCTATCGATAGGGCGTTGCAGCTGGCTAGGTGGCCCGTTAGTAGCCCCATTCCTCGCCAGGAGTGGGCAGAGGCCGTCTGCGCCGTACTAGCACCAGAGGCTGGCCGCACCGTGCTTGCACCGGACACCGGCCGCGCCGTTCGCATGGGTCGCGCCATTCGCCTTGTCCGCGGCCCTCTCGATTCCAACGCGCTGGTCGCTAGGCTCGAGCACCTCCTTGGCCCAGGTGTGCACATAGGCGCAGTAGAGGAACATGGCCGTCGCATCCTCGAGCTGGTGATCTCCGATGAAATAGCCAACTTGGAGCTCGAGATCGCGCTCTAGATGTACCGTGAGCGTGTCAAACCCTTGGACGAACGCCTGCACAAGTTCAGGCAAAGTCAAGAGCTACCGTAGGCAGGGGTGGTGGTCATGGACGCGTTTTATTTTGTTGAGTCGTTTCGATGTTGATCGCTATGTATTCCCAACAATCATAATATTGCTCTGTTTATTGTTCTATTTCAATGTGTATGTTTTCCATTTTGTACATGTGGATGGTAAACAGCTAGATAGAAATTAGTACGAAAATGAACAATATGTGATGATACTTAACTGGGATCCCATACTTAACTACTAAGTACAATGCATAAAATTGAAAACGAACAATACTAAAACTAATAATCCCTCCTTATGTGGCTAGTATTCCGGCAGCCCCTCGCTAGCAGCTCCCTGGTGCGCGGCAGCTTCCCAGCGCGGAGGGAGTTCTCCACTTCCTCTGCCTCGCAGCGCTTGACGTGCCGATCTGCCTCTTGCTGGCGGACGTGTGCGAACGATCTTGCCATTTCGTTGGGCGCCCACCGGAGATCCTCGTCGGTAGCACGCTGGAGCTTATCGGCCCACCTCCATGCAGTGATGAGGCTTCTAGCACCTTTGGCCTTCCTGGCGAAGTACCGGCCGTCTTCGTACACCTCGTCCGCATGTCGACGCGCCCGCCGCCAAAGCTCTAGCTTCTCCTTTTCCCAGGCGGCCTCATGGGCTTCACAGGCCGCCTGGTCCCTGGTGCGCTCCTCCACCAACTCCTTCTTGAACGCCACTTGCCTGGCTTTCTCAGCCGGCGGCAGCGCTTTCCACAGACAAAGATTTGTACTGGCCCCAAAACCACTCCAAAGTTGGGGGTTCCGGCGCAACCTCGTCTGGTGGCGCGTAGGGGTCCTCCTCGTCGCTGCTCTGCGCCTGGATGTCCTCGTGGGGCAGTGCCTCCTCCTTGATGGGTGGGCAGATCGTCGGCGCCATGGCAGAGTTTTGTGAGAGAGAGGGGGGTGAGCGAGGAGAGAATGTAGATGAGAATGCAGGCGGGACGACGTGGGCGGGGTAGTATTTATTGGCGGCCGGAATCTAGATTGACGGGAGCAGTAGAAGCGCCGGTGGCCGGAATTTGCGAGTACTATAGCTTGAATTACACACGATTCACGCATCAAAATCTGTGTGTGAAATAAATCGCTGACGGTTCCCAAGACTGAACCGCGTCTGATTAATAACCCGCGCCACTCACCTTCCAAACCTCGCGGCGCGAAACAGAGTGCCAATCATAGGGGGCCCAGTTGTCTTGCCTGATATTAACATATTCTTTCCAAATGTTTTGCATGAATTCTTATTTCATGTTACCATGATATTGTTGGAAAATGTATTACATAAATGATTTTTTCAACCCTTGATAATATTCTGTTGCATGTACATGTAGTTCAAATTTGAATTACGGCCATTAAATGGTTAGAAACTCACTTAATGTCTTAAAAATGTCAAATAACCCCTGAAAATTTCCATGTTTTAACATGAAAGTTGTATTTGTGGATGTTAATGGTAGAAAAAAAATGCCAAGCCATAAGAGGAAGCCAATGTTGGTTCGTCATCAAACATGCATATTCTTCCCTCTCGGAACCACGAGTCTTCTCGGGAGATGCTCCGATTTGTGAGAGGTGTGTGCCAAAACTTTTGTCAAAGTGGCCAATTCTTTTACAACAGCATCTTGGTGCCATTTCATGACATCAAGCAAGGTTTCATGTATTTTTGATCATTTTTGAATTTTTTGGAATTTAAAAGCCATGGTTCTCACTGTTTGTGTCCAAGCCTTGACACCAATATGTTTGAAAATTTCTTCCAATTTACTGCACAGGGCATTAACTCACACACAAGGACATAAATATGATTTTCCAACACATGATGGTTTGCCGTTGCATGTACATGTAGTTCAAATTTGAATTACGGCCATTATATGGTTAGAAACTCACTTAATGTCTTAAAAAGGTCAAATCAACACCGAAAATTTCAAAATTTTAACATGATCATTCCATTAGTGCATGTTAACGGTAGAAAAAAATTCAGGGTCATACGAGGAAGCGAGCGCCGGTTAGTCATCAAACATGCATTGTTCCCTCTCAGAGCCATGTGTCTTCTCGTGAGATGCTCCGATTTGTGAGAGGTCTGTGCCAAAACTTTTGTCAAATTGTCCAATTCTTTTACCACTGCATCTCGGTACCATTTCATGACATCAAGCAAGGTTTCATGTATTTTTGATCATTTTTGAATTTTTTGGAATTTAAAAGCCATGGTTCTCACTGTTTGTATGCAAGCCGTGACACCAATATGTTTGAAAATTCCTTCCAATTTACTGCACACGGCATTAACTCACCCACAAGGACACAAATATGATTTTCCAACCCATGATGGTTTGCCGTTGCATGTACATGCAGTTCAAATTTGAATTACGGCCATTATATGGCTAGGAACTCACTTAATGTCTTAAAAAGGTCAGATGAACCCTGAAAAATTCCAAATTTTAACATGACAGTTGTGTTAGTGCATGTTAACGGTACAAAAAAATTCGAACAATTTCCATCACTATCCGTTGCCAGTGTACTCCAAATTAGTCTGCCGCAGGTAATTAAAAATGGACTACATCGCACACAGTTGGTCATAAGAACCGTTTGTGATGAAAATTCACGGGTCTTTTTATGTCTTCGTCCGTAAGATTTGCCGGATTCGTCTGCTCAAGCGCTGTTCACCCCCGAATCCTCGAGATCCCGATACCCATTCCCCATACCCTTCTTGCAAAGAATGACGCCCCGTGGAGACGCTTCGTGAGGGCCCGTACGGTCGCCGAGTCCTCCCCGAGCAGCTCCGCCTCCGCCGAGAGCGCGGCCACATCCGCATTGAGCGCGGCCGCATCCGCTGAGAGGGCGTCTGCGGCAGCCGACAGGGCAGCTGCAGCTGCCGAGACGGCTGCAGCTGCTGCTGCAACGATGGCTGCAAACGCCGAGAGCGCTCGAGCTACCGTCCGTGCCGCGGAGGTCGCCCTGGCCTGGGTCGAGGCCATCCACGCCCAGGTCGAGGACGCCCACGCCAAGATATTCCAGGCCTCCTCGGAATCCAGAATGCACCCCACATCCGAAAAGGCAGCGGAGATGCTTGTCGACGATGCGGCGGCGGAGGCCATGGAGCCCCTGCTTCCTCATGAGATGGCCAAGCGGGAGCTGGATATGCAGGAGGCAGCGAAGATCGAGGAGCGCCGGGAGGAGGAGTTGCGCATGGCTAAGGAGGAGGTAGAGAGCCGCCTGTCTGTCGAGGAATCGGCGGTGGAGTACCAACGTGAGCTCTGGCGCCGCCACTACTATGAGTACTACAACCTTGAGAGCGGCGCCGAGGACGAGGACGACAACGCGGTCGACTTCAGCCTGGGGGGCACGTAGTCCACCAGCGGCGGCATGTCGCCAGGACAAGTCATCGACATCTCATCTTACACCGGCGAGGCATAGGGCGGCGGCGCGTCGGGGGCTTTGTTTAAATAATGCATACTTAGCCTTTGTTTATAATGTTGGTCTTTTGTTAGAGCAATGTTTAGGTCAACTGGCTCTATTTAATTACTAAAATTGCTCGATTCAGTAAGTGTGGTCCGTCTGCTGTAGGCTCTTTTGTGTACCCCCCCCCCCCAAATTAGCAAGTGATGTTAAATATGCAATGACGTGGATGAGCACTGTACCCAAGGAAATTTCCACCAAAATTCGAGTTCTCAAACTCATCGCATGCACGTAAAGTAGAAGAAACGTTTGCGATGCACACATATGTTCAAAGTGAAAGGTGTCCGATGACACTGCGCGCCAAGTTTCCCACCCCCCACCTTTTGAAATTTTTTGCCTACCGCCGAAATATCTAACTCTTCCACCCCTTCCCACCCCCTTTTCTCCCCGACCACGAGCCACATTTCGCCTGTTTACTCCTTCCTTCCTTCCCAAGCTATAGCCGCTTCCTCGCTTGCTTTCCTCGCTCTCGCCGTCTCGCATCCGACTGCCGCGGATGCCATGGTCTTCTTTGACCTCTCCAGCGGTTCCTCCTCCTCGGACAAGTATGTCACCAGCCGGGTATGCCTCTCTCCTCTCTCTCGCCCCCCTAGGCTTAGGGTTCTGATTTGTAATAAAGGATTTTAACACGGAGACCGATTTGAGCCATTTGTTCCTCTTGTAACTCCCTAGGACCATCACTTGCAAGGAATGGAGTGGGGTAGCTGAAGATCTACCTGCTTGTTGTCACCATGAATCTCCATGCGTGAAGTTAGTGGCTTTTGAATCTGTGGACAGTGGGAGGAAGTTTCTAGCATGTGCAGAGAAGGTTAGCCCCACTTTCGTTGTTACAAATCATTTGTTAGATGTGATTCAGACACTGCCACTGTGCTATGTTAATATGGATGTGATTAAGACACTGTCAAAGTTTCTACCTAGTATCTAAAAATGTTGCCATCTCATCAGCGATGCCCTGAGAAAATTATTTGGCACCGCTTCAGCAGTTTGTGCACCCAACTTTGCTCCACACATCCGAGTAGCCAAGCAATAAAATACTAATACTTTATGGCAGGTAGGAACTGGGCATCACAGCAACTAGGTGCTCCGGTTCCCTGAATTTTTCCTCTGGCAACGACTCGACAGTGCAGGATACCGGTGCCAAATGTAGCAACAGTTGATTTGACACCGGTTTTGGCCTACACAGTGGAGGGCCTTTATTGGAATTAGTTCTATGTTATTAAATTTGTGCATGTACATACCTGTTAGTATTAATTTGATGGCATTGAAACACTGTCGCTGTGCTGTTGCAGTTATATTTAGCTTCCTCATAAAATGGTCAATTTGTTATTATATTACCTGTCTAAGAACTTAATTATAGCTTGTGATGTTCCTGAATTTGGTTGTTGTCTCAGTAGCAATTAATTCATTTGCACATTGAACTTTTTGAGAAGATATGTCATAATAAACGTGTTTCTGCAGTTTTTCAAAATATGTATGTGGTGATTTTCTATGTTGCTAGAAACCCATTTTCCCTACAACTGTAACTGATTTAGTTTTAAATATTATAGGATGAACGGAAGTGTTCTTACCTGGAGTGGGTTGATCAAGAGTGGCCACCGTCTTTAAAGATGTGCCTAGCAAAGCTCTGGAGCATGTTTGAGGAAGAGAATACAGATAGGCTTAGAGAAAATGTTGTCAAGGCTGAAGAATATTTCAAGGTACTGGAAAAAAAGAGGAAGATGGAGAATGAGCTCAGATTTTTTAAATTAGACTTTGCTAAGATGGTGTTTGCGAAGGAGGAGGCACTTTCCCAGTTGGTCAGTGCAAAACAGGTTGTTACTGAACTGAAAGCAGAGCTGGAGAAGACTAATTTGGCTGATCATGCATCAGTCGATTAGGGAATTGAATATATTGTTCTAATATTGTGCTTATGAAGGTGAACTAGCTATATGTTGTACTGTGCTGTTTTCACGTACCTATCGTACTGTGATGTTATAATATATTTATGTGCCTGATATGAAATTGGCAAACAGTTGTGTGATATGAAATGTGATTTTGCTTAATACTGGAATTATTAATAGTAAACTAATAAACCTGCTAAATGGGCCATGGAACTTTACAAACGGTTCTAGCAGCAAAAGCGTGTGTGATATACTTGAATAACGCAAACGGTTTACGGAGGCAGAGCGTGTGTGATCGTTACACCTATCACATACGAGGCTATACAGAAAACTGTGTGTGATGTAGATATGAATGGAAACGTTTGTCTGGGATTCACTGTGTGGGATGTGCATACGAACCCAAATGGTTGGCTGGGATTCACTGTGTGGGATGTACATATGAACGGAAACGTTTGTCTGGGATTCACTGTGTGGGATGTACATACAAACGAAAACGTTTGTCTGGGATTCACCGTGTGGGATGTACATATGAACGGAAATGATTGGGCCTGTATAATTGTATGTGATGGCTCGCCCGATCGCACACGAGCTCATTTTGCCCAGCGTGTGTGACCGGAGGACCTATCCCTGACGGTTTCTGGGTCGTGTGGGAAGGACCCCCCTATCGCACACACAGGCAAGGTGACGGTTTAAAACTGCATCGCGGAAAGGGGTTAAAAACCGTTTGTATAGCAGCTCGTTGTACCAGTGCCTGCTGCTCCTCGAGGAAGCCCGTCGCCAGGCCGCCCTACGTGCCGCCTGGTACCAGCAGGCTTTGCGTTGCTATCACAGCCGCAACATACGCCCCCGCACCCTCGAAGCTGGCGATCTCGTCCTACGAAGGATCCTCTCCAGAGAAGGACTCCACAAGCTCTCACCCATGTGGGAAGGCGCATTCAGGGTAGCGCATGTCTCCCGGCCTGGCACCGCTCGGCGAGAGATGGAGGAGGGTGTTCCAGTGCCCAACACATGGAACATCCAACACCTCCACAAGTTCTACCCGTGACCTCACGCGTACGAATGAAATGGAGTTGTACACGCTCCGGAGCCTCTCTTTGCGCTTGCCTGATGGGTCCGCGAGCGCTCCCTCCCACCACCCAGTGGAAGCCCCATGCTTAGCGTTGGCGGAACGATCGAACTGAGGGCGCCACGTGGTTGCACCATCCTCAAGCTGACCCGTGCCGGACACGGCAGCCTCATCTTTTTGGTTGTGTAATGAACCTTATTATTATGCTGTAGTAAAGTTTTATTTCCTAAGTATCATGTGTGTCTGGTAATTTGCCTGCTTCAGGAGTTGTGCGCTCGTGATCTCCCTCCTGCGCATCACGCGAGCGGGGGTTGGACACGGTGCCTGTGCTCGGGTCAGTCCTAGCAGCACCACAAAACCCAAGTGACTGAGCTCTAGCTCGCGGGCCTGCTCCCGTGCACATCACCACACCAAGGTCCTTGGTGCCTTGTCTCCTTGCGTGACACCCATGAGCGAACTAGCAAGCGTGCACTGCTCCTCTGTTTGTGAAACTTGTCGGCATGCAGTTATCACAGGAACAAGGCACACAGAAGGCATCGCGAGTGCTGCCTCGCGAGGTAACCCATGGAAAGCCGCCTCCTTACGAAGCCTACACGAAGCCTCGTGAGCGCTGGCTCGCGAGGCGGCCTGCGGTGGCCATCTTCAACAAGTACCTGCAGGAAGCCTCGTGAGCAAGAGCCTCACAAGGCGCACTCCGCAGCCATGACACGACAAGCGCCATACTGCGTGAAAAAGCTAAGTCTAAAAACGCCTCATGAGCTGCTCTCAGCACCCCTCAAGCTCTCCTCTCCCCGCAACCTCGCCGAGTGCCGATGTTTTCTCCTTTGCGCAAGCCACTTGCACATCAAAGGGGGGCTTCCTGAGAATCGCGCCTCAGGAGCCCTTACCGCCCCTCAGAGCCCTACACCCTCTGGCCTTGTCAAGGCACGTGTCCTAACATACCAGCGACGGTCGTAGCCCGCTCGGGGGCTGGGTCCTGACGACGTAGAGCACCAAGGCATGCAAGAAGAGAAAAACAAGCCTCGCGAGATGGCCTCACGAGGAACATGAATTATAGCAAATCATTTAGTACTTAATTTAAACACAAAAGTCATGTTTTCACGTCCCCACATGGCTACATCAATCTTCACATAGGATAAATGGAAGAGAAAGGGCCTAAGAGGATGCGCCGTCACCATCGCCTTCATCGCCGTCACCTTTGCCATCTTCAACCTCGCCGGAGCTCTCGCTGCCATGGGAGAACTTCTCAAGCAGGGCGTCCACGTGGTCCTCCACCGCCTTCCTGAGGCCGTCGTGGAGTTCCTCGGGGACAGGGGCCATCACCCTGTCGAAGTCGAAATTGGCGTCGGCGCGAAGGAGATTGCTGAAGATGTGCGTCGCCGCCTGGCTGAGGAGGTCGCGGCATTCGTCTTCCATTATGATGTTCACCCGCTTGGCCCCGACCTTAAGCCGCTCCACGAGCTTGGTGAAGAAGTCGAGGTAGTAGGCGTCGTGGGTCTCAAGGGGCCCCCCGAGCCTCTCCTGGCAGATGGTGGTCAGGGCGCCACGGGCTCGGAGCTGGAGAGAGTGGAACATCTTGGCGCGCTCGTGCTACCGTCCCCGCGCCCGAGCCGCCTCGTCCCTGGCCTGCTCGACCACGTTGGAGACGCTGCCCACCTGCTGCTGGAGGGAGGCCCGCTCCCCCTCCGTGTCAGCCTTGACCTTGAGTGCGGCCTCCCGCCTGCTCTCCACCTCCGTCAGCACCTCCTTGAGACCGGCGATCTCCTGCTGGAGCTCCTCATGCTTCTTTTAGAAGTGGTCCTCCTGGGCCTTCAGCTTCTTGCTGTGATCCGTGGCAAGCGCCTGGCAAATCATCTCGGTCTTCACGTCAGCGTCCGCCTGGATCTTCTTCTCCTTGACCTCTAGCTGGGCATTGGCCCTCTCCATGCGCTGGTCGTAGGAGGCCTGTACGGCAGCCACCTGGCGATCCAGCGTCTCCAAGCGCTAGTGCTCCGCGGCCTGCTCAACTGTCATCCTCGCGAGCTCCCGCTCACGGAGCGCAAGATCCGCCTCGCGGCCTACAAGAGCCTTGGCGCGCTAGTCGAGCTCGCCCTTCCGCACCTGGAGCAGCTGCACCTGAGTAGCGTGCTGCTCCTGGAGCAGCCTCGCGCGTGCCTCTGCCTCCTCGCGGCGCTTGTCGGCCGCGTCGGCCTGCCGGACGGCGTTCCCGAGGATCTCCTTCGTGTCGAAGGCGGCCTTCTCATGCTTCGCTCGCGCGGCTTCGTCTTGGCGCCGTCCCAGCTTGACGGCGACTTCGAGTTGTCGCCACCCCTCCGCGAGGCGCAGGCGCTCCTCGACGATGCGCATCTCCTCCGCCTAGAGTTTTGCCTCGAGCTGGCCCAGAACCGCCCTGGCACCGCACAGAATCCCGCGCTTGAGCAAGACGTTGCTGGTCATGAGTTGCAGGGCCCAGTCCGAGCTTGGCTCCGTGTTGCCCTCCGCCGTCACAGCCTGGGAGGGCACGGCGTCGGGCCCCCTCCGGGCCTCCGCATCTGCGCTCCCTTCAGGAGCCGCGTCGTTTGTCAGGAGCGGGGTGCTGTAGGATCGAAAGTATGTATAGAGGGGGGGTGATTAGACTACTTGACCAAATAAAATCTATCATTTTCCCAATTTTAGTTGTGGGCAGATTTTTGCAAGTACACCAAGTCAAGTAACACCATACACATGCAAATCTAAGAGTGTAGCAGCGGAAAGTAAAACATTGCACATGTAAAGTAAAGGAGGGGATTGGAGATTTCAAACGCAATGAAGACACGATGATTTTTGGCGTGGTTCTGATAGGTGGTGCTATCGTACATCCATGTTGATGGAGGCTTCAACCCACGGAGGGTAACGGTTGCGCGAGTCCACGGAGGGCTCCATCCACGAAGGGTCCACGAAGAAGCAACCTTGCCTATTCCACCATGGTTTCCGTCCACAAAGGAATAGCCTCACTCGGGGTAGATCTTCACGAAGTAGGCGATCTCCTTGCCCTTACAAACTCCTTGGTTCAACTCCACATGATCTTGGAGGCTCCCAAGTGACACCTAACCAATCAAGGAGACACCACTCTCCAAAAGGTAACAAATGGTGTGTTGATGATGAACTCCTTACTCTTGTGCTTCAAATCATAGTCTCCCCAACACTCAAACAGTTCCTCAGAGATTTGGATTTGGTGGAAGAAATATTTGAGTGGAAAGCAACTTGGGAAAGGCTAGAAATCAAGGTTCAAATGGTTGGATTGCAATATCTTGATTTCAACACATGAGTAGGTGGTTCTCTCTCAGAAAATGTATGGTGAAAGTGTAGGCATGTTCTGATGGCTCTCTTGGTAAGAGGGTGGTGGAGGGGAATATATAGCCTTCACCTAAAATCCAACCGTTACAAGTCTTTGCCCCAACTCGGTGACACTGACATGAAATCTCTGTGAGACCGACTAGTGTAAAAGACATGAACGTTAGGCTTTTCGGTGGGACCGATCAAAAACAACTCGGTGGGACCGAAGTGCAATGGCTAGGGCAAGACCAGGTTCCGGTGAGACCGAAAATTTCATCTTGAATATTCTGAAGTGAAGTTGCAACATTACAGCAACTTGCTCAAGCTATCTTGGTGGGATCAAGAACCATTTCGGTTACACCGAAGTGTTAGGGTTTTGGCTGTGGCAGTGAAATGATCATCTCGGTGAGTCTGAAGTAGATGTTATCGGTTGGACCGAAATGATGAAGTAGGGTTTTGGATAGATGTGTTTTGGGAAAGTGAGTGAGGGTTTTGGAGCAATATGTGACACCCCGAGACCGATTCCTTCCATTATTATTATTATATTGTTTGCCCGGTGTTATTTCTTTTGCATTGCATCATTTCATCATGCCATCATGTCATTAAAATTTTGCAACTTAATAAATAAATTGTATGGATCTTCGATCCATTTAAATCGAGGGAAATTCACATGGTGATTTCTCTTTATAACATATCCTCCCAATATTTTAGAGAGCTATTATGAAATATTCCATTAATTTGGAGTCACCATAACACACTTGCAATTTAAATCCCAAGCCTTCTCTGCTTCAAGTTTGTTCTCCAAACTTTGTCGAAAATTCATTTTCCATTTATCGAGGCTCCTCCAAAATTCTCAACATTTTTGGACCTATCT
Organism: Elymus sibiricus; assembly: GCA_039707655.1. Taxonomy (NCBI): domain Eukaryota; kingdom Viridiplantae; phylum Streptophyta; class Magnoliopsida; order Poales; family Poaceae; genus Elymus; species Elymus sibiricus. The sequence goes on along the minus strand of CM077670.1, from coordinate 224,597,915 downwards.
AAACCTTGTCCTAATTCAAACTTATTTGAATCAAATTCAAATATGTTCGAATCCAATCCTTCTAAACAGTTCCAATTGCTTTTTCCTTGGATCAAGCATATTTTTTAGGGTCCAAGGAAATTTTCCCCATGATCAAACCTCACGCCTAACTACTCTTTCTTTTTCTGTCATTTCTCTGTTTTCTTTTATTAAACAGTAAGAGAAATAACAGAGGGAGAGAGAGCCTAGCAGCAAGGTCGGCCCGTTCATCTCTGTGGCCCAGCCAGCAGCCCATTTCGGCCTCCACTTAAGCGAACCCTAGCCCGATCCCCATCGCCCTGTCACCCGCTCGTCTCCTCCACCTCGCGCCGCCAGGGGAGAGCTCTGCTCGATCCCCATCTCCCCTCGTTCCCCTCGTCTCCCTCCTGCCGCCGCCAGAGAGAGCTCCTCCTCGAGAGCCCCTCACGCCGCACCGTCTGGCAGCCACAGCCGATCGGCGACCCGCCTTTTCCCCGTGACCTCCACTTCTCCTCTGCTCGCCTCCATGGCCGGCCTCGAACGGCGCCGCCCCGCCCGCGACCGCAGGTCGATGCCATAGCCAGCCCCAACCATCCCTCGCACCGCGCGCTGCTGCTCTGCCTCGCCGCCGTTCGCTGTAGACGCTGCTGTGCCCCGCTGCTGCCGCCCCCAACTCCGGCCCTTCTCGCGCATCCAGCGCCGCTGCTCCTGTCAGCAAGCCTTCCAACCGGTGAGCCCGTGCCATGCCGAGCGCCCTTGCCCCCTCCTCCTCGATCTGCAGCAGGAGCCCGCCACCATGGACATGAGGTCCTCCAGTGCCCATGGCTGCTCTGCCACTCGTCGCCCTGCTGCTGCCTCCGTGCATCTCCCCTGCCCGTTGACTTTGACGCCGAGACCAGGATCCGTTCGACATATTTAGAGATTGTAATTTCTCTCAAGCCATTTAATTCAACTGGTGCAATTCTTATCTCAAACAGTTGTTCCAACGGTGTTTCTTTTGAGTGGGCCCATAACCCACAGGTCTTTTCCCAGGATCTTACCTGACTCTTCTAATTTTCCCGGAGTTATTCTCTAAATCTTTCAAAGTTTGACGTAAGAATGGATTCCATCAGTCAATTGCCTTCTCCAAGATCGCTTTCAAATTATTTTCATCATTGACTCAACCTTTCATTTCTTCATTATTCCTGAGTATCTCATAAATTCTTCATGGTGGTTCTCATCATCCTTCTCTGCTTGGAAGACCGAAGAAGAGTTTTTCTTAAATCCTTGTTCGTTCTCTCAAAGGTTCGTGGTGCAAGCTTGTTGCCATCCTCATAATTGTTTTCGATTGTGAGAATTCTTTTCATACCTATCCGGAGCATTTCATGAGTTCTTTCCAACTTTAATTCTCCGAAGGCCATCATTTTAGAAGTTTCTTCATTTTCAACGTTCATCTTTCGTTCTCAATTTTTTCCGGTGCTTCGTTCAAGTATTCTCTAATAAGCTCGTGATCGCTTCATTCTCTCGTATCTAAATTCCCTCAAGTATCTTCATTTGTTTTCTAATTCTTCCCGGCGATTCGTTCTCTTTTCTTCGTTCGATTTTAATTCTGACGGTGGTTCATTCAAGATTCCTCTTCCTTTTTATCGTATCAGTTCATTCGTTCTTTCCAAAATTCTACCGGTGGTTTGTCGAAGACTTTCCCAAGTTTGCGTTATATCTCTCTTCAATCTTTTTCAAGAAGAATAAGTGGTATGCCAAATCCATTGCTTGTCATCAATTTAAGTTGATGAAGGATAAGCATAACATAAATCTTATTCTTATTTTTCCTCGAGGTGATTTAGATATTTCTTCCGGAGTTCATTCATGATATCAATTTCTCGGTTCTAAGTACTTCATCTTTTCTTCCGGAGTTCCAAGCTCTCTCAATTATCTTGTCGAGAACCTTCATCTTGTTCTTTTGAACCTTCGTTTCTATCATCCTTTTGTTTACCGGAGTTCTTCATGGTGGTTCATCAAAGATTTCTTTCGTTCTCCAAGTGTTCTTCAAGATTCTTGTTGGAGGAGTTCAAGCATTCTTCATATTGCATTCCGAAGTGCTAATCCTTTCTACCTTATCTTTTGAGGTGGTATTATGTCCTTCTTGACAATTTGTCTTCGTGTTTCATGATTCACAGTTGTCAAGAATGAGATATTTTAAACCCATCAACCTCTTCGTTGGAGTTATCTTGGTATAGATTTCACCTAAAGCCTTTCCGAAGGATTGTTGCTATTTGTGGTACTTATCAATGATCCAAGTTTCTCCTTCTCTTCTCGGTGAAAGGGGTTTTCATCTCTCCGAGACCTCAAGTAATCAATTCTTTCCATAGTGGCCGGTTATCACCTCATAATTTGAGATGTTTTCCATAAGCCCACAACAAGCTTATTCTTCAAGTTGTTGATTTTCAAACAACTACGTTCAGTCATTCTTTGTAAGGATGCTTTTCAAATTCAATGGTGAGAGAAATTGTCATTTTCTTCTCCGTTCTTTCTTTCCAATGATCTAACTTCTATTCCTTCGTTTCGGAGGCATAGTGATGTTGCTCTCTTCGACCCGTTATTTCGCTCACCAAGATCATGTTCTTTCCTTGCTTATCCATGTTACCGGAGTGTTGTGTTCACTTTTCAAGTTCTTTTAATGTTATCAAGCTGTGCTTCTCTTTTATACCGGAGTGCTGCCCAAATTCTTTTTGTTCTCATTCCTTATCTATCTCGTTTCAACCAGATTGGTTTCGAATTCTTGCTTGTTCCTCAAGCAATTCTTCAACTCTTTGCAACCTCTCAAGGTTCCTTGGTTTCACTCGGTTGTCAAAGAAGCAACTTTATTTTACCTCTTCCTTTTTCCTCTTCCTCTTCTCATGCTTAGATCTCGGGGCGAGATCTCTTGTAAGTGGGGGAGTGCTGTGACACCCCGAGACCGATTCCTTCCATTGTTATTATTATATTGTTTGCCCGGTGTTATTTCTTTTGCATTGCATCATTTCATCATGCCATCATGTCATTAAAATTTTGCAACTTAATAAATAAATTGTATGGATCTTCTATCCATTTAAATCGAGGGAAATTCACATGGTGATTTCTCTTTATAACATATCCTCCCAATATTTTAGAGAGCTATTATGAAATATTCCATTAATTTGGAGTCACCATAACACACTTGCAATTTAAATCCCATGCCTTCTCTGCTTCAAGTTTGTTCTCCAAACTTCGTCGAAAATTCATTTTCCATTTATCGAGGCTCCTCCAAAATTCTCAACATTTTTGGACCTATCTAAACCTTGTCCTAATTCAAACTTATTTGAATCAAATTCAAATATGTTAGAATCCAATCCTTCTAAACAGTTCCAATTGCCCCCTCCTCCTCGATCCGCAGCAGGAGCCCGCCACCATGGACATGAGTTCCTCCAGTGCCCATGGCTGCTCTGCCACTCATCGCCCTGCTCCTGCCTCCGTGCATCTCCCCTGCCCGTTGACTTTGACGCCGAGACCAGGACCTCTGTGGCCACCTTCATCTTGCTGCACCACGGCCACCAATCCTCAACCTCACGCGAAGTGCCACGACGACCGTGTACCTCTACTGCCGTCTTCAGGAACGCCAAGACCGCATCCGCGATTATCGCCAAGACCCGAGGCCCCAAGTACCACGGAACCCCAAGTTCGACTACACGGCCTCTTCATCGATCGACCGAGACGTCCCCGAATAGGAGCATTTTGGATTCGCCAAGACCCGTACCTGGAACGCCAAGACCCCTTCGTGGACTTTGCCAAGTACCCCGGTACCACCGCCGTGTCCGGAACGCCAAGTTCAACGACGACCCGCGAAGAACATGGATGCACCAAGTTCCTCTTCGAATGTGTACCACTATTTCCACTACCGTCGCAAGAGCGTCTACACTGCATCGAACCCGTTCGTCTCAAAATGCACGCTTCGAAGGTATAAGCGTCGAGACGACCCGTGGACGAATGCATATGTTGTATGAAATGCTCGTGTTTGCACCGTCCGCGAATTGTTCCTTGCACGTTCCTTGTTTGCCATGCCTCCGACACAAGGGACACCCGGTAACCAGGATCACCCCACCATCTCTTGCATGTTCCGCACATCCGCACACTTGTTCTTTTGCACCGGTATCTCAACGAGTAACCGGAACCGGAATGTTGCCGTGGCATCATTTCCGTTATCGCCGCCGTGGCACCCATTTCTTTCCGCCATGGCGACAAATGCCTCATATCATAATATATGTCATTGTTTTCATAAAATTGCATCCAACTTAAATATGTCATCCTCATGCATGTTAACAACATTTAAATTGCTGTTTGCTTTAAAATTGCTAAGTGACATACTAAAATGGTTTATTTCGTAACTAAATAACCGCAGCTCCAAATTAAATAAACTTTATATGTAAATGGGGTAGAAAAACGTCTAGATCATCATGATGCAAGTTAACTTGCTGTTTAACAACTTTAACATTGTGTTTAATCCATTTCAGTACCAAATTCCAAAATTACATATGGGGATTTTCCGGAATTGTTCTTGGTTGTTTCCGGCCTCATTTAAATTGCCTAGATAGGTAGTTTATTTATGCTTCACCTCTTGCCATGTTAACCAACATTTAAACTTGTTGAGTACCTAAACGGGATTGAATATAATATTTGAATGTGGAGTTTGCTTCACTTAATATGTAGTATTGTTTGGTGCACTCTTGCCATGCCATGCCTATTTAATCCGGACATGCATCATATTTGGTTGTGCATCATGCCATGATTATGTGTTGTGTGTTTACCATATTGTTTGCTTCTTTCCGGTTGTGCTTCTTCTCGATAGTTCCGGTTATGTTGTGAAGTGTGAGGATTCGCTCGACTACGCTTGTTCGACTACTTCATGGATTCGGTCTTCTTCCTACCAGGATTTCAGGCAAGATGATCATGACCTTGGATATCTTTACTATCTTTGCTTGCTAGTTGTCTCGTTGCTATCGCTATGTCGCGCTTCCTACCACATATATGTCAGCCTCCCATATGCCATGATACAGCCTCTAACCACCCTTACCCAGCAAACCATTGTTTGGCTATGTTACCTCTTTGCTCAGCCCCTTTCTTATAGCGTTACTAGTTGCAGGTGCTCTTGCAGGTTGTTCCATCTTGGGACATGGATATGTTGGGATATCACAATATCTCTTATTTAATAAATGCATCTATATACTTGGTATTGGGTGGAAGGCTCGGCCTTTTGCCTAGTGTTTTGTTCCACTCAAGCCACCCTAGTTTCCGTAATGCTGGTGTTATGATCCATGTTTAGCGTTCCTAACATGCTCAGGGGAATGGGACCCTCTTGACAGTTCGCTTTGAATAACCGCTTCCAGCAAGGCCCAACATTGGTTTTAACATTTGCCAACATAATCATACTGAACTAAATAATTAATTGGCATAGGGCGTCATGAACCCAAGGATTCTTTTAATTCAACATAATACATGTGGGCCAGTGCCGATGATGTTGGTCCGAATTGGGTAGACTGCGGGGCCACAATGCGGAAACTCAAGGATCTGGTTTTAATCGTAGGCTGACCTATCCGGTCGTGGCCTGAGACGAGATACGCGCGGCTACTATCAGGGTGTCGGCACGCCGGGAGGTCTTGCTGGAATTGTGTTACCATTGTCGAAATGTCTTCTGCACCGGGATTCCGAGGATACTTTGAGCTATCTCGAGGTTGAGGTATTTCCACCGCAGCTTGTGTAGGCTTATGATGGGCCAGGTTGGAACACCCCTGCAGGGTTAAATCTTACGCGAAGCCGTGCCCGCGGTGATGTGGCGCTTGGATATTTATAACCTCCGGTTGTAGAGAACTTGACACTAAATCCTAATTAAAATACACCAACCGTGTGCGTAACCGTGACCATCTCTTTTCGTGGAAGTTTGAGAAGAGAACACGGTGGGGTTATGTTTGACTCATAAGTAGGTGTTCAGGATCACTTAGTGATCATTTGTAGTTTGCGACCGTTTTGCGTAGATGCTCTTCTTATTCTTGTACCCGTAAGTTAGCCACCATATAATGCTTAGTGCTTGCTGCAACCTCACCACCTTACCCTTCCATACCCATTTAAGCTTTGATAGTCTTGCTACCCATGGTTATGGGATTGCTGAGTCCTCGAGGCTCACAGTTTACTACAACAACAGCTGCAGGTACAGGTAATGCGATGATCTGACGCGAGAGCGATGTTTGTTTGCTTTTGGAGTTCTTCTTCTGCTTCTTCTTCTTCGTCGATCTTGGGATAGGTTCCTGGTCCGCAGCCTGGGCTAGCAGGGTGGATGTCGTTCTTCTTTTCGATTGATTTCATCCGTAGTCGGATGCTGCCCTTCTGTATGATGTTTGTTATGTATTGACGTATTCATGTGATGATTATATGTATTTGTCTGTATCCCCATCTATTATGTATGTGGTACGATGTAATGATATCCACCTTGCAAGAGTCTCCAATATGCGTTTCTACTCTTGGTGGGGCCTCCGAGTTCCTCGAGAATAGGATCGCATATTGGGCGTGACAAGTTGGTATCAGAGCCTCGACCGACCATAGGAGCCCCCTTGATTGATCGAACCGCTGACGAGTCTAGAAGGAAAACTATTTTGAGTCTAGCTATATATCGGAGAGTAGGAATTCTTTTTACTCCTTATCCCTTTCGTCGCTCTGGTGAGGAATTGTGACGTAGGTGTTTTGATTCTACTATCTCTTCTCACTAAATTTTTTTTAGGATCACGCGGGAATTGTTGGAATGGTTGCGATATCGGTGTGACGTGACTCTGTTCTTGGTGCCTCCTGACCGTATGGATTGGACCCGGGGAGTTGAGCTCCAAGGGGTTTTGTCACACTTGCTAACGTTTCGGTTCCGAGAATACCAAAGGACGCCGACATCGAAACGCTTCTATACTTTTTGTGGTGGCAAATAGTGCCGTGACTTTTCCCCAGTACTGGTGGAGATAGCGCGGATGATCCACTATGACTAGTATCGTTGTGCTTTCGAAGGTCTGAGGTAGACGGATTTGCGAAGTTTCTTGGTCGTGTGTGAAGGTTGCGGATTGGTTGCAGCTGATTAGGATATTATTGTTGTTGTGTGCTGAGTAGGTTCCCATATCCTCAACCTGATCTTATAACCAAGAAGTTTCGGGAGTTCTTAGGTGGGAATTCAAGTATTACCTAGAATATCTTTTCCAATAGACACATGATACGATATGGGGTCTATCATATGTTCGTTCCGGCTTATTCTACAAGCCAAATCCTTGTGTTGTTTTTTGTTGTGGTATTTGAGTTGCTTCGAAGTCAAGTGTGGATTCTAAATCTTTCCTAAGCGGTGTTTCCATATTTTGATGTGAAGGCCAATCCTTTTGATCATTGAGATTGTCATGACAATTCTTTTCACCCGATGTGCTTCTCTTCAAGTTAATCCAATCCTTTCAACATTTGCAAGATCAATTCTTAGTTTTCTCAACAGAGTTCATTTCATCCATCCGAAATTGTCTTTATTTTTCCCACCCTCCCACCCTTTTTCTTTACGGAGTCAAAATTCTCAAATCAATTATCCATTGTATTCATGAGAAGTCTGTACATTCTTTTCCTTCAATGTTCTTAACCGGTGATTCTCATGAAGATGCTCAGGAGCTGCAAGTTCATCATTCTTCATTCTCGTTTCTTCTCCGATGGATTTAATTCAAGCTTTCGGCGTTGTTCATATCCTTTTCTTTTGTTCACATATTTTTCCCATGTTGGAAATTCTTACCTAAGCATATCTTGTTCATTCACCTCTCTCTATCCTTTTCCGGTGCGAAGAAATTATCTCAGAAGATTCATCCTTCCATTCAGGATCCGTTCGACATATTTCGAGATTGTTATTTCTCTCAAGCCATTTATTTCAACCGGTGCAATTCTTATCTCAAGCAGTTGTTCCAACGGTGTTTCTTTTGAGTGGGCCCATAACCCACAGGTCTTTTCCCAGGATCTTACCTGACTCTTCTAATTTTCCCAGAGTTATTCTCTAAGTATTTCAAAGTTTGACGTAAGAATGGATTCCATTAGTCAATTGCCTTCTCCAAGATCGCTTTCAAATTATTTTCATCGTTGACTCAACCTTTCATTTCTTCATTATTCCTGAGTATCTCATAAATTCTTCATGGTGGTTCTCGTCGTCCTTCTCTGCTTGGAAGACCGAAGAAGAGTTTTTCTTAAATCCTTGTTCGTTCTCTCAAAGGTTCGTGGTGCAAGCTTGTTGCCATCCTCATAATTGTTTTCGATTGTGAGAATTCTTTTCATACCTATCCGGAGCATTTCATGAGTTCTTTCCAACTTTAATTCTCCGAAGGCCATCATTTCCGAAGTTTCTTCGTTTTCAACGTTCATCTTTCGTTCTCAAATTTTTCCGGTGCTTCGTTCAAGTATTCTCTAATAAGCTCGTGATCGCTTCATTCTCTCGTATCTAAATTCCCTCAAGTATCTTCATTTGTTTTCTAATTCTTCCCGGCGATTCGTTCTCTTTTCTTCGTTCGTTTTTAATTCTAACGGTGGTTCATTCAAGATTCCTCTTCCTTGTTATCGTATCAATTCATTCGTTCTTTACAAAATTCTACCGGCGGTTCGTTGAAGACTTTCCCAAGTTTGCGTTATATCTCTCTTCAATCTTTTTCAAGAAGAATAAGTGGTATGCCAAATCCATTGCTTGTCATCAATTTAAGTTGATGAAGGATAAGCATAACATAAATCTTATTCTTATTTTTCCTCGAGGTGATTTAGTTATTTCTTCAGGAGTTCGTTCATGATATCAATTTCTCGGTTCTAAGTACTTCATCTTTTCTTCCGGAGTTCCAAGCTCTCTCAATTATCTCGTTGAGAACATTCATCTAAATCATTGCAAAGCTTCATCTTGTTCTTTTGAACCTTTGTTTCTATCATCCTTTTGTTTACCGGAGTTCTTCATGGTGGTTCATCAAAGATTTCTTTCGTTCTCCAAGTGTTCTTCAAGATTCTTGTTGGAGGAGTTCAAGCATTCTTCATATTGCATTCCGAAGTGCTAATCCTTTCTACCTTATCTTTTGAGGTGGTATTATGTCCGTCTTGACAATTTGTCTTCGTGTTTCATGATTCACAGTTGTCAAGAATGAGATATTTTAAACCCATCAACCTCTTCGTTGGAGTTATCTTGGTATAGATTTCACCTAAAGCCTTTCCGAAGGATTGTTGCTAATTGTGGTACTTATCAATGATCCAAGTTTCTCATTCTCTTCTCGATGAAAGGGGTTTTCATCTCTTCGAGACCTCAAGTAATCAATTCTTTCCGTAGTGGCCGGTTGTCACCTCATAATTTGAGATGTTTTCCATAAGCTCACAACAAGCTTATTCTTCAAGTTGTTGATTTTCAAACAACTACGTTCAGTCATTCTTTGTAAGGATGCTTTTCAAATTCAATGGTGAGAGAAATTGTCATTTTCTTCTCCGTTCTTTCTTTCCAACGATCTAACTTCTATTCCTTCGTTTCGGAGGCATTGTGATGTTCCTCTCTTCGACCCGTTATTTCGTTCACCAAGATCATGTTCTTTCCTTGCTTATCTATGTTACCGGAGTGTTGTGTCCACTTTTCAAGTTCTTTTAATCTTATCAAGCTTTGCTTCTCTTTTATACCGAAGTGCTACCCAAATTCTTTTTGTTCTCATTCCTTATCTATCTCATTTCAACCAGATTGGTTTCGAATTCTTGCTTGTTCCTCAAGCAATTCTTCAACTCTTTGCAACCTCTCAAGGTTCTTTGGTTTCACTCGGTTGTCAAAGATGCAACTTTATTTTACCTCTTCCTTTTTCCTCTTCCTCTTCTCATGCTTAGATCTCGGGGCGAGATCTCTTGTAAGTGGGGGAGTGTTGTGACACCCCGAGACCGATTCCTTCCATTATTATTATTATATTGTTTGCCCGGTGTTATTTCTTTTCCATTGCATCATTTCATCATGCCATCATGTCATTAAAATTTTGCAACTTAATAAATAAATTTTATGGATCTTCGATCCATTTAAATCGAGGGAAATTCACATGGTGATTTCTCTTTATAACATATCCTCCCAATATTTTAGAGAGCTATTATGAAATATTCCATTAATTTGGAGTCACCATAACACACTTGCAATTTAAATCCCATGCCTTCTCTGCTTCAAGTTTGTTCTCCAAACTTCGTCGAAAATTCATTTTCCATTTATCGAGGCTCCTCCAAAATTCTCAACATTTTTGGACCTATCTAAACCTTTTCCTAATTCAAACTTATTTGAATCAAATTCAAATATGTTCGAATCCAATCCTTCTAAACAGTTCCAATTGCTTTTTCCTTGGATCAAGCATATTTTTTAGGGTCCAAGGAAATTTTCCCCATGATCAAACCTCACTCCTAACTACTCTTTCTTTTTCTGTCATTTCTCTGTTTTCTTTTATTAAACAGTAAGAGAAATAACAGAGGGAGAGAGAGCCTAGCAGCAAGGTCGGCCCGATCATCTCTGTTGCCCTGCGAGCAGCCCATTTTGGCCTCCACTTAAGCGAACCCTAGCCCGATCCCCATCGCCCTGTCTCCCCCTCGTCTCCTCCACCTCGCACCGCTAGGGGAGAGCTCTGCTCGATCCCCATCTCCCCTCGTTCCCCTCGCCTCCCTCCTGCCGCCGCCAGAGAGAGCGCCTCCTCGAGAGCCCCTCACGCCGCGCCGTCCGGCAGCCACAGCCGATCGGCGACTCGCCTTTTCCCCGCGACCTCCCCTTCTCCTCTGCTCGCCTCCACGGCCGGCCTTGAACGGCGCCGCCCCGCCCGCGACCGTAGGTCGACGCCATGGCCGGCCCCAACCTTCCCTCGCACCGCGCGCTGCTGCTCTGCCTCGTCGCCGTTCGCTGTAGACGCTGCTGTGCCCCGCTGCTGCCGCCCCCAACTCCGGCCCTTCTCGCGCATCCTACGCCGCTGCTCCTATCGGCAAGCCTTCCAGCCGGTGAGCCCGCGCCATGCCGAGCGCCCTTGCCCCCTCCTCCTCGATCCGCAGCAGGAGCCCGCCACCATGGACATGAGTTCCTCCAGTGCCCATGGCTGCTCTGCCACTCGTCGCCCTACTGCTGCCTCCGTGCATCTCCCCTGCCCGTTGACTTTGACGCCAAGACCAGGACCTCTGTGGCCACCTTCATCTTGCTGCACCACGGCCACCAATCCTCAACCTCACGCGAAGTGCCACGACGACCGTGTACCTCTACTGCCGTCTTCTGGAACGCCAAGACCGCATCCGCGGTTATCGCCAAGACCCGAGGCCCCAAGTACCACGGAACCCCAAGTTTGACTACACGGCCTCTTCATCGATCGACCGAGACGTCCCCGAATAGGACCATTTTCGATTCGCCAAGACCAGTACCCGGAACGCCAAGACCCCTTCGTGGATTTCGCCAAGTACCCCGGTACCACTGCCGTGTCAGGAACGCCAAGTTCAACGACGACCCGCGAAGAACATGGATGCACCAAGTTCCTCTTCGAACGTGTACCACTACTTCCACTACCGTCGCAAGAACGTCTACACTACATCGAACCGATTCGTCTCAAAATGCACGCTTCGTAGGTATAACCGTCGAGACGACCCGTGGACGAATGCATATGTTGTATGAAATGCTCGTGTTTGCACCGTCCGCGAATTGTTCCTTGCACGTTCCTTATTTGCCACGCCTCCGACACAAGGGACACCTGGTAACCGGGATCGCCCCACCATCTCTTGCATGTTCCGCACATCCGCACACTTGTTCTTTTGCACCGGTATCTCAACGAGTTACCGGAACCGGAATGTTGCCGTGGCATCATTTCCGTTATCGCCGCCGTGGCACCCATTTCTTTCCGCCATGGCGACAAATGCCTCATATCATAATATATGTCATTGTTTTCATAAAATTGCATCCAACTTAAATATTTCATCGTCATGCATGTTAACAACATTTAAATTGTTGTTTGCTTTAAAATTGCTAAGTGACATGCTAAAATGGTTTATTTCGTAACTAAATAACCGCGGCTCCAAATTAAATAAACTTTATATGTAAATGGGGTAGAAAAACGTGTAGATCATCAGGATGCATGTTAACTTGCTGTTTAACAACTTTAACATTGTGTTTAATCCATTTCAGTACCAAATTCGAAAATTACATATGGGGATTTTCCGGAATTGTTCTTGGTTGTTTCCGGCCTCATTTAAATTGCCCAGATAGGTAGTTTATTTATGCTTCACCTCTTGCCATGTTAACCAACATTTAAACTTGTTGAGTACCTAAACGGGATTGAACAGAATATTTGAATGTGGAGTTTGCTTCACTTAATATGTAGTATTGTTTGGTGCACTCTTGCCATGCCATGCCTATTTAATCCGGACATGCATCATATTTGGTTGTGCATCATGCCATGATTATGTGTTGTGTGTTTACCATATTGTTTGCTTCTTTCCGGTTGTGCTTCTTCTCGATAGTTCCGGTTATGTTGCGAAGTGTGAGGATTCGCTCGACTACGCTTGTTCGACTACTTCATGGATTCGGTCTTCTTCCTAGCAGGATTTCAGGCAAGATGATCATGACCTTGGATATCTTTACTATCGCTATGTTGCGCTTCCTACCACATATATGTCAGCCTCCCATATGCCATGATACAGCCTCTAACCACCCTTACCCAGCAAACCATTGTTGGCTATGTTACCGCTTTGCTCAGCCCCTTTCTTATAGCGTTGCTAGTTGCAGGTGCTCTTGCAGGTTGTTCCATGTTGGGACATGGATATGTTGGGATATCACAATATCTCTTATTTAATTAATGCATCTATATACTTGGTATTGGGTGGAAGGCTCGGCCTTTTGCCTAGTGTTTTGTTCCACTCAAGCCGCCCTAGTTTCCGTAATGCTGGTGTTATGATCCATGTTTAGTGTTCCTAACATGCTCAGGTGAATGGGACCCTCTTGACAGTTCGCTTTGAATAACCGCTTCCAGCAAGGCCCAACATTGGTTTTAACATTTGCCAACATAACCATACTGAACTAAATAATTAATTGGCATAGGGCGTCATGAACCCGAGGATTCTTTTAATTCAACATAATACAGGTGGGCCCGTGCCGATGGTGTTGGTCCGAATCGGGCAGACTGCGGGCCTACCACGAGGAAACTCGAGGATCTGGTTTTACTCGTAGGCTGACCTATCCGGTCGTGGCCTGAGACGAGATACGCGCGGCTACTATCAGGGTGTCGGCACGCCGGGAGGTCTTGCTGGAATTGTGTTACCATTGTCGAAATGTCTTGTGCACCGGGATTCCGAGGATACTTTGGGCTATCTCGAGGTTGAGGTATTTCCACCGCAGCTTGTGTAGGCTTATAATGGGCCAGGTTGGAACACCCCTGCAGGGTTAAATCTTATGCGAAGCCGTGCCCGCGGTGATGTGGCGCTTGGATATTTATAACCTCTGGTTGTAGAGAACTTGACACTAAATCCTAATTAAAATACACCAACCGTGTGCGTAACCGTGATCGTCTCTTTTCGAGGAAGTTCGAGAAGAGAACACGGTGGGGTTATGTTTGACTCATAAGTAGGTGTTCAGGATCACTTAGTGATCATTTGTAGTTTGCGATCGTTGTGTGTAGATGCTCTTCTTATTCTTGTACCCGTAAGTTAGGCACCATATAATGCTTAGTGCTTGCTGCAACCTCACCACCTTACCCTTCCATACCCATTTAAGCTTTGATAGTCTTGCTACCCATGGTTATGGGATTGCTGAGTCCTCGTGGCTCATAGTTTACTACAACAGCAGCTGCAGGTACAGGTAATGCGATGATCTGACGTGAGAGCGATGTTCGTTTGCTTTTGGAGTTCTTCTTCTGCTTCTTCTTCTTCGTCGATCTTGGGATAGGTTCCTGGTCGGCAGCCAGGGCTTGCAGGGTGGATGTCGTTCTTCTTTTCGATTGATTTCATCTGTAGTCGGATGCTGCCCTTCTGTATGATGTTTGTTATGTATTGACGTATTCATGTGATGATTATATGTATTTGTCTGTATCCCCATCTATTATGTATGTGGTATGATGTAATGATATCCATCTTGCAAGCGTCTCCAATATGCGTTTCTACTCTTGGTGGGGCCTCCAAGTTCCTCGAGAATAGGATCACATATTGGGCGTGACACAATACCACTGAGCACTTTGAGCAACAACCTCATCAACAATACCTCATCCCCTTTTAATAGTATTGACTTTTCCTATGGACTCAATGTGATCTTGGATCACTAAAATGAAAATGAAGAGTCTTGTGGATGCCAATCTTGTCCTTAGTATTTTGAGGGGTCCACATCCATTAGTCCTTGCCATGCCAATCATTGATCTTTTCTGAAATATACTAGCAATAAGAATAACACAATGATGTATATGTTGTTATTGATTACCAAAACCACCCGAGGATTAGTTGCACTTTCAATCTCCCCCTTTTTGATAATTGATGACAATGTATAGATCAATGCTTCAACAAGAGATATAATCAATGAAATACATCGTCGCTTTGAGAAGTATGTGATAAGTAAGAGCTCCCCCTAAATTTGTGCATTATTTAAAATTTGCATTTGAATGCAAATGCACAATCGATTAGGATTATGGGCTACTCTTGCATGTCACATACAACTTGGTGGAGCGCTCAAAATGATAAGATTGCATAACAATTAGCACTCATCACCAAACAATCAAGTGAATGATCATACAAGAGCATATATGAGGATATCCAATCAAGCATAGCATAAAAGTACGGTATGATCAAGCACACAATAACGTAGTATCTCATACAAGCATCAAGCAAAAGGAACTCAAAGAGCAAGTATCTCAAGAAATCAAATGAACAAAAAACAAAGCACTCTCTCTCGAAGCCTAATGATGTATACAAATTCTCCCCCTTTGGCAACAAGTACCAAAAAGTTCAAATATGTATAGAGCTAATCGTCTCTCTAGGCTCGATCTCCGGGAGCTCCTGGTGATGAAGTCGTCATGAACATGGGGCAAGTAATCCTCATTTGCATCAATGTACTTCCAGTCCACCCATTTCATGTCACTTACAATTGGCTTCTTGTCAAGCAAAACTGTCTCATAAAAATCTTGCTGCTCTTTGCTATGGAAACTATAGTCAATTGCAGTCCTCCTTCTGATGGAGTAGGGGTCTGATTCCCTCCATGTCTTAAGACCGTTGTCTTTCCTCTTCTTCATATTCTTTGCAATAGGATGAGCATCATTATGTTCAGGCAGTCTGGGCCTTAACTTCATGAGCACTGGGGCTTCTTCATCTTCCTCTGCTTCTCTCTCAGGCACTGGGGCCTTGTTCTTTTCACTGGTAGGAACATCTCTGGTGGTTCTCTTGGGTTTTGCTACTGCAGGCTTAGCCTTGGAAGGAGCAGCTATTCTGATTGCATCTCCCATGAGCTTCTGCTATTTAGGAGGAGGAGGTGATTTTGCTGCTTGCTCTTCCTCATCTGTGGCATCATCTCTTCTGATGGATGTTGGCCTGAAGATCACATGAGCAGTTTGCTTCCTTTCTCTCTTCTTGCCTGCTGTCTTAGGCTTTGACAATATAGGGGCTGTTGAGATCCTTCTGGATTCTCTGAAGTGATGCTTCTCTTGGCAGCTGTGGAGGCAGAAACTTTTCTTGTGACACCTCTCTCTTTCTTAGTGCCATACTCCTTGGCAACAATAGCTGGTTTCTTCTTCTTTGATGTTGCTCCTTTAGCAAAATCTTCATCTTCATCATCTGAATTTCTTTTCCTTCTAGCCCTGGTGGCTGCCTTTGGCAGATCTAGAGAGCTTCTCTCTGCCTCATAGAAACTTCCTGTTGGACTAGAACCTGCACTCAGCTCAACTTCTTGTTCTGACCTGTTCTGGCTGTCACTTGCCTCTGACATGCTGACACTGACCCTATGAATAGGTTTAGATGAGGCAGAGTGGATGAGTATCACAAGATGTAGCTATTTTTGAAAACAATTTGAATCCAAACTTCAGTTTTAGGTTTTCACAGAAAGTATTTCGGAGTCACCGATTTGATAGTCTCGGTAGTACCGAAAGCAGCAACAGAGACTTGGTCACACTGTTTCAGTTAGATCGATGTGTGTCCCGGTCTCTCCAAAGCGCTAGGGTTCTACTGAAACCTTAGTTTCGGTTTCACCGACCAAAACATCTCGGTGGCACCGAGGGGAACTTAGTGCAATGGCCATAGGCCAAATCGGTGAACCCGATCCTTTCAATCCGGTCAATCCGAGATAAAATCTGAGAAACCCTAACCCTAAAGTTCAAAATCAATCTAGTGCTAGGAATTGCAATGGATAATGAATTTCAATCTATGGCATGATCTAGGCAATCCATCCATGCATTGAATCGGAATTTAGAACACGGAGGGGGTCGAATCTCACCCTAACTTGGTGGAGATCCTCTACGGTGGCAATGGCGAAGGAGAATGCCGTTGACGGCGACGGAATCCGGTAGCGAGGGCACGCTGGAGATGAAGGCGACGATCCGGAGACCTGGGCGATGGCAGCAATGGGGTGCAGGAACGTGACGATTGAAGAAATTTTCAACGTACGGGCCGCGGACATATATATACCCATGTGCTGTCGGTGAGACTGAGCAAAATCAATCGGTGGCACCGAAGTGAATAACTGCTGTGAGCACATCGCTTTGGTGAAATCGAGAGTTTTAAATCGGTCTCTCCGAGATTGAAAATCAGATCAGTCCAAGTGATTTCGGTGAGACCGGATGCTTGTGAATTGGTCTGTCCGAAAAACACTTAGAAGGTTTTGGAGGTCAGCCTGATCGAGATCGGTGGCTCCGAGTGCTCCTCACCCGGAGGGTCCCAAAATGAGCTTGTTCAAATTTTGTGATATAGCAAGAAAGAATTTAGACAAGTTGAGATAGATAGCAAGAGAGAGTGCTTAGGCATTCTTGTACATCCACTTGGCCAAATAAAACCAAATCAATCAAACTACAAATGGATGTCCTGGAATGAGAAATATGGATAGCAACAAGCTCACACAATAAGATAGCAAATGAAATATGTGTCAAACATGCACAACCAATTCTAGCAACTATCAAGCAATGGGTGATGACATAGTCATCTATATATGAGTATATTGACTTAGGAGCCAAATGAGAACATTTGATCATAACTCATACTCATCGTTTAAGCACAAGTGGGGTTACCACTTTTATATAAAGCATTAATGTGTTCACACCATTAGAGTTGCTTTAACTCAAGACTTAGAGTAAAGATCCCACTAGATGTGATATCCCCCCAAGGATGGATGAACTAACCTTGGGTTTTGTCGATGATGACTTCATGTAGATGTTGTAGATGTGGATGCTCAATGTTGATGTAGTCCATCAAGAGTTGGGAGCAATCCTTTGGAGTTTTGTGCTTTCAATACCTACATGGGTTAGTCCCACACAAGGAACATATATAGATATCCATAGACATAGAGTGAAAAGCACATATGAAGATGTCCATGAATGCATTGAATACCTTGTCCCTTGCCTTACCAACAAGAGGGTTTGTGACTCCATGAACTAGTGCAAGATGTTGAAGTTGGTTGCACAAGTTCTTGCCATAAATGAATGTGAGTGAAGTTTGTTGGCGGATTCACCCTCAAGAACTATCTAGTTCTTCTTCTTTGGGACCCACATCAACTTGATGGGAATCCTTGGAGTTGTAGTAGCACTTGATGAAGTAGAACTTGATGAGGCCTTTGGAACCCACTTGACCAAACCTTGAGGTGGTCCTTCAAATGAGTCAATCTCTTCTTGAAGCTTGTCCTTGCCTTTTAGCTTGTGGTCTTGAGGTGAAAGATCATCTTGAGCTTGTGTCCCCGTGAAAGAAGTAGGATCATACTTCTCTTATTGAGGAATAAACTTCGTCTAGGGGTATTGATCTTCCTCCCACACAACTCCATTGGCATTGAACTTTCGTTCAAAACCAATACCTTGGTTCTTCCGGTGCCTTCCTTGCTTGCGCACAATTTCCTCAAATTGCTTAGTTCCGGCAAGGCTCTTGTAGACACCCTTTTCTATGATTCCTTTCAATAAATCATTTTTTGCTCAAGTGTAACTTGGCTAAGAGAATCATTAATGGAATCAATAGAACTACTAGAAGCAACAACATTGGATTGGGCATTGTTGTTGTTACTACTAGAGGTAGAACTCTTTTTACCCTTGTTACTAGTTTTCTTAGATTTAATTTGGGGCATAAAGGTAGACAAGAGTAAATGTTTGGCAAGATATGAAAAACTCTTCCTTCGAAGATCATCATTGATAGCTTTAAGAAACTCATGCTCTTGCTCTAAATTTAGCTTCTCGAAGCGTAGCTTCTCATGAGATCTTAGAAGCTCTCTATGATCCTCTTGAGTTGTTTCATGAGCTAACTTAAGAGTATTTAATTCTTTAGTTAGACGCTCAATCTCCTTCATAGCATTGTCATTCGTTTCCTCTAGACTATGATTACTAGCATTTTCATTGGAGCTCACATTACTAGCCTTATCAACAAGTAAATCATCATCACCAAGCAAATCATCCTCATCACTATTAAAGTCAAAGTATTTGGGGTGTGATACCTTGGGGCCTTTTGCCATGAAGCATCTTCCAACCTTCATTTGGTGAATCAAATAGATCATAGGAGTTGGAGGATACGAGAGCAAGTCCAGCAACACCTTCATCTTGACCATAGTCGGAGTCGGAGTGATAGCTTCTCTCAGAGTGGTTGTCGGAGTCAGAGCTGGAAATCCATTCACCAACATGAGCTTGATGTCTTCTTCTAGTGTAGCTCTTGCATGACTTGTCCTTCCATTCCGAATCCTTGCTTCTTCGAGAGGATCTTCGTTCATAACGCTCATCCTTACTCCTTCTCTCCTTGTGAGGTGATTCATCTCTTCTATGTCTTCCTCTTGGTGATTCATCTCTTTTCTTGTGAGGTGCCGTACGCTCATTGGAATAGTTTCCGGGTCTTCCACAATTATAGCAATTTCGGTCATGACTTGATGATCTTCTCTCATAATGTCTTGAGCTTGAGCTTCTTTCTTTTCCATTGTTCTTGTAAAAATTGTTGAACCTTTTCACCATCAGGTTTATCTCTTCATTGGATACTAGCTTGTCGCTTGAATTTGTGGGAGCATCGGTTGAGGCTTTGTAAGCACCACTTGATTATTTGTGTAGCTCCTCTTTGTCCTTGAGTGACATCTCATGAGCAAAAATCCTTCCAATGACCTTTGTGGGCTTGAGATCTTCGTAATTGGGCATCATTTGGATCAATGTGCATACGGTATCATATTTTCCATCCAAGGCTCTAAGGATCTTCTTGATAATGAATTTGTCGGTCGTCTCTTCACTTCCTAAGCTGGCAATCTCATTTGTGATGAGAGCAAGCCTAGAATACATTTCAATGACTCCTTCACCATCCTTCATCTTGAACTTGTCAAGTTGACTTTGAAGCACATCCAAATTGGATTCCTTGACGGACTCGGTACCGTCGTGCATATCAACCAAAGTATCCCAAATTTCCTTTGCATTCTCAAGGCAGCTGATCTTGTAGAACTCCTCGGGACACAAACCGTTGAAGAGGATGTCACACGCTTGAGCATTGTATTGCAACATCTTCAATTCTTCCGCGGTTGCTTCACGATCTGGTTCCTTACCATCCTCAAAGAATTCACCTTGCAAGCCAACACGAACAACAACCCAAATGGCGGGGTTATGACCAAGAATATGCATTTTCATCTTATGCTTCCAACTAGCAAAGTTTGTACCATCAAAATATGGACCTCTACGGTGATAGTTACCCCCCTCACTAGACGCCATACTCTCCTAGGTTGTCAAACCAATGCAATGGAGACCAATGCTCTGATACCACTTGTAGGATAGAAAGTATGTCTAGAGGGGGGGAGATTAGACTACTTGACCAAATAAAATCTATCCTTTTCCCAATTTTAGTTGTGGGCAGATTTTTGCAAGTACACAAAGTCAAGTAACACCCTACACATGCAAATCTAAGAGTGTAGCAGCGGAAAGTAAAACATTGCACATGTAAGTAAAGGAGGGGATTGGAGATTTCAAACGCAATGAAGACACGATGATTTTTGGCGTGGTTCCGATATGTGGTGCTATCGTACGTCCACGTTGATGGAGGCTTCAACCCACGGAGGGTAATGGTTGCGCGAGTCCACAGAGGGCTCCACCCACGAAGGGTCCACGAAGAAGCAACCTTGCCTATTCCACCATGGCTTCCGTCCACGAAGGACTAGCCTCACTCGGGTAGATCTTCACGAAGTTGGCGATCTCCTTGCCCTTACAAACTCCTTGGTTCAACTCCACATGATCTTGGAGGCTCCCAAGTGACACCTAATCAATCTAGGAGACACCACTCTCCAAAAGGTAACAAATGGTGTGTTGATGATGAACTCCCTACTCTTGTGCTTCAAATAATAGTCTCCCCAACACTCAAACAGTTCCTCATAGATTTGGATTTGGTGGAAGAAAGATTTGAGTGGAAAGCAACTTGGGAAAGGCTAGAAATCAAGGTTCAAATGGTTGGATTGGAATATCTTGATCTCAACACATGACTAGGTGGTTCTCTCTCAGAAAATGTATGGTGGAAGTGTAGCCACGTTCTGATGGCTCTCTTACTTGGTAAGAGGGTGGTGGAGGGGTATATATAGCCTTCACCTAAAATCCAACCGTTATAAGTCTTTGACCCAACTCGGCGACACCGACATGAAATCTCGGTGAGACCGACTAGTGTAAAAGACATGAACATTAGGCTTTTCGGTGGGACCGATCAAAAACATCTCGGTGGGACCGGAGTGCAATGGCTAGGGCAAGACCAGGTTTCGGTGAGACCGAAAATTTCATCACGGAAATTCCGAAGTGAAGTTGCAACATTACGGCAACTTGGTCAAGCTGTCTTGGTGGGATCGAGAACCATTTCGGTTACACCGAAGTGTTAGGGTTTTGGCTGTGGCAGTGAAATGATCATCTTGGTGAGTCCGAAGTAGATGTTATCGGTTGGACCAAAATGATGAAGTAGGGTTTTGGATAGATGTGTTTTGGGAAAGTGAGTGAGGGTTTTGGAGCAATACCACTGAGCACTTTGAGCAACAACCTCATCAACAATACCTCATCCCCTTTTAACAGTATTGGCCTTTCCTATGGACTCAATGTGATCTTGGATCACTAAAGTGAAAATGAAGAGTCTTGTGGATGCCAATCTTGTCCTTAGTATTTTGAGGGGTCCACATCCATTAGTCCTTGCCATGCCAATCATTGATCTTTTCTAAAATATACTAGCAATAAGAATTAGAACAATGATGTATATGTTGTTATTGATTACCAAAAGCACCCGGGGATTAGTTGCACTTTCAGGGGTTCACCGGGGTCTCCTCCTCCTCTTGCCCCGGCGGCACACTCTGCAGGCTCGTCACGCCCATGGTGGGAGCTTCGCGCACCAGCAAGCGCTGAGGGCTGGCCGAGGCGCCGTCGGTAGCTGCAGCCTCCTTGGTGGGGGAGTTGATGCCTCAGCTTCCTCCATCGCTGCGTCCCCTCCTGCAGCGGGCGCCTCGGGAGGCGCGGCCCCTCCTCCGGAGGCCGCCTCCTGAGGCTCGTCTTCCTTGGCCTCAGGAGCAGCGTCCACGCGCGGCTCCGGAGGAGCCACCTGCTCTTCCTCCGCCTCCTCGCGCCCCGTTTCAGCTTTGGGGAAGCGGGAGGCCTCCGCACGCTCTTCAGTGCCTGCGGTAGGCGTCGGGGCCCCTTCGAGATAGGGGTCTTCGGCTTCTTCTTCTTCATGGGCCTCCTGCGTGAGCAAGGGTTCAGCCCCAGACCTTGGGAGGAAGAAGAGAAAACACAAAGGAAAGAGAGCAGGCGCAGTGACTTACTCGTCGTTGGGGACCTATTTCCTCTTCTTCAGTATCGGCAGCGGCCGGTTACCGCTGCCGCTCTCACGCGGCTCCCTTGCGTCGCCCCCGGAGGATGTGCTGTGAGGCTCAGTAGCCCCAACCTGGGCGTTGTCCTTCTCGGCGGGGGGCTCAGTGGCCCCGTCGTCTGGGCCGGTCTTCTCCGCAGGGGGCTCGGTGACCCCGCTGCTGGCGTCAGTCTTCTCCATGCACGGCTCGTCAGCCGTCGCGCTGGTGCTCCCTTCACCTCCTGCGCCTGCGGGCTAGGAGGGCGCAACCCAGAATTGGGTGCCGTCATTGTCATCGTCGTCCTCGAGATCGCAGGTGAGCTGGCGGCGGCTTCACAGGGTCAGCCCGCCATCGCTCCCCTCCACGGCACTTGCCGAGACTCGGCATCGCCGCGGTCACCCAAGCCGGGGACCACCACGAGCGAGTTCTTGCGAGGCCCCTTGAAGCCCTCCGGCACCAGGCCCCACTGGTCGAAGATCTCCATCTACGTGACCTGCTCCTCCCTTTCCTGATAGCTGTACAATGGGAGCGCAACCTGGGGCGGATCCTTCGCGCTGCCACCGACAAAGATCTGGATGATCTCCTCCAACACCTCCAGCGTCAAATTGTCGACACTCAGCCTCATGCGGTCCTTCGAGCCGGTAATCTCCCACACCGGATGCGAGCGCCTCTGGAGAGGCGCGATGCGTCACCGCTGGAACTCCTTCACGACCATCGCCCCCGTGAGCCCAGCATCCTTCAGCTCGGCCATCCGCCCCCACACGGGCGCCAGCCTCAGGTCGGTAAGATTTTTGTGCTCCTAGCCGGAGCTCTTCGTGGCGGGGTCCGTTGGGATCATCAGCAGCGGGCTATGTTGGCACGCGTCCACATTGACCCAGCGCTGCCTATAGCCCTCCACCTTGTAGGATCGAAAGTATGTCTAGAGGGGGGGTGATTAGACTACTCGACCAAATAAAAATCTATCATTTTCCCAATTTTAGTTGTGGGCAAATTTTAGCAAGTATAGCAATTCAAGCAACACCCTACACATGCAATTCTAAGAGTGTAGCAGTGCAAGGTAAGACATTGCACATGCAAGTAAAGGAAGGGGTTTGGAGAAGGCAAACGCAAGGTAGACACGGTGATTTTGGCGTGGTTCCGATAGGTCGTGCTATCGTACGTCCACGTTGATGGAGACTTCAACCCACGAAGGGTAACGGCTGCGCGAGTCCATGGAGGGCTCCACCCACGAAGTGTCCATGAAGAAGCAACCTTGTCTATCCCACCATGGCCATCACCCACGAAGGACTTGCCTCACTCGGGTAGATCTTCACGAAGTAGGTGATCTCCTTGCCCTTACAAACTTCTTGGTTGAACTCCACATCATGTCAGAGGCTCCCAAGCGGCACTGTAGCAGACCTAGGTGCCCTAGGCACTGTCTGGAACCTGTCAGTCATCGGTCTATCATCTCCACTGCCATCATTATCTCTGAGCTTCTCTTCAATAGTCTGTACCTCAGTGATCTTCACATCAAGATCATGTATCTTAGTCTCAACTATCCGCTCTAAGCTCTCCTGATTCTTGGTGAGGTTGGCCAAACTCTGTTCAATCCTCAAGGTTGCTTCCAGCAGATGTGTCATTTGATCATTCTTTGTCTTGAGGTGAGCAAATGGATTACTGGGACCAGATGCCTCCTTGGTTGCTTTAGCTGCCTCAGCTGCCCGGATCCTTTCCTGTGCCTCAACTGAAGTAGGATGAGAAGAATTCATCACCACTACATTGTCTTTGAATTCTGGGAACAGTGGGAGATGCTCACGGTCTAGAAGATAAGTGCTCGTTCCAACCTTGGAGTTGATGAGCATCTGAATGTGTGGAGCATACCCACAAGATCTCTTTTGAACAACAGCTGTCCTCTTGATGGTTTCAACAATCACGCTCATCACCTTGAACTTCTGAGGTGTATCAAAGAGGTGCAGCAAGTTGATGGAGTGGCCACGTATCATCTTGTCATCTCCAGACTTGGGCAAAAGAGTGTACCTCAAGATTGTATTGGTGGTGGCCAAACCAGGTAGCAAATGCTTCACTGATCCATGTTTGTGTGTCTCAATGTCTTTCTCTGGAATTGCCTTGTACATGTTAGCCATGGAATTGTGGTCCATCTTGAGCTTGGCATATACATCAATATCTCTCTCGTCTTCCTTGGGAGCACCAAGAAGAGCAGCCCACTCAGAGATGGTTGACTGGTACCTCGATCCCTCAGTCATCCACACAATTCTACCATCTGGATAAAAATGAGTTGTAGAATAGAATTGCATGATCATCTCATCATTCCATTTGGTAAGCTTCTGTCCAACGAAAGCATCAACACCAGCTAATCTAAAGCTCTCATGAACATGGGGGAAGTAGTCTTCATTAGCATCGATATATTTCCAGTCCACCCACTTCATATCACTAACTATTGGCTTCTTGTCAAGCAGCACAGTCTCATAGAAATCCTGTTGCTCTCAGGTGTGGAAATGGTAATCACATGCTGTCCTCCTCCTAATAGCATAGGGATCTGTCAATCTCCACTGACGTAGTCCTTTGTCCTTTCTGAGTATCATGTTCTCGGCTACTAGGTGTGCATTGCCATGATCTGGAATCTTGGGCTTCAATTTCCTGAGCACTAGTGGCTCATCATCAACATCAGCTTCAGGCACTGGGGCCTTGTTCTTCTCAGCAGCAGAAATGTTTCTTGTTGACCTCTTGGGTGCTGGAGCTTTGGGCTTAGACTTGGTGGGGGCAGCAGACTTCATAGCATCAGACATGAGCTTCTGAGTCTTGGCAGGAGGTGCATCAGCTGCTTGTTCCTCCTCCTCCTCCTCTTCTTCAGCTGGATCATTACCTATGGAGGGTTTGCCAATAACCTGAGCAGTAGTCTTCCTGAGCCTCTTCTTCTTTTTACCTGCAGCTGCTATCTCTGTATCACTTGGCTCCTTAAGTGTAAATGTCATGGTCTTCTTTGGAACTTTCTTCAGATCAGTTTTGTCCTTGGCAGAAGGTTTTGTTCTAGCAGTTGTGCCATATTCCTTAGCAAGCACTTTCTTCTTCTTTGATGTGGCCGCTCTAGCCACAAAATCCTCATTCTCATCATCTGAGGTTCTCTTCTTCCTTGTCCTTGTAGCAGCTTTGGGAAGATCTGGAGAACTTCTCTCTCCCTCATAAACACTTTCCTCAGGACTTGATCCTTCACTGAGATCTGTACGCTGTTCTGACAAATTCTGGCTGTCAGTGGCATCTGACATCTTGAAGACTAACCCTGTGAATAGATGGGTATGGGTAGAGTAGATGAGTTATCACAAAAAGCAGATTGTTTTGATGAAAATTGAGTTCAAATCTTAGTTTCAAGTTTTCATAGAAGGCATTTCAGATGGGCCGAGTTGATCATCTCGGTGATACCGAAGCACTCAATAGAAACCTGGCACACCATTTCGGTTAGACCGAAATTGTGGCTCGGTGTCTCCAATATGCTAGGGTTTCACAAAGACTTTACTTTCGGTCTCACCGATTCTTACAACTCGGTGGCACCGAGATGTACTAGTGCATTGGCCTGAGGCCAAATCGATGACTCCGAAAATCTCAAATCGGTCGGTCCGAGATGTGTTCGGCGGAAACTTAAACCTAATTTTTTTGCTCGAATCTAATCTATGGAATTTGTTCGTGGAACATGCATTGCAATCTGTGGCAAGAATAATGGCAATCCATCCGTGCATTGAATCGGAAAGAGGAACACGGAGGGGGTCGAATCTCACCCTAACTTGGCGGAGATTCTCTACGGCGGCAACATCGGAGTAGATTTCCGTTGACGACGGCGGAGTCCAACGGCGAGGGCGCGCTAGACGCAACGACGAAGTCCGGAGATGGGGCAAAGGCAGCAGAGGGGGTGCGGGAGTCATGACGTTTGAGAAATTTCAACCGTACCGGTCCGCGGAGTATATATACCCAACTGCTGTCGGTGGCTCCGAGTTAATCAACTCGGTGGCACCGATATGTGTAGCTGCTAGCAGTATAGCACATCAGTGGTGCCAAAATGGTTCAACTCGGTGACATCGAGAAGGAGAAACAGATCAATCTATATGATTTTGGTTGGACTGAGTGTGAGTGAATTGGTTCGGCCGAAATCATGTAGAAGGTTTTGGAGGTTCGGTCCTTCTCAGATCGGTGGCTCTGAGTGCGCCTCACCCGGAGGGTCTGAAAATGACTTGTTCAATTTTTGTGATATAGCAAGAATAGAGTTTGAGACAAGAAAGCATAGATATCTAAAGATGGTTCTTAGGCATTCTTGTACATCCACTTGGCCAGAAAAACAAATCACCCAAAACAACAAATGGATGTCCTCGGATGAAGAAAACATGCAAACCAACATGCTCACACAATAAGATAGCAAATGAAATATGTGTCAAACATGCACAATCAATTCTAGCATCTATCAAGCAATGGGCGATGACATAGTCATCTATATATGAGTATGTTGACTTAGGAGTCAAATGAGAATATTTGATCATAGGTCATACTCATCGTTTAAGCACAAGTGGGGTTACCACTTTTACATAAAGCATTGATGTGTTCACACCTTTAGAGTTGCTTTAGCTCAAGTCTTAGAGCAAAGCTCCCCCTAGATGTGATATCCCCCCAAAGAGGGATGAACTAACCATGGGTTTTGTCGATGATGACTTCATGTAGATGTTGAAGATGTGGATGCTCAATGTTGATGTAGACCATCAAGAGTTGGGAGCAATCCTTTGGAGTTTTGTGCTTTCAATACCTACATAGGTTAGTCCCACACAAGGAACATACAAGAATATCCATAGACATAGAGTGAAAAGCACATATGAAGATGTCCATGAATGCATTGACTACCTTGTCCCTTGCCCTACCAACAATAGGGTTTGTTACTCCACGAACTAGTGCAAGATGTTGAAGTTGGTTGCACAAGCTCTTGCCATAAATGAATATGAGTGAAGTTTGTTGGCGGAGTCACCCTTAAGAACTCTCTAGCTCTTGTTCTTTGGGACCCACATCAACTTGATGGGAATCCTTGGAGTTGTTGTAGCACTTGATGATGTAGAACTTGATGAAGTCTTGGGAACCTACTTGACCAAGGCTTGAGGTGCTTCTTCAAATGAGTCAATCTCCTCTTGAAGCTTGTCCTTGCCTTTTAGCTTGTGGTCTTGTGGTGGAAGATCATCTTGAGCTTGTGTTCCCTTAAAGGAAGTAGGATCATACTTCTCTTGTTGAGGAACAAACTTCGTCTTGGGATATTGATCTTCTTCCCACTAAATTGCATTGGCATTGAACTTTCGTTCAAAACCAATACCGTGGTTCTTTCTGTGCCTTCCTTGCTTGCATACAATTTCCTCAAATTGCTTACTCCCGACAAGGCTCTTGTAGACACCTTTTTCTATAATTCCTTTCAATAGATTGTTTTCTTGCTCAAGTGTAACTTGGCTAAGAGAATCATTAGTGGAATCAATAGAACTACTAGAAGTAACAACATTGGATGTAGCATTGTTATTGTTACTACTAGAGGTAGAACCCTTTTTACCCTTGTTGCTACTTTGCTTAGATTTACCTTGTGGCACAAAGGTAGACAAGAGTAAACGTTTGGCAAGATATGAAGAACTCTTCTTTCGAAGATCATCATTGATAGCTTTAAGAAACTCATGCTCTTGCTCTAAATTTAGCTTCTCAAAGCGTAGCTTCTCCTGAGTTCTTAGAAGTTCTCTATGATTCTCTTGAGTTGTTTCATGAGCTAACTTAAGAGCATTTAGTTCTTTAGTTAGACGCTCAATCTCCTTCATAACATTGTCATTCGTTTCCTCTTGACTATCATGATTGCTAGCATTTTCATTGTAGCTCACATCACTAGCCTTATCAACAAGTAAATCATCATCACCAAACAAATCATCCTCATCACTATTGAAGTCAAAATATTCGGGGTGTGATACATTGGGGCCTTTTGCCATGAAGCATCTTCCAATTCCTTCATTTGGTGAATCAAATAGATCATAGGAGTTGGATGACACAAGAGCAAGTCCGGCAACACCTTCATCTTGACTATAGTCGGAGTTGGAGTGATAGCTTCCCTCGGAGTGGTTGTCAGAGTCGGAGCCGGAAATCCATTCACCAACATGAGATTGATGTCTTCTTCTTGTGTAGCTCTAGGATGACTTGTCCTTCCGTTCCGAATCCTTGCTTCTTAGAGAGGGTCTTCGTTCATAACGATCATTTGTACTCCTTCTCTCCTTATGAGGTGATTCATCTCTTCTATATCTTCCTCTTGGTGATTCATCTCTTTTCTTGTGAGGTGCCGTACACTCATTGGAATAGTGTCTGGGTTTTCCACAATTGTAACAATTTTGGTCACGACTTGATGATCTTCTCTCATAGTATCTTGAGCTAGAGCTTCTTTCTTTTCCTTTGTTCTTGTAAAACTTGTTAAATCTTTTCACCATTAGGCTTATCTCTTCATTGGATACTAGCTTGTCACTTGAAGTTGTGGGAGCATCGGTTGAGGCTTTGTAAGCACCACTTGATTTGTTGTGTAGCTCCTCTTTGTCCTTGAGTGACATTTCATGAGCAACAATCCTTCCAATGACTTCCGTGGGCTTGAGATCTTTGTAATTTGGCATCATTTGGATCAATGTGCACACGGTATCATATTTTCCATCCAAAGCTCTAAGGATCTTCTTGATAATGAATTTGTCGGTCATCTCTTCACTTCCTAAGCCGGCAATCTCATTTGTGATGAGAGCAAGCCTAGAGTACATTTCAGTGACTCCTTCACCATCCTTCATCTTGAACTTGTCAAGTTGACTTTGAAGCACATCCAACTTAGATTCCTTGACGGACTCGGTACCCTCATGCATATCAACCAAAGTATCCCAAATTTCCTTTGCATTCTCTAGGCGGCTGATCTTGTTGAATTCCTCAGGGCACAAACCGTTGAAGAGAATGTCACAAGCTTGAGCATTGTATTGCAACATCTTTGATTCTTTCGCGGTTGCTTCACGATCCGGTTCCTTGCCATCCTCAAAGAATTCACCTTGCAAGCCAACACGAACAACAGCCCAAACGGCGGGGTTATGACCAAGAATATGCATTTTCATCTTATGTTTCCAACTAGCAAAGTTTGTACCATCAAAATATGGACCTCTACGGTGATAATTACCCTCACTAGACGCCATACTCTCCTAGGTTGTGAAACCAAGGCTATGAACACCAAAGCAATGGAAACCAAGGCTAACAGAGACCAAAGCTCTGATACCACTTGTAGGATCGAAAGTATGTCTAGAGAGGGGGTGATTAGACTACTTGACCAAATAAAAATTTATCATTTTCCCAATTTTAGTTGTGGGCAGATTTTAGCAAGTATAGCAAGTCAAGCAACACCCTACACATGCAATTCTAAGAGTGTAGCAGCGGAAGGTAAGACATTGCACATGCAAGTAAAGGAAGGGGTTTGGAGAAGGCAAACGCAATGTAGACACGGTGATTTTGGCGTGGTTCCGATAGGTGGTGCTATCGTACGTCCATGTTGATGGAGACTTCAGCCCACGAAGGGTAACAGCTGCGCGAGTCCACGGAGGGCTCCACCCACGAAG
The DNA here is from genome assembly GCA_039707655.1 of Elymus sibiricus. Taxonomy (NCBI): domain Eukaryota; kingdom Viridiplantae; phylum Streptophyta; class Magnoliopsida; order Poales; family Poaceae; genus Elymus; species Elymus sibiricus. The sequence continues at coordinate 224,568,317 of CM077670.1, read as the reverse complement.
GGTCCACGAAGAAGCAACATTGTCTATCCCACCATGGCCATCGCCCACGAAGGACTTGCCTCACTCGGGTAGATCTTCACGAAGTAGGCGATCTCCTTGCCCTTACAAACTTCTTGGTTCAACTCCACATCATGTCGGAGGCTCCCAAGCGACACCTAACCAATCTAGGAGACACCACTCTCCAAAAGGTAATAGACGGTGTGTTGATGATGAACTCCTTGCTCTTGTGCTTCAAATGATAATCTCCCCAACACTCAAACAACTCTTCACAGATTTGGCTATGGTGGAAGAAGGATTTGAGTGGAAAGCAACTTGGGAAAGGCTAGAAATCAAGGTTCAAATGGTTGGATTGGAATGTCTTGATCTCAACACATGAGTCGGTGGTTCTCTCTCAGAAAATGTATGGTGGAAGTGTAGGCACGTTCTGATGGCTCTCTTCAATGAGGAAAAAGGGGTGGAGGGGTATATATAGCCTCCACACAAAATCCAACCGTTACATACTTTTGACCCAACTCGGTGGCACCGATCAGAAATCTCGGTAGCACCGATCTGTTCAAAAGATATGAACGTTAGGAATCTCGGTGGGACCGACTGGAACAACTCGGATAGACCGATGTGCAATGGTTAGGGCAAACCTCGTCTCGGTGGCACCGATTTCCTCAACTCGGTAGGACCGAAGTGAAGAAATAAGGCAACAGAAAGTTGGCAAGCCATCTCGGTGAGACCGATTGCAAAACTTGGTGGGACCGAAATAATTGCAAACGATTACAGAGAGTTGGAAGTGGCTAATTCTGGATTAACTTGGTGGGTCCGGATAGGAATGATTTGGTGGGACCGAGTTGGATATTTGGGTTTTGGACAAATTTGAATAGAGAAAGTGGCTGAGGGTTTTGGAGCAATATCACTAAGCACTTGAGCAAATAGATCATTATGCAACACCTCATCCCCTTTTAATAGTATTGGCTTTCATATGGACTCAATGTGATCTTGGATCACTTAACCAAAAATGAAGAGTCTTGAGCTTTTGCCAATTCATGTCCTTAGCATTTTGGGAGGTCCACATCTCTAGTCCATGCCATGCCAATCATTGAACTTCCCGAAAACTTTCACTTGAATGGATATTAGTTCAATGACATATATGTTGTTATGAATTACCAAAACCACCCGGGGAGCAAATGTGCTTTCACACCTTCCTTGAAATCTTCAGGTTGATGGTGTCGTCCTTCATCCCCTTGATGCTGAGGAACGAAGTGCACGCCGAGCGATGGTTCGCCGCAGTCAGCTGCAGGCTGAAGAAGTGGCGAAGAGCGCCACCGAGGGCATCACGCCCACGAAGGCCTCACGGAAGAAGGCGAAGGTGGAAAGGAGGAGGACGGAGTTTGGCTGGAGGTGGAGCGCGTGGATCCGATAGTGCGAGAGAATGGCGTTGAAGAAGTCGGAGAACGGCGGCACCAAGCCGGCGTAGATGTTGTGGAGGAAGAGGGGGAAGGTCGTCGCCAGCAGCTCACGCGGCGGGCGCGAGCCCAGTCAGATCTGCATCGCCTTCCACTCGTTGGTGGCGGCGGCGGTCATCGGAATCACCTTGTCCAACCCCTCTCTGTTGGCGATGTTGGAGCGCGACAGAGCCGGCTCCAAGGCCGGCGCGGTCGGGGCCACGGCCGCCACCCTACCCTTCTTTCCAGTAGGCGCCATTGGTGTGTGAGGAAGCTTTGGAGGCGGGAGGAGGAAGCGGATGCAAGGAGATGGGCGCTAGGAGGCGGGGAGGAGCGGATGAAGGCAATGCTGATTCTACGCCATGCGCGAGCCAGTTTTATGGCAGGACGGATGGTTACCAAGGCGTAGTGGGGAAGCGGGGGCATCCCCCGTCCTATCGTGCGCCTCGCATCCCAGCCTGGGCCCCGCAGTCGGTTAGGGCCAGCGCCATTTCATCCCCAACGGATGAGAACGTGTGCTCCACGGGCCCGAGGGCTACTGTCGGGCCAGTGGGAACCAGGGTACCACGACCAGTCTGCCTGCGGCCCAGGAAGCAATGCCTGGCGAAGGCCCAAGAGGCGGCCCGGCCACGGGCACCGCGAAGCAAGACACCTCGCGAGGCGCCAGCCTCACGAGGACCCCCCCCCCCCCCCGCAAGGAGCGGACCGCCAAGACTTAGCAGCAGCAGCAGGAAGCCTCGCGAGGCCCCCTCGTGAGGCAGCCTCCCGAAGCCACCAGTGCCGGGTGCCGCTTGGCGCTGGCCGCGGGATCACGTGCTCCCCACGTGGGTGACGCACCCCCACAAGACGACGACAGTGACAGGAGCCGTACCAGCAGGCGCGGACAGGGAGGATTTCCTCTTTGGTGCTAAGGGGGCAGCGCCAGCTGCCCACCCCCAAAGCAAGTCCCAAATCCTGCCCGTTTGGTGTATAAAGACCAGGACGATAAGGTGCGCATGGCGGAGGTCATCACCGAGCCCACCGGCGCGTCATGGATAACACCTTTGCAGGCGGAGACCGCCTTTTGTCAGGATAAGCCTGGGCGCCTGTTCCCTTTCAAACTGCCATTGTGTGTGGCTACCCTTACCGCCAACATTTTTGGGGGAAGAGGACCAAGGTGGCTATAAAAGGGGCAGTGCTGCCACCATAGAGAGGGATCGATTCCACCTTCTCCTAACTTGTACTCTTGTACTCACTAGAGCAATCCAAACCACAAGCAGGAGTAGGGTTTTACACTACAGGGTGGCCCGAACCTAGGTAGCTGCTGTGTCCCCTGTCGTGCCTTGTGCGTAGTGTGCTCTCGCCGTAGCCTCGCCGTGGTCATTGTCTAGCCGGTAGGAATGAGCATGCCCCCAGTGTTTGAACCAGGGTCCCCGAAGCCCCGATTCCGACAATGATCGCTCCTTGGAAACCAGAGCATCTCACAAGAAGGATCATAGTTTCCAAAAGGGGACGTGGCAATTCGAACTCCAATCGGCGGTGGCTTCGTCGTTTTGCCTGAAAAAAATTCCACGGTACGCAATCACCATTATACAATAGGTTTGATTTTCTGGTGCATTTCAAGGCTCGTTTGCTATATTTAAGCCATTTTTGCATTTACCATGCATTTAGTGCATATAAATCAAATCCCAACCGCAACTACATGTAGGTGTTGGCAAAGAAGGTCTAAAAACTCATTTGTGTGTTGCTTTGTATGTTTTCATTCATTGTCCAAGGAATGGGAAGAATTTTCAAACATTTCATCTATGAGATGCGGCCACCGGTGTAGGGCTTGTTGGTATTTTAATTACAGGGAATGCAGATGGAGTCTAAAAATCACGAAAATCGGTGTGCCATCATGCCATGATCTCAAGACCCCGTGGAAAAAATTTAGTACAGTTTGGCACAAGTTACGATGATCGCTCCTTGGAAACTGGAGCATCTCACAAGAAGGATCAAAGTTTCCAAAAGGAGATGTGGCAATTCGAACTCCAATCGACGGTGGCTTCACCGTTTCGCCTTGAAATTTTTCCCACAGTAGGCAATCACTAATATACGCTAGGTTTGATTTTCTTGCGCATTTCAGGGCTCGTTTGCTATATTTAAGCCATTTTATGCATTTACAAGGCATTTAGTGCATATAAATGAAATCCCAACTGCAACTACATGTGGTGATGAAAGGGACACGGATTGCGATTCGATCTGGGTGCATCCTACGGTGCAGACGCACGGTCCGTGGGGTTTGGGTTCTGGCCAATTAGAACGCATGACTCACATCGCGCACATCAAGGGTCGCCGGCCACGGTTTCGTGGGCACACGTCTTTCGTGATTGAACCGTGTGCTAATGGTAAACATTTGCATCAAGGAACAACATAATTTCGTTTGAAATGAAGACGTGCAATTTTTGAAATTAAGACATGACTACATCGTTTCGCCTCGATTTTTTCCCCATGGTACGGAATCACCATTATACTATAGTATTGATTTTCTGTCATGTTTCAGGTCTCGTTGGCTATATTTAAGACATTTTTTGCATTTAACGGGCATTTGGTGCATATAAATCAAATCCCAACTTCAACTAGATGTGGGTGTTGGAAAAGTAGGTCTAAAAAATCATTTGTGTGCCCCTTTGCATTTTTTCAGTCATTGTCCAAGGAATGGGAAGAATTTTCAAACATTTTGGCTGCGATATGCGGCCACAGACGCATGGCTTGTTAGTAATTTAAATACAGGAAATGCAGATGGAGTCCAAAATCACGAAAATCGGTGTGTCACCGTGACGTGATCTCAAGACCCTGTGGAAATTTTTTGGTAAAGTTTGGCACAAGCTACGATGATCGCTCCTTGGAAACCATAGCATCTCACAAGAAGGATCAAAGTTTCCAAAGGAGACGTGGCAATTCGACCTCCAATCGGCGGTGGATTCATCGTTTCGCCTTGAAATTTTTTCCACGGTACGTAATCACAATTATAACATAGGTTTGATTTTCAGGCACATTTCAGGGCACGTTTGCTATATTTAAGCCATTTTATGCATTTACAGGGCATTTAGTGCATATAAATCAAATCCCAACTGCAACTACATGTGGGTGTTGGCAAAGAAGGTCTCAAAAATCATTTGTGTGTCACTTTGTGTGTTTTCATTCATTGTCCAGGGAATGGGAAGAATTTTCAAACATTTCGGCTCCGAGATGCGTCCACCGGCGTAGGGCTTGTTGGTATTTTAATTGCAGGAAATGCAGATGGAGTCCAAAAATCACGAAAATCGGTGTGTCACTGTGGCGTGATCTCAAGACCCCGTGGAAAAAATTTGGTACAGTTTGGCACAAGTTATGATGATCGCTCCTTGGAAATGGGGGCATCTCACAATAAGGATCATAGTTTCCAAAAAGGAGACGTGGCAATTCGAACTCCAATCGGCAGTGGCTCAACCGTTTCGCCTCGAAAAGTTTCCCATGGTAGGCAATCACCATTATTTGCTAGGTTTGATTTTCTGGCGCATTTCAGGGCTCATTTGCTATATTTAAGCCATTTTATGCATTTGCAGGGCATTTAGTGCATGTAAATAAAATCCCAACTGCAACTGCTATGGTGATGAAATGGACAAGGATTGCCGTTCTATCTGGGTGCATCCTACGGTGCAGACGCATGATCCGTGGGGTTTGGGTTTTGGACAATCAGAACGCATGACCCACATCATGCACATCAGGGGTCATCGGCCACAGTTTCGTGGTCACACATCTTTGGTGAATGAACCGTGTGCTAATGGTAAACCAGATTGCACATGTTCAGTTCATACATACTGAAGTGAGATCAATTGAGTGTGCTAGCTCTAGGGTATATAATCATAAATAGTTCAAATTCATTGCTAGGGCTGACAACATATAAAGGTCAACATATTAATCATTCTTAGATCAACAGAAGGCCGAGCATAAATCATAATTTAGTACATGCGACAGTTCTAATTGAACGAATTAAGTTGCAGAATAGACATAATAATTAGTGTTATGGAATAATTCCCATGTACATGGGGTTACTAGGATCGTTAGGTTGACCCTGAATGAACTTAGGATTTTTGATGATTTTTAGCTTCTCGGCTCTTCTCTTGCGTGATCCCTCAGTTGGCAACTCAGCAAATTGATTGTATTCCTCATCAGCGACATTCTCGACGCCGAGTACCCTCCTCTTCCCAGACATCACTACATGGCAGTTCTTATGCAATGGGTCTTTCACATAGAAAATCTGCGTAGCATCGCTGGCAAGAATGAACGGGTCCTTGTGATATGCCATCTTTGTGAGGTTAACATAGGTCTTCCTGTAATCATCAACTTTTACCTAACCAAGAGGGACCCATCTGCACTTAAATAATGCCACCTTTACTTTCACGTAGTCAAGCTCCCAAATCTGTTCGATGGTTCCATGGTATACCTTTTTATCATCTTCATCTATAGTTAGGCCTTCTATTCAAACAGAGCTATTCCAATATGAGGTCTTCCCATCACGTTCCTTAGTGTAGAATGTGTTGCCATTTATGTCATACGCTTGGTACCTCATAACCGTAGGTCATGGCTTTTGTGCCATCCACGTTGCAATGTCATCCATGGATCTGCGTGCCAAATGAGCCTTCAACCATCTGACGTAGTCCTTATTGTGCATATTGATCTCGGCAGCTAATGGATGCACAGTGGGTAAGGAGCTTTATCGTATCTCCTCCAAGTGTTCTTCAGCATAAGCTTCGAGCTCTGGGCTGTTAAGCAGTATCGTCAAATGGGCTTTATCGGTGTCACCTCTAGGTGCACAAAATTGCATGCCAGCAAGGACCGGCTTACCAGCCAGCCTTCCCTCATGGCGAGGGAGGGGCAAACCTATAGGTATTTGTTTCATGTATTCGGTGCAAAGCTCAACAACCTCCTCTGTGGTATAACCTTGTAGGATGCTTGCCTCTGGATGACATCGGTTCCAACAATAGCGCTTCAATATTCGCATGAACCGCTCGAAGGGATACATGTTGTGAAGAAACACAGGACCACAATACTTTATCTCGTCGACAAGGTGCACAGTGAGATGGACCATGACATCAAAGAATGACGGTGGGAAAAACATCTCTTGGTCTGACAATATTCTTGCAATATCCACTTGCATAAAAGCTAGCTCTTCAACGTCTACCACCTTCTGCCATAGTTTGTTGAAGAAATCATAGAGATCAATGAGTGTGTTTCTTATGTCTGTGTCCATCATATTCCTGATGGCCACCGGGAGGATTTTTGTCAACATTAAGTGGCAATCATGTGACTTCATGTGTGCCAACTTATTTTTACCTGAGCTCACATCCACGAGACTTCTGATGTTTGTGGAGTAGGAAGAGGGTGTCTTAACTGACAACAAATAGTCGAAGAACTCTTTTGCTTCTTGTGGAGTGAAATTGTAACTCTAGCGAATGTGGAGCAATTTGTCCTCATCTTCTGCTCCAGTCATGCGGTTTGGTTGATCACCAAGCATATGGAGTCGTGCACCATGACCATCCTTTGTTTTGCCTTTAATCTTGAGCAGAGTATGAAGGATGCTTTCACAGACGTTCTTCTGAACATGCATGACATCGATGCAGTGACGTACAGTTAGAAACTCCTAGTAAGTTAGTTGCCAGAACACTAATTTCTTCTTAAACACTTGCTCCTTGGGTGTTATTTTTGACGACGAATCGGGTCCCTTGCCAGTATAAGGTCTTGGGCCCGAACCTGTCTCTGCCATACCATCAAATTCAGCTTTCATCTTTCGGTATGGGTGATCTTTCTGTAAGTACCTATGATGACGCAAAAACACGGTTTTGCGCGAGTTGGGAAGAAATCTACTTGCTGTCCTATCCATGCATGTGACACATCCTACTGGTCCCTTTGTTTTCTGCCCTGATGTGTTGCCTAATGCCGGCATATCTTGAATGGTGTGCAACAACAATGCATGTTGGTGGAAAAACTCTTTTTTGTAAGCGTCATAACATGTTACACAATGCTCTTTCCACAATGTCAGCAGTTCTTCTACAAGTAGCTGAAAGTAAATGTCGATGTCATTTCCAGGTTGCTTCGGGCCTTGGATAATCATTGACATCATGATATATTTTTTCTTCATACACAACCAAGGAGCAAGGTTATATATGCACAGAAGCACCGGCCATGTGCTGTGTTGGGTCCTCATATCGCCAAATGGATTCATTCCGTCAGTGCACTCCCCGAGCCTTATATTTCTAGGATCCTTGGCAAAGTCTTCATACTCATCGTCGATTAATTGCCACTGAACCGCATCTTTGGGGTGCCTCATATATTTGTCCACAGTTCGCTCATCTTGATGCCACCACAACCTCTTTGCCTCTCTAGGGTTTGCAAACAAACGCTTCAACCTTGGAATAATAGGCAAGTACCAAACAACCTTGAACGGGATTCCTGTCTTGATCTTGTCATCCGTTTTGTCCTTGTCCTTTGCTCTCCTATGCTTGTATTGTCGATGCTTGCATATGCGACATGAACGCAAATCGTTGTAGTCACCGTGGTACAATATACAATCATTCACACAAGCATGTATCTTCTGGACTTCAAGTTCCAACGGGCAAACAACTTTCTTCACTTCGTTCATGCTTTTGGGGAGCACATTATCTTCTAGAAGAATGTCTTTGAAAGGACCTAACAAGTCTGTGAAGCCCTTGTTTGATAGACCGCTTTCTGCTTTAAATCTGAGAAGCGCCAGTGTGGCACTCAACTTGGAATATTTCTTTTTGAAACCTGCATACAAATCTTTCTTGGAGTCCGCCTCAATGGTTGGCAGCTCCTTGTACCCAACCATTTCTTTAACTGGGCCCAGGAAATCTGCAATCATAGCTGCAAAATCTGGCATACCATCAAGGTCGTCGATGTCGTCTGCGTCGCAGCCTTGGTTTTCTGTGTTTTTTTGGCATGTCTCTGTTCTGTCAGTAGCATGATGTCTAAGCCCCGAGGTTAGATTCAACATCCATGTGACTCTGAGCAGGGTTTGGCATCTCGCTGCCCTGGTTACCTTCATCCATGACCGGCTCTTCACCGTGTCTAGTCCAACGTGTATATCCATCCATGAATCCCCGCTTGTATAAGTGGTACTCGACCCCCATAATTGGATGTGACTCTGTATTGGTACAATCCAGGCATGGACAGAGGATGCAATATTCTTCAGCAACTCTCCTCTTTCTCCGTTCAGCCAAAGTCATGAACTCCTGAATGCCACCCCTAAACTGTAAGGATGTCCGATCCTTCATCCATTGAGAATTTTCCATCTCCACACACACGAGGGGTAAGTCAACAAAACATTAATAAATGGATTACTTGACGCCCAAAGATGCGTGAATAAATCACAAGATATTATTTTTATAATTTACAGAGGGAGCTCCATATTGTTATCCAGCCGTGCGATGACACAAATTAATGACCAGGTAATTTACACGTACAGTACTACCCTTATGAATTGAATACTACCTTAATTAAGCCACTCAATGAAAAGAATACCTTAATTAATTTGCCGCGCGGTGACCTCCACCCAGCAGACAGAGCAGCACATAGCCGCGGCACGCTGAGACAGTAGGGTTGAGGAGCAGCGCTTAGTGGGGCAAGTGCCTAAAGTTCGAGATCCATTATCGCGCCATCGACCGCGAGGGATGTGCGCCAATCATGCCACCGCCGACCTTGAGGATTGAGCTCCTCCTAGTATCTCCCGCCGCCGACCAAGGATTGACCACCTATGACGCCACCACCGCCGACCGACCGAGGATTGACCTCCTATCCGGTAGCCGCTACCTCGGCCGCCGCCCCCATCTCTATCCGCATAGCGGCTTTTTTTATTTTTTTGATGGCGGGTATCCACAGAGCGGCTATTTACCCTAAGTATTACATCACATATGGTTATGTTACGAGAACCATGTCTCGTGCATGTTGTCATCTCACATGATTTGGTGTGGAAATGGTGTGTGAAGTTGTAATATCGAAAACACACGATATGTACAAACCGTGTGCCGTATACAACAGACTACGATAAGTAGTTTCCCGACCGTTATCAGATCCTCACAGTTTCCCCATTTCCCCCAAATCCCTAGCCCCCAAATTCCCTCGCGTGGCGCTTACATTGGGGGATTGCAGAACACTAGTGCTAATGGTTTCGGTGCGGCTGCTCCGGATCGTATCATCACTCTCGGAAGTGCGATGGGCGGTGCCGCCACGACGGCGGTCATCGCCGAGCACTTGCCTAAGGTCATCAGAAGGGTGGTGTACTACGGATCCGAATCGTCTTGTCAGGTTCAAATCAATCCTAATCTTTTTAGCATGTCCACAGTAGCTCCCTCAATCCGTCTTAAATGTGCAACCCCCCCCAAGGAAAGCGATCAACTGCCAGTGGACACTGGCTGGATTATAATGGGGGATTTCAACTTCATTAGGGCTCCCACTAACAGAAGTAGACCAGGAGGGGATGTCAATGAGATGCTGCTTTTCAATGAAGCTATTAGTCACTTGGGATTGATTGAATTACCACTACAAGGCAGGCAGTTCAGCTGGAGTAACATGCAGTAAAACCCCTTGCTGGTTAAACTTGATTGGTGTTTTACTTCTGCTTCTTGGATGACCTCCTATCCAGACTCTACTGTGCTTCCCCTAGCCAGACCAATTTCAGACCACCTTCCTTGTGTGATTAAAATTGGCACTAATATTCCTAAGGTTAGGGTTTTTAGATTTGAGAACTATTGGTTACAGCACTCAACATTCAAAGAGGTAGTCTCTGCAGCTTGGAACATCCCTGTGGGTAATTTGGATGCTGCCAAAAGCATTAATGGTAAGTTCAAAAACCGGAGGGCACTCAAACAATGGGCCAGAAATTTGTCTTGTCTTAAAACCCAGATTGCTGCTATCAATGAAGTGATTTTTCTACTAGATTTTTTTGAGGAATTCAGAGACTTGGGGGACTTTGAATGGAATTGCAGAATAATTCTAAAGGAACACATGCTTACTCTGCTCAAGAATCAAAAGATATACTCGAAACAAAGGGGGAAAATTAAAGGGGTTAAGTTTGGGCATGAGAATACAAAATTCTTCCACACAAAAGCTTCCATAAATCATAGGCACAATCACATTGCAATTCTTCAGAATGAAGATCATGTTGAGATTTCTGATCATGCAGGAAAAGCAGCCATACTTTGGGAAGCTTTCAAAAACAGAATGGGTACTTCTGAGAAAACTGCAATGCATTTTGATCTACACTCACTTTATGATTCACACATTGAGGCTTCTGTGTTTGAAAATTTGGAACAACCCTTCACTGAAGATGAGATCACAGGAGTGGTTAATGAGCTCCCAAATGATAAATCTCCAGGTCCAGATGGATTTAATAATGAGTTCATTAAATCTTGTTGGGATATTATAAAAGAAGACATCATTAGGCTGGTGCATGCTTTTTATGAAGGCCAGATTTCCTTGGAAAGCATCAACACTTCATACATCACTCTCATCCCTAAGGGGTCTTCTCCTATCACAGCAAATGATTTCAGACCTATATCTCTACTAAATTGCTGTCTCAAGCTCATCACTAAATTGCTGGCCAATAGACTTCAGAAGGTAATCTTACAAATGGTCCACATCAATCAACATGGTTATGTCTGCCTGGGTTGGGCTTTTGAATACCTCCACCAATGTCATAAATCAAATGAAGAAGTGGTTGTCCTGAAGTTAGATTTTGAAAAGGCATTTGACATAATTGAACATCAGGCAATATTGGACATCCTAAGAGCAAAGGGTTTTGGCCCAAGATGGATTGGGTGGATTAAAATGTTATTTAACTCAGCCTCCTCTGCTGTAATGCTGAATGGTGTACCTAGAAAAAAGTTCTACTGTCTTAGAGGAGTAAGTCAGGGGACCCCCTCTCCCCACTATTATTTGTGTTGGCTGCAGACCTTCTACAATCTGTGCTCAACAGGGCCATGAACTTGGGACTTCTGTCATCACCTCTGCAAGTGGCATCATGCCCAGACTTCCCAATTGTGCAATATGCTGATGACACACTAGTTCTTCTGCAGGCTGATGCTAAACAACTTCATTGTCTCAAAGCTCTACTCAATACATTTGCTGATGCCACTGGTCTAAAGGTCAACTACAACAAATCAATCCTCATTCCAATCAACATTTCTGAGGAGAAGGTGGAAATGCTAACAAACACTCTCAACTGCAAAAAAGGTGCTTTCCCCTTTAATTATCTTGCCATGCCTTTGGGTCTACACAAACCAACTATGGAACAATGTCTGCCTTTAGTTAATAGAGTGGCAAAAAAATTAGTGGGTTTGTCTGCCTTCATGACACTTGCTGGAAGATTGGTATTGGTAAAATCTGTGTTGAATTCTTTAATCATTTACTTCATGGGCTGTTTGGATGTGCCAGTAACAATCAAGAATCAAGTCTGTAAGTACCTTAGACACTGTCTCTGGAGAGGCCCTGATCTAGAGGATCATAGACCAGCTCTAGTTGCCTGGTCCACTGTCTGCAGACCAAAAAGCCAAAGGGGTCATGGTGTCATGGATATCTTTGTGCAAAATAAAACTCTTCTCCTCAAGAATCTCCACAAGTTTTACAATAGGCACAACATTCAATGGGTCAATCTGATATGGGAGGCATATTATCAAGAGGGAAAACTGCCTGGGAGCAATTTGGTTGGGTCATTCTGGTGGAGAGCTAACTTAAAGTTAGTGGAAAATTACAAATCCTTGGCAAGATGTAATGTGGGGGATGGAAAGAGTATTCTCTTCTGGTCTGATCTGTGGCACACTGCTTGTCTTCATAATCTATTCCCACATCTTTACTCTTTTGCCAGAGACACAGACCTCACGGTGCACAGGGTTTTACAACATGAATATTTGGAAGATCTTTTTCATTTGCCCCTCACTACACAAGCATTTCAAGAATTTGAAGTTATGGAAGACCTATGTGATACATGGAGAGGCTCTGAACATAGAGATTGCACTGATACTTGGAGCTATATTTGGGGCAATGAAAGTTTTTCTGTAGCCAAAGCTTACAAAAGCTTGATGGGAGTTAAAGTGGTTTCTCAACACTTCCAATGGGTCTGGAACAGTTCCTGCCAACCCAAACATAAGGTGTTCTTCTGGAGATTGCTTCATAATAGATTGAACACTAGGAACTTATTAAGAAGGAAGACTTTTCACTTGGACAATTACAATTGTGCCACACTCAACTATCAACAAGAAGAAACATTGCAACACCTTTTTTGGACATGCCCCTTTGCTGCACAATGTTGGGACATTATATGTCCTTCAAGGCAATAAATAGTTCTATTATGGAGGCCTTTGCAGACCTCAAGCAAAAACTACAAGTGCCTTTCTACATGGAAATTATTATTCTAGCTTCATGGGCATTATGGATCACTAGAAACAACCTCATATTTCAAAATATCAACCCCACAATTTGCAGATGGAGAGATACTTATATGGAAGAGCTACGACTTCTCAGATTCAGGATCAAAAGGAGCTATGCTGCTGTATTCCACACTTGGCTTGATAACTTGCAGTTGTAATTTTCTTTTCTTAGTCTTTAGTTCCTTTTTCTTCTTCCCTTCTTTTCTTTTCTTTTCTTTTCTTTTCTTTTAGTTTCTTTAGGCTCCCCCTTGGCTTAACTCAAGCCTAAGAACTCCTGCCTTTTCCCGTTTATTAATAAAGTAAAAATTGTAGTGGGGTGTTACCCTACTGTGTATAGTAAAAAAAAGCGATCAACTGCCGGATCCGGAGTATGACTCCAGACTCCCACAACATGAGTTCGAATCCGAGTTTTGCGCCATCGAGAAGTACCAAAAGCTGCGTTGTGTGCACGGACACACTCCCACTTGACGTGTATGCACGGAGGGATTCGACATTGGCAGACAGTTTCTCAGTTGCCCCTTAGAGGTTAGTACTAAGTTCACCCTTTAAGTTGAGTTAATGCCCCCACTCATCCTGGATATATTCAGCATTCGCAGGGATATGAGGCTTGTGCCTTTGTTAGCTAGTTGGATGATGAATGCAATGGTAGGGCTCAGAGTGTTATCACCAAGCTCACAGAAGATAACGTAAAGCTGAAGAAGAAACTAACTGATCTGGAGTGTACAATCACTACGATGAAGCAAGAAATAATCAATCATAGGCAACAAATGAAAGCAAGAGACAAAAAGGAACTAGCACGTGTAGTTCTAGTTGTCGTATTAGCCATCTTCTATGCGCTGTTTGCAATGATTATTAGGGATTTTGTTTGATTATTACTGGATACATCAATAAGCAGAGCTCATCTATTGCATCTTGTTAAATGCTTATTTTGCATTTGGATGCTCCAAACCGTGTGCGTAATTATCACATTGAGAACTGCGCAACCACGGGAATTTGGAGTGACTGGTGTACTAATAATCGCGGTTCATTATATCAGACTTGTAACCGCCCGTCGAGGCGCCAATATAATCTGTCAACCCCCCGCTTCAATTGCCATTCCTCTTTTGTTCATACCCCACTTCAATTGCCATTCCTCTTTTCTTCATACCTCGCTTCAGTCACCACCATCTTCATCATCCCGGCCGGCCATGCTACACACTTACACACACTCTACAATTTCACTTTCTCACTGTTTGTATACGTAGCGCAGCCATGTCGAGCGACAGCGAGGATGACAGTTCCGCCAGCAGTCTGCTACCCGATCAAATGTCAACCTCGGAACCATCCTGTAGGATCGAAAGTATGTCTAGAGGGGGGTGATTAGACTACTTGACCAAATTAAAACCAAACCTTTTCCCAATTTTAGTTGTGGGCAGATTTTAGCAAGAACACAAGTCAAGCATCACCCTACACATGCAATTCTAAGAGTATAGCAGCGGAAAGTAAACAACTGCTTGTGTAAGCAAAGGAGGGGATAGGAGATTTCAAACGCAATGAAGACACGGTGGTTTTTGGCGTGGTTCTGATAGGTGGTGCTATCGTATGTCCACGTTGATGGAGACTTCAACCCACGAAGGGTAATGGCTGCGCGAGTCCATGGAGGGCTCCACCCACGAAGGGTCCACGAAGAAGCAACCTTGTCTATTCCACCATGGCTTACGTCCACGAAGGACTAGCCTCACTCGGGGTAGATCTTCACGAAGTAGGCGATCAACTTGCCCTTACAAACTCCTTGGTTCAACTCCACATCATGTCGGAGGCTCCCAAGTAACACCTAACCAATCTAGGAGACACCACTCTCCAAAAGGTAATAGACGGTGTGTTGTTGATGAACTCCTTGCTCTTGTGCTTCAAATGATAGTCTTCCCAACACTCAAACAACTCCTCACAGATTTGGCTATGGTGGAAGAAGGATTTGAGTGGAAAGCAACTTGGGAACGGCTAGAAATCAAGGTTCAAATGGTAGGAATGGAATCTCTTGATCTCAACACATGAGTATGTGGTTCTCTCTCAGAAAATGTGTAGTAGAAGTGTAGGCACGTTCTGATGGCTCTCCTCACTGAGAAGGAGGTGGTGGAGGGGTATATATAGCCTCCACACAAAATCCAACTATTACACACTTTTGACCCAACTCGGTGGCACCGAAACCATAATCTCGGTAGCACTGAACTGTGTAAAAGATATGAACGTTAGGAATCTCGGTGGGACCGATAGGAACAACTTGGATGGACCGAAGTGCAATGGCTAGGGCAAGCCTCATCTCGGTGGCACCGATTGCATCAACTCGGTAGGACCGAAGTGAAGCAATAAGGCAACAGAGACTTGGCAAGTCATCTCGGTGAGACCGATTTGCAAAACTCGGTGAGACCGAAGTAGGTCCAAATGATCACAGCGAGTTGGCAAGGCCATCTCAGTGGGACCGAGATCCATATCGGTGGATCCGATTTGTTAGGGTTTTGGCAGTGGCTAAGTCTAGGTGAACTCGGTGGCTCTGGGTAGGAAATTTCGGTGGGGCCGAGTTGGAATGTGGGTTTTGGACATCTTTGGCTAGAGAGAGTGGTTGAGGGTTTAGGAGTACTGTCACTAAGCACTTGAGCAAAAGGACCATTAAGCAACACCTCATCCCCTTTTAATAGTATTGGCTTTCCTATGGACTCAATGTGATCTTGGATCACGAAACCAAAAATGTAGAGTCTTGATCTTTTGCCAATCCTTGTCCTTAGCATTTTGAGGGGTCCACATCTCTAGTCCATGCCATGCCAATCATTGAACATCCTGAAATCTTTAACTTGAATGGACATTAGTTCAATGTGATATATGTTGTTATGAATTACCAAAACCACCAAGGGAGCAAATGTGCTTTCACATCCTGCTCGTCTTCCATGAGTCCGGCATCGAGCCCAGACCTCAATTCTATCCGATTCATGGAAGGGACGCCGCCGCCCGAGTCATCGGACTATGACCAGACGGACGAGGAGTCGTCGAAGGACGAAGACGAGGACGACGATGATGAGGAGGAGGAATGGTCGAACGAGGAGGAGGACGACGAGGACATCAATGACGATGATGATGACGACGAGGTTGGCAACGGCGATGAAAAGCCAATGGTCAGCGGCAAGAAATGTCCTCGCCAAGACGATGTCGCGGGGGCATCCAAGAAGAAGAAGAAGAAGAAGAACTAAATTAAGCAGAATGTATATCTCTGTTGCCATTCCCTCATATTAATTTGTTATCTATGTTTCCCCTATCAATCTCATCGCAGACTATTAGCAAAACGTATTTGACAGCGATTGTCAGGCCCGTGGAAACCGGGGTATCCAGGCCCATCTGCCTTTGGCCCAGGGCGCAACGTCTGGCGTGGGCCCAGCGGGCCGTCTCCACCGAACTCTCACCAAGACCCCTCATGAGGCCCTGGCCTCCTGAGGCCCCCTCCTCAGGGAGTAGCAAGCAACGCTCAGCCCCACCGTCAACGGCCTTGCGAGGTCCTCTCATGAGGCGGCTTTCCGAGGTGGCCTCCCGAGGCCCCCTCCCGCAGGCGCTCGAGGCGAAGGTTGTTCGCCTTGCCGCGCGGCCTGGAGCCCGTCACGTGGGTGACGTGCGCGGCGACGAGCGGCAGCAGAGGCCGCGCCAGCAGGCGCGGATGAAGATGGGTTCCTCTTTCGTGTTAAGGGAGTAGGGCCAGCTATCTACTCTCCAAAGCAACCCCAAAGGTTGCCCGATCGGCGAAGGAAGACCAAGACGACGGGCGCCAAGGGCGGAGGTCATGACCGAGCCTACCGGCGCGTCATGGATCATGCTTTGGCAGGCGAAGACCACCTTTAGTCAGGATAGCCTGAGCGCATGTCCCCTTTTGAAATCACCAAGTGTGGCAACCCTTCCCGCCTAAGTTTCCAGGGGGAAGAGGACCATGGCTGATATAAGGGGCAGAGTAGCCGTGGTGAGACCCAATCGATTCCTTCATCTCCTACCTTGTACCTTGTACGCAAGAACTCTCTTGCCCTTGCAATCCCAACCACAAGCAGGAGTCGGGTCTTACACCGCAAGGTGGCCGGAACCTGGGTAAACCGCCGAGTCCTCGTTCCGTCCCTCGCTAGCGCGCGCTCGCCGTCGCCTCGCCGTCGCTTTACCGTGGTAGGAGGCAAAGTAGGTAGAACAAGCTGACCCCAGTGTTCGAACCTTTGGGTCCCCGGAGCCCGACTTCCGACATTTGGCGCGCCAGGTAGGGGTGCGCTACTGTTCTTCTGCTCCGCCCTTAGCTCCACCAACCCCATGGCCGACGCACGTCGCGAGCGCGCCGAGCACAGGGCTGGCCGTGTGGCTCAGACGGAGCCGGTGGCCCGCTGCAATCGCCGTCGTCCCGAAGCCGAAGCCGCCGCTACTGACCCCGCTGCCCGCGAGCAGCAGGACTCCTCCTTGCACCCCTCCGTGCGAGCGAACGGCCACACCGCCACAGCCTCCTCCCTCGCCCACCGTGGGCCGCCGAACCCGCAGGCAGTGCTGCTCATGGCGCGTGAGCTGCTCCGCTACCGTCCGGCTGACACTGCCTACGACGCCTGGCTCGGTCGCATCGCCGAGCTCGTCAACGTCGCCGGGGACGCTCCGGCACCTTCTCACTCGCTTCGCCCGCCGCCGTCTCGTGCTGGGGACCCGGTGCACGGCGCTCCCCCGCCGCCTCCTCTGCGCGACGAGCGCGCCGGGCCCCAACGCAGCGCGCGGGCTCGTGAGCCATCCCGTGGTGCGTCCTCACCAAGCTGGGACGAGGCCAGCTGCCAGATCATCCGCCGCGCGCCCCCCGACGCACGGGTGCTCCTCGAGCGGCAGCGCCAGCGCCAGGACCAAGCTGTTCAGGACGTCACAGCGGCCGGGCGTCAAAACCGCGCCGCCCTCGCTGGCGGCGTCCCCTCGAGCGGCGTGAGCTGCCGTGCCTTCACCTGCGAGCTGCGTCGCGTGGTTTGGCCCGCGAAGTTCAAACCTGAGCTGCCTCCGCGCTACGACGGCACCCCCAACCCCATGGAGTTCCTCTAGCTCTACGCGTTGAGCGTCGAGGCGGCGAACGGCAACGACAAGGTCATGGCGAACTGGTTCCCCATGGCCCTCAAGGACGGCCCACGCTCCTGGCTCATGAACCTCCTTGAGGCCTCCATTTCGTCGTGGGCCGAGCTCTGCAGCCAGTTCATTGCCACCTTCAATGGCACACAGGACCGCTCCCTCACCATCAACGACCTACGGCGTGTTTGACAACGCCCAGACGAGACCCTCCGCAAGTACATCCAGCGCTTCAGTCAGGTGTGCAACAGGATCCCGCGCGCTTCCGACGCGGCCGTCATCTCCGTGTTTTCCACCGGCGTCACGGACATCAAGATGCGCGAGAAGCTCGCCATCAACGGTGAGCTCGACTCTGTGCTCGAGCTGCTCGACCTCGCCGACAAGTGGGCCAAGGCTGAAGAAGGCCGCCTCTTCGTCCACAACGACCCCGACGCGGCGCTCGACAGTGCCAAGGCCAAGAGAAAGGACGTCAAGCGCAAGGGCCCTGCCGTACTCGTGGCGGAGCCCGAGCAGAAGCGCGGCCGCGACCACGATGAGCCCAGGAAGAACAACCGGCCGCTCTGCGTTTTTCACAATGTTCGCTCCCACAGGACCGAAGACTGTCAGGAGCTCAAGCTGCTCCGCGACGAGCGCCAGAGCCGCCGGGACGACCGCAATGGCCGTGGCGCCGGCCGCGGGGGTGGCCGCAGCGGCGGCCGCTGGGATAGCCGCAACAATAATGGCAGCTACCGCCAGGGCTGGCGCGATCAGCCTCGTGAGGCCGCCTGGTGCGACCAGCCTCGTGAGGCAAATCCTCAGGCCAATGCCGCTCTCCCGCCGCTGCCACCGCCACCCGAAGGAACGACGTCAACCAGCCTGACGAGGGTGCTGGGGGCTACCAGGAGCCTTGCGCGGTCGCCTGCATCCTCGGCGGGTCCCAAGCCCCCGCGTCCATCCGCCACTTCAAGCAACTCTCTCGCGAGGTGTATGCCGCCCTCCCGAGGCCGGAGGCTTCGCGGCCCCTCAATTGGTCGCAGTACGCCATCACCTTCGACTCCAAGGACCACCCCAAGTCCACGGCCTCCGCAGGCGCGCTGCCCATGCTGTGCACTCCCACCATCAGCAACATCGCGGTTACCAAGACCCTCATCGACGGGGGTGCCGGCCTCAACGTGCTTTCTGTCGAGACCTTCGAGACGCTCCAGGTGCCCTACGACCAGCTAATGCCGACCAGGCCCTTTTCCGGAGTGATCGATGGCTCCACCATTCCGCCGGGACAAGTGCGCCTCCCCGTCACCTTCAGCACCCGCAAGAACTACCACACCGAGCTCATCGACTTTGACGTGGCACACATCGGCCTGCCTTACAACGCCATTTTGGGCTACCCAGCTCTCACCAAGTTCATGGCGGCCACGCATCACGCCTACAACGTCCTCAAGGAGCCCGGCTGCAGCGGCATCATCACCGTCGCCTGCGACGAGAAGGACGCGGCCAGCATCCTCAAGCGCGCCTACAAGGCTGCCGCTGTCGCGCACCCGGCCGACGAGGACGCGGCCGAGCCTTCTGAGGCCACGCCCGCGAAAAAGAAGCAGATGTTCTCTCAGGACCGCGCCGAGACGAAGAAGGTGTCGGTGGACGGCAGTGGCTCCGGCCCTGCCTTCACCATCGGCACAGGCCTCCCTCCTGCATAGGAAAGCGCGCTCCTCACCTTCCTTCGGGAAAACTCGGATGTCTTCGCCTGGAAAGCATCCGACTTGTCCGGTGTGCCGAGGGAGGTGATCGAGCACCACTTAGCGGTGTGCCCCAATGCACGCCCGGTCAAGCAGAAAGCACGGCGCCAGGCGCTAGAGAAGCAAGAGTTCATCGTCAATGAAGTTCAGAAGCTCCAAGAAGCCGGAGTCGTTCGTGAGGTGCGCCATCCCGAATGGCTCGCCAACCCAGTCGTCGTCCCCAAGAAGGGCGGCAAGGAGTGCATGTGCGTCGGCTTCACCAGCCTCAACAAGTTCTGCACTCAAGATCCGTTCCCACTGCCCCGCATCGATCAGATCGTGGATTCCACTGCCGGGTGCGATTTGCTATGCTTCCTGGATGCCTTCTCAGGCTATCATCAGATCAAGATGGCGGCTGAAGACGTGGAGAAGACGGCCTTCATCACCCCCTGCGGCGTATTTTGTTACGTCTGCATGCCCTTCGGTTTAAGGAGCGCGGGCGCCACCTTCCAGCGGCTAATGCGCATCACTCTGGGGCCTCAGATGGGGAGGAACGCAGAGGCCTACGTCGACGACATCGTGGTCAAGTCTCGCGAGGCTGGATCCCTCATCGCGGACCTCCAGGAAATATTTGCCAACCTGCGCAAGGTCAACCTCAAGCTCAACCCGGAGAAGTGCGTCTTCGGGGTCCCCTCCGGCAAGCTCCTCGGCTTTCTAGTCTCGCACCGCGGCATCGAGGCCAACCCAGAGAAGATCAAGGCCATTGAGAAAATGCATCCTCCCCGGACCCTCAAGGAAATGCAGCGCCTGG
This sequence comes from Elymus sibiricus, assembly GCA_039707655.1. Taxonomy (NCBI): domain Eukaryota; kingdom Viridiplantae; phylum Streptophyta; class Magnoliopsida; order Poales; family Poaceae; genus Elymus; species Elymus sibiricus. Next base: position 224,547,856 of record CM077670.1, on the reverse strand, counting down.
CAGGGTGTATGGCCTCCCTAGGGCGTTTCATCTCCAAATTTGGCGAGCGAGCCCTGCCCTTCTTCAAGCTCCTGAAGAGGTCCGTCTCCTTCAAGTGGACTCCTGAGGCAGACGCCGCCTTTGAAGCCCTCAAGAGGTACCTCACGAGCCCGCCCATCATGGTCGTGCCACGCTCCCGCGACTCTTTGCTCCTGTACTTCGCGGCCACCCCCCAGACGGCCAGCGCGGCGTTGGCGGCGGTGCGGGAGGAGCGCGACTGTGCCAAGGGGAAACCCTTGGCGCCCCTTCAGGCTCACGAGCCCGCTGAGCCTCGCGAGCCCCCGGGACCTCGCGAGCCTCCTGGGCCTCGTGAGGCCGCTGTCCCCTGCAAGCCTTCCGAGCCTCGCGAGCCTCCTGAGCCTCGTGAGGTTTCCGAGCCTTCCGAGCCTCGCGACCCTTCCGAGCCTTGCAAGGCATCTGAGGAGCAAGCTGTCGCAACTACTACGCGCCTCGTCGAGCACCCCGTGTACTTCATCAGCACCGTGCTAAGGGACGCGCGCGAGCGCTACCCCATGCAGCAGAAGCTCCACCTCGCGCTCCTCGTCGCCTCTAGAAAGCTGCGCCACTACTTTCAGGGTCATCCCATCAAGGTCATTTCCTCCTACCCCTTGGAGCAAGTTCTGCGCAGCCCCAATGCTGTCGGCCGCGTCGCCGAGTGGAACATCGAGCTGCAAGCCTTCCAGCTGGAGTTCTCCACCACCAGAGTCATCAAAGGCGCGGCTTTGGCCGACTTCGTGGCAGAATGGACGGACACGTACGGGGACGAGCCTCGCGAGGCCCAGTCCCTCCTGCCAGGGGATGAGGCGCCTGGCGGATGGACCATGCACTTCGACGGCGCCTTCTCCCGACAGGGCGCAGGGGCTGGGGTTATGCTCACCTCGCCAACAAGAGACAGGCTCTAATACGCCGTACAGCTCTGCTTCAAGCACACCGACAAGGTCTCCAACAACATCGCAGAGTATGACGGCCTCATCGCCGGCCTCAAGGCCGCATCCGCCCTAGGCACCAAGCGTCTGACTATCAAGGACGATTCGCAACTCCTCGTCAACTTCTCCAACAAAAGCTACAAGCCCAAGGATGAGCACATGGCCGCCTACCTAGAAGAGGTACGTAAACTTGAGAAGCGCTTTCTTGGCCTGGAGCTGCAGCACGTCCCCCGCGGCGGCAACAAAGAGGCCGACGACATCGCCAAACGGGCATCGCGCCGTGAGCCCTAGAGCCCCGGCGTCTTCGAGGAAAGGCTCCTCAAGCCATCTGCCTCACCCCCGGCCGCGAGCACGGCGCTCCTTCGCGAGGAACTTCCGCCCGCACCACCCACGGGCACACCAGACTGTGGCCCAACCTCAGGAGCTCGCCTGCTGCTGGCGCTCGAACCTCAGGCGGATAGCTGGGCCGCGGAGCTCAAGGCTTATTTGCTCCGTGGCACCCTCCCGGAGAAAGACTCTGAAGCAGAGCGCGTGGCTTGACAGGCCACCGCCTACTGCCTGCAGGATGGCGAGCTGTACCATAGGCGCCCCAATGGTGTCTCGCTACGGTGCATCTCTGAGGAGCAAGGGCGCGAATTGCTCGCTGATATCCACGGAGGAGACTGCGGTCACCACTCCTCGTCACGCGCCCTCATTGGCAAGGTGTTCCGCAGCGGCTTCTACTGGCCCACTACGCTGCGCGACGCTACCGCGCTGGTCCAAGCATGCGAGGCCTGCCAGTTCCACGCCAAGCAGATCCACCAGCCGGCGCAGGGCCTCCAGACGATTCCTCTCTCATGGCCTTTCGCGGTCTGGGGGTTGGATATCCTAGGGCCCTTCCCACGCGCGGCTGGCGGTTACTGCTATCTCTACATCGCCATCGACAAGTTCACCAAGTGGGCAGAGGTCAAGCCGGTGCGCACCATTCCGGCCGGCTCCGCCGTCAAGTTCATCAAGGGCCTCGTGAGCCGTTTCGGAGTTCCCAACCGCATCATCACCGACAACGGTTCCCAGTTCACAAGCGGCCTCTTCAAGTCCTACTACACCAGCCTCGGCACGCAGATCTGCTACGCCTCGGTGGCGCACCCGCGAAGAAATGGCCAGGCCGAACGCGCCAACGCTGAGGTCCTCAAGGGCCTCAAAACAAGGAGCTTCAAGAAGAAACTCGAGGCTTGCGGCAAGGGCTGGCTCGACGAGCTGCAGTCCGTGTTGTGGTCCATCCGCACGACAGCAAGCAAGCCTACTGGCGAGACGCCCTTCTTCCTCGTCTACGGCGCTGAAGCGGTCCTCCCATTGGAGCTTAAGCATGGTTCCTCGCGAGTCATCGCCTTCGACGAGGCACGTCAGGAGGGCTCGCGAGAGACCAATTTGCTGCTCCTCGAGGAGGGCCGCCGTCAGGATGCCCTCCATGTCGCGAGGTACCAGCAGGCCTTGCGCCGCTACCACAGCTGCACCATCCGCCCTCGTACCCTCGAGGTCAGCGACCTCGTCCTACGCAGGATCCTCTCCCGAGAGGGACTCCACAAACTCTCACCCATGTGGGAAGGACCCTTCCGGGTTACTCATGTCTCCAGGCCCGGCTCAGCCCGGCTGGAGACGGAGGACGGAGTTCCTGTGCCTAACGCCAGGAACATACAACACCTCCGCAAGTTCTACCCGTGACCCTCACGCGTACGAACGAAACGGGGCTGTACACGCCCCGGAGCCTCTCATTGCGTTCGCCTGATGGGCCCGCGAGAGCTCCCACCCACGCCCAAGTGGAAGCCCCATGCTGCGCGCTGGCGGAACGATCGACCCGCGATCATACCCACACCCCTGTGGAAGCCCCATGCTCCGCGCTGGCGGAACGATCGACCCGCGATCATACCCACACCCCTGTGGAAGCCCCATGCTCCGCGCTGGCGGAACAATCAACTGAGGGCGCCCCACGGGCTGCACCAACCTCAAGCTGACCCGTGCCGGACACGGCAACACTCTTTTTCTCATTTTTGGTGTGTAATTGAGGGCGCCCCACGGGTTGCACCAACCTCAAGCTGACCCGTGCCGGACACGGTAGCCGCATCTTCATTTTGTTATGTAATGGGTTGCTATCTTCTGCCGGACACGGTTCCACTTCCCTCATGAGCCTCACGCGAGTGGGGGCTGGATACGGTGCCTGTGCTCGGGCCAGTCCCAGCAGCACTGAAAAACCCAAGCAATCGGGCTCTTGCTCGCGGGCCTGCTCCCGTGCACGCCACCCCACCAAGGTCCTTGGTGTCCTGTCTCCTCGCGTAATACCCATGAGCGAATCGACGAGCGCGCGCTGTCGTTAAGTGCTCTGCGTGCAGTTGTCTCAGGAGCAGGTCCCCTAAAAGATCTTGCGAGGTAGCTCCCTCAGAACCTCAGGAGGCCAGCAGGCCCCGCCTCGGGAATTAACCCTCGGCGGCCGTTCCGGCAGGAAATCTCGCGAGCCGAACCCTCACAAGGCGCACCTTGCAAGAGATGGTCCACCATACTACCTTGTACAGAGCTAAGTCTCCCGTCTCGTGAGCCACCCTTGCTATCTCTCGAGCCTTCCCCTCCGATGGCCTCACGAGCGCCAGCGTTTCTCTTGGCGCAAGCCGCTTGTGCGTTAAAGGGGGGCTCCCTGAGCATCGCGCCTCAGGAACCCTCACTAGCTCCCGGTGCCCCTCGCCTCCTGGCCTTGTTTAGGCATCGCGACCTGACATACCAGCGACGGCTATGGCCGCGCGGGGGCTGGGTCCTGACAACGTAGAGCATCACGGCGAGCAAAGAGAGAAAAGCAGGCCTTAAGAGAGAGCCTCGCGAGGGCACGAGTGTTCATTATAGCAAATCATGAAATATTTAAACACCAAGGCATCGTCTTCATGCCCCTACGGGCCACATCAATCTAGCGCAGGGTGATGAAAGGAAAAGGACCCTAGGAGCTCGCACCGTCGTCGTCTTCGCCCGCGCCGTCATCGCCACCGGAGCTCTCGCCGCTGCCGCGGGAGTACTTCCCCAAGTAGCGCGTCCACGTGGCCTTCTACCGCCTCTGTGAGGCCGTCGCGAAGCTCCTAGGGGACCGGGACTATCACCTTGTCAAAATCAAAATTGGGATCGTCCTGAAGGAGGTGGCTGAAGACGCGAGTCGCCGCCAGGGAGAAGAGGCTGCGGCACTCCTCCTCCAAGATGCCATCCACCGCCTTGGCCCCGTCCTCAAGCTGTTCCACGAGCTTGGTGGAGAAGTCGACGTAGTCGGCGTCACGGGACTCGTGGAGAGCCCCAAGCCTTCCCTGGCAGATGGAGTTCAGGGCGTCGCGGGCGCGGAGCTCGAGGGAGTGAAGCGTCTTGACGCGCTCGCGCTGCTGCCCCTGTTCCCGGTCCGCGGCACTGGAGCTGGGCTGCGGCGCGGCCCCCAGGCGGGTCTCCGCCTCGGCGAGTGCCGCCTTGAGATCAGTGATCTCCTGCCGGAATCACTCGCGTTCCGTCTCGAAGGCCTACCTCTATTGCGACAGCGTCTTACAGTGCTCCTCGGCAAGCACCAGACGCGCCTCCGCTACCTTCGCGTCAGCATCCTCCTGAACCTTCTTCTCCCTGGCCTCCAGCTGGGCGTTAGCCGCGGTAACGCGCTTCGTGTGGGCCTCCTGGGCATCGGCCAGCTGGGGCCCCAGCAGCTCCAGGCGCTCTTTCTCCGTGGCCTGCTCGGTCGCCGTCCTCGCGAGGCTCTCCGTGCGAGTCTCGAGGCCCGCTTCGTAGGCCGCAACCTCCTTCTCGCGGGTGGCGAGAGTGCCTTCCCGCACGAGGAGCGACTGCACCTGCTCGGCGCACTTGTCCTGGAACTCCTTCAGGCAGGCCCCCGCCTCCTCGCGGCGCGCGACGGCCGCTTCGGCCTCCTAAAGGGCTCTCTCCCGGACCCCCTCCACTTCGGCGATGTCCTTCTCGCATTGTGCGCGAGCACGCTCGTCATGGCGCCGGGCCGCATCGATGGCGACGCTGAGCCGGCGCCACCCGTCGGCAAGCTTCAGGCATTCCTCGGCGAGGCGAGCGAGTGCGGCCTTGGCGTCGCGCCGAGCGAGTGCGGCCTTGGCGTCGTGCCAGGCCTCAGGCCTGAGCAAAGTGCGGTCACTCACAGGGACCAGGGGCCAGTCCGGGTTGGGCCCACTGGCACTCTCAGTCGCAGCGGCAAGGGAACCCTCAGCGCCGCTTGCCTGGGGCGGCGGGCTCGCCGGCCCGCCCCCTCGCTCGGCCGCAGCGGGAAACTGCGGGGGCTCTCCGTGCCGGTCATGGCGCACCCCACAACTCCTTTCCCCGCGTCCAAGGAGGCCTCCGGTGGGGGGGGGGGGGTAGGAGCTTCGGCCTCCCCTGTCGCCACTTCCTTGCTTGCGGCGGGGTCAGGAGGGAGGGTATCCCCGCCTCCTGAGGCTGCCCCCTGAGGCTCCTCCGCCGCAGCCTCGCGGGATGCACCCACATGTGACCCCGGAGGAGCGACTGCCCCCTCCTCGACTTCCATACGCCCCGCTTCGGCATCGGGACGACGGGTAGCCTCCCCATGCCCCCCGGCACCGGCGGCGGGCGTCGACACCCCCTGCAGGCTGGGGGTAACCCTCGCCTTCGTCGTCGTCTTCTTCTTCTTCTGATCCGCGGCAGGCCTCCTGCGCGAATGGTGGCTCAGCTCCGAGCCTGGATATAGGAGCAAGAATTAAGAGCGCCGGGGGAAGGCGAAAGGCTTACTCGTCACTAACGTGCCACTTCCTCTTCTTCTCCCCAGCAGGCAGCATGCCCGCGCTGCCCCCGCCGAGCATCGCCTCAGTGCCGCCACTCGGGCCCCCGGGGCGTGCCGCGGCAGCCCCGGACACGTCGTCGCCCGCCTCCGGGCCCTGGGCGGCTTCAGCCTCCTGACGGGCCTCGAGTACTGGGGGCTCGCCCGCCCCCAGGTCAGGAGCCCCCGCCGCCGCGGACGGGACGCTATCGGCGTCGTCGTCCTCGAGCTCGCAGATGAGCTGGCGGCGGGCGCGCGGTGGCACTCGGCTGGCGTCCTCTTCCGTGGCCTCCTCCGAATCTCCGCTGCCGCCGCTGCCTCCCGAATCCACCTCCACCACGAGGGGGTTGTCGTGGGGCCCAACATGGCCCTCCGGCACGAGGCCCCACTGGTCGAAGAGGGGCATCTCCTTCACCAGCTCCGCCTTCTCCGGGTAGCGGAAAAGCGGGAGTGCCCCCTCCGGCGTTTCCGCGGCAGGGGAGCTCATCAGAATCGCCAGAGCCCCGTCCAGCACGTCTGGCTCCAGGCTGCCCGGCTTCAGCCTCATGGTGTCGCCCGCCCCGGAGTACTCCCACATGGGGCGCAAGTGCTGCTGAAGTGGCGCGATGCGCCGCCGCAGGTATTACCTGACGACCGCCATCCCCGAGAGTGTTGCGGCCCGATGCGCCGCCATCCGCTCCAAGATGGGCTCCATCCTCGGGTCGGCGAGCTTCTCGTGCCCCCACATAGAGATCTTCTCGGACGGGTCCATAGGGATCATCAGGAGCCAATTGGTCTGGCGCACGTCCATATAGAACCAACACTGCCGGTAGCCTTCCACCTTCTTCGCGACCCTCAAGTTGATAATGCCGTCCTCCATTCTCTTGACGGCAAGGAACGACGCGCATCCGGAGCGCTTGTCCGCCGCAGTTAGCCGCAGGCAGAAGAAGTGGCAGAAGAGTGCCACAGAGGGCATCACGCCCACGAAAGCCTCGCAGTAAAAGGCGAACATGGCCAGGAGGGAAATGGAGTTGGGTTGAAGATGAAGAGCGTGAACCTGATAGTGAGTGAGTATGGCATAGAAGAAGTCTGAAAATGGCGGCACCAACCCTGCATATAAGCTGTGGAGGATGAAGGGGTAGGCCGTCGCCCCTAGGTCACGCCGCGCGCGTGACCCTGGCCAGATTTGGTTTGCCTGGATCTCGTTCTACCCGCCGGCCACGAACGGGAGCACCTTGCCCAAACCTTCTTCGTCGTCGACGGTGGAGCGCTGCAACGCCGCCCCAAGGACGGGCGCGCTTGGGGACGGGGCCGCCTCCTTCCCCTCTTGCCGGCGGGAGCCATCTGCGCGGCGGAGGCGCGGATCGGGAGCGAGAACAAGTGAAGTTCGAAATGGGGAGTCGCGAGGAACCGCGCGCGAGAAGGAAAGGCGCAGAGAGGTGGACAGTATGAAGGAAGGCAATGATGGCCTCGCGTCGCCCGAGCCAAGATTTATGTCAGCGCGGCAGTTACCGAGGCATCGTGGGGAAGTGGGGGCGTCCCCCATCACATCGTGCGCCACACGTCGTGCCTGGCCACAGGCGGTTAGGGCGCATGCCGTTTCGCCCCTCTATAGGCGGGAACGTGCGCGCCGCAGGCCCGGGGGCTACTGTCGGGCCCGTGGAACCCGGGGTATCCAGGCCCGTCTGCCTTTGGCCCAGGGCGCAACGCCTGGCGTGGGCCTAGCGGGCCGTCTCCACCGAACTCTCACCAAGACCCCTCATGAGGCCCTGGCCTCTTGAGGCCCCCTCCTCAGGGAGTAGCAAGCAACTCTCAGTACCACTGTCAACGGCCTCGCGAGGTCCTCTCACGAGGTGGCTTCCCGAGTGGCCTCACGAGGCGGCTTTCCGAGGTGGCCTCCCAAGGCCCCCCCCCACACAGGCGCTCGAGGTGAAGGTTGTTCGCCTTGCCGCGCAGCCTGGAGCCCGTCATGTGGGTGACGCGCGCGGCGACGAGCGGCAGCAGAGGCCGTGCCAGCAGGCGCGGATGAAGATGGTTTCCTCTTTCGTGTTAAGGGAGCAGGGCCAGCTATCTACTCTCCAAAGCAACCCTAAAGGTTGCCCGATCGGCGAAGGAAGACCAAGACGACAGGCGCGCAGGGCGGAGGTCATCACCGAGCCCACCAGCGCGTCATGGATCATGCTTTGGCAGGCGAAGACCACCTTTAGTCAGGATAGCCTGAGCGCCTGTCCCCTTTCGAAATCGCCAAGTGTGGCAACCCTTCCCGCCTAAGTTTCCAGGGGGAAGAGGACCATGGCTGATATAAGGGGCAGAGCAGCCATGGTGAGACCCAATCGATTCCTTCATCTCCTACCTTATACCTTGTACGCAAGAACTCTCTTGCCCTTGCAATCCCAACCACAAGCAGGAGTAGGGTCTTACACTGCAAGGTGGCCCGAACCTAGGTAAACCGCCGAGTCCTCGTTCCGTCCTTTGCTAGCGCGCCCTCGCCATCGCCTCGCCGTCGCTTTACCGTGGTAGGAAGCGAAGTAGGTAGAACAAGCTCACCCCAGTGTTTGAACCTTTGGGTCCCCGGAGCCCGACTTCCGACAGCGATCTTTTACAGTATCACCCACAGTTGGTTTCTTGAATTATGTGCCCTGTCGAGCACACAATTCACAACCAAAAATCGTATGGGCTGTCTAGAATTATCGTACACAATTCTGATTACCGACCTGTTTGTCGGGTATCACACACATCTTCTTACACCAATTCATCAGTGTTCTTCTGGATCGTCGCAACAAACAGTTCATCTGAGTGACTTGTATGCCGTCTATCGCACACATCTGGATCTAGGTAATCATTTGTGTTATTTTCGCTCAGTGCAAATAGTTCATCCGCATAAACTGTATGCCGTCTATCGCACACGTCTGGATTTGGATAACCGTTCGTGTTATTTTGTATCATCGCAAACAGTTTGTATGGATCAACTGTATGCCACTTATCGCACATGGAACTCTTTTTTGAATCGTATTTGATGTCTCACTCATTGCACACAGTTTATTTTATTGGTGACAGTTTTATTACGATACCGTTTGCGATTCATGCATCGCACACAGTTTGGTCGATTGGTCTCCTATACAAGTGTCGCGTTAGGACCATCCTGTAGTAGTGCAAGGTCATCCAAGGAGTAGATGACACACGGACATTGGTACCACATCACACTCCAAGGTGTCTTCGTATGCTCAAATCTTGAAGAATACTTGGACGGTGTGCTCCACTTGAATGGTGCCGGAGTCACTTTGCCATTGGAACTTGTAAGGGCGAGGGTGGTTCTTCTTGAGCAATTGTAGCTTGGAACAAAGTTCTTCACTTCCCAAGTTGTGGCAACTTCCGTTATCGATGATCACCTTGACGGATCGTCCTTGGATGCCCGCTTTGATATGGAAGATGTGGCAACATTGGTTTTTGTCTTGTTGTTGTTGAAGTGTCAAGATCTTGGTGACAACGAGAGTGGGGCTCGGGTCGTTGTCGCAAAAGATTTGTGCATCTTCGTCTTCATTCACTTGTCAGCGCATCATGAGGTTGCTGATGAAGAAGGGTTGTTGATGATGACGATGACGATTTGCCCTCTCTGGAGACCCGAACGGACTCTAGATCAGACCTCCCGATGAAGAACAGGAGGTGGTAGCGGCTCCATGTCATAAAACACGATGAAACTTTCTCTTAGATTTTTTTTCTCGGGAAGATGGTACTTATGGACTTGGAGGTAGGGCAAACGGAGGCTCCAGGGACCCACAAGCTCAGGTGGCGCGCCCTACGGGGGGAGCACAACCTAGGCTTTTGGCTCTGTGGTGGGCCCCCCTCCATTAGATCTTTTCGCTAATATTTTTTTATATTTTGAAATAATTTTCCGTAAAACTTTGTCCAATTGCGAGAACTTCTATTTCTGCACAAAAAACAACAATAAGGTAGTTCTGCTAAAAACAACATCAGTCTGGGTCAGTTTCATTCAAATCGTGCAAATTAGAGTCCAAAACAAGAGAAGTATTTGGAAAAGTAGATACGTTGGAGATGTATCAAACACGCATATGCTTCCTGAAGTTTTACGGTCCTTACAGGTGATACTTCCTTTTAGTGATCCGGAAATGGAACAGAAAGTACCCACACCTATTTCCCCAAGATGTGACCCTGGGTTATCGAACCCACGAGAGTTAGGTCCCCTTGAAGCGATGGTATCTAGCAAGCTTTTGTCAAAGAAACAATTCCAGCTTTTGACTAGATCAAATCAAGCTAATTGGAATAAAACACTTGTAATAAAAAGGGGTACGGGTATGATGTCTTAATGCTTACAACCATGCATTTGTGGTTGGACCAGATATGATCTTAATTTGTGTGCTGGAAGTCACCATCGAGATGTGCTTGTTACGAACCGAAGTAGGGGTTGTGTCCAACTAACATCTTGACCGACACGACTCCTACATCGAGAATCAGTTGTCCAACCGAAGGCCCTATCCATCATGCAGGGTTTCCTCGATAATTAAGATTATAATAATTGGACAAGAGCTTTGGGCGTTTAATGACTACACCTCAGGAATCCCCAGAGATTGGATTCGTGTTACAGTACTAAACCCTTCTGTCACTGGTGTTCAGAATAACACTTCACGGTTTCCTTGCCCTTAGCCTCTCTGTGGCTCGCACTCCATGATCTTAGGTACCTGCAGGGATGAAGAATGCAGACGAGACAAGAGATGTCTATCGAACAATTTTATTTCACACATACGGGACGATAATTGAAAGTACTTCCAATGATCCCCACAACAAATACAGAGGGTTGCAAGGCCTTTGCCTCAACCCATACCTTACCGAACTACTCACACATGCAGATCAGTTCACACGAAGAACACTGTCGGGCCATTGGGAACCAGGGTACCACGGCCCATCTGCCTGCGGCCCAGGACGCGACGCTTGGTGAAGGCCCAAGACGCAGCCCAACTGCGGGCGCCGCGAAGCGAAGACACCTCGCGAGGTGCCAGCCTCACGAGGACCCCTCCTCAAGGAGCAACCACCAAGGCTTAGCCGCAGCAGCGGTAGGAAGCCTCGTGAGCCCCCCTCGCGAGGTGGCCTCCCGAGGCGACCCCCCGAGGCAGCCGCTCGAGGCCATCCGAGCCTGATGCCAGCCGCACGGTCCTGTGCCCACCATGTGGGTGATGCGCTCAGCGACGAACGGCAGCAGAGGCCGCACCAGCTGGGGTGGACAGAGAGGTTTTCCTCTTTGGTGCTAAAGGGGCAGCATCAGCTGCCCTTCTCCAAAGGAAGTTCCAAGGACTGCCCGTTTGGTGAAAGAAGACCAAGACAGCAAGGCGCGCAGGGCGGAGGTCATCACCGAGCCCACCAGTGCATCATGGATCATGCTTTTGCAGGCACAGACCAACTTTGGTCAGGATAGCCTGGGTGCCTGTCCCCTTTCAAAACCCGCCAATGTGTGGCTGCCCTTCCCGCCAATATTTTCAGGGGAAGAGGACCAGGGCGGCTATAAAAGGGGTAGTGCAGCCATTGTAGATGGGATCGATTCCTGGGTCTCCTACCTTGTACGGGAGAACTCTCTTGCCCATAGCAATCACAAACACAAGCAGGAGTAGGGTTTTACACCGCAAGGTGGCCAGAACCTGGGTAACCGATGTGTCCCCTGTCGTGCTCTGCACTCGCGTCCTCTCACCATAGCCTCACCGTGGTCACCCTTGGATCGGTAGGAACGAGCTTGCCCCCAGTGTTCGAACCTTTGGGTCCCCGGAGCCCCGATTCCGACATTTGGCACGCCAGGTAGGGGGGTAGCTTCGGTTCTTCCCACTTCCTCACCGCCATGGCCGACGCTCGTCGCGAGCGCTACGCGCGCAGAGCTGCCAGGGTGGCCCAGACGGAGCTGGTCGGCACCGCGCCCCGGCTGCCGCCACCGACCGCGCTACAAGGGAGCAGCAGGCTTCCTCCCTCCACCCGCCCGTGCAGCCGGACGGCCACACTGCCACGGCCTCCTCGCTCGCCTACCGTGACGCCCCGCCCCCGTAGGCCACGCTGCTCATGGCGCGCGAGCTCCTGCGCTACCGCCCCACCGACGCCGGCTACGACGCCTAGCTCGCTCGCATCACCGAGCTCATCAATGCCACCTGAGAAGCCCCGGCGCCCTCTCACTCGCTCCACCCTCCATTGTCTCACGCCGGGGACGTGGTGCATGGTGCGCTGCCGCCGCCTCCTCTGCCCAGCAAGGGTGCCAGGGACCACTGCGACGTGCGGGCGCATGAGCCGTCCCGCGGCGCGTCTTCGCCGGACCATGGCGAGCCCAGCTACCAGATTGTCAGACGTGCGCCACCCGACGCGCGTGTGCTCCTCGAGCAGCAGCACCAGCTCTAAGATAGGACCATCCAGAAGATCGCGGCCGCCGGCCGCCAGAACAGTGCTGCCCTCGCTGGCGGCGTTCCCTGTAGCTGCGAGGGCTGCCGTGCCTTCACCCGCGAGTTGTGCCGCGTGGTGTGGCCCACCAAGTTCAAGCCGGACCTGCCTCCGCGCTACGAAGGCACCCCAACCCCGCAGAGTTCCTACGGCTTATGCCCTGAGCATCGAGGCAGCGAACGGCGACAACAAGGTCATGGCGAACTGGATTCCCATGGCCCTCAAGCATGGCCCGCGCTCATGGCTCATGAACCTCCCCAAGGCGTCCATCTCCTCGTGGGACGAGCTCTGCCGGCAAATTGTCGCCAACTTCAAGGGCACGCACGAGCGCTCCCTCATGCTCAATGACTTGCGCGCCGTGCACCAGCGCCCTGACGAGACTCTCCGCAAGTACATCCAGCGCTTCAGCCAAGTGCGCAACAAGATCCCATGTGCTTCCGAGGCTGCCATCATCTCCGCGTTCTCCTACGGCATTGCGGACGTCCGGATGCGCGAGAAGCTCGCTATCAACGACAAGCTACACTCTATGCTTGAGCTGTTCGACCTCGCCGACAGGTGCGCCAAGGCCGAAGAAGGCCGTCTCTTCGCCCACAATGACCCCGACGCGGCGCCAGACAGCGCCAAGGCCAAGAGCAAGGACGCCAAGCGCAAGGGCCCTGCCGTGCTCGCAGCGGAGCCCGAGTAGAAGCGCGGCCGTGAGCGCAACGAGCCCAATAAGGACAACCGCCCTCTCTGCGCCTACCACAACTCGTACTCCCACAGCACCGAGGACTGCCACGAGCGCCTGGGCCACCGCGGCGACCGCAATGATCGCGGTGCCGGCCACGGAGGCAGCCGCAATGGCAACCACAGGGGAAACCGCAACAGCAATGGCAACTCCGGCAGGGCTGGCGCGACCATCCTCGCGAGGCCAACCCTCAGGCCAGCGCCGCTCTTCCACCGCTATCGCCGCCACCTCGAAGGAACGACGGCAACCAGCCTGACGAGGGCGCTGGGGGCTACCAGGAGCCTCGCAGAGTGGCTTGCATCCTCGGCGGGGCCCAGGCTCCCACGTCCAACCGCCACTTCAAGCTCTTCTCTCACGAGGTGAACGCTCTCCCGAGGCCTGAGGCCTCTCGGCCCCTCAAGTGGTCGCAATACGCAATCACCTTCGACTCCGAGGATCACCCCAAGTCTTCAAGCGCTGCAGGCACAATCCCCATGCTATGCACCCCCACCATCAGCAACGTCGCCATCACCAAGACGCTCATCGACGGAGGCGCTGGCCTCAATGTGATCTCCATCAAGACCTTCGAGCAGCTCCAACTGCCCTACGAGCAGCTGATGCCGACTAGGCCCTTCTCCGGAGTGACTGATGGCTCCACCATCCCTCTGGGGCAAGTGCGCCTCCCTGTCACCTTTGGCACTCGCAAGAACTACCACACGAGCTCATCGACTTCAACGTGGCGCACATCGGCCTGCCGTACAACGCCATCCTGGGCTACCCAGCGCTCGGGCGATTCATCTCCAAGTTCGGCGAGCGAGCCCTACCATTCTTCAAACTCATGAAGAGATCCGGCCCCTTCAAATGGACTCCCGCAGCTGACACTGCCTTCGAAGACCTCAAGAGGTACCTCACAAGCCCGCCCATCATGGTCGCGCCACGCTCTCGCGAGCCCTTGCTCCTATACATGGCAGCCACCACCCAGACAGCCAGCGCGGCCCTGGTGGCAGTTTCAGAAGAGTGCGTCTGGGCACAGAAGAAGCCTGCTGCGCCAGTGCCACCCGAGGTCGCGCCGTCGCCTGCTGAGGTCCTGACTTAGGAGGCCCTTGGTACGCCGCCTCCCGAGGCCACGCCTCCACCTGCCGAGGGCTCTCCTCAGGAGGCCTCCGATGAGCCGCCTCGTGAGCCGCCTCCCGAGCCCTCCGAGCCTCATGAGCCTCTCGGCCCCCCCGGAGAGCAAGCTGCTGCGGCAACTACATGCTTCGTCGAGCATCCGGTGTACTTCGTCAGCACGGTGGTGCGGGATGTGCGCGAGTGCTACCCCATGCAGCAGAAGCTCCTCCTCGCACTCCTTATCGCTTCCAGGAAGCTGCGCCACTACTTCCAGGGCCATCCCATCAAGGTGATCTCGTCTTACCCCCTAGAGCAAGTCCTGCGCAGCCCCAATGCCCCTGGCCGCATCGCCGAGTGGAACATTGAGTTGTAGGCCTTTGAGCTGGAATTCTGCACCACAAGGGTGATCAAGGGCGTAGCCCTAGCTGACTTCATGGAGGAATGGACGGATTCGCACCCAGAGGAGCCTCGCGAGGACGAATCCCTCTTGCCTGGGGACGAGGCGCCTGGCGGCTGGACCATGCACTTCGATGGCGCCTTCTCCCGGCAGGGCGCGGGGGCTGGCGTCATGCTCACTTCGCCAATAGGAGACAAGCTCTACTACGTTGTCCAACTCTGCTTCAAGCGCGACGACAAGGTCTCCAACAACATCGTAGAGTACGAAGGCCTCTTCACTGGCCTCAAGGCTGCTTTCGTTTTCGTCATCAAGCGCCTAACCATCAAGGGTGATACGCAGGTCCTCGTCAACTTCTCCAACAAAAGCTACAAGCCCAAGGACGAGCACATGGCCGCCTATCTGGAAGAGGTACGCAAGCTCGAGAAGCGTTTCCTTGGCCTGGAGCTCCAGCACGTCCCCCGCGGCAGCAACAAGGAAGCCGACGACATGGCCAAGCGAGCATCTCGCCGCGAGCCTCAAAGCCCCGGTGTCTTCGAGGAAAGGCTCCTGAAGCCATCAGCTACACCACCTGCCGTGAGCGCCATGCTGCTTCATCAAGAGCTCCCAGCCGCACCACCCACGGGCGCACCAGACTGCGGCCCAGCCTCAGGTGCCTGCCTGCTGCTGGCCCTGGAGCCTCAAGCGGACAGCTGGGCCGCTGAGTTCAAGGCCTACTTGCTTCATGGCACCATCCCGGAGAAGGACTTAGAGGCAGAGCATGTGGCTCGCCAGGCTAGCGCTTACTGTTTGAAGGATGGCGAGCTGTACCGCAGGCGTCCCAATGGTGTCTCGCTGCGGTGCATCTCTGAAGAAAAAGGTCGTGAGCTGCTTGCTGACATCCATGGAGGAGACTGTGGCCACCACTCTTCATCACGCACCCTCGCCGACAAGGTGTTCCGCAGCGGCTTCTACTGGCCCACCGCGCTTCATGACGCCACCGAGCTGGTCCAATCCTGTGAAGCTTGTCAATTCCACGCCAAGCAAATCCACCAGCCGGTGCAAGACCTCCAGATGATCCCTCTCTCATGGCCCTTCACGGTCTGGGGGCTGGATATCTTGGGACCCTTCCCTCGCGCAGCCGGCGGCTACCGCTACCTCTACGTCGCCATCCTGAAATTCACCAAGTGGGCGGAGGTCGAGCCCGTGCGCACCATCCCGGCACGTTATGCCGTCAAGTTCATCAAGGGCCTCATGAGCAGCTTTGGCATCCCCATCCGCATCATCACTGACAATGGCTCCCAATTCACAAGCGGCCTCTTCAAGTCATACTGCACCAGCCTCGGCACGCAGATCTGCTATGCCTCTGTGGCGCACCCATGAAGCAACGGCCAGGCCGAGCGTGCCAACGCTGAGGTCCTCATGGGCCTCAAGACAAGAAGCTGCAAGAAAAAGCTTGAATCCTGCGGCAAGGGCTGGCTTGACAAGCTACAGTCTGTGCTATGGTCGATCCGCACGACAACAACCAAGCCTACTGGCGAGACTCCGTTCTTCCTCGTCTACGGAGCTGAAGCAGTCCTTCCCTCTGAGCTCAAGCACAACTCTCCGCTTGTCCTCGCCTTCGATGAGGCTCGTCGGGACGGCTCGCGAGAGGCCGACTTGCTGCTCCTCGAGGAAGCCCGTCTCCAGGCCGCCCTGCGCACCGAAAGATACCAGCAGGCTTTGCATCGCTATCATAGCCGCAACATACGCCCACGCACCCTCGAAGCTGGCAATCTCATCCTTAGAAGGATCCTCTCTAGAGAGGGACTCCACAAACTCTCACCCATGTGGGAAGGCCCTTTCAGGGTTGCTCATGTCTCCCGGCCCGGCGCCGCCTGGCTGGAGACGGAGGAGGTGGTTCCTGTGCACAATACATGGAACATCCAACACCTCCACAAGTTCTACCCATGACCCGCACACGTACGAACGAAATGGAGCTGTACACGCTTCGGAGCCTCTCATTGCGTTCGCCTGATGGGTCCACGAGAGCTCCCACCCACGCCCCAGTGGAAGCCCCATGCTCAGCGCTGGCGGAACAATCGAACTGAGGGCGCCCCCCGAGCTGCACCAACCTCAAGCTGACCCATGCCGGACACGGCATCCTCTTCTCTTTTGGATGTGAAACCGAGGGCGCCTCACGGGCTGCACCAACCTCAAGCTGACCCGTGCCGGACACTGCCACCGCATCTTTTTTGGTTGTGTAATGAACCTTATTATTATGCTGCAGTAAAGCTTTATTTCCTAAGATATTTTATGTGTTTGGTAAGTTGCCTGCCTCAGGAGCCATGCATGCTCGTGACCTTCCTCCTGTGCATCACGCGAGCGGGGGCTGGACACGGTGCCTGTGCTCGGGTCAGTCCCATCAGTGCTGCAAAACCCAAGTGATTGAGCTCTGGCTCGCAGGCCTGCTCCCGTGCACGCCACCTCACCAAGGTCCTTGGTGTCTTGTCTCCTCACGTGACACCCACGAGCAAGCTAGCAAGCATGCACCGCTCCCCCTTTTGTGAAACCTATCGATATGTAGTTGTCACAGGAGCAAGGCATGTAGAAGGCCTCGCAAGCACTGCCTTGTGAGGTAACTCATGACAAGACGCCTTCGTAAGCCCTCAGGAAGCCTCGCGAGCGCTGCCTCATGAGCCAACCTGCGGCGGTTGTCTCCACCAAGTGCTAGTAGGAGGCCTCACGAGCAAGAGCCTCGCGAGGCGCACTCCGCGGCCACGACACGTCAAGCGACACTCGCAAAAAAGCTAAGTACAAAAACACCTCACGAGCCGCTCTCGGCGCCTCTCGAGCTCTCTTCTCCCCGCAACCTCGCTGCGTGCTGATGTTTCCTCCTCCGCACAAGCCACTTGCACGTCAAAGGGGGGCTTCCTGAGCATCGCACCTCAGGAGCCCTTACCGCCTCTCAATGGCCTACACCTCCTGGCCTTGTCCAGGCAACGCGACCTGACATACCAGCGACGGCTGTAGCCCGCTCGGGGACTGGGTCCTGATGACGTAGAGCACCAAGGCAAGCAAAGAAAGGAAAATAGGCCTCATGAGGAAACATACATTACAGCAAATCATAAAGTACTTAAACACAAAAGATATCATTTTTTACGCCCCCACGGGGCTACATCGATCTATTACAGGAGCAAAAGAGAGGAGCCAAGGCGGAGCGCGGCACACCTTCAAGATCCGACTCGGGCTCTCCTACGCCTAGTCAGAATCTTTGTCTTCACTCTTGATGCGCGGGGAGATTTTGTCGCTTTCGCCCCCGCTGGTGGAGTCGGTGCTGCCGTTGCTGTTGCCCTCGCCGGAGGAGTCGGAGACCCCGAAGAACTTCACGAAGAGTGTGGTGGCTCCGTCGTACTTGAAAGGATGAGATGCCCTCACCTTAGGCCATGGGCGCGGGCGAACGACTTCCACCCCCGCGTCAAAAACATGAAGCCGGCAGGGGAGAATTCAATCGCCACCCAGGAGGGGCCGTTGCAGCAGCCGTCCGCCTGTAGCCACAGGCCCAAGGGCTCGCTATCCTCCATCGCCCTCGTAAAGGAGCCCGAGAGCCAGAGCCAACTGCAGGGCCGATGATGCAGCCCCACAATGAACTCATGCTCCTCCTCCGCCATGTGGACCCCTGCCTGGGGAGGATGGGCGGCCGCCCCGCCGCGCCCTCCGCGACCGCGGGCGGCGGCCCTCCCGCGGACGCTAGGGCTGGGCGCTGCAGCCGCCGAGGAGTGCGTTCAGCCCCGGGGGGGAACTCTCGCGGCAGCAGTGGACACGTAGGCTTGCCCTCTACCCCTCACGATCGCAGCTGTGGTCCTGGAAAAGAGCAAGGAAGGGTGAAATGTTGAAGAAGGGGAGAGGCAGAGGTAGAAGATGAGTGGGGGAGGTCTCCACCCTTCCTCCGCTCCTTTAATAACACCCTATAGGGACACCCTCCCTGCCGCTCCGCCTTCTTTGACACCAGGAATCGAGGAAGCAGAAGGGAAGCAATGATAGCCCTGCGCCCCACGCGGGCAGGCTTTATGGCAGGCGCAGGTGGTTACTGAGGCATAGTGGGGGACGTGGGGGCGTCCCACATCCCATCGCATGCCACGCGTCTAACCTGGGCCGCGCAGTCTATCAGGGCCCGCGCCGTTTTGCTTCAAGCGGGCGGGAACGTGCGCGCCACGGGCCCGGGGGTTACTGTTGGGCCATTGGGAACTGGGGTACCATGGCCCGTCTGCCTGCGGCTCAGGAACTGACGCTTGGCGAAGGCCCAAGACGCAGCCCAACTATAGGCGCCGCGAAGCGAAGACACCTCGCGAGGCGCCAGCCTCACGAGGACCCCTCCTCAAGGAGCAACCACCAAGACTTAGCCGCAGCAGCAGCAAGAAGCCTCGCGATGCGGCCTCCCGAGGCGACCCCCCGAGGCGGCCGCCCGAGGCCATCCGAGCCTGATGCTAGCCGCGCGGTCCTGTGCCCACCACGTGGGTGACACGCTCGGTGACGAACGGCGGCAGAGGCCGCGCCAGCGGGCGCAGACAAAGAGGTTTTCCTCTTTGGTGCTAAAGGGGCAGCACTAGCTGCCCTTCTCCAAAGCAAGTCCCAAGGACTGCCCGTTTGGTAAAAGAAGACCAAGACAGCAAGGCGCGCAGGGCGGAGGTCATCACCGAGCCCACCGGCACATCATGGATCATGCTTTTGCACGCGAAGACCAACTTTGGTCAGGATAGCCTGGGCGCCTGTCCCCTTTCAAAACCCGCCAATGTGTGGCTGCCCTTCCCGCCGATATTTTCAGGGGAAGAGGACCAGGGCGGCTATAAAAGGGGCAGCGCAGCCATTGTATAGGGGATCGATTGCTGGGTCTCCTACCTTGCACGCGAGAACTCTCTTGTCCATAGCAATCGCAAACACAAGCAAGAGTAGGGTTTTACACCGCAAGGTGGCCCGAACTTGGGTAACCGCTGTGTCCCCTATCGTGCTCTACGCTCACGTGCTCTCGCCATAGCCTCGCCGTGGTCACCCTTGGATCGGTAGGAATGAGCTTGCCCCCAGTGTTCGAATCTTTGGGTCCCTGGAGCCCCGATTCTGACAAACACATTGAAGAAGACATCACGGAGATTGATCAATTGGTAATATGTCTTGCAATGAATGCTGTGTGTGATGCACGATTACAAGTATGAACTAGAGGGAGATGAACTATGGTGGTGATGGTGGCTATGGAGATGGAAATGGCGGCGGCTAGGGTTGATGGAGATGGATGACGATGACTCTGTTCTGGCTTCACCCACGGACGTTCTGTTCACATTTCGACCTGGTCCCCTTTATAAAAGTTGTCCACATGGACGAGAGGCCTCGGTTTCCATGCCATACGACCACTCATGCGAGAGTTCATGGTCGCATGGAACACCGTCTTTTGCACTGTGGCTCCTGTTGCACCTCCTCCTGATTTCTTCTATCTCCTCCCTCACTCCTTTCCATGTTCTCACTTGATTTCTTCCCTTTTTAGCCCATTTCATGTGGAAACACATCAAAGAGAGGAATTTTGGAATTTGTCATTAGTGGCAATATCGGAGCGAATATCTCAGTTTAATTGAAATATCTTGGTTTAAACAAAGGGTAAATGAGTGTAAAAATATCACTCATCACCTCCCCCAAGCTTAAACTTGATCTTCCTCGAGCAACATTGAGAGAAATCCGAATCATAAGGAACACAGTTGTTTAAACCGAAATAACGAGAAGGTTTTGGTTCACTTACGATCGGTACGCCTAGATAGCTCTCTGCTTCTTGACCTGAAAACTTAGTATAGCTGTAGCGGTGGCATGGTATTATGCAAGTGTTAGTGAAGCAAAGATAATCAACTCAAAGTTTTTCATCTACTTGATAACACAACTTTGCAACACTCAATTCTATTTCCTCTAGGTAACACTTGCTTGCCGGGAATGCACGGAAGAATTTTTCTTTGATAGAGCCATAAAAACATAAGTTATGGAGTGAAAGGCATGTAAAGAAAAACATGATGTTAGAGTGCTCATAAATATACCCACAATTATATCATCCTCAAGGCTCTCAAGCACTTTATTTCAGTCATTGTTTGCTGAACCTTTAGTTGTCACATGAAGGGATTATGCCAAATAAGTGATCATGTATAGAGTTTCGCCGTGGCTTAATTTTTCGGAACTATGGACCTTTGATATATGTCTCTTTTGAGGTCTTTTGACGAGTCCCCTTCATTTACCACATACACACCCATTCAAGAGAAAGCCGAATAATATTCATTTGTAGTGTTGCCACTATGTACAGTAACAAACTCATAGCCAAAATCCGAGCCATAGCTCTGGTGGATCGTTCATTGGCTAGCGGAGCCCTCAGCATAACATCAAGAAAGCACTACTACAGGAATGCCCAGCAGTGGCGGGTGCAAAAAGCCTAGTAGTGGCGGGCCAGGCTCTCAGGGCCACCCGCCATTGACCCCCGCCACTGCAATTATGGCATCAGTGGCGGGCGGCCATAATAACAGTGGCGGGCCTGCGTTATCGCCCACCACAACTATTGTAGCTATCGAGTGATGTGTTTGTCTGTGACCGCCACTACTTTGTCTCTGCCCGCCACTGTTGTGTGTAACAGCAGTGGCAAGCACCATTGCCAGCCGCCACTGGTAATGATGTCGGCATATAGAGAAATTGCTGCCGCGGCAACATTATTTTGCTGCCGTGGCAGCATTTTAATGGCGCTAAAGCAGTATTTTGCACTTGATCATCCCATTACATTACATATATATAGAATATTGTCTTAGCATTCAAACAACCATATTACAATGGTGATACAATAATTAAGAGTATTAATGAAGCAAACATATAGTATAAGAAGTGTAGGGCAACAAATAATGAACAACGAATCAAGATGTTTTGAAGTAGTTTATCACTCGCAATCGATTACCGCAATATGTCTTCGACTCAGTGAAGTCGTTCTTCATCTCGCTCTTGCTGGCAATGGAACTTCCCATCCTCATTTACAACCTCCTTGTTGATGATTCTGGCCAACACCTTTTGGAGGCACCCATGCTCTATTAATAGTTCCCCTATGTCCATGTCCCTCTCCATCTCTTCAGATCACTTGATGATCTGGCTATGATTACGCAAATATTTGCTTGTCTTCAAAAAGTTGTCCATGATAGCCATGACACAGTAGCCAGACCTATGAGAGGTTTTCACATTTTGTTCTTGATAGCAACAAGTGCTAGTGAAGAACTTGAATTCTGAATGTTCTGTTATTGTGTCTCTGAAGTTCTTAAACTTGGTGAGAGCATCATTTAGAACCTTCTTCAATCTGGTCCATTGCTTTTCAGTGTTGTAGGATCAAGGAGATAGGTCTAGAGGGGGGGGGTGAATAGACTCCTAACCAGCCAAATTAGCAGTTTTTAATATCTCTTGGAACTTAGGCTGATTTTGGCACAAGTTAAGATCACTCCAATACTTTCTACACATGCATATCTAGAGATTGAGCAGCGGAAATAGTATAGCATGCAATAGTACGGAAAGTAAAGGGTAGAGTATGGAAGATCAAACGCAATGAAGACACGGTGGTTTTTGGCGTGGTTCCGATAGGTGGTGCTATCGTACGTCCACGTTGATGGAGACTTCAACCCACGAAGGGTAACGGCTGCGCGAGTCCACGGAGGGCTCCACCCACGAAGGGTCCACGAAGAAGCAACCTTGTCTATTCCACCATGGCTTACGTCCACGAAGGACTACCCTCACTCGGGGTAGATCTTCACGAAGTAGGCGATCTCCTTGCCCTTACAAACTCCTTGGTTCAACTCCACATCTGGTTGGAGGCTCCCAAGTGACACCTAACCAATCTAGGAGACACCACTCTCCAAAAGGTAATAGACGGTGTGTTGTTGATGAACTCCTTGCTCTTGTGCTTCAAATGATAGCCTTCCTAGCACTCAATCACTCCTCACAGATTTGGCTATGGTGGAAGAAGGATTTGAGTGGAAAGCAACTTGGGAAAGGCTAGAGATCAAGGTTCAAATGGTAGGAGTGGAATATCTTGATCTCAACACATGAGTAGGTGGTTCTCTCTCAGAAAATGAATGGTGGAAGTGTAGGCACGTTCTGATGGCTCTCCTTGCTGAGAAGGATGGGGTGGAGGGGTATATATAGCCTCCACACAAAATCCAACCGTTACACACTTTTGACCCAACTCGGTGGCACCGAAACGATAATCTCGGTAGCACCGAACTGTGTAAAAGATATGAACTTTAGGAATCTCGGTGGGACCGATACGAACAACTCGGATGGACCGAAGTGCAATGGCTTAGGGAAATCCTCATCTCGGTGGCACCGATTGCATCAACTAGGTAGGACCGAAGTGAAGCAATAAGGCAACAGAGAGTTGGCAAGCCATCTCGGTGAGACCGATTTGCAAACTCGGTGAGACCGAAGTAAATGCAAACGATTACAGAGAGTTGGCAAGGCCATCTCGGTGGGACCGAGATCCATTTCGGTGGATCCGATTTGATAGGGTTTGGCAGTGGCTAAGTCTTGGATGAACTCGGTGGGGCCGGATTGGAAATTTCGGTGGGGCCACGTTGGACTTTAGGTTTAGGACATATTTGGGATTGAGAGAGTGGTTTTGGGTTTAGGAATGCTGTCACTAAGCACTTGAGCAAAAGGACCATTAAGCAACACCTCATCCCCTTTTAATAGTATTGGCTTTCCTATGGACTCAATGTGATCTTGGATCACTAAACCAAAAATGTAGAGTCTTGATCTTTGCCAATTCTTGTCCTTAGCATTTTCAAGGGGTTCCACGTCCTCTTGTCCACGCCACGCCATTGTTGAACTTGTCTGAAATTCACTAGATAAAAGCATTAGTCCAACAACATGTATGTTGGCATAAATTACCAAAACCACCAAGGGAGCAAATGTGCTTTCAATCTCCCCCTTTTTGGTAATTGATGACAACATACATCAAAGCTTTAAATAAAGATTTAGCAGAGGTATGTATGAAAGCTTTGAAGGAAACATGTAACATGTATGAGCTCACTTGAACTCCCCCTAAAGATGTGCATAACATGATGATATCTTATGGGAAATATACATGCAACATGTATCTTGGCTATATGCATCAGAGCAATATATATATGTGACATTAGGTTATCCACATGTACAAGATTTTCTCCTTGCAAACAATATATACTTAGCAAGAGGTCAACCATGTACATGAGTGTGATGCATATACTTACCTTGAAGTTCTTGATCAAGTACCTGAAGAAATACACTTGAGAAAACAGGGTTAGATAACACAAGATAATTTCTTCAAGAAAAAGACACAAGATCAACAAAAAACCAAGATTGGGATGACATGTAGAAGAGAGTATCACTAGGTGAATACTTCTTTGAAGCAGACATGTCCCCAAAAGAAATAGTTGTCTCCCCTTAAAGAACTTCCTCTCCCCCCGAATCTGACATGGATATTGGGAGTAGGTAGGGTGAGAAAACTAGAACGGCCAAAGAACAAACTAATCACTAATCATGTTTCTCCCCTCTTAGAAACATGTAACATTCTCTCCTCTTGTAAGGTGCATCTTTTGTTTTGAATAGATAAGCTTAAGCTTTGATGTATTCCTCTCTCCCCCTTTGACATCAATTTCCAAGAAGGGTCTTCAAGGTTATTGATTAAGTGAGTTTGGTCCTTGAGAAATACAGCTAGATGCATGTAGAGGATAAGTATCATCGAGTGGAGCTAGAGCAGAAAAACTCAGGGAAAATTTGACAGAAAATTCCTTAGAGCAGTCAAAATCGGTGACACCGAGTTGAGACAATTCGGTGGAACCGAGTTTGATGCAATGGAATATTTTGTCAACTCAGCTCACTAGGCAAGGAAATCTCACAAGGATTTGCAAAGAATTAACTGCGAATCAAGCTAAAAGAGAAGAAACAGAAAAGAAGCAAAGAAACGTCTACATGAAGTTTTTTTTGAAAAGAAACGCTCTAGCAAGAAGAGAACAAGCAGAAGAAACACTAGAGAACCTCATCTAGATGGGTCGGTGACTAGGTCACATATGTTAGAGTATATTGACTTAGGAGTCAAGTGAGAGCACTTGATCATAGGTCATACTCAACGTTTAAGCTCAAAATGGGGTTGCCATTTTTCCTTTAAGCTTTTCAATGTATTCACACCTTGTTGAGTTGCTTTAGCTCATGTCTTTGAGTAAAGCTTCTCTAAGATGTGAGAACTTACATTGGTATTTGGTGAAGTCCATCATGTAGTTGAACTTGATGTAGATGCTCTTGAGTTGAAGTTGGGAGAGATCCTATCTTTTGTAGTTCATCTTCCTACATGGGTTAGATTTGCAAGGAACAACATGTATATCCAAAATGACAAGAATGAAGCATAACTCAAATGTTGTCAAAGGATATGTTTAGGTTGTCTTGTTCCTTGTTACTCCATCAATTGTTGATACTTGAGTTATACAAGATTGCTCAAGATAAGAGTGTGATGCAATATTGTGACATGAAGCTTGTCCAAGTACCTACAAAAAGTTAGATACCATACAAGGGAGCAAAATGTCCAAGATATAAAATGATCATGAAGGATATCATGGGTTAGTCAAGAATGCTCATGCCCTTGTATGCATCCACATGAACCTCTAGTTCACGTTTGAAGCATCAATGATGTTCAATTCACTTCTCAAGTGACAAAACACTTTCTCATCAAGTGGTTTGGTAAAGATGTCCGCCAATTGTTTGTCAGTACGAACATGTTTAAGGTCAATATCACCTTTCTCAACATGATCTCGAATGAAATGGTGACGAACCTCAATATGCTTAGTTCGAGAATGTTGCACGGGATTGTGTCCTATCTTAATAGCACTCTCATTGTCACAAAGTAATGGTACATGTCTCACATGCACACCATAATCTTTAAGAGTCTGTGTCATCCATAGTAATTGAGCACAACATGATCCCGCGGCAATGTATTCCGCTTCGGCAGTAGATAGAGATACGGAATTTTGTTTCTTGGAGGACCAAGACACAAGAGATCTACCAAGAAATTGACATGTACCCGAAGTGGATTTTCTGTCAACCTTGTCTCTGGCATAGTCCGAATCAGAGTAGCCAACAAGATTGAAAGAAGATCCTTTGGGATACCATATGCCAAAGTTTGGTGTATGTATCAAGTATCTCACAATTCTTTTCACCGCCTTAAGGTGACACTCTTTTGGTGCCGCTTGGTATCGTGCACACATGCACACACTTAGCATAATGTCGGGTCGAGAGGCACATAGATATAATAATGAACCAATCATAGATCGTTAAAACTTTTGATCAACCGGTTTGCCATGCTTGGTCAAGTCAAGATGTCCACTCATGGGCATGGGAGTTTTCATACCTTTACTCTCTTGCATGTTGAACTTTTTGAATAAGTCCTTGGTATACTTTGTTTGCGAGACAAAGGTATCTTCCCTAGTTTGCTTGATTTGCAAACCAAGAAAGAATTTGGGTTCACTCATCATAGACATCTCAAACTTTTCCGACATCAGCCTTCCAAACTTTTCACTGAAAGAGGGGTTAGTAGATCCAAAGATAATATCATCAACATAAATTTGGCATACAAATAATTCTCCATTAACCCTCTTAGTGAACAAAGTTGAATCAATCTTCCCAATTTCAAAACCTTTTTCAAGAAGAAACTTTGTCAAGCATTTGTACCAAGCTCTAGGGGCTTGTTTAAGACCATAAAGAGCTTTACAAAGTTTGTACACATGATTAGGTTTCTTGGGATTCTCAAAGCCAGGAGGTTGTTTAACATATACTTCCTCCTCAATTTCACCATTTAAGAAAGCACTTTTAATATCCATTTGATAAAGAGTGATATCATGGTGATTAGCATAAGCAAGTAAAATACAAATGGACTCAAGTCTTGCAACGGGGGCATAGGTCTCACCATAGTCCATACCTTCGACTTGTGTGTAACCTTGTGCTACGAGACGATCCTTGTTGCGTACAAATTGTCCATCTTCATCTTGCTTATTCCGAAACACCCATTTGGTTCCAATGATGTTTTGCTCTTCCTTAGGCTTCTCAACCAATGTCCACACTTGGTTCCTCTCAAAGTTGTGTAGCTCTTCGTGCATTGCATTCACCCAATCGGGGTCCTTGAGAGCATCTTCTACCTTCAAGGGTTCAACACTAGAGATAAAAGAGTAATGCTCACAAAAGTTAGCTAAACGAGATTTAGAGCGAGTAATTCTCCCGGTTTGGATATCTCCAAGTATTTGTTCGACGGGATGATCCTTGTCGATTCTTGCTCTAACTCGAGGTAGCTATTTCTTGGGTTGTGGTGAGGCTTCCTCATCATCATCATCTTCTTCTTCTTCGTTGATGTTGTCGTTGTTTGTTTGTGGAGGTGGAGAAGGAGGTTGAGGTGGATCATCTTGTTGCACTTCCTCATTCCCATCGTCTTGACGTGTTCCACTTGTGGATGCCTCCATATCAACTTGTCGTTCACCTTGATGTGAAGTTGGGGCTTCCACTTGAATAGATGAGGTACTCTCCTTTACTTCCACGGGGCGAATCTTGCCAATGGGCAAGTCTTGGATTGCTTCCGATGGTTCTTTATCTCCTACATCAAGTGGCAATTGCTCGACTTGCGAGCCGTTAGTCTCATCAAACTTCACATCTACCGTCTCTTCAACTTTTCGAGTGAAGTTGTTGTAGACACGGTAAGTGTGAGAGTTCGATCCATAACCAAGTAGGAAACCTTCATGAGATTTAGGAGAAAATTTTGAACGACGATGCTTATCAAGAATGTAACATTTTGAGCCAAATACTTGAAAGTATCCAACTTGTGGTTTGTTACCGGTGAGCAGTTCATACGCCGTTTTACCAAGAAGCTTGTGAAGATAGAGTCGGTTTGTTGCATGACAAGCTGTTTCAACCGCTTCTGCCCAAAAATGTCTTGGCGTCTTGTATTCATCAAGCATTGTTCTTGCCATCTCAATAAGTGTACGGTTCTTCCTCTCAACAACTCCATTTTGTTGAGGCGTGTACGTAGCTGAGAACTCATGTGAAATACCCTCCTCATCAAGAAAGGTGTCCACATTTGCGTTCTTGAACTCCGTTCCGTTGTCACTCCGAACCTTATTGATCTTCACTTCAAATTGATTTTGAGCTTTTCTTGCGAAGTTCTTGAAGATCTTTTGTACCACCAAGACTCTTATAGGCGTTGGGACCAAACAGATCCATATGAAGTAGCTCGAGTGGTCTCCTCGTGGTCATAATGTTCTTTACGGGATGGCTTCCTCCAACTTGTTTTCCTTCTTGGCAAGCACTACAAAGTCGATCTTTGTCAAATATAACATCTTTTACTCCAAGAATGTGATCTCCTTTAACAAGTTTATCAAGGTTACGCATACCAACATGTCCAAGTCTTCTATGCCATAACCAACCTTTAGAAGATTTTGCAATTAAACATGTACGAGGTTGGGCTCTCTTAGTGAAATCAACAATGTATAGATCACCTCTACGAATGCCGGTAAAGACTATATTATGATTATCTTGGTGAAACACTTGGCAATCTACTTTGGTAAATAGAACATTAAAACCAAAATCGGCTAGTCTAGATACGGAAAGAAGATTGTAACCAAGAGATTCAACAAGCATAACATTTTGTATGGAGCTATCATTGGATATGGCCACCTTACCAAGGCCAAGTACCTTACCCTTGGAGTTGTCTCCAAAAGTCACATACTTGAGTGGACCGTCATTTTTTGTAAGCTCACGAAACATGTCTCTATCTCCGGTCATGTGATCGGTACATCCACTATCGAGAATCCACTCTTTTCCTCCGGCCATATAATCTCAAAGATTTGCCATAAGACTGAGATTCCACATGGTCTTCTCAAATTCAATATCAAAGTCTTCGTCTTCATCATAATAGCCGTGCTCAACATCATCATCATGCATGTGATTAACAGATTCATTAGTTTCATGATCATGACAATGTTCAAGTTTATGAATTCTAACAGTTTCCATGATAATATTGCTAATAGTTCTAACATCTCCTCTGGCACGCATGAGATCACGAAGCTCAAACAAGCAATCATCAAACTTAGGATCATTAGGACTCATCTTGTGAAAAGCAACAGCCTTATGAAGAATCTTATCAAGACTCTTTAGAGAATAATCGGGATATCGCTTTTCTAAATCATGCCATAGAGTATAAGCACATGCAAAGTTTCGCATACAACCAAGCACAATCTTAGGTAATCCTCTAATGATAAGATTGACGGTTCTAAGATTACGAAGCATGTCAATTTCCTCTTCATGAGTAGGATGCAAGGGATCAATAGGGGGCACATAAGGATTATGAATATACTTGCTCAAGTTAAACTCATCAAAGATATCAAGCATTTCATCCCTCTAAAAGTTATAATACTCCCCATTGAGAATAGGCACTCTACGTCTAATACTCCCGAACATAGACATATCCATCTCCCTCCAATGGTGATGAAACCAAAGCAATGGAGACCAAAGCTCTGATACCAATTGTAGGATCGAGGAGATAGGTCTAGAGGGGGGGTGAATAGACTCCTAACCAGCCAAATTAGCAGTTTTTAATATCTCTTGGAACTTAGGCAGATTTTGGCACAAGTTAAGATCACTCCAATACTTTCTACGCATGCATATCTAGAGATTGAGCAGCGGAAATAGTAAAGCATGCAATAGTACGGAAAGTAAAGGGTAGAGTATGGAAGATCAAACGCAATGAAGACACGGTGGTTTTTGGCGTGGTTCCGATAGGTGGTGCTATCGTACGTCCACGTTGATGGAGACTTCAACCCACGAAGGGTAACGGCTGCGCGAGTCCACGGAGGGCTCCACCCACGAAGGGTCCACGAAGAAGCAACCTTGTCTATTCCACCATGGCTTACGTCCACGAAGGACTACCCTCACTCGGGGTAGATCTTCACGAAGTAGGCGATCTCCTTGCCCTTACAAACTCCTTGGTTCAACTCCACATCTGGTTGGAGGCTCCCAAGTGACACCTAACCAATCTAGGAGACACCACTCTCCAAAAGGTAATAGACGGTGTGTTGTTGATGAACTCCTTGCTCTTGTGCTTCAAATGATAGCCTTCCTAGCACTCAATCACTCCTCACAGATTTGGCTATGGTGGAAGAAGGATTTGAGTGGAAAGCAACTTGGGAAAGGCTAGAGATCAAGGTTCAAATGGTAGGAGTGGAATATCTTGATCTCAACACATGAGTAGGTGGTTCTCTCTCAGAAAATGAATGGTGGAAGTGTAGGCACGTTCTGATGGCTCTCCTTGCTGAGAAGGATGGGGTGGAGGGGTATATATAGCCTCCACACAAAATCCAACCGTTACACACTTTTGACCCAACTCGGTGGCACCGAAACGATAATCTCGGTAGCACCGAACTGTGTAAAAGATATGAACTTTAGGAATCTCGGTGGGACCGATACGAACAACTCGGATGGACCGAATTGCAATGGCTTAGGGAAATCCTCATCTCGGTGGCACCGATTGCATCAACTAGGTAGGACCGAAGTGAAGCAATAAGGCAACAGAGAGTTGGCAAGCCATCTCGGTGAGACCGATTTGCAAACTCGGTGAGACCAAAGTAAATGCAAACGATTACAGAGAGTTGGCAAGGCCATCTCGGTGGGACCGAGATCCATTTCGGTGGATCCGATTTGTTAGGGTTTGGTAGTGGCTAAGTCTTGGATGAACTCGGTGGGGCCGGATTGGAAATTTTGGTGGGGCCGAGTTTGACTTTAGGTTTAGGACATATTTGGGATTGAGAGAGTGGTTGAGGGTTTAGGAATGCTGTCACTAAGCACTTGAGCAAAAGGACCATTAAGCAACACCTCATCCCCTTTTAATAGTATTGGCTTTCCTATGGACTCAATGTGATCTTGGATCACTAAACCAAAAATGTAGAGTCTTGATCTTTGCCAATTCTTGTCCTTAGCATTTTGAAGAGGTTCCACGTCCTCTTGTCCACGCCACGCCATTGTTGAACTTGTCTGAAATTCACTAGATAAAAGCATTAGTCCAACAACATGTATGTTGGCATAAATTACCAAAACCACCAAGGGAGCAAATGTGCTTTCAAGTGTATCTCTTCGAATCGAAGAAATAAGCCAAGCCCTGCGTCGGCAATAGTGTGATTATGATCCAATGTCGGTCGCTGCGCAAAAAAATGAAGAAATTAGCATTGATGAGATCAAACCACAAGGCCATTTATATGTTTCAAAATAAATGAGTGAATGTTAACGACTTACTTGTCGCAGTATGGCACTAGAAAGGTGTCTGTTTGTGGATGATTGACAATAAAGAACGGGAACAGGTAGTCCGAGATGACCTCCTAGCCTTCTGTGTTTTCCAAGTTGTGGTAGTGCATGTAGAAAGGATCAGGTAAGGACACTTTACCATGTGGGAGTAGGGGATCTGTAGCTCGATGAAGTACCCAAAGCCTCATTAACTCTGGGAGACTGCGCTGAAAGAGAAAATATTTGCATGGATGACCTCATTAAAGGCCAGATCAATTCTGTCTGCCAGAAACTCCTGGACAAAACTATAACCTTCTATGACTTTGGCCGTGTATCCATGTTGATCTTCTTTTGATTTATCTACCACATGGGCGTGTAGAACTTGAAGATCAATCGAGAGGGTCTTCAAGATAGAGTCCGATAGAAGCGGTTCCTCGGGATTATACATATTCATTTTTCGCCCTTCGGGGATGAAAATAGTCATAGGTGGTTTGTTCGCGGATGGTCCGCAACTGTCACATGCATTCTTCTCCCCTGAATGCGGATTATCTGGCACTACGTCTCCGGTGTTGGCATATCCGTGGGGAATCTCCTGTATATCATTCATTGGCCACTTAAGCAGGCGGCTCTGGGTCACTTGCCCTAACATAGTGATGCCCTCTTCAGGGGGATGGGGCATCGACCAAGATTCGAAGCCCGTCACTACTTCCTGCACCTGCACCCTCGTCATGCCAAGTGGCAGGACGACCCCGTGCATCATTCTGCTACCATCGGTAAAAGGGATGATTTGCCCCCTGGCAACCCTTGTCTTCACCCCGTCCACGTTCGCTTGCAGCCATCATGGAATAAAGTGGGATCCTCGTGGCTGTCGGGTGATGCTAGGTGTATGCTACCGGGTAGGACTTGGCGCGCCGTGCGGAAACATTTCTGCTAACCTCTTCTCGACTGCTGCATCTAACTTAGTTTTGCTTATGTACTTCCTTCTGTAAGTTTTTAGTTCTTTGGTTTTGGGGTAGGCATCGTCCCACAACATCTTACCCCCTCCCAACGCACGCCTAGTCTTGGGCTTCCTATTAACCCCAAAACCCTCGTTCACTGCCCGGGTAAGAGGGTCATCATACCTATAGCCGTGGGGGGATTCATGAGCACCCGGTCCAAATTCCTGCTTTATTTTTCTCTACAAAAAATACATCTGTTTTGGTAAACGATTAGTAAGGTACATGTAATAAATAAGTTGTGGGGACTAAATTATTAGTGGTGATTGACGTTACCAAGTTCTCCTCCGTCGAGTGAAGTTCCTGTGTCGGGAGGACTAACTCCTTACTGTCTGGGTCTTGCACTGTGCGGGCCCTGAGAAAACGGAAGTCACGAGCACAATCTCGATGTTCCGAGAATGGAGGCGGTTTACCCGCGGCTATAAAGTCTGCGGCCTCCTTCTCCCACTTGGGTTCTACAACTTTGTAACCACCAGGGCCCAGACGGTGGTTACCTGGCAGATTTTT
This sequence comes from Elymus sibiricus, assembly GCA_039707655.1. Lineage (NCBI taxonomy): Eukaryota > Viridiplantae > Streptophyta > Magnoliopsida > Poales > Poaceae > Elymus > Elymus sibiricus. Next base: position 224,515,698 of record CM077670.1, on the reverse strand, counting down.
CCGTAAATTACGGAAATGATCGTTGATCTCCTTGCTTGGCTCGCTACCATAGGATTCACAAAACTTCATCCTTTCTTTGGGATCCATAGTTGGATTGAGCCGCTTAATGGTCTCGAAGTCCTTACCCACTAGATTGTAACGGGCACTGCTCTTCCAGTCCCTGAACATCTTTGGCCATTTTGACATGGCATAATCTTCGGCTAACTTCTTGACGTCAGACGAAAATTCATAACTACGGTTTAACGCTAGTAGTAGATTCTCCTGTGTCTGACCAAATCCTTGCTACCGATCGGGATGGTATTTCACAAGATGCAACCTAGCATTTTGCTATACCTTTTTGGTGCATCCTCTAGGGTGACGGGCTCGCCTTTCGGGCCAACTGCGGTGATTATAATTATACCTTCGTGAAGCTTGTTTGGATCCCTTGATTTTTGGTTGCTCTTGTTTGTGGCGGCCGTGCTAGATGAAGTCCCGTCGGTATGGCTCATGTCCCCTGGCTAGGTGGTCGGTTCATCCTGTTGGTCGTTGCCCATCTAGACGTCAGGGATGGCCGAATCCATGTCAGGGGCGCCCATCTCGACGTCAGGGTTGGTGTACTGAGGTTCCTTCTGAGATGATGTTCCGGCGTCGGGATCCAATTGTCGAACTGCAATTGGAGTACTAGAAATTTGAGTACCAGAAAATTTTGGCATGAACTTTGCTAAAATTAGGGCATATTGAGTACCAGAAATTTGATGAAACGGAAACGAATCGATGTTTCATCAAAACATTGGCACTCATATTAAGTCCTACAAATCAAACACAACCATTTGGTCGTACATTGAATGACACCAGCCCATGCACATGTTTCTACATGTACATCTAACATCTAACTCCTTTGTGTGGCATTTCATCGAACACGTTACAATCATCTACAATAGTAGAACTTATGGATGTGAAATCTAGTGAAATTATACCTTGAGACGGATGTGAATAAGACACTTGCGATGCCGGCGACGGTGTTGACAAGATGGCCGGGGTTCGTTTCGACGTCCGCGAGGTTGTAAAGGTGCCGGCGCACGGGATCCCGCGGGGGAAACTATGGCTGCGGTAGCGGCGGAGTACGAGGACAGGTGACGGCTGCAGTGGCGGTGGACCGGAGCACGTGAGAGTAGAGAGACGTGCGGGGTAGCGGCGGCGGACCGGAGCGCGCGGGAGGAGAGAGAGGTGCGCGGATGCGGCGGTTGCGGTGGATGAGCACGCGAGAGGAGGGGGAAAGAGGGGAATGGATTAGGTAAGTTTCGAAACTAACTAGGGCGAGGAGGGCCGCCCTTTCGGTATTGGTACGGCGGGTAGTCTACGTCGCCCGCCACTGCAAACATTACCTATGGCGAGCACGACAGGAAGCCCGCCAGCCCAAAGCCTACTTACATAAAATATATTTTTTATAAATATTCGGAGCATAAAAATACGCCACCGCATTCATATTTGAACTTGAAACTTTTTCCGTGAGTAATATACGCCATTGGAAGCCCCGTGCTAAAATTTTACAACTTTTGGAGTTGTTTTGCTATTTTCGCAGCATTAATTGAATTTCCGGTAACTAAAAAGGGCAATAAAACTTTGGGCGTGCTAACAAGTTCGGAAATGTTCGAATCTTTGCATGGCGTCTTCATTTGGTAAAAATTTGAGATCGTTACAACCAAAACCTGACGCACATCGTGTACAAACAGGACACCTCTTCCACCAAGTGCAAGGGTTTCGAACATAAACGGGCACCCCACACACACTGAACTCAATTTCTAACAATATTTTGAACTTGAAACATTTTCCATGAGTAATATATGCCTTTGGAAGCCCGTGCTAAAATTTTACAACTTTTGGAGTTGTTTCGCTATTTTCTCGACATTAATTGAATTTCCGGCAACTAAAAAGGGCAATAAAACTTTGGCCATGCTAACGAGTTCGGAAACGTTCGAAACTTTGCATGGCGTCTTCATTGGACACCTTTAGGGTGTGGTAAAAATTTGAGATCGTTACGACCAAAACCTGATGCACATCGTGTACAAACAGGACACCTCTTCCACCAAGTGTAAGGGTTTCGAACATAAACGGACGCCCCACACACACTGAACTCAATTTTTAACAATATTTTGAACTTGAACCTTTTTCCATGAGTAATATACTTCATTGGAAGCCCGTGCTAAAATTTTACAACTTTTGGAGTTGGTTTGCTATTTTCGCGGCATTAACTGAATTTCCGGCAGCAAAAAAATGCAATAATGGTGTGTGGCGGGCATTACAACCTTCCCGCCACTGCTAACTTCTGGATTTATAGTTTTTTTATTTTGCGCGGGTGACTACATTTATCTGTGGCAGGTCAATTTACCGACCGCCACTGCTAACTTCGGGATATAAAAAATAAAAAAATTGAGAGGGCCACCCTACTATATCTGTGGCGGGCATGTTCAGTGCCCGCCACAGTAACCCATAGTAGTAGTGGCAGGTGCTCAGCTTCACCCACCAGTGTTGTGTTTCAATGCGCGGGCAAATATGGGGAGTCCAGCAGTGGCGGTCGTTATTATGTACCCGCCACTGCTAGTCAATCAACACTGGCGGGTGCGTTTTGGCAACTACCACTGCTGCGTTTCAAAATTTGTAGTGGCGGGTTCCACACTGGGCCCGCCACTAATTTGGGTTCACCTATAAGCCTTCTTCCAGTAGTGAAGGTGACAAAGCCACAGTTACACACATACACGTGCATATAGTAGCAGGGTCATGGCACCAGCGAGAAGCCGAAGCACTGATAGGTCTCCAACGTATCTATAATTCTTGATTGTTTCATGCTATTATATTATCAATGTTGGATGCTTTATATGCTATTTTATATCATTTTTTGGGACTACCCTTTTAACTCAGTGCCCAGTGCCAGTTCCTGATTTTTTTTGCTTGTTTTTGGCTTTTCAGAAAATCAATATCAAATAAAGTCCAAACGGAAAAAAAATCTTTAGATTAATTTTTTCTCGACTAGAAGGGGCCCTAGAAGCTTCAGGAGGATACCAGACTAGATACGAGAGAGCCACAAGCTCGAGGGGCGCGCCCAGGGGGTAGGCACACCTCCTGAGCTTGTGGGCCTCACGTAGCTCTGTTTGACCTAATTCCAAGCCTATAAACTCACATATATTCCCAAACCAACAGAGGGCCAGACGATATAACTTTTCCGCCGCCACAAGCTTTTGTTCTTCCGCGATCCCATCCGGAGGACTTTTCCGGTAATCTGCCGGAGGGGGAATCGATCACGAAGGGCTTCTACATCAACCTTGCTGCCCTTCCGATGATGTGTGAGTAGTTCACCACAGACCTACGGGTCCATAGCTAGTAGCTAGATGGCTTCTTCTCTCTCTTTGATCTTCAACACAATGTTCTTCTCGATCTTCTTGGAGTTCTATTCGATGTAAACTTCTTTTGCGGTGTGTTTGTTGGGATCCAATGAATTGTGGGTTTATGATCAGATTATTCATTGAAAGTAATTGAGTCTTTTTTGAACTTTATTATGCATGATTGTTATAGCTTTGTATTTCTCTCTGATCTATCCATTTGGTTTGGCCAACTAGATTGATTTATCTTCAGCGGGAGAGGTGCTTTGTAATGGGTTCAATCTTGCGGTGCTCTATATCCCAGTGACATAGTAGGGGACAAGAAACGTATTTGTATTGTTGCCATTAAGGATAAAACGATGGGGTTTATTCATATTGATTAAGTTTACTTTGTCAACATCATGTCATTTTGCTTAAAGCGTTACTCTGTTTGTCATGAACTTAATACCATAGATACATGCTGGATAGCGGTCAATTGGTGGAGTAATAGTAGTAGATGCAGGCAGGAGGCGGTCTACTTGTCACGGATGTGAGGCCTATATACATGATCATTGCCATGAATAACGTCATAACTATGCGCTTTTCTATCAATTGCCCAACAATAGTTTGTTTACCCACCGTATGCTATGCGTTCGAGAGAGAAGCCTCTCGTAAAAACTATGGCCCCCGGGTCTACTTTAAACATATCAAAAAACCTAAAAATCCTTTGCTGCACTTTATTTACTTTTCTTTTCTTTTGCAATTTATACTTTTGCCTATACAGGATTTAATCCTAGCAAGTAACGAGTTCAAGGACATTGACAACTGACTTGCCAGCGTTGGGTGCAAGTATCTGCTTTTGTGTGTGCAGGTGCTGTTCATGAGGCTTTGCGTGATTCTCCTATTGGTTCGATAAACCTTGGTTCTCACTGAGGGAAATACTTATCTCTACTGTACTGCTTCACCCTTCCTCTTCGGGGAAAATCCCAACGCAGCTCACAAGTAGCAGAAAGAATTTCTGGCGCCGTTGCCGGGGAGACATCATCAAAACCTATCAAGTACCTTCACTCAAACTATCATCTACTTGCTCTACTTTTTATTTGCCTTTTTATTTGCCTCTCTTTTTCATCTCCCTCACTTCTCTAAAAATCGAAAAACACAAAAATATTTCCGTTTGCTCGTTTGCTTGCTTTTCTTGAAGTTGCTATCATGTCCGAGTTCGAGAAAGTTATTGTTGAAAGTGCTAGTGAAGATAGTATTAGCGATTCTCTTGAGGAAAAACTTAAGTTGTTTGATTTTAACAATAATCCTCCTGAGAGTAAAGCTCCCACAAATTTTAAAACTAAAGTTTATCATGTGGGGAGTGGAAATATTATTGGGAAGAATATCATTCAAGAGTTCTTTAATTGCACGGGAGTCATACCAATAATTAAAGGATCTATTCTTGATAAAACAAATTGCTATGTGAATGCTATTGCTATGCTTGTGGTTAAGTTAGAATGAAAATTTCTGCATATTCATCATGCTCTACAAAAGATATTTTATGAACTTCCCAACATCCATAATCCAAGGACTAAAAAGATTGCCACAATTATCCTTATGCATGAATGTAGCGACCCGACCCGAAACGGTCAAGTCTCTGTGTATCTGTGCTATCCCTGGATCATGCTAGCACACACAGTACATCAATGTATACATCAAAGTTCAATCACACCTGCTTTATTACATCGAAATCTCATATCGAGTCTTTATTACAATAATAACAAATTGGCTAAGGGCCAACTCATGAGATAAAACTACTGCGGGAGCGACGAAGGTAGATGAGTCCATCCGACTCCATAGGGCAACACCGATCATAGAATGTAGACTTACTCCTCATAGGAAAATACCTCTGCAACATGAGGCATTGCAGCCGTGTAGGTCAGCATTTTGAATATGCCGGCAAAGTCATAGAGAGAACATAATAAAATAATGCTATCACAATATGTAATATGGCTGTGGTGGCTCTAAGTTTAAGTTTTTGCATAAAAGCTAATTTTTCCCTACATCAAAGGAATCAAATTAATTACTACAAATTAATGTTATTAATGAGATGGTTCCGCCAATCAAAAACTCATAACCCAAAGTCATTATTAAACCCAATTCATTTATAATATTTATGTCAAGAGTTCCTCATAGATCCAATTCTAGAGGCTCAAGTTGTCCGTAACCGGGGACACGGCTAATCAATTAGGTTAATACTCTACAGAGTTTTGCGCACTTTCCCCACAAGATTCGATCCCTCCTTTTTGTCCTCATACTGCCTGGTGTTTGAGAATAGGACGACCGAAACATGGTCTTTCAAAGAGTTCCCCTAACTACTGCCAGTGCCTATCCAACCCTACAGTTCGTCTACATCTCGTAGCACTGGTCCAGTCAGAGTCACAACTAGGATCGACCAAGCCAGAGCCCATATTGACTTGTGGCTGCGTAGGTAAGCTTCCGGTTTTAAAGTATCCATGCGTCTTTTTGAGCCTGGGTGGAGCTTTCCGCATGATAACATGGCACTTTTCCAGCATCACTGGGTCAACCACTCGGTACTCCAGGGTGCCCTTCTATCCATTCTCCACCCAGAGGTACATTGAAGTCTTATTCTTGAAGTCTTGAAATCTTGAAATCTTGAGGTTGTAGCAATGATCAAAATTTATAACACAATCACAACTCATGTGTTTCACTCAACCAACCCCGTCTACTAAAGCATAGCAACATAATAAATTTTCGTTTCCCGGGCATTGGTAACAAGGGTGTGGGGTTTTCCTACCTCATGATACTACTCAAGAACAAGTTCATTGTTATCTACTTGCATGCATGGTGGAAGGATTGAAATAATGCAAATAAAATCATGGGTATTGCTAAGTAAAATATGATCAATGTGACTTGCCTTGATGATGTCCTTGAAGCTCTAGTGACTCGTAGTAGCAAGCTTCGCATTTCGGATAATCTAATGAAGCAAACAATTGCATACATAAGCAAACACTCATACAACGGCATCAACAAGTAATTTAACATGCATGACATGAAGAAACCAAAAGTGAAATCCAAAATAAACACAAGATCAAATCAAAGGAATCTCTAGAATTTTTTTTGGAAAACTTCAATAGTTGCAAAACAAAACAGAAATAGTTTTCTGTAGTAAATCAATTCTTATCAAAAGGAAAAATAAAGTTTCATTAATCTAACAGAAAGAATTTTCCACAAAGTTTTATTAGCAAAAAGAATCAATTTAATTGCTATTATAAAACTCTAGCTATGATCTATACAAGTTTTAAAACAAAACAGTAGCAAAATAATTTTAATTAATTATAAAAATTGTCTACTGATGTCTAACAGAAACATATCATAATTTGTCAAAAGTGACAAAAAGAATTAGTTTAAAACAATTAAAAACAAATAGTTTAAGAGCAAAACAAATCTATAGTCAAAACAGTACTGTTTTTTATTTAAATCAATTTTAAATTATTTCCTAAAATAATTTGTGAAACCTTACTGGATAGGCAAAAGATCTAGTGACAACTTGCAAAAAGAATTAACTAAAAACCTATTTTTAAATAAAAGTTATTAGCAAATTTGTTCAAATTCGAGTTTAAAAACTTCAAAAATGAAAAGTTTTTGGATCTACAGAAACTACACAATTTTTTCAAGCTAATGCAAAAAGAATCACTCAAAAAGGATTAAAAAAATAAAAGATATAAAGAAACTAAAATCAGAAACTAATCAGTTTTGAAAACCGAAACTGAAAAAAAAAACTAAAACGCTACGGATCGGCTAGGGGGAGACGTGGCAGATCCTAATTCGCTATGGGGTGTGCGCTGTTGAGCTAACGGGCGGACGGCTGAAATTAAACAAAAAATGATTCGGGCGTTTAAAATTTCTAATATGCGTCGTTGATCCAGATCGGACGGTAGGGAGAGGGGGGAATGCTCACAGCAGTGGTGGGGGTCTCCGGCGAGGCTCCGGCGAGAGTGGCGGCTCGGGTGTCATCGGCGGGACATCTCCGGCGGTCCTGGAGCTCGGGGAAGATGTCGGGGAGATGCAGGCGAGCACGGCGAAGACAACGGTGCCGTCGGAGAGGCTCGGGGGGTGGCTGCGGTGAGCAGGGTGACGGCAATGGCGGCGGCGAGCAATTATGGCGAGTGGGGGCGTCGAGTGAGAGGGTTTTAGGGCGGAACGAGAGAAGAGAGGTTCGGTATTTATAGGAGTGGAGACTTGGAGGAGGGGGAGACGCCAACACGGAAAGAAATCGCGAGGCGATTCGGGCACGGCGGCGCTCCGGCGATAGAAGGAAAGAGGAAGGAAGAAAGAAGGCGCGCGCGGGAGGCTTCGGTCAGTCGGTGGGACCCGCGCCTTAGAGAGAGAGGGAAAGGAAAGGGAGCAGGCGGTCGATCTGAACGTATTCGGACGCGGGGGTGAGTAAGTGGGTCGCGCCGGTGCTGTTGGGCTCGCTGGCTTCGGCCTTTTTATAAATTTGATTTTTTTTCAAAAGTAACCAGGGAAGCAAAAGTGTTTGAAAACTAAATCAAATGAAGTCCAAATAAAATGAAATTTTGCACATAAATACTTGGACATATGTAGGTCCCTGTCCACATTTTATTTTGCCAAAATAAAATCTACAATAAATCAAATAATTCCAACAGTGCCTCTGATGCAATATAAACCAGTAAAAATTATTGTTAAAAATACCAAAATGATTTCAAATTTATTTTCATCTATTTTTCACTTGGAGGGAATCATTTTACCCTCATTTCCATATCTTTAATTTTAGGAGAAAAATAATTCAAAAGAAAACCCTATTTGGATTTGAATTCCAAATCTTTTATGTTTCCCCCTTTCAAATGTATATTCAATTCCTGTGACTTTTGAAGGGTCATGTTCCACCTCTCATTTGAATACTTTTTAGAGAAATTTGAAATGGAAATTCAAATCAACTCAAATAGGTATAAGGTTTCAGAAACTTTAAAAGGACTTCCAACTTTCAAATATCATTCAAATCAATCAATATGCATGGATGCTTAGCTAATAAAGTAAACATTCCAAAATGAAATTTTGGGATGTTACAATGAATTTGACTATACAATTAGAGAAGCTAGGGACGTCTTTTCCTTTTATAAAATAGATTTTGAGCATCCTCCAATAGAAGAAATCCTCCGTGATAAGGACACTATACGTAGGTTGGAATCTAATGATTATTTTGCTTACGGTGAAAACATTAGGAGGAGAGGTCCTTATGCTAAAATGATTAAAACTTTGTACCACAATACTTGTGATAAATTTGAATGGATTACTAAGGGAATTGATGAGGGATTTAGTGAAGAATGGTTTGAAAGTACTGCTAGAGATCCTATTGATGATGAAATACATGTTTTATATGAGGATCTTTATGGTGATGATTCGGAGTTTGAAGTTATGAATGTTAAAATCACCAAACAAAGTCCCTTCAATTATTTAAGTTATCTTACTAGAAAAGAAGAACATGAGCGTATGGAATTAATGAGAAAAGTTTTGGAGGATTTGATTAAAAAGGATTTGGAAACTAAGGATGATAATACTTGAAACAATGCATTATGCCTAGCTAGGGGCATAAAACAATAGCGCTTGTTGGGAGGCAACCCAATATTTATCTTTATTGAAATTTTTATTTTTCTTGAGTCACACAATTTTAGCTACTGCTATGATTGTGTTTTTATCTTTTAATTAGTGTTTGTGCCAAATAATGCCTTTGGGGTGATTTGGATGATAGTATAATTCATGCTGTTTGAAAAGAGAAAGTTTTGCGCCCAGTTCTGGAATTTATATTCTTTACTGGAACGTCATAAAAATCTGAAAGCTTTAAACATTATTGGGATACAAATTGTTTATGTTGTCCTAATTTTCAGAATTTTTGGAGTTACAGAAGTATAGATAAAATTCTGTCATTACGTATTGTTCTGTTTTAGACAGATTTTGTTTTTATTGCATAGTGTGCTTGTTTTAATGAAACTATGGATTATATCGGGGGTATAAGTCATGGAAGAGTTAGAATGCAATAGGTATTATGCAAGAAAAATTATGAATGAGTTTATAACAGTACTCAAAGTGGATGATTGATTTATTATACTAACGGATCTCACGAAGTTTCTGTTGAGTTTTGTGTGCTGAAGTTTTCAAGTTTTGGGTGAGATTACGATGGATGAAAGAATAAGGAGCGGCAAGACCCTAAGCTTGGGGATAACCAAGGCACCCCAAGGTAATATTTAAGGAAGACCCAAGCGTCTAAGCTTGGGGATGCCCCGGATGGCATCCCCTCTTTCATCTACAATCTATCGGTAACTTACTTGGAGCTACATTTTTATTGATCACATGATATGAGTTTTACTTGGAGCGTCTTGTGCCATAGTTTTCTTTTCTTTGTTTGTCTTTTAGTTTGCCACAATCATTGTTTGCTGGACACACCTTTTGAGAGGGACACACATTTATCGTGATTTGTTAGAGTACTCTATGTGCTTCACTTATATCTTTTGAGCTAGGCAGTTGCTCTAGTGCTTCACTTATATCTTTTAGAGCACGTCGGTGGTTATATTTTGTGGAAATAGTTGCACTCTCATGCTTCACTTAAATATTTTTGAGAGTCTAATAAATAGGAATGGCAATTTGCACGTGTTATAAGACTAGTCCGTATTCAAGGGGGATATAATAAAAACTTTCATGTAGATCACTAAATATGAAACGTATGGTTTAATGATATTGATGTCGTAATATGAAAGGATATTGGTTCATGATCATTGGTTAGTAGAAATATCGGTATTAAAGCTTGTTATTAACTTCTCATCTAAGTCTTGGTCATGGCATGGTGGGGAGGTTTGAGCATTTTTATGTCTGAAATGAAATCCTTGTGTGCTGTTATAATCGGGGTGCACGATGGTTAACTCCTACCAACCTGCTCCCTAGGGGCATGCGAGTAGTACTTTGCTTTGAGGGCTAATAGGCTTTGCAATAAGTATGTGAGTTCTTTATGACTAATGTGAGTCCATGGATTATGCGCACTCCTATCTTTCCGCAATTTGCTAACCTCTTTGGTACCATGCATTGCCCTTTCTCACCTTGAGAGTTGGTGCCAACTTCGCCGGTGCATCCAAACCCCGTGATATGATACGCTCTATCACACATAAGCCTCCTTATATCTTCCTCAAAACAGCCACCATACCTACCTATTATGGCATTTCCGTAGCCATTCCGAGATATATTGCCAGGCAACTTCCACCGTTTTGTCACATGACTTGTGTGTTCATCATCATATTGCTTTGCATGATCATATAGAGCTGACATGATATTTGTGGCACAGCCACCGTTCATCATTATCATACATCTTACGCTAGATCATTGCACATCCTGGCACACTGCCAGAGGCATTCATATAGAGTCATATTGTTTAATTTTTATCGAGTTGTAATATTGAGTTGTAAGTAAATAAAAGTGTGATGATCTTCATTATTAGAGCATTATCCCAGTGAGGAAAGGATGATGGAGACCATGATTCCCCCACAAGTCGGGATGAGACTCCGGACGAAAAAGAAAAAAAAGAGGCCAAAAAGAGCCCAATAAAAAAATGAAAAGGAAAAAAAAGAACAGAAAAATGAGAGATAAAGAGAGAAGGGGCAATGTTACTATCCTTTTTCCACAGTTGTGCTTCAGAGTAGCACCATGTTCTTCATATAGAGAGTCTCCTATGTTGTCACTTCCATATACTAGTGGGAATTTTTCGTTATAGAACTTGGCTTGTATATTCCGATGACGGGCTTCCTCAAATGCCCGAGGTTTTCATGAGCAAGCAAGTTGGATGCACACCCACTTAGTTTCAGTTGAGCTTTGATACACTTATAGCTCTTAGTGCATCCGTTGCATGGCAATCCCTACTCCTCGCATTGATATCGATTGATGGACATCTCCATAGTCCATTGACCCGCCAATTTCATGCGAGACTTTCTTCCTTTTTGACTTCTCCTATTGATCTCTACCACCGCATTCTATTCCACCTAGTGCTATGTCCATGGCTCATGCTCATGTATTGCGTGAAGTTGAAAATGCTGAAGCGCGTTAGAAGTATGATCCAATTGCCTGGTTTAACATCGGGGTGCTCATGATTTATATTTATGCGGTGAAGGCGGAGTCATGCCATGCTAACATGATAAAATGAGTGGGGATAACATTCGTTAAGGATCATATATTTTGAAAGTTTAATGATTATGCTTCTGATATTCATGGATATTATTATGTTGATGTTGTTACTTCATAGTTTCTCAATATTTATACCATAAAGAGATTACATGATACACGAGTTAGGTTGCATTCAACATCAAAAATTCTGTTTTATATCATTTACCTACTCGAGGACGAGCAGGAATTAAGCCGGGGGATGCTGATACGTCTCCAATGTATCTATAATTTTTTATTGTTTCATGCTATTATATTATAAATCTTGGATGCTTTATATGCAATTATATGCTATTTTATATCATTTTTTGGGACTAACCTATTAACTCAGTGCCCAGTGCCGGTTCCACTTTTTTGCTTGTTTTTGGCTTTTCAGAAAATCAATATCAAATAAAGTTCAAACAGAAAAAAATCTTTAGATTAATTTTTTCTGGACCAGAAGGGACCCTAGAAGCTTCAGGAGGAGACGAGACTAGATACGAACACGCCTCCTGAGCTTGTGGGCCCCAAGCAGCTCCGTTTGACCTAATTCCAAGCCTAGAAATTCACATATATTCCCAAACCAACAGAGAGCCAGACGATATAACTTTTCCACCACCGCAAGCTTCTGTTCTTCCGCGATCCCATCTGGAGGCCTTTTTCGGTAATCTGCCGGAGGGGGAATCGATCGCGGAGGGCTTCTACATCAACCTTGCTGCCCTTCCAATGATGTGTGAGTAGTTCACCACAGACCTACGGGTCCATAGCTAGTAGCTAGATGGGTTCTTCTCTCTCTTTGATGTTCAATACAATGTTCTCCTCGATCGTTTTGGAGTTCTATTCGATGTAATCTTCTTTTGCGGTGTGTTTGTTGGGATCCGATGAATTGTGGATTTATGATCAGATTATTCATTGAAAGTAATTGAGTCTTTTCTTAACTTTATTATGCATGATTGTTATAGCTTTGTATTTCTCTCCGATCTATCTGTTTGGTTTGGCCAACTAGATTGATTTATCTTCGGTTGGAGAGGTGCTTTGTAATTGGTTCAATCTTGCGGTGCTCTATATCCCAGTGACATAGTAGGGGACAAGACACGTATTTGTATTGTTGCCATTAAGGATAAAACAATGGGGTTTATTCATATTGTTTGTGTTTACTTTGTCTACATTATCTCATTTTGCTTAAAGCGTTACTTTGTTTGTCGTGAACATAATACCATAGATGCATGCTAGATAACGGTTGATTGGTGGAGTAATAGTAGTAGATGCAGGCAGGAGTCGGTCTACTTGTGCATGGACGTGATGCCTATATACATGATCATTTCCATGAATAACGTCATAACTATGCGCTTTTCTATCAATTGCCCAATAGTAATTTGTTTACCCACCGTATGCTATGCGTTCGAGAGAGAAGCCTCTAGTAAAAACTATGGCCCTCGAGTCTACTTTAAACATTTCAAAAAAACCTAAAAAGCCTTTGCTGCACTTTATTTACTTTTCTTTTGTTTTGCAATTTATACTTTTGCCTATACAAGATTTAATCCTTGCAAATAATGAGTACAAGGGGATTGACAACCTTCTTACCCGCGTTGGGTGCAAGTATTTGCTTTTGTGTGTGCAGGTGCTATTCACGAGGCTTTGCGTGATTGTCCTATTGGTTCGATAAACCTTGGTTCTCACTGAGGGAATACTTATCTATACTGTACTGTTTCACCTTTCCTCTTCGGGGAAAATCCCAACGCAGCTCACAAGTAGGAAGCACCATGTAAGAGATACAACACGGATTTTTGGCATAATCTCGTTCACCCTTCAACTAAGTTCCTCTAGACAACTTTAATCCACAAATGCTATCAAGTCTGTTAAAATTAACAACATGGGGTTGAGCATTTCTAACATCATCTTCTATACAATTTTTCTCAACACCCAAGTCTTTGAAGAATTTCTCTTGTGCATGGTTATTCTTAGTTATGATCAATTTCTTTTAAAAACAGTCCCACGGCAAGTCTTAGTTATCTAGATTAAACAGAACAAAGGCTACACAATTATTTCAGCTACTAGAACAAAACCTTTGTCTTAATTATCAAGAATTACTTCCTCTTGCACACATCACACATACTACTACTACATCTACTCTAAGTATTTCAAGTGCAAAAGACGGGAGTCGTAGGACATACCTTGATGGTAGTGAATTTACACACTTCTCTTCCTTATGCTTGCATTCCTCGTTGTCCAGTGTACATCAACTCCTCTGAAAACAAAAATGCGAACAAAATCCAAGGGGCAAAAATAAAAGGAACAAAGCAAAGCTTATTCTATTATTATGTTTGGTTTTTGGGTTTTTGAAAACTAACTTGCAAATGAAAAATCACAACGGCAAAAAGAAAAACGAAAAAGCAAATAAAAGCAATGGGTTGGAACAAACCAACACGAGTGTTTTGAATCTCAACAAGCTTAAGTACAACCTCATTACAACTTATTCAAATAATACCGCCAAATCTTGATGTAGACGTGGTAGTGACCTCCCCCAAGCTTAAGCTTTTGCAAGCCCAAACCAGCGGGATCATTGTGGTGGCTGGTCAAGAGCCCATCCTTGGCGCCAGTTGGAGAAGCTTGAACTCATGTAGACGAACGTGTCTCGAAGGGACTTGGTGAGGTTGCTCATATCATTGATAGAGTCCTGGAGACTGTAGAGGTTCGTGTAGGTGGTGTAGGCTTCTTGTTGTGGTTGTTCTTGGGGTTGCTCCTCCTCTTCATCAGTGCCAAGTTCTTCTTCATCTACTTGTTCTGGGCCTTCTTGGTCAAAAGCTGCATCTCCTTCCTGTGGAACATAATGCAATTGTCCATGTTCTATGGAGAAATAGTTAGGCATAGGAGTGGGCAACAAGTATGCCACTCCAGGAATTTTGATGCAATGACGACCATGGCTAACTACTACCATTCCAGCACTAGTAAGAACATGAATATTAACAAGGTTGTTACCGCCAATGGGGCGAAGGTGATTTTAGTTGATACCAAGGGCATTGGACAACATGGTGATCACTCCTCCACACATGATATCTCCTTGTGCATGATTTGCTTGATGCGCGAGGTGTAGCAAAAGTATTGCCCCTAAGTTGGGTGAATAACCGATGTCAAGGTTTGCTGCTTTCCCGAGAACTAGCATGTTCTCATCATTCACCTTAGAAACTTCTCCTCATGCCTGCAACGAGATAGTGATAACATAATAGAAATAACGTATAGCAGGACTTTCAATGCAACTGGCTCTTTGCCTAGAGCCATGGCGACTCATCTGGTAGAAGGATTGCCTCGGGTGCCGATCGGTAAAATCATAAACATAGCGAATGTCATCATGGTTGTTGGGGAAGCCAAAGTGAGCACACCAATCCAAGAGTGATGTTGAAGTCCTAGTCAAAGAGACGGAAAGTGATCCGCTCCTCCTCATATGCATTTGGTATGAGCCCAACATTATGTGAGAGAGTGTTAAGAAACTCAAGCGTTATGCATTCATATGTCTCACATCCCTGATAAACAAAATGGTGCAACCCAGCATTATCACAAAGCAAATTGAAATCATTAGTAATTCCTAGTTTGGAAAGTGTTGACTCGCAAGCCCGCTTGGTTGCTTTGATCTTCCTTGCACTCAGCTTCTGAAATTTCTTCCCTGCTTCACGGTCGGTTAAGACGATCCCCTGAGTGAAAACTTGTTGTGGTGGTGCGGTGGACGAACTCGAAGCACCACGAACGTGAGTGGGCCTCCTCGTAGACATCTACAAAAGAATTTTTCAGTCCAATACAATGAAATAATATCGATCCTACGATAGTGACAACATCATACTCCTCTAAAAACATCAACGAATCCAAGCCAAACTCAAAATTGGATCAAAAATATGCATTTCCTAGACATGGCAATTCTAGGTATGTAGAACATGGATTCGCAAAAAATAAGTTGGGGATCATAGGAGAAACGTACCGTAGATCGATCACACAGAAGGGTTTGAACTGAAATCAAATGAGTAGGGAGATCGGGCGAAGTTTTGCTAGGATTTGCAGATGTTTGGAGGAAGAAGAAGAAGAAATGAGAGAGATGGGGGCGACATACCTCCTTCCTCGGGCTCTTTGTGTCCGCCAGGGTTCCATACTACCAACCATGCAAGCGGAAGCGCCCCTATGGAAGGTCGTCGTTCACCCTGATAGCTTACCTGCGTCTGTGCATACCTCATGCGACCGATGAAACGACTGGCAGCGCCCATATGAAACGCCGTCGAACGCACTGAACTTTTTCTCTTCTGGTTGAGGATGACATATGACCGCTTATACGATCACGAGCGCCCATATGAAACATCGTCAAATGTTCTGGAGTCTTTCTCTGTTTCTGCGAAGAACACATACAACCGGCCATGGGAGCGCTTGCACCCGTACAAAAGGCCGTCGTTTGCTCTGTTGCCTCTGGATGTTTTGTGCTGGAACCGCTAGGAAGTCATGCGACCCCCAAACGACCACAGTGGTCGTTTGATAGGCCGTCTTTTGATCTGTTTCTTCCGAAACTTCTCTTTTTCTTTGTTTTGCTGTGGGGTTAGTTCCAGCACAATACATAGGCATATTTCTAGGCATTCAAACGTCAATACAACACAAAATTTAATTTCACATAACAAAGCCTTCATTAGAACAACTCTTCTAAACTCAACTTTTTATCTAGAACTTCAACCCTCTTTTTATCGAAACAAAAATAAAACTTACTTTCTACTTTATTCGCCTGGGTTGCCTCCCACGAAGTGCTTGTTTTCGGTTGGTTAGCTCGACCGTAGTTGTGATCATGTTAGTGCAAACACACCGAGACCATAGCTTCTAACATTGACAACAATGCCTTCTCCGGTGTGGGTCTTCATTTTCTTTTTCCTGGGGAAATGTCTCACAAAAGGATCTTTTAGCTGGTAAATCAAATCTAACATTCCCCTCAAACACAGTTATCACAGCTTTGATAGTCCTTAGAAAAGGTATATCGAGAATTATAGGAGCAATATAATCTTCAGGCATATCAACTATCACAAGATCAATCATGACAGGGCAATCATTTATTTGAACTATAACTCCATGCTTAATTCCTACTGCTTGAGTAAAAGTAGAATTGGCCATATTCAATATAATCTCAGTAGTAGCATAAGGACCTAGATTGAGACTATCATAAATAGACTTAGGGATAGTAGAAACACTAGCCCCTAGATCACATAAAACACTGAACTTATTTAAACCAATCTCAATTTCTATAGTAGGCTCAAAAGCATCTTCTTGCTTAGCTGGTAAGTTACTGTAATGCTTCTTTCTTTCATCATCGAGTTCACGTACCTTGGCTGCAATGTGGTTAACAAAGACATTATATGCCTCATTATTAGATACCTCAGGTAGTGGGTACTTCATTGATATCATCTTTACAAAGTCTGCAATGGTATAGTTATATTCTAACACATGGCTTGTATAAAGTTCTTCGGTCTTCTCTTCATTGCTTCTTACCATCTTGACATCTTCAACCGAGTTAGGTTCCGGTTTACCAACAAACTTAGCTAGGATCAATGTTTGGCTCTCTGCAATTTTAGCCACTTGTGCTTCCATATTCTTGGATCTTCCATCAAGCATCCGCACATCATTTGTTAGTCCAACAATCTTACCGGTCAACTGACCAAGTAAGTTATCATGATTCTTCAAAATATTTTTGAAGTGTTCATTCTGCTTGGTTTGACTAGCAATACAAAATTTCAGAGTATCTTCAAGAGTATTTCTATTTCTATTGCCATTGCTAGCTCCATTAAAATTATTGGGCGCTCCACCATTATTAGGATAAGGAAGTATAGGAGCATACCCATTATTTTTCCAGTTGGAATTATAGCTATTGCGAGCAATAATATTCACATCACTAAATTCTTCATTGGTGATGGCATTCACGTTTACCTCTTCTTTACCTTTCATGATGGAGATGAGTTCATCAACACTACTAGGAAATAGCTTATAGGTAGACGCTTACTAGTAGCACGCTATATTGACCCACGCTACTGCTAATTACTAGTAGCGCGTTGTATTGACCCCTCGCTACTAGTAAATATTACTGGTAGCGCATGGTTAAAAAAACGCGCTATTAGTAAATATCTCCCGCGGACACGGCATAGTAGTAGCGCGGGTTGTAAAACATGCGCTACTACTAAGTGAATAGCTATAGCGCAGGTGAGACACCCACGCTACTACTGAGCGTGTCCACTGCTGCACCACCCACCCCACCAAACTCTCTCTCGCGAATCCCTCAAAAAAACTCTCTCTCGCAACCCTCACCCCCACCCCGCGGTCAAGCTCCTCTCTGCCACGATCTCCTTGCCGCCGCCACCACCCACGCCGGCCGGTTCCGGCGAGCTCCGGCCGCGCGCAACACGCCCCCAAGCTCCCCAAGCTCCACCCCTCCCTCCCCTCCGTCCAAATCCGTGCCTCAAGGCCTGCACCTTTGCTGCAGCTAGGGTATCGCGCGCCTCCCGTGTTCTTGCCGGAATCCACCATAATCGGCGATGGCGAGGCTGGAGCTTGCGGGATCCATCACTGGCGTTGCCCGGGTAGGCCCTTCCCCTCCTTCCTTGCTCGGGTCCACCCTCTCCTCCTCACCTCACCTTCTCCTCCTATCCGTCCCTTTGCTGCAGGTCACCATGGTGCGGAGACGGCAATGACGGCATGAGGGCACCGACCTTGCCCTGCTCGAGGAGGACGAGGAGGGGCGCACCTAGCCGCCGGCCCTGCTTTGCTCGAGGAGGGGCGGGAGGGGTCTGCTCCTAGGACGACCAAGAGGTCCTGCGCGAGCTCAAGCATGGCCACGATGACCCACCGTGGCAGGTAGCATCTCCATCTCCCTCCCCCTCTTCCACTGCTCACTACTGCTGCTAAGTTGAGGCCAAATGTCAATAAATATGCATCATGGGCCTGAGTCAATTCATTGAATTTTGTCTTCAATGAACCTATCATTGTTCTTTTAGTTGCATCGTAATGGTATTCTGTAATAACTGCAGCTTGCTGAATCTCGTGAGATGCTAAATTCACCAAATCCTCGAGCAAGTATATGGGAGAGAAGGATGCAGTAGCATTGAAGCTTAGTATTTTTCCAATGAAAAACCATTATATGGCTGTTTCACACCATCTTCAGTTGTATCAGGATATTTGTTAACTGCACAAAAAAGAGAAATATGAAAGTAGACTCCCTGGCATAAATAATAATTTTGGGAATAACGACACTAGCATCTTGAAGCAATCTTGCAGCATCAGAAGAGAGTAGAGTAACATATAAGCAATTATATTTTAGTAATGCCCTGAGATCCTTCCTCGACTACCCTGCGAGAAAGTGATCCCGAGAGCAGTAGTAACAGTTCAACATTTTATTAGTATCCATTTGTAGTTGTAGCAGATCAGGATACAACTCCGAGCATCCTGTTACCGTGGACACGGCTATTCGAATAGATAACTTCCCTGCAGGGGTGCACTACTATTACCCAACACGCTCGATTACATCTGGTCGGACACACTTGCTGGGTAACGCCCGGCCTCGGGTAATCGACACGACGTAGTCCTACCTAGTCTTCACAGAGAGGTCCCCGCCGGTCTACATCCTAAGTGCTCAGGGGTCTTGGGCCCATCGCCCTTTGCACTCCGGGACGTTGTGTGCAGGGTGGACCCAGGCACCACCTCTGTCCTGGATGGCGCCGGCCCGACCCGGCCACAATGCTGAACTGGACGTCTGGCAGAACTTTCGGCTGATACATACGGCGTAGAGGGTCCCATAACCATTACCCCATGTGGTGGTAGTGCGTATATGGCCAGCGGCCAACTCAGATCAAATACCCAAATCCTTTAGGCGTGTTCAGTAACTCGCGAAGACAAACAGGATCCCTGTCGCTCCGACTTGGTAACACACGGACCCGTCCAGGGACCAGACCCACCTCTCTCCTAGGTGATCTCCGCCTGCCCTGTCGTTCTGCCACAATATCACTCACGGGTACCCTTGGGTTCAACCCATCTTGTTTCATTTCCTTGCGGGCACTCTTGGAGCCGGCCCGACATTAACAGTTTAAAAGTATTGCAGTAATGTATTATTTCCGTGATCATCACCCAGAGTGATCACGGCCCGATAACAAGCCTGGCAAACGGACAAGGGTGATGGGCCAGCTGATGAAACATAGCATACCTAAGTAAGCACCATAGGATAGCAGGTAAGGTACCAATAGCAGGCGACGAAATCAGGCTATGCATCAGAATTAGGAGCCATCGGAGCAACAACAGAAGCAATTCTAATGCAAGCAATAGAGAGAAAGAGTAGGCGATATCTGGATGATCAAGGGGGTTTTGCTTGCCTGGAAGCTCTACTGAAGGGGTCTGGTCGTCGTCGACGTAGTCGTACTCAGCAGTGTCGTCGGCAGTCTCGGGGTCTATCGGTAGAGAAGGAGGAGGAAGAAACAATAAATACACGGCAAACAATGCAACAGGGATGCATGACATGTCAATATGCAGTGCTAGGGGTGTTCGAATGCAGCACTACGCAAGTTAGTCGGACCGGGAAATTATCCATGAGTGTTCTCCCAGCTCCGGGAGATTATCGGTATATTAAACCGGAGGGGACGGTTCCATGTTCAGTATGTTAGAGGGGTGTGACAAGTATGTGGGTAGGATATTCGGATTCGTCATATTTTTTTGATCGTTTTTCATATATAAATTATTTTCATCCGAGTTACGGTTTATTTTATATGATTTTTCAAAGTTTTAAACATTTTATGAATTTTCTGGATTTATTTAATTCGAATTATCCAAAACAGTAACAGGTGATGTCAGCATGACGTCATAGTGACGTCATTGGTCAAACCCAGCCGGCCAGGGTCAAACCTGACCAGTGGGCCCCACATGTCATACACAGTGAGCTAATTAGGGATTAATTAAACTAATTACAGATTAATTAGAGGGTGGGCCCCATTAGTCAGTGACAGATTAATTAACGGATTAGTTTTAATTAGTAATTACTTAATCAAAATGGTGGGGCCTACGTGTCAGAGGCTGACCAGTCAACTGGGGCCACCAGTCAGTGACTGGGGCCTGCCCAGTCAGCCTGTTGACTCAGTCAATGGGTCAACGGGGTCCCCAAGCCCCACTGGCAGCGACTCAGGGTGGGGCCCTGAGGCTGCTGCGTTAGCGCCACATCGGCGCCGGCGACTGGAACTTTGCCGGCGAGCCCGAACACGACGGAGGGCGCCGGCGAGCGTCGGATTTCGGCCACGGTTGACCGTCTGGACATCCGCGAACACCTACGTGACGAGGGCGACAAGCCACTTCTAATGGGGGTGGTGGCATCACCGGACAGGCACCGAAGCGATGACGATGAGTACGCGCACGGCGGCCGGAGTTCGGTCGCAATCGGGGACGCGGCTACGGGACCTGTCCGAGCGCGCTAAGCAGCTGGGCGGTAGCAGCAGCTCACAATGGCAGGCTAGGGTGAGCGGGCGAGGCCACGGGTACTCGGGAGCACGGCTATTACAGCAATGGCGGCGGATAGAGCACGGGCACGGCGGCGTCTAGCTACGGCTCGAACCCGAGCCAAACGGAGAAGAGGGAGAGAGCGGAGCTTATGTAGGAGCTCAAGGAGGCTCGTCGGGGGCTTAGGAGCGCACGGACGAGGTGGATCGAGGCGATGCAGTGGCGGCGACCCGAGGTAGACGACGACGGCGATCCGGTGTCATAGTGCTCCCTGGCTTGAGATGAAGACAGAGGAGGACGTGGCAGTCGACGGTGGACCTCGTAGACAGGAAGAGACGACGGGATGGCAGCGGTGGCTACGCTAGCGTTGGCGGCGCAACCATGGCCTCTCGGGTGAGCTCGATGGCGAGCGAGGGAGAGGGGGAAATGGGACTAGGGTTTGTCCCAGGGGTCGCGGGCAAGGTGAACTAGCCCTCCGTGGCTCCTGTAGCAGCACGTTGTCATCCAGGGGAGAGGGGGGGACCAGGCTCGGCGAGCGCGCGTGCGTTGACACAGATCGCGGGTGAGCACTAGGAGGGAGACAACCGCGCTGGTGGGCTGGGCCTGCACTGTGCACTCAAGGCCCAGTGCACCAGTGAGGTCCTCCCCTTTTTCTTTTCTTTTTCTGTTTTCTCTTTTTGCTTTTCTGTTTTGCAAAATGTTTGGCCACCATTTCACTTTTGTAAAATATGTGACTTAGCCACATAAATACAGTGCAATATCTAGCACTGCCATAAAAAGGTTTGGAGTCCAGATGTTTTCATTTGAATTTTATTTAAATGGGAAAGAATTAAATGGTGCTGTTGTGGTACTGTTTCATGATGTTAGAGTCATTTAAATAATTCAATTAGTGTTGATTTTATTTTTATAATTGCTTTGGGAATATTTGCAATATTATGAACTATTTAGTTCCTGGATTTGAACAACTGTTATTTTTACTTCACATTTGAATTTAAATTTGAATTGGAATTTGAAATGAGATATGATTCAAATGATGATCAAGCACTGTTAATCATGGTGACTTGGCATTATCAAAAGGGTGATCACTATAGCTAATACATGGGGATGTTACAATTCTCCTCTAAAAGAAATTCTCGTCCCGAGAATTAAGAGGTAGGCTGAAAGAGAGCGGGTTATTCGTCACGAAGACGATTTTGGCGTTCCCAAGTGGCTTCATCTTCAGAATGATTCGACCACTGAACTTTAAGGAACTTGATTGCCTTCTGACAGGTTCGACATTCAGCTTGATCAAGAATGCGGATCGGATACTCTTGATAAGAAAGATCCTCTTGCAGCTCAAGCATTTCATGATCCACTGCTCGGATAGGATCCTTGAAACAGCGACGAAGTTGTGACACATGAAAGACATCATGAACTTGGGAGAGATTCGGCGGCAATTCCAATTGATATGCCACTTCTCCACATCGGGCGAGGATACAGAACGGGCCAATGTAGCGAGGAGCTAGCTTGCCCTTGATTCCAAATCGATGAGTGCCCTTCATCGGAGTGACACGAAGGTAAGCTTGTTCGCCAGGTTGATAGACCATTACCTGGTGTTTTCGGTCATAATTGATCTTCTGATGAGACTAAGCGGCTTTCAAATGTTCACGGACAATGTGGACTTGTTCTTCAGCTTGTTGGATAATGTCCAGACCGAAGAGTGGTCGTTCCCCAGTTTCTGACCAATTCAGAGGAGTTCGGCACTTACATCCATACAAGACTTCAAAGGGTGCCATCTTCAAACTAGCCTGATAGCTATTGTTGTATGAGAATTCAGCATACAGGAGAGATTCCTCCCATTTCTTACTGAATGAGATGACACAAGCTCGAAGCATATCTTCAAGCACTTGATTGACTCGTTCAACTTGTCCCTGGGACTGGGGGTGAAAAGCTGTGCTGAAGGACAGATGAGTTCCCATAGCTTCTTGGAAACTGTTCCAAAATCTTGAGGTAAAGAGGCTGCCTCAGTCTGAACTGATCTCCAACGGAACACCATGTAGTGACACAATTCTGGAAACATACAAGTCTGCTAACTGACTAGCAGTGATTGTCTCCTTGACTGGCAGAAAGTGAGCAACCTTGGAGAATCGGTCAATGACGACAAAAATAGCATCATGACCCTTCTGCGATCTGGGAAAACCAGTAATGAAATCCATTTCGACTTTGTCCCATTTCCATTCAGGAATAGCAAGTGGTTGCAGAGTTCCAGTAGGCCTTTGATGTTCTGCTTTGATGCGTCAGCAAACATCACACTCAGCAACATAACGAGCAATGTCTCGCTTCATATCAGGCCACCAATATCTCTATCGAATGTCTTGGTACATCTTGGTACTACCAGGGTGAATTGAAAGAGGTGTATCATGAGCTTCTTTCATGACACGTGGGGTCACATCCAGGTTGTCCTTTCTAGGAACCACTAAGCGATTTTTAAAGAACAAGGTGCCATCATCATCAATGGTGAAGAATGAGCGCCTTCCTTCTGCGAGATAGCGCTTAATCTTCTCGACCTCAGAGTCCCCTTTCGGTATATGCTTGATGAGGCCCTCGAGATCTGGTTCAACAACCAAGGTATTTAGATATCCTTGAGGAACTATCTCGATGTTCAGCTTCCGAAGCTCTTCATACAGGAGTGGTTGCTGTAGCTGAACCTCAAGTTCACAACAGTAGGATTTACGGCTCAAAGCATCAACCATTACATTAGCCTTGCCAGCGGTATAAGAAATACCCAAGTCATAGTCCGTAATGGCCTCCATCCATCTTTGCTGATGGAGGTTCAGAGATGGCTGAGTGAACAAGTACTTCAGACTTTGATGATCCGTGTAGATCTCGCAACGATTACCAAGTAGGTAATGTCGCCATAACTTCAATGCATAAATAACTGCTGCAAGTTCAAGATCATGCGTTGGATAGTTCTCTTCATGAGGACGCAACTGTTGAGAGCCATAAGCAATCACCTTGAGCTCTTGCATTAGGACACAGCCTAATCCTTGACGGGATGCATCACAATAAATCACGAAGTCCTTGCGAGAATCTGGAGGAGCAAGCACTGGTGCAGATGTCAGCTTGTCCTTGAGTGTTTGGAAACTTTCCTGACATTTTTCTGTCCATTCAAACTTAACGCCTTTGTGAAGCAGATCGGTCAGAGGCTTGGCAATCTTGAAAAAGTTCTCGACAAATCGGCGGCAATAGCTGGCGAGTCCGAGAAAACTTCTGACTTGCTTGACATTCTTCGGAGGAGTCCAGTCAAGAATAGCCTGAACTCGTTCTGGATTAACAGCAATGCCATCTTTGGAAATCACGTGGCCGAGATATGTCACTTCAGATAACCAGAATTCACACTTGGAATACTTGGCATACAGTTGATGTTCGCGCAACTTCTCCAGCACAAGCCAAAGATGTTCAGCATGTTCTTCTTCATTCTTCGAATATATAAGGATATCATCCAGATAAACCACGACGAACTTGTCAAGGTAATCCATGAAGATGTAGTTCATTAACCGAGAGAAAGTTGCTGGAGCGTTGGTTAAGCCGAAGGACATGACGGTGTACTCGTAAGAACCATAGCGAGTAACAAAGGCTGTCTTCGGAATGTCCTCTTTACGAACCCGGATCTGGTGGTATCCCAATCTCAAATCAAGTTTAGAGAATACTGAGGAACCAGCAAGTTGATCATACAGATCGTTGATTCTGGGAAGCGGATACTTGTTCTGAATTGTTGCTTGTTGATAGGTCGGTAATCTTGAACCAACCGATTTGTTCCATCCTTCTTCTTAACAAAGAGCGAAGGTCCTCCCCAAGTAGAAGAACTGGGGCGGATGAAACCCTTACAAAGTGACTTGTCAATTTCCTCCTTAAGCTCAAGGAGTTCATGAGGTGGCATCTTGTATGGGCGCTTGGCAATAGGAGTAGTGCCTGGTTTCAAGTCGATGACAAATTCGACAGCTCTAGCAGGGGTTACTCCTGGAAGTTCCTCTGGGAAGACATCTTGAAATTCATGAACGACTGGTACATTCTCGATTCCTTCAAGAGGTGAGGCATTCAATGCATTCAGAGCATATATCTGGCTTTCGGCATTCTGGACTATCTGGGCTGAGTAGCTGACTGTCTGGCCAAAGGGATGTGCAAGTTGGACTTTCTTAGCAGCACAGTCGATCAAAGCATTATGGGCGGTCAACCAGTCCATACCGAGAATGATGTCTATGTCGGAAGGTCCGAGAGCAATGAGGGAAGCAGAGAACATCAACCCTTCAATTCTGATCTGATTGTTGTGACTTACCATCTTGGTTTGCCACCTGGAACGGGGAGTGCTAATCTCTAATGGGGTGGGCAACAACTGTAGAGGTAGTTCATACCGCTGAGAGAATTGTTGAGACACAAAGGAATGTGATGCCCCGGAATCAAAGAGAACAGAAGCTGCAACTGAATTAACTGGAAGAGTTCCCATCACGATTTTAGGGGACTCACGAGCTTCTTCCATTTTGACGTGGGTGACTTGACCACAACCCATGGCAGGCGGCCTGGCATTACAATTTCTGGAAGGATGGTTTCGACGGCCCTTCTTATGGCCAACAGGAGGACGTGATGCATTATGCGGCTGACCCTGGCGACAGTTGAGAGCACGGTTCCCTGGCTGTCCACACTTGCGGCATAAACCATCATTATGGGGAGGAGCAATAACATTGGGCTGTCCACCCTGAATCGTTAGCTGTCTCGGCGGCGGAGGCAGACGAGGTGCGACATAAGACGGCCTTGGTGTTGGAGCAGGTCGGTGATGAACATTGTGCGGGATCCAGACTTGACGTTTCTGAGCAGGTTGACCCGAGGATGAGCCAACATCATGAGTGCGCTTGAGCGTCTCCTGGTACTCAGTCAGACCAGTTTCAGCTCAAAAAGCTTGGCTGACAAGTGTCGCAAAGTCTGTGCAATCATGGATAACAAGTGCGAGCTTTATATCAGGACGCAGTCCTTCACGAAATTTCTCCTGCTTACGAGCATCAGTGCAGATGTCATCCTCAGCATAGCGGGATAAATCAAGGAATTTCCTCTGATATTCATCAATAGTCATTTTGCCCTGTGTGAGTTTGCGGAACTCCTTTTTCTTATGGTCCATCAGACCTTGAGGAATGTGCCATGCACGAAAAGCTGACTGAAATTCCTGCCAAGTGGTTACAGTTCCAGCAGGCAGCATACGCATGTGGCTTTCCCACCATTGAGCAGCTGGACCCTTCAGGTGAAATGCCGCAAAGGTGACGTAACTGGCAGGGGCAACCTTAGCTGACTCCATTTCAAACAGGATGTCACGAAGCCAATCATCAGCATCCATAGGATTGGCGGAGTTGCGGTAAACAGACGGGTTGAGGCACACGAAATCTTGAAGTGATATCGGGCCAGGCTCCTGACGAGCATCATTGCGTTCTAATCGGTTTACCAGACTCTCATTGAGCCGACGGTTCAGTTCAAACTGCTGCATCATTGCGGCAATATAGGGTGGAGGCGGAGGATCGTCAACCATCCTACCAAAACAACAGGGGCAATTTAGCAAGAAGAACTGCACGTGTATGGAGTTATTCATGATGTAACATGGGCAATGAACAAAAAGTGCATTAGATACATATTAGTAGTCATTAAAGACATACAGATCCATGCACGGACAACGTGAGTTTGGAAACACACGCAGCTAGACAAACTAGGCGGCGCGCAGGCACGCGGTGGAGAGATACAACAACGCGACATAGCAAAGGCTAGATCAACGCCGGAGAAAACTACTGGGCCGAGGAATCTGCAAGTGACAATGCAGGGTGCCCTCGATAAAAGGATCCTGCGGTCCGTGAATACTGTGAAGCAGAACCTAACCCACAATTCAAAGAAAGGTTGATTCAAATCTCCGGTTGGATGTGATCACGAGAACCTAATGTTAGTGTTAGTAAAATTTTAACCCGAAAGGAAGAGAGATCAGAGTCCCAGAGTAAGGAAGAGGAATAAAAGATCCTAATACCACCCATTGGTGACGTGGGCCCGTAAGCCACACCTCCATGTTAGTAAAACAGTTTTGCAAAGACTAGACTCAACTTCGGCCAAGGAGTTGAAAAGGGGGCTACCTACAGGCAATCGGCTCTGATACCAACTTGTGACGCCCCCGGCTCAACCGTGCACTAATCATACCGGCAAATGCACACGATCGAGATCAGAGACTCACGGGAAGATATCACAACACAACACTAAACACAAATGAAAAATATACAAGCTTAATATTACAAGCGAGGGGCCTCGAGGGCTTGAATACATAAGCTCGAGTCATACAAGCATCAGCGGAAGCAATAGTATCTGAGTACAGACACAAATTTAAACAAGTTTGCCTTAAGAAGGCTAGCACAAACAGTGACACTGATCGAAAAGGCGAAGGCCTCCTGCCTAGCGCCTCCGAACTACTCCTGGTCGGCGGACTCAACGTAGTAGTAGGTGCCTCCGGGGATCTCCTGCTCCTGGACCCCATCGTCTAATCACAGCAATCGGGTATGGGGAAAAGAAGTAGCAAAGAAACCGTGAGTACTCATCCAAAGTACTCTCAAGACTTACATCAGAACAATACTAAGTATGCATCGGTATCAACGGAATGGGGCTATATCTTTGGACTAAACTGCAGAAATGTTAGAACAGAGGGGGAAAGGCCAAGCCTATAGAAGACTAGCATCTTGAAGCAATCTTGCAGCATCAGAAGATAGTAGAGTAACATATAAGCAATTATATTTTAGTAATGCCCTGAGATCCTTCCTCGACTACCCTGCGAGAAAGTGATCCCGAGAGCACTAGTAACAGTTTAACATTGTATCAGTATCCATTTGTAGTTGTAGCAGATCAGGATACAACTCCGAGCGTCCTGTTACCGTGGACACGGCTATTCGAATAGATAACTTCCCTGCAGGGGTGCACTACTATTACCCAACACGCTTGATTACATCTGGCCGGACACACTTGCTGGGTAATGCCCAGCCTCGGGTAATCGACACGACGTAGTCCGACCTAGGCTCCGTAGAGAGGTCCCCGCCGGTCTACATCCTAAGTGCTCACGGGTCTTGGGCCCATCGCCCTTTGCACTCCGGGTCGTTGTGTGCAGGGTGGACCCAGGCACCACCTCTGTCCTGGATGGCGCCGGCCCTACCCGGCCACAATGTTGAACTGGACGTCTGGCAGAACTTTCGGCTGATACATATGGCGTAGAGGGCCCCACGTAGTGGTAGTGTGTATATGGCCAGCGGCCAACTCAGATCAAATACCCAAATCAGTTAGGCGTGTTTAGTAAGTCGCGAAGACGAACAGGATCCCTGTCGCTCCGACTTGGTAACACGTGGACCCGTCCAGGGACCAGGCCTACCTCTCTCCTAGGTGGTCTCCGCCTGCCCTGTCGTTCCGCCACAATATCACTCGCGGGTACCCTTGGGTTCAACCCATCTTGTTTCATTTCCTCGCGGGCACTCTTGGAGCCGGCCCGACATTAATAGTTTAAAAGTATTGCAGTAATGTATTATTTCCGTGATCATCACCCAGAGTGATCACGGCCTGATAACAAGCCTGGCAAATGGACAAGGGTGAAGGGCCAGCTGATGAAACATAGCATACCTAACTAAGCATCATAGGATAGCAGGTAAGGTACCAATAGCAGGCGACGAAATTAGGCTTTGCATCAGAATTAGGAGCTATCGGAGCAACAACAGAAGCAATTCTAATGCAAGCAATAGAGAGAAAGAGTAGGCGATATCTGGATGATCAAGGGGGTTTTGCTTGCCTGGAAGCTCTGCTGAAGGGGTCTGGTCGTCGTCGACGTAGTCATACTCAACAGTGTCGTCGGCAGTCTCGGGGTCTATCGGTAGAGAAGGAGGGGGAAGAAACAATAAATACACGGCAAACAATGTCACAGGGATGCATGACATGTCAATATGCAGTGCTAGGGGTGTTCTAATGCAGCACTACGCAAGTTAGTCGGAGCGGGAAATTATCCGGGAGTGTTCTCCCAGCTCCGGGAGATTATCGATATATTAAACCGGAGGGGACGGTTCCATGTTCAGTATGTTAGAGGGGTGTGACAGGTATCTGGGTAGGATATTCGGATTCATCATATTTTTCTGATCGTTTTTCATATATAAATTATTTTCATCCGAGTTACGGTTTATTTTATATGATTTTTCAAAGTTTTAAACATTTTCTAAATTTTCTGGATTTATTTAATTCGAATTATCCTAAACAGTAATAGGTGATGTCAGCATGATGTCATAGTGACATCATTGGTCAAACCCAGCTGGCCAGGGTCAAACCTGACCAGTGGGCCCCACATGTCATACACAGTGAGCTAATTAGGGATTAATTAAACTAATTACAGATTAATTAGAGGGTGGGCCCCATTAGTCAGTGACAGATTAATTAACAGATTAGTTTTAATTAGTAATTAGTTAATCAAAATGGTGGGGCCTACGTGTCAGAGGCTGACCAGTCAACTGGGGCCACCAGTAAGTGACTGGGGCCTGCCCCGTCAGCCTGTTGACTCAGTCAACGGGTCAACGGGGTCCCCAGGCCCCACTGGCGTCGACTCGGGGTGGGGCTCAGAGGCTGCTGCGTCAGCGCCACGTCGGCGCCGGCAACCGGAACTTCACCGGCGAGCCCGAACGCGGCGGAGGGCGCCGGCGAGCGTCGGATTTCGGCTACAGTTGACCGTTTGGACATCCGCGAGCACCTACGTGACGAGGGCGATGTGCCGCTTCTAATGGGGCAGGTGGCGTCATCGGAGAGGCACCGGAGCGACGACGGCAAGTACGCGCGCGGCGGCCGAAGTTCGGTCGCAATTGGGGACGCGGCTATGGGACCTTTCCGAGCGCGCTAAGCAGTTGGGCGGCAGCAGCAGCTCACAAGGAGTGGGCTAGGGTCAGCAGGCAAGGCCACGGGTGCTCGGGAGCATGGCTATTGCAGCAATGGCGGCGGGCAGAGCACGGGCATGACGGCGGCTAGCTACGGCTCGAACCCGAGCCAAACGGAGAAGGGGGAGAGAGCGGAGCTTACATAGGAGCTCAAGGAGGCTCGTCAGGGGCTTAGGAGTGCGGGGACGAGGTGGATCGAGGCGATGCAGTGGCGGCGACCCGAGGTAGACGACGACGGCGATCCGGCGTCATAGTGCTCCCCGGCTCGAGATGAAGACAGAGGAGGACATGGCAGTCGACGGCGGACCACGTAGACACGGAGAGATGATGGGATGGCAGCGGTGGCTACGCTAGCGTTGGCGGCGCAGCCATGGCCTCTCGGGTGAGCTCGATGGCGAGTGAGGGAGAGGGGGAAATGGGACTAGGGTTTGTCCCAGGGGTCGCGGGCGAGGTGAACTAGCCCTCCGTGGCTCTTGTAGTGGCGCGTTGTCGTCCAGGGGAGAGGGGGGCCAGGAACGGCGAGCGCGCGCGTTGACAGAGAACGCGGGTGAGCAGTAGGAGGGAGACGACCGCGCTGGTGGGCTGGGCCTGCATTGTGCACTCAAGGCCCAGTGCACCAGTGAGGTCCTCCCCTTTTTCTTTTCTTTTTCTGTTTTCTCTTTTTGCTTTTCTGTTTTGCAAAATGTTTGGCCACCATTTCACTTTTGTAAAATATGTGACTTAGCCATTAGTCAGTGACAGATTAATTAACGGATTAGTTTTAATTAGTAATTAGTTAATCAAAATGGTGGGGCCTACGTGTGAGAGGCTGACCAGTCAACTGGGGCCACCAGTCAGTGACTGGGGCCTGCCCAGTCAGCCTGTTGACTCAGTCAATGGGTCAACGGGGTCCCCAAGCCCCACTGGCAGCGACTCAGGGTGGGGCCCTGAGGCTGCTGCGTTAGCGCCACATCGGCGCCGGCGACTGGAACTTTGCCGGCGAGCGTTGGATTTCGGCCACGGTTGACCGTTTGGACATCCGCGAACACCTACGTGACGAGGGCGACAAGCCACTTCTAATGGGGGTGGTGGCATCACCGGACAGGCACCGGAGCGATGACGATGAGTACGCGCGCGGCGGCCGGAGTTTGGTCGCAATCGGGGACGCGGCTACGGGACCTGTCCGAGCGCGCTAAGCAGCTGGGCGGTAGCAGCAGCTCACAAGGAGCATGCTAGGGTGAGCGGGCGAGGCCACGGGTACTCGGGAGCACGGCTATTACAGCAATGGCGGCGGACAGAGCACGGGCACGGCGGCGTCTAGCTACGGCTCGAACCCGAGCCAAACAGAGAAGAGGGAGAGAGCGGAGCTTATGTAGGAGCTCAAGGAGGCTCGTCGGGGGCTTAGGAGGGCACGGACGAGGTGGATCGAGGCGATGCAGTGGCGGCGACCCGAGGTAGACGACGACGGCGATCCGGTATCATAGTGCTCCCTGGCTTGAGATGAAGACAGAGGAGGACGTGGCAGTCGACGGTGGACCTCGTAGACACGAAGAGACGACGGGATGGCAGCGGTGGCTACGCTAGCGTTGGCGGCGCAACCATGGCCTCTCGGGTGAGCTCGATGGCGAGCGAGGGAGAGGGGGAAATGGGACTAGGGTTTGTCCCAGGGGTCGCGGGCAAGGTGAACTAGCCCTCCGTGGCTCCTGTAGCGGCACGTTGTCATCCAGGGGAGAGGGGGGGCCAGGCTCGGCGAGCGCGCGTGCGTTGACACAGATCGCGGGTGAGCACTAGGAGGGAGACAACCGCGCTGGTGGGCTGGGCCTGCACTGTGCACTCAAGGCCCAGTGCACCAGTGAGGTCCTCCCCTTTTTCTTTTCTTTTTCTGTTTTCTCTTTTTGCTTTTCTGTTTTGCAAAATGTTTGGCCACCATTTCACTTTTGTAAAATATGTGACTTAGCCACATAAATACAGTGCAATATCTAGCACTGCCATAAAAAGGTTTGGAGTCCAGATGTTTTCATTTGAATTTTTTTTAAATGGGAAGAATTAAATGGTGCTATTGTGGTACTATTTCATGATGTTAGAGTCATTTAAATAATTCAATTAGTGTTGATTTTATTTTAATAATTGCTTTGGGAATATTTGCAATATTATGAACTATTTTGTTCCTGGATTTGAACAACTGTTATTTTTACTTCACATTTGAATTTAAATTTGAATTGGAATTTAAAATGAGATATGATTCAAATGATGATCAAGCACTGTTAATCATGGTGACTTGGCATTATCAAAAGGGTGATCACTATAGCTTAATACATGGGGATGTTACACTATAATAGCATGTAACAATCAAAAATTATAGATACGTTGGAGACGTATCAGTATGAAAACTCAATACTGAAACTAAGTGGGTGTGCATCCAACTTGCTTGCTCATGAAGACCTCGGGCATTTGAGGAAGCCCGTCATCGGAATATACAAGCCAAGTTCTATAATGAAAAATTCCCACTAGTATGTGAAAGTGACAACTCAGGAGACTCTCTATATGAAGAACATGGTGCTTCTTTGAAGCACAAGTGTGGTAAAAGGATAGTAGCATTGCCCCTTCTCTCTTTTTCTCTCATTTTTTTAAGAACAATATCATGAACCTCATCCCCACATTTTGGAGGACTCATCAGTCTCCATCATTCTTTACCTCACTGGGACAATGCTCTAATAATGATGATCATCACACTTTTATTTACTTACAACTCGATAAACTGAAGGAATATGACTCTAGATGAATGCCTCTAGCAGTGTACTAGGATGTGCAATGATCTAGCATAACATGTATTACAATGATGAATGGTGGCTTTGCCACAAATATCATGTCAGCTCTATATGATCATGCAAAGCAATATGATGTTGAACACACATGTCATAAGACGGAACGGTGGAAGTTGCATGGCAATATATCCCTGAATGGCTATGGAAATGCCATGATAGGTTGGTATGGTGGCTATTTCGAGGAAGATATAAGGAGGCTTATGTGCGATAGAGCGTATCATATCATGGGCTTTGGATGCACCGGCGAGTTTGCACCGACTCTCGAGGTGAGAAAGGGCAATGCACGATACCGAAGAGGCTAGCAATATGTGGATAGGTGGGAGTGTTGTATTACTCCATAAACTCACATTAGTCATAAAGAACTCATATACTTATTGTGAAAGTTTTATCAACCCTTGAAGCAAAGTACTACTCGCATGCCCCTAGGGAGGAGGTTGGTAGGAGCTAACCATCGCGCGCCCGGATTCAAACATCACACAAGGATTTCAATCAGATATAAAAATGCTCAAACTTCACCACCATGCCATGAGTGACAGTTAAATGAGTAGTTAATAACAAGTTTTAATATCAATATTTCTACTAACCAATGATCATGAACTAATACCCTTTCATATTACGACATCAATATAATTAAAACATACATTTCATATTTAGTGATCTACATGAAAGTTATTATTATACCACTCTTAATACGTATCATTTTCAGACTATTCTTATAACCCGTGCATATTACCACTTCCTATTTCCGGACTCTCAAAAAGGTTTAAGTGAAGCATCAGAGTACAATAATTTCTATAAAATATATAACCACCACCGTGCTCTAAGAATATAAGTGAAGCACAAGAGCAACTGCATAGCTCAAAAGATATAAGTGAAGCTCATAGAGTATTCTAACAAATCATGATGAATGTGTGTCTCTCTAAAAAGGTGTGTCCAGCAAACAATGATTGTGGCAAACTAACAAGCAAACAAAACAAAACTATGGTACAAGATGTTCCAAGTAAAACTCATATCATGTGATGAATAAAAATATAGCTCCAAGTAACATACCGATGAATTGTGGACGAAAGAGGGGATGCCATCCGGGGCATCCCCAAGCTTAGACGCTTGGGCCTTCCTTGAATATTACCTTCGGGTGCCTTGGGAATCCCCAAGCTTAGGGTCTTGCCTCTCCTTATTCCTTCATCCATCGTGATCTCACCCAAAACTTGAAAACTTCAGCACACAAAACTCAACAGAAACTTCGTGAGATCCGTTAGTATAATAAATCAATCATCCATTTTAGGTACTGTCATAAACTCATACATAATTGTTCTTGCATAATACCTACTATATTCTAACTTCTCCATGACTTATACCCCCCGATATAATCCATAGTATCATTAAAACAAGCACACTATGCAATAAAAACAGAATTTGTCTAAAACAGAACAATACGTAATGACAGAATATTTATCCATACTTCTGTAACTCCAAAAATTCTGAAAAATTAGGACAACATAAAAAAATTGGGATAATTAATTATGTACCCTTAGTTGTGTCCCCCTCGGCAGGTTTACCCCTAGTTTCTGAAAACACGCGTTCCTGCCCAAACCACTTTTCTCGTCTTATGCTTTTGCCCTTTGACCGTTTGACCGTCACTTTGAAAAAATCATAACAAATTCATACTAACTCAGAAAAATGTGAATAAGATATCAAAATGTTCAGAAAAACATCACCTATATGTGGATGTGATTTTCATTCATGAAAAAAGTGTTGGAAAAACCCCATCTCAGTTTGAGCTCATATGATCTCAACACGAACAGTAAAATCCGAAAAAATTGAAAAAAAATTAAAAAATTCTAAATTTTTTTGGTGTAAAACATTGACCAATGTTTTGAGTTCTTGCCAAGTTTCATAAGGGAATGGCATGCATGGAAGTCATGGCAAAACAACAAAACTGATGCTCCAAAATAAAAGCATATTGGAGTGCAAATTTTATGTTTTGGCCACGACTTCCACGAATGTCATTCCTTGATGAAACTTGGCAAGCACTCAAAACATTGGCCAATGTCTGCCACCAAAAAATTGAAGATTTTTTTTTTCAATTTTTTCAGATTTTACTGTTCGTGTTGAGATCATATCAGCTCAAATTGAGATTGGGACTTTCCAACACTTTTTTCATGAATGCAAATCACATGCACATATAGTTGATGTTTTTTAACATTTTGATATCTTATTCACATTTTTCTGAGTTTGTATGAATTTGTTATGATTTTTTTCGAAATGACGGTCAAACGGTCAAAGGGCAAAAGCATAACACGAGCAAAGTGGTTTGGGCGGGAACGAGTGTTTCCAAAAACTAGGGGTAAACCTGCCGAGTGTGACCCAACTAGGGGCATAAAATCAATTATACCAAAAAATTTGTATCCTAATACTGTGCAAAAAAATTAGATTTTTTTGGCGTTCCAGTAATAAATGTAAAATCAAATACTGGGCACAAAACTTTCTGTTTTCAAACAGCATCAATTATACTATCATTTAAATCATCCCAAAGGCATTACTTGGCACAAACACTAATTAAAAGATAAAAACGAAATCATTACAGTAGAAATAATCATGTGACTCAGGAAAAATAAAATGAAAGCAAAAGATAAATATTGGGTTGCCTTCCAACAAGCGCTATTGTTTTATGCCCCTAGCTCGGCATAATGCATTGTTTCAAGTATTATCATCTTTCAAAGTAATTCCATAGGTGGCTCTCATAATAGATTCATATGGTGGTTTAATTCTCTTCCTTGGCAAGTGTTCCGTCCCATTCTTTAGTGGAAATTGGAACCTTATATTTCCTTATTTCATATCATTAATGGCACCTATTGTTCGTAGGAAAGGCCTACCTATTATAGGACAAGACGGATTGCATTCAATATCAAGTACAATAAAATCCACGAGTACATAATTTGTATTTGAAATTATAAGAACATCATTAATTCTACCCAATGGTTTCTTAATAGTTGAATCCGCTAAATGCAAGTTAAGGGAACATTCATCCATATCGGTGAGACCTAGAATGTCACATAAAGATTTTGGTATAGTAGAGACGCTAGCACCTAGATCACAGAAAGCATTACATTCATAATATTTAATCTTAACTTTAATAGTAGGTTCCCATTCATCATGTAATTTCCTTAGTATAGATACTTCTAATTCTAGCTTTTGTTCACGAGCTTTAATTATTGATTCTACAATATGTTTAGTACAAGCTTTATTTGGTTCGTAAGCATTAGGTGAATTCATCATGGATTGCAACAAGGAAATACACTAACTCAAAGATCAATTATCATAATTAAAGTCCCTGTAATCCAAAGTAGTGGGCACATCACTATCTAAAGTCTTGACCTCTTCAAACCCACTTTTATTGTTTTTATCATCAAGATCATCACCCTCCGAACAATTGGGATGCCTTCTAGCTAAAGTTGGCTCATCTCCAGTCCCTTTTTCATCAAGTTTTAGATTACTAAACAAAGATTCAATAGTGGAGACTCCTATCATTTTATCTTCATCATGGTTATGATAAAAACCGGGTGCGAGAGCTCTTTCTAGGAATTCACGCTTAGCTCTAATCCATTCAATTATTTTTCTAGTTTCATCCATGGTGACATGGATAGAATTTAGAGATTCAGTAACATCATTTTTATGTGGCATAATTTTAATTTTAAGAGCATCCACATCATGAGCAATTCTATCCATGTTTCTAGCCATATCATCAACTTTATGTAGTTTTTCTTCTGCCATGGCATTAAAAATCATTTTGAGAACTAATAAATTCTTTAATATTGTTCTCAAGTTCAGTAGGTATCCTATTATTATTATATGAATTACCATAGGAATTACCATAATTATTAGAGGGATTACCGGGATATGGTCTAGGATTGAAATTCCCTCGATAAGCATTGTTGTTGAAATTATTTCTAGCGACAAAATTCACATCAATAGCATCATTATTTTGGTTAATCAAAGTAGATAATGGGACATCATTAGGATCAACATGGGCACTTTTACTAGCAAACATATTCATAAGAGCATCCATTTTATCACTCAAAGTAGAAACTTCTTCGACGGAGTTTACCTTCTTACCAGTTGGAGCTCGTTCGGTGTGCCATTGAGAATAATTTGTCATCATATTATCGAGAAGCTTCGTGGCCTCTCCCAATGTAATTCCCATAAAGGTACCACCTACAGCAGAGTCTAGAAGATTTCTCGACACAAAGTTTAGTCCCGCATAGAAATTTTGTATTATCATCCATAAGCTTAATCCATGAGTGGGACAATTTTTAATCATTAATTTCATTCTCTCCCAAGATTGTGCAACATGTTCTTGCTCAAGTTGCTTAAAATTCATGATTTGATTTCTAAGAGATATAATCTTAGCAGGAGGAAAATACTTGGCAATAAAAGCATCCTTACATTTATCTCATGAATCAATACTATTGCGAGGTAAGGATGAAAACCAAGTCATGGCACAATCTCTTAGTGAGAAAGGAAATAATTTCAACTTAACAATATCACTATCCACATCTTTTTTCTTTTGCATATCGCATAATTCAACGAAGGTATTAAGATGGCATGTGGCATCTTCATTAGGATTTCCAGCAAATTGTTCTTTCATAATAAGATTTAGCAATGCAACATTAATATCATATGACTCCGCACTAGTGGCTGGAGGAGCAATTGGAGTACTAATAAAATCATTATTATTAGTATTCGAGAAGTCACACAACTTAGTGTTTTCTTGAGACATAGTGGCAAATCAAGCAAAATAAAATAATTTTGTGTTTTTGATTTTTTTAACGAGACTAATAAAACAAGTAAAAGCAAATCAAGAGTAGAACAAGTAAATGATAATGTGAATGTAGGGACCTCTAAGTGTTTGATGATGTCTCCCCAACAACGGCGCCAGAAATTCTTTCTGCTACTTGTGAGTTGCGTTGGGATTTTCCCAAAGAGGAAGGGTGAAGCAATATAGTAGCGGATAAGTATTTCCCTCAGTAGAGAACCAAGGTTTATCGAACCAATAGGAGAACCACGCAAACACCCGTCAACAGTACCTGCACACACAAGAGCAAATACTTGCACCCAACGCGGGCAAGAGGGTTGTCAATCCCCTTGTACTCATTAATTGCAAGGATTAAATCTGGTAGTGGTAAATAGATAAATTGCAAAGTAAATAAAAAGTAAATAAATTCCAGCAAGGTATTTTTAGTTTTTGTAATATGATTAAAATAGACCCGGGGGCCATAGTTTTCACTAGAGGCATCTCTCTCATAAAAATAGAATACAGTGGGTAGACAAATTACAGTTGGGCAATTGATTGAAAAGCGCATAGTTATGACGTTATTCATCGGATCCCAACAAACACACCACAAAAGAAGATTACATCGGATCAATCTCCGAAGAGAGCATTGTACTGAAGATCAAAGAGAGAGACAAAGCCATCTAGCTAATCACTATGGACCCGTAGGACTATGGTGGACAACTCACACATCAGCGGAGGTGCAGCAAGGTTGATGTAGAAGACCTCCGTGATCGATTGCCCCTCTGGCAGAGTACCGGAAAAGGCCTCCAGATGGGATCGTGGAAGGTCAGAGGCTTGCGGCGGCGGCAAAATTGTTTCAGGTGGCTCTCTGTTGTTTTTTGGATTTTAGGGAATTTATAGAAGTGAATTAGGTCAGGGGTGTTTACGAGGGGCCCACAAGTTTAGGTGGCGGCCCCCAGGGGCACACGGGGTGAGCTTGTGGCTCCCTCGTAAGTCTTCTGGTCCAGAAAAAATCACCGTAACATTTTATTGCGTTTGGACTTCGTTTGATATAGTTTTTCCCTGAAACAATTAAATAGGCAAAAACAGGAACTGGCACTGGGTTAATAGGTTAGTTCCCAAAAACTATATAAAATTGCATATAAAGTATGTAGGATTGATATAATAATAGCATGAAACAATACAAAATTATAGATACTTCCGAGACATATCACCCCCTGGGCACACCAGGTGAGCTTGTGGCCCACTCGTAAGGCTTCTGGTCTCTCCCCGAAGCTTCTAGGGTCTCTTATGTTCCAGAAAAAATCACTATAAAGTTTCATCGTGTTAGGACTTCGTTTGGTATGGTTTTTCTGCGAAGCGAAAAAAATGCAAAAAAATAGGAACTAGCGCTTGGCTGTAAGTTAATAGGTTAGTCCATAAAAATAAAATAAAATGGCATATAAAGCATACAAAAAATGATAATATAATAGCATGAAACAATCAACAATTATAGATACGTTGGAGACATATCAGCATCCCCAAGCTTAATTCCTACTCGTCCAAGAGTAGGTGAATGGTAAAAATAGAATTTTTGATGTTGAATACTACCTATCGTGTTCTTTGATCATGTAATATATTTGCGGTATGAATATTGGGATACGAATGATTCAAGGAAATAGTCTATCAATTTGACATTAAAACAATAATACACAAGAATACTAGCAAACAATTATTGCCTTTCAAAATATAAATGCTAAAGAACGCTATCCCTACAAATCATAATAGCATAGCATGCTTAGTCTTCCTAGCATAAAGATATTAATCATGAGCTACCCCGATGCCAAGCCGAGTAATCTAATCATACTTTTTCTTGCTTCAACTTTTTGAACTCTCATGCAATACTTGAGCGTGAGTCAAGGACTTGGCAGTTTGGATGGCAAAGAGAATGATGATGGGGGTTCATAAAGGAGGACAAAAAGGCATAAGAAAGTCTCACATCAATGAGGCTTGATCCTTAGGCAATGGAGAGGCCTTACAATCGATGTCAATGTGAGGAGTAGGGATTGCCATGCAACGGATGCACTAGAGCTATAAATGTATGAAAGCTCTCTGTATGAAACTAAGTGGGTGTGCATCCAACTTACTTGCTCATGAAGACCTC
This sequence comes from Elymus sibiricus, assembly GCA_039707655.1. Classification (NCBI taxonomy): domain Eukaryota; kingdom Viridiplantae; phylum Streptophyta; class Magnoliopsida; order Poales; family Poaceae; genus Elymus; species Elymus sibiricus. The sequence goes on along the minus strand of CM077670.1, from coordinate 224,475,988 downwards.
GAGCATTTTGAGGAAGCTCGTCATCGGAATATGCAAGTCAAGTTCTATAATGTAAAAATCCCACTAGTGTATGAAAGTGAAAATCATGGAGACTCTCTATATGAAGTACATGGTGCTACTCTGAAGCACAAGTGTGGTAAAAGGATAGTAACATTGCCCATTCTTTTTTTCCTTTTCTTTTTTTCTCTCATTTTTTTTGAATGGTCTCATTGACCTCATCTCCACTTTTTTGAGGACTCATAAGTCTCATCCAATTCATTTCCTCACTGGGGCAATGCTCTAATAATGATGATCATCACACTTTAATTTACTTACAACTCGATAAACTGAAAAATATGACTACATATGAATGCCTCTAGCGGTGTACCATGATGTGCAATGATCTAGCGTAACATATACATCAATGATGAGCGGTGGCTTTGCCACAAAATCTCATGTCAGCTCTATATACTCATGAATAGCAATATGACAATGAATGCTCAAGTCATGTAAATAGTGATGGTGGAAGTTGCATGGCAATATATCTAGGAATGGCTATGGAAATGCCATGATAGGTAGGTATGGTGGCTGTTTTGAGGAAGATATTATGAGGCTTATGTGTGATAGAGCATATCATATCATGGGATTTGGATGCACCGGTGCAGTTTGCACCAACTCTCGAGGTGAGAGTGGGCAATGCATGGTACCGAAGAGGCTAGCAAAATATGGATAGGTGGAAGTGCTTCACTCCAAGAACATCACAATTAGTCATAAAGAACTCAAATAATTATTGCCAAAGCCTATTAGACCTCGAAGCAAAGCATGACCTTTCATATCCCTAGGGGATTGATTGGGAGGAAAAGTCCATCGCTCGTCCCCGACCGCCACTCGTAAGGTAGACAATCAATAATAAATCATGCTCCAACTTCATCGCAAAACTAGAGGCTACACGTGCATGCTTCGGCAATCACAAACTTTAACACCAATATCTTTACTAAACCAAAATTAACCACTAGTACACCCACATATTATCATCTCAATATTGCAAACCTATTGCAAGGAATCAAACACATCATATTCAGTGATCTTCATGCAAGTTTTTATTATACCACCGTTATATACCTATCATTTTTGGACTAAACATATAACTCAAGCAAATTACCACTTCCTATTTAAAATCAAAAAGATATAAGTGAAGCAAGAGAGTGCAAATATTTCTATAATAGGTGTGTGTGTATATATATATATATATATATATATATATATATATATATATATATATATATATATATATATATATATATATATATAGGGTGGGTCTATTCTAACAACACCCTTAAGACCTTATTCTACCCACAAAAATGCTTATTCTACCAACAAAAAACCAACCCCCGGCGCAGCCAGCCACCCACCACCGACCACTTCCTCCCTGCCCCCATGCAGCCACCCCTCACCTTCCTCGCCCGACCTCCCACGGCCCCGCCCCATGACCCCGCCCAACTCCAGCCATGGCCACGGCCCCCGCCCCGCGACGGTCGGCCTCGGCGGCCCCAGCCCCGTGCCACAACGCCGCCCCACCCCGGCCGTGGCTACGACCCCACCCCGCGACGCCAGCCTCCACGGCACCGGCCCCCGCGCCGCCCCGGGACGGCCGGCCTCCACGGCCCTGCGTGCCGCCCTCCGCCGTGGAGGTTGGGGTGGCCACGGTCGGCTCCCTGGATCCGGCAGGCGTACACTTCGGCTAACGCTGCAGCTCTCCCTCCCCACCCATGCAGTTCGCCGACGACGCCACCTCCACAAATCACGACATCCAGCTGGGTCCACTCACCGATGTCTCCCTCCCCTCTGCATCTGCATCCCTGGCTGGCTGGACTAGGCACCCCTGGTGATGGATCGAAGCGCCGCCGGTCCCCCTGTCAGATATGCGTGTTGTCACCTCCGCTCGTCGTCCCATCCCATCCTCATCGGCCTCAAATCCAGTGATGCCACCCTACATCCCTTCCCCTGCACGAGGTGCTACGCCTCCGTCAAGCCCTGCTAGCACTGGTGATGAAGGGAGGCTCCAGGCAGATAGGGACGGCGACCCTCTACCGGATCCGGCCGGATTCCGGCTACAAGGTGGCACGGTCATCCCCTAGTGCAGTGCGGCCCGGTGCGGCATGCAGTCCACCGCTCCACCGCCTGTAGACCGGGAGGAGCGTCGCTTCCACCAAAACCAGGCGAGTCAACTTTCACCGTGCCCCCGACGCCGCCCCATCCTCTGAGCATCCCCGCCACCAGCTGACAACGAGCACCGGAGCCAACTGCATGTTTTGCTGAGGTGCAAAAATGCAGTCCCCTTTTCTGAAGAGAGGAGCACCGGAACCAACCGATTTGTGTGTTTTTTGAAAGAGAAAAATCAAAATGTTGTGGCATTGCAGTGCATCCGGATCTCTCTAGCAGTGCGCCGCGCGCCCTCGTGCGGTTCATCCATGGACACCACGAATCCCCTCCCAACTCCAATCTTTCCCCTTGTTGGAGGTCATGTTGCCACCGTCCATCATCTCGCCAGCAAATCTCCAGCCTTCACCCCCAGCCCCCAAGCAGTTCAGTCGACGCGTTCGTGCGGTGTGGAGCATATCGGCGTGTAGTCCACCGGCCGGCGGTGTGGAGCGCATGTGTGCAGTACTGTTCCCACGGTGGTGTAGTTCACTGCTGGGTGGTTCTCCAGTACAGTTTTCCCGCGCTAGACGTCCCTGCAAGGACGATAGTCCATGGCGTGGATATGTAGTCCGCTTGTCCATGTGTGTTTCAATTTGCTCAAAAAAATGTGTAGTTGATTTGTTCGAAATTGTTTGTTTCGTGAAAAAGGTTCCAACAGGTAGTGGATTGAAGGCAGCTCGCTGTTCAGTTTCAGAAGTGTTCTTAGATAGTTTCAGTTGAGAAGTGTTTTTAGATAGTTTCAGTTGAGAGCTTCTCCGGTGAAGTTCAGCTTGCGGATCTCAAGTGGTTCGGTTCCCAGGGTGTTGTAGTGCGGTTCTTGGGCAAACAAAAATAATTAATGCGGTTCACTTCTCGATAGTGTTCGGTTCACTTACGCTCGATGTTAACCGCATTCCACTTCCTCGTCTAAGAAAATTTATGTCTGACAAAAGAAATTATGCAGTTCGCTTGCCCGTCTGATGTAGTGTGGAATTCAGTCTGAAGCAGTGCGGCTTCCTGTCCGATGTATTTCACTCGTCGATTTGGGTGTCGCGAAAAACAGAGTGTCCGCATTTCGGTAAAATCAAAACTGCTCTTAAACCGTAAGGAATTAGAGAGAGTGTTCTACATTAAAAAAGTTGCACCTCGTCGATATCTTTCCAACGGCGTATCATTTGAATCATTCCGACCAACGGTTTGTAAAGATTCGCAAAAAGACGGCCGCTGCCACTCATCGTCCACTGCACCATTTTCAAAATTAATTTAAAATCGTAAGGAATCTCAAAATAATTTCTACATATCAAAGTTGCGCCTCGTCCGTAGCTTTCCAACAGCATATCTCACGCCTCGTTCCAACAAACGGTTAAAAAACTGGAGCGAAAACAATACCAAAAAATTGCAAAAATTTGAAAAAACAGAATTCCGTAATTTAGTAAATTTGAAACTGCTCTTAAACCGTAAGGAATTAGAGAACGTAATATATATGAAAATTTTGCACCTCGATGATATCTTTCCAAGGGCATATCATTTGCTTCATTCTGACAAGCGGTTTGTGAAAAAACGCGAAAATACGCTCACTGCCACTCGTCGGGCGCTCACCGTTTTTGAAACTGCTCTTAAACCGCGAGAAATCTCAAAAAAATTCAACATGGTGAAGTTGCACCTAATCCATAGCTTTCCAACGGTATATTACACGCCTCATTCCGACAAATGGTTTAAAAACTGGAGCGAAAATAGTACCGAAAAAGTCGCATACAGTTTTTTCGACGAGAAGTTCACACGTCTCAGTACTGCAGTGCGCTTGCTTCAGCAAGTGCAGTGCCCTCGCGTTGAGCGTGCAGTTCGGAAGTGTGGGCAGAATAACTATTCTGCCAATATTGGCAGAATAGACCGGCTATCTATAGGACTACTTTTCTGTACTCCTGGGAGTATGTACTCCCATCTTCAATATACCTCGTATACACATTGATTATACCTCTTTATCATTCTCAATATACTTCATTAAATATTCGAATATACCCTAATATGAGTTTTGTGAAAAAAATATCATTTGCTACGTAGTTTTTGTAATATACCTTTTTCACGTACGAACAAATCAGTATATACATAAACCTTTAAAAATATGTAGAGTCACATGGTTTTTTCATGAAACTCATTTTGGGGTATTTATTAATTATTAATGAAGTATATTAAAAATAATAAAGAGGTATAAACGATTCATCTATGTGGTATATGAGCAGTGGGAGTACGTACTCTCAGGAGTACATAACCATTTTCGTCTCTCTCTCTCTCTATATATATATATAGGAAAAATCCATCCTACCACCTAGGGGTAGTTACGCCACATGTCCCATATACTATCATGTGGTAGTATATATACTACTTTATCATTGGAAGTATGTTGGTATACTAAATATAAGATACTTCAAAGTGAGTTACATGAAAAAATTGCAAGTTGGCCCATGTTTTATTATATTTGTGAAATACGTATATATTTGTACGTAAAAAGGAGCATAATCAAAATACGATACATACTACCAAAAAATTAGTATATATACTACCTAAACAATCTTATATACTACATACTACACGTACATACTCTCCGATTTGATAGATACTACATACAACATACGAAACGCAAGTGGTGGTAACTACCACTCGTGGTAGGAAAATTTTGTCCTATATATATATATATATATATATATATATATATAGGGTGGGTCTATTCTACCAACCCCCTTAAGACCTTATTCTACCAACACCTAGTCTTATTCTGCCAACACCTCCAAACCCACCCGTAGCTACAAACTAACCACGCAGCCGCTCCCCACTGCCCCCGATCCACCCCAACTCTCTTCCTCCCGATCCAACCACGCACCCCCACCCCCACGGAATCTGCTCCCTTCCACCAGTGTGCCACCCCCCGGGTCGCCGCCGCGGTCACCACCAGCGCCGCCCCCTGCCCCCACGCTACCTCGGCCACCTCCTTCCTCCCTTCTTCCTCTCCCGCCAGCTGCCCTACAACCTCCACCACCCCATGCCCCCGCCGGCCACCATCTACCTCCGTCGCCGCGCACCCGATCTGGAGCACCAGTCCCCCCCGCGGTACCCGGCCATGACCAGAGCGGAAGCCCCGCCTTCTCCACCTTCTTGCGCGGCGTGGCCTACCCGAGCCGCTGCCCCACCCTCCCCACCTTCTCCATCCCGGCCGGCCGTCGGCCAGCACGCCATCTTCCTCGGCCGGATCCCGTCCTCCTCGTCAACGGCGGCCGCCGCCTGCTGGCCTAGGACGCTGACGTGGGGAGTAGGGCCGGCGGCACCACCGCCTCTGCAACAGCAGGTCCGGGTCCGCCTTCAGCTCCGGCGGCTCACGCATCTACGCCGCGTGGCAGTCCACTTCGCCCGCAGGTGCGAGGCGTCGTCGTCGGGCTGTGCAGCTCCTCCCACGTCAGGCGTGCGTGCAGCTTCTCCATCCTCGGGTGGACGGGCAGCTCCTCCAACCCGCGCCGATCTACTGGGAACCGGTGACCACTGTCCTGCCCTCCGCCGCCCCTTCTACTCCTCCGCCCTTCCCTTCCCTCCCTCCTAGGCCGTGCGCCCCTTCCCGTCGTCAGTGATTCGACTGGGCGTGCTGTGTGGTTCAGCGGGGCGTGCCGTGCGGTTCGACGAGGCGTGTCGTGCGGTTCGGCGAGGTGTGCCGTGCAGTTCAGCAATGTCTGAATCCCGTTCGAGTCCTCTGAATCGGTTCGGCATGTGTCGTGCAGTGCGGTGCATGCGTTCGTGCAGTCCGGCCAACCCCCTCCTAAACCGTTCGAGTTCCTTGCCGTGATCCGACCATGGGCTCCTCAACGGCACCGGAGGACGCATGATGGGTCTAGGTCGGCGATGGATCCGGTTTCCCAGGGCGAGGGGGCCCTTCCTGCAGCTCACTGAAGTTTGTTTTGCAGCTCGCTTGCCGGTACAGTACATGGGCAACGCCACCGAGCAGTTCAAGCAATCGCGTGCGTGCAGTACGTCCGGCAAGTACTTGCACTTGGGCGGTGCAAAGCATTTTTTGCATTCTCGCTGTGTTAATGCGTGCAGTTCAGTGCGTTTTATAAAAAGTGATGTGGGTTGTATTTTGTTTGTGATTGTAATGTGGAGATAACAAAAAAAAGGAGTAATGCGATTCACTTTTCGACTGCCTCGCGGTTCACTTTGTTCTCTCACGCAGTTCGCTATAAAACTCCTCGCGGTTCACATGATAAAACAGAAACAAAAACATCTCAAAAGAAGCTTGCTTCTTATTAGATGTAGTTCACTCGCTCAGTCCCTGTGGTTCACTCGCCTGGTCTACGTGCGTAAAAAAATAAGTATGAAAAAGACAGACAAAAACTCATGCGGTTCACTTTCGATAATGTCGCGGTTCACTTACGCCCAATATGAAGTACAGAAAAATTGTTACGGAAACAACAACAAAAATTAATGCGGTTCACTTCTCGATAGTGTTGCGGTTCACTTACGTCCGTTGTGAAGCGTATGTGAAGTGTAATCCACTTCCTCGTGTGTGAAAATTTACGCCTATAAAAAAGAAATCATGCAGTTCGCTTACCCGTCGGATGCAGTGCACTTTTCCATCCGAAGTAGTACCATTTTCTATCTGATGCAGTTCACTCGTTGATTTTGGTGTCGCGAAAAACAGTGTGTGCGCATTTCGGTAATTTCAAAACTGCTCTTAAACCGTAAGGACTTAGAGAGGGTATTCTACATGAAAACGTAGTGTCTCGTCGATATCTTTCCAACGGCGTATCATTTGAATCATTCCGACCAGCGGTTTGTAAAAATTCGTGGAAAAACGTCCGCTGCCACCCGTCGTCCGCCGCACCATTTTCAAAATTAAATTAAAACCGTAAGGAATCTCAAAAACATTTCTACATATGAAAGTTGTGCCTCGTCCGTAGCTTTCCAACGGCGTATCACACGCCTCATTTCGACAAATGGTTAAAAAACTGGAGCAAAAACAGTACCGAAAAATTGCAAAAATTTGAAAAAATAGAATTCCGCGATTTAGTAAATTTGAAACTGCTCTTAAACAGTAAGGAATTAGAGAAAGTAATATATATGAAAAAGTTGCGCCTCGACGATATCTTTGCAACGGCGTATCACTTGCTTCATTCCGACAAACGGTTTGAGAAAAAAAAACGCGAAAATACGCTCGCTGCCACTCGTTGGGCGCCCACTATTTTCGAAACTGCTCTTAAACTGCGAGGAATCTCGAAAAACTTTAAACATGGCGAAGTTGCGCCTAATCCATAGCTTTCCAACGGTATATTACACGCCTCGTTCCGACAAACGGTTTAAAAATTGGCTCGAAAACAGTACCGAAAAACACCGCGTACAGTTTTTTCGACGAGAAGTTCACTAGTCTCTGTATTGCAGTGCGCTTATTTCAGAAAGTGCAGTGCCCTCGCGTTGAACGTGCAGTTCGGAAGTGTGGGCAGAATAACTATTCTGCCAATATTGGCAGAATAGATGGGCTGTATATATATATATATATATATATATATATATATATATATATATATATATATATATATATATATATATATATATATATATATATATATATATATATATATATATATATATATATATATATATATATATATAACATATAAGTGAAGCATAATGAGCATTCTATAAATTATGATGAATGTGTGTCTCCCTTAATTGGGCGTGATCAGAAAACAATGATTGTGGAAAGAAAAAAGTCCATTTTACTACCCTGAAGAAACTAGGTGGTTCACATAACCCCCTGATGTTTTTTTGGTTCCCATACCCCCCCCCTAAACAATCCCAAACCGGTCAAAAACCATCCCTGGCTAGTTTGCCCAGACCGGATGCTGATGTGGACACGGTCAAAGGTGATATTTGACTTGCGGGTGGGTCCCACTCATCAGTTTTTTTAGTCTAACAAATAGAAAAGAAGTATTGTACCTGGGCCTTACCTGTTGTAAGTTTTGGCCCAGCCCAACCCAGCGAGGGGAAGGTCATCTTCAACCCCTCGCCAGGAGGATGCTGTGTGGTGCGTGTGCGTGCGTCAACGGTCACCTCCTGCTTCGCGCTGTCCCACGCATCCCCGAGCCTATCTTCACGTCATAGAGACGTGCACGGCCTCCTCTACCTCTTCCCTCTTTCGCAGCTCCCTCTCCCCTTCTCTAGCTCTCTCTCCCGAGCGTCTCCGAGAGAAAACGTCGCCGCCGCCATCTATCCTTGCGGCCACCGGCCACCCCTTGCCACACTAACATGTCCCGGAGCTCCGCCTAGATGTCTTGAACATCTCCGTAGAATAACTTGAGCTCGGACACACTACATCGCGCTAACCACCATCGTCTTCCTCGTCGGCATTCGAAGATCGCCGCTGTCGATTCAGGCACTTCAGAGCCTCCCCGAGCCAGACAAGATGCCCTACAAGTTCACTGTGAGCTCCTGTGCATTTACCCTCTTCCCCATCTGTCGATTTCGTCCTCCAACTAAGGTGGCCGCCATGACCGAAGCCGTCGTCCGCCGTTGCCGATGAGCTCGTCGCTGCCAAGCTCTCCCAGCCACACCGTGCTGTCCAGTAAGATCCTGCGGCCCCATAGTTGCCACCCTGCTACTCATCTTACTCGTCTGCATGCTCCTTCGCAGCTGCCCGCATGCACCCGAGCGCCGCCGCCGCCAGCACCGGCCACCCCGGCACCTGCTGCTGCAACCAGCCGATGCGCCTCATTGCGCTGGTCACGCAGAGCCTACGCGCGCATCCAGCCTCCAGCAGAATCGGCCGGCTGGCAATGTCCACCATGCTCCGGTTAGCCACCGGCTAAACCTATCATTAGCACTTAGTTAATCCACCCCCTGTGTCACTGCCAAGCCGGTCCCACTACCTAATTAACCACATGGCTAATTTCCTATTTTGATTAAGTTAATCCTCATGGCCCCACCCGCAGGTCAAATACCACCTTTGACCGTGTCCACGTCAGCATCTGGTCTGGGCAAACCTGCCAGGGAAGGTTTTTGACCGGTTTAGGATTGTTTATGGGGGTAAGGGAACCGAAAAAAACGTCAGGGGGTTATGTGAACCACCAAGTTTCTTCAGGGTAGTAAAATGGACTTTTTCTATTGTGGAAACAAGCAAACAGATAAAACAAAAACACACGACGCTCCAAGCAAAACACATATCATGTGACGAATAAAAATATAGCTCCAAGTGATATTACCGATAGATTGAAGACGAAAGAGGGGATGCCTTCCGGGGCATCCCCAAGCTTAGATGCTTGGATCTTCCTTGAATATTGACTTGGGGTGCCTTGGGCATCCCCAATCTTGAGCACTTGCCGCTCCTTATTCTTTCTTCCATCGTCATCTCACCCAAAACTTGAAAACTTCAGCCACACAAAACATAACAAAACTTCATGAGATGCGTTAGTATAATAAAATAAATCATTCACTTGGGTACTGTAGAAGAAAGATTCATAATTGTTCTTACATAATGCCTACTATATTCTATTATTTCTACAATTTATATCCACCAATATACGCCGTAGAAACTTCAAAACACGCAAACTATGCAATAAAAACAGAACCTGTCCAAAACAGAACAACACGAAATGATCTAATTAATCATCATACTTGTGTAACTCTAAAAATTCTGAAAAATTAGGACAACATAAACAATTTGCATATCAGTACTATGTAAAATTTCAGCATTTTACCACGTAACAGTAAGGAATGATAATTCATATACTAGACGTGAAAGTTTCTGTTTTTGCACAGAACCAAATAAACAACCCAAATGATAAGTGCCACACGTGTGGCACGAAGCAACATGGCCCAAACGCCTCCATCACCACCCATCTTGCCACATCATCACATGCATGCATACACATAGAAACAGATGACATCAGCGGAATCTTTTTGGTTTTTTGAACTTCAAAATGTTTTATCTCTTAAATAAAAAAATCCGTTTTCATCACTAAATCCGTCTCGACGAGATCTTCAAAACTAGATCCCATATTGATATGCTTCGATGACTTTTTTTTGGGGCCAAAAGTTGCCATGATTATTACACTGAAGTTGTCGTAGTGTTTACACTAAAGTTGCCATGATATGTTTCATCTATTTTTTTCTTCTAGATTTTGAAGCTACCATTGTATTTAACCACTTTTCACGACAAATTTTATTAAATGACCATGGCAATTTTTATTAATTAAACTGCAAATTTACATCATGGGATCATGGCAATTTTTAGTAATTCAACATGGCAAATTTAGTTTATAGATCACGGCAATTTTAGTTTATAAATCATGCCACTTTTTAGTATTTTGACCATGACAATTTTAGGTTTTTGACCATGGTAATTATTTTTGTATATGAACCATGGCAAATTTAGTGCATGGATCGTGGCAAATTCAAGTAATTCACCATGGCAATTTTAGTATATGGTTCATTCCAAATTTGAGTTATTGACCATGCATTTTTTAAGTAATTGATGACGGATTTCTTTGTATGAACCAAGTCAAAACTATTTCATGGATCATGGCAAGTTTTAGTTTCTTATTTCCCTTTCTTATAACATGTCAAAATTTACTTTAAACGTAGAAGAAAAAAATAGACGAAACATATCATGGGAACTTTAGTGTAAACACCATGGCAATTTATGTGCAATCGACATGGCAACTTTTAAGCAAAAAAAAAGTCATTGAAACATATCAATATGGGATCTAGTTTCGAAGATCTCGTCACGACGGATTTAATGGTGAAAATAGTTTTTCAATCGGATTTTTCATTTAATAGATAAAAAAATTAAAAACTGAAAAACCCAAAAGATTCCCGCTGACATCATCAGTTTCGTCATTTGTGCATGCTTGCGGTGACGTGGCACGATGTGTGCTAATGGGGGCGTTTGGGCCATGTTGCTTCGTGCCACACGTGTGGTGGTTATCGGCGTCCATAAACAATCATCCACATCAACCTAAAGGCTTAACTTGGCACAAAATCAAAAGCAAAGATAGAAACATAATCATTGTAGTAGCAATAATCATGTAGACACACACACACAAAAACAAAGGATAGCTACTAGGTTGTCTCCCAACAAGCTCTTTCTTTATAGCCATTAAGATAGGCTTGGGAATTCAATGATGCTCACATAAAAGACAAGAATTGAAGCACAAATAGAGCATCATATAGCATGTAACAAACACATTTAAGTCTAACCCTCTTCCTATGCATAGGCATTTCATAAGAAAAGAAATTATCAAGGCAAGCAATATTTACCATATGCAAGGAAGAAGAATGAAACATTAAAAAATTTGACATCAAGAGAGGTAATTTTGTAACATGAAGATTTTTATAACCAAACTTGGCTCTCTCAAAATAATTACATGTAGGATCATAATCAAATTCAACAATATAGCTATCATGTAATATATTCTCTTCATGACCCACATACACACAAAAATTATAATCTTCCAAGATAGTGGGATTAACATTAACTAAAGTTATGACCTCTCCAAGCCCACTTTTAATAGTATTGCAAACATTATTATCAATAACATATTAATTATGAGGCTCAAATTAACTCTCGAGATCACAAGAAGCATCATAATTTTCACCCCAATCATGATCATTACAATAAGTAGTAGGCAGACCAAAATCAACATCAATAGTGCCTACCGACATAGTTTCACAATAAAACAAAATATTTTAATCAAGTGTATCATGTTCATCACTTGAGGCATGAGGATTATCATAATTTTTCTTTTATAACTTCTTGATTAGTAGGGGGACTAAAAATATCATGCTCTTCAAACTCATCATCCCCAAGCTTGTAGCTTTGAATATCATTAGCACAATTGACATTCATGGAATTCATACTAACATCATTGCAATCATGCTTTTCATCAAGGAACTATCATGAATCACTTTATTAAATTCAACTTTTAACACTTCATAACAATTTTCAGATTCACGATTTTCAAGAAAAACTTTATAAAGATAATGAAGTGCACTCAACTTCATCTTTTCTTTTAAAGAGCTCATAGCAATATCATTTTCATCATTAGCAATTGGTTTATCATAATTAGAATTTTTGAAAAGTCCGGCTAGTGGAGAAGGATCCATACCAATAATTTTTTTAACAAGCGAAGATGCAAGGAAATAGAAGGCATAAGGCAACACAAGCAGAGATAGTAACACAAATATTTTGGTATTTTTTGCAAACAAAAAGAAGAAGGCAAATAAAAAGGCAAAAGGCAATGAAGATAAAAACAAGCAAATTGATAAGTCTGTGCGAAGGCACCTGGTTTGTTTGGTGAAGCCTCCCCGACACAGGCGCCAGAAATTCTCCTGCTACTGTCTGTAGAGTTTTTGGGCTTCCCTGAAGAGGAAGCGTGAAGTAGTACGGTAGCAGATAGTGTTTCCGTCAATTAAGAACCAAGGTTTATCGAACAGAAGGAGACAACACACAAACAATGTAAGCAGTACCCGCACACACACAAAGCAAATGCTTGCACCCAACAAAGGCTAGGGGGTTGTCAACCCCCTTGTTCTCACTAGTTGCAAGGAAAATCTGGTGGTGATAGGTAAACAAATAAAATAAAATAAAGTAAAGGAATACAGTGAGCAATTGTAGGATTCTTAGTAATAATGGAAAATGGACCCCGGGGCCATAGTTTCACTAGAGGCATCTCCCTCATAAAGATAGCATCGGTGGCTAAACAAATTACTATTGGGCAATTGACAAAATTGCGTATAGTTATGATTGTGATTCCTCATGGCATAATCAATACATAGGCACTATGTCCGTGACAAGTACACCATTAATCCAGCATGCATCTCAAAGTATTAAGTTCATGACAAACAGAGTAACGCATTAAGCAGGATGACATAATGTAGGGAAAGTAAAACCAAGCAATATGTTCAAACCCCATCGTTTTATCCTTAGTAGCAACAATACAAATATGTGCCTCAGCCCCTCCTGTCACAGGGCAAGACTAACCGCAAGATTGAACCCACTACTATGCACCACTCCCTCTGAAGATCTACTCACCCAATTGGCCAAAGAAGACTTATAGATCGAAAATAATACATAGCTATAAAATTATGCAGGAAATAAATCTCAAGAGACTAAAATAATATCAATGAATAATCTGATCATTAACCCACAATTCATCGGATCCCAAGAAACTCACCGCGGAAATTACATCAGATTGATCTCAAAGGAGATCATTGTATTGAAGATCAAAGAGAGACAGAGAGACAGAGAGAGAGAGAGAGAGAGAGAGAGAGAGAAGCCATCTAGCTACTACTATGGACCCGTAGGTCCTGAAGGAACTAGTCACACATCATCATGGAGGTAGCAAGCTCGATGAAGATTGCCTCCCCAATGGTCTCCCCCTCCGGCAGAGTACCAGAAAAGGCCTCCAGATGGGATCGGTGAAGAACAGAAGCTTGCGGCAGTGATAAAATTGTTTCGGGTCTCGCTTCAGTGTTTTTTGGAATATTAGGGAATTTATAGGATAGAGATTAGGTCAAATGGAGGCTCAGGGGCCCCACAAACTCAGGATGCATGCCTACCCCTGGGCGCGCCAAGTAAGCTTGTGGCCCACTCATAAGGCTTCTGGTCTCTCCCCAAAGCTTCTAGGGTCTCTTATGTTCCAAAAAAAATCATCGTAAAGTTTCATCATGTTTGGACTTCGTTTGGTACGGTTTTTCTGTGAAACAAAAAACATGCAAAAAACAGGAATTGACACTGGGCACTAACTTAGGGTCAGTTCTTTTGGTGACTTTTTTGGGCTTCTAGAATAAGCTGCCCCCTGCCCAGCTTATTCTAGAAGCCCAACCAAAAATATATTTTTAGAAGCCCACTAGTGAAGTCTTAATTAGTAGACTTCTAAAAAATAAATTTGGTTGGGCTCTAGAATAAGCTGGGTAGGGGGCAACAAAAGAACTGGCCCTTAATAAGTTAGTCCATAAAAATAATATAAAATGGCATATAAAGCATACAAATATGACAATATAATAGCATGAAACAATAAAAATTTATATATACGTTGGAGACATATCACATAGCTATAAAACTATGCAAGAGAAAGACTCAAAGAGAGTCAATATAAATCAATGAATAATCTTATCATAAACCCACCATTCATCGGATCCTAACAAACACACCACAAAAGATTACATCAGATTGATCTTAGAGAAGATCATTTTATTGAATGTCAAAAGAGAGAGAGAAAGCCATCTAGCTACTGCTATGGACCCATAGGTCCTGGTGGAACTACTCTGATACGTCTCCAATGTATCTATAATTTATGAACTATTCATGCCATGTTTACAACAATTTTATACGTTTTTGGTGCACTTTTTTATGATTTTCATGAACTAACCTATTAACCTAGTGCCCAGTGCCAATTGTTGTTTTCTGCATGTTTTTGGTTTTCCATAAAATCCATACCAAACGAAGTCCAAATGACACAAAAATTCACGGTGATTTTTTTGGAACATAAGAGACCCCCGAAGCTTCGAGGAAGGACCAGAAGACCCACGAGGGAGTCAGGAGCTCACCCGCCACGCTCTAGGGGTAGGGAGGGGCTTCTGAGCTCGAGGGTCCCATGTAACTCCGATTGGCGTGAAACAAACGATAAAAATTCTTATAAATCGGGAAACCCCCAGAAAGAAACCTAGAACTCACATGCCACCGCCGCAAGCCTCTGTTCCGAAGTGATCTCATATGGAGGCCTTCTCTGGCACCCTGCCAGAGGGGGAAACCATCACCGGAGGCCATCTTCATCATCCCGGCGGCCACCATGACGAGGAGGGGGTAGTTCACCCTCAGGGCTGAGGGTATGTACGTGTAGCTATGTGTTTGATCTCTCTCTCTCTCTCTCTCTCTCTCTCTCTCTCGTTCTTGATTTGGCACGATCTTGATGTACCATGAGCTTTGTTAATATAGTTGGATGATATGTGGTGTTCTTCCCTCTCTATCTTGTTGTGATGAATTGAGTCTTTCCCTTTGAGGTTTCATTATTATCGGATTTAATATTTTGGATTTGAGATCAGTTGATTTATGTCTTGCATGTGGATACCCGTGGTGACAATGGGGTATTCTATTGAGTCACTTGATATATGTTTTGGTAATCAACTTGCGGATTCCCGTGGTGACATTGGGGTAATCTAGGCATAGAGGTTGATACATGTTTTCATCCTACTTTCTCCGATAGAAAATATGCGGTACTCTTTGAAGTTCTTTGTGTTTGATTGAATATTATGAATCTAAAATTGTTTGATGCATATCGAATAATTGACTCACGGATACTTGTGGTGACATTGGAGTATCTAGGTGACATTAGAGTTGATTGATGCATATCATATGGTGTTATTCTAGTTATTAACTCTAGGGTTGTTTGTGACACTTATAGGGATGGCTCAATAGATTGATCGGAAAGATAACTTTGAGGTGATTTGCTACCTACAACAATTTCATCTTATGTTCTCCACTATTGATAAGAACTTTGGGGTGATTCTTTGTCGCACATTGAGGGATTGTTATATGATTCAATTATGTTAGCACTATTGAGGGATTGCACTAGTGAAAGTATGAACCCTAGGCCTTGTTTAAGCATTGCAATACCATTTGTGCTCACTTTTATTACTTGCTACCTTGCTGTTTTTAATATTTCAGATTACAAAAACCTATATCTATTATCCATACTACACTTGTATCAGCATCTCTTCACCGAACTAGTGCACCTATACAATCACTACAAAAAAAACACTTCCGTGCTGATACGTCTTTATCACAGTAGGTCACGTTTTCTGTCATGCATGTACATCCGTGACGATTTTATGACAGAATCAAGATAGTCATACATGTGCTGTCGTAGAAGTGATCCATGACAATACTGAAATTATCATCACGGAAGTGTCCACTTCCATGATGATAAATGGCACGTCATGGAAGTGTTTTCGTCAAGGGTAACTGACACATGGCATCCACCGTAACGGGTCGCCGTTAAGCTATCGGGTCCGGTTTTGGATCTGATAACTCGCTAACAGCCCCGACCAATGGCAATTTTCCATGTGTAAAAATCTAATTCGCCAGACGATCCATGTGTCTGCTCCGCGTGGCGACAGATGTCAACCGTCCAATGGACATGAGTCGCCAATGAAACGTCGACACATGGAACGGCCCAGCATTAGCCCATTTAAGGTAAAAGGGCCGGCCCAGCAAAAGGCCCACAAGATTTCGTCGGATGCTAATGGGCTGGCCCGTTAATAGCCTGCCATGTTTTCGGCCAAATTATGGCCAATATCAGATCCGGCCCGTTAACAGCCTGCCATGTTTTCGACCAAAATATGACCAATATCAAATCCGGCCCGTTAACAGCCTGCCAAATTTTTGGCCAAATTACGGCCCATATCAGAACCGGCCCGTTAACAGGCACTGTTCTTTTGGGCCCATTGACGGCCCAATTTGGACTTCGGCCTCTTAAAGGCCCATTTAACAGTTCGGCCCGATATTAGTTTCAGCATGTTAGTGGCCCTTAGTACATTTGGGCCGTTGTCGGCCCGGTTTCACTTTCGGCCATTTAACGGCCCGTGCTGCATGTGGGCCTATTTCTGGTCCAAAGTGACATTCGACTTCTTAACGGCTCGTAGTCTTCGTGGATACATTTTAGCCCAACCTTGCTATCGGCCTGTCAAAGGCCCGTGATATAGTTGGGCCTAATTATGGCCCGCTTTGCATCCGGCCTGCTTAGAGCCCATCATGTGATTGGGCCAACCAAGGCCCGACATAAATTTTGGCCTGTTAACGGCCCGTCATGTCATTGGATCATTCATGGGCCGAGGTATATTTCGGCCTGCTGTCGGCCCGTGAATTGTTCGACACAATTCATGCCCAATCTACTTTTTAGCCTATTAAAAGCCCATTGTATTTTATGGCCCATCTAAGGCAAGTGGTTTACTCGGCCTATTAAAGGCCCGAAACTAATAGTGGGCTAGTTTATGTCTAGGCCTGATAATGGCCCGAGATGATTGTGGACCCATGTTTCGGCCCATTTATAGCGATTGGTGGGCCGGCCAGTTTTAGTACCGTAATTTTTTTATATAAACCTAACGATTAGGCCCATTGCGCTCAGTCGAAGCTGACGGCCTTTTCAGAGAGTGACGACAGCATATACAGTAAATAAATTATAGCATCGTGACAAAGAATTAACCTAGACTACACAACAAAGAAATTATGGCATATTACATCCACTGGGCATTAAAGTTCGCCGCCAGTGATAATAAAGCACAACCAGACAGCAGATTACATACACTGGGCATCAAAGGTCGCCACCAGTGCAAATAAACATGCCGACAAAATAATATACAGAACTGACAGCACTTCAGTATAATTCAAGAAAGCAAGCTGATGAGACTGCGTTTGTTTGACACTTATATCCTCCAACTCTAGCTGCATAGCATCAATAGACGTCCTGTACTTTTGGTTAATCTCCCATAGAGATTGGAGTTCCAGTACGAGTTGAGCTGAAGCATGTCTTTCTGCTTGAATTTGAGACTAAAGAAGTCAAACAGATTCAGGCCGCGACTTCATCGAGCTTGTGTCATTGCTATTAGCGAGTAACTTCGACACTACATCAAGACATGACTTTGGGGTTGTATCGTTATCCCCAAGATGTGTTGCCTTCTTCCCTACAATATATGTTAGAGGGACAAGCAATGGGTTCGTCTCACTATCATTGTGGCAGTTCTTCCTGGCGTCAGAGATATCACTCTGAAAGACAAACAAGAAAACAGATAACAGGTTTTGCATGTATAAGCATCAGTGTTGTCAATTCATCCCATTTCTTATGGGCAAATAAAGAGACACGGTTTAAAATAATATTAACATCGTATGGCATTGTTCATAGTTAAGACATGGCAGGAAATGGCATTGTGCAGAAGTGGCCAGCTTCAACACAAGCATACATGCGGTGCTAAAGAACGTATAAGCATCAATGGCCAGTGTGCTGTCAATTAATCCCATTTCGGATTGGCAAATAAAGAGACATGATTTAAATAC
This sequence comes from Elymus sibiricus, assembly GCA_039707655.1. Lineage (NCBI taxonomy): Eukaryota > Viridiplantae > Streptophyta > Magnoliopsida > Poales > Poaceae > Elymus > Elymus sibiricus. The sequence goes on along the minus strand of CM077670.1, from coordinate 224,457,741 downwards.
ATTAACAAAATATGGCATAGTTCATAGTTAAGACATAGCAGGATATGACATTGTGCTGGAGTGATTTAGTTTCACCACACCACTGGATTACAGATCAAGAACACAAGCATGCATGCACTCTAAAGAAGATCACTTGCTCTGTTTAGTTTCATTTACATGGTATGAATAAGGAACTTGGTTGTAAAACTAAAAACTGAAATTGAGAAGGACAAACTTATGTTTATGAACTTCTTCATAAGAAACTTTAAACATGCAATTTGATGCAAACGCGAAAAATAAATAGCAGTTGCAGTAATGCCTATCCAAATATACTCAACAAAGTTTGAAAGCTCAAGAAGGACAAACTTACGTTAGTAGTGAAGACCGGCTCTATAAAGCCCTTGTCCATGCTGATGGCGGGGGGGGGGGGGCAATTCAAGTAGTTTACCACAGAATCTTCTTCATAACCATTGCCTTTATTCTAAATTTTGTTAAGCGTAAATATAGATGTGATAATATAGGAACAAATGGAGAATATTTATGCTAAGATGCAGAGTGATGCTACATAATCAACTAGTTATAAATGTAAGTGCAGCGGTACAGGCAAAATGGTACTGACAAGAGCAATGCAGAGCTAAACTTCTTCAGTAGCATTTGTTTTATTCAACATTTTGGTAAGAGTAAATATAGATCTGATAAGGTCAAGAAAATGGAGGGCAAGGGGAAATAAGCTGCAGAATGATGGTACATGAACAACTAGCTGTCAATATAAGTACAGTGATAAAGGATAACAGGTACTTACAAGAACAATGCAGAGCTAAACTTCTTCATAAGCATTGGGTTTATTCTACACTAATGTAAGCATTAATATAGATATGATAATTTGGAGCAAACGGTGGATAAGCAAGCTATCGTGCACACAGATGCCACACAATCAACCAGGTATGAATGTAAGTACAGTGATACAGGGCAGCAGGTACTAACAAGAGCAAAGCAGCGAGCAGCATAGTTGCGATATCCTATCATCCATTTCAAACCATTATTCTTCTTCGAGCAGTTTTCCTGCAAAAGAGATCGGTAAGGCACATGCAGAAATGTAGGAGTTCAAATTGTCATGTGATCTCATAGACAGTACCTCTTCCTGGGGACGAGACCAATGAATAACAAGGTTTTTCCATTCAATATCTTGTAAATTTAGCATAGCATACTTCACCAAAATTTCGTTTATAGACTTGCCATCAAAGTGTGTTTGCCTCAGGTAACACCGATACTGCTGCAACATGTCCTTGAAAAGCGCAAGCAAGCTTTGCTTGTCATGACTATCTAGATTGACCCTCTCCTATTTATAAGAATGTAATGTAAATCATTGATGTGTTCAATCAACAGAAAACAAGACAATGATCACCATGAATAATAACACTTACACGTATGTGTGACAGGAAGATGTGAAAATGGTGTCTGTCTTCACTATAATCTTCCCATGATGGGAAGATACACACATGGTTCCTAACAACATTGAAAGCATTTTCTTTTAAACTGGGAATAACTGGAATGGGGTTCCAATCTGCGGGAATTGGGGCACTCTGCAGTTGGAATAGGTCATTAGCCTGTGGATTTGGTGTACTTTTTGCTGGATTGGGATTTTTCTGTGGTACGGCTGGTGCAATGGCAACTGAAATCGGCATACCTTTTGCTGGAGTGCAGTTCCTGTGTGGTGGGGCTAGTGGTATGGCCAGTGGAGTATGGGTACAGTCTGCTGGAGTCAGGCCTAGGTTTTGTGGCGCTGGTTCTATCGCCAATATAAGTGGGGTGCTATGTGATTTCTCCGGTACCACCACCTTTTTCAAAGACTTTGTTTGTACTCCTTCAGGTTCTGCAATCACCCTCTTCCTTTTGGATGTCTGATACATAAGAACAACATTTGAATGGAAAAACATGGTATGATGACAGATGGAATAGGTATTGATAATGGATGGGCATGGCATCTTCATATATATGATGAGTAAACTAAGCAGATGGCGGTGCAACGAAGTAGAAGAAATGCAGGACACCTTATGCAAGATACGTGCAACCAATAAAACCTTGCCAAATTAGAACAGGCACCTTGATGGGTGAACACGATAGGCAATCTGCCTTTGACTGCACGAGCTCAGAATAGTCATTAGGATCATATTTTCAACACGACTCTGTAGGTGGGGAGCGTTTGGGTTTCATTCCATCCAGAATGGAACTCAATCCCTTGATGCCAAGTTTGTTAGCCATTGCACTTTTCCACAGTATTCCTCTGATACGCGCATTCTCATATTCATTGTGATCATGTTCAATATCTGATATGCATGAAAACAGAAATAGTAGTGAGATTATCTTTGAAATGCATAGGATATCCTAATATAATAGGGGCTCCCTGTAAACCCTTGTGTGCTACCTCTGGAATTCTGATGAGAGAGCCCATGTGTGTTGTAATTTGGTGCGTACATTAATATAACCTGGCACTACTGCTAAAAAAATAGGCTCCCTGTTGGGAGCTCCAAAAGTATTGATAGTTACCAGATGATAGGTTCAAAATATATTGTATGCAAAGTTTATTGCCAAAGCATGATGACAAGAGCGCACAGAGAAATAGTATTCCCTCATGACTCTCTATGTGGCGCACATGCATTTCAAAACTCGCGTAGTAACATTAGCTGACCAATTAAATGTGTCTCTATTTTATTAGTATCTGTATCGTATCATATTTGAATTTGATAACTAAGCTTTGGAATTATGAGTGGCATGTAGTTTAGCTTGAAGGATGGAGTGCTGCTAGTATGACACGAAGCATCTAGGCAGATAGTAGTGTAGATAAAAGGGGGACACCATAACATCATAAATAAATCGGGAAAGTGGAACTGGCTCAAAAATATGGGGTTGTATTGCAGCTACTAATCGAAAGCATTTTGATCCCCTACAGGCCAACTCTATTCAACTGAAGGTACTATCAGTCTAGTCTCAAAGGCCACACAGCTCCTAGCATTTCCTGGATATTATGGCAGACCAACTCGAAGTGCTGAAAGCATCTAGCGGAAGCGGCCAATAGACCTGTTTACTACAGATATCCCTGCTCCCCTTCCTGACAAGGAACATACTGTACTAACTAAAGAAGAACAGAAGAGGAACATGTTAAAGAATAGAAGAGGAAGCATATTATGGAGATTCCACTTCTTTCTATACATTTGGAAACTAAGCTCACCATAAACCAGGCCACGTGCATTTGGAAACTCAAGTGGGAACATTAGCTAACTGTTAACTAATATCATTATCATATCACATTCGGATATGAACAACTAAGCTTTGGAAATATGAGTGGTATGTTGTTTAGCTTGAAGGGTGGAGTGCTGGTAGTACGACACAAAGCACTTATGCAGATGATAATGTAGATAAAATGGGAAGACCCTAAGCATCACGAGTAAAATTGGGAAAGTGGAACTAGCTGGAAAATATGGGCTTATATTGGCCGTACGGCTACAAGGGCTTTGGATCCCATACAGGGGCAGCTCTCTTCAACTGAAGGCGCACTACTGTTACTATCAGTCTAGACTATCAAAGGCTTCACAGCTCTCAGCATTTCCAAGATATTATGGCAGACCAACTCGAAGAGTTGAAAGCATCGATCAGAAATGACCCAATAAACCTGTGGACTGCAAGTGACCCTGCTCCTCTTCTCGACAAGGAACATACTGTACTACTATACTTATTAAAGAAGAACAGAAGAGGAACATGTTAAAGAAGAGCAAGCAGATTTTGGATAATACAATGTTCGTTGCCCACCCATGATGAACCAGAGCGCACAAAGAAATGCAATTCCCTATTGTCTCTCTATATGTGGCCACGTGCATTTGGGAACTCAAGTGGAAACATTAGCTAACCAATTAAATGTGTGTCTGTTAACTAATATCATTATCATATCACATTCGTATATGAACAACTAAGCTTTGGAATTATGAGTGGTGTGTTGTTTAGCTTGAAGGGTGGAGTGCTGCTAGTACGACACAAAGCACATACAAATCATAGTGTAGATAAAATGGGAAAACCCTAAGCATCACAAGTAAAATCGGGAAAGTGGAACTAGCTGGAAAATATGGGCTTGTATTGCCGGTACGGCTAGATAGGCTTTGGATCCCCTACAGGGGCAACTCTCTTCAACTGAAGTTGCACTACTGTTACTATCAGTCTAGACTCTCAAAGGCGACACAGCTCCCAGCATTTCCTGGATATTATGGCAGACCAACTCAACGAGTTGAAAGCATCCATCAGAAGCGACCCAATAGACCTATCGACTGCAAATGTCCCTGCTCCTCTTCCAGGCAAGGAACATACCAGACTACTATACTTAATAACGAATAGAAGAGGAACATGTTAAAGAAGAGCAAGCAGATTTTGGATACTACAATGTTCATTACCCACCCATGATGAACCAGAGCGCATAAAGAAATGCAATTCCCTGATGTCTCTCTATTTGTGGCGCACATGATTTTTCGAAACTAAAGTAGGAACATTAGCTGACCAATTAAACGTTCTCTGTATTAGTAATATTAGCATCATATCAGATTCGTATTTGAACAACTAAGCTTTGGAAATATGAGTGGCATGTTGTTTCGCTTGATGGGTTGAAGAGCAGTGCTGGCACGACACGAAGCACCTAGGATGATGGTGGTGAATATAAAAGGGGGAAACCATAAGCATTGCGAGTATAGTGTTGAGCGTACCAAAGCGGATCTGAAGGTGCAAAGGAGACAAAGGCTACTTCACAAACAATGTTTGCTTTCAACTAAGAAGTAATATTCTAAGTGATGGACAAGAAATCACGGTAAAGCACTGGCGATCTATTTTTTGGCTAAGATAAATAACTTGAGCAGATATGAAAGAGTACCGCCTCTGTTGTGGCACCGTGTAGGCATCTGCTGAGAAGTTGAGGGTGCTGCGGTTGCGATGGCTGTCGGCAGCGTGGAAGCAGATCTGGCAAGGCAGACGGTGGCGGCGGGGGATATGTCCTGGCACGGTGGATGAGACGGTCGTAGGAGTAGCCCCGGCAAGGTGGACGACGGTGCGGATGAAGCGAGAGGATGCGATGCAAGGATCCTGGTCCGGAACCGTGGATGAGAGACGTCGATCTCTTGTAATGGACGACGGCGTCGGGGTATCAGCTCCGGCATGGTGGAGGAGGACGGCGGCGGATGGGGTGGCGGACGGAGAAGGCTGGGATGGAGAGGGTGTTTTGGCGCCCACGGAGTACGAATGGGGAAATGGAGGGAGAGAGAGGTAGGACGAACTGTCTTTGGGACGTGCTTGTCTCAGATGCGGGGAAAGTTACAAACTTAGCCCCCGTTTAAAATTTCAGACATCAAAGCGATATTGGTCGGTTGGGGGTAGGACGGTAATCTCGCATACCCCGAATATTGGCCGAGAGTGGTTTCGGCCGAGGAGAGTTTGTTTTGGCGCCCACTGTTGGTGCCCACCGTGTATGAATCGGGTTGAGAGCCAATTTCGGCCAAGGAGAGACTATGTTTTGGCGCCCACCATGTTTGAATCAGGGTGAGAGGCGGTTATGTCACGTTTGAGTGAAATTACAAACCTACCCCTATCGAGACCTATAGAAATTGAGCCTGCGGGTTTTGCGTGTCAGGGCATGGGCTGTAATTTCCATCACCCATGTAACACCCCAAAAATCAGGTTATCGATTTTTGTGCTATTATTCCTTCCTAGCTTTTCTCTCCCAAATTTTTCCTCTGGAATCTGGTGAGTGACCAGGTGAATCCAGACAATCCTCAGCCTCTCCATCCCTTTCCCATGCTCATGTGCCAGCCAAGCTCCCGTCAGTAAACCCCGAACCTCATTCAAACCCTATGTCCAAAATACTGGAACTGGAAATCTTGCCTTTGTGTTTACAAAGGAGCTATCATTTTCCTTGCTCTGTTGATCCTCCCAAAATTTCCAGAGATCCTCCTTCATCCATAAACCCTAGATGTGGAAAAATATTGCCAAGTCATATGCAATATTTTTCATCTAGAATTAATTCCTTTTTCTGCCTTTCTGAGGAATTAAATCCAGGAAAATATTTATTCATCTCCAAAGTTCATGAAAACTTGTGGAGATATTCTTTGGGATCATATTGAGCACTCACAAAAATATTGGCCACAATTAAATAAGGGAAATTGCATTTTCCTATTTAAAGCCAATATTTCAATTTGGGGCCTTTCCAAAGGAGCTACCATTTTGGTAGCTAGTAAAAATCCCAAATAATTTGTGGAGCTTATCCTATCTATATATTCATCATTTCTATCAAAATATCAAGTTCCACAATTCAAATTTTGAGCACAACATCCATTTGCAAATTCTGTTCAGATTTCCAGTTTGCAAAGGAAGTGCTTGAACCCTTGATCCTTTTGGACTGAAATTTTTCAGGGTGATTGGTATTGATAGATCACCCATGTATACCAAAAACCAGCCCATTTCATCTAGCCAATTTTCCTCAGTAAATTATCTAAGTTTCTCTTCAGATTGCATCTTTGTGAAGGAAGTACCTTCATAGATGATCAAATTGAGCTGAAATTTCTCCGGCTAGCTCTCATAACCATATCACCACCCTACACCAAAAATCAGCCAAATCCATCTAGCCATTTGACTCCAGTATCATCATTTTCATTTTTGTCCAGATTGCAAGGTTACAAAGGAAGTACCATCTAGAGTTATCCATTTGTGCTGAAATTTTGCCAAGCTGACCACCTTAGTAGATGACTAACCCCTGCCCAAGATCGGGCCAAGAGGAGCACTGTGGTGGCAACACCATGTGTCCAAACTTTGCTGCTAGAACCTGTTTGACCAAGGTGTAGTCACACCAGAGCTCTCCCGTGCCATCCAGCTGCATAGGTCAACTCAGTGCAGGAAGGAGAAGACCCTAGACAAGGTTTGGCGTCGAGTGGGGCGTGGCAATGCCGTGGCCACGCGGTGACCACGTGCAGAGCACGCCAAACCGGAGCTCTGTGCATTAGAGCCTTCGGGAGCATGCTTCCGGTGGGCTCCAACTCGTCCGCGAGCGCCGGCGAGCTGCCCACCGCACGCGTGTGCCCTCTGGTACATCTCCCCCTCATCTTCTAGCCCGTGGATGGCCGTGCCGACATGGATTCGCCGCTAGAGTGCTGCCACGGCATCGCCGTCTCAAAGCCTCGGCCGTCGTCGCGTAGCCCTCCCCTCGGCTATTTAAGGAGTGCCCGAGCCCTTCCCGGCCAGCAGCAAGCCCAGCCCCTCCCATTCGAGCTCAAGTAGCTCCCTCCCCTTCCAATGGCCGTGAGCTGCCGCCCACTCTCCTCTGCCAGTCCCGGCACCCTGGCCCTCCCCCCCCCTATTCGTTCCCATCCTCGGCCTCCTCCAGAGCCCACGAAGCCACCGCCGCCCTCTACCCCGGCGAGGGAGCCCTGCCGGCACGGCCCCCGAAGACCCCGCGCCGCCGTGGCCTTCTTCCCTGTCCCGGTGGCCGCCTCTTCTCCGAGCCCTCCCGCGCTTCCTCCGGGCGCGGTGTAGCGCCTCGAGCTCTCCAGGCTCGTCGGCGGGCATAGCCGGCATGGGGAGCACTGGCGATGGGCATGGCCGAGTGGCCAATCGCCTCCTCTGTTTCCCTGCCGCGTCGGGAGAAAGGAGAGAAGGGAGGAGAGAGATAGAAGGAGATAAGCCGGGGCCCGCCTGTAAGCCACTCAGCGTTGACCCAGTCGGGCCCGCGCGTCAGCTTAAGTGGAAGCGTATTTTAAAAAATACGTCTTCCACTTGACAAGGCGTATTCGGTCGCGGCTGTAGAAGAAAGTACGCTTTCTGTTATCAAATGTGTAATCTGGAAAATACGCTTTCATTTTCCAGCCATTGGAAGAAATGCTTATATAGCGAACGTTCACCCGTTAAGGGCTAAAATGAACAGATTTCTGTTTGTTTTATCACTTAACGAACGAACGGCCATTTCTCTGCGACCGTAACTCCGATTGAGGTAAATCCAACGCCCACATTTTCAATTCGTCGAGCTCGTTCCGATGGTATCATTTTCATAATGTTTTCACATTGTGAAAATGACCATTTTGCCCTTGCCCTTCAATCAGCCCCTTCGAGAGGGAAACTTTTCCAGCAAATCTTTCCGCGAGCCCATCGCACTTCTCCCCGGTGACTCTATCAACCCCAAGGCAAGCCAACATCTTATCATGAGCTTCAGACTTGTGTGATGACTTTGCTTGCACCCTGTGTGTGTGTGTTGCAGTATATTTCAGATCATCTGTTAGTCTGCACCGGCATAGCCTTGTTATTTCATCTGTGCCAGATGCTAGTGTTATTTACCATGTAATATCATGAATTGCGTTCATGTCATATTTTCCCATGCTAGTAACAACATTTTTAATACCATTAACATGTTAGTGCTATGATTTGATCTCACGCCATGACTGTTATGAGTTTGCTATACTGTTGTTACATGATTGTTCCTGCTTACAAATATTGATGTGATGATACGATGATGGAGATGTTAAATTGAACTTATAAATTAAACCTCCTCCGTCATCGATGGGATCGAGTCATAGTGCCACCGAACCGAGCTTACCCGTGCAGCCACATTTGCTGTTATGGGACGGCCTTGACTTGGTCTAACTTTGTGCTCTCTTATCGGTACCACCAAAGAGGGAAGGTTATGCGCGCGTGCTGCCTTGATCAGGTAGGCGGCGATAACCTTGTGAGCCCAGTTGTTTGTTTAACCCAGGAGTCCCCGTTTGGGACAGTTTAGTTTGGCCACGACGGTGGCAGGTGTCAGGAGTGACACAGGGGCCACCCAGGACATGACTCGGACGGGGAATGATTGTCGGTGGTATGATAGATGGGTCACGGGTTAGCCAAGTTTCGTTGGAGCAGCACCGGTCCACCCGAATGGGAGTACGAGGCCAGGAGCTCCATAGTGTGGGTAACGTGCGCAACCTCTACAGAGTGTAAGAATCTATTCGAATAGCCGCATCCACGGTATTGGACATAGTTCGTACTAGGTCACACTATTTGGTCTTGATCGATCTGGAGGACAAACATGTTATTACAAACTGGTGCTACTAAGTAAATGTGGTAACTTGGACTATGGGATGATTGTGAGTAGCCATCACGTGGTTCCGATGGGATCACGAGATGAGATCTCGGTGAGTCCTGAGTTAGCCCAGAAGGGCAGTAAAACTGAATGATGTCACCACATATTATTTTAATGCTTCACGGGAGGTAGGTGTAGTGTAGGTTCCAGTGTAACTTTGGATACCATGTCTCGTAGAAATAGCCATGCCATGCCATGATATATAGTTGATATGCTATGCCATGCTTGATCCATGATTTCCTGTTAATTCCATGCCATGCTTAGAATAAGTTCTTACATGAGCATAGGGCTTGCTTTGTCATCTGCTTGTTTGGATGCTATGTATTTGGCTGTCTTGCGAGTACATTGAAAGTACTCACCTGGCCTTGCACGTGGCCAGTTGCAGGAGAAGATCCGTCATGCTAGATCGTAACCCAGCCAGTCCTGTGAGTTGTGGAGCCAGCCAAAGACGTCATTGCCGCTAAACCAAGACCTCCGTTGCCATCTAGTTAGCCTTGGAGCCATGTAATACTGTTGTAAGCAACAATGTTGTAATACTCCATTTCATATAATAAAGCCATTTTTGTGCCTGGAATTGCTGTATCATGTCTCAGACGTGCGCCAGGTCTTATCCTGGGACTGGCGTGCGTCGGCCCTCTATCGGGGTGCCACAACCCAAAATTTGGTTTCGGGCGGTTACGGCCGATGAGGGACTGGGTGTTTCGCTGCTTCGTTCAAATTTTGGGAGAATAAGCTTGCACGTTTACCATGCCATCTCAAATCGAATCTATTTTGTATTCTTTTTTTCGGACAGGATCCATTTTGTATTCGAATACAAATCTATATACATCATTTTTTATATATACTTTCAAAAGCATAACACCCTTTATATATAAATACGGTTTACAAATGCCATAATCTCAAATTCATAAGGTTATAAATACGGTTTACAAATGCCATAATCTCAAATTCATAAGGTTGAATTCAAATATTTGAAACCACTTTATGTTCAACTCAAGTGCAAGGATCTCTAATATCAAGAAATTAAATAACATACATGTGCCCAAATTCAAATGAATATGCATGTTTGATAGATCAATTTTGGTTCGAGTATGAATTACATGTATCATCATCTCTAAATCAAATATTTGAATCCCTTTTATTGTTGACATCTTTTATACACACAACTAAATATTTGAAACTCCTTTCATGCCCATCTCTCTCTAGGTCTCTCGCGTGCTCCTTCATATGGCTATCACTCTCTTTTCTCTATCTCACCCGCACACTCAGTACATGTTTCTCTTTTTTCACAAACACAGTCTCTCGCCATCTCTCTCGACATGTGTCACACTCTCTCTATCTCTGTAGACCACTCGGCTTTCATTATCTCTTACGTCTCTACAGTGCTCTGGTATCTCTCCAGCTACCTAGCATTATTTTTCCTCGCCACACACACTCTCTCGCTCGGCTTTCATTTTGTCTCTCTCTCTAGGGATCTATCACGCACCTCATCTCTTTCTAGATATGACTCCTACCACTAAAATTTATCTCTCTCTCACACACACCGTTTGTCGGCGTCTCCTTTCCCTCTTCACCTCCGTTCCAAAACTGAAACTATTCCTTTGTTTACTGGTCAGACAATCTCTCTCTCTCTCTAACTCTCTCTCTCTCACACACACACACCTCTTTGCTTTCGCCCGCCCCCTCCCGACCCCTGTTTCCCTCACACACACACACAACTCTCCCTTTCGCACCCCGACTCCTGTCTCTCCCACACACACTTATCGACTAGCCTCTGGCTAGGTTTATCCATCTATTACACACTCTCGCTTCCCCTCTCTCATATATGTCTCTCTCGCGCTCCTTGTATCTATGTAGATATCTCACCCCTTCTTGAAACACACCCTCTCTGTGTAGTGTCTCCCGCGCTCCCTATTTGTTTGTAGCAAGAACTCTCTTTCTCCGCAGCACACATACACACGCACTCGACATTCTTTCTCATGCGCTCTTTCTAGGTCTCTCTCTTACAACGTTTGTAGGCCCCTTCGTTCCACGCACCCCGTCTCTCTCGGCCTCCCTTGCACACAATGTATCTCGCTTCCTAACTATTCATGTGTACTCCATGTAACTTCTCCCATCATTTCTCCGTCGCACACACACGTGCTCAATCGATCACCGAGCCTTCTTCCCTACATCTCTCACACCCGCATACTCTGATGTCTCTCTCTGATCCTTGATCTTTTGTCTACCTCTATTTCTCTCGATCGTGCACACACACTAGCTACCGTCTCTCTTTATGTCGATACCTCTCGCACACACACTCTTCGTGTCTTTTCACACGTGCACTCCCTCCTGTCTCTCTCTCCCTCTCTCTTTCAGACACTCGGTCTATCTCGAGGTCGTTCTCTCATATGCACGCTCTCCCCCCTCTCTCTCTCTAGGTCACTCTCTTTCTCTATGTCGGTTCTCACGCACACACACCATTTGTTTGTAGGACGATCCATTGTAGGAAAAAATCTGGTGCTCCAAGGCCTCCCAAGCTCCCATGATACGATAGTTCTCCAGTCGTTGGATCGTGGATACAACCTCTGGACCCGAGCGAAATTTTGAGACTCTTTGAGGGGTTTTCTGCAATTTTTTACAACCTCTACATGTGTCCGTTTGATCGACGATCCAACGGTCCCCGCAGGAACGCTGGAGAATTATTATTAGTTTTTGGACATCACACAAACACTGGAGTACATATACGGAGAGAAGAGGCGCACGCACTCGGTCTCTCGCTGTCTCGCACATATGAGAGTTACGTAACGCACCGTAAACAAATAAACCCGTAGGTGCATGATTTCTGCATACGCAGGTACCGGGTACGTGGTGGAGCGCACTTTTGTACGAAGAGTCAGCTCGCGTGATAATTTGATCCGCAGGTGTTGACGGTCCGGGACCACACGTGAACAACGTGGAGGCGGTGGCTTGCTACTAATCGAGTTGCCATGTTTATAAAATACATTTTTTAGCAAGACAAGAGTTCCGTTTTTCAATGGCGTGTTATATAATTTATTAAAATGATTGGTATGGAGCGAAAAATGAAATTCATCACTATACACGTAGGCTGGAGTTTCAGCGCTTGCTGCTAGCCAGGGTTGCTCCCTTCACACTCTCACCCTCTCCTGATCTAAACAAGACGGGCGGTAGCCATTGTCTCTCTCCTCACCGGCAGTGAAAGATCCGGCCGGATCCTGTCCGTCGTGGAAGGGCGGCGATGCAGCGTTGATGCGGTCGTCGTCGGTGAGGTAGGAGACACACTGTCGGTGTGTCCCGATCTGCGGACCGTGCCGTCCTCTCTCACCCGGTGCCAGTGCGGATGCAACCTCTCACTGACGCAGGCATTGAACCGGCGCGCCGGCCAAGAGAGCAGCACCCGCTGCATGCCAGGCTGAACACGCCTCCTCGCCACATTATATCTTTGCTTAGTTGGAGGAGAGAGAAGAGAAGAGAGAAGGAAAGCAGGCTGTAGAATAAGAGCTGGCTATAGCATGAGACCCAAGACACTTTGTGAGAATGTATGGTGGGCCAGCTATTAACAAAGTACTACATATTTAAATCTTACTATTGTACAAGCCGGCTATTAGGTTGACTCGAAATGACATGGTAACTTATTATAGCCAATTGTTGGCTATATTATTAACCATGCTCTCAACTGGCTTCAGACTACCCCGCCTACCTCCATTGAACCCTCACGTGTGCCGAGAAACCAACTCCAGCCACACGTCCGTCCACGAGCCTACCGGCATTCAACACAACGCTGCTTGGCTCCTCGCATCCGCCCGCTAGTTAAACAAGGCCATACGCATGGCAAGAACCGCACCACACCTCCGCTCCCCATCTCCTCCTTGCACCATTTTCTCCACACTCTCCATAGCATCCGGCGAGCATTAAGACGAGTTCTCCGGCATAAAATCCAGCTGGGTGCCAAGCCGAGCCTACCGAATACGAGCCAGGCAACTCGCTGCTCCACCTCCCTCCCCGCCCCAGGCCGTCAGTACCATGGGTGAGCCTGCAGGCGGGCAAGTGGAGGAGCAAGCCGCCGCTCCAAGTTGGCCCCTGGTGCAACAACTCGCCGCTCCAAGACAGCTCGTGGAGGAGTGGCCAGTTGCTCCACGCCGGCACGCGGGGGAGCACAGCGTCTAGTGCACCGTGGCTGGCCGCGCCATCCGCTACAAACGTTGGCGGAACCGCGGCTTGCCGGCGGAGGCGGCTAGCACCTCCGCGGCCGCCGCCGACACCGAGGAAAAGTAGACCATGGGAGCCGCCGCCGCTTGGGTCCCACGAAGGCCACTGCCACCGCGTCGCCCGCATACACACCCGGTGTGTTGCCCGGTTTAGCGCACAACACCGTTGACCCCCGCCTCGGCTTCACGGAAGCGGAGGAGCCACTCTTCCCCTGGGTCATCCCCTTCGGCTGAAGCGCAGCTGGACATAGGGAAGTGATACGTCTCCAACGTGTCTATAATTTTTTATTGTTCCATGCTATTATAGTATCAATCATGGATGTTTTATATGCAATTATATATCATTTTTTGGGACTAACCTATTAACCTAGTGCCCAGTGCCAGTTGCTGTTTTATGCCTGTTTTTGCCTTTTCAGAAAATCGTTATCAAACGGAGTCCAAACGAAGAAAAAACTTTGGATTAATTTTTTCTGGACCAGAAGGGACCCTAGAAGCTTCGGGAGAAGACCAGAAGAGTCACGAGGGAGCGACAAGCCCGGAGGGCGTGCCCAGGGGGAGTAGGCGCGCCCCCAGGCTTGTGGGCTCCTCGTGGCACCTCTTGACCTAATTCTAGCACTATAAATTCCCAAATATTCAAAATATACCAGAAAGACAGAAGAGAAAACCTTTCCGCCGCCGCAAGCCTCTGTTCTTCCGCGATCCCATCTGGAGGCCTTTTTCGGTACTCTGCCGGAGGGGGAATCGATCACGGAGGGCTTCTTCATCAACCTTGTTGTCCTTCTGATGATGTGTGAGTAGTTTACCACAGACCTATGGGTCCATAGCTAGTAGCTAGATGGCTTCTTCTCTCTCTTTGATCTTCAATACCATGTTCTCCTTGATGTTCTTGGAGTTCTATTTGATGTAATCTTCTTTTGCGGTGTGTTTGTTGGGATCCGATGAATTGTGGGTTTATGATCAGATTATTCATGAGAAATATTTGAGTCTTCCCTGAACTCTCTTATGCATGATTGTTATAGCTTTGTATTTCTCTCCGATCTATCCGTTTGGTTTGGCCAACTAGATTGATTTATCTTGCAATGGCAGAGGTGCTTTGTGATGGGTTCAATCTTGTGGTGTTCTATATCCCAGTGACAGAAAGGGACAAGACACGTATTTGTATTGTTTCCATTAAGGATAAAAAGATGGGGTTTAATCATATTGCTTGAGTTTACTTTGTCTACATCATGTCATCTTGCTTAAGGCATTACTTTGTTTTATACTTAATACCCTAGATGCATGCTGGATAGCGGTCGATGGGTGGAGTAATAGTAGTAGATGCAGGCAGGAGTCGGTCTACTTGTCTCAGACATGATGCCTATATACATGATCATTGCCTTGAATATCGTCATAATTATGCGATTTTCTATCAATTGCCCAACAGTAATTTGTTTACCCACCGTATGCTATGTATTCGAGAGAGAAGCCTCTAGTGAAAACTATGGCCCCCGGGTCTACTTTTATCATATATTAAAATCCAAAAATACCTTGCTGCAATTTATTTACTTTTATTTTCTTTTGCAATTTACTTTTCTATCTATCACTATCAGAATTAATCCTTGCAAGTGACCGCTAAGGGGATTGACAACCCTCTTATTTGCGTTGGGTGCAAGTGTTTGCTTTTGTGTGTGTAGGTGCTGCTAACGAGGTTCTATGTGGTTCTCCTACTGGATTGATAACCTTGGTTCTTAACTGAGGTAAATACTTATCTCTACTCTACTGCATCATCCTCTCCTCTTCGAAATCCCAACGCAGTTCACAAGTAGCAGGAAAAATTTCTGGCGTCGTTGTTGGGGAGACATCACCAAAACCTATCAAGTACCTTCACACAAACTATCATCTACTTGCTCTTATTTTCATTTGCCTTTTATTTGCATTTGCCTCTCATTTTCATCTCCCCCACTTCTAAAACAATTTTACAAAAACACAAAAATATTTTATTTGCTTGTTTGCTAGTTTGCTTGCTAAAATTGTGTGGCTCAATGAAAATAAAAATGTAGACTTATGGATCCTCATCCACTTGCTAATCTTTTCAAACAATCCAATTATGATGAACCAATTGCTAGTGAGTTTAGTGCACTAGATAATCTTTATGAAGTTTTGCTTGAAAATCATGAATCTGAAAATTGTGATGAAGTGTTAAAAGAAGAAATTTATAAAGTGATTCATGATAGCTCCTTGAATGAAAAGCATGATTGCAGTGATGTTATTATAAGTTCTATTAATGTCAATTGTGCTAATAATATGCAAAGCTACAAACTTGAGGATGATAATTTTGTTATGTCCACTACTTATTGCAATGATCATGATTGGGGTGATAATGCTTCTTATGATCTTGAAAATTTATTTAAGCCTCATGATGAATATGTTTGCAATAATATTGAAAGTGGGTTTGGAAGAGTGTCAACTTTAGGTAAAAATAATCCCACATATTCGAATAGTGTTCAGTCTTATGAATTTTTTGATCAAAGTGGGTTTGGAGAGGTCATGACTTTAGTTGATTTTAATCCCACTATCTTGGAAGATTATAAAACTTTTATGCATGTGGATCATGAAGAGAATATTTTATATGATTGCTATATTGTTGAATTTTATTATGATCCTACATGTAATTATTATGAGAGAGGAAACTATGGTTATAAAAATATTCATGTCACTAAATTACCTCTCTTTGTGTTGAAATTTCTAATGCTTCATTCTTCCTATTTGAATATGCTAGATATTGCTTGTCTTGATAATTTGTTTTCCTATAAAATGTCTATGCATAGGAAGTATGTTAGACTTAAATGTGTTTGTCACATGTTTTATGATGCTCTCTTTGTGCTTCAATTCTTGTCTTTGACGTGAGCATCATTGAAATCTCAAGCCTATCTTAATGGCTATAAAGAAAGAGCTTGTTGGGAGGCAACCCAATATGTATCTTAAATTTTTGCTTTTTATTTCTGTTTTGTGAGTTTACACAATTGTAGCCTCTGTTATGGTTGTGTTTTTAATCTTTTAATTAGTGTTTGTGCCAAGTAATGCCTTTGGGATGATTTGGATGATAGTATAATTGATGTTGTTTGAAAACAGAAACTTTTGCGCCTAGTTCTGGAATTTTCATTCTGTACTGGAGCGTGATAAAATTCTAAAACATTTACAAAGTATTGGTATATGAATTTTTTACGTTGTCCTAAGTTTTCAAAAAAATTGGAGTTACATAAGTATGTATTTTAAATAGATCTTTACAGACTGTTCTGTTTTAGACAGATTCTGTTTTTGTTGCATAGTTTGCTTATTTTGATGAATCTATGGACCGTATCGGGGGGTATGAGCCATGGGGAAGTTGGAGTACAGTAGCATTATGCCAATATTAAATATGAATAAATTTACAACAGTACCTAAATTTTAAGATTTATTTGTTATACTAACGGATCTCATGAGGTTTCTGTTGAGTTTTGTGTGCCGAAGTTTTCAAGTTTTGGGTGAGACTACGATGGATAAATGAAGATTGGGGATGCCCAAGTCACCCCAAGGTAATATTCAAGGAAGACTCAAGCGTCTAAGCTTGGGGATGCCCCGGATGGCATCCCCTGTTTCGTCTACAATCTATCAGTATATCACTTGGAGCTATATTTTTATTCATCACATGATATGTGTTTTACTTGGAGCATCTTGTGCTATAGTTTGCTTGCTTTTGTTTGTTTTTTAGTTTGACACAATCATCTTTGCTGCACACACCTTTTTGAGAGGGACACACATTATTCGTGATTTGTTAGAATACTCTATGTGCTTCACTTATATCTTTTGAGCTAGGCAGTTGCTCTAGTGCTTCACTTATATCTTTTAAAGCACGGCGGTGGTTATATTTTAAAGAAATAGCCGCACTCTCATTATTCACTTATATCTTTTTGAGTGTCTAATAAATAGCAATGGTAATATGCACGGGTTATGAATTTGGTCCTAATATGATAGGTATTCAAGAGGGATATAATAAAATCTTTCATGTAGATCACTAAATATGATAACCTTTCCGCTGCTGCAAGCCTCTGTTCTTCCGCGATCCCATCTGGAGGCCTTTTTCGGTACTCTGCCGGAGGGGGAATCGATCACGGAGGGCTTCTTCATCAACCTTGTTGCCCTTCCGATGATGTGTGAGTAGTTTACCACAGACCTATGGGTCCATATCTAGTAGCTAGATGGCTTCTTCTCTCTCTTTGATCTTCAGTACCATGTTCTCCTCGATGTTCTTGGAGTTCTATTCGATGTAATCTTCTTTTGTAGTGTGTTTGTTGGAATCCGATGAATTGTGGGTTTATGATCAGATTATTCATGATAAATATTTGAGTCTTCTTTGAACTCTTTTATGCATGATTGTTATAGCTTTGTATTTCTCTCTAATCTATCCATTTGGTTTGGCCAACTAGATTGATTTATCTTGCAATGGGAGAGGTGCTTTGTGATGGGTTCAATCTTGCGGTGTTGTATATCCCAGCGACAAAAGGGACAAGACACGTATTTGTATTGTTGCCATTAAGGATAAAAAGATGGGGTTTAATCATATTGCTTGAGTTTACTTTTTCTACATCATGTCATCTTGCTTAAGGCGTTACTCTGTTTTATACTTAATACCCTAGATGCATGCTGGATAGCGGTCGATGGGTGGAGTAATAGTAGTAGATGCAGGCAGGAGTCGGTCCACTTGTCTCGGACGTGATGCCTATATACATGATCATTGCCTTGAATATCATCATAACTCTGCGCTTTTCTATCAATTGCCCAACAGTAATTTGTTTACCCACCGTATGCTATGTATTCGAGAGAAGCCTCTAGTGAAAACTATGGCCCCCAGGTCTACTTTTATCATATATTAAAATCCAAAATACCTTGTTGGAATTTATTTACTTTTATTTTCTTTTGCAATTTACTTTTCTATCTATCACTATCAGAATTAATCCTTGCAAGTGACCGCTAAGGGGATTGACAACCCTCTTATTTGCGTTGGGTGCAAGTGTTTGATTTTGTGTGTGTAGGTGCTGCTAACGAGGTTCTGTGTGGTTCTCCTACTAGATTGATAACCTTGGTTCTTAATCGAGGGAAATACTTATCTCTATTGTACTGCATCATCCTCTCCTCTTCGGGGAAATCCCAACGCAGTTCACAAGTAGCAGGAAGTTATGGCGGAGGCGGAGGCCACGGAGGCGGAAGGCATGGAGGGCCGCCGCGGCCGGCATTAGATTATACCTGCCTCCAGAGGCTATTCGCGTTTAGTTAAAAAATGTCCGAAATGTAATTAATTTTGTACGGTCTAGTTTTGTTGTGCTCGCACTGATATGTTTGTTGCTCTCGGCAACGAGCTCTGCCTCGCCAATTTATTGCATCTGTGGAGGTACTTTACATGGTGTTGGCGCGCCCAACATCGCCATGCCCTTATATTGCCATTGTTTTATTGCTGTCAATCCAATGTCACTTGAAAAATGATGCAATGTCACACAGGGAGTAATATGCTGCTGTCAATCTAGTCCCATCGATAAATCCAATGGACATATTTTTGCAAACACGGATGTCAATCTCAGGCATGTTTGTGCAAATAGAAGCAGACACCTCAATTTTAGTGGAACCACAGAATTATATGGGAGTCCCTCCGCCATTGGTAGAAAATGCACCTTTTTCATCAATGTTCTCAGAAGGAATTTGTGTTTTGGCTGTGAACTAAATGTTGTTTTGGAGAAGCATTGATGTCGGTAGTAAGAACTATAGATTTTTCTTTATTTCTAATTCTCCTCTCTTTTTTAGATTTGAAGTGAATCATTGAGATGCATAAACTATTTCAACTATGGCTATTAATTGGTTGTGGACATTATCTATGAATGTGAAGATATCTGTGAACATGAGTTTGATGTGAAAGTTGAACTTGGAATGTTGGGCTTGCATGTGAACTATACCATGTCCAATGGTTTGTCTGTTATTGTTCTGGAAATAGAGTAAGTTATTACATGACCCGGAAAAAATATATTATGTGCCACATCTCGGCATCAGACTTACATACATCTCAGTCGATGCACGCACATCACAATATGCATGCTGACTGGATCATCATTTGAACCTAGCTATTATGAATGAAAATTTGGATTGACAACAGTTTTAGATAGTAGGAGACGCTTAGCCTGCTCTTCCTCTGCTAGCTTCTTTCTGGCTTCTTCCATCTCTTGTTTGGCTTGGGTGAAGAGAGCATCTGATTGCTCTTTTCGCATCTTCAAGAACTCAGCTACATTCTCAAGGGTTGTTCCACGCTTTCTTTCAGCCTTTACTAGAGCCACGAGGACACGAACACTTGACGACTTCACCTGGCTAGTGTGTAATCCAGCATCATTTAGGAATTGGCACCTTGTGTCTAATCTGGCATCATTATGGAACTGGCACCTTGTGTATAATCCAGCATCATTTGGGAACTGGCACATAGGACTAGCCTCAAAACCTGATCTTGAGGTTGACCATACTTCCCTCCTCGCACAAACTGCATCCTGACATGAAAAAGTTACTTCTTTTTTAGATCTTTAGTGAGAGCTCCATAGATCCATTCAGTAGAAGGGCCATATACAGGACAAGTAGAAGTGAGTTCAAAAGGAGAAATATAAAAACAGACTGGTAGGGTGAGAACACCCACTTCCTACATCAAGCTAAGGGCCTCTTCGATTCGCAGGATTTTGAAAATGTAGGAATAGGAAAAGTATAGGATTGGAGTGGCATGCCAACTTGAATCCTATAGGATTAGCAAGGAGTGTTTGATGCCACATGAAAAATAAAGGAATTGTAAAAAGAGGTTGGAGTGGATGTTAGATTTCCTATAAATGTAGTACAAAAGATTCCATAGGAAAAATTCCTATGGAATCCAATCCTATGAATCAAAGGGCCAACATAGGAAAAATTCCTAAGGGTTTCAATCCTCTAGAAATCCTATAGAATTCCTTTGAATCAAAGGAGCCCTAAAAAGGAAAGCATTAGGACGATTAAGAGTGTGCTTATTACATATCGAGCAGAGCTACTCTACAAAAACTACAATATCTACATCAAAGAACACAAGGCTAAGCCAAATAGGAAAACCAGCAGAGGGGTGCACTAAGCCAAGGGTAGCTGCAGCAAAACAACCGGCAACCAGATGATCTCCAGGGCCTCTGTACCCGCGTTCGACTGACTAGTTTTTCATCCTACGGCATGGTGGGTCCAGTGAGTAAATTGAGATCCTACAAATTATAGAGAGCCTAATTAAGTGTAGAGGCAATTGTGTGTCCCGCCTATTACTGTTTAATAATTTGCCACACTGCTGGATTGCATGGCAAGAACCCTAGCCAAGCACACAACATTGTTTGACGCTGTTTCCAGCTCAGGGCTTGCCCAGGGCCTGGCCTGGTCCTGTCTACAATACTGCTGCCAGACAGATACCATGTCAAAGTAATTGAAAGGTTGTTACTTACCAAAGCTCGTTTTACAGGTTCAGTGCAGCTCGTCTTTATCTTGCGACGTTCCTTGAAGATGTCCCCAACATCCCGTATTTGATCTTCGTTTCCCCTCTGCATGTTGGCATTAGTAGTTTTGTAAAATCCCAACATGGCAAGAAAAATATAGTAATACTCACACATCTTGTAGGTAATATTAAAGCACTCATCTACAATGTTGGCACGAGTAATTTTTAATATCCTACTTTGTGGTTATTCAACTCTGCTAGAACTACGTTGTGGTTTCATTTTGAGTCTCAATAGGACTGGGGATCACCTCCCTGCTATTATCAAAAACTTTTAACCATCTGCCACACTACTGGTTAGAGATGAAGAACCTATGCAAGCACACCACAATACAGGAGGGATGCCCAATTAGAAGATTATATTCTATTGGATAATGCAAGCTATAAACAATTACTTTTACTAGAACAATAGCAGCCAGGAAAGGGGAACAATAGTAGCACGGAAATTTGATGGGTAGGTATGAACAAAATCGGAACTGCACACGTACAGCTAAGTGAATCAATGTACACATTACCAATCACAGAGGAGCATGAATGGCGCGACCTCGTCTGTGCATCATGGGCGGCAGCGGGAGTCAGTTCATTGTCACTGATGGTGCTGCTGCGCTTGCCGTCGGCTACCGGGAAGCAGATCCGAGACTGTGGACGACGGCGCCAGGGAAGCGGCTCCTGCGCGGTGTATGACGGCGGCGGTGGACCGGCTCCAGTGCGGCGTATGACATCATCGATGAGACAGATGCACTGCGGTGGACGAGTGTGCCGATGTAGAAGGGGAGGGGCAGGAAGGCCGGCTAACCGCAGCCGGCTTGTTGTGGGGTGATGCGGTGCCGTGGAGAAGTGTATTTTGCTGTGGGGATAGAAAATGGGGATTATTGAGGTGTCCTCTGGGTGCGGGGGTGGGGGTGGCTGGGCGGGGTGAACGTGAAGTTACCAAAGCAACCCCCGACCCAACATCGTCCTTCGGCAAGTTCTACAAAGGGTATGATGGTAATTTCGCATTGCTCGAATCTAGGTCGCGGGAGATCTCGATGGAAGCGGGAGATTTTGCCTCCAACCTGAAAATTTGTAACACTGTACTCCCCGTC
Source organism: Elymus sibiricus (assembly GCA_039707655.1). Classification (NCBI taxonomy): domain Eukaryota; kingdom Viridiplantae; phylum Streptophyta; class Magnoliopsida; order Poales; family Poaceae; genus Elymus; species Elymus sibiricus. Next base: position 224,435,793 of record CM077670.1, on the reverse strand, counting down.
CGGCGTGTTGGATGATTGGGCTAAGCAACTAGGAGTACTAGTACACATCTGTTTTCTTAGTTTACTGTTGTGACATTAATTATTTGTTGTAGTTGTCAAATAAATATATTATGCTAGTGACTTCGAATGTAATGGTTTATACAATTCAATAGTTAGAATCATTGTTGAATTATAAGATGAATACCAAGTCTATGGTACTTCACAATATACTCAAACTCACACAATCCAACTCAAATGAAAATCTAAATGCATTTCATAATTATTAATTAGTTGGATGCAACGAAACCATCAATAACTCTACATGATCCGGTCCAAAACAATATTTGAACACATCCCAATGTGTGAATTCCTGCGTGTCTGAATGAAACATAGAGAGAGAGTGTGTGACGATGGAGCAATGGCGGGAGAGTGATGCGTGCGCGCAACACACAAGATATACACCCCATGGAAGAGAGAGACAGAGGGCGGGAAAGATTGTATATATGTGGGCGAGAGAGTAGGAGAGAAACGTCACGAGAGAGAGAGAGAGAGAGAGGAAGTGTGCGAGAGCGGGACATTTGTATAGGGAGGAAGAAGTTAGGTCTGTGAGAAAGATGGAGACATGTATATATACAGAGTGAGATGTGTGCATGCGATCGAAATTTTGTACATGTGGAAGGAGAAGAGACAAATGGTTTGATGAGAGAGCTCAAAAAAACATGGACGAGAGGGGGGGGGGCTTGTGTGTGTGCTTGTGGCCTTGTGGGTTGAGCGATTGATATTTGTGTGCGGGATAGAGAGAGAAAGACCAAAGGAGTCAGTCAGCCGCTTTTACGTCAGCCTACTTCCAAATGGCCCCACATTCTCTAGTGCGGTCTGGTCGGCGTCTTCGTTCTTCCTGATGCCCTCCTTGAAGATCGAGGTGGTGTGCATGCCAGGATGCAGAGAAGCACAAGCGATAGTGGTCGCTATATATCCTTGGACGAGGATGGATAGTGTGCGAGGGGGGGGGGGAGTGTGTGTGCGAAATATTGAGAAAAATCAAACCTAGCGAGAGAATGTGTGTGCATAGTGTGCAGGCGAGAGAGGCTAATGGTGCGAGATGGATACATCGTGTGCGTGAGTGTTTAAGCAATATAGAGAGACCGTGTGCGGGATACGAAGAGAGGACTATGGGGAGTGTGTTCGTGAGGCAGAGAGACATAGCGAGAGATAAATGTGTGTGCGTGGTATAGGGTGTTTGTGACGGAGAGGTACATGCTAAATAGGGTTTTCGAGAAGTGATTGTGTGTGCGAGAGAGAGAGAGAGAGAGAGAGAGAGAGAGAGAGATAGGGGCCTTGAAGCGGGCAGGGGCTGGGTGAGGGTGTGAAAATGTGTGCGTTGATGCATGTGTAACATGCGAGTGTGCGAGGGAGGGTCGAATCGAGAGAGATGGTTGTTGTGTTACGAATGCCTTTCTCTCTCTCTCTCTCTCTCTCACACACACACACACAAACACAAATACAAGACCATTCTCTCACACATACACCATATCTCGGCATCTCTCTATGTCTCACTCATACACGATCATTTGCACATTCACACCTCTCTATATCACACACACACTGTTTCCACATTGCCCTTTCGCCACAACACACATATAGACACATACACACGTTCTCTCTCCATCACACCCACAGAATCTCTCTAAAAAAATATTATTAGGGTGCACCTAAAATGTCCAAATCCAAGTAAGCACGAACTGAAGCTAAATTCAAATATATGGAAATATTATAGCGTGAAGAACTTTTCCAGCAAAAAAATGTAGCGTGATATTCGGGGATTGTTTTCACACACACACAAAGGTTCGGTGGATGTCCTTTGAGCGCGACACCGTGACGCACCGTTCGATTGACCGCGCGGCCGCGGTGCACGCGCTTGCAGAGGATTCCGTATCGATGATGTGCTAATTAATGTGGTACTACTCCGGCCGACCATTTCTCACCCATCACCGCTGTGTCCCTGCCATCTCGGTGCCATGAAGTCGCAGGCTCGCCCGCTCACGTTGTTTGCAGTCCCTCTGGGCGATGCCGCCGCGCTGCCAAGGACACAAGCAGCTGGAGCTGCGTTTATGACTGCAGCGTATGAAGAGCAGGAGGACGAGGGCGTGCTCCAGAACGCTGGCGAGGAGGAGCTAGCAGGTCATTGTGGTCTCCGCCCACGAGGAGGAGGCCCGCATGGTGGCTGTCGCGGCGGAAGCCGGTTGTGTCCGTGCCGAGGCCGCAAACTGGGTGTGGATGTGGAATCTACCCTCGAGACCTTGAACGCCACGTGGATCCTCCAATCTGAAGGAACAATTTTGGTCAGTCGACTCTTGTGAGCCATTGGATGCAACATGGACGGCCAGAAGGGCTTCTTCAACCTCCGAAAATGATGCACTCTTCATCTTCTCTCTCAAACATCGAGCCGCCATAGGCCTAACCGCCTGCTGCCGCTGCCCCATCCTCCCCTCAACCGCCTCCCACCGCCGTGCTCCCCCCTTGCCATCCGTCTAACCCCGGGCACGATCCATTTTTTTCAGCGAACTGCATCCCACACCCAACACTCATAAGATAGATCATGGTCACCCTGCCACCATAATATAGATACTGGGGTAGCATCTCTGTCACCTTCTTCCTTCCCTCCGGCCAACTTCTTCTTTCACAAATCGACTGACCCAAATTGCTATAGCTATTGTGTAAGAAATGAGTAGTACAGACGAATAGTACCAACTAGTTAGAGGGATAGAAATAATACTACTAGTACTTATTAAGTACAGTAGGAAGGTGAAGAAACGAGTAGTAGTACCATCAACAACTCGAGCTGTTAGAAATACTAGTACGTAGTACTAAAGAGTTCAAGTAATGAGAAAGAACATAACATAGTTCTGCTGGGGGCTCAGCACAACACACCCCTGAAATAAAACTAAGCACCCTGAAATAAAACTAAGCAACTAATCCGGTTGACACTGCATTAGAACCAGCATGAGCAACGACACTGCCACCTTACTCGGGGTCCTCGTCCACGTCCTCGACTTCGTCCTTGTCCCTCTTCCTCTTCACCGATACTTCTTTGCTTGAACTGGACACTAGGCTCCGCCTCTTCATCCAACCCTTGTAGATATTTAAACAAAGGTAGGCATCCAGTGTTGCGTACTCGATGTGATCTTCATCTATTTTCTTCCAATCCCATGAATAATAAAACCTATAGTGAGGTTTCTTCTATTTACCGTATGAAGGATCAATCATGGCTTCTGCCAGGGTCAGCATAGGCTGAGAGGAGGACACCAGGCCTTTTTCTGGAGGTCAAAGGGCTGGTGTACAACGACGCCTATCCGACGCAGGACTTCCCAGTCGTTGTTAAAGTCTACAGTAACGAATTTGACTCTTTCGTCCTTGAGGAAGTCTTCAAAATTCGGGCACCTAACGTCGGCATGGCATATGTGGTACACCAAGCACAAGTTATGTACGCAAACCTGGATCACGGCGGGCTTCTTCTTCTCTTCCTCCTTTGGAAACCTCTCTTTATCCAAGACTGTGGTGTACTCAACATCTAGCCCAGCGACCCACTCATCATCTGAATTTGTGAACATGCATTTGAAGCGACCAAGGCATCCTTGCACCGTCGCGGAAGAACGGGTGTAGATGACGTCGAACTCATGGCCGGTGATGGTTTTAACCTTGTACTCACCGCCGAGCATGGAGATTTGGGAGGCCATGGAGTTTGGAGGAGGGATAGGAGAAGTGGAACTGTTGTAATGTGAAAGGATGGGATGAGTGGGAGCGAACTGCTATAATGTTAAAGGACGGGGACGAGTAGGAGCGAACAGCTAGCGGTTTTCCGATTGTAAAAATGTTGAGTAGGGCATGTGAACGGCTTGGGGTAGTGGCTGCCCGGTGGATAAACGGCTGCATGCCCCATAGAGTTCTCTAGTACTATGGGGGACCCACTAGATGTCATGTCTACTAGACCCACTTCGTAGGGCTGATAGTATAGGATCTGCGTGTTCGCACGCCATGCCGGCGTGTGCATGCAACTTTGACTTAATTTTGTCAAGCGTCACGCCTCCCACGACCGTCGCCTCGCTCGCGCCCTTTGAGACTTCGGACGGCTATAAATGAGCAAATTTTTTCCAATTTATCCTCTCTCTAAGGCCCGTTTCCTAATAACTCCTCATGCTAATTACTCTCTACCGGTCTTTTCTCCTTTTTTCCATTGGTGGAAACGACTAGCATGCCAGCGGGTGGGAATTCCATTGGTCTTCATGAGGGCAGGGACGGAGCCAGAAAATAGCGATAGGGGCAGCAAGAACTAGAAGCATCAAAATCATAGCATACATGTTCATATACAGTTGTAGATAATGGAAGATCTAGATAGCAAATATGTGGTTGTTCTGCAATAAGAATAAAAATTAAAAAGTTGCATATCTATTAATTTAAAGTCGGCGTTATGCGGGAAAAATTGGCTTGAAAAAGTTACGAATTGATTCAGTCCTCATCATCTTCGTGTCTACACAAATACAATTAGACATCTATCGAACAAACTTTCATGCAATATCCATCTAGTGGGATAAAATTTGCGCCTTCTGAGTTTGGCAAGCGGATACGGTCATGTGCGATTACACATGATGCCAGCATGACATTGGCTGAAACGCCTGCACACCATAGCGCAATACATCTTAGCGCTCTAGTTGATTCTTAGACTATTAGACTAATTAGAATTTTTCTATTTATTAGTTGTTAATGTTTGTAGTTCTACAGTTCCACTTATACAGTTTGAAAGGCACAAACTAATCTAATGCTGAAAATAAACTAACCTTTTTTTCTTGATTTGGTCGCTAATCCATGTGGCCGGCCGGCCGGCCGACATGCGCCGTCGGTCAGCGCGAAGGCGCTTGCCTAATTAACCCCTTCCCTTCTCAATGGAGAGATTCAATGGACGATAGCAGGTGAGCCGGCGACAGATTCAATCTCAGGAGGAGGGAGGATCCAGGCGGCAAGTTGGAAAGGAAGCGATTAGAGGAGAACTGACATATGCGGACGTGCGTACTGCTGCTAGCCTGGCCCCTTTGTTTTCCATGGTAGGCTTCTTTCCATTTTTCTTTTCCTAAGATTTTGGACTTTTATGAGTACATGGGCCCTGGCAATTGGAGGGACAGATGCACAGGGGGGGCGAGACATGACACGGACGCTGGTGTGTACGCAAAAAATTAGCTAGTAACTAATCGACATCAAGGGGTGACGCGATCGTCAGGGGGGGTCTCGCCCCCTCGTCCCCCTTGAATCCGTCCCTGCATGAGGGGGCTGCATTGACCGCACCATGAGAATACAATTGCACGCATGCATATCATGGGAAACCAACTCTATTTAATTAACTAAACAGGATCTTGATTGGAGGAAAGGAACGAGATGAGTAATCGCTACTAGCCAGTAGTCATCCACCTTGGTCACGATGCGATTCCTAGTGAGCCTTATGTCGGGGTTATGTACCTGACAATGAGTACTAGGGGGTACGAAGGAGGGGCGGAGCCTAGCTACAGCGCAAGCATAACACTCGGATTCTACGAGTTCAGTCCCCTCTCGGAGGAGGTAACAGCCCTACGTCTCGTTGCCCGGAGGCTTGTGTTTTCTCTGGGGGTAGATGATTACAAAGAGTGCTGATCCCTTGCTAAGGAGGAAGAGGGCGGCTTATATAGAGTATGCCTCAGCCTCTTCTCTCCCACGTCGCTAGGGTATTTATGACAATAACTACAGCAGTTATGGGTGTTTAACAGCTATGACTATAGCAGTTACAGGTAACGGTAGCCATAACTATGATTAAAGCCTAACTGAAAACTACTCGACCGTTGTAGCTCCCATGCCATCCTTACGTCTCCTCTGTCCGAGTGATGACGGCTGGCCGACTGGAGGGTATACGTCCGAGTGTTGTCTATGCAAGGTCCGAGTGAATCCTTCATGGTGTGCATCCGAATGCACCTGTGACCCTGGGGTCTCTGAATAATGGTGTAGACCTTAGGTGGGCCCTAGATGTCAGGCCCTTATCCCTACCAGTGGTAGGCGACCCCATCATTAGCCCTCGAATCGGTTGAGGCTTCATAGGATGAGTGAGTTGAGCTTTCGGAGTGGTCCGAGTGCTTCGGAGGCACTCGACATCCGCTCACCCGTGGTTATCCTTAGGGGAAGCCGCAACAGATTCTGGACTAGAGGTTTTACGAATGATCGGATGGTGTCAATTGCTGGGCAAAACTTGGTGGCATTCGCGTGTCTCTCGGGAGAGATGGACTTGAGGCCAGAGTGAGGGCATGCCATGAAACTCGAGTGACGACGCCGGCGCATGGACTGACTCTCCGGAGAGATGCCACTCCGTATCCCTGGGGAACGCTAGCGTGGGCCAGCTCCGAGTCCAAATTTATGAGGCTCACACCTTGGAGCCTAGTGGAAGGGCCAAGCAGCTGAAGCAAGTCTCCGCCAAGCCCCAGAAGGCGGCAGTGCCAAAGATCAAGGAGGCGGTGCCGCTGGCTTCGACGTAAGTACCCAAGACTGAACTCCTCTCCACGCAGTTTCCATTCATCTGGTCCACCGAGTGATTTCTAAGTTTGCAGCAACGAGACGTCGACGACTTCGATGGATCTGAATGCTCCCAAGCGAGGCCAGATGGAGGGCGATGGTACCGACGCTGCTACTTCCAAGGGTATGGATTTGCCGATTGATATTCACCTCGAATCTTGTCCGATTGGTTTTGGACAAGATGTGGCCTCCCGAATGCTCATGCAGCGCTGACTGGAGTCTTCCATCTGGACGAAGATGACAAGGCGGACCCGTCGAACCCAGAGGCCGACAAGGGGGCGACGACTGGTGCTGACATCGTCATGCGGGAGGTTTCACCCGGCCAGAAGACCCGTGTTCTCCTACTAAGGCCATCAAGAAGCCCATCGATCCAAGTCCTCCGGCTCAGGCCAACTCTGTGCTGGTGCCCACGGTGCCGCCTCCCAAGCCTGCACCTGTGCCACACTCGGCCCCCGTCACTGCCTTTGCCCTGCACAGGGTCCCAGAGGACCAGGTGGGGGCGAGCAAGGAAGCCTTGGTCCAGGTCAAAGTGATGAACAACCGGCTAAGGGAGGCGTACGACGCCAGCGAGGCTCTGAAGACCAACGTCCGAGTAAGTGCCATTGTAAGTGCTGTTTGGAATTTTTGTTTTGAATTTGTAGCTGAACTTCCGTTAGTGGATTTGTGCGGGGCACACCCATTGGGTGCTTGCTTGTTCCGGTGGGGGCACGCTGAGTGCACCCACTGGGTGTAGTCCCCGAGACTGCCGTTGACTGGAAGAAGTCGGCGGGAGTCTTAGAACTCTGTATTTTTTGTCATTTTCACTCGGGCTAACCAGGGTCTTTTCCGAGTGTGTCTGTTCCAGTGGGGGCACCCTGAGTGCACCCACTGGGTGTAGTCCCCGAGACTGCCGTCGATTGGAAGCAGTCGGCGGGAGTCTTAGAGTTTACAGATTATTTTTCTTTACCGTCTTTCACTCGGATTGGCCAGGGCCTTTTGCCAAGTCAATCAGTTCTAGTGGGGGCACGCTGAGTGCACCCACTGGGTGTAGTCCCCGAGACTACCATCTACTGGAAGCAGTCGGCGGGAGTCTTAGAGTTTTATTTGGTAACACTCGGAGTGTGACCTCTCACTCGGCTGGCCGAGTGGGAGGCTTGGTAGACCAGGGAGCTTCGAACTGATTGAGCTTGCCTGCCTTGAGGTCAACGATGAAGACCAATGTGTTGTTGTCCTCAATCTTCTTCATTGCCGACTCGGTTGTAAGAGGGTACTTCAGGATCTGGTACTGATCGAGCTTGTTCCTCTTTCAAGGAGGGAACTTGTTTTTTCGGCCAACTGATAATTTCCTTGTTTTGTAACAGAGGGCTTGCGAGCTGGGATCTCACTATGCCACCTTGGAGAAGGAAATGTTGCAGCTCCGAGTGGACCTAGACGCGGAGAAGCACAAGAGCGACCGTCTCGAGAAGGAGAAGAATGCCCTGGGAGGTAAGTTCCGCTGTTTGACTGTTCGCCGAGTCATATTTTTCCTTTGATCCGAGTCAATTTGCCTCAACAGATGTCCGTGGCCAGAATGCCCAACTTGTAATGAGGCTGAGGACTTCTATTTCTTTAGAAACCATGAAGCAGGCCCTCGAGGAAAAGGACAAGGGGTTGGCTCTTACGCGGAAGGTGTCCAAGAGTAAGACCAAGGCTGCCGAGGAGAAGCTGGCTTCAGTCGGCAAGCTCGAGGAAGAAGTCAAGGCTCCGAGGGCTGCTGCTACGGCGTACAGGAGTGAAGTTTCTGAGCTCAAAAAGGCCAACGCTGACTGGGAGACGAAGTACAACACTCAGGTGAGGGTTTTTGAAGACGAGAAAAAGACTCTGAATGACCAAATCACGAAGCTCCTTTGGAAGAAAGCTGAACTGGAGCAGTACGTCCAGGAGTTCGGCTAGGAGATGGGCAAGAAACTTGAAGGTAAGCCAAGCCGCCGAGTGAACCTTCTTCATTTCCGAATCTTTTGTAAGTGCTGATCTCGAACTGTTTCTCTCGGCAGAATTTTGCTATAATTTCGAGCTGGAGACGGACCGAGTCGAGAAGGATCTGGACCTCTCAAGGTAGCTTCTCAAGGACAGTGCCACCATGGCCATCCTCCGTCTGGAGGAGCGTCTCGAGAGCGCCATGGGGTACATCATCCGACTGAGGTCTGCCTTGTCCAAGATCGACCAAGAGCTCCTCCCGAGTGAAGAGCTTCAGAGTGATGTGGAGTCTATGATGACCCGACTGAAGGATGTCCCGAGCTGGGTGCAAGCCTGGAAGAAATCTGCCGCCCACTGCGGTGCTGACGTGGCCCTCGCACTCTCCGTGTCCACTGCAAGGACATGGACGGAGGGAAGTTGATGTCTCTGAGGGTTGCCAACATGAAGAATCTCAAGTTTGAGGACTTCATGGAGACGTTCATTGAGGCTGCCACTCGGATAGCAGACGGCATCGACCTCGACACCTTTGTTGACCCGGCCAGTCCTCCCGCAGAGGAGTGATCAAAAACACTTAAGTCTTGATTTGCCTCAGAATGCCGAGTGGTTGATGTAACCGTAATACTTTAACGGGCCTCGGGCTCGCATACTTTGCTTTTGCTAGGAGTACTCAAATGGATCAGAGTTTATTCGAATATTTGGATCTTTGTTCTGTTTGCCAATGTTGTTTCTTCTAACTTAGGCAAAATCTGGTCCGCGGCTAAGCCCCCGAGTGTGGAACGTGTCCGCACTTGGACAGTTTTTAACTTAAGCAAAATTTGGTCCGCGGCTAAGCCACCGAGTGTGGAGTGTGTCCGCACTCGGATAATGTTTTTAACTTAGGCGAAATCTGGTCCGCGGCTAAGCCCCCCGAGTGTGGAACGTGTCTGCACTCGGATAATTTTTAACTTAGGCGAAATCTGGTTCGCGGCTAAGCCCCTGAGTGTGGAGCATGTCCGCACTCGGATAATGTTTTTAACTTAGGCGAAATCTGGTCCGTGGCTAAGCCGCCGAGTGTGGAACGTGTCCGCACTCGGATAGTTTTTAACTTAGGCGAAGTCTGGTTCGCGGCTAAGCCCCCGAGTGAAGAGGAAGCTCTCACTCGGAAATGTTTTTTAACTTAGGGGAAAGTTGGTTCACGGCTAAGCCCCCGAGTGAAGAGGAAGCTCTCACTCGGAAATGTTTTTTAACTTAGGCGAAAGCTGGTTCGCGGCTAAGCCCCCGAGTGTAGAGGAAGCTCTCACTCGGAAATGTTTTTTAACTTAGGCGAAAGCTGGTTCGCAGCTAAGCCGGTTCACCCGCTGGGGGTAAGTTAGTCTCCGAACGCTGTTAGTCACCCGAGTGAAAACATGGTACTGGCCCAAATTAGATGAAATTACAGGAAAAGTAAGACTTTTATTCAACCAATTTCATTCGGAAGACTATTACAATAAGGAGAAATTTATTCTAGGTGAAGAATTTGTGGAGCAGATCCGCATTCCAAGCTCGGGGCTCTTCTGTGTCGTTGGCGAAGTTGTAGAGCCGATAAGCTCCGTTTTTTAGGACGTTCGATATCACGAAGGGTCCTTGCCATGGAGGCGACAGTTTGTGAGGGTTCTGCTGATCCAGTCGGAGGACCAGATCTCCTTCCTGGAAAGCGCGCCCTCTGACATGTCTGTCATGATAACGGCGCAGATCTTGCTGGTACGCAGTCGACCTGATGAGCACCAACTCACGCTCATCCTCAAGGAGGTCGAGGCCATCTTGACATGCTTCTTCAGCTTCTACCTCTGAGTACAAATCCACTCGAGGGGAGTTATGCAATAAGTCACTTGGCAGGACAGCCTCTGAGCCGTACACCATGAAGAAAAGCGTGCGGTTCGTGGACTGACTCGGGGTCGTCCGCAGGCCCCAAAGGACTGACGGCAGCTCAGTAACCTAGGCTCCTGCGGCATGCTTCAGGTCACACATGAGGCATGGCTTTAGCCCTTGGAGTAACATCCCATTCGCCCGTTCTGCTTGCCCATTCGACGGCGGGTGAGCCGCGGAGGCGTAGTCGACCCGAGTGCCTTGGGAGTAGCAAAACTCGCGGAACTCATCTGAGTTGAAGTTTGACCCATTGTCCGTGATGATGCTATGAGGAACTCCGAACCTAAATATTATCTCCTTGATGAACTTGACTGCAGTCAATGAGTCCAACTTCTTTATAGGTTTTGCCTCGATCCACTTAGTAAACCTGTCCACTGCTACCAACAGATGGGTGAATCCGCTGGCTCCGGTCCGGAGTGGACTGACCATGTCGAGTCCCCAGACGGCGAATGGCCATGTGAGCGGGATCGTCGTCAGGGCTGACGCTGGCTTGTGCGACTGGTTCACGTAGAACTGGCACCCGACACACTGGTCGACAATGTCACGGGCAGCCTCGTTGGCTCTGGGCCAATAGAAACCTGCCCGGAATGCCATAGCGACCAACGTGCGAGAGGAAGCATGATGCCCACAGGTTCCCGAGTGAATCTCTTGTAAGATGTGCTGCCCTTCTTCCGGCAAAATGCAACGCTGAGTGACTCCAGAGGTACTCTTCTTGTAGAGCTGATCTCCCATGATGGTGAAGGCCTTCGATCGACGGACGATATGGCGAGCCTCTACCTCATCCTCAAGGAGTTCCTGCCTGAGCAAGTATGCAATGTACGGCTCGGTCCACTCGGGAGTGATAACCAACACCTCGTGAACCAAATTTACGACTGCTGTAATGTCAACTTCAGCCGGATTGGAAGGTGAGTGTAAGTGCTCTAGGAACACATTCTTCGGGACTGCTTTCCGAGTGGAGCCGATCTTGGCTAGGTCATCGGCCGCCTGATTTTTGAGTCGAGGGATGTGATGGAGCTCCAGTCCTTCAAATTTCCTCTCTAGCTTTCTAACGGCATTGCAGTAGCCTTTCATCCCTGGGCTTCGAATGCCCCACTCCTTCATCACTTGATTCACAACCAAATCCGAGTCACCATAAACCATCAGTCGGTGGATCCCCAGGGAGATTGCCATATGCAGTCCATGTAGAAGAGCTTCATACTCTGCCTCATTGTTTGAGGAATCGAAGTGAATCTGAAGTACGTAGCTGAGACGGTCGCCCCTGGGGGACACTAGGACCACTCCAGCTCCTGAGCCATTGAGCATCTTGGAGCCATCGAAGAACATAGTCCAATGCTCGGGAACACTCGGGGCAGGCTGTTCCTACTCAATCCACTCGGCTAGGAAATCCACTAGGGCCTGTGACTTGATAGCTTTCTTGGCCGCAAACCTAATATCCAATGGGAGGAGTTCGATGGCCCACTTGGCCACTCGACCTGTGGCGTCTCTGTTGTTAAGAATCTCCGACAGAGGAGCGCCAGTTATCACCGTGACCGAGTGCTCTTGAAAGTAATGAGCCACCTTCTTTGCGGTCAGATAGATCCCATAAACCAACTTCTGATAGTGTGGGTACCTTTGCTTAGAGGGGGTCAGAACTTCAGAGATGTAATAAACTGGTCGCTGAATCTTGAAGGCTTTGCCTTGTTCTTTGCATTCCATGGTGAGCACGGTGCTAACAACTTGGCTCGTGGCCGCGATGTACAAGAGCAAAGGCTCTTGGCTGCTCGGAGCAGCTAGCACCGGCTGGGTGGAAAGCAGGGTTTTGAATTAATGGAATGCAGCCTGCGCTTCAGTTGTCCACTCGAACCTTTTAGATTTCTTCATGAGTCGGTAGAGTGGTAGGGCCTTCTCACCGAGTCATGAAATGAATTTGCTCAGGGCTGCCAGATAGCCCGCGAGTTTCTGTACATCGTGCAAACATTGCAGTTTCTTCATTCGGACAATTGCACCGATCTTCTCGGGATTGGCATCGATCCCACGTTCGGAAACAAGGAATCCAAGCAATTTGCCGGCTGGCACCCCAAAGGTGCACTTGGCTGGATTGAGCTTGATCTTATAACGGCGCAGGTTCGCGAAGGTCTCGGCGAGTTCTGCCAGGAGGTCGGAACCTTTCCTGGATTTGACCACGATGTCGTCCATGTAGGCCTCCACGTTCTGACTGATCTGCTTCTGCAAGCACTTCTGCACCATGCGCATGAAAGTTGCGGCTGCATTTTTCAGTCCGAATGGCATCGTGATGTAACAAAAACACCCGAATGGGGTGATGAATGCAGTTTTTATTTCATCTGGACTGTACATTTGGATCTGGTGGTACCCGGAGTACGCATCCAGAAACGACAGACGCTCGCACCCCGCAGTAGAGTCTATTATCGGGTCTACGTGAGGGAGCGGGAAATGATCCTTTGGGCAGGCCCGATTGATGTGCTTGAAGTCAATGTACATTCGGAGGGACTTATCCTTCTTGGGAACCAAAACAACATTGGTGAGCCACTCGAAGTGGTATATCTCGTGGATGAACTCGGCGGCTAAGAGCCGTGCGATCTCCTCGCCAATCGCCTTGCGCTTCTTGGTGGTAGAGCGTCGAAGGTGCTCTTTGACTGGCTTCATCTTCGGGTCGACATGGAGTCAGTGCTCAGTCAGTTCCCTGGGAACACCCGGCATGTGAGCAGGCTTCCATGCGAAGATGTCCCAGTTCTCACGGATGAACTGGATGAGCTCGCCTTCCTATTTGCTATCAAGCATCGTGGAGATGTTGGTCGGGGCAGCGTTTGAGTCAGTCGGATGGACGTGAACCTGCTTCGACTCGCTGGCTGACTGGAAAGCGGATTCCACAGTCGGCTTCTTGGACTTGAGAAGATCACTCGAATCAACCGCTTTTTTGTACTCGTCCAACTCTGCCACTGCCATCTGCTCGTCAGCGATCTAGGAGCCTTTCTGCAGGCACTCTTCAGCTATCTTGCAGTTTCCCATGATGGTGATCACACCTCTCGGGCCTAGCATCTTGAGTTTAAGATACACGTAGCATGGACTGGCCATGAATCGTGCGTAGGCAGGCCTACCCAGGATGGCATGATAAGCACTCCGGAAGTCCACCACCCCGAAGGTCAACCTTTCCTTTCTGAAGTTCTTCTCTTTGCCGAATACGACGTCGAGGGCGATTTGCTCGAGTGATTTTGCCTTTTTCCCGGGGATGACCCCGTGGAAGTGCATGTTGCTTTTACCCAGTCGGGACATCGGAATGCCCATCGCCTCTAGAGTGTTAGCGTAGATGATGTTCAGTCCGCTGCCGCCGTCCATGAGGACTTTGCGCAGTCGGACTCCTCCAACGGCAGGATCGACCACCAGTGCCTGCCACCCAGGGGTCGGTACGTGGGCTGGGTGATCCGACTGATCGAAGGTGACAGGGGTCTTGGCCTAGTCTAGGAGTTTAGTGACAGTCGGAACTGCCATATTGACCTCTCGGTTTATCACCTTGAGGCGACTCTTGCTTTCAATGTCAGCAAAGATCATCAGGACCTTCTCGGCGTGGGGGTACCCAGAGGCATCTTTGCCCCCATCATCATCCTCGTCCTCATCTTTTCCCTCTGAGGGATCTTGCTGCATCTCTTGCTTGAGCAGTCGGCACTCCCGAGTGGTATGCTTCGACAAAATGAGGTTGCCTTCTTCATCCCTCTTCGTGTGAATCTGGCAGGGCTGATCAAGGATGTCATTTTTCAGGGTGGCTTTCTTCTTGTCGGCCCACTCCTTCTTCTGCTTGGGCTGGCATTTTCCTTTGCTTTGGCCGGCCAGGGCCGCGGCCTCTGCATTGTTGGCTTTCTCGGCCTTGCGCTTCTGCTTCTTGTTTTTATTGTTATCCGGCTGATTTGCATCTCCAGCTCGGCCTTTGCCACTCCTCAGCCGGTCTTCTTCTTCGCCATTAGCGTACTGATTGGCTATCTCCATCGCCCGACTGAGAGTCGGGATCTCAGTTCGGCCAAATTTCAGAGCCAACTCTCGATACCTGATGCCGACTTTGAAGGCGTAGATCGCCTGGTGCTCGGTGACATTCTCCATCGTGTTATGCAGGGTGGCCCACCCATGGATGTACTCCCGGAGAGTCTCATTTTGCTTCTGAACACAATGCTGCAGCTCTGACAATCCACCCGGCCGCTTGTCGTCCCAGCAGTATATACTGCCAGGTGTCAACTGGTTGAGCCACGCCCTGGCCGACCCCTCGAGCATCAGCGGCAGATGTTTCATAGCCACATTATCATTGGTGCCACCGATCTGGATGGCCACTCGGTAGTTCTCCAACCAAATCTTTGGCTTCGACTCACCAGTGAACTTACTGATGCCTGTCGCCAATCTGAAATTGCTTGGGATGTCAGCAGCTTGAATGTATTGGTTGAAACACTCGGGTACGGAGCGTGCGGATCCACTCGGAACGTCGGTGTCCAGGCCTACCCTCAGGGCCCGCCCCCTGTCAACCAGGTTCTGAGCGAGGATGGATCTCGCATTGAACTGGGGGTCCCGGAGATCACCCGGATGGTACGAGGGACTCGGCCTACGATCATCCCCGGGACGACGGTTGTCATCATAGGGCTGGCGCCCATATGAGACGTCCCGCGCAGGGGGCATCCGGGTCTAATCGTAATTGTCGTGTCGCCGGGGGGAAGCAATTCGGCCATGCCCTTGCTCCCCGTGCTGATCTCTCGAGGAGGACGTCACTCGGTGCCTTCCTGAGCCGAGTGGACTATGGGCCGACTGAACGGTTTCGGCGTGCACTGACGCGCTATGGATGCGATCACGGGATTGTGACACTGCCGCATTCTGTGACAAGGCTATCTTCAGCAGGACCTAGATCTGGCGAATCCCCTCTCCGGCGGTGGAGCCGGAGGGCTGAATGGAATCAGCGATCCTAGTAGCCGCCGCCAGGTTTTGCAGCGGAGTGTTGAGAACTTGGTACTTCCTGGGTTGGTCATTCGGGAACAACCGGCGTTTGTGCCGACTGGAACTGGGTTGCTGGCGAGCGCGATCGTCCAGCTCCTTCGGCAGCCGATCCAGGCGGTCTTGTTCGGCCAACGTGGCCAAACGCACCGACTCCATGGCCAGGGCCTCGGGAGTCATCCCTGTGATGGGAGTGCGCTGCGCCTGCTCATTCTTCCTACGAAGCTTGTTGCTCTGCTCCCGAGTGAGAGCTTGGGGAACGCAAGGCTCGTGACGGGGAGAGTGCTCATCTCCCTGGTGGTCGTTATAGCGCGAAGTGCCCACGTGTCCGTCACGGGGGTCTGAGTACCCTGGCAGGCCGCGCGGCCTCGGGCCGGCCATGAGGACTTCGGCCGTGGACTCAACGCTCTCACACTCGGACCCCTTAGTGGAGTCGCTGTGGAATCCGTCAGAAAGGTCAAGGGTGGGCTCGTTAGGCTCGAGTGCCGCCACATGCCCGGCTGCGGCTTGGATGGCCACAGCATGCTTGATCCAACACTGGAGCCGTGAGCGCCCGGTGCACTTGTGACGGTGACCAGCGGGAAGGAGAGGAACCACTCGGTAAGGGACCGATGGCTGGCAGAGAAGAACTCCATACGAAGATGTGTGGAAGTGCGTCGTGCCACGGATGGGCAGCGACTCTACGTCGAGCGGGGCCTCCCGAAGCCACGCTGAATCATCAGCGATGAAGCTGAGTGCCCCGAAATGGATTTCGCCGCCGACTAACATGGTGATGATGAAATTCTACATGTACTGCTAAAATCGCTAAATGCACCGCCCCACGGTGGGCGCCAACTGTCGGTGTTATGTACCTGATAATGAGTACTAGGGGGTACGAAGGAGGGGCGGAGCCTAGCTACAACGCAAGCGTAACACTCGGATTCTACGAGTTTAGGCCCCTGTCGGAGGAGGTAACAGCCCTACGTCTCGTTGCCCGGAGGCTTGTGTTTTCTCTGGGGGTAGATGATTACAAAGAGTGTTGAACCCTTGCTAAGGAGGAAGAACGCGGCTTATATAGAGTGTGCCTCAGCCTCTTCTCTCCCACGTAGCTAAGGTATTTATGACAATAACTATAGCAGTTATGGGTGTTTAACAGCTATGACTATGGCAGTTATAGGTAACGGTGGCCATAACTATGATTAAAGCCTAACTGAAGACTACTCGACCGTTGTAGCTCCCACGTTGTCCTTACGTCTCCTCTGTCCGAGTGATGATGGCTGGCCGACTGGAGGGTAGACGTCCGAGTGCTGTCCGTGCAAGGTCCGAATGCACCTGTGACCCTAGGGTCTCTGAATAATGGTGTGGACCTTAGGTGGGCCCTAGATGTCAGGCCCTTGTCCCTACCGGTGGTAGGTGACCCCATCACCTTACACACTAGACCAGAGTACTACTTCCTCCGTCCGGGTGCGTTAGGCTATATGATGTTACCATGTCATATATAGTCATCACTTATACTCACTCATACAACAAGGTTAGCTATAAGGTTGGCTATAAGAGTACTGTTTTTTTTACCTTCTCTCTATCTAGTTCTTCGTATTTCTTGCATTTGCCAAGGAGTACGCATGTAGCTAGGCTCTTGCATGAGAGCCCAGTCCCACCATTTTTCCATTTCTCTCTACTCCACATAGGCAAAGGTGCCATGTAAGCGGGCTATAAGCTCATTATTGTACTTACTCTAAGAGAATTCAGAATATCTTAAAGTAGTAGCTGCGATGTACAGTAGTAATTAAACTGCGCCTCGTTTAACTCAATTGCCTCATGCGCTCACCTCACTCTCGATTCATTTTTCTCATTCAGCCTACCAGGAAACCCGTTCGTCTCCAAATCTTTTCCTCTCCATGTGTGAAAACAATCTGCTGCATGACTCTCCTTCTCCCCCCCCCCCGCGCAGTCCCACCTATCCTCCCCGTGTGAAAACAATCTGCATGCATGAGAGCAAGTACAATAAGGTGATGTAGGCGGGCTGTAATACTTTAAATAATATATTTTTGCTGAGTTGGATGAGAGAGAAGAGGAGAGACAAGAGAAGCGGGCTACAAACTTACAGCCAGCTGTAGCACGAGCTCCAATACACTTTGTGAGAGAAACATGTGGGCCATAAATTAATGCTATAGCATACTAGTATGACTAACCATTGTATGAGTGGGCTATAAAGTTGGCTATAAGTGACATGGAAAATTCATATAGCCGATTGTTGACTCTCCCTCCCATGCTCGTCCAATCTCCTCCTGCCTAATAAATCGCATATCACCTAAACCCTAAACCGTTGTGACCAGCAATATCTCCACCTCTCCCCCTGAATTCAGCTCGGTGCCCCCCTCCCCCTTAATTTCCTCCAACAAAAAAATGCCCACCTAGCTGTTACGTTAATCATGCAACCTATCTTACGTGGGTGTACCATTGCTCGCTATAAATAATGCGCCTCCCACGAAATTCCGAAGAACGCTCACATTCATCTTCTTTTATCTCCTCACCCTCCCTCTCAATTACGGACCCATCAACCACCATGGCATCGCCCCTCCCAAGCCCTAGGCGCCCCTCGCTACCCCGCGTGGAGGGTCACGCATCGGTGTTCCGTTCCTCACTGCCACGATTCGAGGAGGACGCGTCGGTGTTCCGCTCCTCGCTGCTACTAGTCGAGGATGACGCGTCCGCATTCCGCTCCTCGCCGTCGCCGTGACGCGTTGAGGTGGACGCGTCGGCGTTCCCAGTCTCGCCACCACGTGCATCGGAGGACGCGTCGGCACCCCGCTATGAGTGAGGGTATCCTGGACTAATGGGTCCTCAAGCTGCCGGCCTATCTCTCATGGGCCGGACTGGTGGGCCGCTTTTAGTTCATCGAAGGAAGGCCGGACTACAGGTGACCCCATGCACCAGAAGGAAGCTTCCGAAGACCTGATGTCTCCTCCAAGAAAGGTTTAGCATAGTCAGCACGTTTATCCCTGGCGGCAACCGACCATATGTAACCCTAGGTACCCCTGGTGTCTATATAAACCAGAGGGTTTAGTCCGTAGAGGGGGGAACCATCATTACTATACCCACCTAGGGTTTAGTTCATCTGATCTCGAGGTACATCAACTTTGTAATCATCATACACATTGTGGCACCCCAGCTCAGAGAGACCGGAACACCCCGTATTCCAGCCCAGAGATCAAGTCTTCTGGAATAAGGCACTGCTTGGCATAGAACAAATTAGCTCTTTATTATAAATAATCGGCGTACAAGGGTCCGATATTACAAAGGTTACAGGGGCATGGTGACACTTCGCCTGCTAAGGTAGTTCTATGCTAGCAGTGGAACATCTCAAAGCGGAAAGAATTCTAGCAGCGGAACAACGACGACAGTGATGAACTCCACTCCGCAGGAACTCTGGCTGGGACGCATTCTAGAGCACAACCTCGGAATCCTCGACAAACAAGCAATCACGGCATCACCTGCAATCTGGCATGACACGCCAGGTGAGTACTTTGAATGTACTCGCAAGCTCATAGCAACCAAAGCAATCAAGACAAACAACAACATGGCATTTACAGGTTAATTACCATTGATGAACATGATTACTACTAGAATCAACATGAGAGGGAGCATGGCATGTACATGTTACTCATGATATGAACAGGATGATACTAACACTAGCATGCAAGGGGGTCGACATGTAAGGTCTCGTGGACCAACTTACTATGTTCGGAGGTTATCTCGTAACCACCATGAATCTCACACTTACTTACCACCGTGATCACCATGCGATCACCTCTTAATCAACCAACATCGGTATCCACGATACCATCATGATCCTCTCATGATCACATAAAGATCAACCAACTTCTTTTCTCGTCGAACCGGGGTTGTTATTATATAGATTATTATTTCTGTTGACCCATAGTGTGACCTACTACGAACTGTGTCCATGACCGAGGACGCGGCTATCGATAGATTATACACTCTGCAGAGGTTAGTACACTGTACCCACACCACAGAACTCATGGCCTCGTGCTCCCATTCGGGTGGACCAACGACGTTCCGACAAAACCAATCTATTGCATGACACTCTCCCGGCCACTCCGACAAACTCCCCTTTGGGCTATGTCCTGGGTAGCCCCGATGTCAACTCGTGACATCCGCCACCTTCGTGGCTGCCACCGTCGTGGCCAAACAAACAAACTCGTCCCAAACGTGGACAACCGCGCGCAAACAACTCGGGCACAAGGCTTATGGCCGCCTACCTGATCAGGGTAGCGCGCGCACATAACCTTCCCTAGTTGGAGGCACCGGCGAGAGGCATGACAATAGACCAAATCAGGCCCCCCCATAAGGCAAGTGTGGCTGCACTGGTTAGCTCGATTCGGTGGCACCATGACTCAGCCAACAGATTTGTTCAAGTTCGATTAATGTCAGGTTCAACTTGAATGGTGATGAGCTGAGTCATAATAAAATGATAATGCATATGAGCATGATATCAACATAAACATGGATGGGCAACATAACCATATAACAACAATAAATCATTTAGTCTACGGGATGCATATGAGCATGGCATAACGATGATCATGAATATCATAAATATTTGCATGACAAATCCCAACTATTCATATGAGCATATTATTATCACTAGCATCTAAAATGATTACAAGAATAAAACATGATAAGAATATCATTAGCAATTAATCATATCACTTACTAGATGAAAATGACCATGGCATAAGCATAGACATGGATTCACAAGCATATTCTAAGTATTAACAAAATCATTAAATGAACAAGCAATTATTAAATATTCCAGTGAAAACCATGGCTACTGCAAGAACATCATGCAAGTGGCTGTCGTAGCTTGCCTGGGGATGAAGGATACACCGGGGAGAGGTGCAATGAACTCGCGGAAAGAATCGCCGGAAAAGTTTCCCTCTCGATGGAGCTATTTTAAGGGCAAGGGCAAAATGGTCATTTTCACAGTGTGACAACCTCATGAAAATGATACCATCGGAACGGGCTCGACGAACTGAGATCGTGGGCTTTAGAATCACCTGATTCGGAGTCACGGTCGCGGAGATACGGACGTTCGTTCGTTAGGCAGAAATCAAATAAAAACTTATTCATTTCTGCTCTTAACCAGTGAACGTTCGCAATATAAGGGTTTCGGCGGCGGCACTGACGCGGCCACGTACGCGTGCGCACGCGAGGAGGGGTTGACGGCAACGAGTGAGGAGTAGTGGAGTGCCAGAGGAGGGCAGACGCGGGCGGTGCGGTGTCCGGTCAGCCACTCGGCCACTGTGCGCACGCGGTCGGGGCTGCTGTGGCGCGAGGAGGGCGAAGGAGGAGGGGCCCAGGGCACGAGCGAACGTGGGAGACTGTGGGCGACGCGGTAGACAAGGTGAGACGAGCGAGAGCAGCAGGGAGAGAGGTGCCCGAAGCTAGCCGACGCGCAGAGCGCGCCAAACGCATGCCAACGGCGTGGTCACCACGTGCAATGGCGAGAGGAGGGCACGTATGCCTGGCAAAAGTTGTCAAACGTGTTGTCCCTCCAACATACAGTCCCACTGATGCGATGGCTCGGCCAAAGAGACTATGAGTTGATGGGAGTGGTCGACTGAAGTTTGCTGTATCCAACTTGGGCATGAAATAGTGATCAGATTAGAGGGGATAAGAGCTAACCAGGATGTCAAAGAGGCTTAGGGTAGGAAGGACTATGATACTGTGGATTTTGAAGAGATTTGGACCAGAATTTAACATAGTTGTTTTACAACTGCCAAATCTGGTCCAGAAGCTAGATCAGGAAGTAACACTCACATGGTTTCTTGGGTTGGGCTGAAAATTTGTGGAGGGTGATCATTTGGGCATATGAAGGTACCATAAAAATTTCATCCCATTTGGATAAGTCTAAATGGTACTTCCTTCACATTGATCCACACTGGACAGAAACTTGGGGGAATTTTGTGGAGAAAATTACTTGGCAAAATGATGTGAATTTTGTCATGCTCAAATGTTATAGGGATATTTAGGTCCTGGATTAATTTCAGAATTTTTGAAGCAATATCAAATATAGTTGCTTCAGAAACTGAAATTGTGACCAGAAACCAAGATTTGAAGGTGTGCTCACCTAGATTGTTGGATGGAGCGCAAATTTGGTGGAGAGTAATGATTTGATCATATCGATGATCTCCCAAAATTTCAACTCATTTGGATAAGCCTAGCTAGTACTTCCTTCACAAAGCTTCTCTCTGGTCAGAAACTTTGGAAATTTGCTGAGGAAGATTTAATAGGCAAATGAAGTTGAATTTTGGCATGTGGCAATAATTTGGATATGAGAGAGTGCCAAAAAAAATTAGGGCAATCAAGAAAATATAAATAGCACTTCCTTCACAAAGTGCCAATCTGGACAGAATGGAAAATGAATATTCCTGAATTATTTTGAACTAGGAAAGGATGGGTTTTGACATATTAGTGGAAGATATGATCCAAAGAAATTATGAGAATTTTGTGGGAATTTTTGGAATGGCAGAAATATAGGTTGCTTCACAACCTAGAGCAAACAGGGTTATTCCTTTAATAGAAAAAGGAATATTCCCATTAAATAAATATTGGGGTTGGGCTAAGATGGAAATGACATAGCCTTGGGAAAGATTTGGGAGTGACAAGCCACTTGGGAGAGGAAGAAGAGAAGATCTCCCCAGGTTTTAAGACCACATAGCCACGGAAAAAGGAACTCCAAATAAAAATTCGAAGAAATCCAAAAGAAAAAAAAGGGCTAAAAATCGGGGTGTTACACACATACATCAATACAATCAAGCAGGACGTAGGGTATTACCTCTTCGAGAGGGCCCGAACCTGGGTAATCGCTGTCTCTACATTCATTGTTATCCATTGACTCCAAGATCCACAGTTCGGACCCCCTACCCGAGATCTATTGGTTTTGGTACCGACATTGGTGCTTTCATTGAGAGCTCCGCTGTAGGGACATCAAGGATCAATGGCTTGCCTAGTCATCAGCAACGGCATCCGCTGCGGGGACGTCTTCGTTCCCGGCCAGCTCTTCATGTTCGGCAGCGTCATGCTACACGCTAATCCGACTGGTCGTCTCGGCCGGGTCGACAACTTTAGCCCCGATCAGGAGATCAGGTTTGGAAACCTAGAGTTCGTCGCCGACTCCCGAGGAGATCTTATTCTCACTGGATTCTCGGCCTCACCCTAAGGACCCGCAAACCCTAAGGTTTTGACCTCGGGCATGGCTTACCCCCTATCAGATCGGCCGCCACTACGGATCCGACCACTACGCTCGACAGCCAAAGATCGGCCTTGGCCGAGCACCACTACGGGGAGATTTCAAACGCTCCCAGTGCAGCAATACTGCGGGTTGACCCCGAGAACTGCCAGAACATGGATCCAACGGATCTCTCATTATTAAACGGGATACTAGATCGGATCCAGGCCTTGGGGATTACTGACGGCCAGCCCTCGGTCTACGACCAGATCGGACTTAAAGCCGATGACAGGGAATTTTAGATCCCTCCTGCCATCCACTTAGTCGCCACTATCGAAGACTCGGCTGAGGGCTCACCCCTCCTCCCTCTAGAGCCAAGAGCGGATTGGGTACACCTTTCCGATCATCGAGCTCCACCCGGCAGCTCGGCCTCTTGCTCGGCAGCCAATCTTCGCTCCGGAGAGAGACCAGAGCCGAAGTCTGATTCGGCGCACGACCTCGAGTCTACGCAACCGAGCCTGGCCGAGAATCCAAATCCAGAGCCCGGCACGCCGGACTCTATATCGGTCCAGGACAAAGCCGCCAAGGCCCTGGACTCACATCCTGTTGGGATTAAAAAAATTATCCCACCCACCCCCCCATATCGAGTACTGTCCAAGTAACTCGAAACAGCCTGACGTATGGGATCTAATGTACATCAAACAACAGCCCGGAGAGACAGTTCGGCAATTCTCGATTAAATTCCTTCTCGTCAAAAAAATAGTGGACTGTGGCGACACGGAAATCCTGGCGGCCTTCCGACATAACTGCCGAGACGAGGGCATCTTAAATGCCCTCACCCGCCATCACATCCAAAACTTCTCTGAGTTATCGGACTTGGTATACAAATATTGCACCATGGAGGATGCTTGGCAGGCTCAGCAAGAACAAATGGAGTTAATCCATGCCAAGGAATCAAGACAAGCCCGGGCGAAACGTGCACACCCTCGCCGGGCAGCTCAGTATGAGACGTCCGAGAAAAAGAAGAAACTCCTGGCAGGATCCAGAACGGTCCTTGATGAACTACTAGACAAACCATGCCCTATACACTCTGTCCTGCTCAACACAAACCCAACTCACAACCTTTGAGCTTGCTGGGTGGTCAGGCAAGTGGCCAAGAGCGATGAATCCATCCTTGGAGGCTCATACATAGATAGATGTCTCGCGACGCCCTTGGATGATGATGCCGAGATCCTAACGATCTATGAGACGTATTCCTCAAAGAATCAAAGGAAGAGAGCCCTTCGAGAGCTCGGTCAAATCCATCATGTGGCAGCGATGGATTCATGGACAGACACACCTATCACTTTCGGTGAAGAGGACCAGCCGAGGTCCCGCCCTATCCAGGCTGCTGCCGCCCTTGTCCTTGATCCCATAGTGGATGGATTTTGACTCCAAAAGGTGTTAATGGACAGCGGCAGTGGGTTAAACCTCATTTACGAGGACACCTTGGACAAAATGCAGTTTGACAAATCACGCATCGAGCAAAGTCACACCACCTTTTGAGGGATCATCCCCAGAAAGGAGGCACGTTGCAGTGGTCGACTCACTCTCGATGTAATCTTCGGAACTCCCGAGAACTATCGATCCGAGGAATTGCTCTTCCACATTGTACCCTTTCACAGTGGCTATCACGCCTTATTGGGGTGTGACGCATTTGCACGATTCCATGCCATCCCGCATTACGGGTATATGAAACATAAAATGCCAGGGCCAAACGGCGTGATCACAGTCACTAGTGATCCGGACAGAGCTCCTCGGGCCGAGAACAAAATAGCATCGCTCGCCCTGGAAGCGTTATCCGAAGCCCTCGCAGCTGAAGAATTAACCGTGCTCCATTCAACGGTGGACAAGGACGACGTAATCCTCGACAAAAGGCCCAAATCTACATCCTTTAAACCAGCACATGAAATTGTCAAATTCCAAGTGCATCCAACAGATCCCAACATGACGGCATCCATTGGAGCTCAGCTGGACCCCGCGATCGATGAAGAATTACGCAATTTTTTGCGCGAAAACAGGGACATCTTCGCCTGGCACCCGTCAGACATGCGAGGGATCCCGCGAACTTTAGCCGAGCACAGCTTGAACATAATTAAAGGTTTCAAGCCAGTCAAGCAGGCTTTACGATTTTCTGAACCCAAGCGTCAAGCTATGGGTGAAGAATTGGCAAAATTGCTTGAAGCCGGATTCATCCGAGATATCAAACATCCGGAGTGGTTGGCTAATCTGGTCATGGTACCTAAGAAGGACAAATCCTGGCGGTTGTGTGTCGGTTTCAAGGACCTAAACAAGGCCTGCCCCAGGGATCCTTTTCCCTTGCCCCGCATAGACCAGATCATAGACGCCACTGCTGGGCACGACTCGCTATGTTTTCTCGATGCTTACTCTGGATACCATCAAATTAAAATGAAGGAGTCCGATCAAGCGGCCACAACATTCAGCACCCCCTACGGGCCGTTCTGTTTCAACACAATGCCCTTCGGATTAAAAAACGCAGGGGCTACATACCAGCGCATGATCCAAACGTGTTTGGAAAAACAGATCGGTAAAACAGTTGAGGCATATGTGGACGACGTGGTTATCAAAACCAAACACGTCAGTCAGCTGGTGGACGACCTCTGTCAAACCTTCGACAGTCTGCGAACTTTCGATATACGGCTCAATCTGGAAAAGTGTGTCTTCGGAGTGCCTGCCGGCAAACTGCTCGGATTTATTGTTTCCCATAGAGGAATAGAGGCTAACCCGGCGAAAATCCGGGCATTATCCCAGCTAGCGATTCCTACCGAGCTAAAGCACGTCCAGAAATTGGCTGGCTGTGTGGCAGCCTTAAGCCACTTCATCTCATGCCTCGGAAAGAAGGCCCTACCACTCTACAAGCTGCTTAAACGGACCAAAAACTTCCAATGGACTAGCGAGGCAGCGTCCGCACTAGAGGAAATTAAAACACTACTGGCTAGCAACCTCATCTTGGCAGCACCCGCCTTGGGCGAGCCAGTGCTGCTATACATTTCGGCCACGAACCAGGTGGTCAGTGTAGTTCTCGTCGTCGAACGAGAGGCAGAGGGTCACAAGCTCTAGGTGCAGAAGCTAGTGTACTATGCATCCGAAGTGCTTACCCCGTGTAAAACAAGGTACCCGCATTACCAGAAGATAGCCTACGCAGTTTTCATGGCATCCCGAAAGCTCCGATACTATTTTCAAGAGTGTTCGGTCACGGTGGCGTCCGAAGTACCCCTGAATGATATAATCAACAATCGAGACGCCACTGGCCGTATAGCCAAATGGGCTATCGAGCTCCTCCCCTTCGAAATTATATACCGACCATGCTGAGCTATTAAATCTTAGGTGTTGGCAGATTTCGTAGCAGAATGGCCGGAAGCCGAGCTGCCTAGAGAGTACAGTACGTATTCGCATTGGACGATGTACTTCGATGGCTCCAAAATGCTCGCCGGGCTGGGGGCTAGAGTGGTTCTCACATCTCCCACTGGCGAAAATATCCGGTACGTACTGCAGATCATGTACACCGACTCTAACAGCGCGGCCGAATACGAGGCTCTGTTGCATGGACTTCGGATGGCAGTGTCAATGGGTGTACAGTGGCTCGAGGTACGGGGAGACTCTAATCTCGCCATCTCTCAAGTCAATGGAGAATTCGACGCAAAAGACCCAAAAATGACAGCATATCGCAATGCCATCCTCAAAATATCCGCCCGTTTTGAAGGGCTGGAGTTCCACCATGTTTCTAGAGACAGCAATCAAGCCACCGATGTCCTTGCTCGAATGGGCGCTAAGCGCGACCGCGTTCCTGGGAACACCTTTTTGGAATGACTCTTCAAGCCGTCCGTGGTGTGGCAGGAGGATGGCAAGGACGCTAAAACCAAGGCCTCAGAAGAGCTCGTCCCTCCAACTATCGAACCAGACAAGGGAATTGTCGGGGGCTCGGCAATCGAAGAAACGTCTTTGGCCCATGAAGTCATGGCAATAATCGCACCATGGACCGAGCCCTTCCTCGCCTATCTGCTCCGCCAAGAACTACCCGATGACCAGACTGAGGCAAGGCGCATAATTCGACGATCTAAAGCCTACAAAGTACACGAGGGTGAACTATATAAGAAAAGCACTACCGGTGTCCTCCAAAGATGTATATCCGAAAAGGAGGGGAGAGAGCTCTTGGCCAAGATTCACGCTGGCATGGGCGGTCACCACGCAGCAGCTCGGGCCCTGGTCTGCAAGGCCTTCTGAGCTGGGTTCTTCTGGCCCACTGCCCGAGCAGACGCCCAAACATTGTTCCAACATTACGTTGGATGCCAACTCTTAGCAAATCAAAGTCACATGCCCCCTACGGCTCTTCGGACAATACCGATTACTTGGCCTTTCGCGGTCTGGGGGCTGGACATGGTCAGACCACTTAAAGGGGGACCAGGAAAAAGAAGTATCTACTCGTCATGGTAGACAAATTCACAAAATGGATTGAGGCAAAACCAGTAACCTCAGCCAAGTTCGGGCCGGTCATTGATTTTATATCCGGCGTGGCTCACCGCTACGGTGTCCCCCATAGTATAATAATGGACAATGGATCCAATTTTACTGCCTAGGAAGTAAAGGACTGGTGCACTAATTTAGGCATTAAGCTTGACTATGCCTCTATATACCACCCACATTCCAATGGACAAGTCGAGCGAGCTAATGGACTGATTTTGAGCGGCATTAAGCCCCGTTTGGTCCGATCTCTAAAAGAGTCCGACTGCCACTGGGTTGAGGAGCTTGACTCCATATTATGGGGCCTATGCACCACCGCCAATCGATCCACAGGCTATACACCGTTCTTTATGGTGTATGGGGCAGAAGTTGTTCTCCCCAGCAATCTTATTCACGACGCACCTCGAGTACGTATGTATGAAGAAAGGGAGGCCGAGCTGGATCAGCAAGATGACCTGGACGCCCTAGAAGGAGAGCGCGACGTAGCTCGGGCTCGTTCTTCCTTTTATCAGCAGCAGGCCAGACGCTATCAAAGTAGGGAAGTACAGGCAAAGGCTTATAACGTGGCCGACCTCGTCCTGCGCCTCCCAGAGAAGCAGAAGCATAAACTATTGCCCAAATGGGAGGGGCCCTTCATAATTGATCAGGTACTCGCAGGAGGAGCGTATCGTCTCCGCGATCCAAAGGACAACCGCCTCAAACCAAACCCATGGAACGCGGCTCGGCTTCGACGCTTCTACGGCTAAACCAGCGTCATCACCCTCTTTGGCTTATCCTTCCAGGATTTACATTTTGTCTTTCTCATGTGGCCAGTCTTTCCCAGGCTGTGTTGGGTCAAGCCGAGCTGCATTAAGTTTTTCTCGGCAAACATCTTCAAATGTACCACACGTTTTTACCTGGGGGCTTCTTTTACGAAGCCGATAATATATTACTTGTGCAACCATTAGTTTTACCATGTTTCAAACCTTCCAGTATCGTCCTAAAGCCATCATATGCATCAATTTGACTTAAGATTTGGCCAAGCTAGGTTGCCTTGCTCCTATGCTTAATCCCTACATTCCCGATTGTTCGGCTAGGGAGTAAAGGGAGCACCTCTGCGATTGTTACGTCCGGATTACCCGGGTTCGTACCTCAGATGGGTGAAGCCGAAAGCTAGCATTCTTAAGAATATAATTGG
Source organism: Elymus sibiricus (assembly GCA_039707655.1). Lineage (NCBI taxonomy): Eukaryota > Viridiplantae > Streptophyta > Magnoliopsida > Poales > Poaceae > Elymus > Elymus sibiricus. The sequence goes on along the minus strand of CM077670.1, from coordinate 224,407,516 downwards.
TTGGCCATGAGGGAAGTGAAAATAATTGGTAGCTATTACCAAATTCCGGGGTTATTTTCCCGAAGTAACCGTTACCTGCATGTTTCGGGTACTAGGTTATATGCCCATGGTCAACATGAAAACCCGAGGAAAGGAACCCATGGAGGAACTATTTTCTTTGGAAGATGTTTCTTATGTTAAAAAGTAATATAACATAACTCCCTGAGCACGTTCCGTCTGTTCGCACAAAAATGACCAGATTGCCTGGTGCTCCGAATTGTTTTTCCGATGTTCTCGGATCACGTATTAGGAAACACTCCTCGGCCGCTGGCTGAGGAGGCGGAAGCCGATGGCCGGTTAAGACAATGTTTAAACTTTGGAGAATATTTGATGTAAAGTACATGGATACATAGATTCAGAAACACTACTCTCATTCAAGGCCATCTATTATGGTCTCCAGAGCACAATCTTCTTGGGACAACTGAGCAGCGGGCATCACTTGGTCATATACCAAATTTAAGGGCACTTCCTGCTCATCCGGCCCTACTGGTCCTACCCTAGCCAAATGCTCTGGGTCAAGCTTGGTAAAACGGGTTTTAACCAACGCCCATGCCTCCCGCGCTCCCTCCCGACAAGCTGATATTTTCCATAGCTCAAGGCGACGCCGAGCTCCTTTAAATCGGTTCGCAAGTTCGGTCATCCCTTCCGAAGCCACCTCGCTAGACCACAACGCCTTGAACATGCTCTTCATAGCTTTCCGGGCCCGCTCATGTGCAACGAATAGCTCCTTCAGCAGGTCCCGTCCAAATGAGCTAGCTTCCTCTTCGGGGCGTCCGGTCAGGAGAACTACAAAAGAAACTTGGCATTGTTCATCTAATAGTACAAAACATGTTGTCTACATGCTATAAAGCTACGTCGCACTCACCGAACATGCCAGTTTTTAGTCTCCGATTCTCCTCCTGAGATAGAGCCAATTGAGTTTTTAAGCTCTTAATTTCTTAGGCCTGTTGTTTATTTTCCACCTTGAGCTTATCCCTTTCCTCGTGACTTTGGGTCAACACACGGTAGCCATCCTCTTGCTGTGACTCCGCATACCTTTGAGCCTCTCTGGCTGCGTCCAGATCCTTCTGCAGCTGATTTATCGACTCAGCTGCTATGGACCAACCCTTGATTAGAAAAGGTATCCATCAAATTCTTTACTAGAAACATTAAGTCTATCACTTACCATGTGCCTCTTTGGTCCATTTCTTGACTTCCTCCAGCTCGGCCTCCATAGCTTTTAACTGTGTCTGTGCCAGCCCGAGGTCTTCGGCCAACTTCTTGTTTTGTTCTCGGACAATCTGCACCATAGCACGGCACTATACCATCAGACCCTTAACCTAGCCGCCCCGCCCAAATTAAGGCTCAGGGGCTATTGGGTTAGGCAAACCGGTTATCAAAACCAATGACATACCTGCAGATTGGTAGACATAAGTTTAACTACCCCCTCGAGTCCGGTTCGGGCAGCTCCGAGGTACGTGTCTACTGAACTAAGAGTGTTAAACTCCTGATCGGAAAACACAGAGTGTCGTAGCGACGCCTTGCACCGCCGGTGATTCATCACACTTTCGACCTCGGAGTTGGTGACCAATACGCCCCCTGAGTCTTCTGGATGTTGGTCCTCGGCAGGGACCTCCGAAGTAACGCCGGCCACGACTGGGGACCTTGGTCTTGTGTCACCTCCCGGCTCCACTTCACTGTCCTCGGACGAAGGTGGTTCTACAAATCGCCTGCAGGCCACAACCGAGAATATTGACGACATTCTCAGTGGGTGTCGAAGATAAAGACACTAAAAGTACAACGAACACATTACCTCTTTGGTGGAGGCACGGTTGATGTGACTCCCGTTGGCACCGCATGTTTGGACGCCCTGTGGCCACTCGCCGCTGGAGCCACCGGCGCTGCTCTCGCGGATGTCCGACGCATAGTGCGGCAGCCCTTGGGAGTAGAAGTCAGTGTATTCAGAGCCGCAGGAGCGGATCGTCTTTTTTGAGAAGGAGCTCGTTGGTCACTTACAGCGGAGGAGGGAAGTGCCCCCGGGTGATCGGCCAAAAGGGCCACTTTAGAGCCGTCGAGACTCTCTTGGTAGAAGACTCCCTCCTCGAAATCGATCGATGTTTCGCGATCGTCGTGAAACCCAGGGTCGTCGTCGCGAGACTGACTCTCCGGTTGGGGAGTAGGGCAACTCACTGTCTCGATCCAGCGCCTCCAGCCCTGTTCGGACAATTAAAAATCCGATTAAGAAAAATTGGTGTACCATTCGAGCTATAAAGTATAGATGGACTCACTGCTTCAATGGGTTAATAGCTCGAGAAGCAATCCTTGGGCCTTAGTCGAGCAAACTCTTATTCTTCCCCCTTGAAGAGATCGTCCAGTACGGCTGCCATTGCCACCTGGTCGGCAGGTCCTTTCCGTGTCTATCGGGTCGAGTCATTCACCCCGTTGTAGCACCATAAGGGGTGCACCCTCTGTTGAAGAGGTTGAACGCACCGGGCAATGGCTGTTGCCATCACGTCAATAATGGTTAACCTGTTGTGGGCTAGCCACCTCACTTGAGCGACTATGTGGCACCCCGATAGAGGGTCGACGCACGCCAGTCCCAGGATAAGACCTGGCGCATGTCTGAGACATGATACAGCAATTCCAGGCACAAAAATGGCTTTATTATATGAAATGGAGTATTACAACATTGTTGCTTACAACAATATTACATGGCTCCAAGGCTAACTAAATGGTAGCGGAGGTCTTGGTTCAGCGGCAACGACGTCTCTGGCTGGATTCCACAACTCACAGGACTGGCTGGGTTACGATCTAGCCTGACGGATCTTCTCCTGCAACTAGCCACGTGCAAGGCCAGGTGAGTACTTTGAATGTACTCGCAAGACAACCAAATACATAGCATCCAAACAAGCAGACGACAAAGCAAGCCCTATGCTTATATAAGAATTTATTCTAAACATGGCATGGAATTAACAGGAAATCATGGATCAAGCATGGCATAACATGGATCAGGAATATCAACTACATATCATAGCATGACATGGCTATATCTACGAGACATGGTATCCAAAAACCAAACTGGAACCTACACTACTCTTACTTCCCGTGAAGCGTTAAAGTAGTATGTGATGACATCATTTAGTTTTACTGCCCTTCCGGGCTAACCCATGACTCACCGAGATCTCATCTCGTGATCATATCAGAATAACATGGTGACTGCTCACAATTATCCCATAGTCCAAGTTACCACATTTACTTAGTAGCACAAGTTTATAATAACAGGTTTGTCCTCCAGATCGATCAAAGACCAAATAGTGTTTCTGTGGCGCCCCGCCTGAATACCACTGTAGCCAGACGGTCGCCGTGCATACCAGCCCAGGAAAATCACTCTGGCATGTGCTTTTACAACAAGTATCACGAACACAGACATTTCTATTAATGGATATATCAGTCTTACATGATATATTACAAGGGTGATGGCAGCGGAAAAGCTCTGTCTAAGGCAGCATGGTCTTGGTGCGGCTCCATTCCACAGGGATCTGACTGGGTTACTCTTCTAGCCCGCGAACACTCCGGCTCCTCGCTAGTGAACGTCGGATCCTTAGGTGAACCTGGCCACATTGAAGGCCGCTGAGTACTTTTGAATGTACTCGCAAGCAAACCAAACCAACATATACACCAAGCAATGCAATCCATGGCATTCAAGCATGCACTAGTTATTAGAGTAATATTACTTATCATGGCATGGGATAACTAGCTAGCAATATAAATTATCAGGTCATAGCAGGATTATCAGCAAGATAACTACTGAAGTAAATACAGTATGACAAAGATAAAGCATATCCAGTAAATAATCCATACTCCGAATATTCTCATGATCCAATACAAATCCGATCCCAATCCAATCCAAGTCATTCTGTCATACGACCATTTCTCTCTTAGCCATCCCATGGCTAACATCTCATATTCCTGACATCATCCAATGTCCATGCATCTGTACTGCAAGTCTAATAAAATCATACCTTACTCTGGTTCATCATTAACATCATATGGTTTGTTCCTCCAGACTCGACACAGACCAAATAGTGGCCTAGTACGAATTGTCCATGACCGAGGACGCGGCTATTCGAATAGATTTACACTCTGCAGAGGTTGAACACTTTACCCACACCATGGAGCTCCTGGCCTCGTACTTTAGTACATGTTCCCATCCGGGTGGACCAGTGCTGCTCCAACAAAACCTTGTCTATTGCCTGGCACTCTTACAGTCCCACCGACAATCATACCCTCCCAGGGTCATGTCCTGGGTGGCCCCTGTGTCACCCCATGACACCTGCCACCGTCGTGGCCAAACAAAACTGTCCCAAACGGGGACATGCGCACATAAACCAAACTGGGCTCACAGGATTATCGCTGCCTACCGGGCCAGGGTAGTTCTGGTGGCAAGTTCAACCTAGCAGGAGTTTAATTACTTTACACGCCTTAGCTGTAAGTGACAACCATCTGAACCCTCGCATGAAACCGGCAAATAAACCAGTAGCCACCAGAACGGTCTTTACAACTCAGATCTGGGACGTTACTGGAATAACTCAACCCCGGCTCAAGACAGCTGAAAAGCAGCTCAGAGCATGAGACGGTGTTGATAAAAAGAGTGTAGCAGTTCCCTAAGACGGCCGAAAAACAGCTCAGAGCATAGGGTCACAGCTACAGAAAGAAATTCAACAGCTGTCCGAGACGGCCGAAAAGCAGCTCAGAACATGGGCCAGTTGTTGAAAAGAGAAACATAAAGTCGGCATCCACTCCGGACGGCCGAAAGCCGCTCAGAACACAGGCATGGTGCCGTTATCAAAGAAAGGCAAGCAAGGGTTCATCAGTGTCACATGCAGCTCACCACTATGCACACGAGCTTAAGCACATTAATTTAAACACGCAAGAATAACACAGAGCAATGCTTTAGGGCATATATCAGATGGTCGGCTTGCCTGGGGGTCGATGGATTCACCGGAGAGAAGTGCGATCACCTCGCGGAAAATTCGCCGGAAAGGGTTCCCTCTCGGAGGGGCTGAATAGAGAGCAGGGTCAAAATGGGTATTTTCAGAAAGTGTCAACATGATGGAAGTGACATCATCGGAACGGGCTCGACGAACTGAGAATGTGGGCATTGGATTCACCTGAATCGGAGTCACGGTTGAGAAGTTGTGGCCGTTCGTTCGTTAAGCAGACAAATAAACAGAAACTGTTCGTTTTGGGCCTTAACGAGTGAATGTCCACTAATTAACCGGTTCAGCCGGCGAGGCTGGGCAGAAAGCGCATTTTCGGGATTACGCCTTATGTTAAGGAAAGCGTATTCCCAGCCAACACCGCGGGAAATTGCGCTTTCTCAAAATGAAAACGCACTTAACGGAGGGCGCTTCCACTTACCCCTTCACTGTCTCTATGACAGGAGGGGTCCGCCCGGCAGGTTCTTCTCCCTCCTCCCGCCTGGACAGAGGAGACAGAGGCCGCGTCTGCCGTCGGCTTGCCGGCGATGGAGGGCTCGGGGGCCTCAGGCAGCGATGGGGATGAGTTCGCGGCTGCATCCCGCGCCCATGGGTGGTGGTCTTGACGCCGGGGACGGCCGGAGTGGGGCGCTGCTGTGGCGGCAGAGCCACGGCGGCCCGGCCAGATTGAGGCGAAGGGAGGGGCTCAGGCCTAGTCTGGTGGTCCGGGGAGGATCCAGGAGATATGGGGAGGAGATGGGGAGGGTGGAGAGCGCCAGGGGGGGCTCTGCTGCTCGGTTGACCCGAAGTAGAGGCGAAGGCCGAGGCGGCCGAAGGCGGAGTAGGAGGGGCTCCGGTGCTCCTCTGAGCAAGCTAGCAGGTAGAGGGGAGGGAGAGGGGCTGCTGGGGGTGGTGTGTGAGCTCGGGGAGGGTCTCGGCCATGTCTATTTATAGCCGGCCGAGGCGGAGGGGATGAGCACGGCCACAGTGACATGGTGGCCGGCGCACTGGAGCTCGCGGGTGGCGTGGCTGGCTGGTTGTGGGCGTCGCGGTGTTGCCGACCTGACGAGATGCGACGGCTCGGGAGGAAGAAGCCATGGGACGGAAGCGACAGAGGAGGTTCACGAGGAAGACAGTGCCGCGGCGGCGCTCGCCGTGGCGCGAGGAGGAAGGGGGAGAAGGGGGAAGGTACTGGAGGAGGTGCACGCGGACGCAGGGGAGCTAGTCGGCACAAGATGGCAAGGGTACGGCCGCCGGAGCTGGCTGTCCGACGCGATGCGTCGCGCAGAGCGCCGTTTCTGCGTGGCCACCGCGTGGTCACCACGTACATCACATGCTCTGGTGCCCCTCTGGATGCCACATCTTGTCCAACAGGATGTTCACTAATCATATAGATAGAATATAGCTCTGGATGAACCAGGAAAAGTCTAGGTTGATCGAGGTAGGTCAAAACAGTTTCTGGATAAGATCTTGGAGCAGTTGCTGAAGTGAAATGGTTTGACAAATAGAGCTGATATGTTGTCATATTGAGATGGGGTAGGAAGGAGTAGGTGATGGAAAAATTTGAAGGCATTTGGACAAGTTTTGCATATACTTCCTTTGCAATGCAAATTCTGGTCCAGAAACTTGACTTTGAAGCTGCACTCATATGGATTGATGAAATGAACTGAATTTTGGTGTAGGGTGATGATTTGAAGATATGAAGGTACTGGAAAAATTTCAGCTCATTTGGAAATGCCAAAGTGGTACTTCCTTCACCAAGCTTAGATCTGGACAGAAACTAGATGGAATTTTTGAGAGAAATTGGCAAGATAAAATGATGTTAATTTTTGCATGATCACATCATATAGGGAACTTGAGGTCCTGGATTAATGTGATAATTTTTGAAGCAATATAAAATATAGTTTCTTCACAACCTCAAAATAAATCCAGAAACAAGAATTGGATGATGTGCTCACAATTTGAACTATGGAACTTGGGATCTTGATGGAAATGGTTAAGATATGTATAGGAGAAGCTCCACAAATTATTTGGGATTTTTCCTAGCTACCAAAATGGTAGCTCCTTTGGAAAGTGCCCAAATTGCAATATTGGCTTTAAATAGGAAAAGGCAATTTCCCTTATTTAATTATTGCCAATATTTTTATGAGAGCTCAATATGATCACAAAGAATATCTCCACAAGTTGTCATGAACTTTGGAGATAGATAGATATTTTCCTGGATTTAATTCCCTTAACTGGCAGAAAAAGGAATTAATTTTAAATGAAAAATATTGCAAATGACTTGGCAATATTTTTGCATATCCAGGGTTTATAGATGTGGAAGAGTCTCTGGGAAAAGTTTGGGAGGCAACAGATCAAAGGAAATTGGGGTTCCTTTGTAATGGGAGGAATTAGGGTTTCCCTTCCGGTAACTCGGAAGGTAGGGTTTCGGCGGCAAAATCCTGAGAATAAATTTTGGGTGGCAAGGTTGGTCTGGAGAGAATCTCTGGTTGGATAGGAAAGGCAAGGCTAAATGACTATCTTCATATACCCAAAGGCAAGAGAAAATCCGATAACATCGAAAAAAAAGACGGGAATCAAATACCGCGAAAGAAAAAAAACAAGGAGCGAAAACCAGGGTGTCACAAACCTACCCCCCTTAAGAAAATCTCATCCTCGAGATTTCCGGGCTTACCTCCCGGCTAAGGGGACATTACCTGAGTGCGACTTGGATCCATCAGCTGTCTTGTCTTCATTGATTTTGCTGGTCCTTTTAACTGCCTCTTCTGATGGCTCAGGTGTTGTCTTCTCAAATGGCTGCATTGAATCCTTCTCTTTCCTGTCAGGCAAACCCTTTGTGCTGGTAGTTTGTTGGCTGGGGTGGGTGGGTAGCTCCGAGTATCGACAAATAGCCTGGTTTCCACGGCCAGGGACTAGCTACTCCGGGTTTTATTTCGATACTTCGTACACTGACTGCCAAGGGCGAGACATCCTTTCCTGGTACAAGGCTCACGTGCTCGTATGGCCTAGAGTGGCTAGGGGTGGCTCTCTTTTGCCTTGTCAGAATGCTCAATCTGGCTGTGGGTTCTATACGGATGCTTTCTTCCTGTCACTTGCATTCTGACTTCGTTCTCAGGAGGTTCCCAACTGAAATGTCGGGCACGATCACAAAGTAATCATAGACGGTAATCTCTGGGGTGGCTCTGCCATATATAGCCTCTGTGGTCCTTGCTATGACCACTGAGCTGACATAGTATGGCTATCATCCGGTGTATCTTTCGGAGCATAGCCTCTTATCTTGATTGATGGCCTAGATTCATGATGAGTATAACATGATGGCTGCATTGTTGTGGCCGTATATGCAAGAGTTTGACAAGGATTGATAATATCACCTTATCCATGAAGCTTTATTTCATTGACTGTCGCAGAGATTGTTTATTCAAGACTTCTTTGTTCTTGAGGGTTCCTTTTGGGGAACTTGTCATGACCTACCCTCATGGATCCTTGGTCATATCCCATCTTGTTGGGCTCGTATTCACAATTTACTCTTTCATATCTCGTAGGGATTGTTGTGTTATCCTTCTTTGATATTTGGGCCGATGTTTCTCTAAACACAGTCATTCCTGTGTACGAGTGGCTCGCATGAACTGATCCACGGGACTGCATGCTCACAACATATGCAGAGGTAGGATAAATTCTTTCATGACCAGTGAGTTCTGAGACGGATGTGTGTCCAAACTAGTTCGTGCTTCTTACACGATTGTTGTGGGTACGATGGTGTGTTGAAAAAGGCTGAATTCCTTATGCTCGAAGCTTATGCCAGGGTAGCGTGCCGAAGAAGGCTGGGTATCGTACCCTAGAAGCTTTCCGTCATATGGCTTACTGCGGAAGGTTAAGTACCTTATGCCGGAAGCTTTCCGCGATAGCGTGCTGAGAAAGACTGGAGTGTCGTACCCCAGAAGATTTTTCTCCCTGGTGGCGTAGCGAGGAAGACTGGGAGTCTTACATCGTAAGCTCTTCCCGATAGCTTGTGGAGGAAGACTGGGTTCCTTATACCAAAATCCTTTCACTTTGATATGCAGTCGGGTCTATGGCCGATTCTGGCTTCCTTCCGAAGTATCCGGAATTTACCCATAGCGGAGTCAAAATTTTGTATAGGCCATACCTTGTCTGAAGATATTTCGTTGGTCATGCACACCGCTAGTCCTTCTGCTGGTCTGATCATTGCTGCTATAGTGGTTGCACAACTGATGCAGACTTCGTGTTGGTAATTAATTCAGAATACCCTTTGCATTCAAACCAAGTGTTACCGGTAGTAAGCAGTTGGCGGATAATTCCATTTGGTTCAGCTGGACTTTCACATATTTGAAATTCTCATTGATTCTGGGCAATCATGAACTTATCCATATTTCTCGCAAACCTTGTTCACATGCCCAGAAATTTTTGTATATGCACTGATAAATTCCAAAATATGCTTTGAAATGTGTATCCCCATACCCCGAGTGTTGTTGTTGCTCTCAGCACTTTCACATTCTTGTAATATGTCTTCTGTGGATAATAAATGATTCTTGAGTCCATTGAGGAAAGACTCAAGGTTCATCCCACTGACGGAAACAATCCTTGTGTCGAGGACGGAATAATTTATCCCTGTTGGTGTCCATTCCTGATAGCTCATCTAACTGTGCCTTAGATATGATTTGTTCTGAGGCAAACTCTCTCAGGTATATTCCGGCCTTGTCTATTGCACGCAGATTCTGCTTCTGACCCATTCTTTCCTTCTTGGCAGCTCTGGGGTTGCTGTTCTGAATATCTTGTGGTTGACTTGCATCATCTGAGTTTGGACTATTGGGTACTATCCAAGTGGTATGCTGGTCTTCTTGACAGCACTTGCGGATGGATCCAGTCGGAGCAAGAGAACGGAAACGAGAAAAGAAGCAAGAACCGCGAAAAACCAAAAAGCAAATAAAGCTCAAATTTTGCGGACCTTACACATGTGGCCGAAGATCCACTAGTATAACTAGCCTAGCGCACTCGATGCGCCTCTAAGGATTTAGAAGCAAAACCACACAATGCTCCTCGTAGCAATTGGTGTCAGGCTCCTACTACTTCCTTAGGGAACATCAAACTCGACGCACGACCATAGCCAAAGTGGCTTAGTCAACGATCCTAGGGTTGTCGGGGAAAGATGGAATTTGCAGGCGTTTCCCAAAGGAAACTGGATTTGAGAAGAGAAATGCCATGGTTAGCAAGCAAGGTAGGGATATCTGGTTTACCTAGGGGTTCAGGGCTCACGGGTCGTTGCCTGGTGCGAACATTTCACACCGGAGGCAAAGGCCACGAGAGTTGAGGTCTGGTGGAGCCAAAACCTATGGGGTTGCCTTATGATCAATAGTAGCCGTGCCTGTCTGGCAAAGATGGATGAAATCCATCTGGGCTTTCTACTGAGCACAAGACAATGAAATCTGGCTAGGGTAACCTATAGTCAGCCTGGCTCTGATACCATCCGTTGTGGCGCCCCGCCTGAATACCACTGTAGCCAGACGGTCGCCGCGCATACCAGCCCAGGAAAATCACTCTGGCATGTGCTTTTACAACAAGTATCATGAACACATACATTTCTATTAATGGATATATCAGTCTTACATGATATATTACAAGGGTGATGGCAGCGGAAAAGCTCTATCTAAGGCTGCATGGTCTTGGTGCGGCTCCATTCCACAGGGATCTGACTGGGTTACTCTTCTAGCCCGCGAACACTCCAGCTCCTCGCTAGCGAATGTCGGATCGTTAGGTGAACCTGGCCACATTGAAGGCCGCTGAGTACTTTTGAATGGACTCGCAAGCAAACCAAACCAACATATACACCAAGCAATGGAATCCATGGCATTCAAGCATGCACTAGTTATTAGAGTAATATTACTTATCATGGCATGGGATAACTAGCTAGCAATATAAATTATCAGGTCATTGCAGGATTATCAGCAAGATAACTACTGAAGTAAATACAGTATGACGAAGATAAAGCATATCCAGTAAATAATCCATACTCCGAATATTCTCATGATCCAATCCAAATCCGATCCCAATCCAATCCGAGTCATTCTGTCATACGACCGTTTCTCTCTTAGCCATCCCATGGCTAACATCTCATATTCCTAACATCATCCGATGTCCATGCATCTGTACTGCAAGTCTGATAAAATCATACCTTACTCTGGTTCATTATTAACATCATATGGTTTGTTCCTCCAGACTCGACACAGACCAAATAGTGGCCTAGTACGAACTGTCCATGACCGAGGACGCGGCTATTCGAATAGATTTACACTCTGCAGAGGTTGCGCACTTTACCCACACCATGGAGCTCCTGGCCTCGTACTTTAGTACATGTTCCCATTCGGGTGGACCAGTGTTGCTCCAACAAAACCTTGTCTATTGCCTGGCACTCTTACGGTCCCACCGACAATCATACCCTCCCAGGGTCATGTCCTGGGTGGCCCCTGTGTCACCCCGTGACACCTGCCACCGTCGTGGCCAAACAAAACTGTCCCAAATGGGGACGTGTGCACATAAAACAAACTGGGCTCACAGGATTATCGCCGCCTACCGGGCCAGGGTAGCACGCACGCATAATCCTCCCTATTTTGGTGGTACCGACAAGAGGCAAGACAATAGACTAAGTCAGGGCCGTCCCATACCGGCAAATGTGGTTGCACTGATAAGTCCGGATAGGTGACACTATGACTCGATCTAGCCAACGGAGGAGGTTGTCATTATTAAGTCACATTTCTTAATCATTGCGATAACCACAATAATGCACGATGAAAACATAACAACCTATCTCCATATTGTTACATACGAGTCACTAGCGCAATAACAAGACGAGCATTAACGAGTAATGTAAATAGCAAGTTCAACCTAGCAGGAATTTAATTACTTTACACGCCTTAGCTGTAAGTGACAACCATCTGAACCCTCGCATGAAACCAACAAATAAACCAGTAGCCACCAGAACGGTCTTTACAACTCAGATCTGGGACGTTACTGGAATAACTCAACCCCGGCTCAAGACGGCTGAAAAGCAGCTCAGAGTATGAGACGGTGTTGATAAAAAGAGTGTAGCAGTTCCCTAAGACGGCCGAAAAACAGCTCAGAGCATAGGGTCACAGCTACAGAAAGAAATTCAACAGCTGTCCGAGACGGCCGAAAAGCAGCTCAGAACACGGGCCAGTTGTTGAAAAGAGAAACATAAAGTCGGCATCCACCCTGGATGGCCGAAAGCCGCTCAGAACACAGGCGTGGTGCCGTTATAAAAGAAAGGCAAGCAAGGGTTCATCAGTGTCACATGCAGCTCACCACTATGCACACGAGCTTAAGCACATTAATTTAAACACGCAAGAATAACACAGAGCAATGCTTTAGGGCATATATCAGATGGTCGGCTTGCCTGGGGGTCGATGGATTCACCTTAGAGAAGTGCGATCACCTCGCGGAAAATTCGCCGGAAAGGGTTCCCTCTCGGAGGGGCTGAAGAGAGAGCAAGGGCAAAATGGGTATTTTCAGAAAGTGTCAACATGGTGGAAGTGACATCATCGGAACAGGCTCGACGAACTGAGAATGTGGGCGTTGGATTCACCTGAATCGGAGTCACGGTTGAGAACTTGTGGCCGTTCGTTCGTTAAGCAGACAAACAAACAGAAACTGTTCGTTTTGGGCCTTAACGAGTGAACGTCCACGAATTAACCGGTTCGGCCGGCGAGGCTGGGCTGAAAGTGCATTATCGGGAGTACACGTTCTGTTAAGGAAGGCGTATTCCCAGCCAACACCACGGGAAATTGCGCTTTCTCAAAATGAAAACGCACTAGACGGAAAGCGCTTCCACTTACCCCTTCACTGTCTCTATGACAGGAGGGGCCCGCCCGGCAGGTTCTTCTCCCTCCTCCCGCCTGGACAGAGGAGACAGAGGCCGCATCTGCCGTCGGCTTACCGGCGATGGAGGGCTCGGGGGCCTCAGGCAGCGATGGGGATGAGTTCGCGGCTGCATCCCGCGCCCATGGGTGGTTGTCTTGACGCCGGGGACGGCCGGTGTGGTGCGCTGCTATGGCGGCAGAGCCGCGGCGGCCCGGCCAGATTGAGGCGAAGGGAGGGGCTCGGGCCTAGTCTGGTGGTCCGGGGAGGATCCAGGAGATATGGGGAGGAGATGGGGAGGGTGGAGAGCGCCAGGGGGGCTCTGCTGCTCGGTTGACCCGGAGCAGAGGCGAAGGCCGAGGCGGCCGAAGGCGGAGCAGGAGGGGCTCCGGTGCTCCTCTGAGCTAGCTAGCAGGTAGAGGGGAGGGAGTGGGGCTGCTGGGGGTGGTGTGTGAGCTCGGGGAGGGTCTCGGCCATGGCTATTTATAGCCGACCGAGATGGAGGGGATGAGCACGGCCACGGTGACATGGTGGCCGGCGCACTGGAGCTCGCGGGTAGCGTGGCTGGCTGGTTGCGGGCATCGCGGTGCTGCCGACCTCACGAGATGCGACGGCTCGGGAGGAAGAAGCCATGGGAGGGAAGCGACAGAGGAGGTTCACGAGGAAGACAGTGCCGCGGCGGCGCTCGCCGTGGCGCGAGGAGGAAGGGGGAGAAGGGGGAAGGTACTGGAGGAGGTGCACGCGGACGCAGGGGAGCTAGTCGGCACAAGATGGCAAGGGTACGGCCACCGGAGCTGGCTGTCCGACGCGATGCGTCACGCAGAGCGCCGTTTCTGCGTGGCCACCGCGTGGTCACCACGTACACCACATGCTCTGGTGCCCCTCTGGATGCCACATCTTGTCCAACAGGATGTTCACTGATCATATAGATAGAATATAGCTCTGGATGAACCCGGAAAAGTCTAGGTTGATCGAGGTAGGTCAAAACAGTTTCTGGATAAGATCTTGGAGCAGTTGCTGAAGTGAAATGGTTTGACAAATAGATCTGATATGTTGTCATATTGAGATGGGGTAGGAAGGAGTAGGTGCTGGAAAAATTTGAAGGCATTTGGACAAGTTTTGCATATACTTCCTTTGCAATGCAAATTCTGGTCCAGAAACTTGACTTTGAAGCTGCACTCATATAGCTTGATGAAATGAACTGAATTTTTGTGTAGGGTGATTATTTGAATATATGAAGGTACTGGAAAAATTTCAGCTCATTTGGAAATGCCAAAGTGGTATTCCTTAACAGAGCTTAGATCTGGACAGAAACTAGATGGAATTTTTGAGAGAAATTGGCTAGATAAAATGATGTTAATTTTTGCGTGATCACATCATATAGGGAACGTGAGGTCCTGGATTAATTTGAGAATTTTTTAAGCAATATAAAATATAGTTGCTTCACAACCCCAAAATAAATCCAGAAACAAGAATTGAATGATGTGCTCAAAATTTGAACTATGGAACTTGGGATCTTGATGGAAATGGTGAAGATATGGATAGGAGAAGCTCCAAAAATTATTTGGGATTTTTCCTAGCTACCAAAATGGTAGCTCCTTTGGAAAGTGCCCAAATTGCAATATTGGCTTTAAATAGGAAAAGGCAATTTACCTTTTTTAATTATTGCCAATATTTTTATGAGAGCTCAATATGATCACAAGGAATATCTCCAGAAGTTTTCATGAACTTTGGAGATAGATATATATTTTCCTGGATTTACTTCCCATAACTGGCAGAAAAAGGAATTAATTTTAAATGAAAAATATTGCAAATGACTTGGCAATATTTTTGTATATCCAGGGTTTATAGATGTGGGAGAGTCTCTGGGAAAAGTTTGGGAGGCAACAGATCAAAGTAAATTGGGGTTCCTTTGTAACGGGAGGAATTAGGGTTTCCCTTCCGGTAACTCGGAAGGTAGGGTTTTGGCGGCAAAATCCTAAGAATAAATTTTGGGTGGCAAGGTTGGTCTGGAGAGAATCTCTGGTTGGATAGGAAAGGCAAGGCTAAATGACCATCTTCATATACCCAAAGGCAAGAGAAAATCCGATAACATCGAAAAAAAAGACGGGAGTCAAATCCCGCGAAAGAAAAAAAACAAGGAGCGAAAACCAGGGTGTCACAGTGACCTAGTACGAACTATGCCCAATACCGTGGAATCGGCTATTCGAATAGATTCATACACTCTGCAGAGGTTGCGCACGTTACCCACGCTATGGAGCTCCAGGCCTCGTACTCCCATTCGGGTGGACCGGTGCTGCTCCAACGAAACTTGTCTAACCCGTGACCCTTCTATCGTACCACCAACAATCATTCCCCGTCCGAGTCATGTCCTGGGTGGCCCTTGTGTCACTCCTGACACCTGTCACCGTTGTGGCCAACTAAACTGTCCCAAACGGGGACTCCCGGGCTAAACAAACAACTGGGCTCACAAGGTTATCGCCGCCTACCTGATCAGGGGAGCACGCGCGCATAACCTTCCCTCTTTGGTGGTATCGATAAAAGAGCGCAAAGTTAGACCAAGTCAAGGCCGTCCCATAACGGCAAATGTGGCTGCACGGGTAAGCTCGGTTCGGTGGCACTATGACTCGATCCCATCGATGACGGAGGAGGTTTAGTTTACAAGTTCAATTTTATATTTCCGTCATCCCACTATAACATCAACATTTATGAGCAGGAACAATCCCTTAACAACAGCATATCAAAACCATAACAGTATTGACAATCATGGCATGAGATCAAATCATAGCACTAACATGATAATGGTATTAAAATTATTGCTACTATCATGGGAAAAATATGACATGAAAGCAACTCATGATATTATATGGTAACTAACACTAGCATCTGGTATAGATGAACTAACAGGACTATGCCGGTGCAGATGATCTAAAATTTACTACAATAAACACACAGGGTGCAAGCAAAGTCATCACGCAAGTCCGGAGCTCATGATAAGAGGTTGGCTTGCCTTGGGGTTGACGGAGTCACCGGGAAGAAATTTGATGGGCTCGCGGAAAGATTTGCCGGAAAAGTTTCCCTCTCGAAGGGGCTGATGGAAGGGCAAGGGTAAAATGGTCATTTTCACAGTGTGGAAACATTATGAAAATGATACCATCGGAACGGACTCGAGGAACTGAAGACGTGGGCGTTGGATTTACCTCAATCGGAGTTACGGTCGTGGAGAAATGGCCGTTTGTTCGTTAAGTGATAAAACAAACAGAAATCTGTTCATTTTAGCCCTTAACGGGTGAACGTTCGCTATATAAGCATTTCGGCCAGCGGCTAGAAAATGAAAGCGTATTTTCCAGATTACGCTTTCGATAACAGAAAGCATACTTTCTTCTACAGTCGTGACCGAATACGCCTTGTCAAGTGGAAGACATATTTTTAAAAATACGCTTCCACTTAAGCTGACGCGCGGGCCTGGATGGGTCAACGCTGAGTGCCTTACAGGCGGCCCCCGGCTTATCTCCTTCTCTCTCTCTCCTCCCTTCTCTCCTTTCTCCCAACGCGGCAGGGAAACAGAGGAGGCCGTTGGCCGCTCGGCCGTGCCCGTCGCCAGTGCTCCCCTTGCCGGCTGGGCCCGCCGACGAGCCTGGCGAGCTCGAGGCGCTGCACCGCGCCCAGAGGAAGCGCGGGAGGGCTCGGAGAAGAGGTGGCCACCAAGACAGGGAAGAAGGCCATGGCAGCGCGGGGTCTTAGGGGGGCGCGCCGGCAGGGCTCCCTCGCCGGGGTAGAGGGCGACGGTGGCTTCGCGGGCTCTGGAGGAGGCCGAGGACGGGAACGGAGAGGAGGGGGAGGGCCAGGATGCCGGGACTGGCAGAGGAGAGTGGGCAGCGGCTCACGGCCATTGGAAGGGGAGGGAGCTACTCGAGCTCAAATGGGAGGGGGCTGGGCTTGCTGCTGGCCGGGAGGGGCTCGGGCACTCCTTAAATAGCCTCGGGGAGGGCTAAGCGACGACGGCTGAAGCTTCCAGAGGCGATGCCGTGGCGGCGCTCGAGCAGAGCATCGATGTCGGCAGAGGCGGCCACCGGCTAGGGGAAGAGGGGGGAAGACTCCAGGCGGCGTACGTGTGCGGTGGGGAGCTCGCCGCCGCGCCCGGACGAGCTGGAACTCGCTGGAGGTGCCCTCCCGAAGACTCCAGTGCACAAGGCGCAAGTTTGGCGCGCTCTGCCCGTGGTCACCGCGTGGCCACGGCAGTGCCATGCCCCACACAGTGCCAAACCTTGTCTAGGGTGTTCTCCGTCCTTCCCTGAGTTGACTTGTGCAGCTGGATGGCACGGGAGAGCTCTGGTGTGACTACACCTAGGTCAAACAGTTTCTAGCAGCAAAATGTTGACAGGTGTTGTGGCCACCATAGTGCTCCTCTTGGCATGGTCTAGGGCAGGGGTTAGTAATCTACTAAGGTAGTCATCCTGGCAAAACTTTAGCTCAAATGGACAAGGTTATCTGGTACTTCCTTTGTAACCTTGCAAATTGGCCAAAAATGGAAATGATGATGCTGGGGTCAAATGGCTAGATATACTTGGCTGATTTTTGGTGTAGGGTGATGATATGGTTATGAGAGCTAGCTGGAGAAATTTCAGCTCAATTTGATCATCTATGAAGGTACTTCCTTCGCAGAGATTCAATTTGAACAGAAACTTAGATAATTTACTGGGGAAGATTGGCTAGATGAAATGGGCTGGTTTTTGGTATCCAGGGATGATTTATCAATGTTAACCACCCTGAAAAATTTCAGCCCAAAAAGATCAAAGGAGCAAGCACTTCCTTTGCAAACCAGAAATCTGGACAGAATTTGCAAATTGATGTTGTGCTCAAAATTTGAATTGTGGAACTTGAGATCTTGATGGAAATGGTGAATATATAGATAGGATAAGCTCCAAAAATTATTTGGGATTTTTCCTAGCTACGAAAATGGTAGTTTCTTTGGAAAGGCCCCAAATTGAAATATTGGCTTTAAATAGGAAAAATGCAATTTCCCTTATTTAATTATGGACAATATTTTTGTTAGAGCTCAATATGGTCACAATAAATATCTCCACAAGTTAGAGATGGGAAAATATTTTCCTGGATTTAATTCCTCAGAAAGGCAGAAAAAGGAATTAATTCTAGATGAAAAATATTGCATATGACTTGGCAATATCTTTGCATATCCAGGGTTTATGGATGTAGGAGAGTCTCTGGAAATTTTTGGAGGATTAACAGAGCAAGGAAAATGATGTGGCACCCCGGCTCAGAGAACCGGTTTATCAGTGTTTCCAACCCAGAGATCATGTCTTCTGGAGACACACAACAACTTGGAACAGAACAGAACTGATCTTTATTGATATACATCGAGTACAAGCTCATAATTTACATCGATAGCGAGGCCAGAAGCACATCATGTGCTATGACAATATTTACATTATTTATGGAACACAGTAGGGCCTCGATACTACTAGGTGAGTGTACGGCGTAGCGGAACATCGCGAAAAACTCCATCCACAGGGACACTGCTGGGACACGGCCTAGTTAGCGTAGCATGAACCATCGGGACCTCCGTCCTCGGCTTCTCCTGCATCTGGCATGATACGCCAGGTGAGTACTTGGAATGTACTCGCAAGCTCACAGCAACCATAACAATGCAGCAAACAACAGCATGGCAATTATCATGTTAAGTGCTTAAGTTGCTTACTTACTGTTGCCAAATACCAACTTACTCTCTTCTGGGTTGTCCCACAACCCTCGAAATACTCATGATCCATTGAGTACTTCCGAGCATAAGACAAGTTCTTCCATCATTATTATTATTACGGTTAACCACTCAGTGTGACCTTGTGCAGACTGTGTCCAGTACCGTGGACGCGGCTATTCGAATAAATTCTTACACTCTGCAGAGCTTGCACACTTTACCCACACCATGGAGCTCCTTGTCCCGTACCTCGGTACACTTCCCTCTTGGGTGGACTGGTGCTGCTCCAATGAAACCTACCTAACTCGTGACTCTTCCATCGTACCACCGACAATCATACCCTCCCAGGGTCCTGTCCTGGGTGGCCCCTGTGTCACCCCATGACACCTGCCACCGTCGTGGCTAACTATACTGTCCCAAACGGGGACGCCGGCAAAATAACTCAACTGGGCTCACAGGATTATCGTCGCCTACCTGATCAGGGTAGCACGCACGCATAACCCTCCCTCTTTGGTGGTACCGACAAAAGAGCACGCAGTCAGACCAAGTCAAGGCCGTCCCATACCGGCAGATGTGGCTGCACGGATAAGTCCGGGTCGATGGCACTTGATCAACCAATTAGTTTTAGTTTTGACAAGTACTTAACAAGCATGGTTATTTCTCATGAACAACTTAACGTGGCAGTAGCTATGCCTCAAATTAACTTACTACTAATTATCACCTATTAAAATAATGCAAATAATTCAATTAAATAACCAACACTATTGAAATGCTTCATGTAATGGATGATGCGGCTTGCCTTGCTCTGTTGGGTTGTCCACAAACTCCTGGGCTTCAAAACCAAAAGGATTTCATTCTGAAAATATTTTAAAATAGCAAAAGAAAATGTCACATAACACATTTCTGTTCACCAGAAATTTTGTGAGTATGAGAAAATATCAAAATTTACCTGAAAATAGAGGGGCTCAAGACAAACCCAATGCAAAAAGAATCAATTGATTTGGACTTATGGATAAAAAGTTAGGAGTGGTCAAAGTTCCTGGTCAAATCTGTTTTAAAAATAGAAATTAGAAAAATCTACAGAGGACCACGTCGATGGCGTAAAGTGGAGGGGCGTCTCCACTTACCGCTTCGCCGCGCGAGGCGAGCCACTGACGCGCGGGCCCCGCTGTCAGATTTAAAAGGGGAGAGAGAGAGAGAGAGAACAGAGCACCGCGGAGCTCCGGTGATGGTCGCCGGCGATGCAGATGGCGGCGAGGTCCGGCGACTACGGGGATGGAACGAGCACACGGAGACGAAGCCGTACGTACCCGTGGATTGGCGAGAGATGGCCGGACGACGTCGTCCCCTTCCTCTCCGGCGGCGGCGATATTCGGGTGTCATCGGAGACGGCGATTCCGGCGGAGTTTTGACTGGGCAAGAGGTCGGGCGTGGTCAGGAGAGTGTACGTAGCTCGCGGGTGGAGTTAGTTGAGGCTGGGGTGGAGCGAGACGGCTGGGTGGCAGAGCTCGGGTGGCGGCAGAACACCGGCGAGATGCAAGGCCAGAGGGCCTCTGGGCCTTGGCTCGTTGCTCGGGAGCTCGATTGGGAGTGGGCGGAGGCCGATGAAGAGCTGGGAGGGCTGGGCGCAGCCTTTTACAGGCGGAGGCGAAGCTTCTGTAGCGGGTGGAGCTACAGCCACGTCGCCGGGGCAAGGACACCGCGCTGGCTGGCTTGGCGCGGGCGACGGGATAGGAGTGGGCAGGAGGAGTAAATGCGGGTAGTGGCGGCTTGCGGAGGAAGACGACGGCCTGCAGGGCCACAGTGCCAGCACGGGTGCCACAGTGGCCGTGTGCAGTGGCGGCCGCCGGGGACGATTCCGGCGAGGGGAGAACTCCAGAATGGCCAGGTGGGTGGAGGAGAGGATGTCAGCGAGCGAGGAAAATGCACAGCTACGCGGGGCAGCCGGATGCATCACATCAGACGCGGGCGGGGTGCAGAGCGCGCGCACTGGCATGCCAGTGCCATGCTCACCACGGTGGTTGGCATCTGGAGGCCACGCAAGTCTGGCGCACCGTGTCCAACACGTCGACCCTCGATCACTTAGTCCCCTTGTGCCTCTGGTTTGGCTAGATACACTCTGATTCGAAGTGTAGCTTCAACTACAGTTTCTGACAGAAACTTTGGGAGAGCTCTAGAGGAGAGATGAGCTGGAGATGAAGCCCGTAGAGATGTCTAGGATGATCTACTTTGGAAGGACTACAAACTGGCCAAATTTGAGAAACTTTCATCAAGGTTTGAATGCAGTTCATATACAACTGTTGTTGCGATCCAGAAACAAGATGAGCTTGTAGCACTCACATGGTTGACCTGCTGGAGCTGGAATTTGGTGCATGAGGGTTATTTGGTGGATAGAAGATGTCATAAAAATTTCAGCTCAAATGGATACCTCTAGCTGGTACTTCCTTCACAGAGGTTCAATTTGAGCAGAAACTTGATAGAATATTGCTGATGAAAATTTGTACTGGACAAGGTGATATTTTTGAATGTTGTGGCAAGATAGGTTCCCTAGTATCTCAAGGAATTAGTTGAGAGTTTTCTGAGTTGTGGAAATATGGGTTGCTTCACAAAGGGCCAGTACTGTCCAGAAGGTAAATGGGGTTTTCTGGACAAAATTTTATACTAGACCATGAGATATTTTTGAAGATTGTGGGAGTAGATGATGACAAGAAGGTGTGGTATTAATTTGGGATTTTTCTGATCATCAGAGCTATAGGTTGCTTCATAACCCATAGTGATGACAGATTTTCCCAAAGAAAGAAAACGAATTATTTGAAAAGGATAATTATTGGAATTTGATCCTTAAGGTGTGTGACAAGATTTTGGCAAGATGTTGAGGGCTTTGGATCACTTAGAGAGATTCAGAAGTTTCCTAAGTCCAAAGTCAACTGAAAAGATTCAAAAACCATCCAAAATGCAAATAAAACCAGAAAAGATTTTGAAAAGAAAAAGTTGCCAAAAACCAGGGTGTCACAAACCTACCCCCCTTAGAATGAATCTCGTCCTCGAGATTCGGTTGCTCAGGGAACAAGTGTGGGTATACTGATCTCAGAAAATCCTCTCTTTCCCAAGTAGCTTCTCCCTCAGTGTGATGATCCCACAATACTTTGTAAAATTTAATTATCTTGCTCCTGGTAGTCCTTTCCATCTCATCCAAGATTCTGACAGGTTTTTCCTCATAGGTCAAATCCTTAGTCAGCTCTAGCTCACTCATATCTGCCTGCTTGATTGGTGGTGCAATGCACTTTCTCAGTTGTGAAATGTGAAAGACATCGTGAACGTCAGACAACTCTGGTGGTAACTCCAACAGATATGCCACTCTGCCTCTTCTAGCCATTACTGGAAAGGGACCGATATATCTCGGTGCAAGCTTTCCTCGTGTATGAAACCTCTTTATTCCTTTCATGGGGGTGACTCGGAGATAAGCATACTCTCCAGGCTCAAAAGTTACTTCTCTATGTTTAGGGTCATAGTAACTCTTTTGACGGGACTTGGCTGCTGGAAGACGTTCCTGAATGTCCTTAACTTGCTTCTCAGCCTCGAGCATCAAATCCGTGCCGAAGATACGGCTGTCTCCTGTCTGGGACCAATTTAAAGGAGTGCGACACTTTCGTCCATACAGAGCTTCAAATGGTGACATCTTGAGACTCGACTGATAACTGTTATTGTAAGAGAATTCTGCATAGGGTAGACTATCCTCCCATTTGGGTCCATAGGTAAGAGCACAAGACCGAAGCATATCTTCCAATATCTGGTTCACATGTTCGGTTTGTCCATCTGTCTGTGGATGATATGCCGTACTATGCTTTAGCACGGTTCCCAGGGCCTGGTGCAATCGTAGCCAGAATGCTGAAGTGAACAAGGAGCCTCTATCCAATGTGATAGACTTGGGTACTCTGTGAAGGCTGACTATCCGGGACATGTAGAGCTGTGCAAGCTGATTAGCTTTGAAAGTGGTCTTTACCGGAATAAACTGAGCCACTTTCGTAAGTATATCCACGATGACCCAGATAGCATCATGGCCTCTTGTTGACTTGGGTAGTCCAACAATGAAGTCCATGCATATGTCATCCCATTTCCACTGGGGAACTGGTAAAGGTTGCAGTAGTCCAGCGGGTTCTTGGTGTTCAGCCTTGACTCTGTTGCAGATGTCACAACAGGCAACATAATATGCAATGTCTCTTCGCATTCCTGGCCACCAAAAGGTTTCTCGCAAGTCCTGGTACATTTTTGTTCCTCCTGGATGGATAGAGTATGCGGATTCATGTGCCTCTCTGAGTATTTGTTGTCTCAAATTTTCTTGGTCAGGCACGCATATTCGGTCCTCAAACCATAAAGTGCCCTGGTCATCAATTCGGAAGGTCTTGGCCTTCCCTTGCTGAATATGTTCCTTGATTTCTTGTATACCTTTATCTGCTCTTTGAGCTGCCTTAATTTCTTCCATAAGTGTTGGAATGATTTCCATTGTATCCGGGCTAATTGGGCCGCATAGCACCACATTCAGCTTAGCAAATTCTTCTTGTAGCGTGGGATGGATACCCTCCATTATTGCATTTATGGTGCCTTGTTTTCTACTGAGAGCATCGGCGACCACATTGGCTTTTCCCGGATGATAATTAATTCCAATGTCATAGTCCTTGACCAGTTCAAGCCATCTTCTCTGTCTGAGATTAAGGTCGGGTTGAGTGAAAATATACTTGAGACTCTTATGGTCTGTGTATATTTCACATCGCTGCCCAACAAGATAATGCCTCCAAATCTTTAATGCATGAAACATAGCTGCCAATTCCAAATCATGAGTGGGGTAGTTCTCTTCTTGGGGCCGTAGCTGTCTGGACGTGTATGCTACAACCTTTCCCTCTTGCCTTAGAACGCAGCCGATTCCACGCCTGGAAGCATCGCAGTATATATCAAAGCTCTTGTGGATGTCTGGAAGAACTAAGACAGGGGCCGTAGTTAACCTCGTCTTTAACTCCATGAAACTACTGTCACATTCTTCCATCCAGGAAAACTTGTGGTTCTTTTTCAATAGTTCTGTCAATGGCTTGGCTATCTTTGAGAAGCCTTCAATGAAACGACGGTAGTAGCCTGCCAATCCCCAAAAACTGCGGACTTCCGTTAGTGTGGCTGGTGTCTTCCAGTTTAATACCGCGGTCACTTTGCTGGGGTCAACGGCCACACCTTGTTCTGACAGAACATGTCCCAGAAACCCCACCTCTCTTAGCCAAAATTCACATTTACTGAATTTGGCATACAAGCGATGGGTCCTTAGTCTTTCCAGGACAATACGGAGATGCTGTTTGTGCTCTTCATCATCTTTGGAGTAGATGAGAATATCATCGATGAATACTACCACAAACTTGTCCAGAAAGTCCATGAAGACCTTGTTCATCATGCTCATGAAGTAAGCTGGATCATTTGTCAGCCCAAATGACATGACTGTAAATTCATACAGACCATATCGGGTAGTGAAAGCTGTCTTGGGGATATCCTCTTTCCTGATTTTTAACTGATGATATCCTGTTCGGAGATCAATCTTGGAAAACACCCGGGCCCCGTTCAACTAGTCAAACAAATCATCGATGCGGGGAAGCGGATATTTATTTTTGATGGTAACCTCATTCAATTGGTGGTAGTTCACGCACATCCGTAGGCTGCCATCCTTCTTCTTAACGAATAGTACAGGTGCTCCCCATGGCGAGGTGCTTGGATGAATATACCCTTTTTGTAGTAATTCATCCAGCTGTTTCTTTAATTCCACCAGCTCTAGGGAAGGCATGCGGTAATACTTTTTGTAAATCGGAGCGGTTCCGGGAACAACATCAATAGCAAATTCTAGTTCCCGATCAGGTGGCATTCGTGGCAATTCTTCCGAAAATACATCCGGAAATTCACTGACTACTGGAATCAGATTTATGTCGGTAGCAGTGGCTTTGAATGCCATTCCCTTCTTTGACATCATTCTGCTAGCAGTGAATTGCACTGTTTGGCCTGCCGGGTTAACCAGTGTAACCGTCCTAGTGGCACAGTTGATACACACCTGATGTGGTGTCAACCAATCCATTCCCAGTATTATATCCAGTCCAGGAGATTCGATGGCAACAAGAGTAGCTGGAAACTTAACTCCATGTATCATGATTTCCAGATCCTTGTATATCACATTTGTTCTGAGCATGGAGCCAGGGGATTGTACCACCATGATTTTGTCCAAAAGAGAAGGAGAAAATTTGTGCAAGGTGGCAAAACTCCACGAAATAAACGAATGAGAAGCCCCAGAATCAAATAAAATTATTGCAGGTATGTCGTTAACAAAAAACATACCAAGGACCACGTCTGGTGCTTCGCGGGCTTCCTCAGCGGAGATATGATGGACTTGGCCGCGATAGAAATTCGGATTGGGGCGGTGTCCCACATTGTTGACTTGTGGCTTGTAGTCGGATGATGGCTTCCCATTTCTTGCGGGGCACTGCTTGGAGTAATGCCTGCCCTGGCCATAATTAAAGCAAGTGTTGTTGTGGCGGCAGTCCTCCAGCACTGGCTATTTGCCGAAGGTCTTGTCCTGGCTGACGGGCTTATTGTTGTTGTTACCATTCTTCCAGGCAGGCTTGTATTCAGATGGACCTGGTTGCCAGATGCGTGGCTTCTGCGCAAACTGCTCATGGTTGTCCTTCTTGGGTTCAAACTTCCGCTTGCGATCGTCATATCCTGACTTATGCTCTCGTTCAACTATGAAAGCCTTGTTCACCAAAGTCTGGAAGTCAGGAAAGTCAAGCATACAAAGCTGACAGCGGAGGGCATGATTGAGTCCTCCTAGAAATCGATCAATCTTTCTTTCTTCTGTAGACACGTCATGAGTGGAGTACCGGGCCAGATTATTAAACTTGTCAGATACTCACCCACTGACATATTCCCTTGAGTAAGGGCCAGAAATTCCCTCTGCTTCACCTTCATTATGTCGGTAGGAATATGATACTTGCGGAATGCCTCTTTGAACTTCTCCCAAGAAATATCTTCCCTAGGGGACCACATTATTTTTGTATTGTCCCACCATATAGCTGTTGGTCCCTCCAGGTAGTGAGTAACAAAAGGAACCTTGTCTGACTCATCACAGCGGGCTATGTCCAACTTCTTTTCC
Organism: Elymus sibiricus; assembly: GCA_039707655.1. NCBI lineage: Eukaryota > Viridiplantae > Streptophyta > Magnoliopsida > Poales > Poaceae > Elymus > Elymus sibiricus. The sequence goes on along the minus strand of CM077670.1, from coordinate 224,381,739 downwards.
ATGGTCCTTAGCCAATCATCAGCTTCCATGGGATCCACAGCTTGACCAAAAGTGGGTGGCTTGGTACGCTGGAAATCAGACAATTTAGAGTGTGTCCCATTGTTGTGATTCTGACCCACCATGGTCTGCATACTTTTCAGAAATTCCATGAGATCTTGATTTCTTTTATCCTCAAACATTCTCATGATCTGATCAGTGGTCGGTGACTGTGGTGGTGGAGGTGGTAAATTTTCTGGTGACTGTCCGGCTTGTCTGGCGGATCGACGAACGGGAGTTCCATCGCCACCTTCATTACTACACCTCTTCATCCTAAATTTGTTCCCATCGCAAAATACCGAATCGATGAGCAACATCCATAAGGGAAACACGGCAAAATGACACCGGAAAAAGAGACCAAATAAAAAGAGAAGATAAAGATAACAACATAATTATACAAGGCAACCCAACATCATACATGGCAAGCTAGTAGGGGGATTATCATGACTGGAACTGCTCATACGGCAGTTGACATATGCAGAGATACTATGATGCATGCATAGAAACTCAAGGCTCCACTCTAGTAGCGCGGGTGGCATGGACATTGGCAAACTGAAGACTCCTCGTCGTCTGATCCTGCCTCGGAATCTGAGCTGATGATGTGAATCTCGGTCTCCGGATCAAAGGTAACACGGCGACGCTGACGGGAAGGTTCCCCCTCCGAAGGAGAAGAAGCACGACGCCACAGCATCGGAGCAGCTAGAGTAGCTAGGAGTGAGGCCCACTCTGCCGAGGTCTCACGTCGGTTACCAGACGAAAAGCCTGGCGGTCCGAATGAACTGGAAGGAGTCTCGGAAGGTGGAACGGGTGGAGTATACACGGGTGAAAACGGAGGTGGAAGAGGAGACTATGCTGCCGCAACCGCTGCAAGTGCCTCACGGGCATGAGTCAGCTCCTTAGCTAGTGAAGTGATCATACGGTAACTGGCATTCAGATAACGAGATAAAACACCAGTAGCACGATCACTCATCGGGTCAACAGGTGCGAAAAGGACTCGCCCTGTCGTGGGCGACAGGGTGGGGTAATGAAAGAAACATGGATGAGTCTGCATCTCGACCTTGTGGAAGCGCAAGTCAGTGAGAGCCTCCATCGCAGCAAACTGGATCGCCAGCTCCGGAGTAGAAGCAGTTCCGCCCTTGGAAGAACGGGAGTAGCTACCAATATCCGAACTCGCAGTAAGAAAGGCCTCCGCGTGATACTCGTACACTAAACCAGCAAGCTTCTCTCGGAACACCTAGTACACTGGGTCTTCGCCGTTGGGATATAGCCGAAGCCAGACACTATGAAGCAGAACTGGAAAACTGAACGGTGCCGGCTCATGATTGTAGTGGTACGGAACTGGTGCCATCTACACTCATCAAACCAGCGGTTAGACCAACAATAAACTATATGCATGCCATGCAGCAACCAGATGCAACAAGCAAAGCACATACCAAGACTCTAAACTAATCGTGGTTCTAGCGCAGGGTGTCCTACAGTCAGCGCGGTTCTAATGCCAAGTGTTGTGGCACCCCGGCTCAGAGAACCGGTTTACCAGTGTTTCCAACCCAGAGATCATGTCTTCTGGAAACACACAACAACTTGGAACAGAACTGAACTGATCTTTATTGATATACGTCGAGTACAAGCTCATAATTTACATCGATAGCGAGGCCAGAAGCACATCATGTGCTATGACAATATTTACATTATTTATGGAACACAGCAGGGCCTCGATACTACTAGGTGAGTCTACGGCGTAGCGGAACATCGCGGAAAACTCCATCCACAGGGACACTGCTGGGACACGGCCTAGTTAGCGTAGCATGAACCATCGGGACCTCTGTCCTCGGCTTCTCCTACATCTGGCATGATACGCCAGGTGAGTACTTGGAATGTACTCCCAAGCTCATAGCAACCATAACAATGCAGCAAACAATAGCATGGCAATTATCATATTAAGTGCTTAAGTTGCTTACTTATTGTTGCCAAATACCAACTTACTCTCTTCTGGGTTGTCCCACAACCCTCGAAATACTCATGATCCATTGAGTACTTCCGAGCATAAGACAAGTTCTTCCATCATTATTATTATTACGGTTGACCACTCAGTGTGACCTAGTGCGGACTGTGTCCAGTACCGTGGACGCGGCTATTTGAATAGATTCTTACACTCTGCAGAGGTTGCACACTTTACCCACACCATGGAGCTCCTAGTTCCGTACATCGGTACACTTCCCTCTTGGGTGGACCGGTGCTGCTCCAACGAAACCTGCCTAACTCGTGACTCTTCCATCGTACCACCGACAATCATACCCTCCCAGGGTCCTATCTTGGGTGGCCCCTGTGTCACCCCGTGACACCTGCCACCGTCGTGGCTAACTAAACTGTCCCAAACGGGGACGCCGGCAAAATAACTCAACTGGGCTCACAAGATTATCGTTGCCTACCTGAACAGGGTAGCATGCACGCATAACCCTCCCTCTTTGGTGGTACCGACAAAAGAGCACGCAGGCAGACCAAGTCAAGGCCATCCCATACCGGCAGATGTGGCTGCACGGATAAGTCCGGGTCGGTGGCACTTGATCAACCATTTAGTTTTAGTTTTGACAAGTACTTAACAAGCATGGTTATTTATCATGAACAACTTAACATGGCAGTAGCTATGCCTCAAATTAACTTACTACTAATTATCACATATTAAAATAATGCAAATAATTCAATAAAATAACCAACACTATTGAAATGCTTCATGTAATGGATGATGTGGCTTGCCTTGCTCTGTTGGGTTGTCCACAAACTCCTGGGCTTCAAAACCAAAAGGATTTCCTTCTGAAAATATTTTAAAATAGCAAAAGAAAATGCCACATAACACATTTCTGTTCACTAGAAATTCTGTGAGCATGAGAAAAATATCAAAATTTACCAGAAAATAGAGGGGCTCAAGACAAACCCAATGCAAAAAGAATCAATTGATTTGGACTTATGGATAAAAAGTTAGGAGTGGTCAAAGTTCCTGGTCAAATCTGTTTTAAAAACAGAAATTAGAAAAATCTACAGAGGGCCACGTCGATGGCGTAACGTGGAGGGGCGTCTCCACTTACCGCTTCGGCGCGCGAGGCGAGCCACTGACGCGCGGGCCGCGCTGTCAGATTTAAAAGGGGAGAGAGAGAACAGAGCACCGCGGAGCTCCGGCGATGGTCGACGGCGATGCAGACGGCGGCGAGGTCTGGCGACTACGGGGATGGAATGAGCACACGGAGACAAAGCCGTACGTACCCGTGGATTGGCGAGAGATGGCCGGACGACGTCGTCCCCTTCCTCTCCGGCGGCGGCGATTTTCCGATGTCGTCGGAGACGGCGATTCCGGCGGAGTTTTGACTGGGCAAGAGGTCGGGCGTGGTCCGGAGAGTGTATGGAGCTCGCGGTTGGAGTCAGTTGAGGCTGGGGTGGAGCGAGACGGCTGGGTGGCAGAGCTCGGGTGGCGGCAGAACGCCGGCGAGATGCGAGGCCTGAGGGCCTCTCGGCCTTGGCTCGTTGCTCAGGAGCTCCATTGGGAGTGGGCGGAGGCCGATGAAGAGCTGGGAGGGCTGGGCGCAGCCTTTTACAGGCGGAGGCGAAGCTTCTGGAGCGGGTGCAGCTACGGCCACGTCGCCGGGGCAAGGACGCCGTGCTGGCTGGCTTGGCGCGGACGACGAGATAGGAGTGCGCAGGAGGAGTAAATGCGGGCAGTGGCGGCTTGCGGAGGAAGACGACGGCCAGCAGGGCCACAGTGCCAGCACGGGTGCCAGCACGGGTGCCACAGTGGCCGTGTGCGGTGGCGGCCGCCGGGGACGATTCCGGCGAGGAGAGAACTCCAGAATGGCCAGGTGGGTGGAGGAGAGGATGTCGGCGAGCGAGGACAATGCACAGCTACGCGGGCAGCCGGATGCATCACATCAAACACGGGCGGGGAGCAGAGCGCGCGCACTGGCATGCCAGTGCCGTGCTCGCCACGGTGGCTGGCATCTGGAGGCCACGCAAGTCTGGCGCACCGTGTCCAGCACGTCGACCCTCAACCACTTAGTCCCCCTGTGCCTCTGGTTTGGCTAGATACACTCTGATTCGAAGTGTCGCTTCAACTACAGTTTCTGACAGAAACTTTGGGAGAGCTCTAGAGGAAAGATGAGCTGGAGATGAAGCCAGTAGAGATGTCTAGGATGATCTACTTTGGAAGGACTACAAACTGGCCAAATTTGAGAAACTTTCATCAAGGTTTGAATGCAGTTCATATACAACTGCTGTTGCTGTCCAGAAACAAGATGAGCTTGTAGCACTCACATGGTTGATCTGCTGGAGCTGGAATTTGGTGCATGAGGGTTATTTGGTGGATAGAAGATGTCATAAAAATTTCAGCTCAAATGGATACCTCTAGCTGGTACTTCCTTCACAGAGGTTCAATTTGAGCAGAAACTTGGCAGAATATTGCTGCTGAAAATTTGTACTGGACAAGGTGATATTTTTGAATGTTGTGGCAAGATAGGTTCCCTAGTATCTCAGGGAATTATTTGAGAGTTTTCTGAGTTGTGGAAATATGGGTTGCTTCACAAAGGGCCAGTGATGACAGATTGTGGGAGTAAATGATGACAAGAACGTGTGGTATTAATTTGGGATTTTTCTGATCATCAGAGCTATATGTTGCTTCATAACCCATAGTGATGACAGATTTTCCCAAAGAAAGAAAATGAATTATTTGAAAAGGATAAGAATTGGAATTTGATCCTGAAGGTGTGTGACAAGATTTTGGCAAGATGTTAAGGGCTTTGGATCACTTAGAGAGATTCAGAAGTTTCCTAAGTCCAAAGTCAACTGAAAAGATTCAAAAACCATCCGAAATGCAAATAAAACCAGAAAAGATTTTGAAAAGAAAAAGTTGCCAAAAACCAGGGTGTCACAAATGATAGCTCCTTTGTAAACACAAAGGCAGGATTTCCAGTTCCAACATTTTGGAACTAGGGTTTAATGAGGTTCGGGGTTTACTGACGGGAGTTTGCCGGGCACAAGAGCATGGGAAAGGTATGGAGAGGCTGAGGATTGTCTGGTTTCACCTGGTCACTCACCAGATTCCAGAGGAAAAATTTGGGAAAGGAAAGCTAGGAAGGAATAACAGCACAAAAATCGATAACCCGATTTTTGGGGTGTTACAAACCTTCCCCCCTTAAGAGAATCTCGTCCTTGAGATTCCTAGGGTCAGCTCAAAACAACAACTACTCCTGGAAAAACCTCTGGGTTGGGTTTTAACCCTTTGGTTGGAAACAAACGAGTTGGGGTAAAATCGGGGTTTAAATCTTGGACTAGAGGCGTTGTAACGGTTTATGCTGCAATAAAATTTCTCAGAATTCATCTGAGATTGTAGCTGGGCTCTTGGGAAAAAGATTTTGGGACCGGGGAACTATTGAATCGAATTGGTTTTCCAGAATGCTGGGTTCGGAAAACTGGCAAACGGAATACGCACAGATGGGTATGGGTATGTGGCTTTGCATTCTACCCGAGTACTGCTGCGACTGTACTCAGGAGGATGAACTTGGTGTGCAAACATTACTCACACGATACACGCGCAATCTACTCAAACCAATATGCAGGCAAATGCAGAATGCATATAGAAGCAAAATACATGCAAAGGAAAAAGAACACATCCAGCAGATTACACTAAGGTGTTTTAATGCTAGTGGGTGTATGTACTCCTGGTATACATATACCTACACCAGCTCGCATTTGATTAGTGACTCTAGGAGAGTCCATTGTTATTAGGTGCAAGTTTCCTACTAATCGAAATCTTGTTAAGAAACCATTGCCAGCTCTGTTAAGCATTTCTGTTTAACGGAGAGGCAGGTGAACCAAACACACAGAGCAAATAGGCATACATAATGTTACAACAGCACACAAGTTACAAGCAGTACAAACATACGACACCGCGCAACCTCACTAGGCAGCTAACAGCAACTACTCACTCTGAACTACAGGGTTCTACTCTTGCTGGGGCTCTCCTGGGGGACGTAGACTGAGCCAACTCTCGTCTTCATCGTCGGACACCTCTATAGGTTGGGGCTCAACTGCAGGAGCTGCGGCTGGAACTTGACGGAACACATCCTGATGACGATGGAGCCAAATAGCTCGGAAGAAGGAACTTGGGTGAATGATGCCTGGTCGATGTGGGTTCACGGGCTGCGAGGGTGGCACTAGCTGCGAAGGTGGCACTGGGTTTGGCATTAGGGAACTGGTGGCCTGGGATGCAGTTTGACGGGCCTCATGGTATGCTTCCGTAACAACCCGAATGGTGTCACGGTCAATGGCTTTAAATTCTCCAAGAATGCCGGAGAGCAGCAGTCCCTGGGCAGCAATGAACTGAACCAGGTGAGCTATTGCCGAGTCGGCATCTTCGACTGTGCTGAAGAACTCACAGCCTTCGCTGGACGCAGAGGGAAAGTAGCGGAACTCCCGCATCTGCGCTACTTGCAAAAACTGGAAACGAAGACGTGCGATGGCTTCCGCAGCAGCTGTCTGGACAGCCAACGCGGCGGTGGGCATGGGTTTGCCCTGAAAAGTCAAGGGCTTCCCATCCTCTGCTGGACCTGGGCAGATATGCGCCTTCGCATAGAATCAGCAAAGATGAGGGACGGGTTCCGATTGGAACAGCAGATACACCGGGCTAGCACCACAGCCAAGGGCTTGGGTGAGCATACTCGAAAGGATGGGAGGAAAGCCAGCATAACCATTAGCCAAAGTTCGGCTATGGAAAGTGGGTGCTCTGGAAGAACTAGCCATGGCTGCTGGTTTAAGGATACGGGTGTGGGTTCTCTTGGGGGATCTGGCTTACTGAACGGAGAGGGCTGCGACTCGCAGGTGGGAGGGGTTTTAAATAGGCAGCCAGGCTGGGACATACCAGCATGATGTGGATCCTTCTCGTGCCGGGTAGAGGATATCCTGGCACTGCCGACAATGGGGTAGGGTCGCGGTCCAATCTAGGGATGGCTGGGTGGGCGGACAGCTGGGTACGGGCACGTCAATTCCGACTGCGCCGCCTGTTGATCAACAGTGGCCATGTCGGATGCCAGTGATGGGTCAACTCTATTGGGCTCACTACCGGTTGAAAATAGGGGTGGTTCGAGGCTCGGGTAACCTACAGCCAGCCTGGCTCTGATACCACGCTCTGTGGCACCCCGATAGAGGGCCGACGCACGCCAGTCCCAGGATAAGACCTGGCGCACGTCTGAGACATGATACAGCAATTCCAGGCACAAAAATGGCTTTATTATATGAAAAGGAGTATTACAACATTGTTGCTTACAACAATATTACATGGCTCCAAGGCTAACTAAATGGCAGCGGAGGTCTTGGTTCAGCGACAACGATGTCTCTGGCTGGGCTCCACAACTCACAGGACTGGCTGGGTTACGATCTAGCCTGACGGATCTTCTCCTGCAACTGGCCACGTGCAAGGTCAGGTGAGTACTTTGAATGTACTCGCAAGACAACCAAATACATAGCATCCAAACTAGCAGACAATAAAGCAAGCCCTATGCTTATATAAGAATTTATTCTAAACATGGCATGGAATTAACAGGAAATCATGGATCAAGCATGGCATAACATGGATCAGGAATATCAACTACATATCATAGCATGACATGACAATATCTACGAGACATGGTATCCAAAAACCAAACTGGAACCTACACTACTCTTACCTCCCGTGAAGCGTTAAAGTAGTATGTGATGACATCATTCAGTTTTACTGCCCTTCCGGGCTAACTCATGACTCACCGAGATCTCATCTCGCGATCATATCAGAATAACATGGTGACTGCTCACAATTATCCCATAGTCCAAGTTACCACATTTACTTAGTAGCACAAGTTTATAATAACAGGTTTGTCCTCCAGATCGATCAAAGACCAAATAGTGTGACCTAGTACGAACTGTGTCCAATACCGTGGACTCGGCTATTCGAATAGATTCATACACTCTGCAGAGGTTGCACACGTTACCCACACTATGGAGCTCCTGGCCTCGTACTCCCATTCGGGTGGACCGGTGCTGCTCCAACGAAACTTGTCTAACCCGTGACCCTTCTATCGTACCACCGACAATCATTCCCCATCCGAGTCATGTCCTGGGTGGCCCCTGTGTCACTCCTAACACCTGCCACCGTCGTGGCCAACTAAACTGTAGCAAACGGGGACTCCCGGGCTAAACAAACAACTGGGCTCACAAGGTTATCGCCACCTACCTGATCAGGGCAGCACGTGCGCATAACCTTCCCTCTTTGGTGGTACCGATAAGAGAGCACAAAGTTAGACCAAGTCAAGGCCGTCCCATAACGGCAAATGTGGCTGCACGGGTAAGCTCGGTTCGGTGGCACTATGACTCAATCCCATCGATGATGGAGGAGGTTTAGTTTACAAGTTCAATTTAATATTTCCGTCATCCCACTATAACATCAACATTTATGAGCAGGAACAATCCCTTAACAACAGCATAACAAAACCATAACAGTATTGACAATCATGGCATGAGATCAAATCATAGCACTAACACGATAATGGTATTAAAAGTATTGCTACTAGCATGGGAAAAATATGACATGAAAGCAACTCATGATATTATATGGTAACTAACACTAGCATCTGGTATAGATGAACTAACAGGACTATGCCGGTGCAAATGATCTAAAACCTACTTCAATAGACACACAGGGTGCAAGCAAAGTCATCACGCAAGTCTGGAGCTATGATAAGAGGTTGGCTTGCCTTGGGGTTGACAGAGTCATCGGGAAGAAATGTGATGGGCTCGCGGAAAGATTTGCCAGAAAAGTTTCCCTCTCGAAGGGGCTGATGGAAGGGCAAGGGTAAAATGGTCATTTTCACAGTGTGGAAACATTATGAAAATGATACCGTCGGAACGGGCTCGACGAACTGAAGACGTGGGCGTTGGATTTACCTCAATCGGAGTTACGGTCGTGGAGAAATGGCCGTTCGTTCGTTAAGTGATAAGACAAACAGAAATCTGTTCATTTTAGCCCTTAACGGGTGAACGTTCGCTATATAAGCATTTCGGCCGGCGGCTGGAAAATGAAAGCGTATTTTCCAGATTACGCTTTTGATAACAGAAAGTGTACTTTCTTCTATAGCCGCGACCGAATACGCCTTGTCAAGTGGAAGACGTATTTTTAAAAATACGCTTCCACTTAAGCTGACGCGCGGGCCCGGCTGGGTCAACACTGAGTGGCTTACAGGCGGGCCCCGGCTTATCTCCTTCTCTCTCTCTCTCCTCCCTTCTCTCCTTTCTCCCGACGCGGCAGGGAAACAGAGGAGGCCGTTGGCCGCTCGGCCATGCCCGTCGCCGGTGCTCCCCTTGTCGGCTGGGCCCGCCAACGAGCCTGGCGAGCTCGAGGCGCTGCACCGCTCCCAGAGGAACCGCGGGAGGGCTCGGAGAAGAGGCGGCCACCGGGACAGGGAAGAAGGCCACGGTGGCGCAGGGTCTTCGGGGGTCGCGCCGGCAGGGCTCCCTCACCGGGGTAGAGGGCGGCGGTGGCTTCGCGGGCTCTGGAGGAGGCCGAGGACGGGAACGGAGAGGAGGGGGAGGGCCAGGGTGCCGGGACTGGCAGAGGAGAGTGGGCGGGGGCTCACAGCCATTGGAAGGGGAGGGAGCTACTCGAGCTCAAATGGGAGGGGATGGGCTTGCTGCTAGCCGGGAATGGCTCGGGCACTCCTTAAATAGCCTCGGGGAGGGCTACGCGACGACGGCCGGAGCTTCCAGAGGCGATGTTGAGGCGGCGCTCGAGCGGAGCATCGATGTCGGCAGAGGCGGCTACGTGTGCGGTGGGGAGCTCTCCGGCGCGCCCGAACGAGCTGGAACCCGCTGGAGGTGCCCTCCCGAAGAGTCCAGTGCACAGGGCGCTGGTTTGGCGTGCTCTGCCCATGGTCACCGCGTGGCCACGGCAGTGCCACGCCCCACACGTTGCCAAACCTTGTCTAGGGTGTTCTCTGTCCTTCCCTGAGTTGACTTGTGCAGCTGGATGGCACGGGAGAGCTCTGGTGTGACTACACCTAGGTCAAACAGTTTCCAGCAGCAAAATGTTGATAGGTGTTGTGGCCACCACAGTGCTCCTCTTGGCATGGTTTTTGGCAGGGGTTAGTAATCTACTAAGGTAGTCATCCTGGCAAAACTTTAGCTCAAATGGACAAGGTTATCTGGTACTTCCTTTGTAACCTTGCAAATTGGCGACAAATGGAAATGATGATGCTGGGGTCAAATGGCTTGATATACTTGGCTGAGTTTTGGTGTAGGGTGATGATATGGTTATGAGAGCTAGCTGGAGAAATTTCAGCTCAATTTGATCATCTATGAAGGTACTTCCTTCACAGAGATTCAATCTGAACAGAAATTTAGATAATTTACTGGGGAATATTGGCTAGATGAAATGGGCTGGTTTTTGGTATCCAGGGGTGATTTATCAATGTTAACTACCCTGAAAAATTTCAGACCAAAAAGATCAAAGGAGCAAGCACTTCCTTTGCAAACTAGAAATCTGGACAGAATTTGCAAATTGATGCTGTGCTCAAAATTTGAATTGTGGAACTTGAGATCTTGATGGAAATGGTGAATATATAGATAGGATAAGCTCCAAAAATTATTTGGGATTTTTCCTAGCTACCAAAATGGTAGTTTCTTTGGAAAGGCCCCAAATTGAAATATTGGCTTTAAATAGGAAAATGCAATTTCCCTTATTTAATTATGGACAATATTTATGTGAGAGCTCAATATGGTCACAATGAATATCTCCACAAGTTTTCATGAACTTTGGAGATGGGAAAATATTTTCCTGGATTTAATTCCTCAGAAAGGCAGAAAAAGGAATTAATTCTAGATGAAAAATATTGCATATGACTTGGCAATATCTTTGCATATCCAGGGTTTACGGATGTAGGAGAGTCTCTGGAAATTTTTGGAGGATTAACAGAGCAAGGAAAATGATAGCTCCTTTGTAAACACAAAGGCAGGATTTCCAGTTCCAATATTTTGGAACTAGGGTTTGAATGAGGTTTGGGGTTTACTGACGGGAGTTTGGCTGGCACAAGAGCATTGGAAAGGTATGGAGAGGCTGAGGATTGTCTCGATTCACCTGGTCACTCACCAGATTCCAGAGGAAAAATTTGGGAGAGGAAAGCTAGGAAGGAATAATAGCACAAAAATCGATAACCCGATTTTTGGGGTGTTACAGGCTAGGCGTGTTACTTCGGCACTTTCCCCTTGGGAGGAACCCTTTGGGCGCCAGTTGAACCGCTTCTTCAGAGAGGTAAGTGAGAATTCGGGCAACCCCCTCCGAGTTGGATCGAATAGGGGGACGTCTTCAATATAAAACCATTCTGAGGTCCACTCCTCGGCGTCCTTCTGGGGAGTCCCTATAGGATATCCCGTTCCGGTGATGCGCCATACCTCGGCCCCACCGACCTCGTAAATTATTCCTCCTCGGGTGCAAGGGACAAGGAAGAAATATTTCCTCCATAATTCGAAATGAGCCTCACAGCCCAAAAACATCTTGCAAAGGGCGACGAAGCCCGAGATGTGCAGAATTGATCCTGGGGTAAGGTGGTGGAGCTGGATCCCGTAGAATTCCAGCAGACCCCTCAGGAAGGGATGAATGGGGAAGCCCAAGCCTCGTAAGAGAAAGGGCACGAAGCATACCCTTTCCTCCCCATGGGGGGCAGGGAAGTTCTCCGCAAAAGCCTCTCCGTTCGCAGAAGTCAATCCGAGGCGGGTGGACGCGAGATCTGAGACGGGTAGATACCCCTGCGTCTCAAGGCTAACCAGTCGCATGCGGGAGACTGAGCAGCTCGCCCAATCACCTTGGAGGGGGCCGTGGGGACGTGAGGAGGAGCCTGGAATGATCGCCATTGTTTGCTGGCTGTGGCCTCTCGGGGATGTGGGGAAGAATGGCAGGGGGTGGGGTGCATTAACCTTCACACCCTTGGCCTATTAAAAAGGCATTTCCTCCCCCAAGAAGGGCACTTCTGTAAAAAAAACATTGGGCCCCTTGCATTCCCCAGGCACGTAGAAATCAAGGGGCGTCATTAATTCTGAATAAAGAACGCGGTACGGTGGGCCCCGCAACACCTCGTCAATCGAAGGATCATGGGTGGCTGAACTACTAACAGCCGAACACAGATGGTGGAAGGAACTCGCCTCTCAAGCCGAAGACGTTGGAGGCATGGAGCTAACGAAGACTGTTGATCTTGGCATTGGAGGCTAGTTCGGGGGATACTGAGGGTGTCCCGGACTAAGGGGTCCTCGGACTGCCGGCCTATCTCTGATGGGCCGGACAGGTGACCCCGTGCTCCAGAAGGAAGCTTCCGAAAACCTGACGTCTCCTCCAAGAAAGGTTTAGCGTAGTCAGCATGTTTATCCCTAGCGGCAACCGACCATATGTAACCCTAGGTACCCCTGGTGTCTATATAAACCAGAGGGTTTAGTCCGTAGAGGGGGGAACCATCATTACTATACCCACCTAGGGTTTAGTTCATCTGATCTCGAGGTAGATCAACTCTGTAATCATCATACACATACATCAATACAATCAAGCAGGACGTAGGGTATTACCTCTTCGAGAGGGCCCGAACCTGGGTAATCGCTGTCTCTACGTTCATTGTTATCCATTGACTCCAAGATCCACAGTTCGGACCCCCTACCCGAAAACTGCCGGTTTTGGTACCGACAATGAGGAGGACATCGCACCGGCCCCCGAGCTGCCCATCTTAGAGGAGCTATGGAAAGAAATGGAGGTCTCCTTGTGGGAGGCTTTGCCTCCAGCGGAGCGCGCCAAAAGAGAGGTGGAGAAGAAGGCCGAGGAAGAGAAGCGCGCCGCGAGGGATGCTGCCTGACAGGCCTATGTCGCCTCTGAGAGAGTCAGGCAATTCGCTCTTTGGCAGAAGGCTTGTGCGAGGGCCGTGTGGGTGGCGGAGGACGCCCGTGCCAAAGCCCTGAGTGCAGTCGGGTCGATGCGTCTCATCTACGCTTGGCGGTACATCGATCGGGTGCACGCTTCCAGCGAGGAGGAGTACCTGTTGGCGCCGTATCACCAGACCGGTGAGATCGCGCTCGCCCGCGGGCAAGCCGCTAATCAGCACCTTGCGACTTGCGAGGCGGAGGAACAGGCTTTGTCTCGCCGCGCTAGGAAACGGTCGCGCACCAGGGCAATCGTGGCGCGCCGTAAGCGCTCCTGCGAGCATCGTGGCCTTTATTAGGAATAATTTAGTGTCGTAAGTTGATCCCATTAGTAGGTAGGAGTACTCATAGTTTTCTATGGTATTTGGAGAGAAATGATAAATCCCGAATGCTCAGGACTTATTAGTGTGCTTAATTAATTATGTATAAAAGGTACAAGTTTGAAAACCTTTTGTATCCGTACGCTTGTTACTTTTTGTAAGTAGAGTACGTACATACAACGAAGTTCAACACTATATATCGCAGTACACGTCTCTCTCTAGTACACATCTCTCTCCATATCTAGGCTTATGCACTAGGACAACTAGTATGTATACACACGTGCGAATGCACGTTTGAACATTACGATGCAGTTTTGGTAAAAGTAGTAAAATAGTAGACAACCTTGTGAAATGATTCAATGCAAAAGAAATGCAAGAATGAGAAGTGAAAACTCCATTGATTGTTTTCTGATGAGCTATAAATGGTGGCACTCATTCTCATTTGATTGTTTACTTCCTTCTCTCTGTAGATTTTTTTCTATCGTAGTAGTTCTATCTCACTGGTTGGGAGGCATGCAAATTTTTCGGACAAGTGCCCTTGTGATTGTTCCAGAATAGTACGGATGCAGCAGCTACTTTTCAAGCGAATCCCGCAGATCAGCCATTCGATCTATGCCCTATGCACCAGGGAGGGAGTAGTGGCCTTTGGCGGCACACCGTACGTACTAGCATGTACTCCTACGAGTGACTCCTACTACCCTTCATTCCATAATGTAGTGCATATAGACTTTTTGAAAAGTCAAACTTCACTAAATTTGACCCAGTTTTTGGAGAAAAATATTTGCATCTAGAATGTAAAACATATTTCATTGTATTCATCACAACACATAGTTTCATAATTTATATATTCACTATTATAGATACAAGTAGTTTTCAATATAAACATGCTCAAAGTTTGTAAAGTTCGACTTTTCAAAAAATCTATACGCACTATATATTTTTTGCAAGTACTACTACTACTCCCAAATCGCTTCATACACCTCGGTCGTATTTTTTCGTACAAAGTTTTGCCGTGCAATTGGAATTCCAACTTGAGTACTAGTAGTAGATAGGGATCGAGCATGCCACTTTAGGATCGACCGTAAATGTGGAGAGATGAACCGGACTGCAGAGAGATGAAATGTAATAAAGACAGGAGTGATATGATGGTTGCTTGTCCGTTCATTTTACCAGGCCACTTATTACTGGGAGTGGTGGGGTTTTGTGATATGACAGCTTTACTGCCGCGCCACGAGCAGGGTGAGACTCCCCTGCAGCGCCACCCTCTACTCTAGTACTACTCCTACTTCCGTCCCGGTTTACTAGCACCTCTCGTATTTCGACTTTTCGACCTATATTTTTTACCATAAATTTAACTAGTAGGGAAATAATACTCCAGTATAAGTTCGACGTCAGAACCACGTGACACATGTGGTAAGCAAATCCAAACAATTAAAAAAATCGACATTGGATTCGGGTTAAAAAATAGTGTATGTTATATGCCCTGGCAAAAATAATATTATTGGAAAGTGCATTCAAACGCAAATTATGATGGTTGTGAGTCGAGAAACCGGTTCCGATGATCAAAGAGGATCCAGGAAGCGGTAGATTTTTTTAGAGAAAAGGCAGATCGCCCGCCCAACCAGCCAAATCACAGAGTAGCAACATGAACAGTACAACAAGGAAGGTTTAATACAGCCAAGCAGGCAAAAGGCACACATGCCCAACGAAATGAACGAAGATAAAGCAGTAGCAATCACACTCGAGGGAGTTGGCTCTCACGGGCTGCAGGACGAAGGCTAAGGGCAGACGTACTGATCTTGGTAATGAAACCGGTGAGAGCGTCGGTGTCCACATGCTTAGATAGCTGCTTCCATTGAGCGAAGACTAATGATGAACAATTAACTTGGTATTGCATATTCCCAGGTGAACCTCCTTGGAGTCCCCATGCAGCATGTTGGGGTTGACATGCGCATGAAGCCAGCCCTGTTCCATGTCCATCTTGCCAGGAACGGAGCAGCTCGCCACAGCCTCATTCAGCCTGAGGGAGCCACCGAGGTCGCCCTCGTACGCCGGAGGGGCATCAATAGTGAGCACGCACCTGTACAGCGGCCTCGTGTCGGCATCGGCGGCGTTGCCCCTGACGCACACGACATAGACAGGGCGGCAGCCTGCGCGGGCCCTACCGGTGCCCACGGCCAAGAGGAAGATGCTGCCGTCCTCCTCTGCGACAAGCAGGCGGCGGTGATCCTCCAGCGACTCCAGCACGGCGAACGAGTAGGACATCTCGTACTTGATGTTTGCCGCGGGCCAGGAGTGATTGCCAGACGGTGCCGTAAGGTGATGCAGGAGGCTCGCCGGCGAGCCCTCAAACAGTGGCGTGCACTCATAGCAGTAGCAGGGTGGGTGCGCACATCTGGACCTATGGTCCGCCACCGAGTGGTAGGCGACGGACCTCTCGCAGCCGAAACTCTTGTAGACGTAGGGCACCTTGCAGGCATCGACCAGGCTGTCCATGAAATGGGAGTGGCTGTAGGGGACGTCGCGCCCGCCGCATGGAGCGCAAGAGTAGCACACGAAGCGGTAGATTGTACGTAGTACTAACTAGTACTCCCTCCATTTCTTTTTAGTTTGCATATAATTCCAAACACCACGTAGACATGCTCGCTGACTAGAAACATGGAGTACGTAGTACCATTTTACAACTATTAGTATCAATGTTAGTGGTCACCCGGTGCAAGTTCTAGCCTCTGCTGTTTTAACCTTTTTTTAGTAATGATATCTGGCGAACGTTTACCACGATAAGAGTCCCACTCCACTATAGTAGGTACTGTAGTTTATAGGAGTATATTTTAGTAAGTAGTACTGCAATCAGTCAAGTTGTCTTGCATCGATATGACCCTACACTGCTGGGATGTGTGTCGTAAGTCAAGCGGCGTGCTGCTGTTACATTGTCATCATCACCTATCGACTTCCCACAGCACATATTCGCTTCTCCATCCTCGCCAGCACATAATCGTCCAATCTTCCATCCCCGCTAGGCGCCTCCCCCCTCTTCTGAAACCCAAGCACTAACAATGGCATAACTGAGCAACGTCCGCCAAAAGAGTGGCCGGAGTTCACTCCCCACAGAGGTAATGAAACTCATTGTTTCACGTGTGGACAATCTCAGTACCATGCTGCTCGCCACGTGCTCGTCGGTGCTGTACCGTTTACTCAAAGCCCTCTGGCCAGAGCTTTTTAAGCCAGCTCCCTGCTTCCTGATGCTGCCTGATCTCCAGAAATGGCATGTCACACAGCTTAAGGATCCTAGGGTGGCGAGCATCAACCCCCTCGACTGTGATCCGATCCCCGTCACCCTCAACTACATTAACGGTATGTACTGGGTTGGCATGAACACGTCTTGGATGGTTCTCATCGACGGACGCGGCAGGTGGATGCTCGTGGAGGTCTACACCCAGCGATTGATACCCCTTCCTTCAATTAACACTACACTGCTTTGGCACCGCGGCCCACAATACTCGGAATCTTACAGTAGCCAACATGATACCAAGTTTGATTTGCTCAAGGTTGTAATCTGCCAAGTGCCCACAAGATCTGCGAATTATAAAGACTTCAGGCTAATTGCGTTCTTCAACCGCGGTCTCGCCTATCTGATAGGTCACTGCGGTAAGTGGATAAATCTCCATGTCCATCGCAGGATCATACATCCTCCATGGCTCTCTGATGCCATTGAACACAAGGGTTTCATTTACGCTGTGAACTCCTTCTATGGCTGGAAATATTGCTGGCCTACTCAAGTCATCGCTACAAATGGTTGTTATAGCAGTATGTTACTCCTAATTTCCTATGATATCATGATGGCTTGCTTCATATTGTCAGAGTATAGTTTGAGAAGTGTTAGAATCATGACATTGTTGTTAGAAATTAACACCACGATGTCAAATACACCCTCTGTTCAGTAACGTAGGATGTTTTGACAGTTTAATTCGAACTGCCAAAACGTCCCACATTGGTGATCAGATGTAGTAGAATTTTGGTGAAATCAAATCATCCTTCCCATGCTTATATTACTGTCAACATTTACTGAAAAAATATTCATGCTCTGAACATGCTGTTCTTAGATTTACAGTACCGGCCCAATTTTATTTGACTCCAACATGATATGGTGTTGTAGGCTGCCTGGTGTCTGTCGGGCCCGTGGAACCCAGGGTATCTCGGCCAGTCTACCTGCGACCCAGGATGCAATGCTTGGCGGAGGCCCAATAGGTGGCCCACCAGCGGGCACCCCGAGCAAGACCCCTCGCGAGGTTCTGGCCTCCCGAGGACCCATCCTCAGGGAGCAGGCAAGCAAGACTCAGCCACGACTTCACCGAGAGCCTCGCGAGGCCCTCTCGCAAGGCGGCCTCCTGAGGTTGCCTCATGAGGCACCCTCCCGAAGGTACGCAAGACAAGTGTTGTTCGGCTCAGTCGCACGGTCACGTGCCAACCACGTGGGTGACGCGCGCGGCGACGAATGGCGACAGAGGCCGCGCCAGCAGGCGCGGATGGAGAGCATTTCCCCTTTTGCGCTAAGGGAGCAAGGCCAGCAGTCCGTTTCACAAAGCAACCCCCAAAGGTTGCCCGATCGGTGAAAGAAGACCAAGATGATGGACGCGCGGTGCAGAGGTCACCACCGAGCCCACCGGCGCGTCATGGATAATCGCTTTGCAAATGAAGACCACCTTTTGTCAGGATAGACTGCGCCCCTGTCCCCCTTCAAACTTTCCATTGTGTGGCAACCCTTCCCGCCAATGTTTTTGGGGGAAGAGGACCAAGGCAGATATAAAAGGAGGGCAGGGTGCCGCTGTAGAGGGGATCGACTCTTCTGCCCCAAACCTTGTACTCTCACGCCAGAGCAATCACAACCAAGCAGGAGTAGGGTTTTTACACCGCAAGGTGGCTCGAACCTGGGTAAACCGCCGTGTCTCCGGCCCGCTCCCGCTTGCGCGCTCTCGCCGTAGCTTCGCTGTAGTTTCACTATGGTACGGGACGAGGCAGTAGGAACAAGCTCACCCCAGTGTTCGAACCTTTGGGTCCCCGGAGCCCGATCTCCGACATTTGGCACGCCAGGTAGGGGTGTGCTACTGTTCTTCCGCTCCGTCCTCCACTCCACCAGCTTCATGGCCGACGTTCGCCGCGAGCGCGCCGAGCGCAGGGCGGGTCGCGTGGCCCAGACGGAGCCGGTGGGCCACGGCAACCGCCGCCACCACGTCGGGGCCGCTGCCGCCACCGACCCTGCCACCCAGGAGCAGCAGGACTCCTCCCTACACCCCTCCGTGCAGGCAGACGGCCGCACCGCCACGGCTTCCTCCTCCCTCGCCCGCCGTGGGCCGCTGAACGTGTAGGCCGCACTGCTCATGGTGCGTGAGCTGCTCCGCTACCGTCCAGCTGACACCAACTACGATGCCTGCCTTGGTCGCACCACCGAGCTCGCCAACGCCGCCAGGGACGCTCCGGCACCTTCCCACTCGCTCCACCCTCCGCTGTCTCGCGCTAGGGACGTAGCGCACGGCGCTCCCCCGCCACCTCCTCTGCACGACGAGCTCGCCGGGCACCAGCGCAACGTGCGGGCACGTGAGCCATCCCGCGGCGCGTCCTCGCTGGTCCGAGACGAGACCAGCTGCCAGATCGTCCGCCGCGCGCTGCTTGATGCGCGCGTGCTCCTCGAGCAGCTGCGCCGGCGCCAAGACCAGACCGTCCAGGAGGTCGCGGCGGCCGGGCGCCAGAACCGTGTCGCCCTTGTCAGCGGTGTTCCCTCAAGTGGCGTGGGATGCCGTGTCTTCACTCGCGAGCTGCGGCAGGTGGTGTGGCCCACGAAGTTCAAGCCGGACCTGCCTCCACGCTACAGCGGCACCCCCAACCCCACAGAGTTCCTTCAGCTCTATGCGCTGAGCGTCGAGGCGGCGAACGGCGACGACAAGGTCATGGCAAACTGGTTCCCCATGGCCCTTAAGGAAGGCCCGCACTCTTGGCTCATGAATCTCCCTGAGGCGTCCATCTCGTCGTGGGGCGAGCTCTGCACACAGTTCGTCACCAACTTCAAGGGCACGCATGACCGCTCCCTCACGATCAACGACCTGTGGCATGTGCAGCAGCGCCCGGACGAGACCCTCTGCAAGTACATCCAGTGCTTCAGCCAGGTGCGCAACAAGATCCCGCGTGCGTCCGACGCGGCCCTCATCTCTACGTTCTCCACTGGTGTCGCGGACGTCAAGATGCGCGAGAAGCTCGCCATCAACGACGAGCTGGACTCGGTGCTTGAGCTGTTCGACCTCGCCGACAAGTGCGCCAAGGCTGAAGAAGGTCGCCTCTTCATCCACAATGACCCCGATGCGGCGCCCGACGCCGCCAAGGCCAAGGGCAAGGACATCAAGCACAAGGGCCCTACCGTGCTTGCGGCGGAGCCCGAGCAGAAGCGTAGCCGTGACCGCGGCAAGCCCAGGAAGGACGGCCGGCCGCTCTATGTCTACCACAACGTGCACTCCCACAGCACCGAAGACTGCCTGGAGCTCAAGCTGCTCCGCGACGAGCGCCTAGGCCGCCGAGGCGACCGCAACGACCGCGGCGCCGACCGCGGAGGTGGCAGCAGCAGCAACCGCTGGGACAACCGCAACGGTAACGGCAACTTCCGTCAAGGCTGGCGCGACCAGCCTCGCGAAGCCGCCTGGCGCGATCAGCCTCGTGAGGCAAACCCTCAAGCCAATACTGCTCTTTCGCCGCTGCCGCCGCCACCCCAGAGGAGCGACGTCAACCAGCCTGACGAGGGCGGAGGGGGCTACCAGGAGCCTCGCGTGGTTGCTTGCATCCTCGGCGGGGCTCAGGCTCCTACGTCCAATCGCCACTTCAAGAAGTTCTCTCGCGAGGAGAACGCCGCCCTCCCGAAGCCTGAGGCCGCTCGACCCCTCAAGTGGTCGCACTACGCCATCACCTTCGACTCCAAGGACCACCCCAAGTCCACGGCCACTACAGGCGCGCTCCCCATGCTGTGCTCCCACCATTAGCAATGTCGCGGTCACCAAGACCCTCATCGACGGAGGCGTGGGCCTTAACGTGCTCTCCATCGAGACCTTCGAGCAGCTCCAGGTGCCTTACGAGCAGCTCATGCCGACGAGGCCCTTCTCGGGCGTGACCGACGGCTCCACGCTGCCTCTGGGGCAGGTGCGCCTCCCCGTCACCTTCGGCATCCGCAAGAACTATCACACTAAGCTCATCGACTTCGACGCCGCCCACCTCGGCCTGCCCTACAACGCCATCTTGGGCTACCCCGCGCTAGCTAAGTTCATGGCGGTGACTCATCACGCCTACAATGTCCTCAAGATGCCTGGCTGTAGCGGCATCCTCACCGTCTCCTGCGACGAGAAGGATGCGATCTGCTCCCTTGAGCACGCCTACAAGGCTGCCGCTACCGCCCATCCAGCCGACGAGGACATGGCCGAGCCTCCTGAGGCCGCACCCGTGAAGAAGAAGCAGCTGTTCTCTCAGGACCGCGCCGAGATGAAGAAGGTGTCGGTTAACGGCAGTGGCTCAGGCCCTGCCTTCACCATCGGCACCTACCTTTCTCCTGGATAGGAAGGCGCGCTCGTCACCTTCCTTCGGGCAAACTTGGATGTTTTCTCCTGGAGAGCATTTGATTTGTCTGGTGTACCGAGGAAGGTAATCGAGCACCACTTAGTGGTGTGCCCCAATGCACGCCCCGTCAAGCAGAAGGCACAGCGCCAGGCGCCCGAAAAGTAGGAGTTCATTGTTCAAGAAGTGCACAAGCTGCAAGAAGTTGGAGTTGTCCGTGAGGTGCGCCATCCTGAATGGCTCGCCAACCCAGTCGTCGTCCCCAGGAAGGGCGGCAAGGAATGAATGTGCGTCGACTTCACGAGCCTCAACAAAGCCTGCCCTCAGGACCCCTTTCTGCTGTCGCGCGTCGGCCAGGGCACGAACTCCGCCACCGGCTACACCCGCATGCCCTTCGGCCTGAGGAACGCCAGCGCCACCTTCCAGAGGCTGACGCGCCTCGTGCCAGGGCCTCGGACAGGGAGGGGTGCGGAGTTCCCGGGACGCCCCCGACGCGTCACTTCCTCAGACCTCTCCCCCTCTGAGTCTCGCGAGCCCCCTGCTTCTCGTGAGCCCCCTGGGCCTCGGGAGCCCCTCGGCCCCTGAGGAGCGAGCTTCCACGGCACGCCTCGCCAGCCGACCTGTGCACTTCTCCAGCACAATTTTGCCAGGTGCGTTCGAGCGTTACCTCGCGTGGCCCGAGTTCCCCCTCGCCGCGCCCTCCGCGCCATCGCTTCCGGGATCCTCCTACCAAGGTGATTTTATTTTTCTCAATTGAGGGCACCCCACGGGCTGCACCAACCTCAGGCTGACCCGTGCCGGACACGGCAGCCCCCCTTTGTCTCTTTTTGGTGTGTAATTGAGGGCGCCCCATCGGCTACATCAACCTCAAGCTGACCCGTGCCGGACATGGCAGCCGCATCTCTTTTTGGTTGTGTAATGAATCTTATTGTTATGCCCCAGTAAGTTCATGTTGACTGCATAATTGTGTATTTGGTACGATGCCGTCTCGAGAGCGCCGCACGCTCGCGATCTTCCTCCTGGCCGTTCCCTGAGCGGGGGCTAGGCACGGCGCCTGTGCTCGGGTCCGTCCCTGTAGCGCCGCCAAATCCAAGTGACTGAGCTCTAGCTCGCGGGCCTGCTCCTGTGCATTTCACCTCGCCAAGGTCCTTGGTGCCTTATCTCCTCATGTAACGGCCATGAGCAAGCTAGCAAGCACGCGTCGCTCCCCTATTGTGAGGCTTGTTGACATGCAGTTGTCTCAGGAGCAAGCCGCTTGGAAGCCTCCCGGGCGGTGTCTCGCGGGCCGGCCTGCGGCGGTCGCCTAATCAGAAGGCCTCGCGAGCAGAAAACTTCAAGGGCCAAGCCTCATGAGGCATGCCTCGTGAGCCGCGTGCGCCCCTCGTGAGCCGCGGTTCGCCTGATGCTACCCCCCACAAAAGCTAAGTCTAACCACCTCACGAGACACCCTCACCATCTCTCGAGTTCCCTCCTTTCGCGATCTCGCTAAGGGCTGGCATTTTTTCTTCGCACGAGCCGCTTGAACATCAAAGGGGGGCTTCCCGAGCATTGTGCCTCGGGAGCCCCTACTGCCCTCGGCGCCCTGCACCTCCTGGCCTTGCTCAGGCACTGGTCCTAGCATACCAGCAACGACTGTAGCGTGCTCGGGGGCTGGGTCCTAACGACGTAGAGCACATAGGCGAGCAAGAAAAAAAAGGCAAGCCTCGTGAGAGGACTTCAGGAGGGAACATACATCCCAAACCACAAATGCATTAAGTAAAAACACAGAAGCCATCGTTTTCACATCCCAATGGGACTGCATTGTTCTCATACAGGGCAAGGAAGGAATATGCACGGAGCGTGGCTCGCCCCCAAGAGCCGCCTCACGCGCCGCGCACGCCTAATCGGAATCTTCATCTTCGCTCTTGACGCGAGGGGAGCTGTCATCACTCTCGCTTCCGCCGGAGGAGGCGCCGCCGTCGTCACTGCCGCACTCACTGGAGGAGCCGGAGTCGCTGCTGCTCTCGCTCTCTGCGCAGCACTCTAGACGGCTGCCAAAGACCCCGAAGAACTTCACGAAGAGCGTGGCGGCCCCGTCGTACTTGAACTGGAGAATGTGGCCCCACTTCAGGCCGCGAGCAAGGGCAAATGACTTCCACCCCTGCTTCAAGAACATGAAGCCTGAGGGGGTGAACTCCGTCGCCACCCAGGAGGGGCCGTTGCAGCAGCCGTCCGCCTGCACCCACAGACCCAAGGGCGCGCGGTCCACCATCACTCCCGCGAAGGAGTCTGGAAGCCGAAGCCAGGTGCAGGGCCGGCGATGCATGCCCACTATGAACTCGTGAGCCGCCTCCGCTGAGTGGCTCCCTGCCAGAGGAGGTAGGGTGGCTGCCCCGCCGCGGCCACCCCGGCCGCGGGCACCGCGCCCTCCGCGCCCGCAAGCAGCGCCCCTCCCACGGGCGCTGGGACTGGCACCGGCAGCCGCCGGAGAGCGGCCTAGGCCCCGGGGGGGACCCTGGATGCAGCAGCAGAAGCACGGGCTCGGCCTCTTCCCCTCGCCATCGCCGCGGAGACCCGCCTGGATCGTGGAGGAGAAGGAAGGGACTGATGGAAGAAGATGGGTGGGGAAATCCTTCCCCCGCATCTTTATAGTGCTCGAGGGAGGCGTGGTCCGCGCCATTCCACCTTCAACGCACACAAGGATTCGAGGCGGCAGCGGAAGGAAGGCACTGATGGCCTCACGCCGTGCACGAGCAGGCTTTATGTCAGCGCGGGTAGTTACCAATGCGTCATGGGAGAAGTGGGGCGTCCCCCGTCACATCGTGTGCCACGCGTCGTGCCTGGCCCGCAGGCGGTTAGGACCTGCATCGTTTCACCGCCGAATAGGCAGGAACGTGCGCACTGTGGGCTCGGGGGCTACTGTCGGGCCCGTGGAACCCAGGGTATCTCGGCCCGTCTGCCTGCGACCCAGGATGCAACGCCTGGCGGAGGCCCAATAGGTGGCCCACCAGCGGGCACCCCGAGCAAGACCCCTCGCGAGGTTCTGGCCTCCTGAGGACCCCTCCTCAGGTAGGAGGCAAGCAAGACTCAGCGACGACTTCACCAAGAGCCTCGCGAGGCGGCCTCCTGAGGTTGCCTCCCGAGGCACCCTCCCGAAGGTACGCAAGACAAGTGCTATTCGGATCGGTCACGCGGTCCCATGCCCACCATGTGGGTGACGCATGTGGCGACGAATGGCAACAGAGGCCGCGCCAGCAGGCGTGGATGGAGAGGATTTCCCCTATTGCGCTAAGGGAGCAAGGCCAGCAGTCCGTTTCCCAAAGCAACCCCCAAAGGTTGCCCGATCGATGAAAGAAGACCAAGATGATGGACGCGCAGGGCGGAGGTCACCACCGAGCCCACCTGCGCGTCATGGATAATCGCTTTGCAGACGAAGACCACCTTTTGTCAGGATAGACTGCGCCCCTGTCCCCCTTCAAACTTGCCGTTGTGTGGCAACCCTTGCCGCCAATGTTTTCGGGGGAAGAGGACCAAGGCAGATATAAAAGGAGGGCAGGGTGCCGCTGTAGAGGGGATCGACTCTTCCGCCCCAAACCTTGTACTCTCGCGCCAGAGCAATCACAACCAAGCAGGAGTAGGGTTTTACACCGCAAGGTGGCCCGAACCTGGGTAAACCGTTGTGTCTCCGGCCCGCTCCCGCTTGTGCGCTCTCGCCGTAGCTTCGCCATAGTTTCGCTGTGGTACGGGACGAGGCGGTAGGAACGAGATCACCCTAGTGTTCGAACCTTTGGGTCCCCGGAGCCTGGGGGGACCCTGGATGTAGCAGCAGAAGCACGGGCTCGGCCTCTTCCCCTCGCCATCTCCGCGAAGACCCGCCTGGATCATGGAGGTGGAGGAAGGGACTGATGGAAGAAGATGGGCGGGGAAGTCCTTCCCCCGCGTCTTTATAGCGCTCGAGGGAGGTGCGCTCCATGCCGTTCACCTTCAACGCGCGCAAGGATTCGAGGCGGCAGCGGAAGGAAGGCAGTGATGGCCTCGCACTGTGCACGGGTAGGCTTTATGTCAGCGCGGGCAGTTACCAAGGCGTCGTGGGAGAAGTGGGGGCGTCCCCATCACATCGTGCGCCACGCGTCATGCCTGGCCCGCAGGCGGTTAGGACCCAACGTGCGCGCCGCGGGCCCGGGGGCTACTGTCGGGCCCGTGGAACCCAGGGTATCTCGGACCGTCTGCCTGCGACCCAGGATGCAACGCCTGGTGGAGGCCCAATAGGTGGACCACCAGCGGGCACCCCGAGCAAGACCCCTCAAGTGATTCTGGCCTCCCGAGGACCCCTCCTCAGGGAGCAGGCAAGCATGACTCAGCCATGACTTCACCGAGAGCCTCACGAGGCCCTCTCGCTAGGCGGCCTCCTGAGGTTGCCTCCCGAGGCACCGTCCCGAAGGTACGCAAGACAAGTGTTGTTCGGCTCGGTTGCGCGGTGTCGTGCCCACCACATGGGTGACGCACGCGGCGACGAATGGCGAGAGAGGCCACGCCAGCAGGCGCGGATGGAGAGGATTTCCCCTTTTGCGCTAAGGGAGCAAAGCCAGCAGTCCGTTTTCCAAAGCAACCCCAAAGGTTGCCCGATCGGTGAAAGAAGACCAAGATGATGGACGTGCAGGGCGGAGGTCACCACCGAGCCCACCGGCGCGTCATGGATAATCACTTTGCAGACGAAGACCACCTTTTGTCAGGATAGACTCCGCCCCTGTCCCCCTTCAAACTTGCGTTGTGTGGCAACCCTTCCCGCCAATGTTTTCGGGAGAAGAGGACCAAGGCAGATATAAAAGGAGGGACGGGTGCCGCTGTAGAGGGGATCGACTCTTCCGCCCCAAACCTTGTACTCTCGCACCAGAGCAATCACAACCAAGCAAGAGTAGGGTTTTACACCGCAAGGTGGCCCGAACCTGGGTAAACCGCTGTGTCTCCAGCCCGCTCCCGCTTGCGTGCTCTCGCCGTAGATTTGCTATGGTACGGGATGAGACGGTAGGAACGAGCTCACCCCAGTGTTCGAACCTTTGGGTCCCCGGAGCCCGATCTCCGACAATGTCCCTACCATTCCTAATCCCAGAACCTTTCAAGGAAAAGCGGCATGGCAGTTGCAGGTGGTTCCTGGCTCGATCAGACGATGACAAACGATTGATGGTCATTCGCACGTACCAGACGTATTGTTTCGCGGAATACAATCACAGTCACTGCATGGTCTCTGAGCAGGATCCCAGCTTCTTTGGGCCTTCAGGAATTTTTTACTGGAGGCCGGTAAGTAGCCTCGGCACACACTCTCTGTTTCTCGAATTGAATTATCCAATTAACCAAGAGATCACCAATGTCAAGGATCTTGATGGCAGCGCGGTTCCGTTCATCAGGCAAAACTGTGTGTACACAGCGTACCATGCGTCTCTCCATGCACCATACCCTGATATGTGCCGCCACGCTCTGCAGCCCAAAGTAGGAGAGAGTGTCGCAAGTATCAGACTTTGACCTGCTGGCTGGAATTTCCCCCGTCAGTCACCCATCTGGTTCAAGCCTTCAGCCAATCTCCATAGCTTAATAAATAGTAACGTCTAACTGAGCCAATTAGTTAGATGCGTGCACTTGGTGTAGTAGGATCTTTACTAAGTTTGATGCATACACTTGGTTTTTTTGGTAGCCCTTCTGTAATGTTGGCTGATGTTTGGTTGGAAGAGAGAGCTGCATCTTTACTCTTCTGGCCTGCTTACTGCTACTATTGCACCCCCACCCCTGGTGGTATCTTCAATCCCAAGGCTCCTTTGTAGGGCTCTAGTTTGCTGTGAACCTCTAGTGGTTTGTATTAACGGAAAATTGGCGGCAAACCCCTTTTATTAAAACAATATAGAGCCATGGATGCTACTGGTGTTTTCAATGTACAATCAGTAATATATTTTGTCTGTTGGTTGAATAAATAGTGGTGTTAGAATGATAAAAACAATGTTTTGGAAGTCGTTGCACGCTCTGATCCTTTAATGCCCCGTACGTAGCACATACTATTTTTTCTAGGGAATAAATCTTCCACTTGTCGAGGACATGCAGTCTAGTGATTTAGGCCCAATAGAAGAGCCCATAATTAACTGGGAGGGAGGCTCTCACATGAATCCGGCCCAGCTACATGCTCATGCTCCCCTAAATAAATAAATAAAGCTAAATGTTCATGCACAGGTTGTTTAAATTTATGATTTGAAAAGTATGATTTTAACTGGAGGATATTATTTTCCTATGAGAGTATCTTTACATTCAATCGATATTATTCTTAGGCAAAGATAGCGACCAGTCTTTTTTCTCACACCCTTCTCTTCCTGCAACCAGCGGACTGTTATTTGGTACCCACCAGGTTCAAGCCGATGCAAATCATAGTCAACTTGGTCAACATCTAACAAGTATTAGCAGCAAGTTGTAATAAATATCACAATTTTTTCCGTTGCATTTGTATGTTTTATGGATTGTGCTGCCTAGGTCTCCCGTTTGAATCCCAAGTACCACATGTTTTTTGACAAGCCAGGTTTTTTTATGATAAAAAGTTCCAACCCAACATTATTTTTCGATAAGAATGCCCAGCCCAGCCCAACACATGTGTCGACACCACTTTATCCCAGGGCTTCTGAATGTGCTCGGCTTCACACCTAAAGAAAAAAAAAGTGCTCGGCTTCATTTTACAATAAGTTGTAGCCATATAAAATTAATTCTTATTATCGAGCATGCTGAGTTTTTGGGTCTGACCGATCCAGGTGCCAAAACCAAACCAGCGCCGGCGGGACGACCTGTTCCCGCCTTCCACGGCTAGTTGCGGTGCCGTGCCCGGATCGCCGCCCTGTCGTACCATGAAATGCTGGTCAGGCCATCCCTCTACTCCCCCACACATCCTATTCTTCTCCGGCGATGGCAGCCCACCCCACACCAGAACCAGTCAACCCTCATACTCCTCGCCGCCTATGACCACACTGCCGCATCTTCCCCGGCTCCTGTTCATTCCCGTCCGAGGCCTCGCCGTCGTCCTCCGCCTTGGTGCGCTCGCCGCGGCGCTGCCGTCCGGCCTTGTCAACATGGTCAACATGGTGAATCGGGGTAGGACTGTACTTGAGAGTATGACAGTAGGGACCCACCAGGTCCACTGCCGAACGCAAGCAAGTGACTCTTTATTACTCAGATCCACCCCTCATTTTTTACTCAGATCCACCTTGCTGATATCTGGGACCCACATCATTCTCAACATATAGTCAATTAATGACAGAATTGCACAAGGAGCGGCTAACATCTGGGATCCAGCAGCTCGAGCAGTTTTTTTGGTTGTTCAGACGGAGTAGCATATAAACTGGGTTGTGCGGTGTTTGTGGCCCGTCTAACAAAATGACCAGGCTAGCTGTTTTTTCTTTGGGAAAATGGGTAGCCCACCATTTTTTTGAAGAATACCCAACCTAGGCCTATTTGTTTTCTCTGACTTCCTGGGCTGCTAATCTTTCAAGACGAGGAGGGATGCATTCGGCCTGGCCAGAAAATGGGCAGTAAATCATAAAAGTAATATGAAATGGGCTGCAAATGTAAAAAAACACAGCAAATGGGAAATTAGTTTCATATTTGGTTTTTTTCTTCATTGAAATTTTATATTTCATTGGATTTTAACTTTTTTTTAAAGTATTTTTACTCTCGCTCCTAATTTTGGGATTAAAAATAGTTCGGACCCTAGCAAAAATATGTGAAATTTCAAAAAATTTGCATATTTTTAGCAAATTTTTAACCCTGGTCCTGACCAGAAAATGGGCTGCAATTCTAAAAACGGAAAATGGGTTGTAATAAATTCCATATGAATTAGCAAATGGGCTTTAAATTGTAAAAATAATAGCAAATGGGCTGGTCACGCCACAGATTTCGAGGCTGACTTGTTGGCCGACTAAGTTGACGCATACGTAAGGCTTTGTCAACTTATAGTCAACAAACAATTCTAGCAGCAGTGACTGTTGGATGTCCATCCAACGGCCGTCGTGCTTCTTCAATCTCTGATCTTCCTGCTCCAGCCGCCCAAACCAGCGCCGCCTTTACTGCCTGCTCCCACCTCCCGTGACCAGCTGTGAGGCTGCGCAGGCCTCACAGCCCACCCTACTCCCACCGCTGGCCAGGCCATCCCTCTACCCACCCGCACCTCCTATTATTTTCCGGCGACGGCAGCCTCACCCCGCAGCCGAACCAGTCAACCCTTGTACTCCC
Organism: Elymus sibiricus; assembly: GCA_039707655.1. Taxonomy (NCBI): domain Eukaryota; kingdom Viridiplantae; phylum Streptophyta; class Magnoliopsida; order Poales; family Poaceae; genus Elymus; species Elymus sibiricus. The sequence continues at coordinate 224,352,598 of CM077670.1, read as the reverse complement.
CTTCGTGTGGGCATCCACTGTTGTGTCTTCGCCGGCTCCGGGTCGTTCCCTTCCTAAGCCTCGCCGTCGTCCACCGTGTTGGTGCCTCGGCGCGGCGTGGTCAACATGGTCAACAAACGACAGTCATCAGAAGAGGGATGTAGGTGGAGAGGTTAACAGTAGGGCCCCACATGGTCCATGGCAGCACGCAAGCAAGTGCCTCCTTATTACGCGAAAAAAAATGATTCCTCCCCCTGACAGGTTGGACCCACCAACGACATCTTCGCATGCAAGGAAGTGCCTCCTTATTACATAAAAAAAAAGTTTCATCCGCCTGATAGCTGGGACCCACCACCTACATCTTTTTCAAGGAAGTGTGTCCTTATTACGCGCAAGAAAAATAATTCCTCCCCGTGCTAGCTGGGTCCCACCAGATTTTGAGGCTGACTTGTGGGCCTACTAAGTTGACGCATATGCAGGGCTATGTCAACTTAGTCAACAAATCGACTCTGCCAGTGTGAGACCGTTAGATGTCAATCCAACAGCCGGCATGCTTCTTTAATCTCTGGTCTTCCTGCTCTAGCCGCCCAAACCAGCGATGGCGTGATCGCCTGCTCCTGCCTTCCGTGGCCGGCAGTGCTGCCGCGCAGGCCTCACTGCCCCACCCTACTCCCATCGCTAGCCAGGTCATCCCTCTACTGACCCACACCTCCTATTATTCTCCGGCGATGGCATCTTCAAACCGCAGCCGAGTCAGTAAACCCTCGTATTCGCCTCCGCGTGGGCATCCACTGCCGAGTCTTCCCCGACTCCGGGTCGTTCCCTCCCTAGGCCTCGCCGTCATCCACCGCCTTGGTGCTCTCGGCATGGCGTGGTAAACATGGTCAACGAACGACAGCCATCGAAAGAGGACTGCATGTGGACAGGCGAACAACTGGGACCCACGAGGTCCATGGTCGCATGCAAGGAAGTGCCTTCTTATTACGCGGAAGAAAAATGATTCCACTCCCTGACAGCTGGGACCCACCAGCTACATCTTCGCACACAAGGAAGCTCCTCTTTATTACATGAAAAAAATGCTTCCTCCTAATGGTTTGCTGACATCTAGGACCTACGACATTTTCAATGTAGTCAATAAACGAGAGAATTGCACATGGAGCCGTTGACACGTGGGACACTGTTGCTCGATCAGTTTTGTTGTTGTTGTTTTTTTGTTGTTGTTGAGACGGAGTAGGTTACCAACTGGGTTGTGCGGTGTCTGTGGCCTGTCTAGCCTAGGCTTTTATTTTATGCTTACAAGATGACCAGCCCAGCTGTTTTTTCTCTCGATGAAAATGACTAGCCCACCTTTTTTTCGTAGAATAGCCTACACAGGCTGATTTCTTTTTCTCCGTCCTGCTGGGCTGCAAATCTTTCAAGACGGTGAGGGATACATTCGGCCTGCCCAGACAAAATGGGATGTAAATCTTATAAGTAATATGAAATGGGTTGTATATATATAAAAACAAAGAAAATGGGCAAGTAGTTTCAAATTGCAGATTTTATTTTATTTTTTGATATTTCAATTTTCATTGGATTTTAACATAATTTAAATATATTTTAAATTTAGTTTTTATCGGGCTTGAAATTTCGGGATTAGAAATAGTTCGGCAATTTCAATGAAATATCGCTGAAATTTTTAATCTTGTCCTTGCGAGAAAATGGTAAGGTTTTCTAAAAATATAATATGGGTTGCAATAAATTACGTAATAATTAGCAATTGGTCTATAAATTTAGGAAAAATAGCAAATGGGATATATGCTGTCCACCATAGATGTTATACTGACTTGTGGGCCTACTAAGTTGACGTGTACGCAGGGTTTTGTCAACTTATAGTCAACAAATGAGTCTTGCAGCGTTGACCATTGGATGCTAATCCAACGGCCATGCAGCTTCTTCAATCTCTGATCTTCTTGCTCCAGCCGCCCAAACCAGCGCCGGCGGGACCGCCTGCTCCTGCCTCCCGTGGCCGGCTGTGCTGCCGCGCAGGCCTCAACGCCCCACCCTACTCCCACCGCTGGCCAGGCCTTCCCTCTACTCACTCACATCCCCTGTTATTCTCCGGCGATGGCAGCCTCACAACGCAGCCAAACCAGTCAACCCTCGTACTCCCATCCATGTGGGCATCCACTGCCTCGTCTTCCCTGGCTCTGCGTCGTTCCCTTCCGAGGCCTCGCCGTCGTCCATTGCCTTGGTGCTCTCGGCGCGGTGTAGTAAACATGGTCAATGAACGACAGCCATCGGAAGAGGACTGCGCGCGGTGAGGCTGACAGCTGGACCCAGCAGCTACATCTTCGCACGCAAGGAAGTGCCTCCTTATTACGCGCAAAAAAATGATTCCTTCCCCTTACAGCTGGGACCCACCTGCTATATCTTCGCACGCAAGGAAGTGCCTCCTTATCCTCCCAGATAGCTGGGACCCACCCGGTCGAAGCGTACGTAGCGTTGTCTGTCTGGTCGCGAACATGTACGTACATACTGGTCGATCGGTCTCTCTGCAACGATGAACCGTGGGCGTGTAAGGAGCGGCATGTGTCGTAGTAGAGCCCCCGACGTAGCAGTTCAGACAGGCCTGTCTAAATTGTGTACACGTACATAAAGCCACACAGCAAAAAATACGGCCACATACATACATATACGGGTGGGATCTCGAACGCGTACTCGTGCATACATACGGCCAGGGCTCGTGTACATGGAGAGAGGCAACGGATGGCAGCAACGGCCTCATGTTCATCGGCAGCCAACCGACTGGGTCGGAACAGAGGAAACAACGTCGTGTTCATCGGGAGCCAAGCGACTGGGTCGGAACGCGTCCTGTTCATCGGGAGCCAACCGGCTTGGACGGAACAGCCGAAACGGGGTCCTGTTCATCGAGTCAGGGTCTGGTGTACCACAAAACGGAGGAAACATCCTTCTGTTCGACCGCCTACGGTCGAAACAGGGTCCTGTTCATCGGCTGGGGGTGTGGCGTACTGCAAAACGGAGGAAACGGACTTCTGTTCGACCTCCTATGGTCGAAACAGGGTCCTGTTGAAAGCACATTTGCTCCCTTGGTGGTTTTGGTAATTTATGCCAACATACATGTTGTTGGACTAATGCTTTTATCTAGTGAATTTCAGACAAGTTCAACAATGGCGTGGCAGGGACAAGAGGATGTGGAATCCCATTCAAAATGCTATGGACAAGGATTGGCAAAAGATCAAGACTCTACATTTTTGGTTTAGTGATCGAAGATCACATTGAGTCCATAGGAAAGCCAATACTATTAAAAGGGGATGAGGTGTTGCTTAATGGTCTTTTTGCTCAAGTGCTTAGTGACAGTACTCCTAAACCCTCAACCACTTTCTCCATCCAAATATGTCCAAAACCTACATTTCAACTCGGCCCCACCGAAATTCTCTATCCGGAGCCACCGAGTTCATCTGGACTTAGCCACTGCCAAAACCCTAACAAATCGGATCCACCGATATGGATCTCGGTCTCACCGAGATGGCCTTGCCAACTCTCTGTAATCTTTTGCACTCACTTCGGTCTCACCGAGTTTTGCAAATCGGTCTCACCGAGATGGCTTGCCAAGTCTCTGTTGCCTTATTGCTTCACTTCGGTCCTACCGAGTTGATGCAATCGGTGCCACCGAGATGAGGTTTGCCCTAGCCATTGCACTTCGGTCCATCTGAGTTGTTCCAGTCGGTCCCACCGAGCTTCCTAACGTTCATATCTTTTTCACAGTTCGGTGCCACCGAGTCTTCTGAATCGGTGCCACCGAGTTGGGTCAAAAGTGTGTAACGGTTGGATTTTGTGTGGAGGCTATATATACCCCTCCACCACTTCGTTCTTAGTAAGGAGAGCCATCAGAATGTGCCTACACTTCCACCATGCATTTTCTGAGAGAGAACCACCTACTCATGTGTTGAGATCAAGATATTCCAATCCAACCATTTGAACCTTGATTTCTAGCCTTTCCCAAGTTGCTTTCCACTCAAATCCTTCTTCCACCATAGCCAAATATGTGAGTTGTTTGAGTGTTGGGAAGGCTATCATTTGAAGCACAAGAGCAAGGAGTTCATCAACAACACACCGTCTATTACCTTTTGGAGAGTGGTGTCTCCTAGATTGGTTAGGTGTCACTTGGGAGCCTCCGACATGATGTGGAGTTGAACCAAGGAGTTTTTAAGGGCAAGGAGATCGCCTACTTCGTGAAGATCTACTCGAGTGAGGCTAGTCCTTCACGGACGTAAGCCATGGTGGGATAGACAAGGTTGCTTCTTCGTGGACCCTTTGTGGGTGGAGCCTTCCGTGGACTCGCGCAGCCGTTACCCTTCGTGGGTTGAAGTCTCCATCAACATGGACGTACGATAGCACCACCTATTGGAACCACGCCAAAAACCACCGTGTCTTCATTGCGTTTGATCTTCCATACTCTACCCTTTACATTCAGTACTTTTGCATGCTTTACTATTTCTGCTGCTCAATCTCTAGATATGCATGTGTAGAAAATATTGGAGTGATCTTAACTTGTGCCAAAATCTGCCTAAGTTCCAAGAGAAATTAAAATCTGCAACTTTGGTTCGTTAAGTGTCTATTCACCCCCCCCCCCCTCTAGACCTATCTCCTCGATCCCACACCTGTTGATCGGGAGGGCTCTGGCGTTCCGCAAAACGGAGGAAACGGACTTCTCCCCAACTGCCTATGGTCGAAACGGGGTCCTGTTCATCGGGAGGGATGTGGCGTACCACAAAACGGGACTCCATGGGCTACTGTTCATCCACGGTCGACCTCCTTGAGCCTCCACCAGCAACTGTTCATCTACCGTCGACTTCCTCCAGCCTCCACCGGCTACTGTTCATCCAGCCTCCACGGGGTCATGTTCATCCACCCCCAACCGGCTGGGGTGTGGCGGCCTCCTTGGGGTCCTGTTCATCCAACACCAACCACCTTCACACGGCCAGGGTACTGTTCATCCACAGTCAACCAACCGCCTGGGGTGGAGCGTACGAGCGGGCGGCAGCAACGGGAACTATTCATCCACAGCCAACCAACCGGCTAGGTCAACTCACCATGTCTCACGCAAGGGGCTCGATTGATCGATGCGTCTCGACTCATTCTACATATCGCGCGCGCGGCAGCAACTGGCACTATTCATCGAGAGGCAACCCAACCGGCTACGTCTCGCACGTACGGGGGCTCGACCGGCTTCAGTTAGCAGTGAAGGAATCACTCGGGTTCAGTTAGTAGCAAAGGAATCGCTCGGGTTCAGTTAGCAGTGAAGGGATCGATTGGCTTCAGTACGTAGCTAGTGCAATCGCTCGGGTTTAGTAAGCGAACGCCTCGCACACACGCGCGCATATGAGAGAAACGCGCAAACCACACTGCATCGAAAATTTCCTCGCCCTCACTTCTACCACGATTTTTTACGTCATGGACGGCCCAAAGAATGTCATGCGGGTGCGTCTCCAGCCCGCCCAGGACAAAAAGCCCATTTTCTGTCATAATGTTTTGTCATAGAAGTAGGAGCCCACCACATCTATGATGATACGTGTTTTTGTCACAATTATTGTAATAGAAGCGTCACAACCATGACAGAAAAAGTTTTCGCTTGGGCCATAATGACATGGATGTGTCTTTTTTTTGTAGTGAATTTACCATTGTATTGGGTGTGTTGGGGAAACAAGAGATTGATTGTATTTGATTGCAGGGTTGTTTAAGAAAGGCCATCTTCATCCTACACCTCCCACGGATTGATAAACCTTTGGTCATCCACTTGAGGGAAATTTGTTGCTGTCCTACAAAACTCTGCGCTTGGAGGCCCAACAGAGTCTACAAGAATAAAAGTTGCGTAGTAGACATCAAGCTCTTTTCTGGCGCTGTCGCCGGGGAGGTCAGTCCTTGAAGGTATATCTTTAGATCTTGCAATTGAATCTTTTAGTTTCTTATTTTTCACTAGTTTTGTTTATAAAAGAAAATTACAAAAAATTGGAATTGAAGTTGCATCAACTGCTTTATCTTTATGAAGTCTTTCTTGAAAATGATGGATCGGAAAATTGTGTTAAGATTGTAGAAGAAGAATTTAATAAAATGTTTAATGTGAGTCCTTTGAATGATAAGCATGATTGCCATGTTGCTAGTATGAATTCTTTGAATACCCATGATGCTAATGATATGCAAAGCGATAAGCTTGGGGATGCTATGTTTGATGAAGATGATATTTTTAGCCCCCCAAGTTTTGATGAGAAAATTTATTACGATGATAGCATGCCTCCTATTTATGATGATTACAATGATGAAAGTGGGTTTGGAAGAGTGTCAACTCTGGGTGATCCCACTATTTTGGAGGGTGTTGAACCTTATTGCAATAATTATGAAAGTGGATTTGGAGAGGTCATGACCTTATTTAGTGATGATTCCACTATTTTGGAAGAGGTTTCAATTGTTTACGACAACAAAGTTGCTATCTATGATGATTATTGTGATGACATGTATGTTATAAAGAATAATGATAGACATGAAACTTGTCATCATGATTTTAATGCTCAAATTGATTATGTAAACCAAGCATCATATGATAGTTATTTCATTGAATTTGCTCCCACTACTATTAATGAGAACAAATTTGCTATGTGGAGAGTAATAAAATTTCTATGCTTGTGGATCATGAAAAGAATGCTTTATGTGATAGTTATATTGTTGAATTTATTCATGATGCTACTGAAAATTATTATGAGAGAGGAAGATATGCTTATATATATTTCAACAACATCAAGTTTCCTCTCTTTATGTTGAAAGTTTTGAAGTCATGCTTGTTTTGCCTTCCTATGCTAGTTGATTGTTGCTCCAATAGATTGTTTGCTTACAAAATTCCTATGCATAGGAAGTGGGTTAGGCTTAAATGAGTTTGCTATATGATTCATGATGCTCTCTTTGTGTTTCAATTCCTATCCTTGTGTGAGCATCATTAAAACTATCAATGCCTAACTAAAAGACATTAAAGAAAAGCACTTGTTGGGAGACAACCGAATATTTATCCCTACTGTTTTTGTATGTGCACATGATTAAGCTACTGCAGTAATCATGCTTTATATGTTTTCTTTCAATAAAGTGCCAAGTAAAACCTTTAGGTTGATGTAGATGTTTGTTTATTTGGTTCTGTGCAAAAACAGAATGTTTAGTGTCCGGTGCATGAATTTACATTCTGTACTGGAGCGTGAGAAAATTCTGAAATTTTTACGTAGTACTTTTATGCAAAAATTTATGTTTTACTAATTTTTCAGAATTTTCGGAGTTAGAGAAGTATGCTTTTTAATTCACTCACAACATGTTGTTCTATTTTTGACAGATTCTGTTTTTATTGCATAGTTTGCTTGTTTTAGTGTTTCCATAGCTTTTTTTAGAAAAGGAGGTTAAACCCCCAGCCTCTGCATCAATCGATGCATACAGCCATCTTTATTAATTATTCCATGATGGTCTGACAAGAACATACATCAAGCCACCCGAAGCCACCACTCACACCTACAAACTTGATAATGTGGAGTGCTCTCACTCCCCATATCTATAGCCGATGTCGTCGCCAATCCATCCATATAATGTATCAGAACCAACAACCGGTGCAGCGGACCTAAAGCGTGCACCACATGCACACGTTTTAGAAGCCGCCATCATCATCGAACCGCTGTCCCATCTTCAAGAGAGAGATCCACATCATCCTTGCCAGTCCGGCCATCCGTCGACGCCACCACGGCGCCCAATGACGCCACCGCCCTGCGCTCGTCCTGCGGAGACTGTGGAAGATCTGTCGTGTGTAGCACCTGCAGAACAGGCATGACACAGTGTAGCACCTGTCGGCCAGGCATGACTTGACATCTCCACCGAAGCTCCGTTCAAGACGAAGCTGCTCCACCTCCTACCTCTATCTTCCAGCGCTGCTTCACAAATGATGCTCCCAAGAGAGAAACGACACCGTAGTGCCGCCATCGTCCGATCTGGAAGACCAGATCCTAGAATTTCCCCCGGAGCAGCACGAGTGGGTCGACAGTAGTTACACGATGATGCCTTCATCAAGGTAACGGCGCAGAACGCCGCCATCGCCTGGCGTTGGCTCAGTTTTCACCGTCAACTCTGTCTCCCCCACTCGCAGCCGGGACTAGATGACGAATCTCGAGATCCGACCACCCAGCCTCTGGCCGACCACCTCTGATGGAGGAGATGGCCACCACCGCCAGCTGCACTGGCCAGAACAGATCTGACCAGAGGTGCCGCCGAGCAGTCCACCAGACCCTCCACGCCATCGCCGATCCGAAGCCAGATGGCGCGCCGCCGCAGCATAGCCAACCGCCGCTGCAGACCGCATCACGCCGCCACCCAAACCGGTCCAGCCGCCGCACGCCGCCACCCGTGACCGGACTGCCCGACGAGCCTGCAGCCGCTGTCGCCCGAGGCATGGCCGGCCACCGCCGCCGTCGCAGCAGCCATCGCCGCCGCTTCGCTGGATCGGCCGCCTCCACACGTGTAGGGGCCCCGCACCGCCCCTGAGACGCGGGAGAGAGGGAGTCCCCTACCACCGCCGTCAGCCCTCGGGCGTAGCCCAGCGGCATCCCCCAGCGGCGACGGAGGGAGGGGAGGCGGGAGTGTGCGCCCCCGGCGGCTAGGATCTGGGCGCCGCCCGAGTCGCCCTAGCGGGGACGACGCGGGGGCCCTAGTTTTTCCATAGCATATATTGAGTAATATAAATTGTGGAAATGATAGAGTAAAGTAGGCATTATGTCAGAACAATTATGAATCTTGTCTTGACAGTACCAAAGTGAATGATTTGATCTTTATCATACTAACCTATCTCACGAAGTTCCGTTAAGTTTTGTGTGATTGAAGTTTTCAAGTTTTGTGTGAGATATCGATATGAGCAGAATAAGGAGTGGAATACCCTAAGCTTGGGGATGACCAAGGCACCCCAAGGTAATATTCAAGGAAGACTCAAGCGTCTAAGCTTGGGGATGCCCCAGATGGCATCCCCTCTTTCGTCTTCAACATTATAGGTATTCCTCACTTGGAGCTATATTTTTATTCGTCACATAATATGATTTTTGCTTGGAGCATAATTTTGTTTTGTTGAGATTTGCTTTCTGTTATCAATAATCATGTTTTTTTATCTTTTATTTCAATTAAATGTCAAGTATAGCCTTTACCATGCTCAGTTTGCAAGTTCATGAGTTGCTGTTTGAAAACAGAAAGTTTTCTGTTATGTCCAGAATATTCCTGAATTGTAAGAACATGATAAAAATCTGAAATTTTTACACGGTAAGAATGCATAAGTCCTCTGTAACATGGTAATTTTTCAGAATTTTTGGAGTTAGGGAACTATGAACTTTTATTACTCCTTTACAGACTATTCTGTTTAGACAGATTGCGGTTATAGTTGCATTGTTTGCATATGTTTGCTTGTTTAATGTTTCTATGGTGATGGGAGTATTAAAGATGCAGAGACATTTAGTATGCAATGTTTAATTATAACTTTGTTATTTTCTACAGTAGAGAATGTTAAGGTTTTGAATTGATTCTTACTAACTTATCTCACGAGTTCTTGTTGAGTTTTGTGTGGATGAAGTTTTTAAGACTTAGGAGAAGCCGTGATATGAGAGGAATTAAGGAGACACAAGAGCTCAAGCTTGGGGATGCCCAAGGCTCCCCAAGATAATATTCCAAGAAGTCTCAAGCAACTAAGCTTGGGGATGCCCCGGTAGGCATCCCACCTTTCTTCATCAACAACTATCGGTTAGTCTCGGTTGAGCCTAAGTTTTTATTTGTTCACATGATGTGTGCTATTCATGGAGTGCCTTTTTATTTTTGTTTGCTATTTAATAAAATGATTAGTTCTGAAAGTTTTGATTGGGAGAGAGTCTTTACATAGCTACTTAATTGTTTGACTACTCGTTGATCTTCACTTATATCTTTTGGAGTAGTTTATCATTCACTCTTTTGCTTCACTTACATCCTAAGAGTAAATTGTTGAATGAATTGAATATCATAAAGTTGAAATTATATGTGCTTCATATGCTTGTCCCATGGGGAGTAGTGACTTCACATATAAGAAGTATAATTGGTAAAATTTATTGAAAGTTAGCAAACACAGCATTGGTCACTTGAACAATTCATGAAAGGATATTGAAGGAAGAGAGATTTCACATATAAATATACTATCTTGGACATCTTCTATAATTGTGAGCCCCCATTAATTATTTTCAAGCTTGATCAAGTAGTTGATGTTTGACAAGAAAGACAACATAATGGGTTATGTTTGTTTATATTCACATAGAAGTTATATTGTCATGGATCCTCTAACATGTGGTGCTTGCTCATAATATTTTGCTAGCCAAAATTTCATACTAATTAGAAATACTACTTGTGCATCCAAAAACCCTTAAAACCAGTTTCTTGTTATGATAGTCCACCATATCTACCTATGGATTGAATAAGATACTTCAAGTAAGTTGTCATTGGTGCAAAAAGCAATAAAAATTGCTCGTAAATATGTATGATCTTTTATTGCAAGGGAAAATAAGCTTTGTACGAACTTGTGATGGTAAAGAAATAAAAGCGACGGACTGCATAATAAAGGTTGCTATCACAAGGGGCAATATAAAGTGACGTTCCTTTACATTAAGAGTTTGCACATCAAAAAATCAAAAGCGCATGACAACCTCTGCTTCCCTCTGTGAAGGGCCTATCTTTTACTTTTCAACTTTTACTTTTACGCAAGAGTCAATAATATTCATTCTCATTTCAACCCCAATTATTCGCCACTTGGCAAGCATCATGTGGTAGGGAATGATCCAGGCACATATATCCAGTTGAATATAGGTAATCATGAGTTATTATTGTTGACATTATCCCTGGGATAAATAAGTTGGGAGGCAAAACATTAAGCCCGTATCTTCCTCTATGTCTGATTGAAACAGCTTGTTCTAAAATTATGCTTTGAGTGTCAGCAATCATGGAAGACTAAATGATAGTTGAGTACATGGAATTTGCTAAATCAAAGCTCTTACATAGACCCTTCCTGAAAATAAGATGAATTGTAATTGTTTGATGACTGAGAACATAGTTTGTTTGTTTTCAAGAAAGTTTATGGTCTATACTTTAACATGTGAATAGCTTGCTACTTGATCATGAGAAGCTTTATGAGAAAGAGTTGTTGTTTATGGTGCTAGGAAAAGTGATTGAAATTATCATTGATCAAACTTATGCGCTATGCTAGCATTTACACTTCATAAATTATTTCTTTTATCATTTACCTACTCAAGGACGAGCAAGAATTAATCTTGGGGATGTTGATACGTCTCCAACGTATCTATAATTTATGAAGTATTCATGCCACGTTTACAACAATTTTATATGGTTTTGGTGCACTTTTATATGATTTTCATGAACTAACCTATTAACCTAGTGCCCAGTGCCAGTTGCTGTTTTCTGCATGTTTTTGGTTTTCTAGAAAAATCCATACCAAACGAAGTCCCAATGCCAAATTTATGCTGATTTTTTTGGAACATAAGAGACCCCCGAAGCTTCGAGGAAGGACCAGAAGACCCACGAGGGAGTCACGAGCTCACCCGCCGCGCCCTAGGGGGTAGGGAGGGGCGTCTGAGCTCCTGGGTCCCACGTAACTCCGGTTGGCATGAAACCAACGCTGAAAATTCTTATAAATCAGGAAACCCCCAAAAAGAAACCTAGAACTCCCATGCCACCGCAAGCCTCTGTTTTGAAGTGATCTCATCTGGAGGCCTTATATGGCACCCTGCCGGAGGGGGAAACCATCACCGGAGGCTGACGAGGAGGGAGTAGTTCACCCTCGGGGCAGAGGGTATGTACCCGTAGCTAGGTGTTTGATATCTCTCTCTCTCTCTCGTGTTCTTAATTTGGCACGATCTTGATGTACCACGAGCTTTGTTAATATAGTTGGATCATATGGTGTTCTTCCCTCTCTATCTTGTTGTAATAAATTGAGTCTTTCCCTTTGAGGTTTCATTATTATAGGATTGAATATTTTGGATTTGAGATCACTTGATGTATGTCTTGCATGTGGATACCCGTGGTGACAGTGGGGTATTCTATTGAGTCACTTGATATATGTTTTGGTAATCAACTTGCGGATTCCCGTGGTAAGATTGGGGTAATATAGGCACAGAGGTTGATACACGTTTTCGTCCTACTTTCTCAGATAGAAACTTTTGGGTATTCTTCTAAATTCTTTGTGCTGGATTGAATATTATGAATCTGAAATTGTTTGATGCATATCGCATAATTGACTCACGAATACTTGTGGTGACATTGGAGTATCTAGGTCACATTAGAGTTGATTAATGCATATCATATGGTGTTATTCTAGTACGAACTCTAGGGCTGTTTGTGACATTTATAGGGATGGCTCAATAGATTGATCGGAAAGATAACTTTGAGGTGGTTTGCTACCTACAACAATTTCATCTTGTGTTCTCCGCTATTGATAATAACTTTGGGGTGATTTTTTGTCGCACGTTGGGTGATTGTTACATGATTCAATTATGTTAGCACTATTGAGAGATTGCACTGGTGAAAGTATGTGTCGGGCCATTGGGAACCGGGGTACCACGGCCCATCTGCCTGTGGCCCAAGAAGCGACGCTAGGCGAAGGCCCAAGACGCAGCCCAACCGCGGGCGCCGCGAAGCAAAGACACCTCGCGAGGTGCCAGCCTCACGAGGACCCCTCCTCAAGTAGCAAACCACCAAGACTTAGCCGCAGCAGTGGCAGGAAGCCTCGCGAGGCCCCCTCGCGAGGCGGCCTCCAGAGGCGGCCCCCCGAGGCGGCCGCCCGAGGCCACCCGAGCCTGACGCCAGCCGCGCGGTCCTGTGCCCACCACGTGGGTGACGCGCTTGGCGATGAACGGTGGCAGAGGTCGTGCTAGCGGGCACGGACAGAGAGGGTTTCCTCTTTGCTGCTAAAGGGGCAGCACCAGCTGCCCTCCTCCAAAGCAAGTCCCAAGGACTGCCCGTTTGGTGAAAGAAGACCAAGATGACAAGGCGCGCAGGGCGGAGATCATCACCGAGCCCGCCGGCGCGTCATGGATAGCAACTTTGTAGGCGAAGACCATCTTTTGTCAGGATAAGCCTGGGCGCCTGTCCCCTTTCAAAACCCGCCAATGTGTGGCTACCCTTCCCGCCAAGATTTTCACGGGAAGAGTACCAGGGCGGCTATAAAAGGGGCAGTGCTGCCATTGTAGAGGGGATCGATTCCATCGTCTCCTACCTTGTATGCGAGAACTCTTTTGCCCCCACTAATCCCAAACACAAGCAGGAGTAGGGTTTTACACTGCAAGGTGGCCCGAACCTGGGTAACCGTTGCGTCCCCTGTCATGCTCTGCGCTAGCGTGCTCTCGCCGTAACTTCGCCGTGGTCACCCGTGGATCGGTAGGAACGAGCTTGCCCCTAGTGTTCGAACCTTTGGGTCCCCGGAGCCCTGATTCCGACATTTGGCGCGCCAGGTAGGGGGCTAGCTTCGGTTCTTCCCACTTCCTCACCGCCATGGCCGACGCTTGTCGTGAGCGCTACGCGCGCAGAGCCGCCAGGGTGGCCCAGACGGAGCTGGTCGCCCATGAAGACCGTCAACGCCGCGCCACAGGTGCCGCCACCGACCCTGCTGCGAGGGAGCAGCAGGCTTCCTCCCTCCACCCGTCCGTGCAGCCGGACGGCCACACCGCCATGGCCTCCTCGCTCGCCCGCCACGACGCACCGGCCCCGCAGGCCGCACTGCTCATGGCACGCGAGCTCCAGCGCTACCGCCCCACCGACGCCGGCTATGACGCCTGGCTCGCCTGCATCACCAAGCTCATCAACGCCACCGGAGACGCCCCGGCGCGCTCTTACTCGCTCCACCCTCCGCCGTCTCGCACCGGGGACGTGGCGCATGGTGCGCCTCCGCCGCCTCCTCCGCCCAGTGAGGGTGCCAGGCGCTACCGCGACGCGCGGGCGCGTGAGCCGTCCAGCGGAGCGTCTTCGCCAGACCATGGCGAGCCTAGCTGCCAGATCATCCGGCGCGCGCTGCCCGACACACGCGTACTCCTCGAGCTGCAGCGCCAGTGCCAGGACAGGACCATCCAGGAGGTCGCAGCAGCCGGTCGGCAGAACCGTGCCGCCCTCACTAGTGGCGTTCCCTCCAGCTGTGGGGGATGCCACGCCTTCACCCGTCAGCTGCGCCGCGTGGTGTGGCCCATGAAGTTCAAGCCGGACCTTCCTCTGCGCTACGACGGCACCCCCAACCCCGCAGAGTTCCTGCAGCTCTATCCCCTGAGCATCGAGGTAGTAAACGGCGATGACAAGGTCATGGCGAACTGGTTTCCCATGGCCCTCAAGGGCGGCCTGCGCTCATGGCTCATGAACCTCCCCGAAGCGTCCATCTCCTCATGGGCCGAGCTCTGTCGGCAATTCATCGCCAACTTCAAGGGCATGCACGAGTGCTCCCTCACGCTCAACGACTTGCGCGCCGTGCGCCAGCGCCCTGACAAGACCCTCTGCAAGTACATCCAGCACTTCAGCCAAGTGCGCAACAAGATCCCGCGTGCCTCCGAGGCTGCCATCATCTCCCCGTTCTCCTCCGGCGTCGCGGACGTCCGGATGTGTGAGAAGCTCGCCATCAACTACGAGCTTGACCCCGTGCACGAGCTGTTCGACCTCACCGACAGGTGCACCAAGGCGGAAGAAGGCCGTCTCTTCGCCCACAATGACCCCAACGCGGCGCCAGACGCCGCCAAGGCCAAGAACAAGGACGCCAAGCGCAAGTGGCCCTGGCATGCTCACGGCGAAGCCCGAGCAGAAGTGCGGCCATGAGTGCGACGAGCCCAAGAAGGACAGCCGCCCTCTCTGCGCCTACCACAAATCGCACTCCCACAACACTGAAGACTGCCATGAGCTCAAGCTGCTTCGCGACGAGCGCCTGGGCTGCCGCGGCGACCGCAACGATCGCAGAGCCAGCCGCGAAGGCGGCCGCAATGGCAACTGTTGGGGAGACCGCAACAACAATGGCAACTTCTGGCAGGGCTGGCGCGACCAGCCTCACGAGGCCAACCCTCAGGCCAACACCGCTCTGCCGCCGCCGCCTCGAAGGAACAACGGCAACCAGCCTGACGAGGGCGCAGGAGGCTACCAGGAACCTTGCGGAGTGGCTTGCATCCTTGGCGGGGCCCAGGCTCCCGCGTCCAACCGCCACTTCAAGATTTTCTCTTGCGAGGTGAATGCTACCCTCCCGAGGCCTGAGGCCTCTCAACCCCTCAAGTGGTCGCAGTACGCAATCACTTTCGACTCCAAGGATCACCCCAAGTCTACGAGCGTTGTGGGCACAGTCCCCATGCTGTGCACCCCCACCATCAGCAATATCGCCATCACCAAGATGCTCATCGACGGAGGCGCTGGCCTCAACGTGATCTCCATCGAGACCTTCGAGCAGCTCCAAGTGCCCTACGAGCAGCTGATGCCGACTAGGCCCTTCTCCGGAGTGACTGATGGCTCCACCATTCCTCTGGGGCAAGTGCGCCTTCCCGTCACCTTTGGCACCCGCAAGAACTACCACACTGAGCTCATGGACTTCGACGTGGCGCACATAGGCCTACCGTACAACGCCATCCTAGGCTACCCGGCGCTAGCCAAGTTCATGGTGGTGACCCATCACGCCTACAACGTCCTCAAGATGCCGGGCTGTAGCGGCATCATCACCGTCTGCTGTGATGAGAAGGACGCAGCTCGCTTCCTCGAGAGCGCCTACAAGGCTGCCGCCACCGCCTACCCTGCCGACGAGTACGACGCCGCGCCTCATGAGGCCGCGCCCGTGAAGAAGAAGCAACTGTTCTCTCAGGACCGCACTGAGATGAAGAAAGTGTCGGTGGATGGCAGCGGCTCAGGCCCTACCTTCACCATCGGCACCGGCCTCTCTCCTACATAGGAAGACGCGCTCGTCACCTTCCTTCGGGCAAATTCAGATGTGTTCGCCTGGACAGCATCTGATTTGTCCAGTGTGCCGAGTGAGGTGATCGAGCACCACTTAGCGGTGTGCCCTAATGCACGCCCCGTGAAGCAAAAGGCACGGCGCCAAGCGCCAGAGAAGCAAGAGTACATCGTCCAAGAAGTTCAGAAGCTACAAAAAGCTGGAGTCATTCGTGAGGTGCGCCATCCCGAATGGCTCGCCAACCCAGTCATGGTTCCCAAGAAAGGCGGCAAAGAGTGAATGTGCGTCGACTTCATCATCCTCAACAAGTCTTGCCCTGAAGATCCTTTCCCGCTGCCTCGCATAGACCAGATCGTGGACTCCACTGCTGGGTGTGAGTTGCTATGCTTCCTAGATGCCTTCTCAGGCTACCACCAGATCAAGATGGCAACTGAAGACGTGGAGAAAACGGCCTTCATCACCCCCTGCGGCATATACTGCTACATCTACATGCCCTTCGGCCTCAGGAGCGCCGGAGCCACGTTCCAGAGGCCGATGCGCATCGCCTTGGGGCCCCAAATGGGGAGAAACACTAAGGCCTATGTCGATGACATCGTGGTCAAGACTCGTGACGCCTGGTCCCTCATCGCGGATCTTGAAGAAATGTTCGCCAACCTGCGCAAGGTCAACCTCAAGCTCAACCCAGAAAAGTGCGTCTTCGGAGTCCCTTCTGGCAAGCTGCTTGGCTTCCTGGTCTCCCACCGCGGCATCGAAGCCAATCCTGAGAAGATCAAGGCCATCGAGAAGATGTGTCCTCCCCAGAACCTCAAGGAAATGCAGCGCTTGGCGGGATGCATGGCCTCGCTTGGGCGCTTCATCTCCAAGTTCGGCAAGCGAGCCCTACCATTCTTCAAGCTCATGAAGAGATCCGGCCCCTTCAAGTGGACTCCGGAGGCTGATGCGGCCTTCAAAGGCCTCATGAGATATCTCATGAGCCCGCCAATCATGGTCGCGCCACGCTCTCACGAGCCCTTGCACCTATACTTGGCAGCTACTCCCCAGACGGCCAGCGCGGCCCTGGTGGCAGTATGAGAAGAGCGCATCTGCGCACAGAAGAAGCCTGCCGGGCCGGTGCCACTCAAGGTCGCGTCGTTGCCTGCTGAGGTCTCTCCTCAGGAGGCCCTTGGTGTGTCGCCTCCCGAGGCCGCGCCTCCACCTGCCGAGGGCCCTCCTCAGGAGGCCTCCGATGAGCCGCCTCGTGAGCCGCTTCCTGAGCCCTCCGAGCCTCATATGCCTCTCGGGCCCTCCTGAGAGCGAGCTGCCATTGCGACTACACGCCTTGTGGAGCACCCTGTGTGCTTCGTCAACACGGTGCTGCGGGATGCGCGCGAATGCTACCCCAAGCAGCAGAAACTCCTCCTCATGCTCCTCATCGCTTCCAGGAACCTGCGCCACTACTTCCAGGGCCATCCCATCAAGGTGATCTCGTCTTACCCCCTAGAGCAAGTCCCGCATAGCCCCAACACCGCTGGCCGCATCGCCGAGTGGGACATTGAGCGGCAGGCCTTCGAGCTGGAATTCTGCACCACAAGGATGATCAAGGGTGCAGCCTTGGCTGACTTCATGGCAGAATGGATGGATCCGCACCAGGAGGAGCCTCGCGAGGACGAATCCCTCCTGCCTGGGAATGAAGCACCTGGCGGTTGGACCATGCACTTCGATGGCGCATTCTCTCAGCAGGGCGCGGGGGGCTGGCGTCATGCTCACTTCGCTGACAGGAGACAAGCTCTACTACGCTGTCCAACTCTGCTTCAAGCGCGACGACAAGGTCTCCAACAACATCGCGGAGTACGAAGGCCTCATTGCTGGCCTCAAGGCCGCTTTCGCCCTCGGCATCAAGCGCCTCACCATCAAGGGCGATTCGCAGCTCCTCATCAACTTCTCCAACAAAAGCTACAAGCCCAAGGACGAGCACATGGCCGCCTATCTGGAAGAGGTACGCAAGCTCGAGAAGCGTTTCCTTGGCCTGGAACTCCAGCATGTCCCCCGCGGCAGCAACAAAGAAGCAGGCGACATCGCCAAGCGGGCATCTCGCCGCAAGCATTAAAGCCCCGACGTCTTCGAGGAGAGGCTCTTGAAGCCATCAACTACACCACCTGCCGTGAGCGCCACGCTGCTTCACGAAGAGCTCCCACCTGCACCGCCTACAGGCGCACCTGACTGTGGCCCATCTTTAGGCGCCCGCTTGCTGCTGGTGCTGGAGCCTCAAGCGGACAGCTGGGCCGCTGAGTTCAAGGCCTACTTGCTTCATGGCACCCTCCTAGAGAAGGACTCAGAGGCAGAGTGTGTGGTTCGCCAGGCCACCGCTTATTGCTTGAAGGATGGCGAGCTTTACCGCAGGCGCCCCAATGGCGTCTCGCTGCGGTGCATCTCTGAAGAGCAAGGTCGCGAGCTGCTTGCCGACATCCATGGAGGAGACTGCGGCCACCACTCTTCATCACGCACCCTTGCCGGCAAGGTGTTCCGCAGCGGCTTCTACTGGCCCACGGCACTTCAGGATGCCACCGAGCTGGTACAATCCTGCGAAGCTTGTCAATTCCACGCCAAGCAGATCCACCAGCCAGCGCAAGACCTCCAGACGATCCCCCTCTCGTGGCCCATCGCGGTCTGGGGGCTGGACATCCTGGGTCCCTTCCCACGTGCGGCTGGCGGCTAACGATACCTCTACATCGCCATCGACAGGTTCACCAAGTGGGCGGAGGTCGATCCTATCCACACCATCCCGGCTGGATCTGCCGTCAAGTTCATCAAGGACCTCGTGAGCCCCTTTGGCATCCCCAACCGCATCATCACTGACAACGGCTCCCAATTCACAAGCGGCCTCTTCAAGTCATACTGCGCCAGCCTTGGCACGCGGATCTGCTACGCCTCCGTGGCACACCCGCGAAGCAATGGCCAGGCCGAGCGTGCCAACGCTGAGGTCCTCAATGGCCTCAAGACAAGAAGCTTCAAGAAAAAGCTCGAAGCCTGCGGCAAGGGCTGGCGTGACGAGCTCCAGTCTGTGCTTTGGTCAATCTGCACGACAGCAACCAAGCCTACTAGCGAGACTCTCTTCTTCCTCGTCTACGGAGCTGAAGCGGTCCTCCCTTCTGAGCTCAAACATGGCTCTCCGCGAGTCCTCACCTTCGATGAGGCTCGTCAGGACGGCTCGCGAGAGGCCGACCTGTTGTGTCACGCCCAACATGCGATCCTATTCTCGAGGAACTCAGAGGCCCCACCAAGAGTAGAAACGTATATTGGAGACGCTTGCAAGGTGGATATCATTACATCGTACCACATACATAATAGATGGGGATACAAACAAATACATACAATCATCACATGAATACATCAATACATAACAAACATCATACAGAAGGGCAGCATCCGACTACGGATGAAATCAAACGAAAAGAATAATGACATCCACCCTGCTAGCCCAGGATGCCGACCAGGAACCTATCCCCAGATTGGCAGAGAAGAAGAAGCAGAAGAAGAACTCCAAAGCAAACAAGCATCGCTCTCACGTCAAGACATCGCATTACCTGTACCTGCAACTGTTGTTGAAGTAATCTGTGAGCCACGAGGACTCAGCAATCCCATAACCATGGGTAGCAAGACTATCAAAGCTTAAATGGGTATGGAAGGGTAAAGTGGTGAGGTTGCAGCAAGCACTAAGCATTATATGGTGGCTAACTGACGAGTACAAGAATAAGAAGAGCATCTACGCAAAACGGTCTCAAACTACAAATGATCACTAAGTGATCATGAACACCTACTTACGAGTCAAACATAACCCCACCGTGTTCTCTTCTCAAACTTCCTCGAAAAGAGACAGTCACGGTTACGCACATGGTTGGTGCGTTTTAGTTAGGATTTAGTGTGAAGTTCTCTACAACCGGAGGTTACAAATATCCAAGTGCCACATAACCGCGGGCACGGCTTTGCGTAAGATTTAACCCTGCAGGGGTGTTCCAACCTGGCCCATCATAAGCCTACACAAGCTGCGGTGGAAATACCTCAACCTCGAGATAGCCCGAAGTATCCTCGGAATCCCGGTGCACAAGACATTTCGACAATGGTAACACAATTCCAGCAAGACCTCCCGGCGTGCCGACAGCCTGATAGTAGCCGCGCGTATCTCGTTTCAGGCCACGACCGGATGGGAAAACCTACGAGTAAAACCAGATCCTCGAGTTTCCTCGTGGTGGCCCCACAGTCTGCCCAGTTTGGACCAACACCATCGGCACTGGCCCACCTGTATTATGTAGAATTAAAAGAATCCTCGGGGACGCGACCCCCTATGCAAATTAATTATTTAATTCAGTATTATTATGTTGGCAAATGTTAAAACCAATGTTGGGCCTTGCTGGAAGCGGTTATTCAAAGCGGACTGTCAAGAGGGTCCCATTCCCCTGAGCATGTTAGGAACGCTAAACATGGATCATAACACCAGCATTACGGAAACTAGGGCAGCTTGAGTGGAACAAAACACTAGGCAAAAGGCCGAGCCTTCCACCCAATACCAAGTATATAGATGCATTAATTAAATAAGAGATATTGTGATATCCCAACATTTTCATGTCCCAACATGGAACAACCTGCAAGAGCACCTGCAACTAGCAACGCTATAAGAAAGGGGCTGAGCAAAGCGGTAACATAGCCAAACAACGGTTTGCTGGGTAAGGGTGGTTAGAGGTTGTATCATGGCATATGGGAGGCTGACATATATGTGGTAGGAAGCGCGACATAGCGATAGCAACGAGACAACTAGCAAGCAAAGATAGTAAAGATATCCAAGGTCATGGTCATCTTGCCTGAAATCCCGCACGGAAGAAGAACGAGTCCATGAAGAAGACGAACCAACGTAGTCGAACGAATCCTCACAATCGCAACGAAACCGGAACTATCGAGAAGAAGCACAACCGGAAAGAAGCAAACAAAAGGTAAACACACAAGCATAAACATGGCATGATGCACAACCAAATATGATGCATGACAAGATTAAATATTGTTAAACATGGCAAGAGATAAAGCATAAGCAATCCATACAACTAGGCAAGTTTAAATGAGGCCGGAAACACAAACAACAATTCTGAAAAATACCCATATGCAAATTTCGAATTTAGTACTGATCTGAATTAAACACAATGTTAAAGTTGTTAAACAACAAGTTAACATGCATCATGATGATCTACACGTTTTTCTAGTCAAGTTACATATGTAAAACATTTAATTCGGAGCTACGGTCTAGAAGATATGAGCTAAACAAGTTTAACATGGCAAGGATGCAAAATGCATGCAAACATCAACCACAAACACTCAAATCAAGGATGCAACATGAAAAAATGAAACTACAGACAAATCTAAGCAAGTTTCATATAGGACATGATTAAAACGGAGCAACGGTTCAACAATTACAAGCAACACAAGTTAAAGGTTCAGGTTCATAGGCATCAAGGTTAAGTCAATATGATCCATGCGAAATGCAATGTTCTGCTAAACAGGGCATATACATGAGCAGAGTTAATACGATGGCATGTTGGAGGCAAGAAACAAATATGCTACAGTGCAATAACATGGCGACAAATGGTACATCATGGAAGTATACAACATGTAGATGGAAACATACAACATGGGCATAATCATAGGAACAATAGATTCATGGCAATCATCAAGGCAATATGCAATCATGAACTAGCATAAAACTGGGCATGCTGTCAACAACATTATGATGCTGACTTGGGAGATACATAACAGCAAGCATAGCAATTTTAATATTTATGAAATTGACATGAGCATACAGTAGACATGGCAATCTTCAAATCACTCCATTGGCAAAAGTTCATAGGATGCACAGATTAATTACTATGATTTTTACGAAATGGAACATTCTGTTAACAGGTTGACAGATTTAATATGATGGCAACTTGAGAGCAAGAAAGAGACATGCTACAGCAAGATTACATAGCAACCAAGGGCATGGCATCAAAGTACACATTTCATAAACCAAATCACATGAAGGAATCATATGCATATGAGCTATAGATTAGGGCAACCATCAAGCAAAATTGGCAAGTTTTATTACAGACATTTTTTTACTCAGAACAGCAACATTAACTAGGCATGTTTACAAGCTCATGGCACTCACATCATAGCATATCTTGGCATAAAATAAATACTACCAACAAGAACACATGAAAATGCTCCAAAATCATGTTGACAAGTTGCTTATATGGTGCATGTATTAAATCACACAAAAATGACAAAGTGACAAGTATTAATAGTTTTCTGCAGCAACATCAGGATGCACTTTTGCAACAGAGATAATGACATGTATATGGATCCTAACATGAATGCAAATGGCACCAACATGTAGAGCACGAAGAGTAGAGCAATTTACATATATAAATCATCATCATAGGATCAACATGCACAAAGTTACAAGCCTCACAAAATGACCATATGATGCTGGTATTTTTCAGAAACTGGGCGCTGGATAGCTATAACGCGCATGGGCGAGGGATAGTGTGTGCTCACCATGGGCCTGGCCCAGGACGGCGAGGAGGCAGGCCTGGCGGGGCTGCGGGCTGGGGAGGACGGAGCGGCTGGCCTGGCGAGGCCGTGGCCCACGTGGGCGCTAGCGAGCGGGACAAGCAGCTCCTCTGCTCGTCCACGAGCAGGGCCATGCCGGCGGCGGCTGGGCGAGGTCCCGGCGACGGCGCGGATGCAGGGGAGGCGCAGACGGGCGGATCTGGCCGGGGCTCCTCGGATCCATCCATTCCCGGTCGGATCCGGCAGGAAGGTGCCGGCGGTGGTGCTCTACTCCGGGCGGTGGCGGCTCTGCAAAATGGCGGCAGCACGAACACATCAGAGAGGGAGAGAGAGTGCACGGGAGAAGGGGAAGGGAGCAGGGGACGGCGGCGCCTTGGAGGTCGCCGGCGGCGGCTGACTCCGGTGGTGGTCGCGAGCAGGGCGACGTGGAGGCGTGGCTGCGGGGTCGGACGGGAGGAGGTCGGGGCTCTCCCGATCCAGACCGAAGGAGGATGGCGGAGCGGCGGCGTACGGGTTTCGGCAGGCCGGATCTGGGCCACGGCGGGCCCGCGCAGCTGGAGGTGGGAGGATGCGAGCGAGGTGGCGGCTGGTGGTTGGGGCGGCACGGAAAACGAGGGAGGCTAGGGTTTGACAGAAATGGAAGGAGAAGGCTGTCTATTTATAGACAAAGGCTAGAGGAGGGGATTTAGTCCATTTTCAGATCGTTGGATCGCCATCGGACGGTCCGGAGCAGAGAGAGGGGTAGCTAGGTGGGCTAGATGGGCTGTGTTAGAAAGGCCAAGGGCTGTAGGAGAGAAGAGAGAGAGGCCCGGCAACAGTTTTCGGATACCGAAAACGTCCGATGTTTATCGGGCTATAGTGCCGCTATAGTTTAACGGTTGGGCTATCAAACGGACTCCGAATGCGACGAAATTTGCCAGGCGGTCTACATACAACATAACAAGACCGCACGCCAACTTTCAACCCATTCCGAGAACAATTTTATCCCACTTATAACATAATATTTCGGAGGTTCCGCGGGCGCGTGCGAGTGTGTCGAGACTCGAAACGGACAACGGAAGGAATGGGGAGAACGCCAACTACGAACGGATGCAAGTTTTTGAAAAACATGCGGATGAAATGCACATGATGACATGGCCAAGTGCAACACGCAAGCGAATGACATGGCAACGACGACGAATAAATGGAAGACATCTGGAGCATCGGTCTCGGGGCGTCACAACTCTCCTCCACTAACAGAAGATCTCGACCCGAGATCTTAGGAAGGAACCGGAAGATTTAAGAGGAAGAGCAAAAAGGAAGATGTAAAACAAAGTTGCTTCTTGGACAAACGAGTGAAACCAACAAACCTCGAAGGTTGCAACGAGTTGAAGAATGGCTTGAGGAACAAGCAAGAATTCGAAACCACTCTGGTTGAAACGAGATAGATAAGGAATGAGAACCAAAAAGAATTTTGGCAGCACTCCGGTAGAAAATAGAAGCAAAGCTTGATAAGATGAAAAGAACTTGCAAAGAGGACACAACACTCCGGTAACATGGATAAGCAAGGAAAGATCATGATCTTGGCGAAACGAGAATAATGGTTCGAAGAGAGAAACACCACAATGCCTCCGGAACGAAAGAATAGAAGCTAGATCGTTGGAACGAAAAGAACGGAGAAGAAAATGACAACTTCCACCATAATTGAATTTGAAAAGCATCCTTACAAAGAAGGATTGAATGGAGTTGTTGAAAAATCAACAACGAAAGAATAAGCTTGTTGTGGGCTTATGGAAAACATCTCAAAATTATGAGGTGACAACCGGCCACTAACAGAAACAATTGATTACTTGAGATCTCGAAGAGATGAAAACCTCTTTCACCGAGAAGGGAAGGAGAAACTTGGATCATTGATAAGTACCACAAATGCAACAATCCTTCGGAAAGGCTTTAGGTGAAATCTATACCAAGATAACTCCAACGAAGAGGTTGATGGGTTAAAAATATCTCATTCTTGACAACTGTGAATCATGAAACACGAAGACAAATTATCAAGAAGGACATAATACCACCTCAAAAGATAAGGTAGAAGGATTAGCACTTCGGAATGCAATATGAAGAATGCTTGAGCTCATCGAAGAACACTTCGAGAATGAATTAATTCCTTGACGAACCACCATGAAGAACTCCAGTAAACAAAAGGATGATAGAAACAAAGGTTGAAAAGAACAAGATGAAGCCTTGCAATGATTTAGATGGAGCTTCGCGATGAGATAACCGAGAAAACTTGGAACTCCGGAAAAGAAAAGATGAACAACCTGGAACCGAGAATTCGGTATCATGAATGAACTACGGGAGAAAGAATTAAATCACCTCGATGAAACAAGAATAAGAATTATGATATGTCTATCCTTCATCAAATTAAAGTGATGAAAAGCAATGGATTTGCATACTACTTATTCTTCTTGAAAAGATTGAAGAGAGATATAGCACAAACTTGGGAAAAATCTTCAATGGACCACCGGTAGGATTGGAAAGAACGAATGAAATGAGACGATAGCAAATGAAGAGGAATGTTGAATAAACCACCGTAAGAATTGAAAACGATCGAAGAGAAGAGAACAAATCGCCGGAAAGAATTAGAAAGGCATTGAAGATACTTGAGGGAAAATAATTACAAGAGAATGAAGAGATCACAAGCTTATTGGAGAATACTTGAACGATGCACCGGAAGAATTTGAGAACGCGAGAAGAATGTCGAGAATGAAGAATTCTTCTGAAATAACTTCCTTCGGAGAATCAAAATGGAAAGAACTCATGAAATGCTCCGGGTGGGTATGAAAAGAATTTCTCACAATCGAAAACAATTGTGAGGATGGCATGAATCTAGAACCACGAATCTTCAAGAGAACGGAAAAGGATTTAAGAGAACTCTCATTCGGTCTTCCAAGCAGAGAAGGACGACGAGAACCATCATGAAGAATTTGTGAAATACTCCGGGATAGTGAAGAATAGAAAGGTTGAGCCAAAGATGAAAAGAATTTGAAAGCAATCTCGAAGAAGGCAATTGACTGATGAGAACTCATTCTTACGTCAAAGTTTGAAAGAATTCGAGAATAACTGCGGAAAAATTAGAAGAGTCAGGTAAGATCCTGGGAAAAGACTTGTGGGTTAAGGCCCAGTCAAAAGAAACACCGTTGGGACAACTGCTTGAGATAAGAATTGCACCGGTTGAATTAAATGGCTTGAGAGAAATAACAACCTCGAGATATGTCGAACGGATCTTGAATGGAAAGATGAATCTTCTGAGATAATTTCTTCGCACCGGAAAAGGATAGAGAGAGGTGAATGAACAAGATATGCTTAGGTAAGAATTTCCAAGATGGGAAAAATATGTGAACAAAAGAAAAGGATATGAACAACGCCGAAAGCTCGAATTACATCCACCGGAGAGAAACAAGAACGAAGAATGACGAACTTGTAGCTCCTGAGCATCTTCACGAGAAATCACCAGCTAAAAACATTGGAGGAGAGGAATGCAGAGACTTCTCATGAATAAAAAGGATATTTGATTCGAGAATTTAGACTCCGCGAAGAAAAGGGGTGGGAGGGTGGGAAAAGAAAAACAACTTGGGACGGGTGAAACAAACGTTGTTGAGAAAACTGATAATTGATCTTGCAAATGTTGAAAGGATCGAATTAATTCGAGGAGAAGCACGCCGGTTGAGAATAATTTTCCATGACAATCTTGATGATCAAGAAGGATTGGCCGTCACATCAAAATATGGGAACACCGCTTAGGAAAGATTTAGAATCCACACTTGACTTCGAAGCAACTCGAATACCACAACAGAGAAAACAACACAAGGATTGGGCTTGTAGAATAAGCCGGAACAAACATATGATAGACCCCAAATCGTATCATGTGTCTGTTGGAAAGATATCCTAGGTAATACTTGAATTCCCACCTAAGAACTCCCAAAACTTCTTGGTTATAAGATCAGGTTGCGGATATGGGAACCTACTCAGCACACAACAACAATAATATCCTAATCAGCTGCAACCAATCCGCAACCTTCACACATGACCAAGAAACTTCGCAAATCCGTCTACCTCAGACCTTCGAAAGCACAGCGATACTAGTCATAGTGGATCATCCGCGCTATCTCCACCAGTACTGGGGAAAAGTCACGGCACTATTTGCCACCACAAAAAGTATAGAAGGGTTTCGATGTCGGCGTCCTCTGGTATTCAGGAACTGAAACGATAGCAAATGTGACAAG
Source organism: Elymus sibiricus (assembly GCA_039707655.1). Classification (NCBI taxonomy): domain Eukaryota; kingdom Viridiplantae; phylum Streptophyta; class Magnoliopsida; order Poales; family Poaceae; genus Elymus; species Elymus sibiricus. Next base: position 224,325,787 of record CM077670.1, on the reverse strand, counting down.
AACCCCTTGGAGCTCAACTCCTCGGGTCCAATCCATACGGTCAGGAGGCACCAAGACAGAATTCCCGTCACAACGATATCATAACGACTCCAAAATACCCGCGTGATCCTAAAAAAAATTTGAGTGAGAAGAGATAGTAGAATCAAAACACCTACGTCAGAATTCCTCACCAGAGCGACGAAAGGGATAAGGAGTAAAAAGAATTCCTACTCTCCGATATATAACTAGGACTCAAAATAGTTTTTCTTCTAGACTCGTCAGCGGTTCGATCAATCAAGGGGGCTCCTATGGTCGGTCGAGGCTCTGATACCAACTTGTCACGCCCAACATGCGATCCTATTCTCGAGGAACTCGGAGGCCCCACCAAGAGTAGAAACGCATATTGGAGACGCTTGCAAGGTGGATATCATTACATCGTACCACATACATAATAGATGGGGATACAAACAAATACATACAATCATCACATGAATACATCAATACATAACAAACATCATACAGAAAGGCAGCATCCAACTACGGATGAAATTAAACGAAAAAAATAATGACATCCACCCTGCTAGCCCAGGATGCCGACCAGGAACCTATCCCCAGATCGACGGAGAAGAAGAAGCAGAAGAAGAACTCCAAAGCAAACAAGCATCGCTCTTACGTCAAGACATCGCATTACCTGTACCTGCAACTGTTGTTGAAGTAATCTGTGAGCCACGAGGACTCAGCAATCCCATAACCATGGGTAGCAAGACTATCAAACTTAAATGGGTATGGAAGGGTAAAGTGGTGAGGTTGCAGCAAGTACTAAGAATTATATGGTGGCTAACTTACGAGTACAAGAATAAGAAGAGCATCTACGCAAAACGGTCGCAAACTACAAATGATCACTAAGTGATCCTGAACACCTACTTACGAGTCAAACATAACCCCACCGTGTTCTCTTCTTGAACTTCCTCGAAAAGAGACAGTCACGGTTACGCACACGGTTGGTGCGCTTTAGTTAGGATTTAGTGTCAAGTTCTCTACACCGGAGGTTATAAATATCCAAGTGCCACATAACCGCGGGCACGGCTTCGCGTAAGATTTAACCCTGCAGGGGTGTTCCAACCTGGCCCATCATAAGCCTACACAAGCTGCGGTGGAAATACCTCAACCTCGAGATAGCGCGAAGTATCCTCGGAATCCCAGTGCACAAGACATTTCGACAATGGTAACACAATTCCAGCATGACCTCCCGGCGTGCCGACACCCTGATAGTAGCCGCGCGTATCTCGTCTCAGGCCACGACCGGATGGAAAAGCCTACGAGTAAAACCAGATCCTCGAGTTTCCTCGTGGTGGCCCCGCAGTCTGCCCGGTTCAGACCAACACCATCGGCACTGGCCCACCTGTATTATGTGGAATTAAAAGAATCCTCGGGGACGCGACCCCCTATGCAAATTAATTACTTAATTCAGTATTATTATGTTGGCAAATGTGAAAACCAATGTTGGGCCTTGCTGGAAGCGGTTATTCAAAGCGAACTGTCAAGAGGGTCCCATTCCCCTGAGCATGTTAGGAACGCTAAACATGGATCATAACACCAGCATTACGGAAACTAGGGCGGCTTGAGTGGAACAAAACACTAGGCAAAAGGCCGAGCCTTCCACCCAATACCAAGTATATAGATGCATTAATTAAATAAGAGATATTGTGATATCCCAACATTTCCATGTCCCAACATGGAACAACCTGCAAGAGCACCTTCAACTAGCAACGCTATAAGAAAGGGGCTGAGCAAAGCGGTAACATAGCCAAACAACGGTTTGCTGGTAAGGGTGGTTAGAGGCTGTATCATGGCATATGGGAGGCTGACATATATGTGGTAGGAAGCGCGACATAGCGATAGCAACGAGACAACTAGCAAGCAAAGATAGTAAAGATATCCAAGGTCATGGTCATCTTGCCTGAAATCCCGCTCGAAAGAAGAACGAGTCCATGAAGAAGACGAACCAACGTAGTCGAACGAATCCTCACAAACGCAACGAAACCAGAACTATCGAGAAGAAGCACAACCGGAAAGAAGCAAACAACATGGTAAACACACAAGCATAAATATGGCATGATGCACAACCAAATATGATGCATGACAAGATTAAATGTTGTTAAACATGGCAAGAGATGAAGCATAAGCAATCCATACAACTAGGCAAGTTTAAATGAGGCCGGAAACACAAACAACAATTCCGAAAAATCCCCATATGCAAATTTCGAAATTAGTACTGATCTGAATTAAACACAATGTTAAAGTTATTAAACAGCAAGTTAACATGCATCATGATGATCTACATGTTTTTCTAGTCAAGTTACATATGTAAAACATTTAATTCGGAGCTACGGTCTAGAAGATATGAGCTAAACAAGTTTAACATGGCAAGGATACAAAATGCATGCAAACATCAACCACAAACACTCAAATCAAGGATGCAACATGTCAAAATGAAACTACACACAAATCTAAGCAAGTTTCATATAGGACATGATTAAAACGGAGCAACGGTTCAACAATTACAAGCAACACAAGTTATAATAGCAATCTGCCCCAAAACAGCAACATAGCACTTTGCCAACATCAAAACTACATGCTACAGGCACATGATGGGCACAAACTTGATATGCACTTGAAAAATACATGATATACTCCAATTTATCTTAAAGGTTCAGGTTCATAGGCATCAAGGTTAAGTCAATATGATCCATGCGAAATGCAATGTTCTGCTAAACAGGGCATATACATGAGCAGAGTTAATACGATGGCATGTTGGAGGCAAAAGACAAATATGCTATAGTGCGATAACATGGCAACAAATGGTACATCATGGAAGTACACAACATGTAGATGGAAACATACAACATGGGCATAATCATAGGAACAATAGATTCATGGCAATCATCAAAGCAATATGCAATCATGAACTAGCATAAAACTGGGCATGCTGTCAACAACATTATGATGCTGACTTGGGAGGCACATAATAGCAAGCATAGCAATTTTAATATTTATGAAATTGACATGAGCAGACCGTAGACATGGCAATCTTCAAATCACTTCATTGGCAAAAGTTCATAGGATGCACAGATTAATTACTATGATTTTTACGAAATGGAACATTCTGTTAACAGGTTGACAGATTTAACATGATGGCAACTTGAGAGCCAGAAAGAGACATGCTACAGCAAGATTACATAGCAACCAAGGGCATGGCATCAAAGTACACATTTCATAGACCAAATCACATGAAGGAATCATATGCATATGAGCTATAGATTAGGGCAACCATCAAGCAAAGTTGGCAAGTTTTATTACAGACAGTTTTCTACTCAGAACAGCAACATTAACTAGGCATGTTTACAAGCTCATGGCACTCACATCATAGCATATCTTGGCATAAAATAAATACTATCAGCAAGAACACATGAAAATGCTCCAAAGTCATGTTGACAAGTTGCTTATATGGTGCATGTATTAAATCACACAAAAATGACAAAGTGACAAGTATTAACAGTTTTCTGCAGCAACATCAGGATGCACTTTTGCAACAGAGATAATGACATGTATATGGATCCTAACATGAATGCAAATGGCACCAACATGTAGAGCACGAAGAGTAGAGCAATTTACATATATAAATCATCATCATAGGATCAACATGCACAAAGTTACAAGCCTCACAAAATGACCATATGATGCTGGAATTTTTCAAAAACCGGGCGCTGGATAGCTATAACGCGCACGGGCGAGGGATAGTATGTGCTCACCATGGGCCTGGCCCAGGACGGCGAGGAGGCAGGCCTGGCGGGGCTGCGGGCTGGGGAGGACGGAGCGGCTGGCCTGGCGAGGCCGTGGCCCATGTGGGCGCTAGCGAGCGGGACAAGCAGCTCCTCTGCTCTTCCCCGAGCAGGGCCATGGCGGCGGCGGCTGGGCGAGGTCCCAGTGACGGCGCGGATGCAGGGGAGGCACAGACGGGCGGATCTGGCCGGGGCTCCTCGGATCCATCCATTCCCGGTCGGATCCGGCGGGAAGGTGCCGGCGGTGGTGCTCTACTCCGGGCGGTGGCGGCTCTGCAAAATGGCGGCGGCGCGAACACATCAGAGAGGGAGAGAGAGTGCACGGGAGAAGGGGAAGGGAGCAGGGGCGGTGGTGCCTTGGAGGTCGCCGGCGGCGGCTGACTCTGGTGGTGGTCGCCGGCAGGGGCGACGTGGAGGCGTGGCTGCGGGGTCGGACGGGAGGAGGTCGGGGCTCTCCCGATCCAGACCGAAGGAGGACGGCGGAGCGGCGGCGTACGGGCTTCGGCGGGCCGGATCTGGGCCACGGTGGGCCCGCGCAGCTGGAGGTGGGAGGCTGCGGGCGAGGTGGCGGCTGGTGGTTGGGGCGGCGCGGAAAACGAGGGAGGCTAGGGTTTGACAGAAATGGAAGGAGAAGGCTGTCTATTTATAGACAGAGGCTAGAGGAGGGGATTTAGTCCGTTTTCGGATCGTTCGATCGCCATCGGATGGTCCGGTGCGGAGGGGGGGTAGCTAGGTGGGCTAGTTGGGATGTGTTAGAAAGGCCAAGGGCTGCAGGAGAGAAGAGAGAGAGGCCCGGCAATAGTTTTCGGATACCGAAAACGTCCGACGTTTATCCGGCTATAGTGCCGCTATAGTTTAACGGTTGGGCTATCAAACGGACTCCGAATGCGCCGAAATTTGGCAGGCGGTCTACATACAACATAACAAGACCGCATGCTAACTTTCAACCCATTCCGAGAACATTTTTATCCCACTTATAACATAATATTTCGAAGGTGCCGCGGGCGCGTGCGAGTGTGTCGAGACTCGAAACGGACAACGGAAGGAACGGGGAGAACGCCAACTACGAACGGATGCAAGTTTTTGAAAAACATGCAGATGAAATGCACATGATGACATGGCCAAGTGCAACACGCAAGCGAATGAAATGGCAACGACGACGAATAAATGGAAGACATCTGGAGCATCGGTCTCGGGGCGTCACATGCTGCTCCTTGAGGAAGCCCGCCGCCAGGCCGCTCTACACGCTGCCCGATACCAGCACGCTTTGCGTCGCTCTCATAACCGCAACATATGCCCACGCACCCTTGAAGCTGGCGATCTCATCCTGAGAAGGATCCTCTCCAGAGAGGGACTCCACAAACTCTCTCCACTGTGGGAAGGCCCTTTCAGGGTTGCTCATGTCTCCCGGCCCGGCCCCGCCCGGCTGGAGACGGAGGAGGGTGTTCCTGTGCCCAACACATGGAACATCCAACACCTCCGCAAGTTCTACCCATGACCCTCACGCGTACGAACGAAATGGAGCTGTACACGCTCCGGAGCCTCTCATTGCGTTCGCCTGATGGGCCTGCGAGAGCTCCTGCCCATGCCCCAGTGGAAGCCCCATGCTCAGCGCTGGCGGAACGATCGAATTGAGGGCGCCCCCCGGGCTGCACCAACCTCAAGCTGACCCGTGACGGACACGGCAGCCTCTTCTATTGGGGATGTGAAACTGAGGGCGCCCCCTGTGCTGCACCAACCTCAAGCCAACCCGTGCCGAACACGGCAGCCGCATCCCCTTTTCGTTTTGTAATGAACTTTGTTATTCTACTTCAGTAAAGCTTCATTTTCAAGATATTATGTGTTTGGTAAGTTATTTTCTTCAGGAGTCGTGCGCGCTCGCGATCTCCCTCCTGCTCATCACGCGAGCGGGGGCTGCACATGGTGCCTGTGCTCGGGTCAGTCCCAGCAGCGCTGCAAAACCCAAGTGATCGAGCTCTGGATCGCGGGTCTGCTCCCGTGCACGCCACCTCACCAAGGTCCTTGGTGTCTTGTCTTCTCACGTGACGCCCAAGAGCGAGCTAGCACGCGTGCACTGCTCCCCCGTTTGTGAAACCCTTCGGCATGCAGTCATCGTCAGGAATGAGGCGCATAAAAGACCTCGCGAGAGCTGCCTCACGAGGTAACTCACGACAAGACGCCTCCGTAAGCCCTCAGGAAGCCTCGCGAGTGCTGCCTCATGAGCCAACCTACGGCGGCTATCGCCACCAAGTGCTAGTGGGAGGCCTCCTGAGCAATAGCCTCACGAGGCGCACTCCGCAGCCACGACACGGCAAGCGACACTCGCGAAAAAGCTAACTATAAAAACACCTCGCGAGCCGCTCTCGGCACCTCTCAAACTCTCCTCCCCCCGCAACCTCGCTGAGTGCTGTTGTTTCCTCCTCCGCACAAGCCGCTTGCACATCAAAGGGGGGCTTCCTGAGCTTCGCGCCTCAGGAGCCCTAACCGCCTCTCAGTGCCCTACACCTCCTGGCCTTGTCCAGGCATGCGACCTGACATACCAGTGACGGCTGTAGCCCACTCGGGGGCTGGGTCCTGGCGACCTAGAGCACCAAGGCAAGCAAAGAAAGGAAAATAGGCCTCACGAGAGAACCTCACAAGGAAACATACATTGCAGCAAATCATAGAGTACTTAAACACAAAAGTCACATTTTTACGCCCCCGCGGGGCTACATTGATCTGATACAGGAGCAAAAGAGAGGAGCCTAGGTGGAGCGCGACACATCTTCAAGCTTTGACTCGGGCGCTAACTACGCCTAGTCAGAGTCTTCATCTTCACTCTTGATGCGCGGGGAGCTTTCATCGCTCTCGCCCCCACTGGTGGAGTCGGTGTCGCCCTCGCTTTCGCCCTCGCTAGAGGAGTCGGTGCCGCTGCCACTCTCACTCTCTGCGCAGCACTCCATGCGGCTGCCAGAGACCCCGAAGAACTTCACGAAGAGTGTGGTGGCTCCGTCGTACTTGAACTGGAGAAGATGCCCCTGCCTTAGGCCACGGGCGCGGGCGAACGACTTCCACCCCCGCTTCAGGAACATGAAGCCAGCGGGGGAGAACTCAGTCGCCACCCAGGAGGGGTCGTTGCAGCAGCCGTCCGCCTGTAGCCACAGGCCCAAGGGCCCGCTGTCCTCCATCACCCTCGCGAAGGAATCTGGGAGCCGGAGCCAACTGTAGGGCTGACGATGCGGCCCCATGATGAACTCATGCGCCGCCTCCGCCGTGTGGGCCCCGCCTGGGGAGCAAGGGCGGCCGCCCCGCCCCGCCCGCCTCGGCCGCGGGCGCCGCGCCCCCCACGACCACGGGCGGCGACCCTTCCATGGACACTAGGGCTGGCCGCAGCGGCCATCGAGGAGCGCGTTCGGCCCCGGGGGGAACCCTCGTGGCAGCAGTGGATGCGCGGGCTCACCCTCTACCCCTCGCCATCGCAGCGGTGGTCGTGGAAGAGAGCAAGGAAGGGTGAAAGGTTGAAGAAGGGAAGAGGCAGAAGTAGAAGATGAGTGGGGGAGGTCTCTACCCCCCCCCCCCCCGCTCCTTTTATAACACCCTATGGGGATGCTCTCCCTGCCGTTTCGCCTTCTTCGACACCGGGAATCGAGGAAGCAGAAGGAAAGCAATGATAGCCCTGCGCCCCGTGCGGGTAGGCTTTATGGCAGGTGCAAGTAGTTACCGAGGCGTAGTGGGGGAAGTGGGGGCGTCCCACATCCCATCGTGTGCCACGCGTCGAACCTGGGCCCCGCAGTCTGTCAGGGCCCATGTCATTTGGCTCCCAACAGGTGGAACGTGCACGCCACGGGCCCGGGGGTTACTGTCAGGCCATTGGGAACCAGGGTACCACGGCCCGTCTGCCTGCGGCCCATGAAGCGATGCTTGGCGAAGGCCCAAGACGCGGCCCAACCGTGGGCGCCGCGAGGCGAAGACACCTCGCGAGGCGCCAACCTCACGAGGACCCCTCCTCAAGGAGCAAACCACCAAGACTTAGCCGCAGCAGCGGCAGGAAGCCTCGCGAGGCGGCCCCCTGAGGCGGCTGCCCGAGGCCACCCGAGCCTGACGCCAGCCGCACGGTCCTGTGCCCACCACATGGGTGACGCGCTTGGCGACGAACGGCGGCAGAGGCCGTGCCAGCGGGCGCGGACAGAGAGGGTTTCCTCTTTGGTGCTAAAGGGGCAGCACCAGCTGCCCTCCTCCAAAGCAAGTCCCAAGGACTGCCCGTTTGGTGAAAGAAGACCAAGATGACAAGGCGCCCAGGGCGGAGGTCATCACCGAACCCGCCGGCGCGTCATGGATAGCAACTTTGCAGGCGAAGACCATATTTTGTCAGGATAAGCCTGGGCGCATGTCCCCTTTCAAAACCCACCAATGTGTGGCTACCCTTCCCGCCAAGATTTTCAAGGGATGAGGACCAGGGCGGCTATAAAAGGGGCAGCGCTGCCATTGTAGAGGGGATCGATTCCATCGTCTCCTACCTTGTATGCGAGAACTCTCTTGCCCCCACAAATCCCAAACACAAGCAGGAGTAGGGTTTTACACCACAAGGTGGCCCGAACCTAGGTAACCACTGCATCCCCTGTCGTGCACCGCACTAGCGTGCTCTCGCCATAGCTTCGCCGTGGTCACCCATGGATCGGTAGGAACGAGGTTGCCCCCAGTGTTCGAACCTTTGGGTCCCCGGAGCCCCGATTCCGACAGTATGAACCCTAGGCCTTGTTTCCAAGCATTGCAATACCATTTGTGCTCACTTTTATTACTTGCTACCTTGCTGTTTTTAATATTTCCGATTACAAAAATCTATATCTACTATCCATATGACACTTGTATCACCATCTCTTCGCCGAACTAGTGAACCTATACAATTTACCATTGTATTGGGTGTGTTGGGGACACAAGAAATTTGTTATATTTGATTGAGGGTTGTTTGAGAGAGACCATCTTCATCCTACACCTCCCACGGATTGATAAACCTTAGGTCATCCACTTGAGGGAAATTTGTTGCTGTCCTACAAAACTCTGCGCTTGGAGGCCCAACAGAGTCTACAAGAATAAAAGTTGCGTAGTAGACATCATACTCACACATCATCATGGAGGCAGCAAGGTTGATGAAGATGGCCTCCCCAATGATTCCCCCTCCGGCAGAGTACCGGAATAGGGCTCCAGATGGGATTGCTTCGGAACAGAGACTTGCGGCGGTGATAAAATCCGGTTTCGCTTATGAGGTTTACGGCATATTGGAGAAGTGATAGGCATGGAATTAGGTCAAACGGAGGCTCAGGGGGCCCATATGGATAGGAGGCACAGCCACCCCCTGGCCGTGCCATCACTACATGTGGCTGCCTCGTGGGTCCCCTCGACATCTCTTGAAGCTTCTAGGGTCTCTTGTTGTCCTGAAAAAATCATCAAAAAGTTTCGTCGTGCTTGGACTTTCGTAGGTATGGTTTTTCTGCAAAACCAAAAACATGCAAAAAAAATAGGAACTGGCACTAGGCACTAAATTAATAGGTTAGTCCAGAAAAATAATATAATATGGCATATAAAGTATATATAAGTGATAATATAATAGCATTTAACAATCAAAAAATTATAGATACGTTTGAGACGTATCAGCATCCCCAAGCTTAATTCCTGCATGTCCTCGAGTAGGTGAATGATAAACAAATAATTTTTTATGCTCAATGCTACCTCACTTGTTCTTCATAAAATGATGTAATCATAATATGAATATTGGGATACGAGTGATTCAAGGCAATAGTCTATAAATTTGATATGAAAATGGTAATACACAAACATGCAAGTAAACAATCATTATCTTTCAAAATAAAGTTGCTAAAGAATGTTATTCCTACACACACTATTGCAGGAAGGTCCTAAGACAAAACATGTATAGGAGACCAATCGACCAAACTGTGTGCAATGCATGAATCGCAAACGGTATGGTAATAAAACCGTCACCAATAAAACGAACTGTGTGCGATGGCGGATCCATCAAATACGATTCAGAAAAGAGTTGCGTGTGTGATACGTGGCATACAGTTGATCCATACAAACTGTTTGCGATGAACAAAACAACAGAAACGGTTAGCCAGATCAAGGTGTGTGCGATAGACGGCATATAGGTCACTCGGATGAACTGTTTGCGATGAGCCAAAACAACAGAAATGGTTAGCCAAATCAAGGTGTGTGCGATAGACGGCATACAGGTCAATCGGATGAACTGTTTGCGATGAGCCAAAACAATAGAAGCGGTTAGCCAGATCAAGGTGTGTGCGATAGAAGGCATACAGGTCACTCGGATGAACTGTTTGCGATGATCCAAAATAACACAAACGATTCGGCTTAACAAGATGTGTGTGATACCCGGCAAACAGGTCAGTAATTAGAATTGTGTGGGAAGACCAAAAATAACACAGACGATTCCTGCTAATAAGCTGTGTGTGTTGTGGGCAAACACTTGCTAGTAAACAATTGTCAGCGATTGATGAAATCATCACCGACGGGTTCCGTAGTTTAATCTGTATGCGATGTGATTTGCTCAGTCTGCACAACATCTATGCTTTGTCTACAGAACAACAACATATATAGTACTTTATAAGAACATGCATGATTGCATAACCAAATTAAATATCCAATTACATAATTGACTACACATAACATTTGCACACACCTCAATAAACAATTACATGCATACTAAGCTATATGAAATGATCATCTAATCATCTACTTCTTGTGAAGCTTGTCACCACTGCTCTGCTTGTGGCTCGATCCCTCGCCTGGGGCAGGACGAAGGCACTTCCTCATGTTAACGATCTGCCTGTACATATCATAGCTTGTGTACGCGTCCTTGGCCACGTAGTTGACGTGTTCTTCATCCAGTCTCTGCACCCAGGCTGCGTGCCAGGCAGCCTTGTTCTTGTTGCAGGCATCCTTCAAGTCTCTGTAATAGGGGTCGATGATGACCACGACGAGGTCAACCAGGGAGTCCTTCTCCTTTGTGTTGCCCCAGACCCTGTACTGGCCTTGGATGTCGACAAGCTTCTGGCAGGCCAAGCCCGAAGTATTGAGCACCTTTAGATCGTTGATAGTGGCCACCGTAGCGAACCTGTAGTCAGGGTTGTTGATAAACCTGGTGAAACGTTCGCAAGGCCTTGTGGCTAGGGTGTAGTGGTAGACGAGGACATGATGGCACACGCACAACTAGGAGACAGCAACCTTCTGATCATACCTGGCACGACCACCGATGAACTCGAGGCCGAAGCCGACCACTTGGTACTTGTCCTCCGCAAGCAATTGCTCCATAATGTTGATGGAGTTCTCCACCCAGACCAGCTCGTTGTTGTACACCACCGAGAGGTCCGTCTCCCTCACGGTGAACTGCTACTCGTCATCGTCGTCAACCACTGGAGCCGCTAGATATCCTCTCTGTATGTGTCATCGTGGGTGTGCTTATTGTGTTGTGGGGCGCGAGAGGTTAAGGTAAATGGCCGCTGGAATAAATGGGGGGTGGATGGCCTGGAATCTCGGCACGTCTGCATGGTAGTTTTTGCAGCACGTAACTGCATCGTGGTGCACGTAACTGCATCGTGGCGCCACACCCTGCGCAACCGCATGCATATGGCACCTAGAACGTACGTGATCGTGCATCAACCCCAACCGCTGGCAGCGCGTGCGGAGAGACGTGGGCAGAGTGCGCGTGGCGTGGAGGGACGTGAGCAGAGTGCGCCACGGCCGTCTCAATCGTGAGCAACCACACGCATAGAGCAGTTGAACACGCAGGGAATGGCCTTTCACATCACACCATGGGCGAACAATCGTTCGCGACACTGTGTAGAAAACGGCCGTTTGCTAGGTAAGAAAATCGCAAATGTTTATTATTATTAAACGTATGTGTACAAGTAATTATTTCGTCCTCCTCCCGCGCGTCTAGTCACTGCGTTGCCGCCGGAGGATTCGAGTGCAAGCTTGAGCACTGCACGGGTGTTTCGTTTGTCCACGCGTCGGATCGTAGAGGCGCCAATGAATCATCGGTGAGCCTGTTCCCGTGCAACCGCGTAGGTTCCCGCGTGCAACCGCGCAAGCTTCCCGCCCGGCTCTACGAAATCCCACAAAACCCCAGTGCTTACCGACCTGCTATATACACTTTCACGGCCGGCGACTCCGCATTGCATTCTCCCCTCCCTCCCCATAGCTTATCTCGTCTGCTTGTCCCACAATCGCCAATGGCACCGGTCCGTCATCATTGCTCAGCCACTCCGCTATCAAAGGACAACTCCAGCTGGGAGGCTGCACCGCGACGGCGGTGCAGTCCTCGGCCGCGTGTAGTGCGCTTGGCGGCCCTATTGGGTGTGCGCACACCACCCACCACATGCTCTGCCACCGCTGCCCGATGGCAGTTGTTGCCATCCGCCGTGGCCGCCACCCCACCGTCGGCCGCCGTGGCCATCACCCGCTTTGCCACCGTGTCCCGAAGGCGGGAGGTGGCCGTCGTGGCCGCCACCCCACCGTCGGCCGCCATGGCCATCGTCACCCGCTCTGCCACCATGGCCCGAAGGCGGGAGGTGGAGGCCGCCGAAGGCCAGCCGCTCGGCATTTGCGTTAGCGACCTTGCGCGCTACATCAACTTCCTTGAGGGGGAGGAGGAGCGCCAGGTTGCGCAAGCAAAGAAGCAAACCGCGGACATGGCCGCAGCAGAAGCCACAACAATGGCGTGGAATGCGGAGAACTACGAGGAGTCCTGCCGCTTCGAGGAGATGCGTTAGGAGCGGCGGAGGGTAGCAGCGGCAGGCGACGGATTCCACTCCTCCAGCTCGTCAGTAAGCTACTCCTACTCTGCCTCTTACTAAGCGCGCTCGGCAGAGGAGAGGCTGCTTGAAATACTACGAAGCCCCTCTGTAGTAGTATTTAGGGGCTATTTTGTTCAGTTCATCTGACTATAGATAAGGTTGAACTGTCCTACGTACTTAAAATTAGCTAGTATATATAGTTGAACTAGCTATTTCAATACGTGGTTCGTAACAATTGGGGAAAATTTGTTCGGTTCAGCTGTCGAGTTGAACTAGTTGTATAAAGAACGACTGCTTAATCTATGAATGAAATCCATGTTTAGTGAATTTTAGTTGCTAAATTAGACAGTACTAGTGAGTTTTAGTTGCAAAATTTGACAAATGGCAGTGTTACAAGGTTGACAAATGGCAATGTTACTAGATTGACAAATGCCAATGTTTCCAATTTGACAAATGGCAATATACCCACTATGACAGATGATAATCTTACCAAATTGTCTGTAGTAAGCACACGGGTCATAATACACAATCGTTTGCGATGAAGCGATGCACAAATCCCTCGTGCCAAATTTTCCCTTGTCTTAGTGGCGAAGGAACCGTAGCTCTCGCTTTGCATACGGGTATTCAATCTGAAACATTTGCAATGAGTGTTTTACTTAGAGAAAAACATTGATGTTTTTTATTATTTACTTTGATAAGTCTATACATTCAGAGAAAAACACTTAGTTGATCAAACCATAGATTTCATACAGTCACATTGCGACTTCAAATTCATACAATCGAGATACAATATCAAACAAAAAAACTAATTGCAGCGGCTTGCGCCGGCATTGTCGTCCTCCGGTGCGCCGTTGTTCAAGTCTTCAATCCAGCCCAGAATGGTCTAGACTTCCAAATCAAAGGGTCGGTCCTCGCGTGAATGATGGGCAGGGGGCGGGGGGCGGCGACTGGCAGCGCTGCAAGGAAGCGGCCGAGGGCGGAGTCCCATGCCGGTGAGGGTGGCACGGCGGGTGCGCACGAGCATAGGCGGGGGCGCTGGCGCTGGCACGTACACGAGCTCACGCGGGTCCGCGGTGACCTCGCTGACGTCTGTGGCTTCCAGCGCTGCGATGGTGCTCGGTGACCAGCCCGTCAATGCCACGGGTATGGTCGCTGGCGTGGGCGGGATGGGAGCTGGTTCAGGCGCGGGGGTAGCATCCGCCACGGCCAGCTCGTTTAGGGCCATGTTCATGAGGTCCCATTCCTCCTTATGTTCTATCTCCTCCGGCTCGGTGTCGACTTCACCAAACCGGAAGACTAGTGGCATATGATCCTTGTGCGCCATGGCATAGGTGGAGGTCTGGATGATAGGAGGCGGGCGAGAGGGGAATGGGAGGCGAAGAGAGAGGATTGTTAGTGAGCAGGCAGTAAGGCCGCCTATTAAACAGCGGCTCGGGCGCCATTAATGGAGAAGTTGGGAGCGAGGTAGGTGGCAATGGAGGTAAAAGGGCTCGCTTCCCGATGAGATTGCGCATCGTACTGCTCGCATGCCTCCCGGTGAGCCTACGCAGCGGAGGACTGCTCGCACGCCTCCCTGTGAGCCTACGCAGTGGACTGCTCACACGCCTCCCACCTACTCAAATAGATGCCCGCACGACACCTCTTAGACAATAAAAATTGGGATGCGTGGTGGCACGTAATTGGTCAATAGAACGCCCACGACTTAAATAATAATGTACAACCATTTGTGATGATAACGTGACAGCTATTTGTTCCAAAATGGCTTTGTTGGCTGTTAATGTGTGCGCCTTCTCTCAAATTGGACACGAAAAATACCACAACATATTTGTGCTACATCATGACACCATGCCCAATTTCATGAATTTCGTGTCAGTTTTGGATTTACTAGAATTTAAACCAATATTCTCAATGTTGGCTCTAGAAAAAAATAAAAAAAAACTAATCTCAAATTGGAAAACGAAACCTACAATGCCTATATGTGCCATGTCATGACACCATGCCAAGTTTCATGAATTTCTGGCGACTTTAGGATTTACAAGAATTTAAAAACCAAGTTTCGCAATGTTTGCGGCCAAGCCACGACGCCGAGATGTTTGAAATTCATTCCCATTTCTTGCATGGGACCTAAACATGCACCCAAGGACACATATCTGATTTTTCAACCCATTTTGGTGCACTGAATCATGTGCCTATAGTTCAAATTTGAATTATGCACATTAAATGCCTAGAAAACTCAGTTAATGTATAAAAAAGGCCAAACGAACCCTGAATAATTTCAAATTTTAACATGACACTCCTATTGGTCTATGTTGCCTCTATAAAAAAATCAAGGTGAGAAGTGGCATCGAATGTCGTGTCGCACACAAAGGTGGCACATGTTCCCTATCGAAACCACGAGGCTTCTTGTGAGAAACTCCGGTTTGTAAGAAGCTTGTACCAAAACTTGCCCAAATTGGACAATTTTTTGCCACGGCATATATCTACCATGTCATGACACCATGCCAAGTTTCATGAATTTCAAGCAAGTTCTGGATTCACGTGGATTTAAAAACCAATATTCTCAATGTCCGGCGGAGCCGCGACGGCGAGATGTTTGAAATTCATTCCCATTTCTTGCATGGGACCTAAACATGCACCCAAGGACACATGTATGATTTTTTAACCCATTTTGGAGCACTGGAGCATGGGCCTGTAGTTCAAATTTGAATTATGCACATTAAATGCCAAGAAAACTCAATTAATGTATAAAAAGGCCAAACAAACCCTGAATAATTCCATATTTTAGCACGACACTCCTATTGTCTATGTTGCCTCTAGAAAAAAGATCAAGGTGAGAAGAGGCTGCGAATGTCGTTTCACCCACAAAGGTGACATGTTCCCTATCGGAACTACGAGACTTCTTGTGAGAAGCTCCTATTTGTAAGAAGCTTGGACCAAAACTAGTCCCAAATTGTACCAAAATTTTACCACGACATATATGTGCCATGTCATGACACCATGCGAAGTTTCATGAATTTCAGGCGAGTTTTGGATTTATGGGAATTAAAAAATTCAAGATTCTCAATGTTTGCGGCCGAGCCATGACGCCGAGGTGTTTGAAATTCATTCCCATTTCTTGCATGGGACCTAAACATGCACCCAAGGACACATATATGATTTTTCAACCCATTTTGGTGCACTGAATCATGTGCCTGTAGTTCAAATTTGAATTATGCACATTAAATGCCTAGAAAACTCAATTAATGTATAAAAAAGGCCAAACAAACACTGAATAAATCCATATTTCAGCACAACATTCCTATTGGTCTATGTTGCCTCAAGAAAAAAAATCAAGGCGAGAAGAGGCATCGAATGTCGTATCGCCCATAAAGGTGACACACGTTCCCAATCGGAACCATGAGGCTTCTTGTGAGAAGCTCCGATTTGTAAGAAGCTTGTACCAAATCTTGTCCCAAATTGGACAATTTTTT
Source organism: Elymus sibiricus (assembly GCA_039707655.1). Taxonomy (NCBI): domain Eukaryota; kingdom Viridiplantae; phylum Streptophyta; class Magnoliopsida; order Poales; family Poaceae; genus Elymus; species Elymus sibiricus. Next base: position 224,309,692 of record CM077670.1, on the reverse strand, counting down.
ACCACAACATACACTACTGCAGGATGGTCCTAACATGACACATCCATTAGAGACCAATCGACCAAATTGTGTGCGATGCATTAATCGCAAACGGTGTCGTAATAAAACCGTCACCAATAAAACGAACTGTGTGCGATGGCGGATCCATCAAGCACGATTAAGAAAATATTTGCATGTGCGAATCGTGGCATACAGTTGATCCATACAAACTATGTGCAATGAGCGAAAACAACCGAAACGGTCAGCCAGATCAAGGTGTGTGCAATAGACGGCATACAGTTCACTCCGATGAACTATTTGCGATGAGCCAAAACAACAGAAACAGTCAGCCAGATCAAGGAGTCTGCGATAGACGGGCACATATTCTAATTAAAAGAATTGTGCGCGATGGTAATAACAAGTGCACACGGTTGATGGAACAAGTCGTGTGCTGACATCGCCGATTGCGGTGCACACGCCATGTACACATCCGAGAACGCTTGCCCATGTTATGCCATCCGGGAATCGTGCCGCACTTCGAAACCGAAACCGTTAATAAATTTTGAGCTTGTTTCCCATCAAATTCCAAATTACCACACTATATTTAATTACAAACCTGTTCACACCGATCAAAACCTAAACGTTTTCCCACTTAGCAGCTTCTTATTACTAGGTTATTAATACTACCTACTCGAAAATGACTGCACATTCCTCCTCAATTCCTCATCAACAAACAAACAAGTCTTTCTTCGTCATTCCTTGCATCTGCCATGGCCCGTAAGAGTTCTTGGTCAAGAATTGAGCAGGGAGCAGCGAGCATGGAAGCGAAAGCAGCAGAGATGTCCCGCCTCGCCGTGATAGCAACCGCGAGGTCCCACCGCGTTGCCGAAGCAGCACAGAGGTCCCGCCATGCCGCCGAAGCAGCACAGAGGTCCCGCCATGCCGCCGAAGCAGCACAATGGTTCGGCCGTGCCGTGGAAGCAGCACGGATGACCCGTCGTGCCGCGGAATCAGCAGAGAGGTGCTGCCGCGCCACGGCAGCCTGGGAAGATCTCTTTCGGGAAGGCGAGGGCTCTCACAGGCGCATGCACGCTGAGCTCAATAAGCTGAAGGATGAGACCTCCGACTGGGCGAAGCTGCATGAGGAGATCAATGCCTCATATGATAAGGCGACCTTCGTCATCCGGGGACTAAGGGATGACATGGCGAAGCTCCGCACCCAGTGCGACCTGCTGAGGGCAAAGATCGTCGGCAGTGCGAAGCAGCACGAGGAGAGCACTGCCTTGTTAAAGAAGACAGCTGCCATGGTCGAGAAAATTATGGACGAGAATGCCAACCTCCACATCGAGCGCGAAAGGCTGGTGGGGGAATCCAAAGCTGTTGTCAAGCGAAGTATTGAGGACGTGAAAGAGATCATTGCCGCTCGCTGCGAGAACTCCATCGCCATGGATGCAATGACTAAGATGGCGGAGGAGGGGCGAAAGGAGGTGAAGGTCGTGGAGGCGATGAAGAAGGAGTTAGAGGAATTCCGTGCCCTGCAGCAGCCCATCAAGAAGGAGTAGAGAGCAGCGACCCAGATTGTTGTCTGCGTCTTCTTCCTTCTTATTTTGCCCCTGTGTCTTTCGGGTGTTGCCGCGTGTGGCATTTTAAATTATCTTCCTAAATATGTAAGACAATTACTATCCATTGCCATCGTCATCATATATATCAATCTTGCTAAGTCTTTGTTAAGTTTCTGTTGAGGCTATGTCCGTGAGTTATCCGTGCAAAATTTTGTTTTCAAATTTTCTTTTTTTCTCCCTTAAATCTTAGTCGACTGAGACTTAGCCACACCAAAGTGCCTATAAAACAGGGGCTCGGGCGCCATTAATGGAGAAGTTGGGAGCGAGGTGGGCGGTCGATGGAGGTCAAAGGGCTCGCCTCCCGATGAGCCTGCGCAGCGGTCTGCTCCACGCCTCCCGTCTACTCAAATAGCTACCGCACATGGCGCCTCCTAGCCAATAAAAATGGGGACGCGTGGCGGCACGTAAATGGTTAGTACAATGCCCACGGTTTGAATAATACTTGTTCCGATTGTAACGTGGCAGCTCTTTGTTCCAAAATGACTTTGTTGGTTGTTAACGTGTGCGCCTTAAAAAAATTGGACAATTTTTTTACCACAGCATGTTGGTGCCATGTCAAGGCAACATGCCAAGTTTCATGATTTTCAGGCAAGTTTTGGATTTACTGGAATTTAAAAACCAAGTTCGTCAATGTTTTCAGCCGAGCCACAATGCCCGGATGTTTGAAATTCATTCCCATTTCTTGCATGGGACCTAAACATTCACCCAAGGACACATATACGATTTTTCAACCCATTTTGGTGCACTGGAGCATGTGCCTGTAGTTCAAGTTTGAATTATGCACATTAAATGCCTAGAAAACTCAATTAATGTATAAAAAGGCCAAACGAATCCGGAATAATTCCAAATTTTAGCACGACACTCCTATTGGTCTATGTTGCCTCTGTAAAAAAATCAAGGCAGGAAGAGGCAGCGTATGTCGTTTTGCCCACAAAGGTGACACATTCCCTGTCGGAACCATGAGCCTTCTTGAGAGAAGCTCCGGTTTGTAAGAAGCTTATACCAAAACTTGTCCCAAATCGAACAATTTTTTTACCACAGCATGTTGGTGCCATGTCAAGACACCATCCCAAGTTCCGTGATTTTTAGGCAATTTTTGGACTTACATGAATTAAAAAACAAGTTTCTCGATGTTTTCGGCCGAGCCACGATGCCCAGATGTTTGAAATTCATTCCCATTTCTTGTATGGGATCTAAACATTCACCCAAGGACACATTTACGATTTTTGAACCCATTTTGGTGCACTAGAGCATGTGCATGTAGTTCAAATTTGAATTATGCACATTAAATGCCTATAAAACTCAATTAATGTATAAAAAAGGCCAAACGAACCCGGAATAATTCCAAATTTTACCACGACACTCCTATTGGTCTATATTGCCTATGTAAAATAAATCAAGGCAGGAAGAGGTAGCGTAGGTCGTTTCGCCCACAAAGGTGACACGTTCCCTATCGGAACCATGAGCCTTCTTGAGAGAAGCTCTGGTTTGTAAGAAGCTTATACCAGAACTTGTCCCAAATCGAACAAAAAATTTACCACAGCATGTTGGTGCCATGTTAAGACACCATGCCAAGTTTCGTGATTTTTAGGCAATTTTTGGATTTACATGAATTTAAAAAACTAAGTTTCTCAATGTTTTCGGCCGAGCCACGACGCCCAGATGTTTGAAATTCACTCCCATTTCTTGTATCAGACCTAAACATTCACCCAAGGACACATATATGATTTTTCAACCCATTTTGGTGCACTGGAGCATGTGCCTGTAGTTCAAATTTGAATTATGCACATTAAATGCCTAGAAAACTCAATTAATGTATAAAAAAGGCCAAACGAACCTGGAATAATTCCAAATTTTAGCACGACACTCCTATAGTTGCATGCTCACTGCAGATAAATGTTCTAGCAATTCAAACACCGACCTTTCCTGCCGTAACCCCATTTTGTCTTTCAAATAAAAATGAAAAAATCAAGTACAACACAAACAGTTTATTAGCAAGAATCGTGTGCGATGCAGTATAAAATATCTTGGGGCTCCCTCATGTATGGCTTACGCCGGAAGCTTCGTCGGCTTCAGTCCACCGGCCGCGCGTCAACCACACTTGCGCGCCAGTTTTTCGCAGCACCGTTCGTAAATTTTCGGCAACCACGGAAATATCTAGGTCCCCACTGTCGGTCCCTCCTCAAGGCACGAGCCACCAACACTTAGACGCAGGAGCGGCAGAAGCCTCGCGAGGCTGCCTCCCAAGGCGCCCCCCGAGGCGCCGCCCGAACCACCCGAGCCTGACATCGGCTGCGCGGTCCTGTGCCCATCACATGGGTGACGCGCGTGGCAACGAACGGTGGCAGAGGCCGCACCAGCGGGCGTGCACAGAGAGGCTTTCCTCTTTGGTGCTAAAGGGGCAGCCCTAGCTGCCCACCTCCAAAGAAAGTCCCAAGGACTGCCCGTTTGGTGAAGGAAGACCAAGACAGTAAGGCGCGTAGGGCGGAGGTCACCACCAAGCCCACCGGCGCATCATGGATAGCAACTTTGCAGGCGAAGACCGTCTTTTGTTAGGTTAGCCTGGGCGCCTGTCCCCTTTCAAAACCTGCCAAGTGTGGCATCCCTTCGCGCCTATATTTTCAGGGGAAGAGGACCAGGGCGGTTATAAAAGGGACAATGCTGCCATTGTAGAGGGAATCGATTCCTTCCTCTCCTACCTTGTACGCGAGAACACATTCTTGCCCACTGCAATCCTAAACCACAAGCAGGAGTAGGGTTTTACACCGCAAGGTGGCCCGAACCTGGGTAATCGTCACGTCCCCTGTTGTGCTCCGCGCTAGTGCTCTTGTCGTAGCCTCGCCGTGGTCACCCTTGGTCGGAAAGAACTAGCTCGCCCCCAGTGTTCGAACCTCTAGATCCCCGGAGCCACCGTTCTATCGGAGTCAAGCATCTGCGTCCAGGAAACTTCTCCAAGAACTAATGATTCGAACTCTGGGGGGACTTTGCTTGGCAGCCTCCGACGGGACTACGGCGTGGACACGACGGACTCGCTGGCTCTCACCGGACCGGAAGGGGACGCGCAAGATACCCAGGTTCGGGCCACCGTGCGGTGTAATACCCTACTCCTGCTTGTGTTGGATTGCTCTGTGGAGAGCTCGTGCTCGAAGTACACCGGGTGTGGGGGAGAATCAATCGATCCCCTTACATGGAAGCAGCCCTGCCCCTTTTGTAGTGCCTCGGTCCTCTTCACCGAAAATATCAGCGGGAAAGGGTTGCCACAGGGCGGCAATTCAAAAGGGGGACAAGGGCACAGGCTTATCCTGACTAAAGGCGGTCTCCGCCTGCTAAAGCAGCTCCTTGTGACGTGCTGGGCTTGGCAATGACCTCTGTCCTGGCGCGCTGACCCGCCCTGATCTTCCCTCACCAACGAGGAAATATCTTTGGGCATCCTTTGGGGGGAGGCAGATGCCACTGCTCCCTTATCACCAGAATGGAAACCCGCCTGAGCTGTACCCTACTGTCCTCGTCCTGTCGTCGGGGTGTCACCCACGTGTAGGGCGCGGAGCCCCGCGGCTGGCGCCGTACTACCTGCCTCGCGAGAAGGCCTCGTGAGGGGAGCCTCCCGAGAGGACCCGATGCCTGGTGACCTCGGCAGGACCTGGCCTGGCGAGGAGGGGCCTCGCGAGGCTAGCCCCTCGCGAGGCGATCCCTCCCGGGTGACGATGCCAGGGCTATCTCACCTGGGCCGGCCCAAGCGCCGCCTCCTGGGCCAGAGGCAGACAGGCCGGGGTACCCTGGTTCCCACTGGGCCGACAGTAGCCCCCGGGCCCGCGGCGCGCGTGCCCCGGTTCGGGATGAAGCACCACGGGGCATAATGAGCCGCCGGGCCCAGAGGCGACACGCGACAGCCTTTGTGAGTGCGGCAACTCAACTCCTTGCGATGCCTCGAAAACCGCCACCTCGACGATAAAACCTGCCCGCGTGGGGCGTGGGCATTCCATTGCCCCTTCACTCCGCCCCCAGCCTGCCTTGTGACCGACTCCTCAGCTCCCCAACTCTTTCCAACTTCCAGCCTCTGTGCCAACCTCTCCGTCCATCACCGCCGCGGCCATGGCTCCCCCGAGGAAGCTCTCCGCGGCCGAGAAAGGGAAGAGGACAGCAGAGGAGGTGGAGCCGCCGAAGTCAACGGCGGTGAGGGGTAGAGGCCGAGCCCGCGGTTCGTCCACGGCGACGAGGGTCCCTCCTCGGGGTCGGGCACGCTCCGCGGTCGCCGGCGCGGAGGCCGGCCCCAGCACCCGCGGAACGGGCGTGACTCGCGGTCGCGGAAGATGCGTTGTCCGCGGGCGCGGAGGCCGCGGCGGTTCCGCCGCTCTTCCTCCCCAGGCGAGGAGGCACTCGGCGGAGGCGACCCACGAGTTCATCATGGACATGCACCGCTCGCCCTGCACCTAGCTTCGGCTCCCAGACTCCTTCGCGAGGGAGATGGAGGAGCGCACGCCCCTGGGCCTGTGGCTGCAGGCAGACGACTGCTGCAACGGCCCCTCCTGGGTAGCGGCAGAGTTCACCCCCTCCGGCTTCATGTTCTTGAAGCAGGGGTGGAAGTCCTTTGCCCTCGCCCGGGGCCTAAAGCGGGGGCACCTTCTCCACTTCAAGTATGACGGAGCCGCCACCCTCTTCGTGAAGATCTTCGGGGTTTCCGGGAGCCGCCTGGAGTGCTGCATGGAGAGCGAGGACGGCAGCTACAGCGGTTCCTCCAGCGAGGACGGCAGCGACGACGGTGCCGCCTCCCCCGATGGAAGCGGGAGGGACGACGGTTCCCCCCGCGTCAAGGACATGGATGAAGACTCCGATTAGGCGCGGGCGGAGCTCGACGCGGATCCTTGGGGACGATGGCGCTGCGATCGGCCCCCTTTCTTCTTCTTTTTTCCTGTATCGGATCGATGTAGCCCCCTGGGGGCGTGAGATATTTGCGCAGCACTTTTATTGTTAAGTACTCGATGTTTTAGTGTGTTCCCATTTTCCTCTCGAGGCCTTTATTTCCCTTTACATTGCCTTTGTGCCCTGCATCGCGGGGACCCAGCCCCCGAGACAGGCTACACCGTCGCTGGGATGCCCGGAGCGTGCGCTCGGCAAGGCCAGAGGGTGTAGGGCTCTTAGGGCTGGTAGGAGTCCCAGAGGCACGTTGCTCAGGGTCCCCCCCCTTGTCGCGCAGGCGGCTTGTGCCAAGGGAATCAGGATGCCACGAGAGAGAAACGAGAAGGAGAAGACCCGAGGGTGCTTAGACTTAGCTCCTTTGTCGACGCTCGGCTTGGGACGAGCCATTCGCGAGGCGCTGCCTGCGAGGCGGGGTCCCTCGCGAAGCCTTCCGTCCATGGGGCGCCGACCGCGGGGCCTCCCGAGGGCGGGGCTCCTGAGGCTCTTGAGGCCCTGCACCAGGGAAATTACCAAGTTTTTGCAAGTAACGTGGCGGGGAGGCAAGAGCACCAAGGACCTGGTGAGGTGACGTGCACGGGAGCCATCCCGCGAGCCAGAGCTCAGTCACTTGGGTTTTTGCAGTGCTGCTGGGACTGACCCGAGCACAGGCACCGTGCCCAGCCCCCGCTCGCGTAAGACACACGGGGGGAGTTCTCGAGCACGCCTGCCGAGGCAAACTCAGCTACAAGAACACCGGTTGCTATTAGGAGTAGACTTTACTGATGCATGAAATGGATTCATTGTACAACAGAAAAGATAGGCGCTGCCGTGTTCGACACGGGTCTACTTTTGAGGATGTGATGGCCATGGCCCCTCAAGTAAGTACGCCGCCAGCGCGGAGCATGGGGTATCTGCCAGCGCGGAGCATGGGGCTTCCATGAGAGTGGGAGGGAGCTCCGGCGTGCCGACGGCAGCGCTGGTAGAGGGAGTTCCGGAGCGTGTACAGCTCCATTTCGTTCATATCCGTGAGGTCACGGATAGAACATGCGGAGATGTTGGATGTTCCATGTGTTTTGTACTGGAACACCCTCCTCTGTTTCGAGCCGTGCCGCGCCGGGCCGGGAGATCTGCGTGACCCTGAAAGGGCCCTACCACATGGGTGAGAGTTTGTGGAGTCCCTCTCTAGAGAGGATCCGACGCAGGACAAGGTCACCCGCCTCGAGGGTGCGGGAGCGTATGTTGTGGCTGTGATAGCGACGCAACACCTGCTGGTACCTTGCCGCGCGAAGGGCGGCCTGGCGGCGCGCCCCTTCGAGGAAAAGCAGGTCGTCCTCCCACAGGCCGTCTTGACGAGACTCGTCGAAAGACAAGACCCGCAGGGACCGGTGCTTGACCTCGGCTGGGAGAACTGCTTCTGCCTCATAAACGAGGTAGAAGGGAGTCTCGCCGGTGGGCTTGGTCGCCGTGGTGCGGATGGACCATAGCACTGAAGGGAGCTCCTCCAGCCAGCCCTTGCCGCATGCCGCGAGCTGCTTCTTGAAGCTCCTAGTCTTGAGTCCCTTGAGGGTGTGCTTCGAGGGTGTGCCACGGAGGCGAAGCAGATCTGCGTGCCGATGCTGTCGCAGTAGGTCTTGAACTGGCCGCTGGTGAACTGCGTGCCGTTGTCCGTGATGATGCGGTTGGGGACGCCAAAGCGGCACACCAGGCCCTTGATGAACTTGACTACTGATCCTGCCGGAATGGTCCTGACAGGCTCCACCTCCATACACTTGGTGAACTTGTCGATGGTGACGTAGAGGAAGCGGAAACCGCCAGCCGCGCGAGGGAAAGGCCCGAGGATATCCATCCCCCAGACCGCGAAGGGCCATGAGAGGGGAATGGTCTGGAGCCCATGTGCCGGCTGGTGGATCTGCTTGGCATGGAACTGGCAGGCCTCGCACGCCTGGACCAGCTCCGTGGCATCCTCGAGCGCTGTGGGCTAGTAGAAACCGCTGCGGAATGCCTTACCTGTGAGAGTGCGCGAGGACGAATGATGGCCGCAGTTGCCTCCGTGGATATCGGCGAGCAGCTCGCGGCCATGCTCCTTGGAGATGCACCGCAGCGCGACCCCGTTCGGGCGGTGGCGGTACAGGTCACCCTCCCTCAAGTGGTAGAGTGCGGCCTGGCGGACCACGCGCTCTGCTTCCGCGTCGATCTTTGGGAGAGTGCCACCCTCCAGATAGGCCTTGATCTCTGCGGTCCAGCTTTCAGGATGCGGCTCGAGCGCCAGCAGCAGGCGAGCGCCTGAAGCTGGTCCGCAGTCTGGTGTGCCCATGGGCGCTGCGGGGGGAGCTCTTTGCGAGGCACCGGGATGCCGGCGATCGGGAGCGTCGCCGAAGGCTTCAGGAACCGCTCCTCGAAGACGCCGGGGCTCTGGGGCTCGCGGCGAGAAGCACGCTTGGCGATTTCGTCCGCCTCGCCGTTGTCACCGCGAGGGACGTGCTGCAGCTCCATGCCCATGAAGCGCTTCTCGAGCTTGCGCACCGCCTCCAGGTAGGCCTCCATGTGCTCGTCCTTCGGCTTGTACTTCTTGTTGGAGAAGTTGACGAGGAGCTGCGAGTCACCCTTGACGATGATGCGCCTGACTCCAAGCGCGATGGCGGCCCTGAGCCCGGCGATGAGACCCTCATATTCGGCGATGTTGTTGGAGACCTTATCGGTGCGCCCGAAATAGAGCTACACTGCGTAGTAAAGCTTGTCGCCCGTAGGTGTTGTGAGAACCACCCCAGCCCCCGCGCCCTGGCGCGCGAAAGCCCCGTCGAAGTGCATGCTCCATCCTCCGGAGGTAGCTTCCTCGGGCAAGGATGACTCCTCCTGCGGCTCATCCTGCCGCGTGTCCGTCCATTTTGCCGCGAAGTCCACCAAGGCCGCGCTCTTGATGGTCCTGGTGGTGAGGAACTCCAGCTCAAAAGGCTGCAGCTCGATGTTCCATTCGGCGACGCGGCCAGTGGCATTTGGGCTCCGCAGGACTTGCTCCAGCGGGTAGGAGGAGATCACTCTGATTGGGTGACCCTGGAAGTAGTGGCGCAGCTTCCTGGAGGCCATGAGGAGCACCAGGAGGAGCTTCTGCTACATGGGGTACCGTTCGTGCGCGTCTTGCAGCACCGTACTGACAAAGTAGACGGGGTGCTCGACGAGGCGCGTGACCGTGCTGTCCAAGTCATGCTCGCCGAGGGGCTCAGGCTGCTGCGCCATGGGGGCCTCCGGAGGCTGAGCTCCAGAGGCCTCCTGAGGGGGTGCGGGGGCCTCCCAAGGGGGGCCCTCGGCAGGCGCCGGCAGGGCCCTGAGGGGCTCCAGCGATGTCGCCGCGGCACCCGCAGGCACGAGCTCGGCAAGCTTCTTCTTGACGCAGACTCGCTCCTCCCGCTCTGCGACAAGGGCCGCACTGGCCGTTTGGGGAGTGGCCGCCAAGTACAGCAGCGGGCGCTCGCGTGGGCGGGGGGTGACCATGGCGGGAGGGCTCATGAGGTACCTCTTGAGGTCCTCGAAGGCAGTGTCAGCCTCAGGGGTCCACTTGAAGGGGCCTGACCTCTTCATGAGCTTGAAGAAAGGCAGAGCCTGTTCGCCGAACTTGGATATGAAGCGACCGAGCGAGGCCATACATCCCGCCAGGTGCTGCATTTCCTTGAGGTTGCGGGGCGGCCGCATCTCCTAGACGGCCTTGATCTTCTCAGGGTTGGCCTCAATGCCGCGATGGGAGACCAGGAAAACCAGGAGCTTGCCGGAAGGGATGCCGAAGATGCACTTGGCGGGGTTGAGCTTGAGGTTGACCTTGCGTAGGTTGGCGAATGTTTCCTTCAGGTCTTCGATGAGGGTGCGCTCCTCGCGTGTTTTGATGACGATGTCGTCGGCGTATGCCTCCGCGTTTCTCCCCATCTGGCACCCCAGGCAGATGCGCATCAGCCTCTGGAAGGTAGCCCCTGCGCTCTTCAGGCCAAAGGGCATGCACATGTAGCAGAACACTCCGCAGGGGGTGATGAAGGCGGTTTTCTCCTCGTCTTCTTTGGCCATCTTGATCTGATGATAGCCCGAGAAAGCGTCCAAGAAGCAAAGCAGATCGCACCCAGCGGTGGAGTCTACTATTTGGTCAATCCTGGGCAGCGGGAAGTGATCCTTGGGGCAGACCTTGTTGAGGTTGGTGAAGTCAACGCACATGCGCTTGCCGCCGTGCGGCTTGGCGACGACAACGGGGTTGGTGACCCACTTCGGGTGGAGTACTTTGCGGATGATCCCGGCGTCTTGGAGCTTCTCGACCTCCCCAATGACGAAGTCCTGCTTTTCGAGCGCCTGGCGCCGTACTTTCTGCTTGACGGGGCGTGCGTTGGGGCACACCGCCAAGTGGTGCTCGATCACCTCCCTCGGCACGCCGGGCATGTCCTAGGCTGTCCAAGCGAACATATCAGCATTTGCCCGAAGGAAGTCGACGAGGGCGCCTTCTTGCTCGGGGGAAAGACCACTACCGATGGTGAGGAAGGGGCCTGCCCCGCTCCCATCCAACGACACTTTCTTGGTCTCGGCCCGCTCCTGGGAGAACAGCAGCTTCTTCTTCGCGGGCGCCGGCTCGGCGAGCTCAGGGGCGTCCTCCTCGGCCCGGGATGCGGCGGCGGCCACCTTGTGGGCGCGCGCGAGGGTGCGCGTCACGTCCTTTATATCACAACGGATCGTGAGGGTGCCGCTACTGCCGGGCATCTTGACGAGGCCGTAGGCATGGTGTGTCGCGGCCATGAATTTGGAGAGCGCTGGGTAGCCCAAGATGGCGTTGTAGGGCAGGCCAATGCAGGCCATGTCGAAAATGATGAGCTCCGTGCGATAGTTCTTGCGGGTGCCGAAGGTGACGGGAAGACGCACCTGCCCCAGGGGGGCAGTGGAGCTGCTGGTGACGCCCGAGAAGGGTCTAGTGGGCTCCAGACACCCACCTAGCGCCCGGAGCGTCTCGAAAGTCTTCGCAAAGAGCACGTTGAGGCCGGCGCCGCCGTCGATGAGCGTCTCGGTGACGGCCACACCGCCGATGGTCGGAGTACCTAGCAGGGGGACAGCCCCCGCAGCCCTGGCGGACCCGGGATGGTCGCTGGCGTCGAAGGAGGCGGGGAACTCGGACCACTTAAGCCGGCCAGCGGGCTCGGGCGCCTAAAGGGCCGCGCTCACCTCGTGCGTGAAGCGCTTGAGATGGCGGCTAGACGGAGGAGCCTGGGCCCCTCCCAGGATGTAGGCCACCTCTCAGGGCCCTGGGAACCCCCGCCGGCAGCACTGGCATCGGCCGGGCGGCGGCCGCCGACGCTGCCCTGCACGGACGGGCCGCGGCCTGGAGGAGGGAGAAGGCGGGGAACGGCGTGCCCGGGTCGCTCAGTGCGCCGCGGTGAAGTGAACGAGGGACGAAGGGGCACCTAGCCGCCGCTGGCGGCGAAGACAAGCTCGGAGATGCGCTCGAGCCAGGCGTCGTGGCCGTCCTCGGAGCGGGGACAGCGCAGCAGCCCCCGAGCCATGAGCAGCGCAGCGTGCGGGGCAAGGGGGCCGCCTCCTGCGGGCGAAGACACGGTAGAGGAGATGCCGCGGTCCTGCACACTCGCCGGCGGGTGGAACGAGGAGGGCACCCGCTCCCCAGCGGGGCCGGCGGCAGCAGCTCGGCACGCGGCATGCCCGCAGAGTATGCCGACGTTGCCCATGTCGGCGCCGACGTCGAGGTCGAAGGCGCGAAGACGGCAAGCCCCCCTACCTGGCGCGCCAAATGTCGGAGTCTAGGATCTGCGTCCAAGAAACTTCTCCAAGAACTAAGGATTCGAACTCTGGGGGACTTTGCTTGGCAGCCTACGACGGGACTACGGCGTGGACACGATGGACTCGCTGGCTCTCACCGGACACGAAGGGGACACACGAGCTACCCAGGTTCTGGCCACCGTGCGGTGTAATACCCTACTCCTGCTTGTGTTGGATTGCTCTGTGGAGAGCTCGTGCTCGAAGTACACCGGGTGTGGGGGAGAATCAATCGATCCCCTTACATGGAAGCAGCCCTGCCCCTTTTGTAGTGCTTCGGTCCTCTTCCCCGAAAATATCAGCGGGAAAGGGTTGCCACAGGGCAGCAATTCAAAAGGGGGACAAGGGCGCAGGCTTATCCTGACTAAAGGCGGTCTCCGCCTGCTAAAGCAGCTCCTTGTGACGTGCTGGGCTTGGCGATGACCTCTGTCCTGGCGCGCTGACCCGCCCTGATCTTCCTTCACCAAAGAGGAATTCTTTGGGCATCCTTTGGGGGGAGGCAGATGCCACTGCTCCCTTATCACCAGAATGGAAACCCGCCTGAGCTGTACCCTGCTGTCCTCATCCTGTCGTCGGGGTGTCACCCACGTGCAGGGCGCGGAGCCCCGCGGCTGGCGCCGTACTACCTGCCTTGCGAGAAGGCCTCGCGAGGGGAGCCTCCCGAGGGGACCCGATGCCAGGCGGCCTCGGCAGGACCTGGCCTGGCGAGGAGGGGCCTTGTGAGGCTAGCCCCTTGCTAGGCGATCCCTCCCGGGTGACGACGCCAGGGCTATCTCACCTGGGCCGGCCCGAGCGCCGCCTCCTGGGCCAGAGGCAGACGGGCCGGGGTACCCTGGTTCCCACTGGGCTGACACGTTCCGACATTTGGCGCGGCAGGTAGGGGGCGGCTTCAGTTCTTCCCACCCCCTAGTCGCCATGGCCGACGCTCGCCGTGAGCGCTACGCGCGCTGAGCTGCCAGGGTGGCCCAGACGGAGCCCGTCGCCCATGACGACCATCGACGCCGCGCTGCCAGCGCCGCCACCGACCTCGCTGCGAGGGAGCAGCAGGCCTCTTCCCTCCACCCGTCCATGCAGGCGGACGGCCACACCGCCACGGCCTCTTCGCTTGCCCGGCACGACGCGCCGGCCCCGCAGGCCGCGCTGCTCATGGCGCGCGAGCTCCTGCTCTACCGCCCCACCGACGCCGGCTACGACGCCTGGCTCGGCCGCATCACCGAGCTCGTCAACGCCGCGAGAGAAGCTCCAGCGCCTTACCACTCGCTCCCTCCTCCACCTTCCTGCGCCGGAGATGTGGCGCATGGCGCTCCTCCGCCGCATCCTCCGTCCAACGAGGTCGCCAGACCTCGCGCGATACATGGCTGCGTGAGCCATCCCGCGGCGCGTCCTCGCCCGTCCACGATGAGGCCAGCTGCCAGATCGTCCGGCGCGCGCCTCCCGACGCGCGCGTGCTCCTCAAGCAATAGCGCCAGCGCCAAGACAGGACCATCCAGGAAGTCGTGGTGGCCGGTCGCCAGAACCGCGCCACCCTCGCCGGCGGCGTTCCCTCAAGCTGCGTGGACTGCTGCGCCTTCACCCGCGAGCTGCGCCGTGTGGTGTGGCCCACCAAGTTCAAGCCGGACCTGCCTCAGCCCTATGACGGCACCCCCAACCCAGCAGAGTTCCTGCAGCTCTATGCCCTGAACATCGAGGCAGCGAACGGCGATGACAAGGTCATGGCGAACTAGTTCCCCATGGCCCTCAAGGACAGCCCGCGCTCGTGGCTCATGAACCTCCCTGAGGCTTCCATCTCTTCATGGGGCGAGCTCTGCCGGCAATTCGTCGCCAACTTCAAGGGCACGCACGAGCGCTCCCTCAAGCTCAATGACCTGCGCGTCGTGCGACAGCGCCCTAACGAGACCCTTCGCAAGTACATCCAGCGCTTCAACCAAGTGCGGAACAAGATCCCGTGTGCCTCTGAGGCCGCCATTGCCTTCGCGTTCTCCAACGGCGTCACGGACGTCCGAATGCGCGAGAAGCTCGCCATCAACGATGAGCTCGATTCCGTGCTCGAGCTGTTCGACCTCGCCGACAAGTGCGCCATGGCCGAGGAAGGCCGCCTCTTCGTCCACAATAACCCTAACGCAGCGCCAGACGCCGCCAAGGCCAAGAGCAAAGACGCCAAGCCCAAGGGCCCTGCCGTGCTCGCGGTGGAGCCCGAGCAGAAGCGCGGCCGTGAGCACGACGAGCCCAAGAGGGATAACTGCCCTCTCTGTGCCTACCACAGCTCGCACTCCCATAGCACTGAGGACTGCCACGAGCTCAAGCTGCTTCGCAGCGAGCGCCTGGGCCGCCGCGGTGACCACAATGACCGCGGCGCTGGCCGTGGAGGTGGCAGCAATGGCAACCGCTGGGGAGACCGCAACGACAATGGCAACTTCCGCCAGGGCTGGCGCGACCAACCTCGTGAGGCTAACCCTCAGGCCAACGCTGCTCTTCCGCCGCTGCCGCCGCCACTGCGAATGAACGATGGCAATCAGCCTAACGACGGCACTGGGGGCTACCAAGAGCCTCGCGGCGTGGCTTGCGTCCTTGGTGGAGCCCAGCTCCCGCGTCTAACCACCACTTCAAGATGTTCTCTCGCGAGGTGAACGCTGCCCTCCCGAGGCCGGAGGCCGCTCGGCCCCTCAAGTGGTCGCAGTATGCAATCACCTTCGACTCCAACGATCACCCCAAGTCCTCAAGCACTGCGGGCACGGTCGCCATGCTGTGCACCCCCACCATCAGCAACATCGCCGTTACCAAGACGCTCATTGACGGAGGTGCCGGCCTCAACGTGATCTCCATCGAGACTTTCGAGCAGCTCCAAGTGCCCTATGACCAGCTGATGCCGACCAGGCCCTTCTCCAGAGTGACTGATGGTTCCACCATCCCTCTGGGGCAAGTGCGCCTCCCCTTCACCTTTGGAACCCGCAAGAACTACCACACCGAGCTCATCGACTTCGACGTGGCGCACATCGGCCTGCAGTACAATGCCATCCGGGGCTACCCGGCGCTCACCAAGTTCATGGCGGCGACCCACCATACCTACAATGTCCTCAAGATGTCGGGCTGCAACAGCATCATCACCGTCTGCTGTGACGAGAAGGACGTGGTCCGCTCCCTCGAGGGCGCCTACAAGACTGCCGCCACCGCCTACCCTGCCGACGAAGACGTCGCCAAGCCTCATGAGGCCGCTCCCGCGAAGAAGAAGCAGTTGTTCTCCCAGGACAGCGCTGAGACGAAGAAAGTGTTGGTGGACGGCAGCGGCTCGGGCCCTGCCTTCACCATCGGCACCGGCCTCTCTCCTGCATAGGAAGACGTGCTCGTCACCTTCCTACGGGCAAATTTGGATGTGTTCGCCTGGACGGCATCTGATTTGTCCTGTGTGCCGAGGGAGGTGATCGAGCACCACTTAGCGGTGTGCCCCAACGCACACCCCATGAAACAGAAGGCACGGCGCCAAGCTCCAGAGAAGCAAGATTTCATCGTCAAGGAAGTACATAAGCTCCAAGAAGCTGGAGTCTTCCGCGAGGTGCGCCATCCCGAATGGCTCGCTAACCCAGTCATGGTGCCCAAGAAGTGCGGCAAAGAGCGAATGTGCATCGACTTCACAAGCCTCAACAAGTTCTGCCCTCAAGATCCCTTTCCGCTGCCCCGCATCGACTAGATCGTGGACTCCACCGCCGGTGTGACTTGCTATGCTTCCTAGATGACTTCTCAGGATATCACCAGATCAAGATGGCGACTGAAGAAGTGGAGAAGACGGCCTTCATCACCCCCCGCGGCATATTCTGCTACATCTGCATGCCCTTCGACCTCAGGAGCACCGGGGCCACCTTCCAGAGGCTGATGCGCATCGCCTTGGGACCCCAGATGGGAAGAAACGCCGAGGCCTACGTCGATGACATCGTCATCAAGACTCGCGAGGCCTGGTCCCTCCTCGCGGACCTCCAGGAGACAATCGACAATCTGCGCAAGGTCAACCTCAAGCTCAACCCAGACAAGTGCGTCTTCGGGGTTCCCTCCGGCAAGCTGCTTGGCTTCCTGGTCTCCCACCGTGGCATCGAGGCCAATCCCGAGAAGATCAAGGCCATCAAGAAGATGTGTCCTCCCCAGAGCCTCAAGGAGATGCAGTGCCTGGCAGGATGCATGGCCTCGCTTGGGTGATTCATCTCCAAGTTCGGCGAGTGAGCCCTGCCGTTCTTCAAGCCCATGAAGAGATCCGACCCCTTCAAGTGGACTCTCGAGGCTGACGCTGCCATCAAAGACCTCAAGAAGTACCTCACGAGCCCGTCCATCTTGGTCGCGCCATGCTCTCGCGAGCCCTTGATCCTATACTTGGCAGCCACTCCCCAGATGGCCAGGCGGCCCTGGTGGCAGTTCGAGAAGAGCGCGTCTGTGCACAGAAGAAGTTGGCCTATCGACCTCCCGAGGCCGCGCCGTCGCCTGCCGAGGGCCCGCCTGAGGAGGCCTCCAGTAAGCCGACTCGCGAGCCCCCTCCCGAGCCCCCTGAGCCTCATGAGCCCCTCGGGCCCCCCGACGACCAAGCTACTGCAACAACTACGCGCCTCGTTGAGCACCTGGTGTACTTCGTCAGCACAGTGCTACGAGATGCGCGTGAGCGCTACCCCATGCAGCAGAAGCTCCTCTTCGTGCTCCTCGTCACCTCCAGGAAGTTGCGCTACTACTTTCAGGGCCACCCCATCAAGGTGATCTCGTCTTACCCCCTGGAGCAGGTCCTGCGCAGCCCCAACACCGCCGGCCGTGTCGCCGAGTGGAACATCGAGCTGCAGGCCTTTGATCTGGAATTCTGCACCACAAGGGTGATCAAGGGGGCAGCGCTGGTGTGGCACCCGGGCTCAGAGGAACCGGAATACCCTGTATTCCAGCCTAGAGATCAAGTCTTCTGGAATATGGCACTGCTTAGCATAGAACAGAACAACTCTTTATAACAAATAACACGGGTGCAAGGGTTCGATATTACAAAGGATTACTTTGGCACGGCGACACTACGCCTGCTAAGGTAGCTCTATGCTAGCAGCGGAACATCTCGTAACAGAATAACTTCTAGTAGCGGAACAACGACGACGGCGATGGACTCCACTCCGCAGGGACTCTGGCTGGTACGCATCCTAGAGCGCAACCTCGGGATCCTCGTCAAACAATTAATCACGGCAGCACCTGCAATCTGGCATGACACGCCAGGTGAGTACTTTGAATGTACTCGCAAGCTCACAGCAATCAAGACAAACAACAGCATGGCATTTACAGGTTAATTACCATTGATGAACATGATACTACTAGAATCAACATGAGAGTAAGCATGGCATGTACATGTTACTCATGATATGAACATGGTGATACTAGCACTAGCATGCAAGGGGGTCGACGTTTAAGGTCTCATGGACCCACTTACTCTGCTCGGAGGTTATCTCGTAACCACCATAGGTATCAATCTTTCTTACCGTCGTGATCATCACACGATCACCTCATGATCAACCATCATCAAGAATACCATCGTGATCATCTCGTGACCACATAAAGATCAACCAACTTCTTTTCTCATCGAACCGGGGTTGTTATTATTCAGGTTAATATTACTGTTGACCCATAGTGTGACCTACTACGAACTGTGTCCATGACCGAGGACACGGCTATCGATAGATTAAAAACTCTGCAGAGGTTAGTACACTGTACCCACACTACGGAACTCATGGCCTCGTGCTCCCATTCGGGTGGACCAACAACATTCCGACAAAACCAATCTATTGCATGACACTCTCCTGGCCACTCCGACAAACTCCCCTTTGGGCTATGTCATGGGTGGCCCCGATGTCAACTCGTGACATCCACCACCTTTGTGGCTGCCACCGTCGTGGCCAAAACAAAATCGTCCCAAACGGGGACACCCGGGTACAACACAACTCGGGCACACAAGGGTATGGCCGCCTACCTGATCAGGGTAGCGCGCGCACATAACCTTCCCTAGTTGGAGGTTCTGGCGAGAGGCATGACAATAGACCGAATTAGGGCCTCCCCATCCAGGCAAGTGTGGTTGCACTGGTGAGCTCGATTCGGTGGCACCATGACTCAGCCAACAGATTTGTTCAAGTTCGATTAATGTCAGGTTTACTTGAATGGTCATGAGCTAAGTCATAACAACATAGCATGATAATGCATATGAGCATGATATCAGGGTAACCTTGGATGGGCAACATAACCATTTAACAATGATAAATCATTTATTCTACGTGATGCAAATGAGCATAGCATAACGATGATCATGAATATCACAAGTAGTTTCATCTCAAATCGTAACTACTCATGTGAGCATATCATTATCACTAGCATCGGTAGTGATTACAAGAATAACGCATGATAATAATAACAATAACACTAATAATGGAGAAGCATTATATATGCACAAGAACATAGCATAAGCCTGGACATGAATTCACGAGCAAATTTGAAGCATCAACAAAATCATTAAATGAGCAAGCAATTATTTAAATATTCAAGTAGAAACCATGGCTACTGCAATGCCATCATGCAAGTGGCTGTTGTGGCTTGCCTGGGGATGAAGGACTCATCGGGGGGAGGTGCGATGAACTCGCGAAAAGAATCGCCGGTAAAGTTTCCCTCTCGGCGGAGTTGATTAGGGGGCAAGGGCAAAATGGTCATTTTCAGAATGTTCCAACATGGTGAAAATGATGTCAACAGAACGGGCTCGAGAAATAGAGAACGTGGGCTTTGGAATCACCTGATTCGGAGTCACGGTTAAAAAGTTGTGGCCGTCCGTTCGTTAGGCAGAAAAACAAATAAAATATGTCCATTTCTGCTGCTAACGGGTGAACGTTCACAATATAAGGGTTTCGGCGCCGGCGGCTGAAAAACAGAAAGCACACTTTAGAAAATATGCTTTTAGCATACGGAAAACGTATTTTCTGCCAAAGCAAAAGAAAAATACGCTTTCTCTAAGGGAAAACGTATTATTCCGAATGCGCTTCCACTTGCCACGTTAGCGGGCCCGCGGGGTCAACGCTTGAGAGGCTTACAGACGGGGCCCACCGCAACTCCCTCTCTCTCTCCTCGCCATCTTCAACCTCCCGATGGGGAGAGGCACAGGAGCCTGGCCGGGCCTCGCGCCGGCGACTCCGGCCACCAACGGCGGCATCCAGCACACGGGCGTGTTCAGGGCGTTGTGCCGCATCCATCCAGGCACCGCGCGGTTGCTGGGGAGCTACCGAACGGCGCCGGCCTTGCTCGCGGTGGACGGCGGCTTGGCCATGATGGGCACGGGCACTACGGTGGTCCGACGAGTGAGGGGAAGGTCGGGGAAGCTCCGGAAGGCTACGGTGGTTCGAGCTGGAGTGACTAGGTGGAGGAAGGAGTCCGGCATTGCTCCAATTTAAGCCAAGGCCGAGGCGACAATGGCGGCCATGGAGGAGAGATTGGGGCACTACGGCTCGAACCAGAGGTTTGGGAGAGAGATGGAGGAGTGGTGAGGAGGTTGGTGAGCTCAGGAGGCCTCGGGGTCGGCTTAAATAGCCGTGGCAAAGCAGTGGCCGCGGCGACGCGTGTGCTACATGCCAGGGCTCGGGGACACGCGGAGGAGGAGGGGAGAGGTGTCCAGAGGGCTCACGGGGAAGTAGAGGGAGCTCGGGCGTGCTCGGGAAGGCTCGGGGCGGCGTGGCTGACCAACCATGGTGGAGCAGACGCGGTCTGCTCCCGGACGCGGTCGCCGCGATGCATCGAGCAAGAGATAGGAGGGGAAGAGGGGCCAGGGGGTTACGTGGGAGGAGGAGGGAGCTGGACGGCACTAGGGGACGCGAGGACACGACGAGCAGAGGAGGCCCGAAGCAAAACGACGAACAGAGCGCGGCAATGGCCTCCCAGCCGCGTGGTCACCGCGTGCACAGGTGCACGCGATGCGCTCTAGCCAGCAAAAACATGTCTACCGCGTATTCCTTCCTAAGTGGGACCTCCCTGAGGTGATGGTTCAAAAAAGGAGCTTTGGGTTGATTTGATAGCTCAGAGAAAGTTTGATGTAGCAAACTTGGTCATGAAGTTGTGGTCAAATGGGGTGGGATAAGGGCTAACCAGGATGTCACAGGGGTTTAGGGTAGGAAGGACTACAATCCTATGAAATATGAAATGATTTGGACCAATATTTGTCATAGTTGCTTCACAACTGCAAAATCTGGTCCAGAAATTATATCATGAAGCTGCACTCACTTGGAGTGTTGGATAGGTCTGAAATTTTGTGGAGGATGATGATTTGAGCATATGAAGGCACTGCAAAAATTTCATACCATTTGGATGAATAAAAATGGTACTTCCTTCACAGTGCTTTCTACTGGACAGAAACTTGGGGGAATTTTGTGGAGAAAATGGCTTGACAAAATAATGTGAATTTTGGCATGCTCAATGGATTAATTTCAGAATTTTTGAAGCAATATCAAATATAGTTGCTTCAGAAACTGAAATTGTGACCAGAAACCAAGATTTGAAGGTGTGCTCACCTAGATTGTTGGATGGAGCTCAAATTTGGTGGAGAGTAATGATTTGATCATATGGATGATCTCCCAAAATTTCAACTCATTTGGATTAGCCTACCTATTACTTCCTTCACAAAGCTTCGCTCTGGTCAGAAGTTTTGGAAATTTGCTGAGGAAGATTTACTAGACAAATGGAGTTGAATTTTGGCATGTGGCAATTATTTGGATGTGAAAGAGTGCCCAAAAATTTTGAGGGCAATCAAGAAAATATAAACAGCACTTCCTTCACAAAGTGCCATACTGGACAGAATAGGAAATTAATATTCCTAAATTATTTTTGAACTAGGCAAGGATGGGTTTTGACATATTAGTGGAAGATATGATCCAAAGAATTTATGAGAATTTTGTGGGAATTTTGTGGAAGCCAGAAATATAGGTTGCTTCACAACCTAGGGCAAACAGGGTTATTCCTTTAATAGAAAAAGGAATATTCCCAAGAAAAAGAATTTGGAGTTGGGCTAAGATTGAAATGGCATGGTCTTGGGAAAGAGTTGGGAGTGGCAAGCCACTTGGGAGAGGAAGAAGAGATGGTCTCCCCAGGTTTTAAGACCACATAACAACGAAAAAAGAACTCCAAATAAAAATTCAAAGAAATCCAAAAGAAAAAGAAATGCCAAAAATCAGGGTGTTACAGCTGGCTGACTTCGTAGCGAAATGGACGGATCCGCCTCAGGAGGAGCCTTGCGAGGCCGAATCCCTCTTGCCTGGGGATGAGGCACCTGGCGGATGGTCCAGGCACTTCGATGGCGCCTTCTCCCGACAGGGCGCAGGGGCTCGCGTCATGGTCACCTCGCCGACAGGAGACAAGCTCTACTACGCCGTCCAGCTCTGCTTCAAGTGCGACGACAAGGTCTCCAACAACATCGCAGAGTACGAACGCCTCATCGCCAGACTCAAGGCTGCCTCTGCTCTGGGCATCAAATGCATCACCATCAAGGGCGATTCATAGCTCCTCGTCAACTTCTCCAACAAAAGCTACAAGCCCAAGGACGAGCACATGGCGGCCTATCTGGAAGAGGTACGTAAGCTCGAGAAGCGTTTCCTTGGCCTAGAGCTCCAGCACGTTCCCCGCAGCAGCAACAAGGAGGCCGACGATATCGCCAAGCGAGCATCTCGCCGTGAGCCTCAGAACCCAGCATCTTCGAGGAAAAGCTCCTCAAGCCATCAGCTGCACCACCTGTCGTGGGCACCACGCTGCTTCATGAAGAGCTCCCAGCCGCACCGCCCACGGGCGCGCTAGACTACGGCCCAGCCTCAGGAGCCCGCCTACTGCTGGCGCTAGAGCCTCAAGCGGACTGCTGGGCCGCTGAATTCAAGACCTACTTGCTTCACGGCACCCTCCCGGAGAAGGATTCAGAGGCAGAGCGCATGGCTTGCTAGGCCACCGCCTACTGCTTGAAGGACGGCGAGTTGTACTGCAGGCGCCCCAATGGCGTCTCGCTGCGGTGCATCTCTGAAGAGCAAGGTCGCGAGCTGCTCACCGACATCCATGGAGGAGACTGTGGTCACCACTCCTCATCGCGCACCCTTGCCGGCAAGGTATTCCGCAGCGGCTTCTACTGGCCCACCGCGCTTCACGACGCCACCGAGCTGGTCCAATCCTGTGAAGCCTGCCAATTCCATGCCAAGCAAATCGACCAGCCGGCTCAAGACCTTCAGACGATTCCTCTCTCGTGGCCCTTTGCGGTCTGGGGGCTGGATATCCTGGGACCCTTCCCTCGCGCGGCTGGCGGCTACCGCTACCTCTAAGTCGCCATCAACAAGTTCACCAAGAGGGCAGAGCTTGAGCCCGTGCGCACCATCCCGGCAAGCTCTGCCGTCAAGTTCATCAAGGGCCTCGTGAGCCACTTTGGCGTTCCCAATCGCATCATCACCGACAACGGCTCCCAGTTCACAAGTGGTGTCTTCAAGTCATACTACGCCAGCATCGGCACGCAGATCTGCTACGCCTTGTGGTGCACCCACGAAGCAACGGCCAAGCCAAGCGTGCCAACGCTGAGGTCCTCAAGGGCCTCAAGACGAGAAGCTTCAAGAAAAAGCTCGAAGCATGCGGCAAGGGCTGGCTTGACGAGCTACAGTCTGTGTTGTGGTCCATCCGCACAACGTCAACCAAGCTTACCGGCGAGACTCCCTTCTTCCTCGTCTATGGAGCCAAAGCGGTCCTTCCTTCTCAGCTCAAGCACGGCTCCCCGCGAGTCCTCGCCTTTGACGAGGCTCGTCAGGACGGCTCGTGAGAGGCCGACCTGCTGCTCCTCGAGGAAGCCCGTCGCCAGGCCGCCCTCCGCGCCGCCAGATACCAGCAGGCTCTGCGTCGCTATCATAGGTGCAACATACGCCCGCGCAGTGGCACCCGGCTTAGAGGACCGGTTTACCTTGTGTTCCCAACCCAGAGATCATGTCTTCTGGAAACACACAACAACTTGGAACAGAACAGAATTGATCTTTATTGATATTGCACAGGTACAAGCTTGGATATTACATAGGTAGATGAGGCCAGGAGCACTACTCGTGCTATGACAGTATCTACATTATTTATGGAACATCAAGGGCCTTGGTACTAGGGAAATTCTACAGCGTAGCAGAACATCGCGCGGGAAACTCCATCCCATAAGGACACTACTGGGACACGGCCTAGTTAGCGTAGCACGAACCTTCGGGGTCTCTGTCACCGGCTTCTCCTGCATCTGGCATGATACGCCAGGTGAGTACTTGGAATGTACTCGCAAGCTCACAACAACCAAAACAGTGCAGCAAACAATAGCATGGCAATGATTAAGTCATTACTTTAAGATGCTCACTTACGGTTGCCACTTACTCTCTTCCGGGTTCACACGTGACCCCCCCAGAACATTCGTGACCCATCGGTCACTTCCGAGCATGAGACGAGTTCTTCCATCATTATTATTATTACGGTTGACCACTCAGTGTGACCTAGTGTGGACTATGTCCAATACCGTGGACGCGGCTATTCGAATAGATTCTTACACTCTGCAGAGGTTGCGCACATTACCCACACCATGGACATTCGTCCAACGAAACTTGTCTAACCCGTAACTCCTCTATTGTACCACCGACAATCATCCCCCATCCGATTCATGCCCTGGGTGGCCCCTGTGTCACTCCTGACACCTGCCACCATCGTGGCCAACTAAACTGTCCCAAACGGGGACGCCGGCAAATAACTCAACTTGGGCTCACAAGGTTATCGCCGCCTACCTGATCAGGGCAGCACGCACGCATAACCTCCCCTCTTTGGTGGTACCGGTGAAAGAGTACGCGGTCAGACCAAGTCAAGGCCGTCCAATACCGGCAGATGTGGCGGCACGGATAAGTCCGGGTCGGTGGCACTTGATCAACCATTAAAGTGAGTTTAGCATGTAAAGTTACTGGTCATCTTAGCTACATTGAGTAGATGAACTAGTATGACAAGATTCAAGCATTACTCAAACAATATGAACTATGGCATTTTTAAATGGAATTAAATGCAAGATAATTCAATATTAAGCCAATACTATTGCTATGCCTTATGCAATGGATGATGTGGCTTGCCTTGCTCAAGTGGAGTATCAGCAAACTCCTGGTCTTCAAATCCAAAGTGATTTCCCTCTGAAAATATTTTTAAATAACAAAAGAAAATGTCACATAATACATTTCTGTTAACCAGAAATTCTGTACATGTGAGAAAAATACCAACTTTGGTCAGAAAATAGAGGGGCTCAAGACAAAACCATAGCAAAAAGAATCAATTGATTTCGACTTGTGGTTTAAAAACTAGAGCTGGTCAAAGTCTGGTCAAATTTCTAGAATTAAATTGAATTTAATAGAAAATGGAAAAACCCTCAGCGGGCCACGTCGAAAGCATAAAGTGGAGGGGCGCCTCCACTTATACCGCTTCGGCCGCGGGGCTGAGCCGCTGACGGGTGGGGTCGCGCTGTCAAATTTGAAAGGGAGGAAGAGGGGAACAGTGTACCGTGGCTCTCCGGCGATGGTCGCCGGCGATGCAGACGACGGCGAGGTCGGGAGAAGGCAGGGATGGAATGGGCTCACGACGGTGGTCCTCCCTGTACTAGTAGCTTCTCCGAAGACGGCCTAACGGCATCACCCCCTTCCTCTCCGGCGGCGGTTGCTCTCGGGTGTCCCCGGAGACGGCAATTCCGGCAGCGCTTCGGCGGGGCAAGGGGTCAAGCAGGACCAGGAGAGTGCTCTGAGCTCGCGGGTGGAGTCGGGCGAGGCTGGGGTGGAGTGGAGTGCGGTGGTTGTGGAGCTAGTTCGGCGGCGGAACGCCAGCGAGATGCGAGGCCAAAGGGCCTCTCGGCCTTGGCTCGATGCTCGGGAGCTCAATTGGGGGATGGTGGAGGGTGATGAGGAGTTGGGAGAGGCCGGGCGGCCTATTTATAGGCGGAGGGCGAGCTTCTGGAGTCAGGCGGTGCCACGGCCATGTCGCCGGAGCGAGGACGGCTAGCTGGCTGGTGCGGCGCGGGCGACGTGATGGAGGAGGGCAAAGCTCTTAATGAGCAAAGCGACGACGCACGGGGAAGACGACGGCCAGCTCACGCTACTGTGGCCGCACGGGCGCCACAGTGGCCGCGTGCGGTGGCGGCCGGTGAGGGCTTCCTCGGCGAGGAGAAGACTCCAGAGCGGCCAGGTGGACGGCGGAGAGGTCGTCGGCGAGCTAGGACAAGGTACGGCCACGCGGGTGTCTCGCTCTAAGTGGTTCAATTCGGTAGCACCGAGATGGAAAACCTAGATCAATCTAAGTGATTTCGGTTGGACCGAGTTGGAGTGAATTGGTTCTGCCGAAATCATTTAGAAGGTTTTGGAGGTTCAGCTCTTTCAGATCGGTGGCTCCGAGTGCACCTCACCCGGAGGGTCCGAAAATGACTTGTTCATTTTTTGTGATCCAGCAAGAATAGAATTTGAGACAAGAAAGCATAGATAGCTAGAGAAGGTACTTAGGCATTCTTGTACATCCACTTGGTCAGAAAAACCAAGACAATCAAAACAACAAATGGATGTCCTCGAATGATGAAAACATGCAAACCAACATGCTCACACAATAAGATAGCAAATGAAATATGTGTCAAACATGCACAACCAATTCTAGCATCTATCAAGCAATGGCGATGACTAGGTCATCTATATATGAGTATATTGACTTAGGAGCCAAATGAGAACATTTGATCATAGGTCATACTAATCGTTGAAGCACACGTGGGGTTGCCACTTTTACATAAAGCATTAATGTGTTCACACCATTAGAGCTGCTTTAGCTCAATTACTTAGAGCAAAGCTCCCCCTAGATGTGATATTCCCCCTAAGAGGGATGAACTAACCTTGGGTTTTGTCGATGATGACTTCATGTAGATGTTGAAGATGTGGATGCTCAATGTTGATGTAGACCATCAAGAGTTGGGAGCAATCCTTTGGAGTTTTGTGCTTTCAATACCTACATGGGTTAGTCCCACACAAGGAACATACAAGGATATCCATAGACATAGAGTGAAATACACATATGATGATGTCCATGAATGCATTGAATACCTTGTCCCTTGCCTTACCAACAAGAGGGTTTGTGACTCCATGAACTAGTGCAAAATGTGGAAGTTGGTTGCACAAGTCCTTGCCATAAAGAATTTGAGTGAAGTTTGTTGGCGGAGTCACCCTCAAGAACTCTCTAGTTCTTCTTCTTTTGGACCCACATCAACTTGATGGGAATCCTTGGAGTTGTAGTAGTACTTGATGAAGTAGAACTTGATGAAGTCTTGGGAACCCATTTGACCATGGCTTGAGGAGCTTCTTCAAATGAATCAATCTCTTCTTGAAGCTTGTCCTTGCCTTTTAGCTTGTGGTCTTGTGGTGGAAGATCTTCTTGAGCTTTTGTTCCCTTGAAAGAAGTAGGATCATACTTCTCTTGTTGAGGAACAAACTTCGTCTTGGGGTATTGATCTTCTTCCCACTCAACTCCATTGGCATTGAACTTTCGTTCAAAACCAACACCTTGGTTCTTCCGGTTCCTTCCTTGCTTGCGTACAATTTCCTCAAATTGCTTACTCCCGGCAAGACTCTTGTAGACACCTTTTTCTATAATTCCTTTCAATAGCATATTTTCTTGCTCAAGTGTAACTTGGCTAAGAGATCATTAGTGGAATTAATAGAACTACTAGAAGTAACAACATTGGATTTAGCATCGTTATTGTTACTACTAGAGGTAGAACCATTTTTACCCTTGTTGCTAGTTTGCTTAGATTTAACTTGTGGCATAAAGGTAGACAAGAGTAAACGTTTGGCAAGATATGAAGAACTCTTCTTTCAAAGATCGTCATTGATAGCTTTAAGAAACTCATGCTCTTGCTCTAAATTTAGCTTCACGAAGCGTAGCTTCTCATGAGTTCTTAGAAGTTCTCTATGATCCTCTTGAGTTGTTTCATGAGCTAACTTAAGAGCATTTAGTTCTTTAGTTAGACGCTCAATCTCCTTCATAGCATTGTCACTCGTTTCCTCTTGACTATCATAATTACTAGCATTTTCATTATAGCTCACATTACTATCCTTGTCAACAAGTAAATCATCATCACCAAGCAAATCATCTTCATCACTATTGAAATCAAGATACTCAGGGTGTGATACCTTGGGGCCTTTTGCCATGAAGCATCTTCCAATTCCTTCATTTGGTGAGTCAAATAGATCATAGGAGTTGGATGACACAAGTGCAAGTCCGGCAACACCTTCATCTTGACTATAGTCGGAGTTGGAGTGATAACTTCTCTCGGAGTGGTTGTCGGAGTCGGAGCCGGAAACCCATTCACCAACATGAGATTGATGTCTTCTTCTTGTGTAGCTCTTGGATGACTTGTCCTTCCTCTCCGAATCCTTGCTTCTTCGAGAGTGTCTTCGTTCATAACGATCATCTCTACTCCTTCTCTCCTTATGAGGTGATTCGTCTCTTCTATGTCTTCCTCTTGGTGATTCGTCTCTTTTCTTGTAGGGAGTCGTACACTCATTGGAGTAGTGTCCGGGCTTTCCACAATTGTAGCAATTACGGTCACGACTTGATGATCTTCTCTCATAGTGTCTTGAGCTAGAGCTTCTTTCTTTCCCTTTGTTCTTGTAGAACTTGTTGAACCTTTTCACCATTAGGCTTATCTCTTCATTTGATACAAGCTTGTCACTTGAAGTTGTTTGAGCATCGGTTGAGGCCTTGGAAGCACCACTTGATTTGTTGTGCAGCTACTCTTTGTCCTTGAGTGACATTTCATGAGCAACAATCCTTCCAATGACTTCCGTGGGCTTAAGATCTTTGTAATTTGGCATCATTTGGATCAATGTGCAGACGGTATCATATTTTCCATCCAAAGCTCTAAGTATCTTCTTGATGATGAATTTGTCGGTCATCTCTTCACTTCCTAAGCCGGCAATCTCATTTGTGATGAGAGCAAGCCTAGAGTACATCTCAGTGACTCCTTCACCATCCTTCATCTTGAACTTGTCAAGTTGACTTTGAAGCACATCCAACTTAGATTCCTTGACAGACTCGGTACCCTCATGCATATCAACCAAAGTATCCCAAATTTCCTTTGCATTCTCGAGGTGGCTGATTTTGTTGAATTCTTCCGGACATAAACCGTTGAATAGAATGTCACAAGCTTGAGCATTGTATTGTAACATCTTCAATTCTTCCGGGGTTGCTTCACGATCTGGTTCCTTGCTATCCTCAAAGAAGTCACCTTGTAAGCCAACACGAACAACAGCCCAAACGGTGGGGTTATGACCAAGAATATGCATTTTCATCTTATGTTTCCAACTAGCAAAGTTTGTACCATCAAAATATGGACCTCTACGGTGATAGTTACCCTCACTAGACGCCATACTCTCCTAGGTTGTGAAACCAAGGCTATAATCACCAAAACAATGGAAATCAAGGCTTATGGAGACCAATGCTCTGATACCACTTGTAGGATCGAAAGTATGTCTAGAGGGGGGTGATTAGACTACTTGACCAAATAAAACCTAACCTTTTCCCAATTTTAGTTATGGGCAGATTTCAGCAATAGTACATGTCAAGCATCACCATACACATGCAATTCTAAGAGTATAGCAGCGGAAAATAAGCAATTGCATATGTAAGTAGAGAGGGGATTGGAGATTTCAAACGCAATGAAGACACGGTGGTTTTTGGCGTGGTTCCAATAGGTGGTGCTATCGTACGTCCACGTTGATGGAGACTTCAACCCACGAAGGGTAACGGTTGCGCGAGTCCACGGAGGGCTCCACCCACGAAGGGTCCACGAAGAACCAACCTTGTCTATTCCACCATGGCTTACATACACGAAGGACTAGCCTCACTCGGGGTAGATCTTCATGAAGTAGGCGATCTCCTTGCCCTTACAAACTGCTTGGTTCAACTCCACATCAGGTTGGAGGCTCCCAAGTGACACCTAACCAATCTAGGAGACACCACTCTCCAAAAGGTAATAGACGGTGTGTTGTTGATGAACTCCTTGCTCTTGTGTTTCAAATGATAGTGTTCCCAGCACTCAAACAACTCCTCACAGATTTGGCTATGGTGGAAGAGGGATTTGAGTGGAAAGCAACTTGGGATAGGCTAGAAATCAAGTTTCAAATGGTAGGCATGGAATAGCTTGATCTCAACACATGAGTAGGTGGTTCTCTCTCAGAAAATGTATGGTGGAAGTGTAGGCACGTTCTGATGGCTCTCCTTACTGAGAAGGAGGTGGTGGATGGGTATATATAGCCTCCACACAAAATCCAACCGTTACACACTTTTGGTCCAACTCGGTGGCACCGAAATAATCATCTCGGTAGCACCAAACTGTGTAAAAGATATGAACTTTAGGAATCTCGGTGGGACCGATACGAACAACTCGGATGGACCGAAGTGCAATGGCTAGGGCAATCCTCATCTCGGTGGCACCGATTGCATCAACTCGGTAGGACCGAAGTGAAGCAATAAGGCAACAGAGAGTTGGCAAGCCATCTCGGTGAGACCGATTTGCAAAACTCGGTGAGACCGAAGTATGTGCAAATGATTATAGAGAGTTGGAAAGGCCATCTCGGTGAGACCGAGATCCATTTCGGTGGATCCGATTTGTTAGGGTTTTGGCAGTGGCTAAGTCTTGGATGAACTCGGTGGGGCCGGATAGGAAATTTCGGTGGGGCCGAGTTAGAATGTAGGTTCTGGACATATTTGGGTAGAGAGAGTGGTTGAGGGTTTAGGAGTACTGTCACTATTCCCTTGAGCAAAAAGACCATTAAGCAACACCTCATCCCCTTTTAATAGTATTGGCTTTCCTATGGACTCAATGTGATCTTGGATCACTAAACCAAAAATGTAGAGTCTTGATCTTTTGCCAATCCTTGTCCTTAGCATTTTGAGGGGTCCACGTCTCTAGTCCATGCCATGCCTATCATTGAATATCCTGAAATCTTAATCTTGAATGGACATTAGTTCAATGAGATATATGTTGTTATGAATTACCAAAACCACCAAGGGAGCAAATGTGCTTTCAATCTCCCCCTTTTTGGTAATTGATGACAACATATAGATCAAAGCTTCAACAAATGATTAAAAGAATGAAATACATCGTCGCTTTGAGAAGTATGTGATAAGCAAGAGCTCCCCCTAAATGCACAATCGATTAGGCTTATGGGTCACTCTTCCATGTCACATACATCTTGGTGGAGCGCGCAAAATGATATGATTGGATTAGAAAGCACGCATCACCAACATAAGTGAGTGATCATATAAGATAATGAAGAAGATAAACATAGATCATCACAATAAGCATAGTATGATCATCACATGAGGTAGCTCACAAGTATAAGCAACATATTAACTGTAGCAAGCACACACATAACAAAGTACCAACAAGCAAATAAGTAGCAAAAGAACTCTCGAGAGAAAAAAAATCAACCACCAAAACACTCTCTCTCGAAGCCTATGATCTATACAAATTCTCCCCCTTTGGCAACAAGTACCAAAAAGATCGAACTGTATAGGACTAGTCGGCACTCTAAGCACGGTCCTCCGAAGCTCCTGAAGGCGATCTCCTGCTGGCAGCTCCGGTGTGCGTAGACGGCGTAGAAAGAAGTGCATCCGCGAAGGTTTCTGTAGACGTTTGCTGGGCTGGTGGAGTGGAGACCGGTGGGGGCACTGTGGCAGTAGCAGCTTGGTGCAGATACTGTGGTCCTCGGATCCACAACGGGTATCGTAGTAGACCTGGCTGCTCTGGGCACTGTCTGAAATTGTTGTGTGGTTGGTCTGTCATCTCCACTGTCATCTGATGGGGCTGTCTTGACAGCATCAACGTCATTCTGCAGTTGCTCTACGGTAGTCTGAATCTCTGTCACCTTCACATCAAGATCATGAAATTTGGTCTCAATTATCCGCTCAAAACTAGCCTGGGTATGGGTGAGGTTGGCCAAACTTCGCTCAATCCTCAGAGTGGCTTCAAGCAGATATGTCATTTGATCCTTGGGTGTCTTGAGATTGGCAATAGGAGCATTTGGAGTTGATGCCTCCTGAGCTGCTTTTGCTTCCTTTGCTATGCGGATCTTCTCTTGGGCTTGTGCTGCAGTGGGATGCGAAGGATCCATCGCTATCACATTGTCCTCAAACTCTGGACGGAGTGGCAAGTGCTCTCAATCAAGAAGGTATGTGCTAGGCCAACCTTGGAATTGATCAAAATCTGAATATGTGGGGCATATCCGCACGATCTCTTCTGATCTGCTGCAGTCCTCTTGATAGTTTCTACTATCAGGCTCATCACCTTGAACTTCTGAGGTGTATCAAACAAATGCAGCAAATTGATGGAGTGGCCATGAATCATTTTGTCATCTCCTGACTTGGGTAGCAGAGTGTACCGTAGTATAGTGTTTGTTGTGGCTAATCCTGGGAGCAGATGCTTCACTGATCCAAGTTTGTGAGTCTCAAGGTCTTTCTGAGGAATTGCAGTGTACATGTTGGCCATGGAGTTGTGATCCATCTTGAGCTTGGCATAGATATCAATGTCATCATCCTCTTCCTTGGGTGCACCAAGAAGACTTGCCCACTCAGAGATGCTAGACTGGTATCTGATACCCTCAGTCATCCATATAATGCGGCCATCTGGATAGAAGTGTGCAGTAGAGTAAAACTGCATGACCATCTCATCATTCCACTTGGTCAACTTCTTACCGACAAAGTCATCAACTCCTGAAATCCTGAAGCTTTCATGGACATGGGGGAAGTAGTCCTCATTCTCATCAATGTATTCCCAATCCACCCATTTCATGTCACTGACTATGGGCTTCTTATCAAGCAACACTGTCTCATAAAAATCTTGTTGTTCACGAGTGTGAAAGCGATAGTCACATGATGTCCTTCTCCTTATAGCATAAGGATCTGTCAATCTCCACTGACGCAGCCCTTTATCCTTCCTCAGCATCATGTTCTCTGCGACTGGGTGTGCATTGTCATGGTCTGATATCTTTGGCTTCAACTTTCTGAGCACTAGAGGCTCTTCATCAACATTTGACTCAGGCACTAGGGCCTTGTTCTTCTCTGTAGCTGAAATATTCCTTGTAGATCTCTTCGATGCTGACACCTTTGGCTTGGCCTTGGGGGCAGCAGTCTTAATTGCATCTGACATAAGCTTTTGAGCCTTTGCAGGGGGTGCAGTGGCTGCTGGCTCTTCCTCCTCTTCCTCCTCAGCAATCATCATGGAGGGTCTGCCAATCACATGGGCAATAGTTTTCCTTACTCTCTTCTTCTTGCCACCTGCAGCTGGTTCTGTGTCACTAGGCTCTTCAAGAGTGAATTGCATAGTCTGCTTAGGCACTTTCCTCACAGCTGTTTTATCTTTGGCAGTTGAAGGTTTGGTGTTGTACTCCTTAGCAAGCACAACTCTCTTTTTCTTGGATGCAGCTTCACTTGCAACAAAATCCTCATCCTCACTGTCTGAGGTTTTCTTCTTCCTTGTTCTGGTTGCAGCTTTTGGAAGATCTGGAGAGCTCCTCTCTCCCTCATAGAAACTTTCAGCTGGGCTTGACCCTTCACTCATTTCTGCATTCTGCTCTGACCTGTTCTGACTGTCACTGCTGGGATCTAACATCTTGCTGAGCTGACCCTGTGAATAGATAGGTATGGGCAGAGTAGATGAGTCATCACAAAAAGCAGATAATTTTCATAAAATTTGAGTTCAACTCTTAGTTTCAAGTTTTCACAGGATGCATATCGGATGGACCGAGTTGGTCATCTCGGTGATACCGAAGCACACTACAGAAACCTTACACGCCACTTCGGTCAGACCGATATGGGGTTCGGTGGCTCCGAGATGCTAGGGTTTCACTGAGATTTACTTTCGGTCTCACCAATTCGTACAACTCGGTGGCACCGAGACGTACTAGTGCTATGGCCAAAGGCCAGATCGGTGGAACCGAAAACTTTGAATTGGTCGGTCCGAGATGCATTCTGCGGAAACTTAAACCTAAAAATTTCGCTCGAATCTAATCTACGGAGTTTGTAGTGTAACAGGAGTTCTCAATCCGTGGCATGAATTCAGGCAGTCCAATTGTGCATTGAATCGGAAAAGGGAAGCACGAAAGGGATCGAATCTCACCCTAACTTGGTGGAGATCCTCTACGGCGGCAACGGCGGAGGAGATTCCCGTTGACGGCGGCGGAATCCGGCGGCGAGAGCTCGTTGGAGATGACGGCGAAGTCCGAAGACGAAGGGCGACGGCAGCAACGGGGAGCGGGAACGAGTGGGGTCGAGAAATTTCAACCGTTCGGTCCGCGCGACATATATACCCGTACGCTGTCGGTGGCGCCGAGTTGAACAACTCAGTGGCACCGATATGTGTAACTGCACGCAGTATAGCACATCGGTGGCGCCGAACTAGTTCAATTCGGTAGCACCGAGATGGAAGACCTAGATCAATCTAAGTGATTTCGGTTGGACCGAGTTGGAGTGAATTGGTTCTGCCGAAATCATTTAGAAGGTTTTGGAGGTTCAGCCCTTTCAGATCGGTGGCTCCGAGTGCTCCTCACCCGGATGGTCCGAAAATGACTTGTTCAATTTTTGTGATGCAGCAAGAATAGAATTTGAGACAAGAAAGCATAGATAGCTAGAGAAGGTACTTAGGCATTCTTGTACATCCACTTGGTCAGAAAAACAAAGACAATCAAAACAAGAAATGGATGTCCTCGAATTATGAAAACATGCAAACCAACATGCTCACACAATAAGATAGCAAATGAAATATGTGTCAAACATGCACATCCAATTCTAGCATCTATCAAGCAATGGCGATGACTAGGTCATCTATATATGAGTATATTGACTTAGGAGCCAAATGAGAACATTTGATCATAGGTCATACTCATCGTTTAAGCACAAGTGGGGTTGCCACTTTTACATAAAGCATTAATGTGTTCACACCATTAGAGTTGCTTTAGCTCAATTACTTAGAGCAAAGCTCCCCCTAGATGTGATATTCCCCCTAAGAGGGATGAACTAACCTTGGGTTTTGTCGATGATGACTTCATGTAGATGTTGAAGATGTGGATGCTCAATGTTGATGTAGACCATCAAGAGTTGGGAGCAATCCTTTGGAGTTTTGTGCTTTCAATACCTACATGGGTTAGTCCCACACAAGGAACATACAAGTATATCCATAGACATAGAGTGAAACACACATATGATGATGTCCATGAATGCATTGAATACCTTGTCACTTGCCTTACCAACAAGAGGGTTTGTGACTCCATGAACTAGTGCAAAATGTGGAAGTTGGTTGCACAAGTCCTTGCCATAAAGAATACGAGTGAAGTTTGTTGGCGGAGTCACCCTCAAGAACTCTCTAGTTCTTCTTCTTTTGGACCCACATCAACTTGATGGGAATCCTTGGAGTTGTAGTAGTACTTGATGAAGTAGAACTTGATGAAGTCTTGGGAACCCATTTGACCATGGCTTGAGGAGCTTCTTCAAATGAATCAATCTCTTCTTGAAGCTTGTCCTTGCCTTTTAGCTTGTGGTCTTGTGGTGGAAGATCTTCTTGAGCTTTTGTTCCCTTGAAAGAAGTAGATCATACTTCTCTTGTTGAGGAACAAACTTCGTCTTGGGGTATTGATCTTCTTCCCACTCAACTCCATTGGCATTGAACTTTCGTTCAAAACCAACACCTTGGTTCTTCCGGTTCCTTCCTTGCTTGCGTACAATTTCCTCAAATTGCTTACTCCCGGCAAGACTCTTGTAGACACCTTTTTCTATAATTCCTTTCAATAGCATATTTTCTTGCTCAAGTGTAACTTGGCTAAGAGAATCATTAGTGGAATTAATAGAACTACTAGAAGTAACAACATTGGATTTAGCATCGTTATTGTTACTACTAGAGGTAGAACCATTTTTACCCTTGTTGCTAGTTTGCTTAGATTTAACTTGTGGCATAAAGGTAGACAAGAGTAAACATTTGGCAAGATATGAAGAACTCTTCTTTCGAAGATCGCCATTGATAGCTTTAAGAAACTCATGCTCTTGCTCTAAATTTAGCTTCTCGAAGCGTAGCTTCTCATGAGTTCTTAGAAGTTCTCTATGATCATCTTGAGTTGTTTCATGAGCTAACTTAAGAGCATTTAGTTCTTTAGTTAGACGCTCAATCTCCTTCATAGCATTGTCACTCGTTTCCTCTTGACTATCATAATTACTAGCATTTTCATTATAGCTCACATTACTATCATTGTCAACAAGTAAATCATCATCACCAATCAAATCATCTTCATCACTATTGAAATCAAGATACTCGGGGTGTGATACCTTGGGTCCTTTTGCCATGAAGCATCTTCCAATTCCTTCATTTGGTGAGTCAAATAGATCATAGGAGTTGGATGACACAAGTGCAAGTCCGGCAACACCTTCATCTTGACTATAGTCGGAGTTGGAGTGATAACTTCTCTCGGAGTGGTTGTCGGAGTCGGAGCTGGAAACCCATTCCCCAACATGAGCTTGATGTCTTCTTCTTGTGTAGCTCTTGGATGACTTGTCCTTCCTCTCCAAATCCTTGCTTCTTCGAGAGTGTCTTCGTTCATAACGATCATCTCTACTCCTTCTCTCCTTATGAGGTGATTCGTCTCTTCTATGTCTTCCTCTTGGTGATTCGTCTCTTTTCTTGTAGGGAGCCGTACACTCATTGGAGTAGTGTCCGGGCTTTCCACAATTGTAGCAATTACGGTCACGACTTGATGATCTTCTCTCATAGTGTCTTGAGCTAGAGCTTCTTTCTTTCCTTTTGTTCTTGTAGAACTTGTTGAACCTTTTCACCATTAGGCTTATCTCTTCATTTGATACAAGCTTGTCACTTGAAGTTGTTTGAGCATCGGTTGAGGCATTGTAAGCACCACTTGATTTGTTGTGCAGCTCCTCTTTGTCCTTGAGTGACATTTCATGAGCAACAATCCTTCCAATGACTTCCGTGGGCTTGAGATCTTTGTAATTTGGCATCATTTGGATCAATGTGCAGACGGTATCATATTTTCCATCCAAAGCTCTAAGTATCTTCTTGATGATGAATTTGTCGGTCATCTCTTCACTTCCTAAGCCGGCAATCTCATTTGTGATGAGAGCAAGCCTAGAGTACATCTCAGTGACTCCTTCACCATCCTTCATCTTGAACTTGTCAAGTTGACTTTGAAGCACATCCAACTTAGATTCCTTGACGGACTCGGTACCCTCATGCATATCAACCAAAGTATCCCAAATTTCCTTTGCATTCTCGAGGTGGCTGATTTTGTTGAATTCTTCCGGACATAAACCGTTGAATAGAATGTCACAAGCTTGAGCATTGTATTGTAACATCTTCAATTCTTCCGGGGTTGCTTCACGATCTGGTTCCTTGCCATCCTCAAAGAAGTCACCTTGTAAGCCAACACGAACAACAGCCCAAACGGCGGGGTTATGACCAAGAATATGCATTTTCATCTTATGTTTCCAACTAGCAAAGTTTGTACCATCAAAATATGGACCTCTACGGTGATAGTTACCCTCACTAGACGCCATACTCTCCTAGGTTGTGAAACCAAGGCTATGATCACCAAAACAATGGAAATCAAGGCTTACGGAGACCAAAGCTCTGATACCACTTGTAGGATCGAAAGTATGTCTAGAGGGGGGTGATTAGACTACTTGACCAAATAAAACCTAACATTTTCCCAATTTTAGTTATGGGCAGATTTTAGCAATAGTACATGTCAAGCATCACCCTACACATGCAATTCTAAGAGTATAGCAGTGGAAAATAAGCAATTGCATATGTAAGTAGAGAGGGGATTGGAGATTTCAAACGCAATGAAGACACGGTGGTTTTTGGCGTGGTTCCAATAGGTGGTGCTATCGTACGTCCACGTTGATGGAGACTTCAACCCACGAAGGGTAACGGCTGCGCGAGTCCACGGAGGGCTCCACCCACGAAGGGTCCACGAAGAAGCAACCTTGTCTATTCCACCATGGCTTACGTCCACGAAGGACTAGCCTCACTCGGGGTAGATCTTCACGAAGTAGGCGATCTCCTTGCCCTTACAAACTGCTTGGTTCAACTCCACATCAGGTTGGAGGCTCCCAAGTGACACCTAACTAATCTAGGAGACACCACTCTCCAAAAGGTAATAGACGGTGTGTTGTTGATGAACTCCTTGCTCTTGTGTTTCAAATGATAGTCTTCCCAGCACTCAAACAACTCCTCACAGATTTGGCTATGGTGGAAGAGGGATTTGAGTGGAAAGCAACTTGGGATAGGCTAGAAATCAAGTTTCAAATGGTAGGAATGTAATAGCTTGATCTCAACACATGAGTAGGTGGTTCTCTCTCAGAAAATGTATGGTGGAAGTGTAGGCACGTTCTGATGGCTCTCCTTACTGAGAAGGAGGTGGTGGAGGGGTATATATAGCCTCCACACAAAATCCAACCGTTACACACTTTTGACCCAACTCGGTGGCACCGAAATAATCATCTCGGTAGCACCGAACTGTGTAAAAGATATGAACTTTAGGAATCTCGGTGGGACTGATACGAACAACTCGGATGGACCGAAGTGCAATGGCTAGGGCAATCCTCATCTCGGTGGCACCGATTGCATCAACTCGGTAGGACCGAAGTGAAGCAATAAGGCAACAGAGAGTTGGCAAGCCATCTCGGTGAGACCGATTTGCAAAACTCAGTGAGACCGAAGTAAGTGCAAACGATTACAGAGAGTTGGCAAGGCCATCTCGGTGAGACCGAGATCCATTTCGGTGGATCCGATTTGTTAGGGTTTTGGAAGTGCCTATGTCTTGGATGAACTCGGTGGGGCCGGATAGGAAATTTTGGTGGGGCCGAGTTAGAATGTAGGTTCTGGACATATTTGGGTAGAGAGAGTGGTTGAGGGTTTAGGAGTACTATCACTAAGCACTTGAGCAAAAAGACCATTAAGCAACACCTCATCCCCTTTTAATAGTATTGGCTTTCCTATGGACTCAATGTGATCTTGGATCACTAAACCAAAAATGTAGAGTCTTGATCTTTTGCCAATCCTTGTCCTTAGCATTTTGAGGGGTCCATGTCTCTAGTCCATGCCATGCCAATCATTGAACATACTAAAATCTTAATCTTGAATGGACATTAGTTCAATGAGATATATGTTGTTATGAATTACCAAAACCACCAAGGGAGCAAAAGTGCTTTCAACCCGAAGGTCTGTGGTAAACTACTCACGCATCATCGGAAGGGCAGCAAGGTTGATGTAGAGCCCCTCCATGATCGATTCCCCCTCCGGCGGAGTACCCGAGAAGGCCTCCAGATGGGATCTCTCGAGAACAGAAACTTGCAGCGGCGGAAAAACTATTTCTTGGACTCCCCTGAGGGTTTCTGATTTTTCCTGAATTTATAGTGGTGGAATTAGGTCAAACGGAGCTGGGGTGGGCCCACGAGGCACCG
Source organism: Elymus sibiricus (assembly GCA_039707655.1). Taxonomy (NCBI): domain Eukaryota; kingdom Viridiplantae; phylum Streptophyta; class Magnoliopsida; order Poales; family Poaceae; genus Elymus; species Elymus sibiricus. Next base: position 224,270,867 of record CM077670.1, on the reverse strand, counting down.
GGGCGCGCCTGCCCCCCCCAGGCGCGCCCTGGTGGCTCGTGGCCACCTCCTCTGGCGTCTGGTCCTCTCCCGAAGCTTCTAGTGTTTATCTTGTCCAAAAAAATCTCCAAAAAGTTTCATGGCATTTGGACTTCGTTTGGTATTGATTTTTTTTCCCGGGTGGTAATTGATTCCAAGGTCATAGTTCTTGACCAGTTCAAGCCATCTTCTTTGTCTGAGGTTGAGATCGGGTTGTCTAAAAATATACTTGAGACTCATGTGGTCTATGTATATTTCACAGCGCTGCCTAATGAGATAGTGCCTTCAAATTTTCAGGGCATGAACCACGGCTGCCAATTCCAAGTCATGAGTGGGGTAATTTTCTTCATGGGGTCGTAGCTGTCTGGATGCATATGCTACAACCTTTCCTTCTTGCATTAATACACAGTCGATTCCACGCCTGGAAGCATCACAGTATATGTCGAAGCTCTTGTGAATATCTGGAAGAACTAGGAGAGGGGCCGTAGTTAGCATTGTCTTTAACTCCATAAAGATGCTGTCACATTCTTCCGTCCAGACAAACTTGTGGTTCTTCTTCAACAATTCTGTAAGTGGCTTGGCTATCTTGGAGAAGCCTTCAATGAAACAACGGTAGTAGCCTGCCAATCCTAGGAAACTGCGGACTTCTGTTACCATGGCTGGTGTCTTCCAATTTAACACAACAGTCACTTTACTGGGGTCGACAACAGCCTTCACCACTCAATATGGTCTGTATGAATTTACAGTCATGTCGTTTGGGCTGACAAATGCTCCAGCCTACTTCATGAGCATGATGAACAAAGTCTTCATGGACTTCTTCGACAAGTTTGTAGTGGTGTTCATCGATGATATCCTTATATACTCTAAGGATGAAGAGGAGCACAAACAACACCTCTGTGCTGTCCTAGAAAGATTAAGGACCCATCGCTTGTATGCCAAGTTCAGTAAATGCAAATTTTGGCTAAAAGAGGTGGGATTTCTGGGACACATTCTATCAGAACAAGTGGGGATATCCTCTTTCCTGATTTTCAACTGGTGATACCCCGTTCGAAGGTCAATCTTAGAAAATACCCGGGCTCCACTTAGCTGGTCAAACAGATCATCAATGCGAGGGAGTGGGTACTTATTTTTTATGGTGACCACATTCAATTAGCGATAGTCGACACACATTCGTAGACTGCCATCCTTCTTCTTGACAAATAGCACAGGCGATCCCCATGGCGAGATGCTTGGGCGAATGTACCCTTTTTGTAGCAATTCATCCAACTATTTCTTTAATTCCACCAGCTCTGGTGACGGCATGCGGTAATACTTCTTGTAGATTGGAGCAGTTCCAGGAATCACATCAATAGCAAATTCCAATTCCCGGTCGGGTGGCATCCCCGGTAGTTCCTCAGGGAACACATCCAGAAATTCACTGAGCATCGGAATCAAATTCATATCCGTAACAGTGGTCTTGAATGCCATTCCCTTCTTTGACATCATTCTGCTGGCGATAAACTGAATTGTCTGTCCTGCCGGGTTAACCAATGTTACCGTCCTGGTGGCACAATTGATGCAGACTTGATGTGGTGTCAACAGTCCGTCCCCAATATTATATCCAATCTAGGGGATTCAATGGCAACAAGGGTGGCTGGAAACTAAACTCCGTGTATCAAAATTTCCAGGTCCTTGTATATCACGTTTGTTCTAAGCATGGAGCCAGGGGATTGTACCACCATGATTTTGTCCAAAAGAGAAGGGGGAAATTTGTGTATGGTGGCAAAACTCCGTGAAATAAACGAATGGGAAGCCCCGGAATCAAATAAAATTATTGCGAGTATGTTGTTAACAGAAAACATACCAAGGACCACATCTGGTGCTTCGCGGGCTTCCCCAGCGGAGATATGATGGACTTGGCCGCGCTAGAAGTGCTGATTGGGGCGGCGTCCAATAGTGTTGACTTGTGGCTTGAAGTCGGATGGTGGCTTTCCAGCTCTTGTGGAGCACTGCTTTGAATAATGCCCGCCTTGGCCACAAGTGAAGCAAGTGTTGTTGCGGCGGCAATCTTCCATCACAGGTTGCTTGCCAATTGTCTTGTCCTGGTTGCCTGGCTTGTTGTTACTGTTGCCGCCATTCTAGGTGGACTTGTACTCAGACTGGGTTGGTTGCCATATACGCGGCTTTTGCACGAACAGCACATGGGTGTCCTTCTTGGGCTCAAACTTACGCTTGCGGTCATCATATCCAGCCTTATGCTCCCGTTCAGCAATGAACGCTTTGTTTATCAGGGTCTGAAAGTCCGGAAAATCTAGCATGCAGAGTTGACAACGGAGGGCATGGTTGAGTCCTCCTAGGAATCGATCTATCTTCCTTTCCTCTGTGGACACATCGTGGGTGGAGTATCGTGCCAGATTATTAAATTTGTTCAGATACTCATCGGCTGACATACTTCCATGAGTAAGGGCAAAAAATTCCCTCTGCTTCACCTTCATGATACCGATGGGGATATGATACCTTCGAAATACTTCCTTGAATTTCTCCCAGGAAATATCTTCTCCAGGAGGCCACGCCATTTTTGCATTATCCCACCAGATAGCTGTTGGCCCTTCAAGGTAGTGAGTAACAAAAGGAACCTTGTCTGATTCATCACAATGAGCTATTTCCAGCTTCTTTTCCATGGTCCTCAGCCAATCATCAGCTTCAATTGGATCAACAGCTTGACCAAAACTTGGTGGCTTGGTACGCAGGAAATCAGACAGCTTAGAGTGTGTCCCATTGTTCTGATTCTGTCCTACCATAGTCTGCATACTTTTCAAAAATTCCATCAGATCCTGATTTCTTTTCTCTTCAAACATCCTCATAATCTGATCAGTGCTCGATGGCTGTGGAGGAGGAGGTGGCAAATCTTCTGACGGATCGGGGTTCCATCGCCGCCTTGATTGCTACACCTCTTCATCCTATATCTGTTCCCATTGCAAAATACTGAATTGATGATCAACATCCATAGGAGAAAAATGGCAGAATGACACCAAGAAAACAAAATCAAGGAAAAAGCGAGAAAAGCAACATAATTATACAAGGCATTCCAACATCATACATGGCAAACTAGTAGGGGTTATCATGACTGGCACTGCTCATACGGCAGTTGCCATATGCAGAGATGCTACGATGCATGCATCCACTGAAACTCAAGCCTCCACCCTAGTAGCGCGGGTGGCATGGACACTGGCAGGCTGAAGACTCCTCGTCGTCTGATCCTGTCTCGGAATCGGAGCTGATGATGTGAATCTCGGCCTCCGGATCAAAGGAAACATGATGACGCTGACGGGAAGGTTCTCCCTCTGAGGAAGAAGAAGCACGACGCCTCAGCATCGGAGCAGCTGGAGTGGCTAGCAGCGAGGCCCACTCAGCTGGGGTCTCACGTAGGGTACCAGACGATGTGCTTGGCTGTCCGAACGAGCTAGAAGGAGTCTCAGGCATATGTGGAGGTGGAACGGGCGGTGTATACATCGGTGAGAACGGAGGAGGAGGAGGAGGAGACTGTGCTGCAGTAGCAGCGGCAAGTGCCTCTTGGACACAAGTCAGCTCCTCAACCAAGGAAATGATCATACGGTAACTGGCGTTCAGATAATGAGATAAAACACCAGTCGCACGATCACTCGCCGGATCAACAGGCGCAAAAAGAACTCGCCCTGTCGTAGGCGATAGGGTGGGGTAGTGAAAGAAACCTGGGTGTGTCTGCATCTCGACCTCGTGGAAGCGCAAGTCAGTGAGAGCCTCCATCGCAGCAAACTGGATCGCTAGATCGGGAGTAGAGGCAGTTCTGCCCTTGGAGGAGCGGGAGTAGCTGCCGATCTCGGAGTTCGCAGTCAGGAAAGCCTCAGCGTGATACTCGAACACCGAATCCGCAAGCTACTCTCGGAACACCTGGTACACTGGGTCTTCGCCGTTGGTATACAGTCGAAGCCAGACGCTGCGAAGAAGTACTAGAAAGGTGAACGGTGCTGGCTCATGGTTGTAGTGGTACGAGACTGGTGCCATCTACACTCATCAGACCAGCGGTTAGTAAAACAAATGAATCGAGATGCATGATGTGCAACAAACAAGTGCAACAAGCAAAACACACACCGAGACTCTACACTAATCGAGTTCTAGCGCAGGGTTAACTAGGGTGTCCTACAGTCAGCGCGGCTCTGATACCAAGCGTTGTGGCACCCCGGCTCAGAGGACCGGTTTACCTTGTGTTCCCAACCCAGAGATCATGTCTTCTGGAAACACACAACAACTTGGAACAGAACAGAACTGATCTTTATTGATATTGCACAGGTACAAGCTTGGATATTACATAGGTAGATGAGGCCAGGAGCACTACTCGTGCTATGATAGTATCTATATTATTTATGGAACATCAAGGGCCACGGTACTAGGGAAATCCTACAGCGTAGCGGAACATCGCGCGGGAAACTCCATCCCATAGGGACACTGCTAGGACACGGCCTAGTTAGCGTAGCACGAACCTTCGGGGTCTCCGTCACCGGCTTCTCCTGCATCTGGCATGATACGCCAGGTGAGTACTTGGAATGTACTCGCAAGCTCACAACAACCAAAACAGTGCAGCAAACAACAGCATGGCAATGATTAAGTCATTACTTTAAGATGCTCACTTATGGTTGCCACTTACTCTCTTCCGGGTTCACACGTGACCCCCCCCCCCCCGGAACATTCGTGACCCATCCGTCACTTCCAAGCATGAGACGAGTTCTTCCATCATTATTATTATTACGGTTGACCACTCAGTGTGACCTAGTGCGGATTGTGTCCAATACCGTGGACGCGGCTATTCGAATAGATTCTTACACTCTGCAGAGGTTGCGCACGTTACCCACACCATGGCCATTCGTCCAACGAAACTTGTCTAACCCGTAACTCCTCTATCGTACCACCGACAATCATCCCCCATCCAAGTCATGCCCTGGGTGGCCCCTGTGTCACTCCTGACACCTGCCACCGTCGTGGCCAACTAAACTGTCCCAAACGGGGACGCCGGCAAATAACTCAACTTGGGCTCACAAGGTTATCGCCGCCTACCTGATCAGGGCAGCACGCACGCATAACCTCCCCTCTTTGGTGGTACCAGTAAAAGAGTACGCGGTTAGACCAAGTCAAGGACGTCCCATACCGGTAGATGTGGCTGCACGGATAAGTTCGGGTCGGTGGCACTTGATCAACCATTAAAGTGAGTTTAGCATGTAAAGTTACTGGTCATCTTAGCTACATTGAGTAGATGAACTAGTATGGCAAGATTCAAGCATTACTCAAACAATATGAACTATGGCATTTTTAAATGGAATTAAATGCAAGATAATTCAATATTAAGCCAATACTATTGTTGTGCCTTATGCAATGGATGATGTGGCTTGCCTTGCTCAAGTGGAGTATCAGCAAACTCCTGGTCTTCAAATCCAAAGTGATTTCCCTCTGAAAATATTTTTAAATAACAAAAGAAAATGTCACATAATACATTTTTGTTAACCAGAAATTCTGTACATGTGAGAAAAATATCAACTTTGGTCAGAAAATAGAGGGGCTCAAGACAAAACCATAGCAAAAAGAATCAATTGATTTGGACTTGTGATTTAAAAACTAGAGTTATACAAAGTCTGGTCAAATTTCTGGAATTAAATTGAATTTAACAGAAAATGGAAAAACCCTCAGCGGGCCACGTCGAAAGCGTAAAGTGGAGGGGTGCCTCCACTTATACCGCTTCGGCCGCGGGGCTGAGCCGCTGACGGGTGGGGCCGCGCTGTCATATTTGAAAGGGAGGGAGAGGGGAACAGTGTACCGTGGCTCTCTGGCGATGGTCGCCGGTGATGCAGACGACGGCGAGGTCAGGAGAAGGCAGGGATGGAACGGGCTCACGACGGCAGTCCTCCCTGTACCAGTAGCTTCTCCGGAGACGGCCTAACGGCGTCGCCCCCTTCCTCTCCGGCGGCGGTTGCTCTCGGGTGTCTCCGGAGACGGCGATTCCGGCAGCGCTTCGGCGGGGCAAGGGGTCAGGCAGGACCAGAAGAGTGCTCTGAGCTCGTAGGTGGAGTCGGGCGAGGCTGGGGTGGAGCGAAGTGCGGTGGTGGTGGAGCTAGTTCGGCGGCAGAACGCCAGCGAGATGCACGGCCAGAGGGCCTCTCGGCCTTGGCTCGATGCTCGGGAGCTCGATTGGGAGATGGTGGAGGGCGATGAGGAGTTGGGAGAGGCCGGGCGGCCTATTTATTGGCGAAGGGGGAGCTTTTGGAGTCGGGCGGCGCCACATCCACGTCGCCGGAGCGAGGATGGCTAGTTGGCTGGCGCGGCGCGGGCGACGCAATGGAGGAGGGCAGAGCTCTTAATGAGCAAAGCGACGACGCACGGGGAAGACGACGGCCAGCTCACGCTACTATGGTCGCACGGGCGCCACAGTGGCCGCGCGCGGTGGCGCCTGGCGAGGGCTTCCCCGGCGAGGAGAAGACTCCAGAGCGGCCAGGTGGACGGCGGAGAGGTCGTCGGCGAGCTAGGACAAGGTACGGCCACGCGGGTGTCTCGCTCCGACGAGACCCGTGCCTGGCGGTGCGCAGAGCGCGTGCATAGGCACGCCAGTGCCGTGCTCACCACGGGTGCTGGCACCTGGAGGCCACGCACGCCTGGCGCACCTTGTCCATTGCCTCGACCCTTGGCCATATAGCCTCTCTATGCCACTGGATCGACTAGATGCACTCTGAGATGAAGTGTAGCATCGAGAACAGTTCCTGGACAGTAACTTGGGAGGGATCCAGAGCATAGATGAGCTGTGAATGAAGCCAATGGAAATGTCTGGTGTGATCTAGGTTGGAAGGACTACATGCTGGCAAAATTTGAGAAACGTTCATCAAGTTTTGAACATGGTTCATGTGTAAACCACTTTGCTGGTCCAGAAACTTGATGAGGTTGTTGCACTCACATGGGTTGGCTCCTGGAGCTGAAATTTGGTTTCACGTGGTTATTTGGTGGATAGAAGATGCCATAAAAATTTCAGAGCAAATGGACATCTCTAGATAGCTCTTCCTTCACAAAGGACTGAAATGAGTAGAAGCTTGGCAGAATATTTTTGCTGGAAATTTATACTGGACAAGGAGATGTTTTTGGATATTGTGGCATGATATGAGTCAGGGAGCCGAAGCCAGCTGCAGGGCCAACGGTGCAGCTCCACGATGAACTCATGCGGCGCCTCCGCCGAGTGGAATCCTTCCTGAGGAGGACAGGCGGCCGCGCCCTCCACGGCCGCGGGTGGCGGCCCTCTTACGAGCGCTAGGGCCAACTTCGGTGGCCGTCGAGGGGCGCCCCCAGCCCCGAAGGGGAACCCTCATGGCAGTAGCAGATGCATGGGCTCGCCCCCTCCCCCTCTCCATCACAGCGGCGGTTCTAGAAGAAAGCAAGGAAGAATAAAGGGTGGAAGAAGGGGGAAGGCAGAGGTAGAAGATGGCAGGGGAGGCCTCTGCCTTCCTTCCTTCTGCCCCTTTTATAATGTTGATTGGGGACTGCTCCCCATGTCGCTCAATCTTCTTCGACACCGGGGATCGAGGCAGTAGCGAAGGGAAGCAATGATGGCATGCGCCCCGCGCGGGCAAGCTTTATGGCAGGTGCAGGCGGTTACCGAGGCGTAGTGGGGAAGTGGGGGTGTCCCACGTCCCATCGTGTGCCACGCGTCGAACCTGGGCCCCGCAGTCTGTCAGGGCCCGCACCGTTTCGCTCCCAACAGGTGGGAACGTGCGCACCATGGGCCCAGGGGCTACTGTCGGGCCATTGGGAACCAGGGTACCTCGGCCCGTCTGCCTGCGGCCCAGGATACGACGCTTCGCAAAGGCCCAAGACGTGGCCCATCTAAGGGTGCCGTGGAGAGAAGACATCTCGCGAGGCGCCAGCCTCCCAAGGATCCCTCCTCAAGGCACGAGCCACCAACACTTAGCCGCAGGAGCAGTGGAAGCCTCGCGAGGCTGCCTCCCGAGGCGGCCCCCCGAGGGGCCGCCCGAACCACCCGAGCCTGACGTCGGCTGCGCGGTCCTGTGCCCATCACGTGGGTGACGCGTGTGGCGATGAACGACGCCAGAGGCTGCGCCAGCGGGCGCGGACAGAGAGGCTTTCCTCTTTGGTGCTAAAGGGGCAGCCCTAGCTGCCCACCTCCAAAGCAAGTCCCAAGGACTGCCCGTTTGGTGAAGGAAGACCAAGACAGCAAAGCACGTAGGGCGGAGGTCACCACCGAGCCCACCGGCGCGTCATGGATAGCAACTTTGCAGGCGAAGACCGTCTTTTGTCAGGATAGACTGGGCGCATGTCCCCTTTCAAAACCCGCCAAGTGTGGCATCCCTTCCCGCCTATATTTTCAGGGGAAGAGGACCAAGGTGGCTATAAAAGGGACAGTGCTGCCATTCTAGAGGGGGTCGATTCCTTCCTCTCCTACCTTGTACACGAGAACACCTTCTTGCCCACTGCAATCCCAAACCACAAGCAGGAGTAGGGTTTTACACCGCAAGGTGGCCCGAACCAGGGTAACCGTCGCGTCCCCTGTCGTGCTCCGCACTAGTGCTCTCGCCGTAGCCTAGCCGTGGTCACCCTTGGTCAGAAAGAACTAGCTCGCCCCCAATGTTCGAACCTCTAGATCCCCGGAGCCACCGTTCCGACACCCGCCTCCCCCCCCCCACCAAAAGCTACATTTCCACTGTTTCCTCCTTCCTTTCCAAGTTCAAACCTTCACTGCTTGCTTTGCAGTGCCGCCTCCTCGCTAGCGGCGCTCCTTCCCGCTGTGCGGCCTCATCGATTTAGTCAGGTAATCCACACGCCACCCCATCCTCCTTCTCCATCCCACATGCCTCGACCGCCGACGCGACACCTTCCACCCAAATCACTGCCTCATCCTCCAAATAAGCGCCGCCCATAGCCATGGTGCACGCATTATAGCCAGGAGCTCAAGGAGCATCTGGCAGTGGTGAAGCAAATCGTGGCCGCACGCACGGATGAGGTCGCGATGGCTGCCATGTGTGCCGACTGTTGGATCTTGGAGGAGCACCTCGCCGTCGAGGCCACCATCGACGCCTTGCGCGCGGACGCCGCCACGCGGTTGGCTGCTTCAAACGACAGTTCGTGGTGTTTTCTCGAGGCCGCCTCCGGTGCCTTCTAGTGAATTGTCCTCTGTAATGTTAATATGCAATCTGATCTTCTGAAATGTGATGTTCAGTTAACAGTTTGGTTCATTTGTTGTGATGTTCAGTTAACTGTTTGGTTCAATTCTGAAATGTGATGTTCAATTCCTGTGGGTACATTTTTTTTTGTTATGCATGTGAGGAATAAAATCGAATTTGGATGTACTCTATACATGAGAAACACATACACAAATGCTATGTTTCCTAGTAGTTCTTAAGCATGCTTGGCTTGGTCAACTATATGATCTTCTAGTATATGTTCTATTCTGCAATGTGGTGCTTAGTTAACTGCTTGCTTCATTTGTTGTGGTGTCTAGTTAACTGTTCGGTTCAATTCTGCAATGTGATGTTCATTTGTTGTGGGTACATGTTTTCATTAATATATTCTACTGATAGTATGCCAACTCTCACTTAAACTGATCAATATCTGCCTTATATGTGTTGCAAGGAAACAATGGGAGGCACTGAGGTTTACCATCGAGGTTTGCACATGCATGGTCCTTTGGATAATAGCACATTATTGTGCAATTGCAGGAACCATTCTAATATTTAGGTTTTTAACAATTTGGTCTTGCACATGTAGGTCCTGCTGTCAGAGGTTTAGTCCCACTGTTCGATCCATTTTGCATATGGGGAAATGAGATGGACATGAATATCAGTCAAGTCAAGAAACTCAGAAAGATTGTTAGGATAAAGAAACTAGTGATGAATAACAACAAGATCTTTGTTTGCACAATGAAGAAGACATCAGTCAACTATAGGATGGTACTAACTCTTTTACCTTGTGTTTTTTCCTATGCGCCATTTCAAAATTTAGAACAGATATTTATGCATATCTTTGTTTTCAGTCCTTTCCAAAGAAGTTCACCGATGATTACCTCTCAAACCACCTGCATGGTCAAGAGGCGAGGAAGGTATTCATTCAACACCCACAGTACAATATTAAAGTCTTCCTCAAGAGGATGAAGGTTGGGCGGGCAATCATTTGCAGCCACTGGCCTAAAGTTGCAAGGCCATTCAACATCATTGAAGGCTCAATATTCGCCTTCAGATTCAGCAGTTTTCCAGATGAGATTCATCTATCTATATACCGTATATGATGCTACTTTCCAAATGTTTTAGATGTTGCATGTGAAACTTCATGTTGTTGTGTAATGGCGTAGCTAGCTATATGCCTATATGGTGTAACTGAGTGCTGAAGCTATCTGATGTTGTACTATGATGTAATTCAACTATGAAATCCTAGTTGCCATAATACGGCTATGAAATATATGTTGTGTTTGATATGAAATGTCAATTTGATTACTAAATGCATTATCAATAATAGGCCAATTAGCCTACTTATTGGGTTTTTGTATTGCAGACGGTTTCTCAGACAACACCGTGGGCGGTGACCTCAAACAATGCACACAGTTTCTAGAAAGTAGCCGTGTTGGATCAATGAACAATCCCACACGACTTCCGCCTGACAAATGTTTGCGTTAGGCCACCTTGCACAAACATTTCCACATAAAAATTGTGTGTGATGTACAAACGAACGGAAACATTTGTCTGAGATTCACTGTGTGGGATGTACATGTGAACGAAAATGATTGGGCCAGTATAATTGTCTGCGATGGCTCGCCCGATCGCACACGAGCTCTTTTTGCCCCTCGTGTGTGACCTGAGGCCCTATCACCGACGGTTTTTGGGTTGTGTGGGAAGGACCCCCCTATCACACACACAGGCAAGGCGACGATTTAAAACTCTATCACCGAAAGGGGGTAAAAACCGTTTGTATAGCACGTCGCTGCACCAGTGATATATGTGCCATGTCATGACAAGTTTCATGAATTTTAGTCGAGTTTTGGATTTACGGGGATTTAAAAACCAAGATTCTGAATGTTTGCGGCCAAGCCACGACGCTGAGATGTTTAAAATTCATTCACATTTCTTGCATGGGACCTAAACATGCACCCAAGGACACATATATGATTTTTCAACCCATTTTGGTGCATTGGAGCATGTGCTTGTAGTTCAAATGTGAATTATGCCCATTAAATGCCTAGAAAACTCAATTAATGTATAAAAAAGGTCAAATGAACCCTGAATAATTCCATATTTTAACACGACACTCCTATAGTTGCATGTTCATAGCAGATAAATGGTCTAGCAATTCAAACACCGTCCTTTGCCGATGTAACCCCATTTTGTCTTTCAAATCAAAATGAAAATCAAGAACACCACAAACAGTTTATTAGCAAGAATTGTGTGCGATGCAGTATAAAATATCTTGGGGCACCCTCATATATGGCTTATGCCGGAAGGTTCGTCGGCTACAGTCCACCGCCGGCGCAACAACCACACTTGCTCCCCAAAACCATTTTAATGTTCAATCATCGCCGGTGAAAGATGGGGACATGGATCCGTGTCGTGAGGGAAACTTCGGCGGCCCACTCCGGCCCGAGCGTGGCCGCATCCGCCATGAGCATGCTCACCACCTTCATGAGCGCGGCCTCAATCTCCGATAGGGTAAGCCGAGATAGGTAGTCGGGAATGATCCTAGTCGGCAGTTAAGCCGGTTGGCTATGCGGAGGGAGTCCTCTGCGGAATAACCTAATACCATCACCTCACTCTTCGCGAAGTTTATTGTCAGTCCCGACATTTCCTGGAAACACAGGAGGAGGAACTTCAAATTTTGAATGTCCTTGTCTGAGCCTTCGACCATGAGGAAGGTGTCGTCCGCGTACTGAAGGTGGGTGATACCCCCATCTCCCACCAGATGTGTACACACACCCGTGATATGTCCAGCCCTCCTAGCAAGGTCCAAGATAGTCGCAAGAGCATCGACTACCAGGTTAAACAGGAACGGAGACAAGGGGTCGCCCTGTCGCACCCCCTGCGCCGTGTGGAAATAGGGGACAACTTCCCCATTGATATTAACCGCCGTGCGACCGCTCGTCACTAGCTGCATAACCCGAGAAATCCAATGGGGATCGAAGCCTCGTTTCTCCATTACTTCCCGAAGGAAGGACCAATGGACTGTATCATAGGCCTTATGGAAGTCAATCTTAAAGAAGACCGCCCGAAGGTGCCTCCTTTTGACCTCGTGGAGGATTTCATGCAGGACGAGGACTCCATCTAAAATAAAGCGTCCCTTCGTGAATGCCGTCTGGTTAGGGTGATGGATTCGAGGTGCCAGCAAGGCCGCCCTGGTGGCATACCCTTTGGCCAGAATCCTGAAGATCACGTTAAGAACCGTGATTGGGCGAAAATGCCGAATATCCGATGCCCCCTGGACCTTAGGAATCAACGAGATAATCCCATAGTTCAGGCACGACACATCTAACGTTCCTCGAGAAAACTCGAGGAACAAAGCCAAGATATCCCCCTTGATGGTAGGCCAGAACACCTGAAAAAAGCGGACAGGCAGGCCATCGGGGCCCGGGGCGGAAGCAGGGTTCATTGATTTGACAATGGCTTCCACCTCCGCTTCCTCAAAGGGAGCCAGCAGGGAGTTATTCTCCTCCTGGGATATCCGCTGTTGTGCTCCCCAGATATCCTCCGCAAGGGCAAGACCCCCTCTCGGTCGTTCAGCGAATAAAGCCTTATAAAACCCATCCACATGGATCCGAATCTCGTCCGGATCCTGAAGCCTCCTATCACCATCCCAAAGGATGGGAATAGTACAGCGCCGACGGCGACCATTAGCAATGGCCTGGAAGTAGGCGGTGTTGGCATCGCCAAATAGAATCCAATTGATGGATCCGCGTTGTCGCCAGTATTCCTCCTCCTTAGTATAGATGTCCGCCAGGGCATCTTCGAGACTATACCGAAGCACCCACTCGTCGGAGGATAGACCCGGACCATCAGCCCGGAGGTCCAGAGCCTGAATCTCCAAGAGCAAGGTCCTCTTCTGGACCCGCAGGTCGCGCCCCACGTTGGCCCCCCAGCCCTTCATGAATTGTCTAGACCGTTTGGCAAGATAGTGCCACTCATCCATCACGGACATGGCTCGATGTGGTTCAGCCCGGGCTGCCACCTAGTGTTCCTTCACGGCCGAAATGAAACCGGGCTGGCGAAGCCAGAACGTTTCAAACCAAAATCGTGGCGGTGGCCGAGGTCGTTCATCCATCGAAGATAGAAGAAGGGGGACATGATCGGATGCAATCCGAGTGATGGCCTGTAAGGTAGCTAGTGGGAACCAATGTTCCCATTCCGGAGACATAAAGACCCAGTCCAATACATTCTGGGTAGGGGTCACCTGCCTATTAGTCCAGGTATATCGAGCCCCTACCCTATCTAACTCGCGGAGCTCCAGATCCGCAATCCAATCGTTAAAACGCTGCATGCCCAAGAGATCAATACGGGCGTTATTCTTATCGGACGCCGAGCGGAGAAGGTTGAAGTCACCTCCAACAATCACCGGAAGGGTGGCAGCGCTAATCTTGGAGCGTAACTCCTCCAAGAAGGCGCCGGATCTACCGTGATCGGCCGGGCCATAGACCACAATCACTTCCCACTTGAAGTTGACTGCCCTTTCCCACACTTCCATGCTCACGAAGAATTCCCCTCTGTCCATGGAGCCAACCTCAAAGGTGGCATCCTTCACTCCGAGAAGAATCCCCCCGGAGTGTCCCGCCACTCCACTAGATGGCAACCAGTGCCATGCGAACAAATGTCGACTAAGGCGCTCGAGCCCCACAAGGGAAAACTCGGTCCTCATCGTCTCTTGGATCGCCACGACATCAATGGACTCTTCTCGCATATATTCGATGAGCTGTCGGCAACGGCCATCATGGCCGAAGCCAAGCAGGATCCAAAACAAGGCCCGCATATTTATTCCTCTAGGGGGTCCTCCCTGGACCCCACGGAAGTGGATGCGCTGAGCGCCCGACGGAGTTGAGCCGTCCTTGACCGAGTCCTCCCTCTAATTTCCTCAGGTACCACGTCAGTGTGGCCCCGCCTACTTGAGGGGCGAGGGGTGGGAGGTGCATCCTCCTCGGCCAAGGTGGCCTCGTGAGCTCTAGTCGCCGCGAGGCGACCATCTAAAATTTCCTTCGCCCGAATAGCCGCAATTTGTTCAAGAGCGGGTCCCTTCTCACCACGGAAAACTATCGCGGATTCCGCCGCTACCTTGGCCAGGTGCCCCAAAGGTACACCTTCCAAAGCCGAGTATGATTCAACAGATTCATGATCAGTAGAAAACGAAACCGGGATGGTGTTGGACGGACCTGCGTCAAGGTTACGCGCCGCGGCCCGGCGCAGAGCCTTCTCGACGGCGTTCGAAGATGCGCCGTCCATCCTCGTAGCCGAGCCAATCTGCGAACTCTTCCGAGCCACCGTGGCCGGAGATGAAGCCGACCATGGGTGACACTTGTCCCTCGGTAGTCATGCCGCAGCGGGGGCCACCGCGAGACCAGCAGCAGCCGAAGACGCCGGCACCTCTCCAGACCCACGTGCAAGCCCGGAAGTCGGCGGAGAGGCAGCGCCCGGGCCCGGCGAAGCCAGCCGTGGGGAGGAAGGGGGGTTCCTACGGTGGCTAAGGTTCAGTACCGGGTCGAGCCGTGGCAGGGATGTTGGCTCTCGGAGATGCATTGCCTTCCGTCGCACCTTTGGCCCGCTTGAGCGGGACCAGTGGGAGACGCTACTCCAATGCATAGCCCTCCATTCCCCCTCCCTTGAGGAGGATGCGATCTCTTGGTCTCTTGAACCTAGTGGGAGGTTTTCCACCAAATCCTTATACAACGCACTGGTGGCCACCCCGGGCCCGACCGAGCTGACTCTCCTATGGGAGATTAAGCTGCCACTGAAGATCTGCATCTTCCTCTGGCAATGGGTGCGTGGCCGCCTTCCTTCGGGTACTGAGGTCCTTAAGCGTAACGGCCCTGGGGACGGGCTATTCCCGTTATGCGGGGTGCCAGAAGACTCTAACCATATATTCTTCTGTTGCCCGGCGGCGATCTTCCTTTGGAGTTGCCTCCGGGATGTTGTTGGTGGCAACTGGTGCCACGACAATCTTCCTGACATGTTTCAGGAGATCCTTAGTCTGGATGGCAGGATGCGTCCCTCCCTTTGGGTAGTAATGGGCTCGCTTGCCTGGACATTATGGAATGTGCGCAATAAACTAGTGATTGAGCATGTGATCCCTTCTCGTGCGACTGACGCGGTATACAAACTGTGTGGCTTCTTACAGCTCTGGAGACCGCTTAGCAAGCGGTGCGACCGAGACAACATCGACATGATCATCGCGGGACTTCGCTCCACCGCCGGCTCCATCGTACCTCCCCCCCCCCCTCCACCGCCTGAACCTGATTAGCTAGTTGGCAGTTTCATCTCTAGGGGTTTGTTGTGCTGTGCCCCCAGCTGAACCTATTTGTCTCTTAGACTTTGCTTTGCCTTTGCTTCTGTTTCCGTTTGAACCTTGAACTTGTGACTGCTGTCGGATGCTGTTGGTGCAGTTGCTTTATAATCTAAAGCAGGGGGGAACCCTTTTTCGTCGAATCTCCGATAGGGCGGCTGCGGCAGCCGAAAGGGCTGTTGCAGCTGAGATGGCGGCAGCAACATCTGCGACGGGGATAGCAAATGGCGAGAACGGCACAACAGCTGTCTGTTCCTCGGTGGCCGTCGTAGCCCTGATGGAGGCCGCCCATGCCCAGCTCGTGTCAGTCACCGCAAAAATAGCAGCGGCCTTCTCCGACACCAGTCGGCAACCCACGTCCGAAGAGTTGGCAATCACCGAGAGCGCCCGAGCAGCCGTCCGTTTGTTGGCAACCTCCCTAGCCGAGATGGAGGCCATCCACGCCCGGACTGCGGCCGCCCATGCCCGGCTCATGGCGGCCTTTTCCAAAGAGATGGCGGACGCGGACGGCAAGATGGTTGCTGAGTATGTGGCGATGGATGCCATGGAGCCCCTTCCACAGGAGGTCGTTGATCGCGAGCTGGACATGGAGGAGGCGATGGAGATCGACGAGTGCCAGGTGGAATATTAGTCTTTGTTTAGAGCGTTGGTCTTTTGTTAGAGTAATGTTTAGGTCAACCAGCTCTGTTTAATTATTGAAATTGCTCAATTAAGTAAGTGCGGGCTGTGTGCTATAGGCTCTTTTGCTTACCCAAATTAGCAAGTGATGTTAAATTATGCAATGACGTGGATGACCAGTGTAACCAGGGAAATCCAGACCAAAATTTGCACATTCAAACTCATCACACATGGGGTAAGCTATAGGAATCGTTTGTGATGTTCAGATATCGCACACAGTGTTGAATAAGGGACCGTGTCTCATGACACTTTGCGCGCCCGTTTTTCGCAGCACCGAGCAAAAAAAATCGGCAACTGAGGAAATATCTACCTCCCCCCTCCTCCTGACCAAAAGCCACATTTCCCTTGTTTCCTCCCTCCTTTCCAAGTTCAAACCTTCACTGCTTGCTTGCAGCGCCGCCTCCTCGCCGGCGACACTCCTTCCTGCTACGCGACCTCATCGATCTAGTCAGGTAATCCACACCCCACCCCCATCCTCCTCCTCCTTCTCCATCCCACATGCCCCATCCACCGGCGCGACACCTTCCACCCAAATCACCGCCCTGTCCTCCAAATAAGCGCCGCCAAAAGCCATGGTGCACGCAGTATAGCCAGGAGCTCACGGAGCATCTAGCAGCGGAGAAGCAAATCGAGGCCGCACGCGTGGATGAGGTCACGATGGCTGCCATGCATGCTGACCCCCAGATCTTGGAGGAGTGCCTCGCCATCGAGGCCACCGTCGACGCCTCACGCGTGGATGCCGCCATGTGGTTGGCTACTTTAAATGACAGTTCGTGGGGTTTTCTCGAGGCCACTGCCGGTGCCTTCGACGAAGACTATGAGGTGTTTTCTCAGCATGCCCATGTTTACCTCAACTCCAGAGCTAGCAGGTTGGTGCCCGGAGCGGCTCAGGTGACTCACCACTACGAGGAGGGCACCTACGATGTGGAGGCCTCGCCCTCTTCCAAGTTTAAGGAGCCCGTCGTCATTGATATCTCCGACGATGGGGAGTAGATTGTTTTTTTAGCTTACTATAAGGACCTATGTTCAGCTAGCTACGCTAGTTAAGCATGTTCAGTTTACCTGTTGCATGTGCTGCTCCTGCCTTTCCTTTAGAAATTCTAGTGAATTGTCCTATGTAATATTACTATGCAATCTGATCTTCTAGTATATATGTTCTATATATTGTGCAATGTGGTGCTCAGTTAACTATTTTGTTCATTTGTTGTGATGTTCAGTTAACTGTTTGGTTCAATTCTGCAATGTGATGTTCAATTGTTGTGGGTACAATTTTGTATTGTTATGCATGTGAGAAATAAATCGAATTTGGTTGTAATAAATACATGAGAAACATATACAATTGCTATATGTCGGTACTAAAACCGGCAAACCTCGGGTAGGGGGCCCCGAGCTGTACATCTCGGATCGATGGGTAACAGGGGACCAAGGAGACACTGTTTACCCAGGTTCGGGCCCTCTCGAGGAGGTAAAACCCTACGTCCTGCTTTGATTGTATTGATGATGGAGTATCGAGTACAAGCTTGATCTACCTCGAGATCGTATGTTGTGTTCTACCCTAAGGTGTATAATGATCAATCTGGGCCTAAGACATAAACCCCTCAGCTTATATAGGCACTGGGGGTATCTAGGGTTACATATGGTCGGTGGCTAGCTGGAGAAGTGCATGCCAATAGCTGTAGTAATCCTTGGGGTACATGCCAAGTCTTCGGTAGAGTATGTCTTCACCACGCCTAGGCTCGAGGCTTCCGAAGCCCTTCCTTATGAGATCAGTGGGCCATAAGCTCGGCCCATGGACGATGGGCCTACTAGGTTGGTACCCCTTAGTCCAGGACACCATCAGTAGCCCCTGAACTTGTCTTCGGAGCCGAGGATAACAATTCTCCTTGGACGGTTGACTTCGACTTTGGTGTCTTCGGCTTGACATGCGAGTTCCTCCCGATATTTGTTTATATGAACCTTAATCTTTTCAAAGCAAAGCAACTCCCCGGGCCTTCCCCTGAATGGAGCATGACATCCCTGCAGATGCCGCCTGCCGGGCTCCGGAGCCTAATCAGCGGTCCCTACTCCAAAGCCAGGGGAGAGGGTCATCTTTCTTCCCCACCTCGGCCGAGGTCTGGGGTTCCCCCTGCACCCCTTCATGCGAGGGGTTCTTTTTTACCACGGGCTAGATTTCCACCATCTAGCCCCAAATTCTATTTTGCACCTCACGGTGTTTATCACCGTTTGCGAGGCCTTCCTCCGCGTCGAGCCACACTTCGGCCTATGACTAAAGACGTTCGGAATCAAACCGAAGAGCAGTGGCACCGACTTGGCCGAGTGCGGGGGGAAATGATTAGCAAGATCCAGAAGGTCACCTGGTTCGAAGGCGTCTTTGTGGAGACGGTCAAGGTGTGGCAACGGGAGTGGTTCTACATCACCGAACCACTCGCCGGCGGCCAGACCGAGGTCCCAGCGTTCTCGGCATCCCCTCCGAGGAGGCTCACCTCATGGGTGAGGAAATGCCTGGACTTGGGCAACTCTGAAGAGGTGCTCTTGCTGTGAAAGAGGATCCAGGCTTTGGCAGACAAGAAGAAGATCAAGCTGGTGGACATGGTAGATGTCATGCTCCATCGCCGTATCTTGCCACTCCAGCTTCGGGTTGGCCCGATGTGGGCTCACAAGCCTGAGGAAGTGCCGACAGCGGGGCATTTCTTCCGCACCAACCTGGACGGAATGTGGACAGCGCTCTTCAAACCCTCCAAGAATGAGTTCCCTGCGGAAGGGTGATACGTCTCCGTCGTATCTATAATTTTTGATCGTTTCATGCCACTATTCTACAACTTTCATATTCTTTTGGCAACATTTTATATTATTTTTGGGACTAACATATTGATCCAGTGCCCAGTGCCAGTTCCTGTTTGTTGTAGTTTTTTGTTTCGCAGAAAATCCATATCAAACGAAGTCCAAACGCGATAAAAATTTATGAAGATTTATTTTGGAATATATGTGATTTTTGGGAAAAATAATCAACACGAGACGATGCTCGAGGGGCCCACAAGCTCAAGGGGCACGCCCCCTACCCTGGGCACGCCGGGCAGGCTTGTGGCACCCCTGTAATGCGGTTGGGGACCTTCTTCTGCCGCAAGAAAGATAATATTCGGAAGCAAATCTCCTCAAAATTTCAGCCCAATCGGAGTTACGGATCTCCAGGAATATAAGAAACGGTTTTCGGCCAGAAAACAGGAACGCGAAGTAGAAGAGAACAGAGAGAGAGATCCAATCTCGGAGGGGCTCCTCCCCTCCGGGAGCCATGGTGGCCATGGACCAGAGGGGAAACTCTCCTCCCATCTAGGGGGGAGGCCAAGGAAGAAGAAGAAGGAGGGGGGCTCTCTCCCGGTGGCGCCGGAACGCCGCCGGGGCAATCATCGTGACGGCGATCTACACCAACAACTTCACCGCCGTCAACACCAACTCTCTCCCCCTCTATGCAGCGGTGTAACACCGCTTCTCCCCACTGTAATCTCTACTTAAACATGGTGCTTAATGCTAAATATTATTATCCAATGATGTTTTGCCATCCTATGATGTTTGAGTAGATTCGTTTTGTCCTATGGGTTGATTGATGATCGTAATTGGTTTGAGTTGTCTGTTTTATTTTGGTGTTGTCCTATGGTGCCCTCTGTGTCGCGCAAGCGTGAGGGATTCCCGCTGTAGGGTTTGCAATACATTCATAATTCCCTTATAGTGGGCGGCTAGAGTGACAGAAGCTTACACCCGAGTAAGGGGGTTGTTGCGTATGGGAGTAAAGAGGACTTGTTACTTAATGCTATGGTTGGGTTTTACCTTAATGGTCTTTGGTAGTTGCGGATGCTTGCTAGAGTTCCAATCATAAGTGCATATGATCCAAGTATGGAAAGTATGTTAGCTCATGCCTCTCCCTCATATAAAATTGCAATAATGATTACCGGTCTAGTTATCAATTGCCTAGGGACAAATCCTTTTCTTGTTCTACAAAAGCTCTCTACTAAACAACTAACTTTTATTATCTTGCAATTTACTCGTAGTTTTATTCTTGCTAAGTACTTCTAGCTTTATTCTTGCAAACTTATCCTACTACACCTACAAAGTAGTTTTATTCTTGTTCTAGGTAAAGCGAACATTAAGTGTGCGTAGAGTTGTATCAGTGGTCGATAGAACTTGAAGGGAATATTGATTCTACCTTTAGCTCCTCATTGGGTTCGACACTCTTATTTATCGAGAAAGGCTACAACTAATCCCATATACTTGTGGGTTATCAAAGGGGTTTACTGCGGCGTCGACGCCGAGCACGACGCTGCTGAGGTAACCGCGGCCTTTAGCTTTATCGTAATCTTCCCCTTTCTTTACAAACTCCTCCATCTGAATACTCAAATCGACTCTTTCTACCCCAGGCCTGGATCCCCAAAGCGTAGCAGATGCTGTGCCCGACACCGCTACCCCAGGAGGAGAAATCCCCTCAGCTCGAGGCGCTCTTGGCCGAGGACCGATACATGGTCCCAGCCAAGGAGCAGAAGCAACCAAGGGGGAGGGGCGGCCTGCGCATCTGAGAACCCTCGGAGGCCAGGTCCGAAGAAACCCATGCCTCCTCTACTCGCGAGGAGGGAGAGGAAAAGGAGGAGGAGGACTCAGGGGAAGGAGTGCCTTCCCCGAAGAGGAAGAGGGCGGCGGCCGATAACGCCGAGGAGGAGGAGCACCCTTGGGCTCGCCAGAAGCTGCGCAAGACCTCGGCTGGCCGAGCCGATCAACGGGCCGCAGCTGCCAAGGTCACTCTCTCCGACTCCTCAGAGGAGGAGCTCCTGCAGCCATGCAGGACGAAGCCGGCGCCTAGAAGGTACTTTCGATTGAACCCCCTTAATCCTTATTATAAGTGCATCTTCTGATATGCGACCTTGTTTTTCAGCCTGCAATGTGCCTTCATAGGCGAACAGGCTTCGGACGACGGGCTCCCTCCGCCCTTTATGGCAGAGAGCGGGTCTGCCGAACACGTCGTACCTCCCTCTACCCAGGACGAGCTGGGGGTGGCAACATCACATCCGGACCCCCATACCGACAACATGGGGGCCGGCGGTGGAATTTCTTTGGCCGAGGTTCAAACCTAGGCTGCCGAGGACTCCAAGAGGGTGGGTTGGGCTGTCCAGAGTCCTCAGCTCCGGGGACCCCGGCGGTGTCACAGCAGTCGGAGGTCCTCATCCCTGCCTCTATGGTGGGTGGACCCGAGGTGACTCCGCCCACCCCTCCTGCCCCAGAGGAGGTCTACAAGGGGTGGCCTGAGGAGATGGAGGTGGCCGTAAAAAGTGCCTCCATCATGGAAGAGCACCGTGCCCTGATTGGCACGGCGCTGAACAGTTTCCGGTCCGTAGAGACCGGAATGTGCGAGGCCTTCAAAGGCCTGCTTCGAGGTTTTGAGGTACACTGCACCTCTCTTTGATTGCCACTTCTTTACAAATTATAGGCTCTTAGTTGTACTCTTGACCATTCAGTAGTACTTGCCGGACATGACTTAAGGGAACCGCCCGAAGTTCTTAAAAAGGTGTACTGTAAACGCACATAGGAGCGTAATAACCAGTAGCCCCTGAGCCCTTAGTAAGTTTGTTAGAAAACTAGCTTAGGGGTCGCTTTTGTATATAAAATTGAAGAGCAAATATGCAGTAGCCCCCGAGACTGTGGTCGACTAAACAGAGCCGACCAGAGGATCGAAATCGATATCGGAGTCATCTAACCATGTTGTTTGCAGGCCTCAAGTTAATCTCCAAGTTCTAATTCTGAGGAGTTAGCGGAGATGGGCCACAAACTGGCACGGTCCGAGGAGGACCTCGATCTCATGAAGAAGGAGATCGATCGAGCCCAAGGGAAACAAGGAACAGCCAGTGTTTTTTTAAAAAACACTTAGTACTGGCAATATTAGATGTGCTAACACTGTTTTTTGCTATGACAACTGCTACGACGAAGCTTGAGGCCCTCAAGGCTGAGCTGAAGAAAGATCGGAAGGAAGCCGAGCTATAGACGACTATGGTGGCGAAGGCCAGCAAGGAGCTAGCCGAGGAGAAGGAGGCTCGGGACAAGTATCAAGCCCAGGTCATCAAGGTCGAGGAGGATCTGAAGGCCGTGTACGCGGAATGCGACACCCTTCAGGCCGACCAAAAGAAGAAGACCGCCGAGCTGGAAAAGCTGAGCTCGGTGTGTGCCGAAGCCCAGACCCAGGCGAGGTCTGATCGGGAGGAGCTTCATCAAGTGAGGCAGATTGCCGCCGGTAAGCCTTATTTTCTGCAATGCATTTTTGGTTGTAACAGGTACGTCCAGCTTAATCAAATATGGCGTGCCTCAGATGCTTTTGTCGACCTGCTGAGGAGTGCGGGGGACGTTGGCCGCTTCCTCAGTGCCTTGGAGGGCCACACTGAGCAAAAGGCCTTCTGGCGCCAATTCCAGGCGCCATCGCACCCCCCTCGGCTGAACGACCAAATGAAGCAGCTGATGGAGCTCTATCACGTAGGAGGCTGGTGATGGAAGACCTCTGCATCAACCTCTAGCCTGCCAAGACCCTGCCGAACAGCTTCTTCGGGTTGGCTGCTCGGCTCCAAGGTGCCAGCCCCCAAGTGCGGCGGTGGAAGCGGTCGGCCTACCTAGAAGGTGTGCAGCGCGCCTACGCCTGCGTGAAGACACACTATCCTCACATTAACGCGACGGAAGTGGCTTCGGGACCTCCTGCAGGAAAAGACCGTGCGCCCGAAAAGTACATGGCGGAGGTGGCGGAAGGTGCTCGGATCACCAAGGCCTTATGTAGCACATAAAACTTGTTGTACTAGGCCATTTTACTTCGGAATGCCGAAGTTCAAAATTATGCAAAAAGACAAGTGTTTTGCTATAATTGGTTTTTAATGTCCCAATTGCTATCTTTTTTTTATTTTGACTCCTGTGCGACCAGTCGTCGGCTTCCACCCCTTGTATAGAATACGAGGGGTGTTTCTATAACAATTAATCCCTTAGCCGACGTCTCGGTACCCGAAGGCGGAATTGTTAATAAAAACTAGGCGATCAGACTATTTTGGCTTTAGAACTTTCACTTAGTCATAGGAGCTTGACTGTGGGAGCTGATGACCAGCCCCCGGCCCTTTGAAGTGTTCGGCTCAGCCGAGGTTGATCCAATTAGTCACTTCGGCTCGTTTGACCGAAGCCCCTCGTTTAACATGGATGACCGCCATCGATCTTTAGTTTGACACAGTCATCGGATTGCCGACCAGTTTGCGCCTATCATGACGGTCAGTTTTTGGCTTTCTCCACTAAGGGACTTAACCATTCGAGCTGGAAGTGCAATCGTAGTGGTTCTCCCTTTACACCCTTAGCCGAACAATGCGGAAACGTAAGGGGAAAGCACAGGAGCGGGGCAACCCAACTATTGACCAAAGACATGATTTTGAAACCGATGCATATAATGCAATATCCGAGACGCCGAACACTTTTATATGAGTATCGGTCTTAAATTTGGTGAGGAATAAGTCTGAGCCCCCGGTCTAGGTCGGGTAGAATCAAAATAGAAATGTATCGCTGTGGTTATCTTTGGCTCAAAGGCAAGAAAAGAAAGGAAAGAACACAAATTTATGCGTAAGGACCGTAAGAGGTCTGCTTTCTTTGATCTTATAGGGTCGAACCATACATGCCGAGCCTTTTAACATAGAAACTCTAAGGATACATAAAAGAAGGAGGCTCAATACAGGGCAGATTCAAGCTGGATATTATCATCCGTGGCCGGCCCTGTCGCACGTCTGCACCTCCATGCTTTTTAACAGCTTTGCCTTGTCCAATCCAAGGTCCGTGGAAGTGATATACCCAATCTCCATTGCTATGCATGATGCCTTCAGCTGGTGTAACCTTTGAATAGGTTCTGCTAAATAGCAGTGTTCGGACAGCTTTATGCTGCTTCAAGACTCAGTCCTGGGGGGGCGCAATTGTGCCTTGATAATAACCAGGATGAGGACAGGCCACTGTTCGGTTAAGCCGAGCAGTATGCCTTTCAATGATGCTCCGCAGCCCCCATGGAATTTTTAGCGCAAAGTTATGAACCTGAGGTACGTAGTCCTTGGTTAGTAGGGGAAGACTACAGAGCGCGTATCCCTATTTGGGGCACGTCTTGGCAGCCGGGGGGTGGAAGAGACGCCTCGGATGCGCTTCAAAGAGCACTTCTCCTGTAATTGTGTGAGGACCATTGATGCTTCCTCGGCTGCTTGGACCTCGGCTGCGAAAGCCGCGGTTTGCTCCTCCATACGGAGGGATCATTCGGGGTTACCATCCACAGTAATAACACCATTGGGTCCTGGCATCTTGAGCTTCAGATATGCGTAGTTGATACATCCATTTTGCATCATGTTTTCCTATTGTTATTTATTATTTTTTGGGTCATTATTTCACTTTATGATACAATTCTTATGCCTTTTCTCTCTTATTTTGCAAGTTTTACATGAAGAGGGAGATTGCCAGCAGCTAGAATTCTGGACCGAAAAGGGCTACAGTAGAGATAGCTATTCTGCACATCTCCAAATGACCTAAAAATTTACGAAGAATTGTTTTGGAATATATAAAAAATATTGGCGGAAGAAATACCAGAGGGGGACCCACCAGGAAGCCACAAGCCTGGGGGGCATGCCCTACCCCCCTAGACGCACCCCCCGAGCTTGTGGGGCCCCTGGTAGGCCTCCGGGGCCCATCTTCTCCTATAAGATGCTATTTGCCCTAGAAAAAATCATAAGAAAACTTTTGGGACGAAGCGCCACCGTCTCGAGGCGGAACCTGGGCAGGAGCAATTTTGCTCTCCGGCGGAACGATTCCGCCGGGGATACTTCCCTCCGGGAGGGGGAAATCGAAGCCATCGACATCATCAATGATCCTTTCATCATGGGAGGACCAATCTTCATCAACATCTTCACCATCACCATCTCATCTCAAACCCTAGTTCATCTCTTGTATTCAATCTTTGTCTCAAAACCTCATATTGGTACCTGTGGGTTGCTAGTAGTGTTGATTACATCTTGTAGTTGATGCTAGTTAGTTTATTTGGTGGAAGATTATATGTTCAGATCCTTAATGATATTCAATACCCCTCTGATCTTGAACATGAATATGATCTGTGAGTAGTTACTTTTGTTCTTGAGGACATGGGAGAAGTCTTGTGATAAGTAATCATGTGAATTTGGTATTCGTTCAATATTTCGATGATATGTATGTTGTTGCTTCCTTTAGTGGTGTCGTGTGAACGTCGACTACATGACACTTCACCATCTTTGGGCCTAAGGGAAGGCATTGTGGAGTAGTAATTAGATGATGGGTTGCTAGAGTGACAGAAGCTTAAACCCTAGTTTATGCGCTATTCCGTAAGGGGCTGATTTGGATCCATATGTTTCATCCTATGGTTTGATTTATCTTAAGGGATAATTAGTTTTATGCCCCTAGTTGGGTCACACTCGTCTGTTTTACCCCTAACTTCAGAAACTCACCTGTTCTGTACAAGCCACTTTGCAATTCTTATGCTTTTGCCCTTTGACCCTTTGACCGTCACTTTGAAAAAATCATAACAAATTCATACTAACTCAGAAAAATGCAAATAAGATATCAAAATGTTCACAAAAGCATCACCTATATGTGCATGTCATTTTCATTCTTGACAAAAGTGTTGGAAAGTCCTCATCTCAGTTTTAGCTCATATGACCTTAGCATGAACAGTACAATCTAAAAAATTCAAAAAATTCTAAATTTTTTTGGTGGCAAACATTGACCAACGTTTTGAGTGCTTGCCAAGTTTCATAACAGAATGACATTCGTGGAAGTCGTGGCAAAAAAAAAATCAATGCTTCAAAATTTTGTTTTTTGCCACGACTTCCACGAATGTCATTCTGTTATGAAACTTGGCAAGCACTCAAAACATTGGTCAATGTTTGCCACAAAAAAAATCGAATTTTTTGAATTTTTTTAGATTGTACTGTTCATGCTAAGGTCATATGAGCTAAAACTGAGATGAGGACTTTCCAACACTTTTGTCAAGAATGAAAATGACATGCACATATAGGTGATGTTTTTGTGAACATTTTGATATCTTATTTGCATTTTTCTGAGTTAGTATGAATTTGTTATGATTTTTTCAAAGTGACGGTCAAAGAGCAAAAGCATAAGAATTGCAAAGTGGCTTGTACAGAACAGGTGAGTTTCTGAAGTTAGGGGTAAAACAGACGAGTGGGACCCAACTAGGGGCATAAAATTAATTATCCCTTATCTTAATTCTTTTTTCGTAGTTGCGAATGCTTGCGAGAGGGGGTAATCATAAGTGGGAGGCTTGTTCAAGTAATAACAGCACCCAAGCATCGGTGCACCCACATATCAAATTATCAAAGTAGCGAACGTGAATCAAACAAACATGATGAAAGTGATTAGATGAGAATTCCCATGTGTCCTCGAGAACTCTTTGCTTTATATAAGAGACTGTTCCGGCTTGTCCTTTGCTATAAAAAGGATTGGGCCACCTTGTTGCAATTGTCACTTGTTACTTGTTACGGATTACCTTGCTATCAAAACTATCTGTTACCGCTACTTTCAGTACTTGCAGAGAATACCTTGCTGAAAACCGCTTGTCATTTCCTTCTGCTCCTCGTTGGGTTCGACACTCTTACTTATCGAAAGGACTACGATTGATCCCCTATACTTGTGGGTCATCAGTAGTGCGGGACAACGTTGAAGTGAGCGAAGGCAGTTCGTCCGAGCAGTGCATGGTAACCACTGCGGAAGGGTACTATGTCAAAGATCAAATCCTCGTTGCGAAAGTTCTCGGGTGAACCGAAGACCACTTCCAAAGTTATGGTTCCTGTGCACTTAGCTTCCACGCCAGGTATCACAACCTTGAAAGTGGTGTTACTGGGCTTGATCCTTGATGAGTCGATGCCCATCTTACTGATCGTGTCAGCGTAGATAAGGTTTAGGCTGCTGCTGCCGTCCATTAGGACTCGAGTTAGGTGAAACATGTCGATAATAGGGTCTAGGACCAAAGCCGCCAATCCTCCATGATGGATACTGGTCGGGTGGTCGCGCTTGTCAAAGGTGATCGGGCAAGCCGACCACGGGTTGTACTTCGGGGCTACAGGCTCTAGGGCATAGACGTCCCGAAGTGCTCGCTTCCTTTCCTTCTTTGGGATGTAGGTGACGTAAATCATATTCACATCCTTTACTTTGAAAAGGAATTGTTTTTGTCCTCCATTGTTCGGCCTCCAAGGTTCATCCTCATCTTCACTACGGGACTGGCCTTTGCCCTGGCCTTCGGCCGCCACCTTTCCGGCCTGCTTGATGACCCAGCAGTTCCTGTTGGTGTTGTTGGCTGGCTTGTCCGAAGTGCCATGAATTTGGCATGGCCTGTCTAGAATTTTGTCAAGCGCACTAGGGCCATCTTTGTTCCCTTTAAAGGGCTTCCTTTTCTGGCCGGCCTTGGCATTGCTGAACCGAGCGTTTACCGCTGCGTCCTCGGCGTCACTGCCGTTGTTTTTGTGCCGGCGCTTGTTTTTGTTGCGCCGGGGTTTGCCGTTGACATCGCGGACCTCCGAGGTGCCGGCTTCGCCGCCATGAGAGCTACGAGCTAGCCATGTAACATCCCAAATTTGCTATTTGGAATGTTTTACAAATAGTTAAGCATCTATCATCATCTTTGCTTTTATGAATTTGAAGTGATTTGGATTTAAATTTGCCTTCTAGGGTTTTTGAGAATTTTGTTTTCTCCTATAAAAGAAAAATATGAACATGAGAATAAATGACTCCCTCCAAGGGAAAAATAGGAGAAAATGATTTTGAGGCCATCTATCTATTATATACTTAAAACGATAGAAAAGTAACGGTAGGGATTTAATGTTGCAAAGTTACGAGATATGGATGGTTGAGATTCATCAAAAATTGTACACAACGCAAACAACTTTGATTTTATTTATGGAACAAGTCATATATATCGGGACTTCATAGATTACCGGAGAAGTTAAAACGTAAGCCACTATGCAAAAAAAAATTTACATGTACAACTTTTTTTAGAAAAATTTACATGTACGTGTCATATCTTACCAAAAAATTCCAAGAGAAATAACATGGTTCGTCCAAAAGAAAAAGTCATAACGTGGAGTCGAACCCTATTAAATAATAGGCTGATGCCTAAGGTGCATGCGGGTCGCTATCATCACGGAGTTGTCGCTATCATCACGGAGTTGTTTCCCTGCACGGTGACCAAGCTTTTGTTCAGAAAAAAACGAGCTGGCTCGCAGCATACTCCAAGGGCACATCCCCAGGTAACGTGTAACTATACCTGATCTCGATTTTCGCACAACAGAAAATACCAATCACATCACATAAAAACAGGAATCCTCCTGTAAAAAAGGCATTCGGAATCCACAAAATATTCCATACATAAATACATGTTCCCTTTTTTAGATAAGAAAACAAAGGCATGTTCCAATCCTGAACGGACCTACCAAACAAAATCTAGGCACTGACGTGTGCTGGCATATACGGACCCGAGCAGAATTAGAAAACCATAATTATGGGCTGAGTACTGATGCATTTTTTTGTTTCCAAATCTGTATGCGTTAGTAGGCACTAGAATGTACGACAGCGAACGAGCTAGAATGTACGGCGATGCTAAAAAAACAGAATGTATGGCAGCATAGCGCAAATGAAGCAATGCTGATTTTAAAATAATAATAAAAATATGAAGATAAAAATCGACAAATCTAAAAAGGTGATTAAGCTATGTAAATATAAGTGGGTTGTAATAAGGTCCAATGAAGCACAAATACTTGAGAACATTCCTAGGGGCAAGTCAAATACATTGAGTAATAAAAACATACTCGATTCATGTTATCAAATAAAATAAGTTCTTTTTTCAATGTTTGAATTCATAGAATAACATGTAACACTTACATCGGAAGTAGCCATGTAAATGCACACGCAACATACATCTGCGGCTATTTGTAGTAAGTAGGCATACATAAAAATAATTAGATTGGCCAGGTAAAAATAATGTAATTTGTTTCAACATAAATTATTGAAATCATACTGTCATTTATAATTTTATACACGAACACATATCTTTTAAAGAAATCCAAAGTTATGCATCAAGACCATGTCAAAATTTAAACGATGGATGTTACGATGTAGATTTAACCTATACTTCATGTTATGTGCATACAAATAAAAATATTCTTCCGTACTAAGGCACACGTATGCATCCACATATATTAGTTACCACCAATTTACTATTTGGTGGAAACTAATATAGAAACTTATATTTAATAATATGAAAGAAGATAGCATGCTCCAGCGTCCAATAGTCGATTTGGACGAAACAAGAAAAAGTGGTTTACATAGAAGTCGTTCATGTTTAGATCTTCTTGGAGGGGGTTACTCCAAAGACAAATTGGTGCAAAGATACATAATAAGGGATAATGAGTGCGTCAAAGGGCGGAAATATGAACATATTGGTACAAAAATCTACATATGATTTTCTGTCCATCTTCTAAAGTCATAAACAAGGTATTGTATCTACAAATTACAATGCACTCCATAATACAACTATGTTTACAAAACAGTGTATTCATATGACATATAATTAGCGTAAAATTAAATCAGATAATATTTGAGAGAGAGAGGCAATATAGTTGGTAGAGAAAAATAACCCCTAATATAGCATTATATATGGTCAATCTAGCCGCGCAAATGCGCGGGTCACCCCGCTAGTTTGGAATATTTCAAAAGTCAATTTGAATTATTTTAATAGCCACAGAATGCTTCTATATTTTTTTTGGATTTTATTTTGCCAAACTAAAATGTGCAAAG
Organism: Elymus sibiricus; assembly: GCA_039707655.1. Classification (NCBI taxonomy): domain Eukaryota; kingdom Viridiplantae; phylum Streptophyta; class Magnoliopsida; order Poales; family Poaceae; genus Elymus; species Elymus sibiricus. The sequence goes on along the minus strand of CM077670.1, from coordinate 224,240,780 downwards.
TGGCCTATATATGCCCAAGTATTTATGTGCAAAATTTCATTTAGTTTGGAGTTGATTTGATTTAGTTTTACTTTTTTTGTCCTCTGTTTTATTAAAAAAAAAGAAAAAAGCTTGTTTTATTTTCTTTTTAAAACGGCCGAAGCCAGCGAGCCCAACACCCCGCGGCCCATCAGCCAGCGAGGCCCAGCACGCGCAGCCGATCCCGAATCGCCACCGAACCGGCCGCCCGCTCCCTTTCCTTCCCCCCTCTCTCTCTCTCTCTCTCTGACGCGCGGGTCCCACCAACCGACCGAGCCTCCCACGCTCACCTTCCTTCTTCCTTCTCTTTCCTAATGTTCGCCGGAGTCCGCCGCGGCACCGTTCTGGCCTCGCCCCTTCCCCCACGGCACGCCTCCTATAAATCCCGAGCCACCCCGCACCCATAACGCCCTAAAACCCCAAAATCCTACCCTCTTGTTCGCCCATAATCCATCGCCGGAGCTACCCACTGCCACCGCCGCCATTGTTGCTCCCTCGCTCACCACCATGCTCCCCAGCCTTACCCGACGCCACCATCGCCTACGTCATCGTCTGCAGCTTCGCCCGAGCTCTTCTGCCATCGCCGAGGACCTCCACAGCCGTCGCCATCATCACCCAAAGCCGCCACCACCACCGGAGCTCTTCTCCCCGCCGTTGTGAGCCTCCCTCTTTTCCTCACCGTCAGATCATAGACGAACGATGAGATTAGATCGCGTTTTTTTATTTACTTAGCGAATCGTTTTCTGCTAAGGATCGGCCGTCCGCTCGTTTCGTAATCGCAGTCACTAGCTCACCCAATCACATGCTGCCATGTGTACCTTGCTGATCCGTAGCATGTTTCTCTTTTTCTGTTTAAATTTAGTTTTCAGATTAGTTTCTGATTTTAGTTTCTTTATATCTTTTAGAGTTTTTAATTTTTTTTAGTGATTCTTTTTGCATTAGGTTAACAAAATTATGAAGTTTTTGTAGATTCCAAAAGTTTTCATGTTTGAAGATTTTAAATTTTAATTTGAACAAATTTGCTTTAAACCCTAATTTGCTAATAACTTTTATTTAAAAATAGGTTTTTAGTTAATTCTTTTTGCAAGTTGTCACTAGATCTTTTGCCTATCAATAATTTAAAATTAATTTAAATCAAAAATAGTACTGTTTTGACTATAGATTTGTTTTGCTCATAAACTACTTGTTTTTAATTTTTTTCAAGTAATTCTTTTTGTCACTTTTGACAAATTATAATATGTTTCTGTTAGACATCGGTAGACAATTTTTATAATTAATTAAAATTAGTTTGCTACTGTTTTGTATTAAAACTTGTATAGATCATAGCTAGAGTTTTATAATAGCAATTAAATTGATTCTTTTTGCTAATAAAACTTTGAGTAAAATTCTTTCTGTTAGATTAATGAAACTTTATTTTTCCTTCTGTTAAGAATTGATTTACTACAGAAAACTATTTCTGTTTTGTTTTGCAACTATTGAAGTTTTCCAAAGTGTTTTCTAGAGATTCCTTTGATTTGATCTTGTGTTTATTTTGGATTTCACTTTTGGTTTCTTCATGTCATGCATGTTAAATTACTTGTTGATGCCCTTGTATGAGTGTTTGCTTATGTATGCAATTGTTTGCTTCGTTAGATTATCTAGAGTGTGAAGCTTGCTACTACGAGTCCCTAGAGTTTCAAGGACATCACCAAGGCAAGTCACATTGATCATATTTTACTTAGCAATGCCCATGATTTTATTTGCATTAGTTTCAATCCTGTAACACCCTGAGTGTGATCCTTCCTATTTTGTAACCTCAACTATGTTGCCATGTATGGATTTGTCATGTTTGTCATAACATAATGTTGCATCTTCATGTTGTGTTTTCATTTCTTTTCTCTTTGCATTTCATCTTCATATTAATTGCCATGTGCATAGCATCCATCATATATGTTGTGTGCTTGTTCCATATGCATTGTGTGTGATCATCCCCTACTTGCTATCCCTCCCAATTCATTGTGGTGCCACCCATGCATAATTCATCTCCATCATCTTCTTCTTCTTCTTCTTCTTCTTTTCAAGTAATTCTTGTGGTCATTATTTCTGTCCCAGATTAATGTCCACTATTTTCCTATAAATCCTACACCATGACATTAAGCTCTCTGCCCAAATTTCAGCTAACTTGGATGTGTTTTGGTTGGGTTCAAAAATGGCTCAAGTTTGAATTTAATTCAAACTTGGATAATTCATCTCCATCATCTTCTTCTTCTTCTTCTTCTTCTTTTCAAGTAACTCTTGTGGTCATTATTTCTGTCCCAGATTAATGTCCACTATTTTCCTATAAATCCTACACCATGACATTAAGCTCTCTGCCCAAATTTCAGCTAACTTGGATGTGTTTTGGTTGGGTTCAAAAATGGCTCAAGTTTGAATTTAATTCAAACTTGGATTATTTTTCTACCTCTAAAAAGTGTCAAACCAATTTATTCAAATAGTGCATAAATCATGGAATCTAGTGATGTTTTAATCTCCTCCTGGGTCTTCCCCAAACTCTCTGTGCTTTTCTCTTTCATTTCTGTTTGAAGAAATAAGAGAGAAAAGAAAAGAGAGAAAGCAGCAGCAGAGCAGCAGCAGCAGCAGCTTCCAGGCCCAGCCGCGCGGCCCAGCTTGCCCCCGTGCGCCCCTTTTCCCTTTCTCACCCGCGCGCAGCTGCACCCCCGCTACCCATCTGCCGCGTGGCACCCCCGGGCCCGTCTATCAGCCTCGGGCTACAGTCGACCCGGCACCCACCTTTTCGTCTAGCTCGCGCCGTGCCATGGGGACCGCGAGCCCGAGCGCGTCGCCGCTGCGTCCCGTCGCCCTAGCCCTCTTTAAAGCCTCCCTCCATGCCCTGGCTGCCCCTAGGGTTCCTCTCTTCCTCCTCCACTGCCGCCAGGTGAGCTCCAGCCACCAGATCCGCCGCCTCGACCGAGTCCCGTACGCATCCGAGCGCATGGCCATGGCGCTGCCATGACCGTCGTTCACCTCCGCCTCGCCAAGCTTGTCCGGCGTCTTCCCCGTCGTCGACTACGTCGTCTACTTCCTCTACAGCCCCGCGGGACGCCAAGTCCAACTCCTTCGCCGTCGTCCCCTTCCGCTACTGTCGTTGCCGCTCCGCCGTCGATTCCGGTCGACTCCGACCTCCTCCCGTCATCCCGATCACGCCAGCGTGTTCGTGGTGAGCTCCAGCACCTCCCTGTCCCTTTTTCCCCCTCGATAGCGCCTCCTTCGCCGTCTGCCCTGTGCGCCCATGCTCGCCGCCGTCGGACCTCGTCTCCGGCGAGTGCTTCGACTTCGGTTCGTTGTTCGCGCATGCTCGTCGAGCTCGCCTCGCTCCGCAGAGCCGTTTCCACCGTAGCGTTGCCGCGTTCCGCCACGTTCGCGTCCGTCGCCGCCGCCTCTGGACCTCGACGCCGGCGTCGTCTCCGTCGACGCTCGGTGTCGTGCGTCACATGCATGAGTGCGGGTTCCTCCCGCGCTTCGAACGCACCCCTCCGCCGTGCCTAAAGGTCACCGGAGTGCTACTCCGGTGAGTCGCCGCCGTGGCCGCGTCGCCGACGTCAGCCTCCCCTGCTTCCTCTGTTTTGCACGCACGCGCGCCGCCCGTAGGACCCACCTGTCATGCACAGCGCGCACACGCCCTGCCGCGTGGGTCCGAGGTCCCACCAGTCAGCCGTCGCGGCTAGGAGCCCCTGTGTGTACTTAGTATTTTCCCCGTCTCCGTCTTATTCCAAATCTGGCGCTTTCCAGATCCGGCAAGTTTCCATTTCTGGCGCATTCCATTTTTGGCATATGCCAATTCTGGATTTTCCTATTATCCAATTTTGGACAGTGTGCATATGTGCATTTTGAGCATTTTCTAAGTGGGAACATATGCATGTAATATATGAAATTGGGGTAGAAAAATCCAACTAATCCATCTGTGGCATTAGTTTTGACATTTGAGCAAGTTTGAGTGCATGTCATTTTTGCATAATATGCCATTTTGTTATTTTTTGTGTGAATTAATGCTTTTGTCAAATGAACATCTTGTCAACATGAGTTTGGAGCATTTTCATGTCATGTTGCTGCTATTATTTATCTCATGCCATGATGTGACTGCCACAAGCTTGTAAACATGCTTAGTCATTGTTGTTGTTTTTGAACTTGTTAAATTCATTGTCAAATCTGTCTGTGTTAAAACTTGCCATATTGCCTTGATGGTTCCCACTAATCCATAGCTATTTTGAACCTGTTCAGTAAACATGATTTGCTCTATGTTACCAGTACGTTCATGCCATGCCTTTTGATGCCATATTAAACTCCTGTAGCATATATAAATGTTGCTCTAAACATGTCATGTTACTGTATCAGTTTGCTGTCAGCAATAAGTTGCATCTTGTGAGCTCATTTGTGATTAATCCATGCTTCCTATGATATCGTGCCAATGTAATGAAATGATCTATGCCATGTATATTGTAGGTGCATACCAATTTCTTACATTTTGGAGTTGATTTGCCTGCTGTAACATCCATGCGAATACTGCCTGTCATTGTTTCTGTCAGCATTCACTGTTATTTTCGTCTGTAACAGCATCTTTGCATCTTGTTCTCTTCATTCCAATTAATCTGTGATGCTACTGAACTTGAACCTATGGAATGAATTGTTGTGCATCTCGTATACTATAGCCACATATCTTGTATGAGCATTTTAGTGTATTGTGGCTTGCTGTTTTGATGTGTGTAAGTTGCCATGTTGCTGTTAATGACAGATTGCATTGCATATTTGTTTTGCTCACCATTTGAGCTCTATGCATCCGTTCTTCGTGATCTTTATATCGATTTTGAAATCTTCCATTCTTTCCAGTGGCATACTTGGGTTGCCAAGATTTTGCCCATATCCGTCTTTTCCTTCACCGTTCACATCTCGTTACCATTTCTATCGTTCCGGTAGCACTGTTACTCCATTCATGCATGCATCTTTTGCTCGTGCATCTATGCCATGATTGTTTGTTTATTTCGGTGCTTGTTCTTTCTTATGGGTAGTACCGGGAGACGATTCCGAGTTCGAGGGTCCTGTTGAGAACGTGTTTGAGGAGCAGAGTTACTATCCTACCGAAGAGACTTCAGGCAAGATGATCATTACCCTTGATATCACTACTATCTTTGCTTGCTAGTTGTCTCATTGCTATCGCTATGTCTCGCTGCCTACCACTTGTCTGTCAGCCTCCCATATGCCATGATACAGCCTCTAACCTCCACTACCCAGCAAACCGTTGTTTGGCTATGTTCCCGCTTTGCTCAGCCCCTCTTATAGCGTTGCTAGTTGCAGGTGCAGTGCAGGTTGTTCCATGTTAGGACATGGATATGTTGGGATATCACAATATCTCTTATTTAATTAATGCATCTATATACTTGGTTGTGTGTGGAAGGCTCGGCCTTTTGCCTGGTGTTTTGTTCCACTCATGCCGCCCTAGTTTCCGTAATACCGGTGTTATGATCCTTGATTAGCGTTCCTAACATGCTCAGGGGTTATGGGACCCTCTTGACAGATCGCTTTGAATAAAACTCTTCCAGCAAGGCCCAACATTGGTTTTACCATTTGCCTAATAATAACTAAAATTTGCATAGGGAGTAATTAACCCGCGGATTCTTAATCAACAACCCGGGCCAGTGCTCCTCGTGAGTGTTGGTCCAAAACGGAGCACCTTGCGGCACCCCCTTGGAAACTTGGGACACAGCTAACCGTAAGCTTCGCTTATCCATCATGGCCTAATTTCGAGATACGCGCGGCTCCTATCGGGGTGTCGGCACGCTGGGAGGTCTTGCTAGTTTTGTTTTACCATTGTCGAAACGTCTTGTGCACCGGGAATTCCGAGGATACTTCGGGCTGTCTCGAGGTTGATCAGGTTATCTCGAGGTTGAGGTTTTTCCACCGCGGCTTGTGTTGGTTTTTGATGGACTAGGTTGGAACACCCCTGCAGGGTCATATCTTTCGGAAAGCCGTGCCCGCGGTTATGTGGCGACTTGGATATTTATAACCTCCGGTTGTAGAGAACTTGACATTAATTTTAATTAAAATACATCAACCGTGTGCGTAACCATGATTGTCTCTTTTTGAGGGAGTTCGGGAAGAGAACGCGGTGGGGTTATGTTTGAACCGTAAGTAGGTGTTCAGGATCACTTCTTGATCATATTAAATTTGCGCCCGTTATGCGTAGAACACTCATCTTATTCTTGTGCTCGTAAGTTAGCCAGATATAAACATGCTTAGTGCTTTCTACAACCTCACCACTTAACCATACCTCACCCATTAAGCTTTGTTAGTTTTGATACCTTGGGTAATGAGATTGCTGAGTCCCTGTGGCTCACAGTTTACTACAACAATAACTCCAGGTACTTCTGAGACAGACACAGGTGATGGTACAAAGCTCCAGTGGGAGTATGACGAGGAGCGTGCTCGTATGTACGTGTCATTTCCAGACGATCAGTAGCGGGTCCTAGTCGGTTGATCCGGGGATAATAGCAGGGTGGTGTTTTTATCGCTTGATTTCATCCATAGTCGGACTCTGCTTTCTTCTGGATGATTCTATGCATGATGATATGTATTTAATGCTGTAGCATGTGGCGAGTGTAAACCTTTATCTGGTACTCTCATCTATTCAGTATTGTATGTGTATGAGAACCACCTTGCTATGCGTGCAAAATGAGGTTCTGCCCCAATCACGACTTCACCACGTGATCGGGATAGAGCTTCATCTTGGGCGTTACAAATCCTTTTACCATGCATGCAAGTAGGTAACAATGAACTTGTTCTTGAGTAGTATCATGAGGTAGGAAAACCCCACACCCTTGTTACCAATGCCCGGGAAACAATAATTTATTATGTTGCTATGCTTTAGTAGACGGGGTTGGTTGAGTGAAACACAGGAGTTGTGAGTGTGTTATAAATTTTGATCAATGCTACAACCTCAAGATTTCAAGATTTCAAGACTTCAAGAACAAGACTTCAATGTACCTCTGGGTGGAGAATGGATAGAAGGGCACCCTGGAGTACCCAGTGGTTGACCCAGTAATGCTGGAGAAGTGCCATGTTATCATGCGAAAAGCTCCACCCAGGCTCAAAGAGACGGATGGACACTTCAAGACCGGAAGCTTACCCGCGCAGCCACAAGTCAATATGGGCTCTGGCTTGGTCGATCCTAGTTGTGACTCTGACTGGACCAGTGCTACGAGATGTAGACGAACTGTAGGGTTGGATGGGCACTGGCAGTAGTTAGGGGAACTCTTTGAAAGACCAAGTTTCGATCGTCCTATTCTCAAACACCAGGCAGTGCGAGGACAAAAAAGGAGGGATCGAATCTTGTGGGGAAAGTGTGCAAAACTCTGTAGAGTATTAACCTAATCGATTAGCCGTGTCCTCGGTTACGGACAACTTGAGCCTCTGGAATTGGAGCTATCAGGAACTCTCGACATAATTATTATAAATGAATTGGGTTTAATAATGACTTTGGGTTATGAGATTTTGGTTAGCGGAACCATCTCATTAATGACATTAATTTGTAGTAAATAATTTGATTCCTTTGATGTAGGGAAAAATTAGCTTTTATGCAAAAACTTAAACTTAAAGCCACCACAGCAATATTGCATATAGTGATAGCATTATTTTATTCTGTTCTCTCTGTGACTTGCCGGCATATTCAAAATGCTAACCTACACGGCTGCAACGTCTCATGTTGCAGAGGTATTTTCCAACGAGGAGTAAGGTCTATGTTCTTTGCTCGGTGTTGCCCTATGGAGTCGGATGGACTCATCTACCTTCGTCGCTTCCGCAGTAATTTTATCTCATGAGTTGGCCTTTAGCCAATTTATTATTTTTGTAATAAAGACTCAATATGAGATTTCGATGTAATAAAGCATGTGTGATTGAACTTTGATATATACATTGATGTACTGTGTGTGCTAGCATGATCCGGGGATAGCACAGATACACGGAGACTTGACCGTTTTGGGTCGGGTCGCTACAAGCCAGCTGTCCTCACCCACGCAAAAACGGGTCATCAAAGAGGTAAGAGCTGCCATGGTTCTCGGCTTATCTTGTCCGAGCTATCGCGCCAGCCATTCATCCCGGATACTATGCCGGAAAGCGGCGATCGCTTCTGCGTCAGGGCAATCTACTATCTAGTTCTTTTTAGTTAAGAGCCGATTCCAAAACTTCCTGGCTGACTCGCCAGGTTGCTGGACAATATGGCTGAGGTCGTCGGCGTCCGGAGGTCGGACGTACGTGCCCTAAAAGTTAGCTCGGAAGGCATCTTCGAGCTCTTCCCAGCTCCCAATAGAGTTTTCGGGTAGGTTGTTCAGCCAGTGTCTTGCTGCGCCTTTGAGCTTCAGCGATAGGTATTTAATGGCGTGGAGATCATCTCCTTGGGTCATGTGTATATGGAGAAGGAAATCATTGATCCACACCACGGGGTCAGTAGTTCCGTCGTATTGCTCGATATTTACGAGTTTGAATCCCTCCGGAAATTGGTGCTGCATCACCTCATCTGTAAAACATAGAGGGTGTGCGGCTCCCCTGACATGCGCCACGCTGTGCCGAACATCGGCTGACATCCGAGCGTTGGTCTGCTCGCGGGTCCTATCATGCCTGTCCAACCAGGCTTGGTATCCGTCCTGTCCAGCAGGCGGTTGCCCTCTAGACCATAGATGGACCTTGTTTGGGCCACGTTTGTGTTTAACTTTCTCCGCAGATCATATGGGTCCTCAGGCTAGATGGGGTCCTTGCCTGTTCGGAGAGGGATCAGAGGTGGGTTGTTATCCCCTCCAGCCGCCCTGTCCCACCCTCTAGGGGGCAGTTGGGTTGGTTCCCTTGATCTTGCCTTGGAGGTATGTGCTCGGCCGCTTCATCATCGAATGTCGGAAGTAGGCGTCGTCGCGGGTATCTCTTCTTCGGCTCCGTGTGCCCTAGCTCTGTAACATCCCAAAATTCTAAATTTTGGAATGTTATATTAATTAAATAAATATTGATTGTTTGATTGATTGATTAATTGAAAGTGAGTGAAATTTGAAACTTTTTGAAATTTGATGAGAGGGAATAAAAGGACTTTCCCAAATCTTTCCCTTTGTAATTTGATCCCAGGGAATTCAAATTTATTTCATCATGAAACCCTAGAGTGAAGATAAAAGGACTTCTTCCATTTAAAGAAATGAAAAAAGGGTTTTGAAAATATTTGAATCCCATTTGGAAATATTTCAAAAACAGAAACTTTATGCAACTCAATGATTTTCTTGAGAGAAGATAAAATGACTTCTTCAAATTGTGAGATAGATGAGTTGGAAGTTTAAAAGAAATAAAATTGAAAGTCCCTTTGAAGTCATTTGAAATTCACTTTCCATTTGAAGTTATTTGGATTTCCAAATTTCAAATTCTCTGGAAATATTCAAAATGAGAGAAGTAATATGATACTTCAAATATTCAGAGACATTTGAAATATAATTTGGCCTTTTAAAAACAGGAAAGAATTCCAAATGGTTTGAAATTCAAATTCAAACTTATTTGAGGGTTTTATTCAAATTATTTTTCTCCAAAAAATAAAATATATGGAAAATAGGGTAACATGATTCCCTTCAACATAAAAATGGAAAAAAATAGTTTTGAAATCATTTTGGTTTTTAAAAAAATAATTTTTATTGGGTTTTATTGCCACAGTAGCACTGTTTGATTTTTATGAATTTTTGTTTATTTTATTTGACTCTGAGAAATAGTTCAACATTTAGGAAATCTTTTTCTGATCATTTTGATATATTATATGCCTATAGGAAATTTTTTGTTTTGTTTTGTTTCTTTTTCTTTCTCTACTAATTCAAAAAAAGGAAAATTCATTTTAATAGGAAACCCCACGCCGCGGCCCACTTAGCCAATCTGGCCCAACCGCGAACGCCCGCGCCCGAATCCCCTAAATCTCGGTCGCCCGTCCTTTTTTTCCTTTCCTCTCTCTCTCTCTGAAGGTGGACCCCACCGACCGCTCGCAGCTCGCCCGCGCTCACCTTCCTCCCTCCACCGATCTCTTTCCCCCTCGTCGGATCTCGCCGATTCGGCAGCAGATCACCGCCCCTGCCCCAAGTTGGCCACCCCTATAAAGGGCACCGTCCCCGCGTTCATTTTCCCATGCTACCCCTCTCCCTCACGTGCCACCGTCGCTGAAATACCTCGCCGGAGGAGCTCTCTGCCGCCTCACGCCACCGCTCGTTCCGCCGCCGTTAGACCTCCCCGACCCCTGCCACCACCACCAAACGCCCCGCCATTGCCGTCTGCTTCGCCTCGACGACTGCCCCAAGCTCGCCGACGCCCAGATAGCCGTCCACGCTCGACCCCGACCACCGCCGCCGTCGCCATCGCCGTTTTTGGTAAAGACCGGCCACCCGCCCCTCTCTTTCTCATCGGACACCCCATCCACCGCTAGATCTGGATCCAACGGCCGCCGCGCGATCCATTTTTATTTATTAAACGTCGAAGCGTTTTTCTTTAAACTTCGGCCGACTGCTTCCTTCACTCACACGTGCACACCCCTTCGGCCAATCACAGGGCGCCACGTGGCCCTTAACCGATAGATAGCGTTTTTCTTTTTTTTGTTTTTGTTTTTAGTTTCAGAATAGTTTCTGTTTTATTTTCTTTATATATTTTATGTTTTAAATCCAAATTTAGTGATTCTTTTTGAATTAGGTTCAAAATTTTATAAAGTTTCTGTTTATGCAATTGGATTTCAAATTTGAAAATTTTAAATTTGAATTTGCTCAAATTTAGTTCAAACACTATTTTGGCTATAATTTGAGCTAGGAATATTATTTTTGAGTGATTCCTTTTGCTACTGGTCACATATTAGTTTTTTTAACAGTAGTATTAATTAGGGTAATTTTGTATATTCGAAATTAGGAATTTAGTGAAAACAGTACTGTTTTCTATACAGTTTTGTTTGATTTGTAACTTAGTGATTTTCATTTAGTTTTAATTATTTCTTTTTGCAATTTTTTGTGTGTTGTAGTATATTTCTATTAGGTTTCAGTAGCTAATTCTTAGAATTTATTTTATTAGTTTTGCTACTGTTTAGGATTTAGTTTAACATAGTTATTATATAGTGTTATGAAATAGCTAGTAGTTTAGTTATTTTTGCTAGAAATTTTTTTAGTTAATTTCTTTCTGTTGTTTTGATGAAAATATATTTTATTTTCTGTTAAGTAATTGTTTAGATTATTTTAGTGCTGTTTTGTGAGTTATGGTTTTCTATTGAATAAGTTGATTCTTTTCTTTGATTTGGAGTTTTCTTTGTATTCTTTTTCATTGGATTTTCCTTTGTGTTTTATTGTGTGATGTTAAATTGCTTGTTGTTATGATTGCTTATTGTATGTTATTTGATTGCTTCGTTAGACTATCCGGAGTGCGAGGCTTGTTTCTATGAAGCGTCAGAGTTTCAAGATCGTCAGCAAGGCAAGTTCACTTTGATCATATTTTGAATACCTATGTTTTTATTGCATTAGTGTCACTTTTCTTCTTGCATCCAATAGGTATATTGAATCTTGTAGTCTGAGTAGAATTATGAGGTAGGAACCCAAGCCCTTGTCACCAAGCCCCGGGAATCATCGTTAAGTTAGTTGCAGCTATGCTTCAGTAGACGGGGATTGGTATGAGTGTTTCATGTGAGATGTGAGTGTGATAATAATATCTGGATCAACCTCAAGACTGCAAGAGCAGATCCTAGGGATTGACTAGTGATCACACCTCTGGGTGGACTGCGTACAAGAAGAGGGGATCCTAGGGATTGACTAGTGATCACCCGGTTCTACGGACTCAAGAGCAGATCCTAGGGATTGACTAGTGATCACCCGGTTCTACGGACTCAAGAGCAGATCCTAGGGATTGACTAGTGATCACCCAGTGCTACGGACTCAAAGAGGGGATCCTGGGGGTTGACCAGTGATTACTCGGGGATCATAGGGATTGACTAATGATCACCCAGAATTTGCCCGGGGATCATAGGGATTGACTAATGATCACCCATGAATTTACCAGGGGATACTAGGGACTGACTAGTGATCACCCATGATTTTACCAGGGGATCCGGGGAATTGACCAGTGATCACCCAATTTTATGGAAGGCCACCCAGGCTCAAAGAGATTGATGGATCTTTCAAGACCAGAAGCTTCCGTGTGCAGCCGCAAGCTATTATGGGCTCTAGCATAGTCGAGTACTTTGGAAAGACCGTGTCTCGGTCATCCTGTTCTCAAACACCAGGCAGTGCGAGGACTTCAAAGGAGGCGATCGAGTCTTGCAGGAAAAGTGCGCAAACCTCTGCAGAGTGTTAAAACCTAATCGATTAGCCGTGTCCCCGGTTACGGACAATTTGAGCGACTGGAATTGGATCGTCTGGATATTCTCAACACTGTTATGGATTAAATGTATTGGGGTTAATGACCTGGGAATGAGAATTGGTTAGCGGAACCATCTCATAAATGACATCCACGTAGTACTAAAATACAAATGAAAACCCTGAGTTAGGACAAAACTGGCTTTTATGCAAAAACTCAGACTTAGAGCCTCCTCAGCCATATTGCATATAGAATAGCCTTTTCATCTACTTATATTGTGATCTTGTTAGTACATTCAATGTACTGACCTACACGGCTGCAACGTATCATGTTGCAGGTATTTTCTACGACGAGTAAGAGTTACGTTGTAGGGTTACGGTCTACACTCAACTTGCCGTTGGCATTGATGGGACTCCACACCCTTATTGACTCGTTTCCGCTGTGATTTATAAGGTATACTCAGGATCTATGGTATTTATTATACATGTGATGTTATGGTATTTCATCAAAGTACTGTGTGTGCCAGCATACTAATCCAGGGATGGCACCGAAAGCACAGAGACTTGACCGTATTGGGTCGGGTCGCTACAAGCTCGAAGTCCTGCTTGGCAGCTAGGACCGCCACCCATTTGTCATTGAGGGTGTTCTGGTCTGCTTGGAGCTGTTGCTGCTTCTTCTTCATACTCCGGGTGGTGGCGACGAGCCATCGCCGGAATCTTTCTTGCTCGTTGGGGTCTTCAGGGACGATTCAGTCCTCCGGTCCGAGGCTGACGTCATCCTCGGATTTGGGGAAATAGTTACTATCTGCCAGGTCCTCGGAACCGTCTAGGTCATCATTGTCTGAAGCCCCCGTGGGTCTACCCCTGCTCGGGTGTGGCATCATTGCCATCACCGAGATCACCAGTGTGAGCCGGATTGGCGTCGTCAGTGGCGGCGTTGGTGTTTGTATTATTGTTGTTGCGTTCCCTGCCTCTACCCTTTCCTCTGGCCCGCTTTCGGGAGCGTCGACGCTTGGTCGAGTCCTCGTCGGGTTCCTCATCATCAACTTTAGGGGTGTCGACCATATATACGTCGCAGGTGGAGGTAGCGGCCCACTTTCTGGTGTTGGCAGTGGCCGGTGGGGAAACGGTGTATGACATGTCGTCAATGTCTTTGTCCATGTCGTCTGCCTCCTCGGAGGCGTAGTCCAGCACATCGGTTAAATCCTCGATGGTGCCGACTAGGTGGGTGGTGGGTGGGATGTAAATTTCCATGTTATCGGCTTTAAGTCCGATCTGATCGTAAACAGAGGGCGAGATCGCTAGGTTCTGGATTCAGTCCAACATCTCATTTATTTGCGAGAGATCCTCCATGCTCATGGCCTGGCCATAGGCCGGGTCGATGTGGAATATGCTCTGCGGTTTGCCTGACGCAACTTTGGAGCTTTGGTCAGCCAAGGTTGATTCCTGTTTGGCCGGTAAAGAGATCGGATCTACACATGACGTTGGCTCAGAGTTCGAATTCGAGTCAAGGCCATGATCTGGCGAGGTCGTGATCGGGTCTGTGCTTAAAATTGCGTCCGTCACAAAGGTGGTCGGACCCGCGCTTAAAGCTGGTGCTACACCGCCGGTTCGCCATGAGCCGCTCCGGGACCTCGTCTTCGCTCCCACAGCGAGCACTTGCACCACGTCCGCCGGCTCTGCTCCCTGTTGGAAGGTCGCGCTGGTTGTGGTTCACCGGCCAGATTCCGTCGGAGAGGAGGAGGTTCACCGGCCAGATCCTGATCCACCTTGCACCACCGCCACGCTGATAACCCACAAGTATAGGGGATCGCAACAGTTTTCGCGAGTAGTATTTCACCCAGATTTATTGATTCGACACAAGGGGAGCCATAGAATATTTGCAAGTATTAGCAGTTGAGTTGTCAATTCAACCACACCTGGAGATAAAATATCTGCAGCAAAATATTTAGTAGCACAGTAATATGATAGTTTTGATAGCAGTAGCAACAGTAACAATAGTAACGACAACAGTAACAGTAGCAGTTTTGTAGCAAGTGTAAAGCGGTAGCAACAAAGTAACTTAGAAGAAACCAATATGAGAAAGTCGTAGGCATTGGATCAGTGATGATAATTATGTTGGATGATATTCATCATATAACAGTCACAACCTAGGGCAATACACAATAGCTCCAATTCATCAATGTAATGTAGGCATGTATTCCGTGTATAGTCATACGTGCTTATAATAAGAACTTGCTTGACATCTTTTGTCCTACCCTCCCGTGGCAGCGGGGTCCTTAAGGAAACTAAGGGATATTAAGGCCTCCTTTTAATAGAGAACCAGAACAAAGCATTAGCACTTAGTGAATACATGAACTCCTCAAACTACGGCAATCACCGGAAATAATCCCAATTATTGTCACCTTGGGGTATGCAGATCATAACACGTAATAGGTGCATATAACTTGCAAGATAGGATCAAGAACACAAATATATTCATGAAAACATAAAGGGTTCAGATCTGAAATCATGGCACTCGGGCCCTAGTGACAAGCATTAAGCATAGCAAAGTCATAGCAACATCAATCTCAAAACATAGTGGATACTAGGGATCAAGGCCCAAACAAATTGACTCGATTACATGATAAATCTCATCCAACCCATTACCGTCCAGCAAGCGTACAAAGGAATTACTCACGCCCGGTGGTGAGCATCATGAAATTGGTGATGGAGGATGGTTGATGATGACGACGGCGTCGAATCCTCCTCTCCGGAGCCCCAAACGGACTCCAGATCACCCTCCCGATGAAGAACAGGAGGTGGCGGCGGCTCCGTATCGTAAAACGTGATGAAACTTCTTCTCTTATTTTTTTTCTTGGGGAAAGTGAATTTATAGCATTGGAATTAGGTCAGACGGCCGCCTGTGTGCCCCACAAGGCATCAGGGCGCGCCCTTGGAGGGGTCGCGCCCTGTTGCCTTGTGGGCAACAGGTGGCCCCTCTTCTGTTGATTCTTGCGCCAATAATTTTTATATATTCCATAAAAATTCTCCAAAAAGTTTCGTCCAATTCCGAGAACTTTGATTTCTGCACAAAAACAACACCATGGTAGTTCTGCTGAAAACAGCGTCAGTCCCGGTTAGTTTCATTCAAATCATGCAAGTTAGAGTCCAAAACAAGAGCAAAAGTGTTTGGAAAAGTAGATACGACGGAGACATATCAACTCCCCCAAGCTTAACTCATTGCTTGTCCTCAAGCAATTCAGTTGACAAACTGAAAGTGATAAAGAAAAACTTTTATGAACTCTTTTGTTCTTGTATCCGTATATAAGCTTAAATAGTACCCAGGTTTTCAGCAAAGATCATGAACTAACCATGCTCATAATATAACTTAGGAATTATATTTACTCATATCAATGGCATAATCAACTAGCGAGAAATAATAACATATCTCAAATGCCAACAATTTGTCAAAACAATCATGATATAATATGATAACATGGTATCTCGCTAGCCCTTTCTAAGACCGCAAAACATAAATGCAGAGCACCTCCAAAGTTCAAGCAGTGACTAAACATTGTAATTCAGGGTAGAAGAGATCCAGTCATGATGCACACAACATTAACTATACTCAATGCATAAGGATGACAATAGTGCTCTCAGGATTGGCGCTTAGTGCAAGAAGGTGAGACTCAACAATAAAAGTAAAGCAACATAAAGTAAATAACATAAAAGTAAATAGATAGGCCCTTCGCAGAGGGAAGCAGGTATTTGTAGCGGTGCCAGAGCTCGAAGCTTAAATCAGAGATGAAAAATAATTTTGGGAGGTGTACTTTTCCTGTCAACGTCACGACCGAGAGTTTTCAATATCTTCCATGCTAAACACATTATAGGCGGTTCCCAAGCGGAAAGGTAAACTTTACTCCCCCTCCACCATACCAACACAAGCCATGGCTAGCCGAATCCTCGGGTGCCCTCTGATACGTCTCCAATGTATCTATAATTTTTTATTGTTCCATGCTGTTATATTATCAATCTTGGATGTTTTTATATACATTTACAACAATTGTATATCAATTTTGGAGACTAACCTATTAACTTAGTGCCCAGTGCCAGTTGTTGTTTTCTGCCCTGTTTTTGTTTTACAGAAAATCAATACCAAACGAAGTCCAAATGCCACGAAACTTTTTGGAGATTTTTTTCTGGACAAGATAAACACTAGAAGCTTCGGGAGAAGACCAGACGCCAGAGGAGGTGGCTCGTGGGCCCACCTCAGCTCCGTTTGACCTAATTCCACCACTATAAATTCAGGAAAAAACAGAAACCATCAGGGGAGTCCATGAAATACTTTTTTCGCCGCCGCAAGTTTCTGTTCTCGAGAGATCCCATCTGGAGGCCTTCTCCGGTACTTCGCCGGAGGGGGAATCGATCACAGAGGGGCTCTACATCAACCTTGCTGCCCTTCCGATGATGCGTGAGTAGTTTACCATAGACCTTCGGGTTCATAGTTAGTAGCTAGATGGCTTCTTCTCTCTTTTTGATCTTCAATACAATGTTCTCCTCGATGTTCTTGGAGTTCTATCTGATGTAATCACTTTTTGCGGTGTGTTTGTTGGGATCCGATGAATTGTGAGTTTATGATCAGATTATCCATGAATATATTTGAGTCTTTGCTACACTCTTTTATGCATGATTATTATAGCCTCGTATTTCTTCTCCGATCTATTGATTTGGTTTGGCCAACTAGATTGATTTATCTTGCCATGGGAAGAGGTGCTTTGTAATGGGTTCGATCTTGCGGTGCTCAATCCCAGTGACAGAAAGGGACATGACATGTATGTATCATTGTTATTAAGGGTAAAAGGATGGGGTTTATTCATACGTGAGTTTATCTTGTCTACATCATGTCATCGTTCTTAAGGCGTTACTCCGTTCTTTATGGACTTAATACACTAGATGCATGCTGGATAGCGGTCGATGTGTGGAGTAATAGTAGTAGATGCAGGCAGGAGTCGGTCTACTTGTCTCGGACGTGATGCCTATATACATGATCATTGCCTTGGATATTGTCATGATTATTTGCTTTTCTATCAATTGCCCAACAGTAATTTGTCTACCCACCGTATGCTATTTTCTCGAGAGAAGCCTCTAGTGAAAACTATGGCCCCCGGGTCTATCTAAATCATATTACTAAAACCCTAAAAATATGGCTGCCATTTCCTTTTATTTATTTTATTTTGTATTTTTGTTTCAATCAATCTATCTATCATATACAATTTAATCTTGCAATTGACCGCCGAGGGATTGACATCCCCTCGTTTGCGTTGGGTGCAAGGATTTGTTGTTTGTGTGCAGGTACTGCTAACGAGGTGTTACGTGATTCTCCTACTGGTTCGATAACCTTGGTTTCATAACTGAGGGAAATACTTATCTCTACAGTGCTGCATCATCCCTTCCTCTTCGGGGAAAATATCAACGCAAGCTACAAGTAGCAGGAAGAATTTCTGGCGCCGTTGCCGGGGAGACATCATCAATATCTATCAAGTACCTTTGCATAAACTCTCATCTCCTTGCATTTATTTTATTTGCCATTTGCCTCTCGTTTTCATCTCCCCCACTTCTAAAACGTTTTTACAAAAATACAAAAATATTTTTCGTTTGCCATTTTCTTGTTTGCTTGTTTGCTTGCTTGTTATCTTGTTTGTGTAGTCATGATGTCTCAAGAAAATACAAAATTGTGTGATTTTTCCAATACTAATAATAATGATTTTATTAGTACTCCGATTGCTCCTCCCGCCGCTAGTACGGAGACTTGTGATATTAATGCCGCTTTGCTAAATCTTGTTATGAAAGAACAATTTTCTGGTAGTCCTAATGAAGATGTTGCATCCCATCTTAACACTTTCATAGAATTGTGTGACATGCAAAATAAAAAATATGTGGATAATGATATTGTGAAATTAAAATTATTCCCGTTCTCATTGCGGGATCGTGCAAAAATTTGGTTCTCATCTTTACCACGAAATAGTATCGATTCTTGGGATAGGTGTAAAGATGCTTTTATTACCAAGTATTTTCCTCCCGCGAAAATTATTTCTCTTAGAAATCAAATTATGAATTTTAAGCAACTTGATCATGAACATGTTGCCCAATCTTGGGAGAGGATGAAATTAATGATAAGAAATTGCCCTACTCATGGTTTAAATTTATGGATGATCATACAAAAAAATTATGCGGGATTGAATTTTGTTTCTAGAAATCTTTTAGATTCCGCCGCGGGTGGTACTTTTATGGAAATTACTTTGGGAGAAGCTACTAAATTGCTTGATAATATTATGGAAAATTATTCACAATGGCATACTGAAAGAACTCCTACTAGTAAAAAAGTGAATTCTATTGAAGAAATTAGTACTTTGAGTGATAAAGTTGATGCGCTTATGAAATTGGTTGCTAGTAAAAATGCTCATATTGATCTTAATGATGTGCCATTGTCCACTTTGATTGAGCAAAATAATGATCCCGTAGATGTGAATTTTGTCTCGCGAAACAATTTCAATAATAATGCTTATAGAGGTAATTTCAACGCTAGACCGTTTCCTGGAAATTCCGCTAATAATTATGGCAATCCTTATGGTAATTCTTATAATAATAATAATAATAATAATAATAGGATGCCCTCTGATCTTGAAAGTAATATTAAAGAATTTATTAATGCTCAAAAAGTTTTCAACACTATGATAGAAGAAAAATTGAGTAAACTTGATGATATGTCTAGGAGCATTGATAGAATTATTCATGATGTGGAAAATCTTAAGACTAAAATTTTACCACCCAAAATTGATATTAGTGAATCAATTAAAGCTTTATATGTCTCCATGGATGAGAGCAAGAAAAGAACCGCCATGCTAAAAGCTAAACGAGAATTTTTAGAAAAAGCAATTCCTCCCGGTTTCTATCATAGTAATGATTAGGATATTAAAATGATTGGTGTTTCATCTATTGATTCTTTGTTTAGCAATATAAAACTTGATGAAAAGGGGACTGAAGAAGAGTCAACTTTAGCTAGTAGGCGTTCCCACAATTCGGAGGGTGAAAATCTTAATGAAAAAATTGCTAAAAGTGGGTTTGGAGAGGTAAAAACTTTAAATAGCGATGTGCCCACTCTCTTGGACTACAAAGATTTTAATTATGATAATTGTTCTTTGATTGAGTGCATTTCTTTGTTACAATCCAAGTTAAATTCACCCAACGCTTATGAGCAAAACAAGGCTTTTACTAAACACATCGTAGAAGCAATGATGAAAGCGCTAGAAGAAAAGCTAGAACTAGAAATTTCAATTCCTAGAAAATTATATGATGAATGGGAATCCACCATTAAAGTTAAAATAAAAAATTATGAGTGCAATGCTTTATGTGATTTGGGCGCTAGCGTTTCCACAATTCCAAAATCTCTATGTGATGTGCTAGGTTTTACCAATATAGATGAATGTTTTCTTAATTTGCATCTTGCGGATTCTACTATTAAAAAACCAATGGGTAGAATTAATGATGTTCTTATTATTGCAAATATAAATTATGTGCCCGTTGATTGTATTGTTCTTGATATTGAATGCAATTCTTCTTGCCCCATAATACTTGGTAGACCGTTCTTACGAACTATAGGTGCCGTTATTGATATGAAAGAAGTGAATATAAAATTTCAGTTTCCACTAAAAAAGGGTATGGAGCATTTCCCTAGGAAAATAATTAAAGCACCATATGAATCAATTATGAGGGCCACTTATGGAATCAACTTGAAAGATGACAATACTTGAAACTATACATTATGCCTAGCTAGGGGCATAAAACAATACCGCTTGTTGGGAGGCAACCCAATGAATAAAATAATTTTTTTCTGTTATTGTGTGTTTTCACAATTATTCTACTGGTATGATTGTGTTTTTGTGTTTTTAATTAGTGTTTGTGCCAAGTGAAGCCTTTAGGATGATTTGGAAGATAGTATAATTGACGTTGTTGGGAAAACAGAAAGTTTTGAGTCCAGTTCCCGAATTTTGTTTCTGTACTGGAGCGTCAGAAAAATCTGAAATTTTTACACATTATTGGTATATGAATTGCACACGTTGTCCTATTGTTTAAGAATTTTTGGAGTTACAGAAGTATGTCTTTTAAATAGATTGCTACAGGCTATTCTGTTTTTGACAGATTCTGTTTTTGATGCACTACTTGCTTGTTTTGATGAATCTATGGATTGTATCGGGGGGTATAAACCATGGTGAAGTTAGAGTATAGTAGGTATAATGCAAAAATAAAATATGAATGGGTTTGCAACAGTACTTAAAGTAGTGATTTATTTTGTTATACTAACGAATCTCATGAAGGTTTTGTTGAGTTTTGTGTGATTGAAGTTTTCAAGTTTTGGGTGAGATCACGATGGATGAAGGAATAAGGAGTAGTAAGAGCCTAAGCTTGGGGAGGCCCGAGGCACCCCAAGGTAATATTCTAGGAAGACTCAAGCGTCTAAGCTTGGGGATGCCCCGGAAGGCATCCCCTCTTTCTTCTACCAACCATCGGTGATTTTACTTGGAGCTATATTTTTATTCGTCACATGATATGAGTTTTGCTTGGAGCGTCTTGTATTATATGAGTCTTTGCTTTGTTTGCTTTTTAGTTTGTCACAATCATCCTTGTTGAACACACCTATCTTGAGAGAGCCACACGTTTATCATCATTTGTTAGAATACTCTATGTGCTTCACTTAAATTTTTTGAGCTAGGCAGTTGCTCTAGTGCTTCACTTAAATCTTTTTGAGCATGGTGGTGGCTATATTTTGAAGAAATAAACTCTCATGCTTCACTTATATTATTTTGAGAGTTGATTGAAATTTTGAAGAAATGAATTCTGATGCTTCACTTATATTATTTTGAGAATTGATAAGATTGAAATTTTGAAGAAATATTTGCACTCTCATGCTTCACTTAAATCTTTTTGAGAGTTGATAATATTAATGGTAATTTGCACAAGATATGAATTTGGTCCCAAAGTGATGAATATTCAAAGGGGGTATAATAAAAACTTTCATATAGATCATTGGATATGATAAGTGTGATTCCTTGCAATAGTTTTGCGATATGGAAATGATAATATGTGAATCATGTTAGTGAGTAATTGTGATTTAGTAAAAATATTAGTGTTAAGGTTTGTGATTCCCTATGCATGCACATCAAGTCAATAGTTATGCAAAGAAATTATATCCTACTTATGGTGCATTATTCGGTGTTAGTTATGTTTAATGCATATTTATGACCGTTTCGTTTTTTTGGTTGGTTGCTTCTCAATCTATTTGCTAGCCTTCATTTGTACTAAGCGGAAATACTGCTTGTGCATCCAAAATCCTTAAACCCAAGTTGTGCCAAATGAGTCCACTATACCTACCTATATGCGATATTTCAATGCCGTTCTAAGTAAATTTGCGTGTGCCAACTCTAATTTTCAAAATAATTTTTCCGTTTTGTGTGCCCGTACCGCTCATGAAGCGGCAGGGGGTGGCCATTATTTTCCATGCTAGGTGTGTTATTCTCACGATGAGTGTTTATTCACTTGTCATTGCACGAGAGAGTGGCTGGTAATAGGGATGCCCGGTCCCACAACGAAATCAAAAATTAATAACAACAAAATTCCTTGGAAAGTGTTGGTATGGAGGGCACCCGTGGATACGGCTAGCCATGGATTGTGAAAGAATGGTGGAAAGGAAATAAACTTTACTTTCTATTTGGGAACCGCCTATGATGTGTCTAGCATGGAAAATATTGGGAATTCTCGGTCGTTTTTGTTGAAAGGAAAAGCATGCCTCTCAAAATATTTTATCTCTTTAATTTCAGCTTTAAGCTCTGGCACATTTGACAAATCTCTGCTTCCCTCTGCGAAGGGCCTATCTATTTACTTTTATGCAATTTTTATTTTATTTGAGTCTCCATCTTCTCTTACAAAAGCACCAACTAGAGAGCACTATTGTCATACTTGTGCATTGGATGTAGCTAATCTTTGAGTGTGTTTCATGAATGGATCAATGATTGAGCATAATGGGATAGGGATAACTTTCTTTAGCGTTGATATTTTGAAAGACATGGTTGCTTGTTAGCATGCTTGAGTATTTATATCTTCATGTCAAATTATAGACTATTGCTTTGAATCATTCAAGTCCAATGTCCATGCTATAAAAGAAAAGAATATGTGATGAATATGATAGGCAGCATTCCACATCAAAAATTCTGTTTTTATCATTTACCTACTCGAGGACGAGCAAGAATTAAGCTTGGGGATGCTGATACGTCTCCAACGTATCTATAATTTTTTATAGTTCCATGCTGTTATATTATCAATCTTG
Source organism: Elymus sibiricus (assembly GCA_039707655.1). Taxonomy (NCBI): domain Eukaryota; kingdom Viridiplantae; phylum Streptophyta; class Magnoliopsida; order Poales; family Poaceae; genus Elymus; species Elymus sibiricus. The sequence goes on along the minus strand of CM077670.1, from coordinate 224,218,040 downwards.
GATGTTTTTATATACATTTACAGCAATTATATATCATTTTTGGAGACTAACCTATTAACTTAGTGCCCAGTGCCAGTTGCTATTTTCTGCCCTGTTTTATTTTTACAGAAAATCAATACCAAACGAAGTCCAAATGCCACGAAACTTTTTGGAGATTTTTTTCTGGACAAGATAAACACTAGAAGCTTCGGGAGAAGACCAGACGCCAGAGGAGGTGGCCACGAGCCACCAGGGAGCGCCTAGGTGGGCAGGCGCGCCCTGGTGCCTCATGGGCCCATCTCAGCTCCGTTTGACCTAATTCCACCACTATAAATTCAGGAAAAATCAGAAACCCTCAGGGGAGTCCACGAAATACTTTTTCCGCCGCCGCAAGTTTCTGTTCTCGAGAGATCCCATCTGGAGGCCTTCTCCGGTACTCCGCCGGAGGGGGAATCGATCACGGAGGGGCTCTACATCAACCTTGCTGCCCTTCCGATGATGCATGAGTAGTTTACCACAGACCTTCGGGTCCATAGTTAGTTGCTAGATGGCTTCTTCTCTCTTTTTGATCTTCAATACAATGTTCTCCTCGATGTTCTTGGAGTTCTATCTGATGTAATCACTTTTTGCGGTGTGTTTGTTGGGATTCGATGAATTGTGAGTTTATGATCAGATTATCCATGAATATATTTGAGTCTTCGCTGCAATATTTTATGCATGATTATTATAGCCTCGTATTTCTTCTCCGATCTATTGATTTGGTTTGGCCAACTAGATTGATTTATCTTGCCATGGGAAGAGGTGCTTTGTAATGGGTTCGATCTTGCGGTGCTCAATCCCAGTGACAGAAAGGGACATGACACATATGTATCATTGCTATTAAGGGTAAAAAGATGGGGTTTATTCATACATGAGTTTATCTTGTCTACATCATGTCATCGTTCTTAAGGCGTTACTCCGTTCTTTATGGACTTAATACACTAGATGCATGCTGGATAGCGGTCGATGTGTGGAGTAATAGTAGTAGATGCAGGCAGGAGTCGGTCTACTTGTCTCGGACGTGATGCCTATATACATGATCATTGCCTTGGATATCGTCATGATTATTTGCTTTTCTATCAATTGCCCAACAGTAATTTGTCTACCCACCGTATGCTATTTTCTCGAGAGAAGCCTCTAGTGAAAACTATGGCCCCCGGGTCTATCTAAATCATATTACTAAAACCCTAAAAATATTGCTACCATTTCCTTTTATTTATTTCATTTTGTATTTTTGTTTCAATCTATCTATCTATCATATACAATTTAATCTTGCAATTGACCGCCGAGGGATTGACAACCCCTCGTTTGCGTTGGGTGCAAGGATTTGTTGTTTGTGTGCAGGTACTGCTAACGAGGTGTTGCGTGATTCTCCTACTGGTTCGATAACCTTGGTTTCATAACTAAGGGAAATACTTATCTCTAATGTGTTGCATCATCCCTTCCTCTTCGGGGAAAATACCAACGCAAGCTACAAGTAGCACCCTCCATACCAACAACTTTCCGGGGGAGTTTGTTTGCATTATGTAATTTTGATTTTGAGCATAGGACTAGGCATCCCAAATACCAGCCTCTCTCGTGCAATGACAAGTGAATAAACACTCATCTCGAGAATAACCCACTTAGCATGGAAGATACCGACCGCCCCCTGTCGCTCCATGAGCGGTACGGGCACACAAAACGGATGTTTATTTGAATATTTAGAGGTGGCACATGCAAATTTACTTGGAGTAGCAGAGTAATACCGCATATAGATATATATAGTGGACTCATCTGGAACAACTTTGCTTTAAGGATTGTGGATGCACAAGCAGTATTCCCGCTTAGTACAAGTGAAGGCTATCAAATAGGTTGAGAAGCGACCAACTAGAGAGCGAAAACGGTCATAATCATGCATTGAGAATAATTAACATTGAACACTAGCATGAGTAGGATATAAACACCCTGAACATAAATATCATGGAGGCTATGTTGGTTTTGAATCAACTACATGTATGAACATGTGCCAAGTCAAGCCAGTCAAAACATTCAGAGGAGGATACCATATTACCATACTACATCATAACCATTTTAATGCATGTTGACATCTAAAATACATCATTATCCACTCCTAGCTAATTAAGCATGGCATGAGCAACTATAATCTCTAATTGTCATCACAAACATGTTTACTCATAATATGCTGAATCATGGGTACTGAGTTAAACATATTTACAAAAACAAAAACAAGAAGAGTTCATACCAGCTTTTCTTTGCCACAGTCACTTCATCAAATCATCATCATCATTGCCTTTCACTTGCACGACCGAATGATGTGAAAATAATAATAGTGCAAGTGTGCCGTGGACTAAGCTGGAATCTGCAAACATTTTATTCAAGGGAAAAGACAAGGTAATATCGGTTCTTCGTTAGATCAACAATAAAGCATATGAGAGCCACTCAACATTTTCATCGTGGTCTTCTCCCTACGGCGACTCAACGAAAAGAAAAGAAATTAAGAGAAACACACTAAAATATTTTTGGAGTTTTTAGTTTTTCTGAAACAGGCAAATTAAAGAAGAAAAACAAGAACGAGAAAAACTATTTACACGGGAGAACTCCCAACAAGCAAAAGAAGAACCGAGAAATCTTTTTGAGTTTTCCTTTTTAATACTAGGATCTAATTAAAGAGAAAGAAAAACTGAAAAGGAAAGAGAAATATTTTTGGGTTTTCGAAGTTTTTCAAACACACAAGAAGAAAGCGGAAATAAAACTTACGTGAATGATACAATGAAAAAGGATGAACAGCGACAACTGGAATGAATGTGTGAACATGAATGTAATGTCGGTGAGAGATACGTACTCCCCCAAGCTTAGGCTTTTGGCCTATCTTGGCCTACTGCCATGGCTGTCCAGGATAATAATCGAAGTGGTAGCTCGTGGAGGCGTTCTGGGCCGCCTCCTCAGCCAGACGGACAGCTTCAACTGCCGCGTTGTACTCATGCACCTCATTCTCATGAAGAAAATATCTCTATTTGGTCTGGAAATCAAAGAGGACAGGAGCAGGCAAAACAACAAACACATAACGATATTTATCGAATATCAAGTTATAGTCATATCTGCGAGTGTTGCACTTAATAAACTCATGGTTCTGCATTGCCTCAAAATTCAAATATTTATCAGGTAAAAGAGGATCATTGGGCCTGGGCGAGACCCCTAGCCTTGCAGCTACCCGGGAGGCATAAATTCCTCCATACAAATCACCATTACCCGAGTTGCGGTGCAACCTACGTGCAACAATTGCCCCAAGATTATAATGTCTGCTACTTGTTAAGGCAGCATGAATAAGGCTCAGGTCAGGAGCACAAAGTGCACTACAGTCTTGTTTACCAATAATGCATTTGCCATTAAAGAGTGCAAAATACCAAATAGAGGGAAAGTGAATGCTTTTTATTCTAGCTTGTGTAACTCCCCTATCCTCACCATTACAAAGGCTATTGAGGAACAGTTCATAATCAGATTGTCGCGGTTCACTGAGTGAACCCCAAAATGGAATTTTGCAGGCATCACAGAATTCTTCTAGAGGCATACTATAAGATCTATCATAGAGATGAAATGAAACTCTAGAAGTGCGAGAATGATACTCAAATTTTTGAGTGAATGAATGAGTGAGGCTGTAGTGTTGCGGTGGCTTACCTGCGATGAAGGCAGAGAGATTGGTGTTGTGTATATATTGGTCAAACTCTTCCTTGATGCCTGCACCTAGCATGAACTCGTTGCACGGCCATCGACACAATTTTGCTTCGGCACCTCGCACTGAACTTACCCTTGGTTCAACATATGATTGGCGTGCTAGGCTTTCACTCGATGATGCTTCAGAGGACCTCCTCCTTGAAGAACTCCTCCTGAAAATGTTCATATTCCTACAAACAAATTTCTGAAAAAATTTGGACCACAAAAAGATGTTAACAAAACTTCACCAAATTGATAGCAACTACTCATACAAGTGCCTAGAGGCTATATCAAGCATTCAAACTACTTAGAACTCAAAGAATTTAACATGCAAGCTCATTTTCAGTAGCACCAATAGCAGCAATTTATGCAATATAATCCCCTAAAGCAAAAACTAATTGGAGCAATGGGAGAGTCACATACCAAGGAGCAATCCCTCAAAATAGTTTCGGAGACGGAGCTCCGAGCGAAGAGATCAAAAATCTCAGGTTTGGGAGCAAGAACACGAGAGAGAGAGCTACAAAGTTTTTTTTTCTGGAGGTAGGAGATGAAGTGGGCTGAATGATTAAGTGAGTGGGTCCCTGTGGGGGCCACAAGGCATCTAGGCGCGCCCTGGGGGGTGGTCGCGCCCTGTTGCCTTGTGGGCAACAAGTGCACCCCCCCTGGGTTGTTCTCAGTGCAAAAAATTCTTATATATTCCAGAAAAAATCATGATAAAATTTTATTGTATTCTGAGCACTTTTATTTTTGAGCCATTTTTTATTGCTCGCATAATTCAGAAAACAAGATAATCATGTCATTTTATTTTATTAAACTAAAAATAACAGATAGAAAACTAAGATTACAGAAAGTTGTGCTTACTAAATTCATCGACCACATGCCCTTCAAAAAGAATCCATTAATAAGGTTGATCAAATCTTATTAACAAACTATTTCCGAGTGACATGAAATCGAAGAATTTTTGTATAACACTAAGTTGCCTCAACGGGGATATGCATCTCCCTAACAATAAGAATTTCATATTTCTTTTTGACAGTAGGAAGAGGAAATTTGAATCCCCCAATAGTGATTGTCGAAACCTTCTCAATACAATTGATACCATTCACCGAACTTTGTTTCTTTGGAAAATAAACCGTATGCTCATTACCATTGACATGAAAAGTGACTTTGATTTTGTTGCAATCAATAACAGCCCCTGCAGTATTAAAAAAGGGTCTTCCAAGGATAATCGACATGTTGTCGTCCTCGGGCATATCAAGTATAACAAAGTCTGTTAAGATAGTAACATTTGCAACAACAACATGCACATCCTCGCAAATTCCAATAGGTATAGCAGTTGATTTATTAGCCATTTGCAAAGATATTTTAGTAGGTGTGAGCTTATTCAAATCAAGTCTTCTATATAAAGAGAAAGGCATAACACTAACACCGGCTCCCAAATCACATAAAGCAGTTTTGACATAACTTCTTTTAATGGAGCATGGTATAGTAGGTATCCCTGGATCTCCTAACTTTTTAGGTACTCCACCCTTAAAAGAATAATTTGCAAGCATGGTGGACAGTTCAGCTTCCGGTATCTTTCTTTTATTAGTGACAATATCTTTCATATATTTAGCATAGGGAGATATTTTCAACATATCAATCAAGCGGGTGCGCAAAAAGACAGGTCTAAGCATTTCAACAAAGCGCTCAAAATCCTCCTCATCCTTGTTTTTAGATGCTTTAGTAGGAAAAGGCATAGGTTTTTTAACCCATGGTTCTCTTTCCTTTCCATGTTTTCTAGCAACAAAGTCTCTTTTATCATATCTTTTATTCTTAGGAGGTGGGTTATCAAGATCAACAGCAGGTTCTATTTCTACATAATTATCTAGTTGAGCATCAACATGAACATCTTCATTATCATTATCATTATCACTAGGTGTATGTTAATTACCAGATTGTGTCTCAGCATCAGAAATAGAAGCATCATTTTGATTCTCATGAGGTTTTTCTATCTCAAGTTCACTAGAAGCATGCAAAGTCCTATCATTTTTCTTTTTCTTTTTCTTCTTAGATGGACTAGGTGCATCAATATTATTTCTTTGAGAATCTTGTTCAATTCTTTTAGGATGACCTTCAGAATACAAGGGCTCCTGAGTCATTCTACCTCCTCTAGTAATAACTCTAACATCATGATCATTCATTTTATTATTCATCTCATCAAGCAAATCATTTTGTGACTTAGCAATTTGTTCTAACTGAGTCTGAACCATAGAAGCATGTTTACTCAAGCACTTAACATCATTAGCAGTTCTAAACATCAAATCACTCAAGCGTTCAATCATGATGGCATACCGTTTTAGTTGATTGCTAACATACATATTAAAGTGTTCCTGTTTAATGATGTAATTATCAAATTCATACAGGCATTGACTAGCAGATTTATTATACGGAATATCACATTTATCAAATCTAGTGAGAGAATTTACCTCCACTACCTGTGTCGGGATGTCGAGCCCATGTATTTCTTCAATAGGTGGTAAATTCTTAACATCTTCAGCTTTAATACCTTTTTCCTTCATAGATTTCTTAGCTTCTTGCATATCTTCTGGACTGAGGAATAGAATACCTCTCTTCTTTGGAGTTGGCTTAGGTGGTGGTTCAGGAAGTGTCCAATCATCGGCATTTCTCAATATATTATTCAATAATACTTTAGCCTATCCAACAGTTCGTTCCCTGAAAACACAACCAGCACAACTATCTAGGTAGTCCCTAGAAGCATCGGTTAGTCCATTATAAAAGATATCAAGTACTTCGTTTTTCTTAAGAGGATGATCAGGCAAAGCATTAAGTAGTTGGATAAGCCTCCCCAAGCTTGAGGGAGATTCTCTTCTTCAATTTGCACAAAGTTAAATATTTCCTGTAAAGCAGCTTGTTTCTTATGAGCAGGAAAATATTTTTTAGAGAAGTAATATATCATATCCTGGGGACTACGCACACAACCAGGAGCAAGAGTATTAAACCATTTCTTAGCATCACCCTTTAATGAGAAAGGAAACAACTTAAGAATATAGTAACAACGAATTTTTTCCTCATGAGCAAATAGGGTGGCAATATCATTCAACTTAGTAAGATGTGCCACAACAGTTTCAGTTTCATAACCATGAAAAGGATCAGATTCAACCAAAGTAATTAACTCAAAATCGATAGATAATTCATAATCCTTATCGGTAACAAATATGGGAGAGGTAGCAAACTTAGGATCATATTTCATTCTCTCCCTCATAGATTTTTCTTTCATTTCAGCAAGCAATTTTATAACCTCATCTCTATCATTACAAGCAATAATTGCTCTAGCTGTCTCTCTATCAAAAACACGACCATCAGATGTTTCAGGCATTTCAACTCTAGTAGGAGAGCTAGGCATAATAGGTGAATCATAATTCTCAAGAGTTTCATTAATTTTAGCATTCTCAATTTCTTTAGCTTTAGCAAGTTGTTCATCAAGAAATTCACCTAGCGGCACAGTATTATCAAGCATAGTACTAGCATCATCACGAGTATCATTTATAGCGGAAGTAGTATCATCAATCACTTGTGACATTTCAGAATGCATAACAGGTGGTGGTGTCGCAAGCCTACTTAAAACAGAAGGTGAATCAAGTGCAGAGCTAGATGGCAGTTCCTTACCTCCTCTAGTCATAGAGGTGACGATCTTAGTCTTAGCGTCTTTCAGATTCTTCATAGTGATCAACATATATAAATCACAAGTGACTCAACAAATAGAGCTATGCTCCCCGGCAAAGGCGCCAGAAAAAGGTCTTGATAACCCACAAGTATAGGGGATCGCAACAGTTTTCGCGGGTAGTATTTCACCCAGATTTATTGATTCGACACAAGGGGAGCCAAAGAATATTTGCAAGTATTAGCAGTTGAGTTGTCAATTCAACCACACCTGGAGATAAAATATCTACAGCAGAATATTTAGTAGCACGGTAATATGATAGTTTTGATAGCAGTAGCAACAGTAAAAATAGTAAAGGCAACAGTAACAGTAGCAGTTTTGTAGCAACTGTAAAGTAGTAGCAACAAAGTAACTTAGCAGAAACCAATATGAGAAAGTCATAGGCATTGGATCGGTGATGATAATTATGTTGGATGATATTCATCAAATAACAGTCACAACCTAGGGCGATACACAATAGCTCCAATTCATCAATGTAATGTAGGCATGTATTCCGTATATAGTCATACGTGCTTATAATAAGAACTTGCATGACATCTTTTGTCCTACCCTCCCGTGGCAGCGGAGTCCTTAAGGAAACTAAGGGATATTAAGGCCTCCTTTTAATAGAGAACCAGAACAAAGCATTAGCACTTAGTGAATACATGAACTCCTCAAACTACGGCAATCACCGGAAAGAATCCCAATTATTGTCACCTTGGGGTATGCGGATCATAACACGTAATAGGTGTATATAACTTGCAAGATAGGATCAAGAACACAAATATATTCATGAAAACATAAAGGGTTCAGATCTGAAATCATGGCACTCGGGTCCTAGTGACAAGCATTAAGCATAGCAAAGTCATAGCAACATCAATCTCAGAACATAGTGGATAATAGGGATCAAAGCCCTAACAAATTGACTCGATTACATGATAAATCTCATCCAACCCATCACCGTCCAGCAAGCCTACGAAGGAATTACTCACGCCCGGTGGTGAGCATCATGAAATTGGTGATGGAGGATGGTTGTTGATGACGACGGCGTCGAATCCTCCTCTCCGAAGCCCCAAACGGACTCCAGATCAGCCCTCCCGATGAAGAACAGGAGGTGGCAGCGGCTCCATATCGTAAAACGCGATGAAACTTCTTCTCTTATTTTTTTTCTTGGGGAAAGTGAATTTATAGCGATAGCGTTGGAATTAGGTCAGACGGCCGCTTGTGGGCCCCACAAGGCATCAGGGCGCACCCTAGGGGGGTCGCGCCCTGTTGCCTTGTGGGCAACAGGTGGCCCCTCTTCTGTTGATTCTTGTGCCAATAATTTTTATATATTTCATAAAAATTCTCCAAAAAGTTTCGTCCAATTCCGAGAACTTTGATTTCTGCACAAAAACAACACCATGGTAGTTCTGCTAAAAACAGCATCAGTCCGGGTTAGTTTCATTCAAATCATGCAAGTTAGAGTCCAAAACAAGAGCAAAACTGTTTGGAAAAGTAGATATGACGGAGACGTATCACGCGCCGCTGCCCCAATACTCCACTCGATGCACCGCCACCCGCATCCCGGTAATATCTCGATCCAATCTTCATCTTGCTCTCTTGTCTCACGGCATGCTGCCTCCCCTTTTCAAGATGGGGAGCCCGAGCAACCTCAAGCAACTGCCGCCGCTGCCGTCACGTATGGCCCTGCAAGCTCGTAGAGCGTGTGCCCCGCCCTCCCTCCTCCGCGTTCCCGTGTCTACTCCTCTGCCCCTGTCAGCCACGAAGGCGATGCCCGTTTACGAGCAACATACTCTCGTGTATGGATTCTCATTCTCAAGTGAGCTTCCCTCTCTCCATTTGATACATGTATTCTTCCTGGTTTGGACAGCATACAGTTTGATGTGTGCCCCTGCGATTTTTATGCATGAACTCCAGAACGGGAAATGAATCTTGGGGGATGGGTTAATCTTCATGGAGATGATTCGAGGGTGCAATTTTTCGATCCACTCTTTTCTTTAATGGCAGGAAAGGCTCACCTTAGGCTCTTTACGGTTTGTACCTTGACGTTGTTGAGGTACCAAAGTCTGAATGTGAGTACTACTACTTTGCTTGTGCGCTTGCGTGGTGAATTGAATGTATAATTTTCTCTCCCGACTACTGTTTTGATTTCCGAATGATGGTTTTAAATGAACCAAATTGCCTCTGTAAGGTAGTTGATATTTATGTAGCTTCAAGCTTCCTTTTCTTGTGCCTGATGATAGTAGTTGTTTGTGCAGCTTCAAGGATTATTTTCTTTTGCTTGATGATAGCAGGGTTGAGTAGATTATTGCCACACTCTATTATGGCCGGTTGTCCTTGTATTTTCAGGTTCTCGGATATTGTTGGTGAGTCAATGGATGTTTCCTGGTTACTCCTATGGTGAGGATCAGGTAGTTCTCTTTGACAATGATGTCGCCAACATAGCAGATGCAGCTTGCGGATCTCACGGCACGACTCAGATGCTAACGATGAACCGGACTACATGTTTCAATCTGAACACCAAAAGAAGGTTCCTATACTCCATCGTATTGGTTAACATTTGCTTTAGTTTCATTGTCGTTGAGTTATTTATGTTATTTTTCAAACAAGATATTACCAAGTTATGTTGCATGTGTGCTGCTAAATTCTTCTTTGTTAATTAGGATGATGCATATGGTAAATTTACCATTGGTAGGATGTTTCAGCTAAAGTTCTGGCTGTTAAATTTTTATTTTTATTTGTAGTTTGCAACTACTCTTTTGTTAAACAGCCAGTCTGAACTTATTTCTGAAAGCAGTTTCTGAACTCTGAAATTGTGTGACTAACGCTGAAGTGATTTGTTGTGGTAACTCCTTTTGAATCTCCCAGACCTGCTAGGATAGCAATGACAAGTGCACGATGGTGCACCGAAGCATCACGGTGAACATGGTAATGTCAAGTTGTTGATGGAGCGATACAAATTGGTAATCGATGTTATTGAGAGTTAGTATTGTACATAATTTTCTTTATAAGAGGTACTGTTGTTATCCTGACAGAGATTCCACCCATTTGATACCTTAGGTTTCAAGGCGGGGTACCACGCCGCCGCCAATATTGCGCAGTTTTCGTCAAAGTCTAAATTGCAGCCGCTCTAGGATACAATTAATGGGATATCACTGAAATGTCCTCATTGACTGATCAAAGCGTTGCAGGTTTGGTAATTTTATTTTTCCCCTACCTTGATGATGTTTCTGTAAGGTGCGATCCAGAGGACACCTGGTATAGTACCTAGGCTAGTGGTCACATTCATTAGAGGGTGTCTTTCTATAGTTCATGGTGTCCTATGTTTGCGAGTTCATATTTTTCAGGGAGTTGATTTGAGCAAACAAACCTACAGACTTGCTCCCTCCATCCCGAAATGTAAGACGTTTTTAGATATTATGATACTGTCAAAAAACGTCTTACATTTTGGGACGGAGGGAGTATTTACCATCACCCTTCAGCTTTGTTAATTAAGGAGTTTAGCCTGTACGTAACTGCTATGTGCAAATGATACACCAGATGTGCAGACCTTTTAGTAGTCTGTATACGTTTTCTGTTCTTTTAACAACTTGTTCAAGTAATGATCGGTTTTGGCAATGTCGGGCAAGGGTTCGCCGGCAGTCTTCGATTGGCGGGATGATGACATGTCAAGAACGGTGATGGCGCCATGGAGTGCAACAAGTATTCCCAAGGCAACATCGATATGCAGCATAGCCAGGACGTTCGGGGTAGCATCGGAAACAACCGCGTAAAGGGCCTAAACAGTAAGCCAAAAATCTGCTTGTCAAACAAGCATACGGAATCGTGTTCCATAGGAGTATTTCGATTAGCAACAGTTCCGTGTAATTAAGAAAATAGCAGCAGCAATGGTAAAAAAACTAAGAGAAAATATGTTTGTGCAATTGAGATAATCATGTCAAATACTGAGAAAATCTGGTTGCGGAATCGGGATATGATCATTTCAAAAACCATGTTTACAATATGTAGTGCTTATTTTATTTTTTATATGTTTGAAAAACCATGAAAAGGATAGAAATGAAATGATTTTCATCTATTAAAAAGCTGAAATGATGCTTATTTATGACTCTTGCAGGCTGATGTAACTAATGTTAAGAACGCTGTCAGTTCAGCAATTGACCTTATGCAAGCACTAGGCTCATCCACTTGCCATTTGTTTCCAAAGGTAAAATTCAGAAGCTCTCTTACATATTTGAGTGACATTATGCTTGTTCTTTTGCTATCCAAACTGCTACTGCATTGGTCACGGAACTATGTTGCTGCACAGAGAAAATGGAACTCATATACAAATTGAACTATCGAGGCCCATCTTTCCTTGATATTCTATCAAATTGTTGGAGGTTGTTGCCTGAGTTCCGGTCAAAATATGAAAGTAGCTAGACTGATGTATCGATTGCCACCACCTTGTGGTAATTATGCATTTCAAATAAGGGACAGTAGAGATATATACTTTCTCTACTCCTAATTGTCAAAAAAAAGTACTTTCTCTACTCCTAAGGGATGACTTGGTAGTCTTCGCTTCGTCCGGTTTTTTTTCGTCTCAACCTCCCACCTTTGTTTGGTTTTTTTTTCGTCCCTCCTCCACCCGGAAAGATCCCCTCGCCCGAAAAAGGATTCCTCCTACATAATGAAAAAACCAGACGACGACCACGTAGCCAAAAAAACAGGAAGAGAGGCCCCCTTGCACGAAAAAAAAACCGGACGAAAGAGGCTGCCCTCGATCCCTTCATCGCGGATCCCTTCATCACCGATTCTCCTCTGCCTAGGGTTCCTAAAGAGAGAGACTCCTCCGCCGCCGCTGCAGGATTCCTCCGCAGCCGTTTGCTGTGGCCATGGCGACCCTCCCATCTCCTCGATGTGCTACACTGCCGGTTTGCCATGAGCCGCTCCAGGACCTCGTCTTCGCTCCCACGGCGAGCACTTGCGCCACGTCCGCCGGCTCTGCTCCCTGTTGGAAGGTCGCGCTAGTGGTGGTTCACCGGCCAGATTCCGTCGGAGAGGAGGAGGTTCACCGGCTAGATCCTGATCCTCCTTGCACCACCGCCGCGCCGCTGCCCCAATGCTCCACTCTATGCGCCGCCACCCGCATCCCGGTAGTATCTCGATCCAATCTTTGTCTCGCTCTCTTGTCTCACAGCATGCCGCCTCCCCTTTTCAAGATGGGGATCCGGAGCGACCTCGAGCAACTGACGCCACCGCCGTCACATATGGCCCTGCAAACTCGTAGAGCGTGTGCCCCGCCCTCCCTCCTCTGCGTGCCCGTGTCTACTCCTCTGACCCTGTCAGCCATGAAGGCGATGCCTGTTTAGGAGCAACATACTCTCGTGTAAGGATTCTCATTCTCAGGTGAGCTTCCCTCTCTCCATTTGATACCTGTATTCTTCCTGGTTTGGACATCATACAGTTTGATGTGTGCCCCTGCGATTTTTATGCATGAACTCCAGAACGGGAAATGAATCTTGGGGGATGGGTTTACCTTCATGGAGATGATTCGAGTGTGCAATTTTTCGATCCACTCTTTTCTTTAATGGCAGGAAAGGCTCACCTTAGGCTCTTTACGGTTTGTACCTTGACGTTGTTGACGTACCGAAGTCTGAATGTGAGTACTACTACTTTGCTTGTGCGCTTGCGTGGTGAATTGAATGTATAATTTTTTCTCCCGACTACTGTTTTGATTTCCGAATGATGGTTTTAAATGAACCAAATTGCCTCTGTAAGGTAGTTGATATTTATGTAGCTTCAAGCTTCCTTTTCTTGTGCCTGATGATAGTAGTTGTTTGTGCAGCTTCAAGGATTATTTTCTTTTGCTTGATGATAGCAGGGTTGAGTAGATTATTGCCACACTATAATATGGCCGGTTGTCCTTGTATCTTCAGGTTCTCGAATATTGTTGGTCGAGTCAATGGATGTTTCCTGGTTACTCCTATGGTGAGGATCAGGTAGTTCTCTTCGATGATGATGTCGCCAACATAGCAGATGCAGCTTGCGGATCCCACGGCACGACTCAGATGCTAACGATGAACCGGACTACCTGTTTCAATCTGAACACCTAAAGAAGGTTCCTATACTCCGTATTGGTTAACATTTGCTTCAGTTTCATTGTCGTTGAGTTATTTGTGTTATTTTTCAAACAAGATATTACCAAGTTATGTTGCATGTGTGCTGCTAAATTCTTCTTTGTTAATTAGGATGATGCATATGGTAAATTTGCCATTGGTAGGATGTTTCAGCTGAAGTTCTGGCTGTTAAATTTTTATTTTTATTTGTAGTTTGCAACTACTCTTTTGTTAAACGGCTAGTCTGAACTTATTTCTGAAAGAAGTTTCTGAACTCTGAAATTATGTGACTAACGCTGAAGCGATCTGTTGTGGTAACTCCTTTTGAATCTCCCAGACCTGCTAGGACAGCAATGACAAGTGCACGATGGTGCACCGAAGCATCACGGTGAACATGGTAATGTCAGGTTGTTGATGGAGCGATACAAATTGGTAATCGATGTTATTGAGAGTTAGTATTGCACATAATTTTCTTTATAAGACATACTGTTGTTATCCTGACAGAGATTCCACCCATTTGATACCTTAGGTTTGAAGGTCGGTTACCACGCCGCCGCCAATATTGCGCAGTTATCGTCAGAGTCTAAATTGCAGCCGCTCTAGGATACAATTAATGGGATATCACTGAAACGTCCTCGTTGCTGGATCAAAGCGTTGCAGGTTTGGTAATTTTATTTTTCCCCTACCTTGATGATGTTTCTGTAAGTTGCGTTCCAGAGGACACTTGAGATAGTACCTAGGCTGGTGGTCACATTCATTAGATGGTGTCTTTCTATAGTTCATGGTGTCCTGTGTTTGTGAGTTCATATTTTTCAGGGAGTTGACTTGAGCAAACAAACCTACAGACTTGCTCCCTCCATCCCGAAATGTAAGACGTTTTTTGATATTATGATACTGTCAAAAAACGTCTTACATTTTGGGACGGAGGGAGTATTTACCATCACCCTTCAGCTTTGTTAATTAAGGAGTTTAGCCTGTACGTAACTGCTATGTGCAAATGATACACCAGATGCGCAGACCTTTTAGTAGTCTGTATACGTTTTCTGTTCTTTTAACAACTTGTTCAAGTAATGACTGGTTTTGGCAATGTCGGGCAAGGGTTCGCCGGCAGTCTTCGATTGGCGGGATGATGACACGTCGAGAACGGTGATGGCGCCATGGAGTGCAACAAGTATTCCCAAGGCAACATCGATATGCAGCATAGTCCGGACGTCCGGGGTAGCATCGGAAACAGCCGCGTAAAGGGCCTAAACAGTAAGCCAAAAATCTGCTTGTCAAACAAGCATATGGAATCGTGTTCCGTAGGAGTATTTCGATTAGCAACAGTTCCGTGTAATTAAGAAAATAGCAGCAGCAATGGTAAAAAAACTAAGAGAAAATATGTTTGTGCAATTGAGATAATCATGTCAAATACTGAGAAAATCTGGTTGCGGAATCGGGATATGATCATTTCAAAAACCATGTTTACAATATGTAGTGCTTATTTTATTTTTTATATGTCTGAAAAACCATGAAAAGGATAGAAAAGAAATGATTTTGATCTATTAAAAAGCTGAAATGATGCTTATTTATGCCTCTTGCAGGCTGATGTAACTAATTTTAAGAACACTGTCAGTTCAGCAATTGACCTTATGCAAGCACTGGGCTCATCCACTTGCCATTTGTTGCCAAAGGTAAAATTCAGAAGCTCTCTTACTGATTTGAGTGACATTATGCTTGTTCTTTTGCTATCCAAACTGCTACTGCATTGGTCAAGGAACCATGTTGCTGCCCAGAGAAAATGGAACTGATATACAAATTGAACTATTGAGGCCCATCTTTCCTTGATATTCTATCAAATTGTTGGAGGTTGTTACCTGAATTCCAGTCAAAATATGAAAGTAGCTAGACTGATGTATCAATTGCCACCACCTTGTGGCAATTATGCATTTCAAATAAGGGACAGTAGAGATATATACTTTCTCTACTCCTAGTTGTCAAAAAAAAATACTTTCTCTACTCCTAAGGGACGACTTGGTAGTCTCCGCTTCGCCCGGTTTTTTTTCGTCTCAACCTCCCACCTTCGTTTGGTTTTTTTCGTCCCTCCTCCACCCGGAAAGATCCCCTCGCCCGATAAAGGATTCCTCCTACGTAACGAAAAGAAAACCAGACGACGACCACGTAGCCAAAAAAACAGGAAGCGAGGCCCCCTTGCATGAAAAAAAAATCGGACGAACGAGGCTGCCCTCGATCCCTTCATCGCGGATCCCTTCATCACCGATTCTCCTCTGCCTAGGGTTCCTAAAGAGAGAGACTCCTCCGCCGACGCTGCAGGATTCCTCCGCAGCTGGTTGCTGTGGCCATGGCGACCCTCCCATCCCCTCGATGTGCTACACCGCCGGTTCGCCATGAGCCGCTCCAGGACCTCGTCTTCGCTCCCACGGCGAGCACTTGCGCCACGTCCGCCGGCTCTACTCCCTGTTGGAAGGTCGCGCTGGTGGTGGTTCACCGGCCAGATTTCGTCGGAGAGGAGGAGGTTCACCGGCCAGATCCTGATCCTCCTTGCACCATCGCCGCGCCGCTGTCCCAATGCTCCACTCTATGCGCCGCCACCCGCATCCCGGTAATATCTCGATCCAATCTTCGTCTCGCTCTCTTGTCTCACGGCATGCCGCCTCCCCTTTTCAAGATGGGGAGCCCGAGCGACCTCGAGCAACTGCCGCTGCTGCCGTCACGTATGTCCCTGCAAACTCGTAGAGCGTGTGTCCCGCCCTCCCTCCTCTGCGTGCCCGTGTCTACTCCTCTGACCCTGTCAGCCATGAAGGCGATGCCCGTTTAGGAGCAGCATACTCTCGTGTAAGGATTCTCATTCTCAGGTGAGCTTCCCTCTCTCCATTTGATACCTGTATTCTTCCTGGTTTGGACAGCATACAGTTTGATGTGTGCCCCTGCGATTTTTATGCATGAACTCCAGAACGGGAAATGAATCTTGGGGGATGGGTTTACCTTCATGGAGATTATTCGAGGGTGCAATTTTTCGATCCACTCTTTTCTTTAATGGCAGGAAAGGCTCACCTTAGGCTCTTTACGGGTTGTACCTTGACGTTGTTGACGTATCGAAGTCTGAATGTGAGTACTACTACTTTGCTTGTGCGCTTGCGTGGTGGATTGAATGTATAATCTTTTCTCCCGACTACTGTTTTGATTTCCGAATGATGGTTTTAAATGAACCAAATTGCCTCTATAAGGTAGTTGATATTTATGTAGCTTCAAGCTTCCTTTTCTTGTGCCTGATGATAGTAGTTGTTTGTGCAACTTCAAGGATTATTTTCTTTTGCTTGATGATAGCAGGGTTGAGTAGACTATTGCCACACTATAATATGGCCGGTTGTCCTTGTATCTTCAGGTTCTCGAATATTGTTGGTCGAGTCAATGGATGTTTCCTGGTTACTCCTATGGTGAGGATCAGGTAGTTCTCTTCGATGATGATGTCGCCAACATAGCAGATGCAGCTTGCGGATCCCACGGCACGACTCAGATGCTAACGATGAACCGGACTACCTGTTTCATTCTGAACACCTAAAGAAGGTTCCTATACTCCGTATTGGTTAACATTTGCTTCAGTTTCATTGTCATTGAGTTATTTGTGTTATTTTTCAAACAAGATATTACCAAGTTATGTTGCATGTGTGCTGCTAAATTCTTCTTTGTTAATTAGGATGATGCATATGGTAAATTTGCCATTGGTAGGATGTTTCAGCTGAAGTTCTGGCTGTTAAATTTTTATTTTTATTTGTAGTTTGCAACTACTCTTTTGTTAAACGGCCAGTCTGAACTTATTTCTGAAAGAAGTTTCTGAACTCTGAAATTGTGTGACTAACGCCGAAGCGATCTGTTGTGGTAACTCCTTTTGAATCTCCCAGACCTGCTAGGACAGCAATGACAAGTGCACGATGGTGCACCGAAGCATCACGGTGAACATGGTAATGTCAGGTTGTTGATGGAGCGATACAAATTGGTAATCGATGTTATTGAGAGTTGGTATTGCACATAATTTTCTTTATAAGACATACTGTTGTTATCCTGACAGAGATTCCACCCATTTGATACCTTAGGTTTGAAGGCCGGGTACCACGCCGCCGCCAATATTGCGCAGTTATCGTCAGAGTTTAAATTGCAGCCGCTCTAGGATACAATTAATGGGATATCACTGAAACGTCCTCGTTGCTGGATCAAAGCGTTGCAGGTTTGGTAATTTTATTTTTCCCCTACCTTGATGATGTTTCTGTAAGTTGCAATCCAGAGGACACTTGGGATAGTACCTAGGCTGGTGGTCACATTCATTAGATGGTGTCTTTTTATAGTTCATGGTGTCCTGTGTTTGCGAGTTCATATTTTTGAGGGAGTTGACTTGAGCAAACAAACCTACAGACTTGCTCCCTCCATCCCGAAATGTAAGACGTTTTTTGAT
The DNA here is from genome assembly GCA_039707655.1 of Elymus sibiricus. NCBI lineage: Eukaryota > Viridiplantae > Streptophyta > Magnoliopsida > Poales > Poaceae > Elymus > Elymus sibiricus. The sequence continues at coordinate 224,200,060 of CM077670.1, read as the reverse complement.
ATTATGATACTGTCAAAAAACGTCTTACATTTTGGGACGGAGGGAGTATTTACCATCACCCTTCAGCTTTGTTAATTAAGGAGTTTAGCCTGTACGTAACTGCTATGTGCAAATGATACACCAGATGCGCAGACCTTTTAGTAGTCTGTATACGTTTTCTGTTCTTTTAACAACTTGTTCAAGTAATGACCGGTTTTGGCAATGTCGGGCAAGGGTTCGCCGGCAGTCTTCGATTGGCGGGATGATGACACGTCGAGAACGGTGATGGCGCCATGGAGTGCAACAAGTATTCCCAAGGCAACATCGATATGCAGCATAGCCAGGACGTCCGGGGTAGCATCGGAAACAGCCGCGTAAAGGGCCTAAACAGTAAGCCAAAAATCTGCTTGTCAAACAAGCATACGAAATTGTGTTCCGTAGGAGTTTCGATTAGCAACAGTTCCGTGCAATTAAGAAAATAGCAGTAGCCTCCCCTTCGCCTCCCCTCCCGCCGCCGCCGGATCCAGATCTCTCCGCCTCTCCTCCCCTCCGCCTCTCGTCCCCTCTGCCTCCCCTCCCCTCCGCCTCCCCTCCCGCCGCCGCCGGATCCTGGCTGGACAAAGCCCGTGCGGGGGGATGATGGCGGCGGCGGGGCGTCCCTCCGTCGCGGCCTGGAGGCGCGGCTGTGGCGGTGGATCTTGAGCGGGCGCCTCGGGACGACGTGTGTGTGGCCATGGCGCCGGTCACGCAGCGATGTGACCTCCTCTACCTTTGGCTGTCTTCATCGTCGGTCCAAAGGGATCTGGTCGGTGAGTGTTGCCTCGCGGTGGCTTCCCGGCGGCGGATCAAGTGGAGGAGGAGATGGTGGCCTAGCTGCTGAAGTGGGTGAGGATGCCACCATCGTCAGCGGCGCCCGTGGGTGTCGTTTTCCTCGTTGGAGGCGATGGTGGGGGCGTCCCTCGCTCCAATGTTTCCGGGGGAAACCTCAGATCTGGAGGAGGCTACCATTGACGGCGGCGCCTGTGGGCGTCGTAGCCCTCGTTGGAGGCGTTGAGGGGCCTCCTGGATCAGATGATGGCGACGTCTTCGTCGTCACCCCCGTGGGGGCATCATCTTTGGAGACATTCATCGGCTCGACGGACATGTGGACGACTTGGTGGTTGGGCGTCGGTAGGTGGTGGAGCGGTGCTTCATCCTACACATCGATGGCGGCGGATCTCGGCGGCGTGGCGCAGTGGAAACTCGGCGTCCGATGGGTGGCGATGGACTCGCGCAGGAGGACGACGCTGTCTGGCGTCGTGGTGGCGTCGATGGCAGAGAGGCCTGGCAAGGTCGATGCGTTAGTATCTGATCTGAGGATGGATCGATGGATGAAGGAGGTGACGGCCCTTGCAGCGTGCGCATGTGATGCCCACTGAAAGTGATGAGGACATCCCAGGTTCATCTCGTTTGTCATTTTCTCCTCATCATAAATCTCAGCTATCAAATGAAGCTTCTACAAAGAAGACCTATTTGAGTCCCATGACAAGGAGTCGTGCCAAACAAATAGAACAAGAGGTGAATGCGCTCCTAGCTGATCATACTTCAACTATCCATGAGAACTTTATACTGCCTAAATCATCTATGCTGATTTTACTCAGGTACAATGTTGAGGACAACCAACAACTTTCAGCAAGTTCAGCTCGTGAAGAAACAAGTTCTGAAGCCCATACAACAAGTTTGAAGAGAACAAGTTTCAACTCTGATGTAAACCATGTTTTGGTGACAAGGGCAACTAATTACACCTCAAGGAAGAATAGCAAGCCATCTCAACAATCTATTGTTTCATGCACAGTTCCAGAATTCGTCCCAGAACGTGCTGCATCATGCAACACAAATATATGAGGTTCCAGCACGTGTGAGAGTACAAATTGGACAGCATATGAAGTCTACTTTCAGGAAAATCAAACGGTGCATCATTTGGAGTCCTGAGTCAAAGGATATGAGAGTTCCAATGCAAGCTGTCCAGAGCATTAATTGCTGCGCGAGGCTCCATGTGTTTGCTCCCTTGACCAGTTGGTTACCACGAATTTGAGCCTCTCTTTTGGACTGGTTTCACACCTAAACTAGGAGGGCTGTTCCTAGTATAAATACCCCTTCCCCCACTTCAGCCACAACTCTTTGGCAATTTGATTTCAGCATAGGTTAGCTAAGTGCAACCAGAATCTTGTTTGAGAGTTCACTTCCTCCTTAGCTCTTGTAATCTTGCCTTGTGAGAGGGTAAACTCACTTTGTGATTTTACAACAGTAGCCGTTGAGGCGACAACCAATTCGTGCTTCCAACTTCGTGCGTGGTTGCGTGGATTGGAATCCTAAGAGTGTGGTTGGGCGAATACTTGTTGCTGGTTGTTGCATATGCAGTAGCTAGTTTCGGTCTCGTCAGGTTGCACTAGTTATCCATTACCCGACAGCGTTGTTGGCTGGGATCGAGGGTTTCCTTCGTACCCTTCAGGTGGCGTTGATTCGTTGGTCAAGCAGATCCTCCGTGAAGATCGGGCGACCCCGTATCATCTTGGTATCAGAGCTTCGGTTGACACGGTAGGATCTTGTATCCCTAGTTTAGTTCGTGTTCTTGTTCATCCTAAAGTCCAGAAAATAGCCCCACAAAAAAATATACCGTTACCAAGCCCTTTGCAGCCTTTAATCTGTCATTTGGTGAGTTTTATCAAGTTCTTGTCCACTAGATCTTTTGTTTTTAGTTGCTGAGTTTCCCCATCCATTCTTGTGTGTTTGTGTTTGTTTTCGTCCACAGATTTCAGATCTGCATCCTCCACCAAATCTTGTGTATCTTTGTCATCTGGAGTCCGTTTTGGGTGTTTTTGTGCATTTTGGAAAGCCCACACCGTGTACTTTCCATCCATCCTTGTTAGATCTGATTCCCACCGTGTTTTCCAGCCAGAAAAATCAGATCAGTTCGTGTGTGTTTTCTGCCAAAGTTTCAGCTGCATGTTCTTGGTGTTTGAGCTCATCCATTGTAATTTTCGTGGATCCCCCAAAGTGGGTGTTCAGATCCAAGTCCCTTGTTGAAGTTTGTCAAAAAAAAGCAAAAAAAAAAGAGGCAAAAAAAAAAGAGATCTGCCCAAAGAAAGAAAGTGTGTGCAAGAAACAAAAGAGAGAAATTTGGGACTGTTCTTCACTTATATCTTGAGAAATCCCTGTTTGTATTGTGAGCTGAAACTTGTCAAGTGTGCAACATCTTCAATCCTTGCTTTCTAGCAAATCTGATTCCTTGGTATGAGTTGCATGTACCTCACTTATATCTCATTCAGCAACGAACGGCATTAGAATCTTGTGTGGATGATTACTTGGTTCAACAATATCTAGATTGCAGATTAGTCAATCTTTTGCTACATATATATCCCACCCAAGCCCCACCAAACAGCCCCGCATGTGCAACCCTAGACTTGTATTCGCTTGATTCATCACTCTTTGTATACCAACCACCGGCACCACGGTTGAGCACGATTCTGCTCTCACTTGGAAGTTACATGAGCTTCGGTTGGTAAGTGAGGTGAGCTTGAGTTTTTACCCACATATATGCTTCTAGTACTATAGGGCTTTTGCAAAACTAACCATGGCAGGTCGTGAGTACGTGGAACTTCCTTTCTACGGAAGTGCTGATCCGGAGGAGTACCTTGAATGGGTACAATTCATGGAGTTGGAGTTGAAGAAATTTCCAGAAACAAAACAAGTGCTTCGAGCAACCATGGAGTTTGAAGAGTATGCTTGTAAGTGGTGGAAGCACCACCGCAAAAGGAGGTTTGTAAGAACATGGGTCGAGTTGAAGGAGATCATGAGGAAGGAGTTTGTACCAACAAGATATGAAGACTATTTGTTGCGTCACATGAAGAGCATTAAGCAAGGTCTCAGATCTATCCAAGCCTATTATGATGAGCTGAAGGTAGCAATGTATCGTGCCAATGTTATGGATAAATCTGCAGCAAGGGCATATTTTAAAAGTGGTCTGAATCGTGATGTGGCTGCTACAGTTCGTTTGAAATATGATGGTAGTATGCAGGACCTTGTGACTTTTGCCATAGATGAAGAAAGGAGAATTCACAAAGAACGTGCACGTCCATTCAACATGAGTATTCAATTTCGTTCAAGAACCAGTCGTGTGAAGAGGCTAAGCTATGCGGAGAACAAGATGGACAATTGGTCGTTCACTACAAGTAAGAAGACTTGTGATGAGAAAAAGGTGCTTGCAACACGAGAAAAGAGCCTCACAATTGGTCAAAATTCTGTAGCAACAAATACACATCAAATCCCAAGTGAGAATGAGAGCCACATAGCCAAAAAGAGTGAGAGTGATATTACAAAAAGTGAGCTGTGTGATTCCACGCAAAGTGAGATTGAGAGTCCCACAAATGAGAGTTCGAGAGATACACCAAAGGAAAAGAGAGTATTAGCTGATACAAAATGTGAGGATTCTGAAACTAACATAAACATTTCTATTCCTTGCATTATCTCTCGCAATGTACAGGTTTGCTTTGAAGAAAGGGAGTCTGGTGCTGATACACTTTCCCACCACATTGAGGAACATGAAGAGAAGCAAACCAGAGTTGATGATTCACCATGTGCTCAGGAGGAACAACAGCTTGATGAAGAAAAGAAAGATGGTATTGAAGCGAGATTGCAGCAAGAGCAAGAGAATGATTGTAAGTATAACCCTGCTGCAACAACGCCTCCTATGATTGCTTGTTCTACCATGCATGAACCATTGGATCACATGATTGCCTATCATTTTGATAGTGTGAAATTAGTAAGGCATGACAAAATGCTTGATAAAATATCTCATGTTCATGCTTTATATTGTGCCACGCTTGCTAAATCTATTGAATTGAGTTATCCTGTCATGAACATTTCTGAAATCACACGTTCATACTCTCTCTATGAAACCTACACCTACTGTTTTAAGTTTAATTTGATTGGAGATTATGGTGTTGGCGGGAAGTTTGTTGTGTACAAAATATGCATTGCTTGCAATAGACTTGCAGAACTGAATGCTAATCAATTGGGCAACCATTCTCATGTGAAACAGTTTGTGTCATGTGAAAAGAAACTGTATGCTTGTGGTGAATGTGTCACTGATTTGTTGGTCCCCATAAGTTCATGTTTTGCATGCACTAAACTTCTCAGATCTCGAGTTGATGAATGGTTGATACTAAAAATTTGTTCACCGCATTTGCACGGGTTTACTATGCGAAAATATGAACTATCATATGAGATAATCTTGCTTGTGAAATATGTTCTGTTGGACATACATACTTCTGATTTTGGCTTTGAAATGATAACAACATGCTTTTCTAGGAGTAGGAATGATGTGAATGATTCTGCTATGTCCCTAACTTATATTTGCAAAACAAGCAACAATTTTTACAAACCCAGAACTTACGTTGACCCAATGAGAAATATGGTTTTCTGCTATAAAGATAACTTTTCTGAAATTTGGAATGCGCAAAATCTTGGTAACAACAAAATGTGTGACGTCTTCATATACCATGCATACACGTTGTTTGTTTCTTTTAGTGGTGCTACAGGTTATCAAAAACCGAGGACGTTTTTTCTTGAAGGAAGGGAGGATGATGAGGACCATCCTAGGCAAGTAAGATTGTATAGTTGCAACCAAACAGTAAGCTTCATTTATAAACATCATGACAAGGCGAGAAGCACGTTTCATATTGAGATGCAACAACATCAACTTGCGAAATCCATCATAACGAGCATTCATGGAACGCACATACTATTGTGCCATGTTGACGATCAGGTGAACGCATATACTTTGGGTTCCATATTATTTGTTTTAAGGGTGGCCGAGCTGCTACTATCATTACTATTATGCAGGCATGTGGATGATGATCTACACAAACCAAAGGTGAAGATGAGAAGGAACTCAGGAGCCCAGCTATTGTTCACATTGAATATTGTTGGTCAATATCCATGCTTCACTCAAGAGGGACAAGAGTCGAGGATGACTCCTTTTGAAGAGGGGGAGGATGATGAGGACATCCCAGGTTCATCTCGTTTGTCATTTTCTCCTCATCATAAATCTCAGCTATCAAATGAAGCTTCTACAAAGAAGACCTATTTGAGTCCCATGACAAGGAGTCGTGCCAAACAAATAGAACAAGAGGTGAATGCGCTCCTAGCTGATCATACTTCAACTATCCATGAGAACTTTATACTGCCTAAATCATCTATGCTGATTTTACTCAGGTACAATGTTGAGGACAACCAACAACTTTCAGCAAGTTCAGCTCGTGAAGAAACAAGTTCTGAAGCCCATACAACAAGTTTGAAGAGAACAAGTTTCAACTCTGATGTAAACCATGTTTTGGTGACAAGGGCAACTAATTACACCTCAAGGAAGAATAGCAAGCCATCTCAACAATCTATTGTTTCATGCACAGTTCCAGAATTCGTCCCAGAACGTGCTGCATCATGCAACACAAATATATGAGGTTCCAGCACGTGTGAGAGTACAAATTGGACAGCATATGAAGTCTACTTTCAGGAAAATCAAACGGTGCATCATTTGGAGTCCTGAGTCAAAGGATATGAGAGTTCCAATGCAAGCTGTCCAGAGCATTAATTGCTGCGCGAGGCTCCATGTGTTTGCTCCCTTGACCAGTTGGTTACCACGAATTTGAGCCTCTCTTTTGGACTGGTTTCACACCTAAACTAGGAGGGCTGTTCCTAGTATAAATACCCCTTCCCCCACTTCAGCCACAACTCTTTGGCAATTTGATTTCAGCATAGGTTAGCTAAGTGCAACCAGAATCTTGTTTGAGAGTTCACTTCCTCCTTAGCTCTTGTAATCTTGCCTTGTGAGAGGGTAAACTCACTTTGTGATTTTACAACAGTAGCCGTTGAGGCGGCAACCAATTCGTGCTTCCAACTTCGTGCGTGGTTGCGTGGATTGGAATCCTAAGAGTGTGGTTGGGCGAATACTTGTTGCTGGTTGTTGCATATGCAGTAGCTAGTTTCGGTCTCGTCAGGTTGCACTAGTTATCCATTACCCGACAGCGTTGTTGGCTGGGATCGAGGGTTTCCTTCGTACCCTTCAGGTGGCGTTGATTCGTTCGTCAAGCAGATCCTCCGTGAAGATCGGGCGACCCCGTATCAGAAAGTGTGCCGGACCGGTGTGTATCCCAGTCCAGGTATTGTGGCTTGGATGGGGCATCCGGCATTAGATGTTAGGTGTTGGTGCGATGTCTGTTTGGTATTAGGCTCGGACATTCGGCACCCCTTCATCACGGGGATAGGAGTAGCGATAGGCGTTGCGAAGATGGTGGCTTCATGCTTACTAATGTATTACCTTGTAAGGGCTTTGTGTATAATTAATAAAATGGCTGCATGCATCGCCCAGATGCAGAGGCCGGGGGTACATCCTCCTTTTCAAAAAAAAATAGCAGCAGCAATGGTAAAAAACTAAGAGAAAATATGTTTGTGCAATTGAGATAATCATGTCAAATACTAAGAAAATCTGGTTGCGGAATCGGGATATGATCATTTCAAAAACCATGTTTACAATATGTAGTGCTTATTTTATTTTTTATATGTCTGAAAAACCATGAAAAGGATAGAAAAGAAATGATTTTCATCTATTAAAGAGCTGAAATGATGCTTATTTATGCCTCTTGCAGGCTGATGTAACTAATGTTAAGAACGCTGTCAGTTCAGCAATTGACCTTATGCAAGCACTGGGCTCATCCACTTTCCATTTGTTGCCACAGGTAAAATTCAGAAGCTCTCTTACAGATTTGAGTGACATTATGCTTGTTCTTTTGCTATCCAAACTGCTACTGCATTTGTCAAGGAACCATGTTGCTGCACAGAGAAAATGGAACTGATATACAAATTGAACTATCGAGGCCCATCTTTCCTTGATATTCTATCAAATTGTTGGAGGTTGTTGCCTGAGTTCCGGTCAACATATGAAAGTAGCTAGACTGATGTATCAATTGCCACCACCTTGTGGCAATTATGCATTTCAAATAAGGGACAGTAGAGATATATACTTTATTAGAAAGATTACATACAGGCCTTGAGGTATATAACCACCAAGCATATTTACTTATGGTGTGCACTGTACAGATAGAGGCTACACTCCCTATGGTAACAGAGCTTTCAGCTGTTGCCGCTGAAGAAATGGCCGCACTGAAGGAATGCAGGGAACTTCTGGCTACAGCAGCAGCCCTACAAGTAAAAGCTTGGTCTTTTTAAAAATAAACTAGCACAGTGGCCCTCGCAAATGCGAGGGCATCATTGTTAACATGACCTCAATGATCCTCATATTGCACTATTCAGAATAGTATGGTTCTATAGCCATATGAATTGTTATGCTAAATGAGATATAACCATAGAAAAATATCTTAATCAATTTTAACCTATGGATAAATGATCTAATAACTATTGAAACACACCATATCGTGACCATATGTGATGTTTATGCAAAATTATAAATGTCAATCGGTTATGGTCCAAAATAATAAGGGTCAGTCGGATGAATGACCATGTGATCTCATGCACAATTATGAAGATGCATCAAATTTACTCATTAGGCCTAAACTTTAAATAATAATTCATGTTTGTAAAGATCGACCAGTTGTGGTATGTGGGATATTTCTAGACCGATTGTACGTTTTCTAGTTAATTGCTATATCGGTAGACTTATGATAACTATCAACCACACTAAGCTTTATGCCCTAAGACCCGACACTACATACTTTGTGTGTTTCTAGTCACGCAATTTGAACCTATGTCATTGTGCTGCTAATATACCATACATCATCAACATTACTTACCATTTTTGCCTGAAAAAAGCATATAACCAATAATATGCCTCTATATGTATTTATAAGTTTCACCGTTCCTAACCATTTAAATATTATTTATGATTATCTATCTGTTACCTTTTGTTCAGTCTAAATATGAAGGCAGTAAATTCCTTGTCATGCTAACCATACTGGTGAGGGAGTCCGAACACATCGACCAAATGGATCTTAATTATTGCCAAGGATTTTTTATCCACACAATAACTCTCGTGTCGAGATGGTAGTCAGTTCTCATAAGCAATAACCTGATCCTATATATGATGTCTTCACAAAGTTTGGAAACGGGAAAAAGGAAGCATTTAATCTAAAGATTAATCACATAAACTTAGAAATCAAAAATTTGTTGGCAATGTAGGCAGTTCCATATTTTGGAGTGCTCGCCTGATCACGACAAACTCATTGTAAGCTAAATCCTAATTAATACTTGTACCTTCGCTGTAGAATACAAACATAAAGGCAATAGAAGATACTTGTGAAGGCTAAACTATATTGCACTTAAATAAATCATACATAAAGAAAAATTCTTTCAAAAGTTCCTATATTTCAATAGCACAATATTTCTAATAACATCTTAGAAGCACATACAAAACCTAATTTCATGTCTCGAAAAATCATTTATCATCAGGTTACACTATATTGCGCTATCATGATGCACAATGTTTGGGTATGAGGACGTTTCTCCTACCCTGCTTGCCTCGTAAACAATTTTTAGGATCAATTTTGAGTAGTATATTTCACCTTGATGACGAAGGTAGCACTCATGGCAAATTTGTTATCTGCCCCAATGGCATCGCAGTTGTAGAACACTTGCCGGGGTGTGTCGTTGGTCTTCTACGACCAACTACAGTGCACATAGCACCGTAAAAGCCAGCAACTTGTTTTGCTCTCAAGGATGCACCTCCTTGTGACACGCTCTGCAGGTTGCCAACTGCACAAAGCTAGCCTGCTCTATTTTTTATCGATTAGTAGCATGCCCTCGTACGCAAAGCATCTCAATAGCAATACACCCACGTACACAGTAAGGGAAGTTAGCCACGCTAGCTAATCAACATGCGGCCGGCCGGAAACACAAATTATCCATGCACGAATTGCACATAGCAAGAGTTGATTTAATAAATCATAAAACCTAGACGGACACTATGTCACTATCTATATGCTGGCGGCGGCTTCATCTAAAGGAAGCGACACGCGGACGCCAGCCAAATGGTGCTGAGGAGGGCATCGAGAGGGAGAGGTTTTCCTTCTGTTTTCTTCCCGGTCGATTGGGTAACACGGATGTCCCCAACAGTTGTCCCTATCGTCCGGTCTATCTTGTCGCTCTATTTTTCTGAAGGGGTGATATTTAGATGAGATTATCATGATAGTAGATATCAAGTGGCATGAGGAATGTAAAGACTTGAGCCTGGAACTCTTTCATCACATTGTGGAGCGAGCGTTGGCCATCTTCCCTAGACTCTCCAATGCTAGCTGCAAGCGTCTCCTCATCCCTGCTGACTTAGGCGTAGTTGCTTCTGCTTGCGATCCTGTCTTGTCTTAATTTAGTAGCTATCATTGTCATCCCTGCAAAGCAAGTCATCAATAATAATATACACGTGGGAAGCATCGTGGCCAAGTGATTATGCCATGGCAGCCTGAAAAATTGTGTTGGCAAATTATTAGCATCGGAACTGAAATGAATTACTCACATACGTCGACACAATTATTATACGACATATGTTAGTAATTCAGTGTATATTAATTCAGCGTATAATAATTTGTGAGTAATTCAGCGCATAATAATTTGCGAGTAATAATTGTCGGTAAATTATTATTAGTTTTTTTCTGAAGCGAGTTGGGGCTGATCGATTTGGCATTTTATTGACATGTATGTATGTGAAGCTAGTTTTAATGAACTTGGGTCTGGCCGATATTTTTTGTACGTGGGGCTGATTGATTTTATTTTTTTTGGAAGGGTGTGGGGGTTGATCACTTTTGCTAAAGGGAGTGGAGGCTGATCAATCTAGCATTTTATAATGTTTGTGAAGCCACTTTGAATAGACTTGGGGCTGGCCAATGTTTTTTGTCTGTGGGGCTAATTTTTTTTTTCAAGGGTGTGGGCTGATCGATCTAATTTTTTTAGGGATGGTCTAACTTTGTGACACAGCGGGGCTGATCTGATCGGTCACGTCTAGATACGTGAATTTTTTAAACCCATGGTAAGATGGGATCTGGACGTGCAGAGGCGCATCACCAGCTTAGTTTTTTTTTTCTTCTCAAAGTTAGATCTAATCCGTTAATTATTTATTTAAAGATAGAGGTCCACCAAATCAATGGTTAGATAAGTCTGATTATTGTGTGATTTTCTAGTATATTTATCTTTTTCTGGTTAACCCGTCAAGTACTTTTTATATATAATAGATTACTATGGACCAACTAGCTAGGATGCTACGTACATACTCTTTATCATCTTGTGGCTGACTGACTGACTGGAGAGAGATGTTGGTTGGTGCTGTACATACACAGTGCAGGAGTCAAGCCTAAGGACACAGGCCGTGCAACAAAGAAAACAACAAGATAGATAAGTTGCACCCTTTGGTGGCACACCCGACCCAGTACGTGGCGGTCCATGACTGGAGGACAGAGCAGACCTGCGCGTAGATGGTGAGGTGAGGTGCCGCCTATCGGTGCACATACTCGGCGTGGTGCCGTCCATGTCATGCCGGGGCAGCAACTGTGATGCGATGGTGGTGCCGTCCATGTCATGCCGGGGCAGCAACTGTGATGCGATGTACTCCAGGGATAGGGTTGAGGCCGGATCGGTCGGAAGCAGCTTACAGAAACTGCATGCCGCCAACGCAAGCAGTTTACTGGAAGGAAGACCAGCTGCGGGCCTGCGGCCACTAAGGACAGTGGGCTGATGTGCAGAAGCTGCTGGGGCAGGGGATGGATTGGGCCGGGGTAGTGAAGGAACCGGCAGGAGATATATTGCTGGAATGAGGTTTTACACACGTCACTCCGGCAAACTTGTTGCCGAACAAGTGCAGTGGTAAGCAAGTGCTTATTATATATGCAGCTTTACTACTGCCCAAAATATTACTTCTCCCCTTGATTTTAATTTGGCCGTAGTCTGACGCACTTTATCTACTGAACTTGTAGATAAATATTAGACATTGCCGTAGTTCATGTTCCGCTGTATCATATGCAGTGGACTTCTGCAGAGCTTCCACAAACCCTTAGGCAGAAATAGACCTTGGTTTCTCTGTCAGTTGGGAGCTATCATGGTAAGCAAAAACAGCCATGCTGTGCACGGCATGGCGGTGGATAGAGATTAAGAAAATCGGGAACAGCAGAGCTTCAGACCTTGGTTTCCAATACTGGCGACGATCAGGAGCAGCCTGTGAAAAATGAAGAAGCAGCGAACAACGACGCAGAAGCTGGGGCCAATGAAGAAGTTGTGAACCAATGCCAAGACATGGGCGATGAAGTAGCGGAGGATATGGTCGAGGAAGAAGCGGGCGCGAGCCACGAGCAAGCTCCGGCCAGGGACGTGGCGATGGAGAACGAGCTCGCCAATGAGCTGACGGGTGATGCCCTGGATGACTTTGACATCGCCAACAAAGGACAGGCCATCACGGAGTAACCGAGTCTTCTGGAGTCCGCCGCCGCCGCTGCTGCTAGCTCTTGATTTGCAGAGATATAGGTATCTTAAAATCTTCAGGTGGAAGGAGAATAGCCTCAGCCCGGGAGTTCGTTTACTTGGTAGAGTTCGATCTGTACATATGAATATGGTGCTACCTTTCCACCCTAGATCTATTTTATTAGTTTCACTATTGCAACAGTAACATGGAGTGAATAGGAAAGAGTATGAGCAAATTTGATTTATAGAAACCGGCAAAAAAATCTTGAATTAGAGAAGTAATAGATTTTCTGTTGTAAACTTATTTTTCCTTTTGCGAAGTTGCAACAGTGACATACAATTGTAGGCTACCAGTTGGAACAATCATGAAAAGGCTAGGAAGGAGTAGGAACTAACTTTATTTAGAAAACGGATGGTTAGATTTTGCAATAGTAGCATGCAAACATATTTTTCATAATAGGAATCATAGCATTTTTCAGAACAGTACTAATTCCAGATTTATTAACTTGCAGATCAAGTGGGTAGGCTTCTAAAAAGGCAGTGGACTAAAGATGAGCACAGGATTGTATACGCCATGCTTAGGAAGGATGTCTCGGAGAGTGTTGAATGATGGAGTGACAAAGGAGGTGTTGGCTTTAGCCCGTATTCCTATTTAGACTGTGCAACCCGTCTAGGAAAGAAGGTAAGAAGGTGGTGGCGTACAAGACATCAAGAGCAAGAAACCAAAGATTTGTGGACGGAAGAGGATCACATTTAATTCCAATGACAGAAACCGAAGATCTCTTACACAATAGTTTTTGCGTAAGACAAATTATCGTCGACAACCAAAGTATGATCTTGATAGCTTGAAACAAGTAGACTGTCTCATGACCTTGATTTGTATTATAAGAGCGTGTATGTACAAGTGTAAAACATATCCATATTATGTTTAAATTGCCACCTTTATTGTCTTTATCTGACGTTGGCTTGTTGGTAAAGAACAGAAAGTGAGCAAAGTACTTCCATGGAACAAAACTACTACTTTATCCATTTCCATCCATGAAAAATGTCATTAGCAAACATATGGTTTATTGTACACTTACCTCTACTTTTAAAGTTAGTTTTAGTTCCAATTTTGAATTTGGTATCATGCATATTAAGAGATAAGCATGGTTGGTTCGATTGATTTGAGGTCAGTTTTATTTCCAATTTGGAATTTAGTACCATGGATATTAACAGCCGGCTTATATTGAAGACCACAACATAGTTGGAGGTAGATCAGGTATAGAGGGATAAAAAGATAAAAAAAATACCTAGGTGAGGGTGAAAAATATACATCTTACGGGAGGTGGGAGCAAGGTGCAAGTTGCCTTTGGGAAGAAAAAATTCTATTCATATCTTCTTTTTCCGTGGCAACACATGAGCGTGGAGCCATCATGGTAGAGCGTGGGATGAAGGGTTGGTCCAATATAGAACCAGACGGTTGCCGCACTAAGATGGGGAGGCGGTTGCTGCCCTTGTCCCTTGCTGTTGGCCTGCCACGGCGGTGTTGATCACTGGCTCACTTAGAACATGAATTAGTGGATTTTGTGATAAGAGTAAGGGTTGAGAATGACACGGATAAGGGTTGGGGTTGTTTTGTAAAGTAGAGAAATCTGCATCTAATGCAAGGTGCCACGTTTTCTAAAGTAGTTACGACTGTCTGAGTGGAATAATTTCTCTACTTTATAAAACGTGGCAAATTGCATGAGCGAGCGGTTCATATATTTTTTCCATCAAGTTGTACAATTTTTTTGGGTAAGGATAGAAGGGTAAATGCATTTGTTGGTTGCTTCAAGAGTTAATAATAGACATTTTTTTGGTCAGGATAGAAGGGTAAATGCATTGGTTGGTTGCTTCAAGGGTTACGGACACGGTGGTATATCAGTTGCATGCATAACAACGAACATCATTTTTTTGTTTCGTGGTAATGCACAACATTCAACTGTAGGTTACAATGTGGCAATGACTCAAGAGACATCGGATTTGCCTTCTTGGCTCAGGGGGGGAGGGAGGGCGTCATGGGCGGTGCACGCCTCCTCCCCCTGGATGGTGGTGGTGGATCGGCACGAACACGAAGGGAGGGGATCAGGGCGGAGAGCAGGGCGATTGGCGGGGGATTCCTCCTTGGCGGTCCGTGGGGAAGTACGGTGTGATGAAGAGAGGGTGCCATGACGAAGGTAAGGTGGTCGTCATCCGGTTTTAAAGGAGAGGGCTCCAGCGAGAAATGCCCCGCTATGGCGGGAAACCAAGCAGAAAGGGGAGGGGTCGGCAGGAAAAGGGAAGGGTGCGTCGCGGGGTGATTTTTTGTGTGTGTTGGGACCGCGTGTTGGAGATAACATGACAGATGGGCCGGGCAACCACATTTCTCCCCCACATGTGAGCTGGATTTGGGAGAGCCCGGGCTGTCTAGACGGTTGAATTTTGGGGAGCCCACTGGACGCCCGTTTGATGTTTGAACCTGCCTAAACATACAAAGGAGAAATGAGCTTCGACCATGAAGACGACCTTAATCATTTGTTTGATTTATTTATATGCATTGTAGCCTGTAGCAACGCACGGGCATTCTACTAGTGATAGGGGTTTATAAGGGAAGACAAAAAGTGTAAGAAAGTCTCACAGCAACGAGGCTTGATCGTTAGGCAATGGAGAGGCCTTACAATTGATGTTATTGTGAGGAGTAGGGATTGCCATGAAACAGATGCACTAGAGATATAAGTTTATGAAAGCTCTCTATATGAAACTGAGTGGGTGTGCATCCAACTTACTTGCTCATGAAGACCTCGAACATTTTTAGGAAGCTCATCATCGAAATATGCAAGTCAAGTTCTCATAATGTAAAAATCTCACTAGTGTATGAAAATGGAAATCATGAAAACTCTCTATATGAAATACATGGTGCTACTTTGAAGTAAGTGTGGTAAGAGGATAGTAGTGTTCCCCCTCTCTCTTTTTCTCTCATTTTTCCTTTTTTTCTTTTCTTTCTCCTTTTTTCTACTTTTTTTCTTTTTTTTAACGGCCTCACGGACCTCATCCCCTCTTTTTCGAGGAATCATAAGTCTCCTCCAATTCATATCCTCATAGGTAGGGGCACACTCTAATAATGATGATCATCACACTTTTATTTTACTTACAAATCAAAACATAAACTATATGATGATTGTATATGAATGCCTCTGGTAGTGTACCAGGATGTGCAATGATCTAGCGTAACATGTATAACAATGATGAACGGTGGCTTTGACACAAATATCATGCCAGCTCTATATGATCATGCAAAGCAAAATGACGATGAATGCTCAAGTCATATGATGAATAGTAACAATGGAAGTTGTATGGCAATATATCTCGAAATGGCTATGGAAATGCCATAATAGGTAGGTGTGGTGGCTGTTTTGTGGAAGATATGATGAGGCTTATGTGTGAGAGAGCGTATCATCTCATGGGGTTTGGATGCACCTACGAAGTTTGCACCATGTCTCGAGGTGAGAGTGGGCAATGCGCGCCACCGAAGAGGCTAGCAAAATATGGGTAGGTGGAAGTGCTTGTAGACCAAAAACTCACATTAAACATAAAGAACTCAAGTACTTATTGCAAAAGTTTTAGTCGCCCTCGAAGTAAAGAATAACTCGCATGCTCCTAGGAGGGAGATTAGTAGGAGTTAACCATCGTGCGCCCCCGATCTGACACACAAAGGATGTCAATCAAAGATAAATCTCACTCCGACTTTCTCGCTAATGCCAGCGGCCACCACTTTCATGCATAAGGACTCACAAACTTTAACACACATATTCATACTTAGCTCTAATTATTTACTACACACTCACATATTACTACCTCAATATCGCAAAACTATTGCAAGGAATCAAATTTATCATATTCAATGATCTACAAGTCCATACAAGTTTTTATTACACCACCTTTATATACCTATCATCTTTGGACCAACCATATAACTCATGCAAATTACCACTTCCTATTTAACTCTCAAAAAGGATTTAAGTGAAGCAAGAGAGTGCAAATAATTTCTACAAAACATATCTCCATGCTCGAACAAATATAAGTGAAGTACTAGAGCAATTGCCACAGCTCAAATAGATATAAGTGAAGTACGGATGAGCATTCTATAAATTTAGGATGAATGTGTGTCTCTATTAATAAATATGTTCAGGAAACGCTGATTGCAAAGATCAGCAAGTAAAGCTAAAATAAAAGAAAAAGAGGCTCCAAGCAAAACACATATCATGTGAAGAATAAAAATATAGCTCCGAGTAAAATATACTGATAGTTTTGAAGACGAAAGAGGGATGCCATCCAGGGCATCCCCAAGCTTAGCCGCTTGAGTCTTCCTTGAATATTTCCTTGGGGTGCCTTGGACATCCCCAAGCTTAGGTTCTTGCCGCCCCGTATTCTTCTCATATCTCCATCTCATCCCAAACTTGAAAACTTCATTCACACAAAACTTAACGGAACTTCGTGAGATAGGTTAGTACAATAAAATAAATCATTCACTTGGGTACTGTCAAGACAAGATTCATAACTACTCACAATTGATGTCTATTGTACTCTGTAATCTACACAATTTATATCCCCAACATAAGTCATAGAAACTCTAAAACAAGCAAACAAAGAAAACAAAATAGAATCTGTCAAAAACAGAATAATATGTAAAGATCTAATTTTTTTATCATACTTCTGTAACTCCGAAAATTCTGGAAAATTAAGGCAACGCAGACAATTTGTATAGAAGTATTGTGTAAAATTTCAGCATTTTATCACGCTCCAACAGAGAATAAAACTTCAGATACTAGACGCGAAAGTTCCTGTTTCTGCACAGAACCAAATAAACAATCATCCACATCACCCTAAAAGTTTAACTTGGCACCAAAGTAAAAGAAAAGATCCAAACACAATTACTACAGTCGCAATAATCATGTTGACACACTGAAAGCGAAATCAAATAAAGGACCACTATTGGGTTGCCTCCCAACAAGCGCTATTGTTTAATGCCTTTAGCTAGGCATAATGCTATCTATCAAGTATTATCATCCTTTAAGGATAAATCATAAGTATGATAGATTCATAGGGATGTTTAATTTTCTTTCTAGGCAAGTGTTCCATGCCTTTCTTTAGAGTAAACTGGAACCGTATGTTACCTTCTTTCATGTCAATTATTGCACCTATAGTTCTTAGAAAAGGTCTCCCAAGTATAATAGGACAAGAAGGATTATATTCAATATCAAGAATAATAAAGTCTACGGGCACATAATTTCTATTAGCAATTATAAGCACATCATTCACCTACCCATAGGCTTTTTAATAGTAGAGTCCACACGGTGCAAGTTTAAAGAACATTCACTCATATTAGTAAGACCGAGAACATCATACAATGCTTTTGGCATAGTTGAAACGCTAGCTCCAAAATCACACAAAGAATTGCATTCATAATTATTTATTTTAAACTTAATTATGGTTTCCCACTCATCATGCAATTTTCTAGGTATGGAAACCTCTAATTCAAGTTTCTCCTCATTGGTTTTATAAGAGCTTCTATAATATGTTTAGTAAAAGCTTTGTTTTGATCATAAGCATTGGGTGAATTAATCATGGATTGAAGCAAGGAAATACATTCAGTGAGGAAACAACTATCATAATTAAAATCCTTGTAATGCAAAATAGTGGGAGCATCACTATCTACAGTTTTTACCTCTTCAGACCCACTTTTATCATTATTAGTAACAAGATCATCACCCTACAAGCAATTGGGACGCCTTTTAACTAAAGTTGACTCTTCTTCAGTCCCATTATTATCAATTTTAATATTTCTAAACAATGATTCAATAGGGGATACACCAATAGTTTTAACATCTTCATCATGATTATCTAGAAAACGCAATTCAACCTCTCTTTCCTCTCATTCTCTTCTAGCTCTAAGCATATCAATCATCTTTCTATCATAATCGGTTCATCCAAATCCTGAAGAACTAATACAACTACTCAAACAACATAGAGGGAGAGGGCAAGTTAGAAGCCAGCACGAAGACGATGGAGGAGAGAGGCATGGTGGCGATGATGATGGTGGCGGCGCCGGCGGTGGTGATGGCGATGATGGCGGTGCCGGCGGTGAAAGCCGCACCGGCCCAATGGCCGGTGCATGTGGTGGAGGCGCCCCCTCTTCTTCCTCTTGGCTTGGCCCTTCTCTTCTCTACTAGCACAAATGCCCGTGCGTTGCAACGGGTACAAAAGAAAAATGCTTAGAAACCTGAAAAATAATTCACCACTTAAACAACTTTGCAAGTAGCAAAACAATATTCAACATAATCATAAGTACCAAGGACCATATTCTTGAAACAAAGAGCGAAAATCTGGTGATGCTTAAAGAAAGAAAGAAATTCCCTTAATTGCGTGAGGTTAGAAGCAAAATGATGCACCTCGTGTTCTTGTTTCAGCTGACATCAAAACAGGAAGCAAAAGTAATAGAAAATAAAAGGCTTAGTAATCAAAAGAGATGTAAAATGTCCAGCAAAAAGATAAAATAGTGAGACCAAGAGTAATTGGGTACCAGTCACACCTTAAGCTAAAGGTTTGCTAATGTGAATATTTCTATCTCTACACAACGATGATACTCACATATACCTGTCACAAGGAGTTAACACCTAAACTGATAAAAAAAATACTGTCTTCTGGCTCCGTTTCGGTGATATGCAAAGATACAGGTGATAGACTATTTCTAGGGGCTTGATGCTGGTGTAAAGATTGGCGTTTTTGTTTGACGTGCTTCCTGGTCAAGGTCGGAGTGGGAAAAGGTCAGGCACACACACACTTTCTTGTTTTTGCTGAGAATGTACATGCGCTTTTACATGAAAATAAGCTCAATGAACATCTATTGATTCAGCTCGTAAAATATATGCTTCCACTGGTGAAAAAGTTTGAAAATGGATTACATCACACGCTAGAGGTAAAGAATGATACAGAACAACACACATATCAACAGCACCGACAGGAAAGTAGGTCTAGGCATGTGCGCAAAGCTGCTCGAGCTGCTCCTCGAGTGCAAATCCACTCTCTAGTGAAGTCATAGATGTTTCTACATAGGCCTTTACTGAATTGATGAAGCTTGTTCGGAATTCCTCTGCAAATACTACGGCTCCAATCTTTCAGTATCGAGTTAAGTAGTTAACAGTATAGCAGTGATAAATCATAAAATTCACAGCAAGCTGGAACCTAAGTCGCTTCTAAAACCACATACCAAGTAGGATATCCGGTCCCTTCTGGCCATTTCATAGGTTGTTTAATTTGTGAGCGCTCTGCAAAAAATAGAAACGGGAATTTCAGTCAAACATGCATTATAGACAAAATGGCCTAAAATTGCTCAAATCACAGCCATGCGCCGGATGGGCAGGCATGTGTAGGGCTTTGCTTTGGATTTTGCCCTCTGGCCCTCTAAGTATAAATCAGACAAGGTAGTACTGAGACTCAGAATTACAAAAGAATTTACTTCAAAAAGATTTATATGTTCAACCATTGGCCCAGTTGCCATGAATTTTCAAGACAGTAATAATGTTCCGCCAAAGCTCCAATCCATCACTTTCTCCTCTCTTTTTCCCAAATGGAAATGCAAGCATCCGTTCTCAACTTAACAATTCAAGAAAATTAAAATAAAAAATGGTACGTACCATTTGACATTGCTTCTGAATAATTAGAAGACCTTGTCAAAGGACCAGAAAACTTACATGTGAAGCATCATCAACAAGGCGACGATGGTTCATGAAGACTAATTCTGGTGTTCTTCAGCATATACTTCTCTGAATTCAAACTTTATGGCGTCATAATACTCTTTGATTTTTCCTTACGGTGACAAGGGTTAGATCTCTTAAGAGGGTGAGGCCAATCGGTAAACACAGGGAATGACACTTCCCCACCGCACAAATACTATTGCATCCTTTAGCAATCAGTATACACAGGAAGCCCAGTATGACTTTTGCATCCTTCCAGAAAACTAAATACAGTACTATTTAGACCGCACAAATCCCATAGAACAAAAATCTGCAAGGACAAAACAACAGCTTTTAGCATAGGAACACTCTCCTTAGGAAACGGTGGATACATGGTACGGACTGCAGCAATTCTCAAGCAGTAAGAATAGACGAGAAAAAGAATGAAGAGAGCTTTTCAGAAGAAAAAAAAGGACTGACATTTTTTTTCATGAACTCTGCCTTCCAAATATCTTCTAGGACATATGCCCGTGCGTTGCAACGGGGTGACAAAATTCAGCCTTTAAATGAAAATAGTATTAGTATAAAATACTGAAAATTTTCAACCAGTGCCCATTTATTTATTTTCTTCGTTTCATAGCATTTTATTTATGCCAACCGGGAGGCCTTTGCTTATTTTTTGTTTCGTAGACCATAGTCGCTTTTATTTTTCGTTTAGCATACAACAATCCTGCTCAATTGAGATTATTCATTTCATAGCCCACAATCCCCTTTATTTATGTCAACCAGAATTTTTCGTTTCAGAGCCCACAATTTCCTTTATTTATACTAACCGGGGTTTTTTGATCCGCAGCCCACGATCCCTTTTATTTAGGCCTCCCGAGATTTTTCGTTTCGCAGCCAACAATCCCCAACTCCTTTTATTTATTACGCCAACCGGGTGATACTTTTTCCTAAACGCAGCTCACCCTCCATTAGTTTATTCTCAGGCTGCTTGTTAATTCTCATACTTACAGGCATATATAAACTGATAGAATTAGTTTTTTTTTAAACTTGATAGAATTAGGTGTCGCAGCGAGGTGGGACTATTTAATCTGTTAACAAACTTGTTTTATAAGCATGAGCAGATTCTGCGCAACTTGGCCCAAAAACATCAGCATCGCAGCGAGGCCCAATAACAGCACGAATCAAACTTGATTGTTCTTTGGTTGGGTTCCAGATCTAGGAAGTGTCATGTGTAGTGGTATGATTGCAAGGACATAACAATTGTAATGGATTGTGAAATGAAAAATGGGCAGAACAATCTGATTATTTATCAACCATGTTTCTACTTTCTTTATAGCAGCAAGAGGTACTGCTGAATATAAAGAAAAAATGCCTTCATCATATATAGATACGTCTCAGTTTTGATGTAAATAATTTACGTGCTAGTCTGCTAGTATATATATCTACATGAGGGAGATGGCACAAAAGTACAGCTGCAGAAATTCTACAAATAGCTGGCTAGGGAAAATCTTGATAAACTATTGCTGCCAAATTAATTCCAACGAATACCTTTCATCACTTTTCTACACCATACTACAGGTCACATCCATGTGATACAGAAAGGCTTATCTAACATGACAAAGAGGTCACACTCACACCAATTTGAACAAAAATCAACAGTGCAAAAGAACACCAAATGAGTAATTCTTTGTTAGAGAAGCACAGGTGGTCCTCTTAGTTCAGATAAAACTAAATTCAGGTTAATAGCAGTTAGGTAGTTTGTCGAACCCAAGAAGCTCAGTGACCTGTGTGACAATTCATGCCTTCATCATGTCCATCTGCACCTTTGACATGTTCACCTAAACACAATAAAAGAAACAAATTAGAGTTTACCTTGGACCTGCATCAGATACCCTCTCGACACTCTTCACCTCCCATTGAACATGAACCCAAAAAACCTGGTGGTCGAGCTTGGGGGCGAACTTCCATATCTTGAGCATCTCAGCATGCTTGTTTGAGAATTGGGTATCCTGATCAGCCAACATCCCCTGCAAAAACAACGGCAAATCAAACTACCTCTCAAAGATCTGAAGAGCAGGAAAAATTAATAGATACTCTGAAATCAAATGGCACATGTGGTTAGCGATCTAGAAATCAAAGATCAAATTATATATGGAGCCTTTGGCCAAACATTAGATGATACTTTGAATATGAGCATAGAATATGGCAATCCCACCTGAGAGGGTTGTGGTGTTCATATCCGTTCACTCTCACTTGAGCTGTTCGTGCTTTGTCCTTCCTCATCTCTGTTGCGCCCCAATCCAAATCTGCAAGCCCAAATCCATGGCAGAGAAGGGGATCTCAAAGGTTGGCACAAAAAATGAAATCCCCGAACAAATTGCTACCCATTCTTTCTGTTCCTCCTTCTATTCAACCTTATAATCCTTTAATTCTAGATCTTAAATTTGTCCTTGTAGCCAATAGAAAAAAGCAGAGTACGCACCTCATCGTGAGGACGTACTTGGGGATGGAGGTACCGGGGAGGCAGTACTTGAGCTCCAAATCGGAGCCGTCCGCCTCGAGGCGGAGGAGGCTGGGGGTGAGGAGTTGGGGCGGGTGAGGAGGGGAAGAACAGGGCAATGGCGGTGCTGCTGGAGGGTAGCTGGAGAGGAAGACCGGCCGCGCGTGGCGGCGTGAACACGCCATCGAATCCTATCCAAATCGGGACGTCCGCCTTGAGGCAGAGGAGGCTGGGGGTGAGGAGTTGAGGCGGGTGAGGAGGGGAAGAACAGGGCAACGGCGGCACTGCTGGAGGGTAGCTGGAGAGGTAGACCGGCCGCGCGTGGCGGCGGGATTCATGGCGGCGGTGCCGTGCCGTCCCCATGAAGAGGACCCCGTGCTGTTGTGCGTACGCAAAGAGGACAGGTCGCCGTGCTATTTTTTTCCCTGAAGGCCAAGCCGAGTCTCAAGCCCAATACACGAAACGTTTTTCCTCTGTTTACCACTTAAAACTGTAGCGTGGGTTAATTATCAAAAACCATAGGGACTTTTCTGCAAAAACGCCGCGACGGTGAGCGGGCAGAAGCAATAGCTGCTTTATTATTACTAGCAAAAATGCCCGTGCATTGCAACGGGATAAAATTTTATGGTCTTCCCTAGCATGGGTTAAAATACAAATCATTATTTAATTTATGATCCACATAAATTATTCCCAACACGACGAAGAATTGTGCTCTCAACCATACCGTTTTTGCAAAACCGTTAGCAAATATATGCAGTTTGGTTTGCAGCTTTCCGAGTTTCATTCTCACCTCCATTGTTTTAGATGCAATACACCCATGATGGTGTATTAGTTGTCCATGGGGAGGAGGCCAGAGGAGTAGTGGAGGAGTAATGTTAACGATCGGCATTCAGTTTATGCTGACGGTGATAGAGCTTCGTAGACCGGACTAACTTGAGGTTCACTGATCTAAACTCATACGGACGAGGCTAAAAAGTAACACAAAAGTTTACATGGGAGTGACATTTCGATGACCGCGTCGAGGTGATGCCACAGTATGCAACATCCGGTTCACATCTGTGGCTGGTGTGGAGCATGGTGCATGCGTCCAACGACAGCAATCGGACCAAGAACAAAGTCTAGGAAGTTGACAACATCTACATTATTCTAGTAATTGGAAAATCTCTTACTGGCCGCGACATAGTCTTGCGACGGTTGGTATAGATTGAACACGAAAATTCATCATTCAGGAAGCACGATTCAAGCTCTGCTTCATCTGAATGGATTATAATTCTCGATGCCGTTCTGATGGTGTGTGGGTTCGGCCAAAGGAACTCCGATGCATCGAGGGTGATAAAGGCATCCGGTGGTAACTTAGGGCATTAAAAAAATATGTATGCGGAAATTGCAAAGCTGAAAAAATTGGAATCTTTTTCACCCGTTTTGGCCTTACAATTTTTTTTTTGAATCTGCCATATTAAAGATGATGTTGTATTTCTTTGAGCGGGGCTGCTTTACTTTGTTCGAATCCCCTACGGCAGCACGTCCCTCTCACAATCGTTTGTTCTCTTTTTTTTTAGCGGGCTGCGTTACTACTTTGTTCGAATCCTACGGCAGCACATCCCTCCTCCTTGAGGATCACAATCGTGAAATCCATCCTCCTCAACCCTCAAGTAGCGTGCACGTGCATCCATCCTTGATAATTATTAATCCTTGCAAGTCCACAATCTGGAAATCCAGCCCCATAATTTCCTTTTTAAGGATGGAATCCTTCCTTTAATACACCTCCCTTGAGACAGCCCACAATTCCTGATTATTTGCCATGCATCCTTGATAAATCCAGCCGCATAATTTCCTTTTTAAGGATGGAATCCTTCCTTTAATATCCCTCCCTTGAGACAGCCCACAATTCTTGGCTGTAGTTATTTAGTCCTGTTGTTGATATTTCAGAAAACATGTGATCCTATATAAACTGGTCGCAATCTGCTTAAAGGAGCGAGGTGGGAATACATGACATGAAATATTGATAGTTGAGTCGGTCGCTGCAACCGCCTTTTTTTTTGGAGAAAAATACGCGTACGCCACAAGTATTCATACAACAGCAAGAACAGTACATACGCATACAGAAACAACGACGGATACAGACCACTCCAGGTCCTGCCACCGAAGCAAGGCGAACCCCCCAGAAACACAACAACGCACCAACACCTCAGGCTCGCCATCGCCAAGCCGGCCGGCCGCTCGCCGTCTGCTCGAGCCGCCGTTGAAGAAGCCATCCATCTGCATCGCTATCAAAAGCTTTGGAGGCCGCATGTATGTCCCATTCCAGCGAACAGGAACAAAGATCGGGTTCCGGCGCATCGACCGGGGACAATCCCCACAGAAAGTATGGCTCCATGCCTCCGCCACAACTCCAGCTCGCCGGAGACGCGAAGGACAAAGAACCGCCACAAACCACCTCCCCAAAACAGGGCCAGAAGCCCCAACATCCGTCGCGTCGCCGGTAGCCGCCACCGTCAGTGGCGCAGCATCCACCGGCACCTCCTGTGCAAACCCCACAACCTCCAAAACGGCACCAGAGGAAGCGCTGTAGAGACGACGAAGGAGGGGGACAAAATCCGAATCGTAGCTGGCGCCGCCGCCACCCCAGCCACGCTTGGAACGAACTCCCGCAGATCCACCGGCAGCACCAACGACGCCGCCGCAAGCGAGACCGGATCTCGGGCACCTTATTCTCCACCGCAACAGCGCCTCTCCCCTCACCGCGCGGCCGCCGGAGCACACACAGCCCACCCTATTTACACCCAAGCGCAAAGATCCGGGGTTCCTCCATCCTCCCGCCGCTGGAGCGGTCGGCGGAGGAGAGAAGAACCCACGACCGCGCCGGGGAAATGGGGAAGCACGAGTCGCCTCTCTCTTCTCCTCACCCAGCACTGTAGCTACTCGATCCTTGAAGTCACGAGTTCGATTACCAAGCATTATCTTTTTATGTGACTTTTAGTCTATAAAAGAAGGCCCATCCGTGGCCCATAAGAAAAGGTCAGCCGGCAATTGTTGTATAGAAAAGCAACATGGCCCAATACGGAGGCGTGCATACGAGCAGAACGAACGTTTTTGGTGGGATTTGTGTTTTATGTACGCAGGTATGGGCAGGGATATATAGATAGATTATAGTACCACCTTGGAAATAGAAAAATAATATGGGCGAAGTGGACGGTGGACGGACGAAAAACGGACAAAATTACGGTGGTAAGAAGCAATAGCCCCTTTATTATTAGGTAAAGAAAAATTAGGTAAAGATGGAGATGGTCTTGGAGAAACAATGGAGATGGATGACGGCTGCGTGTGTGAATGATGGAGAGATTGGAGGCGCCTAGGGTTGGAGGTGCTTTTATAAAGGCCTCCCGGTTTCTTCTCCATTGATGTGGTCATCCAAGGGCACAAGATGAGCCTTATCCTCTTCCAAACGCCTCCTTATTGTCCAAGGATCTCGTGGGAACAAACGGGGACGAAATCGGTGAAGAATCCCATCTGGAGAGGCAACTTTCGGGCCTGATTTCCTTCCATACGACCATCCATACGACGAGCCACGGTCGTATGGTACATCGTCTTTTGCTCTAGTCCTCTTCAGTAAACCGGCCGCCATTTCTTCATATGAAATCGGAATTTGACGTTATTGGGCTCGTTGGATTCATATGAACGACGCTGATCCATTTCTAGTATTAGATCTTGGTTTTGAGCACTTTGGCAAAATGACTTTTTTCACTTTCCGAGACGGCTAAGTCTGGTACTGCAAGTCCTCTGTATCAAACCCGTCCTTGGTCCTTTCATCGTGCTCGATCCTAGGTTGCTCCTATACACCTGTAGACACAAGAAAACAAAGAAAACTAATAAAAACCAAAAAAATATTAAATGTGCAATGCTCACAAGGAAAAGTGCAAAAGCCGGTAATCATGCATAATGGGCATATATTTGGTTCAATGGGACATAATATATGAAGAGAACATGCAACAAATGAGCTCTAAAAATGCGTATAGTATAGAGCCATTGACCTCCCCACGCTTAAACCTTGCTCGTCCTCGAGTAAGAAGGTTGACTACCAAAAGCTCTCTGCTACCAACTCTAAAGCTTTCATTGAACCAAACCCCGAAAGTGATATCCATGTTCATCGTGCAAGCATGCAAAAGTTAACCGGTAAGGGACTAATACAAGTTATCCCCTTAGTTCCATTACCATGGAGGTTGAGAAAGAGGAAACTATTTTTGTGGAGCCCAAATTCCCATTGCCAAAGGTTTAGACAGAAGGTCAAAATTATGTTAGGAACACAACAATGGCTAACATAGACAAAATAAATTATGCATGAGCGATCGCTTCAAAACACCAACCCGAGGTATACCAGGTACAATAGCAAGATTGTCTGTCTGCGTTATTCAACCGCTCAACTACCTATGCAGCACTGAGCGCAAGCCTATGCCTCGCACTTAAAGGAAAAAATTTGAATAATGATTGGGGTTTTGAGAAGTCAAAAGCGAAGAAAGTCTTGCATCAACGCAACTGACCATTAGGCAATGGAGAAGGCCTTATGATAGATGTCAACAAGGAGTAGTGATCGCCCTGCAACTAGGATGCACACAGAGCTATGAATATGTGAAAGCTCTCCTATGGACTAAGTGGGGGTGCATCCAACTTGCTTGCTCATGAAGACCTCGAGCGTTTGAGGAAGCTCGTCATCGGAATATACAAGCCAAGTTCTATAATGTAAATTCTCCACTAGTATGAAACATGAAGCTCATGAAACTTTCTACTATAAAATGCATGAAGTGGTGCTACTTTCAAGCACAAGTGTATACTAAACAGGATAATGGTGTTGCTCCTTCTCTCTTCATCACCTTTTTCTTTCTTTTTTCTTTTTTTCTAGCACCTCCGTGGTGCATCTTTTATTTGGTCTTTTTCTGTTTGGGTAGAAGCAACACCTTACAATGATGAATGATACACTTTACAATGACTCACTTCAACTGAATGTAATCATAACTCAAATCTGAATACATGAGAGAAACTCTATATGATGAATGCCTCTAGCAGTGTATCAAGGTGTGCAATGATCAGGTGTATTGACATCAAAAAACGAACAAGCCATGAAAATATCGAGCTAGCCATACTATGATCATGCAAGGCACATGAAAACATGTCTCTAGTCATGTAATGTAATATGATGGTATTGCATGGCGATATGCTCAGAATGGCTATGAAAATGCCATGTAGGTAGGTATGGTGGCTGTTTTGTGGAGATGTGGTGTTTTATGTGTAGGAGAACAAGAGAAAGTCCTCCCATGGTTTTGGATGTACCTGCAAAGTATGCCCCAAGTATCAATGTGAGAGTGGGTAATGCAAGGTACTGTAGAGGCTAGCAAAATAAGATGAACGGAAGTGCAAAAGCTTCGAACTTGCTTTAGTCATAAAGAACTCAAACAGTACACAAGAGTATCATGGTGTCATGTTGCATAAGACTCAAAAGCTAAGTACCCCGAGGGGATAGTTTGGCGGGGATAACCCTGTTGCGCGCCCCGGATCAACCAAAGATGTTGGGTTCATCAACAAAAAGCCTCTACAATCATTCAATCGCTAATCAAGCCACCACTAGTCCCCAACTTAAGTTATTAGGTGAAAGAAAGGTAACAGTTCAAAGGACTCCTTTATTGGTTTTTGATAAAAGAACATGGCAATGTTTTTCAGAAGATAACAAGATGTCCACATGTTAAGTAAAACAAATGCAAAGCAAGCATATCAAAACAGTGGGACACACTATTGCACGAAAAACATATGATCAAGAGCATTGCATAAGACACTACACATGCAAAAGTAACCTCCCCACACTTAGAACTTTGCAATACTAAACCAGGGAAAATTACAAACATAAAAAGAAAGTGCAGTTATTAAAAGAGAGCATGAGAAGTGGTTACCTCCCCAAGCTTACGTTAAAGCAAGGGTTAGAAACTTTTACCGTTGAGGTGCATATGACCTCTCTTTTAATAGAAATGGACCTTGCTTCAATGGACTCCTCGTTGTGGTCCGGCGGTTACCCTCCAATAGAACCTCCTAAAAACAAACTAAAAGAAAACAAAATAGTTTTGCACTTTTGTGGCTTTTCATTTTTTTGTAGAACAAAGGATTAGCATCACAAGTCTCGCAATGATCGGTTCATTAACCTAAGCACCACGCTCAAGTCAACAAACTTATTCTAGGAGAGGCCTTCTCCTAGGTTGAATGAAGTGCGTGTGAGACAAGATAAAAACAGAAGTGTGCAGCTCCTAGGTGCCTAATTAAAAAGAGAGATCCTCACTTAAGGTGAGAAACTCGATACTAAGCAACTTTTATTTGAGTGAGGTTCAAATTGGAAGACTTTACCGGGCACTTGTGGGTGAAGTTCATCATGATAAAGCAACCAAGTGGCTTGTGCGGGTCTTTTATACGGTTAGCACCATACCATACAAGTCGCCACATAAGGTCCAAGCCCCTGTGAAAATAACACACGAAATAAAAACATCGATTCGATATATGAACAGAGTTCGTATACCCAACCGGCAAAAAAGAAATAAAATAAAACTAGTTGCTACGGAGATTTATTGGTTATGGAGTTTCAGAGGTGATTAATGTTAATTACAAAGCAAATAATAAGTTAGAAAATTCCTCGGTGACCTCACACGTCGAAAATAAATCAAATGGAGGTATTTTTGCCCTCATACGAGCGCGCGTACGACCAGGCTCGGTCGTATGACAGGCCGTCGTTTGTTTTGTTGATGTATAGCCAGCGTCACCCTTCGATACGAGCTCCCGTACGACCATGAGTGCTCGTACGAAACACCATCTTTTACTCTGGAAATTCTGATAGTCGGGGTCGACCTGGCATATGAGCGCGCGTACGAGTGCGAGCGCTCGCGCTCGTACGGCAGACCGTCTTTCATTTTGGAGTCTCTGTTGCTCACGGCCATGAGCTCATACAAGCATCTGTACGACTGGGGTGGTCGTATACCACGCCGTCTTTTCTTCTGGAGCTGCAGAACTTCATGAAAAAAATTGTGCTTCCTCCTTACATTAGGCACATAGCATATTCGCAATAACAATGATAGGAGGTATGCAACAAAATATAGGCTACCGATATTCTATAAATTTTACCAACAAAAATTATTTTGAAACCAACTCAAATAGCAACTACTCAAAATAAAACAAAAGTGCCAATGCAGTCATGAATGCAACTAGACTCAAGACACAAAACTAAGAAATACACCTACAGACTTCCGGGTTACCTCCCAGGCAGTGCTTTCTTTATAGCCGTATAGCTAGGCTTCGGTGCTCCGTAAGCTCATCCACCCGGATCCCAAGGGATGTCGACCTCGAGTGTGAGACCAGCCTCCGACCGGGGTTTGGAGCACCCATAGCAAAGGCCGGTCGGAGTCGTACTCGCTTGTGGTGCATCGACATCATATAAGAAAATTCATACTCGCTCCTTGGCGAGCACCGATGCATCTGGTTTAGCAGAGATGCCTGCAAGGTTAGTAGCTGCAATTTGACAATATTTTTATAACCGAGAGGATACGGTGCTATAAGGAAATCATAACCTTCTTCTTCTTCTTCAGTGTACCTGGGAATGTTAGTATCCAAATTTGCAAATTCTATACCAAGGCTATTATCATCTATAAGACTTTACAATTTACTCTCCAAAGGAGGTCTATGGAGAGCCTGCAGAAAATCAGCCCATATATCATCAAGATCAATCTCAGAATATGCAATTTGGGGTTTGTCCAATATTGACAAATCCACATGTAAAGAGGATTAATCAGGCATCATGGTGGTTGCATCACTCTGTGATAACTCTCTTAATGCAAGCAACTCACCCTCCTTTCGTGCTATCTCATCCCTAAGAAGAATGCCAACTGGTGTTTCATCAAAAGGAGTCATCGGAGGCACATCGGGAACAATGCCAATATCTAGTTCATCCCTAATAATTAACCTGAAACATCAGCCCTCACTATATTCTCCGGTGGAGAATATTCAAGCATCGTTTCAATAGGTTCCATGAAAGCTCTAATAGAACATAGATATGATAAATGATCATCAAGCTGGGAATTAATTGTGTCTAGAATTTACCATGATCCGGAGGAGTTTCCAGACAGTGGCCATTCCGCCCTTCATCTCCATGTTCCTTCTCTGGCTTATCTCCTAGACATACTTCTTAGAAAGTGGTTCCCTTATTTTTCTCCCATCGCTCGATCATCTCCTCGGATTCTTTTATGAGGTTATGTTCCTGCAACATAGAGGCTTGGGAAGCGGCAGTCCGCCTCTCAGAATCTTTAATAAAAGGGGCATTATGGGGGTTGTTAGTAATACACCATTTATGAATACTCTCCAACACACCCATATATTTCAAGACCTCTTCATGTTGTAGAGAGAGCTCCTTCACCCTGTTCATAAGTTCTAATGTTTTGTTGTAGAGCATTAGTTCCTCAATAGTTTCAACATAATCAAATATGTAGCAGTCACGGTTATATGCCGCTACAACAGGGTTAGGGTGAAATTTGCAGCTAAAACTCATATGGCAACTGGACTTGCAATGCTCACAAAATGATGGATATGCAAATATACCTTTAGCACAATAATCCAATACCTCCAATTTATCACCCACTTCAATACCTTTAAATGAATATCGGTATTGAGCATAAATCATTCCACTCTCTTCGATTTGCCTCCTTGTAGCCATCCTAAATCCTGCATAAGACATCTCAAAGCAAGGTATTTTTTTTGTATTTTTGGTTAAGTAGCAACAAACATAAATAAACTATATGTGAGCGGGTAAGTAATAACCAAGCGCTATGCTCCCTGGCAATGGTGCCAGAAAATGCTTGATGACCTGCAAGTGCACAGGGCTGTTGTAGCACTTTCGTGATAAGTGAAGTGTCGAACCCACATGGAGCTAATAGGATGGCACCACAAACCCCCACAATTACATCGTCACTTAAGCAGTTCCGTACGCACCCAAACCGGAGTTTGGAGATAGTCTATTACAGTCGGTTGCTAGGAAGGCAAACAAAGATAGAGTGTTTACTAAACTACAAATGGGAAAATTAAAGACAGAAAAATAAAGAGACTAAACTACAGTAAACACTGCTTGAGTAGTAAACGTTCTCGAGGGATTCAGAGTCATCACCATAAGTATGATGTATGATGCTGACAACACATGATAGACATGGCTCTATAATCGTATCACTAATCCACTTGTATATGATCTCGCGTGGGCGGAGCCAATAAAGTACGCATCCCCACTCCGGTTATTGCGTACACTCGCGCCACCACCGTGCTTCCCCACTCTGGTTACCACAACGATGATTAAGTGGAGTGAACTCCCCGTGGCACGTCATTAAGTTTAGGGGTTCTCCACTAATCCCTATTGCAATGACCAGGGATGAAGGGAGATAGGCCCTGTCACGTACCTACCTCCACAACCAGCCTGCTCACCAACATAAAATCACCTCAAGTCCATAAGTGGCTAATGTTGTGTGGGTGCCCTTCACAACGCCATGAGACAATCAACGCGATACATATAAAGAGAATGATTGGATCGCTTATTCAATATCAAAGTACTAATCATGCAAGGGTTCATCCAAATCCTCAAGAATTAATACAACTACTCAAACAACATAGAGGGAGAGGGCAAGTTACAAGCCGACATGAAGCCGATGGAGGAGTGAGGCATGGTGGCGGCGCCGGCGGCGAAGGCCGGTGCGTGTGGTGGAGGCGCCCCCTCTTCTTCCTCTTGGCCTGGTCCTTCTCTTCTCTATGGAGGTGGTCTTGGAGCAATAATGGGGATGGATGACGGCTGGTGTGTGAATGATGGAGAGACTGGAGGCGCCTAGGGTTGGAGGTGCTTTTATAAAGGCCTCCCGGTTTCTCCCCCGCTGATGTGGTCATCCAAGGGATCAAGATGAGCCTTATCCTCTTCCAAACGCCTCCTTATTGTCCAAGGATCTCGTGGGAACAAACGGGGATGATATCGGTGAAGAATCCCGTTTGGAGAGGCAACTTTTGGGCCTGATTTCCTTCCATACGACCAGCCACGGTCATATGGCACGCGGTCTTTTGCTGTGGTCCTCTTCAATAAATCGGCCGCCCTTTCTTCATATGAACTTGGAATTTGACGTCATTGGGCTTGTTGGATTCGTATGAACGACGCCGATCCATTTCTGGTATTAGATCTTGGTTTTGAGCACTTTGGAAAAATGACTTTTTTCACTCTCCGTGCTCCGTATCGAACCCGTCCTTGATCCTTTCATCGTGCTTGGTCCTAGGTTGCTCCAATACACCTGTAGACACAAGGAAGAAAGAAAACTAATAAAAACCAAATAAAATACTAAATGTGCAATGCTCACAATGAAAAATGCAAAAGTCGGTAATCATGCATAATGGACATATATTTGGTTTAATGGGACATAATATATGAAGAGAACATGCAACAAATGAGATCTAAAATGCATAAAATATAGAGCCATCAGCGCTGGTGATGGCGCTGGCGCGATGGCACCAGCTCGAAGGCCGGTGCTCATGGTGGTGGAGCCTCCTCGTCTTCCCTTGATGTTGTCCCTCCTTCTATGGTGGTGGAGCAACAATGAAGATTGGTATTGGATGTTGATGATGAATGAGATGATGGAGATGAGACGGCGGTGGCTAGAGTTGGAGAGGTGCATATATAGGACGCCTCCTTGGTCTTCTCCGTTGATGTGATGCATCCAAGGGCTCAAGATGAGCCTTATCCTCTCCCAAGCCCTTCCTTATTGTCCAAGGATCTCGTGGGAACAAATGGGGACGGAATTGGTGAAGAATCTCGTCTAAAAAGGTAACTTTCGGAGCTGTGTGCAAGTTCTACGACCATCTTCTATTCTGTATGGTACGCCGTCTTCGGTTCTGTCCTCCTCCAGTGTTTTGGCCGCCATTTCTTCATACAGACTCCGGTTTTGACGTTCTTGGGCTCGTTGGATTCACGAGAGCGGTGCCGATCTCTTTCTTGTCTTAGATATTGATTTTAAGCATTTTGGAAAAATCACTTTTTACGCCCTCCGAAACGCCCAAGTCTGGCACTATAGGTCCTCCGTATTGGGCCCATCCTTTGTCCTTTCATTGTGCTTGGTCCTAGGTTGCTCCAAAACACCTGTAGACACAAGAAAACAAAACAAACTAACAAAAACCAAATAAAATACTAAATGTGCAATGCTCACAAGGAAAAGTGCAAAAACAGGTAATCATACACAATGGACAACTATTTGGTTCAATGAGACATAATATATGAAGAGAACATGCAACAAATGAGCTCTAAAATGCTTAAAATATAGAGCCATAACATCCAGACTCAACAAAGTTTTTATTCTATTCTCCGGACGAGATGATCAACTAACTTAGTCTCTGCATGTGACATCCCATTCCTTGAGGGGCTATTTCGCAAAATGTCCAGCTCTTTCTTCTTCTTCTTTATTTCTTTGCCGACGTTCCTGACTTTTTGCTAGCTCCACTACATTAGGGAGGCAGACAACTCATTAAGCTTCTTGCTCATTTCTGACACTGAATGCACACCTATGAAGCCGTTCATTCGTTCTCGAGATCGATACAGAAGTCGCTATGCTGCTCCCAATGTAGCTCATACCGAAGTATTGGCTTCCTTTTCCTTCTTTGCTCTGGGGGTGCCAACTAAACATGTATAGGACAATGGCCAGATGATGCCGCCGATTCATGATAAAGCTGCACTACTAGGAAGGTATGTGATCACATCGGATTAGAGAACGCACAATCCAACCTGACGTGGCAGTACTCACACCTCCCGCAACCTTCTTTTCAAATGTCCATGCCTTACCGATGTAGCCCAGATCAGCCAGGTTGCACACATCAATTGCCTCCCTAAACCCAGCAATCTGAGCTTGGCGACACACTCCCAACCCATTGTGTTAATGGGTGTGCAATAATTCGTTAAAATCTCCTTAGCACAACCAAGGAAGTGTGCTCGCTGAGACGGGGGATTTGAGCAGATCCCAAATCCTGTATCTCTCCCCTGTCTATGCTTCACCATAAACACAAGTAAATATCCAATCATCTGTGCTCGGTGAAGATACCATGGCATCTATGTGATACTCCGAATAACCAAAGACATCAATTTTATTTATTTGTTCCAAAATAAACCTAGGTCGCCATTGCAGCCAGAACTACCAACAACATAAATATGATCAAAACCAAGAGTATTTGCTAAACCTTCGACACGTACTTTTGAAATTTGCGTCTCTACAGTACATAGCACCATCTGGGCAAATTGCTTCGCTAGGTCACGAAGCTCCCGAGCTGTCGCTGGCTTGCCTGCACCGCGACAGTTCAAGCACAATATACTCATTGGGCTCGGCGGCACTCCGTCTGGGGGCTTGCCAGTTTTGCTTCATTGCCCTTGCCAGGAGCTGAAGTGTTTGGTGTAGTACTCTTGTCAACTGCTGCTCTAATCCACTTCAGATCTTTTTTAGATGATGGGCTAGTAGGGATCTGCGGTGGTGGGAGAGCAAGCAAATTGCCTTGCGCAGAAGCAAGGCTCGCAGCTGGGTCAACCTGAGAGAGATCAACAAGATCAGACGGGCGCTTCCTATTCAGATCGGCTTCAGTCATTGTTGCATTAGGGTTTTCTCCCTCATTCGCATAGCTAGCCAGATCGTCACCAGCATGTGTAGGTCCACGTCCAGGGCCTCTACCCGCACAACCACCACAGTGTCCCTGTCCTATTTCCCTCCCTCTACCTCCGCCCAGGCCAGGGCCACCACCACGGAACTAGGAAGCATGGAGGTCCTTGAAAACCAGGGCTTTGGGTGGATGGATTCCATCTCCACACTCCTTGAACATGTGCCCCAGGTGGCCGCACACCGGACACCAATCCGACAAGCATTCATATTTAACATAGAATATCTCTCTCTTCTTCCCCTTCACCAGTGAAACTGCGTTCTTGAGAGGCTTGTTGACGTTGATCCTGACCCGCACCCGAAAGGAGTTACCCTCGAAATCAAGTGACACCGGTTCTGCATACACATACTCGCCGATCTTTCTAGCTAAAGATTTAAGAAAGGAAAAATAACCATCTGGAAGATCATGAATTTGCGCCCAAATCTCCAATGTGTCCAGTAGTGAATCTGTCGTATGGTGCCAGGATCACCGCATTACCTCTGAAAGTCCGCGGGCCTTTTTCCATGACCCGTTCCCAATCGCCCAAGCATGAGAATTGAAGCTTGTACATGTTGTCCTTCAGGGGCTGATCTTCACTTCTTTAGCCAGATCCCATGCAATTGTCATGTTTCGGTAGAACCAGTATTGGCTATAGGATTTCTCCATGTGCACTCTTGCAATAGCCAACCAACGAACAGTCGTCGCCGGAATCTCCTCTTCTTCCTCAACAACTACATCATCAAGGTCTTCTTCCGAGAGCCCTAACACTGCCATCATCTCTTCGACATTGCTCAGGGCCGTCCTCGAGCTTGATGCCTTTTCTGCCATTGTGAACCCTAGCCCGATGAGGAGTAGATCGTCGGGCGGGAAAACCCCAAAAATCGTCCAACCAAAACGAAACAACCAAGGCCATGAAGCAATGTGGAGATCGCCCCTTGGTCAGCCCGAGCTGTTCGCCGGAAGGAAACGGTGGGGGAGGTGAGATCTCAACGGCGCCAGTGCGCCGCCGAGAGGACCCTAAAACCCTAACGAGAGGGGATTGTTTCTTAGACCACCCATTTGAAAAGATTGTCCGACCCTTCCGGTGCATTTGAACTTTGTTTTAGCAATTCCGTTGCATTTTTACTGAAAAATGATCAGTTCTGGCATTTGGCCCAACCCATCTATACCCATAACCCAAGCTCCCCTCCCATTCAAAAGCAACAGAAGAAGCCCCAGGGTACAAGGAGCGAAGAAGCGAGCCCAAACCATTTTACCCAACACTCCTTCCTCCCCTCCCCACTCCCAAAACCCCAGTTAGAGCGCGGCGCCGGAGCGCAGATAAATAGCTCCCCGCGAACACCTCCATCTACGGCGGCGATGGCCGGCGTCGGCGGCGATGGCGGAGGAGACACGGAGATGGGCGGCTGGTCGGAGCTGCTCAACACCTCCACCAAGCTCCTCGAGCAGGCCGCCCCCACCCCTCACTTCCCTACCCTCCAGGTGCCGCATCGCGCTCTTCCTTGCCCTCCTCGCCCGCATCCATCTCTTGCCGCGCCGGAGCCTCCCTCGCTTTCTGCCGCCTGATGGGTTTGTTGTTGTTGGCCCGCGCAGAGGAACCTGGACCAGCTCGAGGTGCTCTCCACAAAGCTCAAGGCCAAGACGATCCGCGCCGAGGCGCCGTCGCAGTCGCTCTCCGCCACCAGGTTGCTCTCCTGGACCCCTTTAGTTAACTCTGAGAGAGCCTCTCTGCCCATCTCCCCGTGATGTTTCGTTCGAATCGGGATTGCCGCTTCTGGTGTTTTGGAGGGACTTAGGGTTTCGGCTGTGCATCTGCAGGTTGCTGGCGCGCGAGGGGATCAATGCTGAGCAGCTCACCAGGGACCTCAAGTCATTCGAACTCAAGGTGATTAGCTTGTAAACCTGGAAAATGCATGTAGGGGTTCATTTCAGAGAATGCTATAGATAATCTTATGTGTCGGTCGTTTAGACGAGGCAGTTGATTTTGTCGTAGTCTTGACATTTTGTGCTGCAGTCTTTTTTCTTTCATCCATAGCCGACCATGGGGCTCTTCACTTGTTTTCTTCGATTAGCAGTATTAATAATTTCCCTACTTCATGAAGAGGCAGAACTCCTGCTGGTTACCTGAAAGAAAAGAATAACATGAATAACGTCACCTTCTCAGTTTCTTACATAAGATCTTAGTTTAACTTTTAGACACACATTCCCTAGTCTTTTTTTTTTTTGAGCTTGTAATCCACTTTATTAATACACACTCCCTGTGTCTGGAGGCTGCAAATCACTCGCTTATCTGAAACAATTTTTTCTATTCTCAGTTGAGGCAATGTAGTGTTTTCATTTAAAGCTTCCTACTCAAAGGCAGAAAATATAGTTGTGAGTTGTCAAGTCAGATGTTACTGCTTATCATAGTGTAACAATCTTTTTCCACCAATTAGGCCAGCACATATAACCTCAATACTGTTTTCTGCCCTGTTGCTCTATGTATATCTGTGCTTGCTTGTTATTGTACATCTACAGCTCTTGAATATCACTCAGGCAACAGGTTCAGTATACATCATAGTGGCTGCATTTTTTTTAAATTGTAGACCACCTTTGAGGATGTTTTTCCGTCGGAAGCAACTTCTGTTGAGGAATACCTGCAACAGGTGAACACCTTCTTTCTCTTTAGTGTTTTTTCTTCTGAATTTCATGGAGCGCATCACGGAGTTTGTGTTTTCAGCTTCATGAAATGGCAATTGTCTCATCCATCCAAGGAGCACAAAAGGACAACTTAAAGAGTTTTAACAATTATATGATGCAAGTTCTTGAGGTCGGTTGCCTTTTGCTTTTATTCTATTCAGCTTTATTTTTGTAGCAGAGCTAGTAGCTATGATAATGCCTTCATACGTTCATATTGCAACTTTTTGGAGCATCTTGAGGTCTGTACAACTACCATCCATGCTTTTGTTCGTGTTATTTGAATCAAATCTGTTGCACCTTTCAGAAATTAGCAATATTTGTGGTATTTTTGTAATGTTAGGTGTTGTAACTAACAGGTCGGAGCAAGTTCTACCATTGAGCTAATGTCTTCATTTTTCAATTGCTATGTTGACAACTTGGCAATTTAATATGCTTGGTAGTGGATGCTTTGAATTGTTTTAGGGTGTGTTTGGTTTGTGTCAACTGTCAAGGTTGCCCTACCAAAATATTGGGGCTAGCCAAATTTTTGGTTGAGGTTTTGCTTGCCCATGGATTGGCCAACATTGGCTAGAAAATTAAATGAACTAGAGTTGGGGAAAGGAGCATTGGCATGCCAAAATGTTGGTCCTCATCCAAGCAAAGACCAATGTTTTGGTTATACCAAAATATTGGCAGGGTACACTTTGTTTACGATCCAAACATACCTTTACTGTCCAGTTCTAACATTTTTTAGTAACTTGGTTGTAGGATGACTGGCAGAAGGAGAAGAGAGATTTCTTGCAGAGTCTAAGCCGACTTTCTACATTACCAAAGAGAAACACCAATCTAGCTGGTGGTCTGTCTCGTCATGCTCTGATGCCATCTTCAGCTTCCAGTCCTCAAGCTTCATCAGGGCTGCCCGCTGCGGAAGTCATGCCCATACCTAACAAGACCATAATTGATAGTAAATCTTCAGTTTACGCGGGGGTTGTGAAGGATCTCAACGATGCTAGAGGACGCAGTCTGCCTTTCAGTGTAAGCTTCTATGTCAAGATTTGATATGTCAGCGCCTTATTGGGCATGTGCAGATTAGTATTCATGTCTGCTAGTCATCCTGTCTTTCTCCAATTAATTTAGGTTTGATAAATATCTTAAGTGTCTATTTTTGTATGTTATCATCGGGGCAATAAGTTCTCTTGATGCACCGAATTCTACTAATGCTTATTGAGACCTTTTTTTTTTGTTAGCCTGCTACAGCTTTCAGAGCTGCTTACGAGTCCTTGTCTCTTGATGCTACTGGCTCGAAGTCAGTGACCATGCAGAAAGTGTGGCATTTGATTCAGGTAATAACCCTTTAATTGTATAGAACAGTATTACAGGATGCAATATCAACTATATGATGTCTATGTGACATTTCCTTGTTTCTCTTATTTCATTGTGATTTATTTAAGATGCTTTCCCTGTTTGTCTAATTCAGGCGTTAGTAGGGGAAGGGTCAACTCATAGAAACGTTTCAAGAAAAATGTCACTAGTGGTTGGAGCAAGGCGACACCTTGAATGGGGTCATGAGAAATACATAATTGAGACCATCAACAGCCAGCCAGCACTAGTGAGTATTTCTGTGTAACATTTTATTACTGAATACTTCTATCCACACTTCTGAAAATGAAAAAAAGATTTCCCAAGTGCTATGTAAGATTTCTGTATAATAATATTTGTTTTGTATTTACCTGGATTTTTTCTGTGTTGTGGTATGGCCTATTGGTACTTCTGTTCTATACATATGACATTGTGTTAATTTGGCATCTCAAGTGCTCCCATGTTGCTTTTCATTATTGAGTTCCCTGAAGATGGAGTGGATCCTATATGCCTGTGTATTTAGGATTTTTTTTTTACTTATTAGTGTAGTTAGGCTTGGCGAGCCAACGTCAAAACTCAGCCACTCTTATGGAGATGAAACCCAAAAGATTTTCGTTGGGGCGTAACCCTCTCAGCGACGCGCCACATCGGAACCCGGGTGTGGTGGAAAATGGGCAAGGGCCGGGCCGTCACCCCCCAGGTGGCGCGCCGTATCTTGATCTGAATACGGTGGCAAGTGAGCGAGGATCGGGTCGTCGCATCCTTAGTGGCGCGCTACATCGGCGCCCGGGTGTAGTGGAAATTGAGCAAGGGTCTTCGCATTTGACTCGACGAGTGCGAAGGGTAAGGAAGCTAGCCGAGCCTAGGAGGATTCGCTTAGGTAGCTGGAACGTAGGGTCTCTGATAGGTAAGCTTCGGGAGGTAGTTGATACCGCGGTGAGGAGAGGCGTTGATATCCTTTGCGTCCAAGAGACCAAATGGAGGGGACAAAAGGCGAAGGAGGTGGAGGGTACCGGCTTCAAGCTGTGGTACACGGGGACGGTTGCAAACAGAAATGGAGTAGGCATCTTGATCAGCAAGAGCCTCAAGGATGGAGTGGTAGACGTCAAGAGACGTGGGGACCGGATTATCCTGGTCAAGCTGGTAGTTGGGGACTTAGTTCTCAACGTTATCAGCGCGTATGCCCCGCAAGTAGGCCACAATGAAAACACCAAGAGGGAGTTCTGGGAAGGCCTAGAGGACATGGTTAGGAGTGTACCGATTGGCGAGAGGCTCTTCATAGGAGGATACCTCAATGGCCACGTGGGCACATCTAACACAGGTTTTGAAGGGGTGCATGGGGGTTTTGGCTATGGCATCAGGAACCAAGAAGGAGAAGATGTCTTAAGCTTTGCGCTAGCCTACAACATGATCATAGCTAACGCCCTCTTTAAGAAGAGAGAATCACATCTAGTGACTTACAGTAGTGGGCAACACTCTAGCCAGATTGATTTCATCCTCTCGAGAAGAGAAGACTGGCGTGCATGCCTAGACTGTAAGGTGATACCTGGAGAGAGTGTTGTCCCTCAGCATAAGCTTGTGGTTGCTGACCTCCGCTTTCGGATTCGTGTCCAGCGGGACAAGCGTGCCAAAGTCGCTAGAACGAAGTGGTGGAAGCTCAAGGGGAAGGTAGCTCAGGCGTTCAAGGAGAGGGTCATTAAGGAGGGCCCTTGGGAGGAAGGAGGTGATGTAGACAACATGTGGATGAAGATGGTGACTTGCATTCGTAAGGTGGCCTCAGAGGAGTTTGGAGTGTCCAGGGGAAGTAGAAGAGAAGCTAAAGATACCTGGTGGTGGAACGATGATGTCCAGAAGGCAATTAAGGAGAAGAAAGAGTGTTTCAGACGCCTATATCTGGATAGGAGTGCAGACAACATAGAGAAGTACAAGATGGCAAAGAAGGCCGCAAAGCGAGCTGTGAGTGAAGCAAGGGGCCGGGCGTATGAGGACCTTTACCAACGGTTAGACACGAAGGAAGGCGAAAGGGACATCTATAAGATGGCCAAGATCCGAGAGAGGAAGACGAGGG
This sequence comes from Elymus sibiricus, assembly GCA_039707655.1. NCBI lineage: Eukaryota > Viridiplantae > Streptophyta > Magnoliopsida > Poales > Poaceae > Elymus > Elymus sibiricus. Next base: position 224,158,554 of record CM077670.1, on the reverse strand, counting down.
ATGTTGACCAAATCAAGTGCATCAAGGACGGAGCAGATCAACTCCTGGTGAAGAACGAGGAGATTAAGCATAGATGGCGGGAGTACTTTGACAAGCTGTTCAATGGGGAGAGTGAGAGCTCTACCATTGATCTGGACGACTCCTTTGCTGATACTAGCAGGCTTTTTGTGCGGCGAATCCAGGAGTCGGAGGTCAAGGAGGCTTTGAAGAGGATGAAAGGAGGCAAGGCGATGGGCCCTGATTGTATCCCCATTGAGGTGTGGAGAGGCCTCGGGGACATAGCGATAGTATGGCTAACCAAACTTTTCAACCTCATTTTTCGGGCAAACAAGATGCCAGAAGAATGGAGACGGAGTATATTAGTACCAATCTTCAAGAACAAGGGGGATGTTCAGAGTTGTACTAATTACCGTGGAATTAAACTGATGAGCCATACAATGAAGCTATGGGAGAGAGTCATTGAGCACCGCTTAAGAAGAATGACAAGCGTGACCAAAAATCAGTTTGGTTTCATGCCTGGGAGGTCGACCATGGAAGCCATTTTCTTGGTACGACAACTTATGGAGAGATATAGGGAGCAAAAGAAGGACCTACATATGGTGTTCATTGACTTGGAGAAGGCCTATGATAAGATACCGCGGAATGTTATGTGGTGGGCCTTGGAGAAACACAAAGTCCCAGCAAAGTACATTACCCTCATCAAGGACATGTACGATAATGTTGTGACAAGTGTTCGAACAAGTGATGGCGACACTGATGACTTCCCGATTAAGATAGGACTGCATCAAGGGTCAGCTTTGAGCCCTTATCTTTTTGCCTTGGTGATGGATGAGGTCACAAGGGATATACAAGGAGATATCCCATGGTGTATGCTCTTTGCGGACGATGTGGTGCTAGTCGATGATAGTCGGACGGGGGTCAACAGGAAGTTGGAGTTATGGAGGCAAACTTTGGAATCGAAAGGTTTTAGACTTAGTAGGACTAAAACCGAGTACATGAGGTGCGCTTTCGGTACTACTAGGCACGAGGAGGAGGAGGATGTTAGCCTTGATGGGCAGGTGGTGCCGCAGAAGGACACCTTTCGATATTTGGGGTCAATGTTGCAGAAGGATGGGGATATCGATGAAGATGTGAACCATCGAATTAAAGCCGGATGGATGAAGTGGCGCCAAGCTTCTAGCATTCTCTGTGACAAGAGGGTGCCACAAAAGCTAAAAGGCAAGTTCTATAGGACGGCGGTTCGACCCGCAATGTTGTATGGCGCTGAGTGTTGGCCGACTAAAAGGCGACATGTGCAACAGTTAGGTGTGGCGGAGATGCGCATGTTGAGATGGATGTGTGGCCACACAAGGAAGGACCGAATCCGGAATGATGATATACGAGATAGAGTTGGGGTAGCGCCAATTGAAGAGAAGCTTGTCCAACATCGTCTGAGATGGTTTGGACATATTCAACGCAGGCCTCCAGAAGCCCCAGTACATAGCGGACGGCTAAAGCGTGCTGATATTGTCAAAAGAGGCCGGGGTAGACCGAACTTGACATGGGAAGAGTCCGTAAAGAGAGACCTGAAGGATTGGAGCATCATCAAAGAACTAGCCATGGACAGGGGTGCGTGGAAGCTTGCTATCCATGTGCCAGAACCATGAGTTGGTCGCGAGATCTTATGGGTTTCACCTCTAGCCTACCCCAACTTGTTTGGGACTAAAGGCTTTGTTTGTTGTTGTTTGTTGTTGTAGTGTAGTTAGTGATGAAGTCAGTGGTGATTGTTTGATTTACTCTTGCATCCATTTTTATAGTTTTTTGTACCATCTCAAATTCTCAATTAGTCCTCTACCATCCTGTTAATAATTTTTCTAACCAAATGATGTTTTCCTTTATTCTTGGTTTATATTTTGTGAACCCTGTTAATGTAAAAGATCGATTATGGTTAATCTGTGTGTTATGCTTTGTGGTTCTAGGCTGCTCTTGGTGGATCGGTTGGCAATCTTCAAAAGATTCGTGCATTTCTTCGGGTCTGTTTTGAGTTTGATGATTAATCTTTCTTTTTTCTGCATTGTTTAAATCTGTAACCAAATGCAAACTTTTTATTTGTACGAATGGACAGGTCCGGTTGCGGGATCATGGCGTGTTAGACTTTGATGCAAGTGATCTTCGCAGACAGCCACCAGTGGATACAACATGGCAGCAGGTTTACTTTGCCTGTTTGATTGTATTAAACATCGAATAAAAATTGTAGCTGACATCATTTTTTTTCTATCTAGTAATGGCAACATAAAACTCATGAAAATAAGTTGAATAGGTTAAATGGAAAATTGCCACTAGAATAAGATAAGAGCAGTAATCAAGGAATTGATACGTTTAGCACATCACTTCATTAGAGCATCAAGATGAAGCATGGTGCAACTATTGGTTTTTAAAGGGAGACTGTTCTGTTCAACTTAATCTTATGTCTGTCATGAAACCATGCATATGGTAGGCCATTGACTGACCTATTTTTAGACTTATTAAAATTAATCAATCACTACAGAAAATGATTTCTTGTTGGGGCCATGGGATTTATATGAATAATTCATTTCGTGATTACACACCTATGAGATATGTTGTTTGATGGTAGATGGTTCTCAAACCAAGAACTTGTCATCTATACCATACTCACAAATCAAACTGAACTCGTGTTGATAGGTATATGTGCTATGCATAGATCTCAAAGATGTAATCTCAGAAATCTTATCCATAGCACAAGACAAGTATATAGGGCTATCAAGTATGACATGCCATATAGAATGTTAGAATTATCACAAGATATCCTAGTGAATAGTTCATCACATCTAATCAACTCCACATGTTCCAGTCAGTGCGATTAAAGCATCACATGAGTAAGTCAAAGTAGCATGAGAAAAAACAATAGGATTATCATCATCATGCAACTCATTGTTTTTATTATGATCTATACAAGTTCTGTACGTACCTTTTCAATGAGAAATGTATTTATGTATTATTGTTCCATCTTTTGTAGATTTATTTCTGCTTAAGAACTGGGTATTATGATGAAGCAAGGCAAGTTGCTCAATCATCTCGTGCTGCTTACAACTTCGCCCCTCTGGTAAAGTATCCATGAATAATGATGGCGACTTGTTCTTAATAGGAAACATACATATAATATGTTCTCTGGCAGCTTGCAGAATGGATTACTACTAATGGTGCTGTGTCATCAGAGACTGCTCTGACAGCTTCTGAGGAATGTGAAAAAATGCTCAGAATGGGTGACCGACCAGGGCGTCCTGGTTATGATAGGAAGAAGTTGCTTCTTTATGCCATAATTTGTGGCTGTCGACGGCAAATTGACAGATTACTTAAAGATCTGCCAACACTTTTCAATACTATAGAGGATTTCTTGTGGTTCAAGTTGTCAGCTCTGCGGGAATACTCCAGTGCATCTTCTTCTAATGTTGCGAATGAAGGCTTGGTTCCTTATACACTGGAGGATTTACAAAATTATCTGAACAAATTTGAGCCATCATATTATACAAAAAGTGGAAAAGACCCCTTGGTCTATCCCTATATTCTGCTCTTAAGCATCCAATCACTTCCAGCAATTCTTTATTTGTCTAAAGAAGTTGGAGAGGAAGGCTACCATGTTGATGCTGTGCATATTTCAATTACTCTAGCTGATCATGGTATTCTCCCTGAGGGAGTTGGATCAGGCCAGAAGATGGGTGTAATGGATGCTTGCGCAGAAGCTGCCAGTATCATACGGCAATATGGCTCTATTTACTTGCGCAATGGCAACCTTGATTTGGCCTTGGAGTATTATTTACAGGCTGCTGCTGCAATGGGTGGAGGAGAGGTATCATGGATTGGTCAAGGGAATGCTGATCAACAACGTCAACGAAGTTCAATGTTGAAGCAACTGCTCACAGAGATATTACTAAGGGATGGTGGTATTCAACTTTTGCTTGGTCCAAGTGGAATGGGAGAAGGAGAACTAAGAAAGTACATGATGGATTGGAGAAGTAGGCAGCAATTCTTGCTTGAAGCCGCCCATCGGTGTCAAGAGGCAGGGCTCTATGACAAAGTAAGTTTAATTCTTGAACCCAAATGTTTTCAGAATTCTTTGTGTTCTTGTGCTTTAGGGAACATTTTATTTTGTATCTTCCTAGGTTGGGATTCACAAAAGGATCAGCAAGAGCATAAGTTATTTTATTACTGTCATGGATTTATATTTCTATTGAATTATTTTATCTCATCACGTTCATAGCTGAGTTGAAAGAGTCAAACTTCTCTGCTCTTAAAGCGATATGACCCGTCCTAGGACTGATTCTAGCTGCTTTAACACTGGTTATCATATCATATTCTGCAGTAGTATTCTCAAGATGACATGCCATCGATTAGTCTTCATTGGCACATGTAACATGCATGGTTTATCAACTTCGATGTGATGCACATGTATCTGAATCCATTTACTTCATGTTATTGAGCTATGCAGTATTAGTATATTTACTCTGTGAGAGGACATATTTTAATTTGCAGCATTTCAATCTTGTTTGAGCTATCATGTATCCATCTCATGTTACTTTACTTTTTACATGAAATAACAGTCAGTGGAAATTCACAAAAGAGTTGGAGCTTTTGCCATGGCACTTCAGACAGTAAACAAGTGTCTATCGGATGCAGTATGTGCCCTGGCACACAATATGTTAGATGGCGAAAGCCGTGCTGTTGCTCTAATTCAATCTGGCAATGAAATTTTGGAGACAGCCAGATATTCTTCTGAAGCCAGGTTTCATATCTTCTGCTTCTACATCATGTGACTGTTGGTTATTTATTTATGCTTTGGAAACTTAATTAATCATGTGGAAACTCGCTTGCAGTGTTCAAGACAAGGATCTCATTTCTGAACAGCAAATTGTACTGAGACAGCTTGAAGCTATTCTTCATATTTATAGGCTAGCTCGTGCTGGACAAACTGTTGACGCTCTGAGGGAAACCATCAAACTTCCATTTCTTCATTTGGATCCACAGTCTCCGAATGTATCAGTTGATGTATTCAGGAATTTATCACCCCATGTTCAAGCTTGTGTGCCAGATCTCCTGAAGATTGCTCTAAACTGCATGGACAATGTTAGAGATACCGATGGGACCCTGCGTGCTGTCAAGTCAAAGGTATTCTCTATCCTGTTTTTTTACTGCGCCTATCCTGTTGGTTTGTAGCCAGTTTAACCCTAGCCAACTTTTGGCTAGCCAAGATGGAGACAACACATGGGTAAGCCAACATTTGGCAAATTTAGAGTCCCTATTTGGCAAACACGTGTTGGCCTACCAACTTGTTGCCAAATGTGCTTAGCAACCAACCATCAGGCAGGTTGGTTGCTATGCCTAGCCTTGTGCCGATATGTAGCTGCAGGATAATTTTATCCATGGTGACTGTGTAGGCTTGTAAAGACTGCCTCTAGCAAAACTGAACCAGCTGGAGAAGGGAAAATACAGGGTGATGTTAGACCTTTCCCGGTGCGCAACACAACATTCATGCTAACTAATGCATACATAAACTTGTTTTTCTGTCGGTGTCGCCAGGGAAGAAAAAAGCGCCAACTGTTTTTACGTTGCTAAATCATAACAGAAATGCTCCTGCAATTTCTGATGCAATATTTTTGTGATGAGCAGATTGCGAACCTTGTGGCAAGCAACATGAGCAGGAATTGGCCACAGGATTTGTACCAGAAGGTGGCTCAGTGCATATGAATAGTTTGTGTTTGGTCTGAAGTGCTAGGGAAATGGGCTATCTGTATCGGAAGCTCCCCAACACCATTTGAACAGATAGTTGAAGGTTTAAAGCTCCGCAAATGGTTTTTTTGGTCGTGGAACCATGTCGTCTGTCTTGTTTGTAGGCCCTGTCTGGTTGGTGGGTGTCAAAATTCGAGAAAACTGCCACTTTTCATAAATTGTTACTAAATCCAAGGCTGCTGCAGCAGCCTCTTGAATCTTAGTTTTCAAGAATTCATCTACTAGTCATTTTTGGTGTTGAATCTGAATTGTTTTCTTTAGCATTCAAGTTTGCAGAGTCTGGTTTTCTTTTTCAGTTTATCTCCTGCGATGCTGCGACAATCGATACAGCTCAGTTTTTGCTACGCAGTGGGCACCTTGCAAGTTGCAAGTTGGTGCCTTGGTGGCACGAGGGAGTCTGGCCCGTAGCAGTCCGTCGGATGATCGTTTCGGTATAAAGCCTTGTAAACTTTAGGACATGGCTAGCAGGCGCCCGTTGATTGATTTGAGCGCTCGTCCAAATATGGAAGGAGCAGTCGACGCGTCCGACGAAGTACACCAAAAAAGGAAGGGCGCGCCGTGAACCCACCTGGTGCCTCTCCACGCGCGAACTCCCGTGCCGTACCTGGTGATGAGTTCGCGTAGTTGCATATTAAAAACATTACGATAGTGGAGATCAACTACTTAGGTATATATAGGATATAGGATATGGTTATTGTATGCTAGCTGAAAGACATAGTGGCAAAGCAGAGTACTCTTAAACGTCTACGAAGCAGAGTTAGAGCATCTACAGCCGGCATTTTCAAATCCTCCTAAACGTGTGCGGACATGATAGGAGAGAGAAAGAAAAAAGTGACTCAACCAGACCCTTTATATCATTCTTATACGTCCGGGCTGTCCGCAAACCTTTGTATTGAGGACAAATATAGGGAGGATATGGGCGCTCACGGACACGTCCGGTCAGTCCGCCACATAGGTCACGGCCCACCCCGGACCACATTTTCTTTTTCTTTATTCATTACTTTCTTTCTCTCTTTTCATCTCCATCAATCACGTGCAAGTGACCAACATATGATGAAGAAAATGAGGAGTATGGTTGTATGGATGGACAAATAGGGGCTCAAAACAGACACGCCCGGTCATTGACCGTGCGCGTCCGCGGGCGTTGAGAGAATCTGCAACCGGACTCCCCATACCCGCCCCAAACGCTCGGGCTGTCCGGTCAGTGCCCGGACGGAAAAGCGCCACCCAACCAGCCTCCCCATGGCTGGCCCAAATGCTCGGACTGACCGACACTCCCCATATCTAGCCCAAATCTAGGGCGGATATGAGGAAGCCCGGACGCGCCCGCCACGTCGGATCCTATCCACGCTGGCCCACCCGACCCCACATAAAATGGACCCTATCCGCACTCCGACCGAAACCCTAGCCGCATTCCACTCTGCTCCGCTCCCCTACAGTCCACTCCCTCCGTCCACAAGCTCCCGTCCAGCGATCTCCTATCTTCTCTGGCATGGCGGGCAGCGGATCCGAGTCCTACACCTCCAGATCCGTTGACTCCGAGCTCATCCCGTGCGGCCCCGAGGAGGAGATGACCGTCCGCCTTGTGCTCCGCCGCTCCCGGGAGGAGGTCGCCCGACAACAGCGCTCAGACTCCTTCCGCCCGGAATCCTTTGTGTCCGCCCAAATGGCGCATGGATCCGATGCGAGGTGTGTCGCCGTTGCCTCACCGGAGGCAGTGCGGTCCATCTGGTGTCCGAACACGCCAACGGATGCGCAACCGCTTTGTTGGCGCGCCAAGGCGGAGGTGAACGCATGGGCATCCGCCGACGCAAATATGGCGGCGGGCGCGAGAGACGGCAGAAGCCCTCGCGGCGGTGGACATTGGTGAGGCAGAGTCGCATTCTCCGACGCTCCGTATGGTGCACTAGTTCGGGTGGCGCAACTGCGTCATGGTGAACGTCGCCGGCTCTTCCCAAGACGAATCCATCATCGATCTCATGTCCACCGGCACCGTGAAGGTTCCGGACTCCGACGAGGAAGAGCAGGGCATGGGAGACAACGGCGCCTTGAGTCCCGTGAGCCGGTCCGTGTCCCATGTCCTACTCTACCTCGCCGGCGACCGAAGCAACACTTCGAGAGGCGCAACTGACCGCCGGGCATGGGCACGGCGGAGCCGGACGAGCTCCGCTTAGACTAGATTTCACGTTGCATGTGATAATATGAATTTGGTGATTTGAAAATGATGTTTGTGGTTGTGGAATTAATTTTATGTGTGCTGTCCTGTCACTGTCCGTTCGCGTCCGCGGACGTATAGGGCTCGGATTAGCTACTTGCGGTTTGTAGATGCTCTTGGGTGGCAGATTTGCTAAGTCCGGCATGCGATAAAACTAAAACTACTCCTATCACTTTTAAAAGTTTTCGCACAACGGTATGCGGTCTAGTCTTGACCAGACAGGTAATTTCCACTTGGCAACAGCATCCACTTTTTCCCTAGGCCGGCAGTAGGTGATCACTGACCAGCAACGCCGGGTCGATCCTACGTCCAACTTCCAACAACAGCCAGCAGCAGACAAAAAAAGTTACAAGAATAGACTGTTAATCTCTCTAAACGCTCTTATATTTATTTACAGAAGGAGTACATGCCATACTTTTGAACACAGTACAGACGCAAGCGCTCATACATACGCGTATACACTCACCCCTATGAACGCACACACGCACACCCTATCCCTATGAGCACCTTCGAGAGACTGAGCCGGCATATCATCTTGAGATTTACAAAGTCACCGTAGGCACATCGTCGTCGACGGGAACGTCTCCTCTCACTGAAAGCGCATCGCCGAAAATCCTGAAATAAATTCAGGAATAATGCGAGCACCAGGACATGAACCCTGGTGGGCTGGGGATACCACTGTCCCTCTAACCATCCAACCACAGGTTGGTTCGCAAGTACATGCCATACTGAAAACCGATCGGTACGGCAACAAATACACCACGTGGCACACGAAAAGGAGGTTATGGCCACCCCACCGTGCACTAAGATACTAGCGACCTTTCCCAGCAGTCTCGCCCTTGCAGTTGCAGTGCCGCGCAGCTAAAAGTTGCATCGCCGATGGATGATTCATTCATGTGCACAGGCATACAATACAGCTATGGTCGCGACCATGATTAGCTCGGGGATAAAGCTCAAAGTGTTTCGCGCAGACCACGTTCTCCCCCCTCCCCTTTTGCTCCAGCAGCAAGCAATTAATTAGGCCCCGTTTGGTTCAGCTTTCTTACCCGGATTCCGCTGCCTGGCAGCCAAATCCCAACCAAACGGCGAAATGAGCGACCTCGATTCGGTCGAAGCGCAGCGAAAATAACACGCACGGGAGAAAGCAGCCCGCGAGGTGCTTCCTGATTTCGCTGCATGGCCCATTGAAAATACCCCTAGACTTGATGGGAAATTACCCGCGTTTGCCACTCGATGGGTCGACCCACCCCGATTCAGAGGAACCCACGGAGAACAGACATCGGTCACCCTTTCTCCTCTCCCTGCTCTGGCGATTAGGGTTCCTCCCGCCGCCGCCCCTGCTGGTGGCCACCGGCCCGCTCCTGCGCCGCCGGACGCCTCCTCCCCCGTCCCCCATCCGTCGGGGCCTCTCCACTCCGCCGGACGCCTCGGCCCCCGTCCCCCATCCGCTGGTGTTCTCTGCTGCTGAGCTCCTCTGCTCCCGCTGCCAATCAGCGCCGGGGAAGAACGGCTAGCCACCACCGCCGGCCTTCCTCTCACCCGAGCTGCACCACCACCGCCGGCCTTGCTAAAGGTAATTCCTTCTCTCTGTTTACTTCCCAGTTTTGGCTGAACATTTGTGTAGTTCATATGAGATGCATAACCATGTGTTTGCTAAACAGTCGTTGCTAAATTGCTTTACTAAGTTAAAGCTGGATGTGCTTCTCTTGAGCAGCCTTGAGATCAAAGGCAATGGCTTGCTGAGTACCGTAGATGTATTCTGCCATGTGTGTGCTGAACATGTGTGTAGTTCATATCAGATTTATGGGGCGGCAAGTAGCAGCTTTTTTGCATCCTCTGCTTCAGGGTTCTGCAATTTTGCATTTCACTAATAGCAGGTGTCAAGATAACCAAAGCTGTATCAGTAAATGTTTACTCTGCAGCTACTTAGTTGACCTGTGTAGAAAAGGCCAGACTGAACTTTATCATTTGGAACTTACAGTAGTAGACTTACAGAGTTCAAAATAGAGACTTGGTTGCTTGTGTTTGCTGAACATATGCGTGTGGGTAATTGCCATGTGTATTGCAGCAATATATGCATTGAGTGTTTGTCAATTACCTTATATGCTTGAAACTTTTGTTGTAAATTAGATGTAAAAGGAAAAGGCAAATTGGGATGCACATCACATAACCGTTTTTTGTGAGATATGCAAAGACGAGGTGGATAAAGGTAATAGGCCAAAGGGTTGTTTGAATGGTAGAGGGTACAAACATCTTGAAGAGAAGTTCTTTGATAGGATTGGAAAAAGATGTTCGCAGAATCAGTTTAAAAACAAATGGGACATGCTGAAGAGACAATATGTACAATTCATGTTGTTGAAACATGCGACGACTGGGCTAGGTTGGGATGATGTGAAGAAAACTATTGTAGCCGATGATGACTGGTGGAATGTTCATCTTAAGGTACATAGTATCATTAAGTTTCTATCATCAGTTTGTTTGTGCTATTGCTAACTCTTATGCTCTATTTCAGAAAAACCCGAAGCATGCAAAGTATAAGAAAAAGGGGCTGTCTAACTTGGAAGAAATGCATGTCATGTTCAACAAGGCACATGTCACCGGGGCTACATCATCTATTCCTGGGGAGATATCAGACATCACAAATGATGATGATATGCTTGATGCTGAAGTGGAGTCCGAGGAGGATGAGAAGGTAGCAAAGGAGGTCACGGTCTCACCTAAGGATGGAAAGGTTGCAAAGGAGGGCAAGGTTGTTGGGGAACGGAGCATGAATTTCAAAAATTTCCTACGCTCACGCAAGATCTATCCATGGAGATGCATCGCTACGAGAGGGGAGAGTGTGTCTACGTACCCTCGTAGACCGTTAAGCGGAAGCGTCTCACAACGCGGTTGATGTAGTCGAACAATCCTTCGAGCTCCACCGATAGAGTACCGAACGTACGGCACCTTCGAGTTCTACACACGTGCAGCTCGGTGACGTTCCTTGCCTTCTTGATCCAGCAAGACGTCGAGGTAGTAGATGAGTTCCGTCAGCACGACGGCGTGGCGACGGTGACGGTGAAGTGATTCCGGCAGGGCTTCGCCTAAGCTCTCCGAAAATATGACCGAGGTAGAAAACGGAGATCGGGGCACCGCACACGGCTATGGGACAATTGTGTGTCTCCAAGGGGTGCCCCTCCTCCGTATATAAAGGAGGGAGGGAGGAGGCCGGCCCCCTAGGGGTGTGCCAAGTGTGGGGAGTCCTACTAGGACTCCTTAGTCCTAGTAGGATTCCACCTCCCATACGGAGTAGGAAAGGGGGAAGGGAGAGGGAAAGGAAAGAGGGGGCTGCGCCCCCTCCCCTAGTCCAATTCGGTTTGGGCAAGGGGGGGTGCGCACCTCCTCACGTGGCCTGCCTCTCCTTTTCCCGTATGGCCCAATAAGGCCCATTACTTCTCCCGGTGAATTCCCGTAACTCCCCGGTACTCCGAAAAATACCCGAATCACTCGGAACCTTTCCGACGTCCGAATATAGCCTTCCAATATATGAATCTTTACCTCTCGACCATTTCAAGACTCCTCGTCATGTTCGTGATCTCATCCGGGACTCCGAACAAACTTCGGTCACCAATCACATAACTCATATAATACTATATCGTCATCGAACCTTAAGTGTGCGGACCCTACGGGTTCGGGAATGATGTAGACATGACCGAGACTACTCTCCGGTCAATAACCAACAGCGGAACCTGGATGCTCATATTGGTTCCTACATATTCCACGAAGATCTTTATCGGTGAACCTCATATGACAACATACGTTGTTCCCTTTGTCCGGCGGTATGTTACTTGCCCGAGATTCGATCGTCGGTATCCAATACCTAGTTCAATCTCGTTACTGGCAAGTCTCTTTACTCGTTCCGTAATACATCATCTTGCAACTAACTCTTTAGTCACGGTGCTTGCAAGGCTTCTGTGATGCTGTATTACCGAGAGGGCCCAGAGATACCTCTCCGATAGTCAGAGTGACAAATCCCAATCTTGATCCATGCCAACTCAACAAACACTTTCGGAGATACCTGTAGTGCACCTTTATAATCACCCAGTTACGTTGTGACGTTTGATACACCCAAAGTATTCCTACGGCATCCGGGAGTTGCATGATCTCACGGTCAGAGGAACGTGTATTTGACATAGTGAAAGCAATAGCAATAAACTGAACGATCATTTGCTATGCTAACGGTTGGGTCAAGTCCATCACATCATTCTCCTAATGATGTGATCCCATTATCAAATGACAACTCATGTCCATGGTCAGGAAATCTTGACCATCTTTTGATCAACGAGCTAGTCTAGTAGAGGCTTACTAGGGACACAATATTTGTTTATCTATTCACACATGTATTTAGTTTCCGGTCAATACAATTCTAGCATGAATAATAAACTATTATCATGAACGGGGAAATATGATAATAACTAATTTATTATTGCCTCTAGGGCATATTTCCAACAGTCTCCCACTTGCACTAGAGTCAATAATCTAGATTACATCTCCATGTAATTAACACTTAATCAGTTCTAAAGCTGATCATGTTTTGCTTGTGAGGGAGGTTTTAGTCAACGGGTCTGCAATATTCAGATCCGTGTGTTCTTGGCAAATCTCTATATTAGATGCTGCTACCACACTCTGTTTGGAGCTACTCCAAAAAATTTCCCCACTATACTTATCCGGTCTGAGACTCATAGTCTTTCGGATCAGTGTTTAAAGCTTGCATCGACGTAACCCCTTACGACGAACTCTTTATCATCTCTATTCCCGAGAAATTCTTCCTTAGTCATCTTAAGGATAATTTGACCGCTGTCCAGTGATCTACTCCTGGATCACTTTGGTACCTCTTTTGCCAGACACATGGCAAGGCACACAGCTTGGCATACTTTATAGAACCTATGGCCGAGGCATAGGGGATAACCTTCATCCATTCTATTTATTTTGCCGTGGTCGAGATTTGAGTCTTACTCAACTTCACACCTTTCACCACAGTCAAGAACTCCTTCTTTGACTGATCCATTTTGAACTTCTTCAAAATCTTGTCAAGGTATATGTTTTGTGAAAGTCATATGAGGCGTCTCAATCTATCTCTATAGATTTTGATGCCTAACATGTAAACAACCTTTACCTAGATCTTCAAGTCTTACTCCACTTCACACCAGCCAAGAACTTATTTCTTTTGACTTGATCCATTTTGAACTTCTTCAAAATCTCATCAAGGTGTGTGAAAATATTTTATCAGGTGTCTTGATCTATCTCTATAGATCTCGATGCCCAAACCGTGGATAACTCAAAAACAGGTTTTTATTGAAAAACTCCTTTCAATTAATTCTTTATGCTTTCCAGAAATTCTACATCATTTCCAATCACATATACTTATTAGAAATGTTATAGAGCTCCCACTCACTTTGTTGTAAATACAAGTTTCTCCATAAACTTGCATAGACCCAAACGCTTTGATCACTTCATCAAAGCGAGTATTCCAGCTCCGAGATGCTTGCACCAGTCCATAGATGGATCGCTGGAGCTTGCATACTTTGTTAGCACCTTTAGGATCGACAAAACCTTTCGGTTGCATCATATACAATTCTTCCTTAAGGAATCCATTAAGGAATGCCGTTTTGACGTCCATTTGCCAGATTTCATAATCATAAAATGCGGCAATTGCTAACATAATTTTGACAGACTTTAGCATCGCTACGGGTGAGAAAGTCTCATCGTAGTCAACTCCTTGAACTTGTCGATAACCTTTAGCAACAAGTCGTGCTTTATAGACGGTGACATTACCATCAGCGTACGTCTTCTTCTTAAAGATCCATTTATTTTTAATAGCTCGCCGTTCATCGGGCAAGTCTACCAAAGTCCACACTTTGTTGTCATACATGGATCTAATCTCGGATTTCATGGCCTCAAGCCATTTGTCGGAATCCGGGCTCGCCATCGCTTCTTCATAGTTCGTAGGTTCACCGTTGTCTAACAACATGACCTCCAAGACAGGATTGCCGTACCAATCTGGTGCGGAGTGTGTCCTGGTTGACCAACGAGGTTCTGTAGCAACTTGATCCGAAGCTTCATGATCATCATCATCTACTTCCTCTCTGGTCTGTGTCGGTGTCACAGAAATTTCTTCCTGTGACGTACTACTATCCAGAGGAGGTACAATTACCTCATCAAGTTCTAAATTCCTTCCACTCACTTCTTTCGAGAGAAACTCCTTCTCTAGAAAGGATCCATTCTTAGCAACGAATACTTTGCCTTCGGATCTGTGGTAGAAGGTCTACCCAACGGTCTCCTTTGGGTATCCTATGAAGACGCACTTATCCGCTTTGGGTTCGAGCTTATCTGGCTGAAGCCTTTTGACATAAGCATCGTATCCCCAAACTTTCAGAAACGACATCTTTAGGTTTCTTGCAAACCACAGTTCATACGGTGTCATCTCAACGGATTTAGACGGTGCCCTTGTTTAAAGTGAATGCAACTGTCTCTAATGCATAACCCCAAAATGATAGTGGCAAATCGGTAAGAGACATCATAGAACGCACCATATCCAATAGAGTACGATTATGACGTTCGGACACACCATTACGCTGTGGTGTTCCATGTGGCGTGAGCTGTGAAACAATTCCACATTGTCTTAAGTGATTGCCAAACTCGTAACTCAAATATTCTCCTCCATGATCAGATCGTAAGAACTTTATTTTCTTGTTACGATGGTTCTCTACTTCACTCTGAAATTCTTTGAACTTTTCAAATGTTTCAGATTTAAGCTTCATCAAGTAGACATAACCATATCTACTCAAATCATCAGTGAACGTGAGAATATAACGATATCCACCGCGCGCCTCAACACTCATCGGACCGCATACATCGGTATGTATTATTTCCAATAAGTTGGTTGCTCGCTCCATTGTTCCGGAGAACGGAGTTTTAGTCATCTTGCCAATAAGGCACGGTTCACATGTCTCAAATGATTCATAATCAAGAGATTCCAAAAACCCATCTGCATGGAGTTTCTTCATGTGTTTAACACTGATATGACCTAAGCGGCAGTGCCACAAATATGTGGTACTATCATTATCTTTTGGCATTCGTGTTATGAACATATGTATTACTACGATCAAGATTCAATAAAACTTTCATTTTAAGTGCATGATCATCAATGATATTATCCAAATAAATAGAATAACAATTATTCTCTGAAATTGAATAACCGTCTTGCAATAAACACTATCAGATATAATGTTCATGCTTAACGCAAGCACCAAATAACAATTATTTAGGTTCATCACTAATCCTGAAGGTAGAGAGAGCGTGGCGATGGTGATCACATCAACCTTGGAGACACTTCCAATGCACATCGTCACCTCGTTCTTAGCTAGCCCTCATTTATTCCGAAGCTCCATGTTTCAAGTTGTAAGCAACTGAACAAGTATCAAATACCCAGGTGCTCCTACGAGTACTAGTAAGGTACATATCAATAACATGTATATCAAATATCTTTGTTGACATTGCCAGTCTTATTATCTGCCAGTTACTTTGGGGAAGTTCCGCTCCCTGTGACATTTCCCTTTGCAATGGGAGCACTAAGTCTCGGGTTTGGTTCAGCCTTGGGTTTCTTCGCGTGAGCGGCAACTGTTTTACCGTTCTTCTTGAAGTTCCCTTTTCTTTCCCTTGCCCTTCTTGAAACTAGTGGTCTTATTAACCATCAACACTTGATGCTTCCTTTTTTTTGATTTCTACATCCGCAGATTGTAGCATCGCGAATAGCTTAAGGATCTTCTATCCCTTGCATGTTTATAGTTCATCACGAAGATCCAGTAGCTTAGTGATAGTGACTAGAGAACTCTATCAATCACCACTTTATTCGGAAGTCTAACTCTTACTTGATTCAAGTGTTTGAAGTACTCAGACATTCTGAGTACATGCTCACTAATGGAGCTGTTCTCCTCCATCTTGTAGCTATAGAACTTGTCGAAGGTGTCATACCTCTCGACCCGGGTGTGAGCTTGAAAAACAAATTTTCAGCTCTTGGAACATCTCATATGCTCCGTGTTGCTCAAAACATATTTGGAGCTCTGGTTCTAAGCCGTAAAGTATGGCGCACTGAACTATCGAGTAGTCACCTTTTCTTGTCTGCCAGACGTTCATAACGTCCTCAGACGAAGCCGTAGGGGTATTTCACTGAGCGGTGCATTAAGGACATAAGCCTTCTGTGCAGCAGTGAGGACAATCCTCAGATCACGGACCTAGTCCGCATAGTTGCTTCCATCAACTTTCAACTTCGTTTTCTCTAGGAACATAATAAAAACAGGGGAACTACAGCGCGGTCTATTGATCTACAACATAAATTTGCTAAGACAAGTAAGACTATGTTCATGACAATTGAAGTTCAATTAATCAAATTACTTAAGAACTCCCACTTAGATTAACATCCCTCAAGTTGTCTAAGTGTAACATGATCCACATCAACTAAACCACGTCCGATCATCACGTGAGGTGGATTAGTTATCAATGGTGAACATCTTTCATGTTGATCATATCTACTATATGACTCATGTTCGACCTTTCGGTCTCTTGTGTTCCGAGGCCATGTCTGTACATGCTAGGCTCGTCAAGTTTAACCCAAGTATTCTGCGTGTGTAAAACTGGCTTACACCCGTTGTATGCGAACGAAAGAATCCATCACATCCGATCATCACGTGGTGCTTAGAAGCGTCGAACCTTCGCAACGGTGCATACTAGGGGAGAACACTTATCTTGAAATTTAGTGAAGGGATCATCTTATAATGCTACCATCGTCCTAAGCAAAATAAGAAGCATAAAAGGATTAACATCACATGCAATTCAATATATGTGACATGATATGGCCATCATCGTCTTGTGCTTTTGATCTCCATCAGCAAAGCACCGTCATGATCTCCATCGTCACCGGGTTGACACCTTGATCTCCATCGTAGCGTCGTGACACCTTGATCTCCATCGTAGCGTAGTGGTCATCTCGCCGGCTATTGCTACTACTACTGCTGCTAACTTATAGCGGTAAAGTAAAGCAATTACATAGCATTGGCATTGCATACAATAAAGAGACAACCATAAGGCTCCTGCCGGTTGCCTGATAACTTACAAAACATGATCATCTCATACAACAACTTATATCACATCATGTCTTGGCCATATCACATCACCAGCATACCCTGCAAAAACAAGTTAGACGTCCTCTACTTTGTTGTTGCAAGTTTTACGTGGTTGCTACGGGTTTGCAAGAACCGTTCTTACCTACGCAAAACCACAACGTGGTGTAGTGATTGCTTTTTGATCTTCTAAAAGAACCCTCTTCATTGAAACCGATTCAACTAAAGTGAGAGAGACAGACACCCGCCAGTCACCTTTATGCAACGAGTGCACATAGCGGTGAAACCTGTCTCGCGTAAGCGTACGCGTAATGTCGGTCCGGGCCGCTTCATCTCACAATACTGCCGAATCAAATAACAACTAGTAACGGCAAGCAATATGTATACACCCACGCCCACAACTCATTTGTGTTCTACTCGTGCAAATCACATCTACGCATAGACCTGGCTCTGATTCACACTGTTGGGGAACGGAGCATGAATTTCAAAAATTTCCTACGCTCACGCAAGATCTATCCATGGAGATGCATCGCTACGAGAGGGGAGAGTGTGTCTACGTACCCTCGTAGACCGTTAAGCGGAAGCGTCTCACAACGCGGTTGATGTAGTCGAACAATCCTTCGAGCTCCACCGATCGAGTACCGAACGTACGGCACCTCCGAGTTCTACACACGTGCAGCTCGGTGACGTTCCTCGCCTTCTTGATCCAGCAAGACGTCGAGGTAGTAGATGAGTTCCGTCAGCACGACGGCATGGCGACGGTGACGGTGAAGTGATTCCGGCAGGGCTTCGCCTAAGCTCTCCGAAAATATGACCGAGGTAGAAAACGGAGATCGGGGCACCGCACACGGCTATGGGACAATTGTGTGTCTCCAAGGGGTGCCCCTCCTCCGTATATAAAGGAGGGAGGGAGGAGGCCGGCCCCCTAGGGGTGTGCCAAGTGTGGGGAGTCCTACTAGGACTCCTTAGTCCTAGTAGGATTCCACCTCCCATACGGAGTAGGAAAGGGGGAAGGGAGAGGGAAAGGAAAGAGGGGGCTGCGCCCCCTCCCCTAGTCCAATTCGGTTTGGGCAAGGGGGGGCGCGCACCTCCTCACGTGGCCTGCCTCTCCTTTTCCCGTATGGCCCAATAAGGCCCATTACTTCTCCCGATGAATTCCCGTAACTCCCCGGTACTCCGAAAAATACCCGAATCACTCGGAACCTTTCCGACGTCCGAATATAGCCTTCCAATATATGAATCTTTACCTCTCGACCATTTCGAGACTCCTCGTCATGTCCGTGATCTCATCCGGGACTCTGAACAAACTTCGGTCACCAATCACATAACTCATATAATACTATATCGTCATCGAACCTTAAGTGTGCGGACCCTACGGGTTCGGGAATGATGTAGACATGACCGAGACTACTCTCCGGTCAATAACCAACAGCGGAACCTGGATGCTCATATTGGTTCCTACATATTCCACGAAGATCTTTATCGGTGAACCTCATATGACAACATATGTTGTTCCCTTTGTCCGGCGGTATGTTACTTGCCCGAGATTCGATCGTCGGTATCCAATACCTAGTTCAATCTCGTTACTGGCAAGTCTCTTTACTCGTTCCGTAATACATCATCTTGCAACTAACTCTTTAGTCACGGTGCTTGCAAGGCTTCTGTGATGCTGTATTACCGAGAGGGCCCAGAGATACCTCTCCGATAGTCGGAGTGACAAATCCCAATCTTGATCCATGCCAACTCAACAAACACTTTCGGAGATACCTGTAGTGCACCTTTATAATCATCCAGTTACGTTGTGACGTTTGATACACCCAAAGTATTCCTACGGCATCCGGGAGTTGCATGATCTCACGGTCAGAGGAACGTGTATTTGACATAGTGAAAGCAATAGCAATAAACTGAACGATCATTTGCTATGCTAACGGTTGGGTCAAGTCCATCACATCATTCTCCTAATGATGTGATCCCATTATCAAATGACAACTCATGTCCATGGTCAGGAAATCTTGACCATCTTTTGATCAACGAGCTAGTCTAGTAGAGGCTTACTAGGGACACAATATTTGTTTATCTATTCACACATGTATTTAGTTTCCGGTCAATACAATTCTAGCATGAATAATAAACTATTATCATGAACGGGGAAATATGATAATAACTAATTTATTATTGCCTCTAGGGCATATTTCCAACAAAGGTCTCACCTAAGGATGGCAAGTCTACAAAGGAGGGCAAGGTCTCACCTAAGGATGGCAAGTCTACAAAGGAGGGCAAGGTTGCAAAAAATGTGAAGCGCAAGGCCAAGTTTATTGACGAGTCAGCTAAGGAGGACAAGAACCCATTTCTACGTGAGTATAAGGCCACACTTGGGAATATAAACTCAGAGATAGCAGCAACTCGTGCTCCAACATGTGTTGTTCCTACCATGAAGGAAGTTTTAACTTTGATGAAGGAGTGTGGCGCGGAGGAGGGAACTCCTTTATATTTCACAGCCACCGACCTTGTCCTCCAATCGAACTATAGAGAGTTGTTCATGCTGATCGAAACAAAAGAGGGGAGGCTTGATTGGCTAAAAAGGAAACATGATCAAATGAACAAATAGTACCACACGACCTTGTCCTCCAACCGATCTATGTTTGAACTATTTGTAGAACTATTTATTTTGCTATGTATGGACACATGTCTTCGTGATGTAATGAACCATATCTATGTTATTGTTGTCATGCTTGTGAGATAGATACCATATCTATGTGTACATGTTGTTGCTGCCATATGTGTACATGTTGTTGATGTCCAGTTTTTTTATATGTTGTTGCTGGCAGTTTCTTTCATAATTAGCAGTGTTGCTGTCCAATTTTTGCACATGTTCTTGCTTCCATATCTAACAATGTTGATGTCCAATTTTTCTGCATGTTGTTGCTGCCATATGTGTACATGTTGCTGTCCAGTTTTTGTATATGTTGTTGCTGCCATGTTTCTTCCATAATTAGCAGTGTTGCTGTCCAATTTTTGTACATGTTCTTGCTTCCATATCTAACAATGTTGCTGCCCAATTTTTTTTGTAGATGAATGGAGTGGACCAGGATACCGATGATGAGCCTAGCAAAAAGAGGAGAAAGCTCACGCGGTTGGCAACTTTGGCATGTCAAGTTGGATGTATGGGCCACATAGGTAATCACTATACCAAGACCTATCTACAAAAAGAACCATATAGGATTCCAGAACAAACTGGTCATGAATGGGTTATGGAGACTCTTGGTCGGAAAAGGAGTTGTTATAGGATGTTTAGGATGAATCCAAGAGTATTTCAGTCATTACATAATGTTCTAGTGTCTCATTATGGATTGAAGTCAAGTAGAGAAGTGACATCACAAGAGTCTTTAGCTATGTTCTTGTGGATAGTTGGTGGACCTCAATCATTCTCTCAAGTTGAAAATCGTTTTTCAAGATCAACGGAAACAGTTCATCGAAAGTTCAAAGAAGTCTTGAATTGCTTGTGCAAGTTAGCATGACATTACATAACACCTCGAGATGATTCTTTCACAACCGTGCATGAAATAATTCAAGATGAGAGGTTTTGGCCTCATTTCAAAGGTGCCATTGGCGCAATAGATGGCTGTCACATTCCTGTTACGGTACCAGCGGATGAGGTTGTTAACCACACAGGTCGCCATGGATTTCCATCACAAAATGTTATGGCGGTTTGTGATTTCGACATGAGGTTTACTTTTGTTGTGGCTGGTTGGCCCGGTTCAGCACATGACACAAGGATCTTAAATGATAGCTTGGTCAAGTATGCACATAAGTTCCCTACACCTCCAGCAGGTACTAATATATGTTGCGCCCATTAGTTACTTATTGCCAATGATTACTTTGCCCTTTTATATTGCTGCCATTACTTACTTGCTTCTCAACAACCGTGCGTAACAATGTTGTTGCCCTTTCTATATAGGAAAATATTACCTCGTCGATTCGGGATATCCAAACCGTGAAGGATATCTTGCTCCTTACAAAGGCCAAATATACCATATACCGGAATTTCGTAATGGACGAAAACCGATGGGAAAATACGAGGTGTATAATCATGCTCACTCTTCACTTCGAAATGTTGTTGAACGAACATTTGGAGTGCTCAAAGCTAAATGGCGCATCTTGAAGGGTATGCCTAGTTTCAGCCCTCGTAGACAAAAAAAGATTATTATTGCCTGTATGTCGTTGCACAACTACATTCGTGAGACCAAGTTGCCTGATGAGGAGTTTGACAAATGTGATGAAGATGAAGATTATGTTCCTGATGAGGACTTGCGAGTACGGTCACTCCAAGGAGATAGTGTTCCTGCGAGACTTGACATCGTCGACATGAACAGAGTTCGTGACAGGATTGCTAACTCCTTGATGAGCTCGAGTGGATAGAGTTGTTCCATCTGCTCATGGAGGAACTACTAATCTAATATGTGTAGAAGTGTACATAATATTTTGCGCCGCTCCTAGTAATCTAGTTGTTGGGCTGTCGTTTCTAAAAAATGCAAGGGTTGTAATGTACTGATGTATTGATCAATGATGAAATATTTGGGTTCAATTGCTAGTTCATTCTGTAATAACTAGTGTGCTATTTCTATTTCTGTGCTACATAATGATCCTTATAAAAAATGCTATCGCTATGTCAAAAATATAAAGTTGATCATGGTATATACTTGGATAATTATTTAATTATGTTTTATTAGTGCTCTAAATCAGTATGTAATGTTGTTATTATCATTAAACACCGTGCAACCAATCTCTCAGCTCTTAGGGGTATTTCAGACATTTATCTCGACAGCCACAGCTCATACAGCTGGTTTGCCAAATGGCCTACAGCTTTTTCACAGCAGATTTTCCACAGCTGTTTTTTCACAGCTGCTTTTAGAAATCCACAGCCGAACCAAACACCACCTAAGCAGGCAACGCGTCCGGCTGCGTCGCTTTTCGCAAGCAGCACCAGCACCAGCACCAGGTAGCTCGCCTCCACAGCCCATGATGAGCACACAAAGCTCAACATTATAGTACTAGGGTGTGGCAAACTTAAACCGCCAGAGTAATGCATATGTATCACTTCATTGATTGACTCGGCAACTGAGCGAGACCTTCCTCAACCTGCCCTCTTGGATCACGACGGCCTCCTTTCAACCCGCTTGGTCCCTTGGCCATGGTGCAATATGTGATGCTCTGCCGCCATCTCCGCTCCGGAGTCCTTTTGGACGCCCTGCATTGGTGTTGGACTTGGACCTCGACCGGTACCTACATGGCGGGGCGGCTCCTGCTACCAGGCCCTCTTCTCGCACAGCACCGGACTCTTATAGATGGGCCAGCACATGAATTTTATAAGAAAACGCAGATAGGGAAGTTAGTCTTAAAATCAATGCGCGCGAAATAACTCATGCGTTGCAAACGGGCACTAGCAGGAAACGTCCAACCCAGTGCACCGTCTTTGTTTTACTCCCACTCAAGTCATGATCAGATTAACTAACTAGTCGAATGGCACACAATGAGTTTATTGTCTAATTAAAAGGGTAACACAATTTGAAGCATATACTTAAGGGAAACGCTTCTTATCAGTAGTCCGACAGAAAATTTTCATCAGACAGGTCGTGCGACATTGATTCTTATTTAATCCCATGGCGTGGCGATTCCCTGACCCATCAATTAACTGCACGTATTCATCCGGTCCGAGTAAATCTCGCCTGCTGCCCGGCCCCACCCACCTCACCACGTCAATGCGAGTAAATCTTGCCTGGCCGATCCACCCATCCCACCCCATCTCGCATCTCATGGCGAAATCATCCCCGAGCACGCCGAGCTCGCTCACCACAACGACAACCTCCGCCGCCGCCCTGCTCCACACCAACAACTCCACGGCAGCTACAACTGCTCCACGTCGTCGGTCCGGTGTCCCTCTCCGCCTGCTTCGTCGAACCTTCTTCTCACCATCGACCACGTAATCCTCATTGCCGCCCCGGTCCCCCGCCCAACCATGCCCGTCAATTCCTTCATATCGGTTGGCAAAGAAGCTGCATGCGGATCACATGCGTCGATCCCCTGTTATGTACTCACATGAATTAGGGTTTGATTCATCTCATCTTTGATTTATGTTTAATCACTTGTTTTGATTTGCGTTACTTTTGATGCAATACTTGCTTCGATGAATTTTGTTGAGAGTATCTACCATCGCAAAGCTTCGGAAGGGAGTCCCGACGAGCTTCAGGATGGAAGCACGACCAGCTTTGGTAGGAAGCACAACCAGCTTTGGAAGGAAGCACGACCATCATGCACAGTTTTGGAAGGAAGAACGACTACCATCGCAAAGGACACACGTCCGCCACAAAATGGAAGCACGGCTACCATCGCAAGGAAGCACGACAAACATCGAAAGGAAGCATGGTGACCTTTGGCTCAATGGTGTTTGAACTGTGTGTAATGCCACATTTTGTTTTAGGGAAGCAAATTTTGATTTCTTTAGAAGCAATAGTTCAGTTTGTTTCAAACCAATGCAGCGTTTCAAGTTCAAATACACGGCAGAAGAACACATAAATAATCGAAGCACGTGAAGGAAGCATCCAAGCACATGAAGGAAGCAAAATGAGAAGAGACGACGAGGACCAGCTACAGTACGCGAGCAACCCATGGCCACGGCGTTCATGTCATCAGAGACTTGTAGATAGATAGACATACCTGCACCGCTGAAACAAATGAACCTAAGCTTGAGTGAAGTATTTAAGGAAATTTTCGACAAGCAAATCGATGCAAATATGTATCGCGTAAGAAGCATGTGATAGGAACATGTACATTTGTAATATGTCAGGAGCATATAACATGAACATATGAAGCATTTTTATTTTCCTATTGGTATGGAATCAAATTTATTTCCAGTTAAAATGGGACCAAATTTTGTTCAGCATGTAATCAAATTTATTTGGAGTACATATGGATGCAAATTTTTGTTCAACATGGAAGCAAACTTCAGTTGGAAGCAAATTTCTAGTCGGTAACTAATAACTAGCAACACAATCTTTTAGATCGAAGCACATTGCGCTTGATGCAATTATAAGCAATATTGGAAACAAGAAGTTCTTCGTAAGGAAATATACTTAACGGACAATGAGTTTTATTGTCTAATTAAAAGGGTAACACAATTTGAAGCATATACTTAACGGACAATGATCAATCGCATTAACTGAAGAGGATGATGCTCGTATTGAATCAATGCCGGCGATTCGGGTCTCCGAGTCCAAGCAAAGATGATGAAGGCAGGGCTGCCTGCCTGCCATGACGAGAACCTACACTACACCTATGGGCGTTGGAAGAAAGACGCGGATTTTCCAGTGTGTGTCGATGTATCTAACCAACTGCTGCCTTAGAGCGGCATTTTTTTTAGAATGAAGTGTCAACGAACCTGAAGAGGCAAGGTGGGAAGAGCTAAAAACTTAAGAAGCAGGCCGACCCGCAAGCCTCGACTACCCGCTGGGCTAGCAGGCCCGGTATGGGCTCTCCACCGACGACCCGTTAAATACCCTTCTCCTTCCCTGTAAAGAGTGGCGACGGCAGAACGGCTAGAAGATAGGATCGGCTTGTACATAAAGTAGATCGTATCTTCCTTCCTCCTCCATTTCTCTGGTTGTAATTCGAATTCGTTGGTGAATCCATGGAAATATAGATCGAGAGCAGAGAGGAGCCGTTCGGCCCTGGAATTTTTCCTCACCACCGGCGTCACACAAGGTTTGCCGACAAGCAGCGAGTGGCGGCCATGGCGCAAATCTCACTGGAGACCAAAGCCATCTACGAGATGCTGCGCGCCAACTTCGACGCGGCGCTGGACAGGAGCCTGAGCGAGCGTGCTGACTCCACGGCGCAAGCGATCTCGATGCTGGATGCCAAGCTGGACCAGCTGTCAGGTCGCATCGACGAGGTTAAGCTCTTCATCGGCGTTGACCTCGACGAGCTCCGCAGCGGTCTGGACCCCGCCACCCCCGCTGTCGACCCGACCAAGCCAACCCAAGCGCCTTCACCCAGTACATTGAGCAGCGGCACATCAGGTTCAGATGGACCTCGATCTGACAGTGAGAACATGGGATCAAGCCATCCACTCTACGTACCACCTCCGGCCCGAGGTATGCAAATTGACCAGATCCACCCCGTAATCCTCTTAGTTCCATAGAGAATCTGGGCTAGAACACTGATGTTTTTGGGTTGGGACCTCGTATGGAGCTACCTCGTTTCGATGGCGCAAACCCGAAGCTGCGGCAGTCTCGATGCGAAGACTACTTCAAGCTCTGGAACACTCCCCAATCACTATGGATTTCATATGCTTCCTCATTGTTTGAAGGCTAGGCTGCTAGGTGGCTTGAATCTGCGCATCACCGGGTTCCACACATCCAGTGGGATGACTTTTGCCGCATGCTCCAGTCCCATTTTGGTCGCAATCAACATCAAGCTATTCTGAGGAAGTTCTTCAGTATCTCTCAATCAGGTACTGTCGAGGATTATGTGTAGAGTTTCTGTGATTTGTTTGATCAGCTCTCTACCTACGAGGAATATCCCAACACCGTGCATTATGTCATGAGATTCATGGAAGGGTTGAAGCCTCCTGTCAGGATAGCTGTGGGAATTCAACAGCCGGATGACTTGGACACTGCATATCAGATGGCTCTCCTCCACGAAGAACTGGGTGCAACTCAGATTGTCAGCTCGTACATTCCTGCTTCCCGCCGGTCTTCGGCACTGCCTCTTCCATTACCACCCACCCCATTTCCTCCAGTTCGTCTCCTTGAAGACAAACGGTATGCTGACAGTGGTCGTAAAAGTGGTCCAGATGAAAAATGGGGAGCCCTCAGAGCTTACCACAAGGCCAAGGGTCTCTGTTTCACTTGTGGTGAGTGTTGGGGTCATGGCCATTAGTGTAAACAAGAGGTACAGCTGCACGTGGTGCAAGAGATGGTTCAGTTCCTGCAGAATTCAGAAAATTCAGATTCTGAAGATAGTGAATAGTGTTCTGAAGCTCACATGATGTCTATTTCTGCAGCAGCTCTGGGAGACAAATCTGACAAAGCAAAGCAAACGATGAAGTTCTGAACTCAGTTGCAGGGCCTGAACTTAACTTTCCTGGTTGACTCGGGGTAGTACTCACTAGTTTTTGGATGCTGCTCTGCTTCCAAGGTTGAAGGGTGTCTCTTCTATGCCTAATGTTCTGGTGAAAATTGCAAATGGATCAACTGTCACTTGCAACATGCAACTCAGTGCTTGTCCTTGGGGTTTGTTCTGGTCACAAATTTATTAGTGATTTTAGAATTTTTCCACTTGGGAGCTACAATGGAATTGTTGGTCTTGACTGGTTGGCCTCCCATTGTCCCATTCTCTCATAAGGGCCAAGAAATTACTCTATTGGGTGTTGCCACTTCTCTGCCTGAAGTAACAGTGGTTGAGATATGTGCTCTTTTGCCTACTGGTGCTGATCTCATTGATCCAGTAGTCCAGCCATTGTTGGACAAGTTCAAGCATGTGTTTGACAAACCTACAAGACTTCCACCTCGTCATCCATATGATCATACCATTCCTCTGGTTCTTGGAGCAAGCCTTGTGTCTCTACGGCCCTACAGAATTCCCCTAGCTCTGAAAACTGAGTTAGAGAAACATATACATGAAATGCTCGACAATGGGGTTATTCGTTTGAGTAACAGTCCATTTCCTTCTCCTCTGCTCATGGTTAAAAAGAAGGATCTCACTTGCCGCCCGGTCATTGATTATATGCACCTTAATGCTATGACACAAAAAGGCAAGTTCACCATACCGCTTATTTTTGAACTCCTTGATGAACTGTCTGGTGCTTCTTGGTTTACCAAATTGGATCTGCGATCGGGGTACCATCAAATACGTCTAGCTCCTGGAGAAGAATACAAGACAACATTTCAAACGCATATGGGCCATTATGAATTCTTGGTGATGTCGTTTGGTTTAACAGGAGGACCAAACACATTCCAATTTGCCATGAATTTTACTCTATCTCCGGCACTGCGCCGTTATGATTTGGTCTTCTTCGACGACATTTTGGTGTACAGTGAGACCCTTTCTTTGCATTTGCAGCATCTAGAGTCTGTCTTGAAGCTTTTGTTGGAGCATCAGTGGTTTGTCAAGATCTCCAAGTGTGCGTTTGCACAACGGCAAATTGGCTATTTGGGACACATCATCGGTGGAGCAGGAGTGGCCACTAACCCTAGCAAGATTGCAGACATTGAGACTTGGCCTACACCCAAAAATGCAAAAGAGGTCTGCAGTTTTCTTAGTCTTGCCAGATACTATCATAAGTTCATTCAGAACTACGGTATAATCTGTTGTCCTCTTAGTGTTCTCCTTAAGAAGGGGGTGATCTTTCGCTGGTTTTCTACTGAAGAAACTGCCTTCCAAGCTTTGAAGCATGCACTTATCTTAGCGCCCGTGTTGGCCTTACCCAATTCCCAGAAGACATTCATCATTGAGACTAATGCTTTTGATGTGGGGATCGGGGCCATGTTAATGTAGGAAGGGCACCCGATTGCATATGTGAGCAAGTCATTGGGCCCCCGTAACCAGAGTTTATCGGTGTATGAGAAGGAGTTTCTTGACATCCTACTAGCAGTTGAACACTGGCGACAATACCTACTACTGTCTGAATTCATAATACAAATGGATCAACGTAGTCTTACAAGTCTTTTAGATCAGTGTCTTCATACTAGCTGGCAGCAGAAGGCCCTGATCAAACTTCTCGGTCTGCAGTATAAGATTCAGTACAAAAAAGGCAGTGATAACAATGCGGAGGATTCTCTGCCCCGCAGACCTCATTCTTTTCCATATGAGCTCCATCAATTGTCCATAGTGCAGCCAAACTGGTTGACTGATATAGCAGCTAGCTATCACAATGACTCACACTATCAGAAACTATTGCAAAACTTAGCCACTAACCCTAGTGCCGACATCAAATTTTTTTCTGAAAAATGGCCTCTTATGTGTGAATAACTGCATCTGGGTGGGTCAGAATTCAGAGCTACATAGTAAAATTCTTCAAGCATTCCATGCAACTCCATTGGGTGGGGGGGGGGGGGGGGGGGCACTATGGCTTTCCTGTGACCTATAGGTGCATTCATCAACTTTTTCGTTGGTCTGGCATGAGATCAAGTGTTAAACACTTTGTTTAGCATTGTATCATCTGTCAGCAAGCTAAAACCGAGAGAATTCCTTACCCAGGCCTCTTGCAGCCCCTTCCAGTGCCCAGCTTGTCATGGGAAATGGTTACAATGGATTTCATCGAAGGCCTCCCTTCTTCTGGACATTACAATTGCATCCTTGTAGTGATTTATAAGCTTTCCAAGTATGGGCATTTTATTCCATTGCGCCACCCCTTGCTCAATGAGTTGCTGATGCTTTCCTCAACTCAGTCTACAAGTTGCACGGTATGCCACCATCTATTGTCTCTGACCATGACATGATCTTTACTAGTCTGTTTTGGAAGGAGCTATTTCAACACACTCAAGGCACACAGTTGCGCATGAGTTCTGCTCGACATCCTCAATTAGACGGGCAAACTGAGCGCGTTAATCAACAAATTGAGTGTTACTTGCGATGCTTTGTCAGTTCTCACCCCTCTAGATGGTCCAAGTGGCTCTCTTTGTGTGAGTATTGGTACAATACAAACTGGCATTCTGCTACTGGCAAGACTCCATTTGATATCATCTAGGCCACTAGCCTCGCCACTTTGGAATTTCTCCTGACGGCTGTGTCACTTCCTTAGATTTGATCCTTTGGTTGGCGCAAAGACGGGTGGTACTGGAATCGGTGCATCAACACTTGCTTCGAGCACAACAACGCATGAAAGCCCAGGCAGATAAGCATCGTACAAAGCGAGTTTTTGCTGCCGGTGACCAAGTGATGATGATCACGCAACAATCACTCGAAACTAGAGCATACTAAAACTTTATTCTTCTAAATCATGAAATAACTAGGGATCGAACTAAGATAGAAAATGGTGGTAAAAGTGATGATGATACGATACCGGGGCACCTCCCCCAAGCTTGGAACAAGCCAAGGGTGGTCCCATACCCGTGTACTCAAGTGTCTTTCTTCGGTGATGACGGTGATGAAGTGGTAGGCTTGTCCTTCAGAAACAGGAACCACAAATTATCATTGATCCTTCGAAGAGCACGGTTCTGCTCCTCCAATAAAATAACCTCATGAGTGAGCGCCGTGTTCTAAGCACAAATTGCTTCAACAGCCCTCAATGCATCAATTTCAGATAAAGAAAGATTATGATGGAGAGTTTGCAATATGTCCCCCTTTTCTGTAGCCTCCACTAGGGTATGGATTGATTTCCTTCTTCATGGATCCGGCTGCCTGTGATCTCTTTAGTTTCCTCTTGCTCGACGGTGTTTTCCTCTCCGGACAACCACTCATAATAGACCTCATTGAAAGGTCATTTACCCGGCGAAGGTTGCATGATCTGGTGCTTGGTACGAAGCCTTCGGGGAGCCATGGGGAAGCTTGACGACCAAGTCCTGTCAGAAAAATAGCCCGAAACAAGAACAAAGGAGAAACTTGCGATGCGGTTGTCAAAACATCCGGGAGTATATATAATGAATTTTTATCTTGCGAAACAAGTATTCGGGAAGAAAACAGAGTCGGGAAGGCACACGAGGGGCCCACAAGGCAACACGGCGTGCCCTTGGGGGGGGCATGGCGTGCCCTATTGCCTTGTGACCTCCTTATGGGTCCTCTTGATTGTTTCTTATTTTTGTAAATTTTCTAATATTCCAAAACAGACAGAAATAATTTTTCTGGAATTTTTGGAGTCGGTTTACTTACTGTATCACATACCTATTCCTTTTCAGGTTTCTGGAGCGTTTCGGAAGGTCTCTTTTATGTGTTCTTCCGGTGTCATGGTTTGAATAATATTAGTTTCAATATTAATGGGCGTACCTAAGATATAATGTTTAATTCTTTGCCCATTAACCACTCTCGGATTAGTGCCCTCGGCATTGTTAATCTTGATAGCTCTGGAGCTATAGACCTCTTCGATGATATATAGTCCTTCCCATTTAGAGAGAAGTTTTCCTACAAAGAATCTGAAACGAGAGTTGTATAATAGAACTTAATCACCGATTTTAAATTCCCCTTTTTGGATCCTTTTGTCATGCCATCTTTTAACATTTTCTTTGAACAACTTGGCATTCTCATAAGCCTGGGTTCTCTATTCATCTAGAGAGCTAATATCACATAACCTCTTTTCACTGACAAGTTTAAAATCATAGTTAAGTTATTTAATTGCCCAATAAGCCTTATGTTCTAATTCTAGAGGTAAATGCCATGCTTTTCCATAGACCATTTTATAAGGAGACATACCCATAGGATTTTTATAAGCAGTTCTATAAGCCTATAATGCATCATCAAGTTTCTTAGACCAATTCTTCCTAGATCTATTATTAGTCTTTTGCAGAATCAATTTTATTTCCCTATTACTCAATTCAACTTGACCACTAGACTGAGGATGATATGGTGATGCAATTCTATGGTTAACATCATATTTAGCTAAGAGTTCACGGAATGCACCATGAATAAAATGTGAACCATCATCAGTCATTAAATATCTAGGGACACCAAACCTCGGAAAGATAACTTCTTTAAGCATTTCAATAGATGTGTTGTGATCAGCACTACTAGTTGGAATAGCTTCTACCCACTTAGTAACATAAGCAACAACAACTAAAATATGAGTGTACCCATTAGAGGAAGTAAAATGTCCCATATAATCAAAGCCCCAAACATCAAATGGTTCAATAACAAGTGAATAGTTCATAGGCATTTCCTGACGTCTACCAATATTACCAATTCTTTGACATTCATCATAAAAAAGGACAAACTTACGTGCATCCTTGAAGAGAGTAGGCCAATAAAAACCAGACTGTAGTACCTTATGTGTAGTTCTGTCTCCCGCATGGTGCCTGATACGTCTTCAACGTATCTATAATTTTTGATTGTTCCATGCTATTATAATATCAATCTTGGATGTTTTTATACACATTTACAACAATTATATATCATTTTTTGGGACTAACCTATTAACTTAGTGCCTAGTGCCAGTTGCTGTTTTTTGCCTGTTTTTGGTTTTCCAGAATATCAGTACCAAACGAAGTCCAAATGCCATGAAACTTTTTGGAGATTTTTTTCTGGACATAACAAACACTAGAAGCTTTGGGAGGAGATGAGAAGATGAAGCAGTGGCCCACAAGGCACCACGGCGCGCCCCAGGGGGCGCCCTGGTGGCTCGTGGGGCCCACACAGCTCCGTTTGACCTAATTCCTCCACTATAAATTCTCTAAAATCGGGAAACCAACAGAGGAGTCCACGAAATACTTTTTCCGCCGCCGCAAGCTTCTGTTCTCGAGAGATCCCATCTGGAGGCCTTTTTCGGCACTCCGCCGGAGGGGGAATCGATCATGGAGGGGCTCTACATCAACCTTGCTGCCCTTCCGATGATGCGTGAGTAGTTTACCATAGACCTTCGGGTCCATAGTTAGTAGCTAGATGGCTTCTTCTCTCTTTTTTATCTTCAATACAATGTTCTCCTCGATGTCCTTGGAGTTCTATCTGATGTAATCAGATTTTGCGGTGTGTTTGTTCGGATCCGATGAATTGTGATTTTATGATCATATTATCCATGAATATTATTTGAGTCTTCTCTGATCTCTTTTATGCATGATTATTATAGCTTCGTATTTCTCTCCGATCTATTGATTTGGTTTGGCCAACTAGATTGATTTATCTTGCAATGGGAGAGGTGCTTTGTAATGGGTTCGATCTTGCGGTGCTCAATCCCAGTGACAGAAAGGGACATGACACGTATGTATCGTTGCTATTAAGGGTAAAAAGATGGGGTTTATTCATGCGTGAGTTTACTTTGTCTACATCATGTCATCTTGCTTAAGGCGTTACTCCGTTCTTTATGGACTTAATACACTAGATGCATGCTGGATAGCGGTCGATGTGTGGAGTAATAGTAGTAGATGCAGGCAGGAGTCGGTCTACTTGTCTCGGACGTGATGCCTATATACATGATCATTGCCTTGGATATCGTCATGATTATTTGCTTTTCAATCAATTGCCCAACAGTAATTTGTTTACCCACCGTATGCTATTTTCATGAGAGAAGCCTTTAGTGAAAACTATGGCCCCTGGGTCTATCTAAATCATATATTAAAAATCCTAAAAATACCTTGCTGCACTTTTACTTTATTTATTTTATTTTATATTTTAGTTCAATCTATCTATCTATCACCATACAATTTAATCTTGCAATTAACCGCCAAGGGATTGACAACCCCTTGTTTGCGTTGGGTGCAAGGATTTGTTATTTTGTGTGCAGGTACTGTTAACGAGGTGTTGCGTGATTCTCCTACTGGATTGATAACCTTGGTTTCATAACTGAGGGAAATACTTATCTCTACTGTACTGCATCATCCCTTCCTCTTCGGGGAAAAACCAACGCAGATCACTAGTAGCAGGAAGAATTTCTGGCGCCGTTGCCGGGGAGACATCATCAGCATCTATCAAGTACCTACGCACAAACTTTCATCTCCTTGCATTTATTTTATTTGCCTTTGCCTTTCGTTTTCATCTCCCCCACTTCTAAAAAGTTTTTACAAAAATACAAAAATATTTTCCGTTTGCCTTTTTCTTATTTGCTTGCTTGCCTTACCATTATGGCTAGTTCTTCGCTCATTACTATTACCCCTGAAAATGAAGTACTTAATTTTAAACAAAGGGGAGGAGAGAATTTAAAAGATGCTTGGTATAGGATTTGTGATGCTCATAATAGATCAACTCGTAAGCAATCCACCACAATCCTTCTTCACAATTTTTATGTGGGTATTACTACTTGGTATAGATTCGTACTTGATACTATTACTGGAGGGAATTTCTTGATGTGTCCCTCTATGGATGCTTTCAATGCTATGGGAAATTTAGTGGGATCACCACCTATCACTGTTAATGAAACAACTTTGACTTTGGAACATGTTATGCAAAGGTTAGAAGATATTGAAAGTAAAATGCCTACTATTGAACATCTTGAGAATTTAGATAAAAAATTTCATAATCATATCACTCAATTTGGTTCTAAGGTAGGAATCGCATTGAAAACCTTGAAGGAAAAGGAACCGGTAGTTAATGAAAGAATAGAACAAAGCCCCGCTAGAATCGATAAGATAGAAGAAATTATTAATAATTTAGGCTCGGATTTTTCCTCCATTAAGAATATTGATAGAACTCCTCCCAATAAAAATTTCAAGTTCATGTATGTTCCTAAAACCAATGGTGCTACTTCTAGTAAGGGAAATGAGGATCTTAAAATGATTAGCGTGCACCCCAATTTCATTGATATAATTAAGAAACCTATTCACAAAAGTAAAACTCTTGATTTTGTGCTTAGAAGTGTGATGATGAGAAACACCTATGTTAAATCTATGAGAAAAAATGGATGTGTGATTGAGGAGTTGGAAACCAAGGATGACAATACTTGAAACTATGCATTATGCCTAGCTAGGGGCATAAAACAATAGCGCTTGTTGGGAGGCAACCCAATGAATAAAATAAATCTTTACTTTTTGTTTCTGTTCTTGTGTGTTTGCACAATTATTCTACTGTTATGATTGTGTTTTTATGTTTTAATTAGTGTTTGTACCAAGTAATGCCTTTGGGATGATTTGGAAGATAGTATAATTGATGCTGTTTGGAAAATAGAAAGTTTTGTGTCCAGTGCTGGAATTTTAGTTCTGTACTGGAGCGTCAGAAAAATCTGAAATGTTTACACAGTATTGGTATATGAATTACCCACGTTGTCCTAATTTTTCAGAATGTTTGGAGTTACATAAGTATAGCTTTTAAATAGATCTCTACAGATTGTTCTGTTTTTGACAGATTCTGTTTTTGATGCATTGCTTGCTTGTTTTGATGAAACTATGGATTGTATCGGGGGGTATAAGCCATGGAGAAGTTAGAATACATTAGGTATAATGCAAAAATAAAATATGAATGGGTTTGCAACAGTACTTAAAGTAGTGATTTATTTTGTTATACTAACGGATCTCACGAAGGTTTTGTTGAGTTTTGTGTGATTGAAGTTTTCAAGTTTTGGGTGAGATCACGATGGATGAAGGAATAAGAAGTGGCAAGAGCCTAAGCTTGGGGATGCCCAAGGCACCCCCAAGGTAATATTCAAGGAAGACTCAAGCGTCTAAGCTTGGGGATGCCCCGGAAGGCATCCCCTCTTTCTTCTACCAACCATCGGTAATTTTACTTGGAGCTATATTTTTATTCGTTACATGATATGTGTTTTGCTTGGAGCGTCGTGTATTATATGAGTCTTTGCTTTGTTTGCTTTTTAGTTTGTCACAATAATCTTTGCTGAACACACCTATTTGAGAGAGCCACACGCTTATCATGATTTGTTAGAATACTCTATGTGCTTCACTTAAATTTTTTGAGCTAGGCAGTTGCTCTAGTGCTTCACTTAAATCTTTTTGAGCACGGCGGTGGCTATATTTTGAAGAAATATTTGAACTCTCATGCTTCACTTATATTATTTTGAGAGTTGATAAGATTAAAATTTTGAAGAAATATTTGTGCTCTCATGCTTCACTTATATCTTTTTGAGAGTTGATAACAGTAATGGTAATTTGCACAAGATATGAATTTGGTCCCAAAGTGATGAATATTCAAGAGGGATATAATAAAAACTTTCATATAGATCATTGGATATGATAAGTGTGATTCCTTGCAATAGTTTTGCGATATGGAGATGATGATATGTGAGTCATGTTAGTGAGTAATTGTGATTTAGTAAGAATATTAGTGTTAAGGTTTGTGATTCCCTATGCATGCACATTAAGTCAATAGTTATGCAACGAAATTATATCCTACTTATGGTGCATTATTCGGTGTTAGTTATGTTCAATGCATGTTTATGACCGTTTTCGCTTTTTGGTTGGTTGCTTCTCAATCTATTTGCTAGCCTTCATTTGTACTAAGCGGGAATACTGCTTGTGCATCCAAACTCATTAAACCCAAGTTGTGCCAAATGAGTCCACCATACCTACCTATATGCGGTATTTCCATGCCGTTCTAAGTAAATTTCCATGTGCCAACTCTAAAATTTTCAAAATAATTTTCCGTTTTGTGTGCCCGTACCTCTCATGAAGCGGCAGGGGGTGGCCAATATTTTCCATGCTAGGTGTGTTATTCTCACGATGAGTGTTTATTCACTTGTCATTGCACGAGAGAGTGGCAGGTAATAGGGATGCCCAGTCCCACAATGAATCAAAAATTAATAACAACAAAATTCCTTGGAAAGTGTTGGTATGGAGGGCACCCGTGGATATGGCTAGCCATGGATTGTGAAAGAATGGTGGAAAGGAAATAAACTTTATTTTCTGTTTGGGAACCGCCTATGATGTGTCTAGCATGAAAGATATTGGGAATTCTTGGTCGTTTTCGTTGACAGGAAAAGCATGCCTCTCAAAATAATTTTATCTCTCTAATTTAAGCTTTGAGCTCTGGCACATTAGCAAATCTCTGCTTCCCTCTGCGAAGGGCCTATCTATTTACTTTTATGCAATTTTTATTTTTATTTTGAGTCTCCATCTTCTCTTACAAAGCACCAACTAGAGAGCACTATTGTCATACTTGTGCATTGTGTGTAGCTAATATTGAGTGTGTTTCATGAATGAATCAATGATTGAGCATAATGGGCTAGGGATAACTTTCTTTAGCGTTGATATTTTGAAAGACATGGTTGATTGTTAGTATGCTTGAGTATTTATGTCTTCATGTCAAACTATAGACTATTGGTTTGAATCATTCAAGTCCAAATGTCCATGATACAAAGAAAAGAATATATGATGAATATGATAGGTAGCATTCCACATCAAAAATTCTGTTTTTATCATTTACCTACTCGAGGACGAGCAGGAATTAAGCTTGGGGATGCTTGATACGTCTCCAACGTATCTATAATTTTTGATTGTTCCATGCTATTATAATATCAATCTTGGATGTTTTTATCACATTTACAGCAATTATATATCATTTTTTGGGACTAACCTATTAACTTAGTGCCCAGTGCCAGTTGCTGTTTTTTGCCTGTTTTTGGTTTTCCAGAATATCAGTACCAAACGAAGTCCAAATGCCACGAAACTTTTTGGAGATTTTTTTTCTGGACATAACAAACACTAGAAGCTTCGGGAGGAGATGAGAAGATGAAGCAGTGGCCCACAAGGCACCACGGTGTGCCCCAGGGGTAGGGCGCCCTGGTGGCTCGTGGGGCCCACACAACTCTGTTTGGCCTAATTCCTCCACTATAAATTCTCTAAAATCGGGAAACCAACAGAGGAGTCCACGAAATACTTTTTCCGCCACCGCAAGCTTCTGTTCTCGAGAGATCCCATCTGGAGGCCTTTTCCGGCACTCCACCTGAGGGGGAATCGATCACGGAGGGGCTCTACATCAACCTTGCCGCCCTTCCGATGATGCGTGAGTAGTTTACCACAGACCTTCGGGTCCATAGTTAGTAGCTAGATGGCTTCTTCTCTCTTTTTGATCTTCAATACAATGTTCTCCTCGATGTTCTTGGAGTTCTATCCGATGTAATCACTTTTTGCGGTGTGTTTGTTGGGATCCGATGAATTGTGAGTTTATGATCAGATTATCCATGAATATTATTTGAGTCTTCTCTGAACTCTTTTATGCATGATTATTATAGCTTCGTATTTCTCTCTTATCTATTGATTTGGTTTGTCCAACTAGATTGATTTATCTTGCAATGGGAGAGGTGCTTTGTAATGGGTTCGATCTTGCGGTGCTCAATCCCAGTGACAGAAAGGGACATGACATGTATGTATCATTGCTATTAGGGGTAAAAAGATGAGGTTTATTCATGTGTGAGTTTACTTTGTCTACATCATGTCATCTTGCTTAAGGCGTTACTCCGTTCTTTATGGACTTAATACACTAGATGCATGCTGGATAGCGGTCGATGTGTGGAGTAATAGTAGTAGATGCAGGCAGGAGTCGGTCTACTTGTCTCGGACATGATGCCTATATACATGATCATTGCCTTAGATATCGTCATGATTATTTGGTTTTCTATCAATTGCCCAACAGTAATTTGTTTACCCACCGTATGCAATTTTCATGAGAGAAGCCTCTAGTGAAAACTATGGCCCCCGGGTCTATCTAAATCATATATTAAAAATCCTAAAAATACCTTGCTGCACTTTTACTTTATTTATTTTATTTTATATTTTAGTTCAATCTATCTATCTATCTATCACCATACAATTTAATCTTGCAATTAACCGCCAAGGGATTGACAACCCCTTGTTTGCGTTGGGTGCAAGGATTTGTTATTTTGTGTGCAGGTACTGTTAACGAGGTGTTGCGTGATTATCCTACTGGATTGATAACCTTGGTTTCATAACTGAGGGAAATACTTATCTCTACTGTACTGCATCATCCCTTCCTCTTCGGGGAAAAACCAACGCAGATCACAAGTAGCAGTGCCCTCGTATACCTTAGAATGACACTTCCGTAGGATTTGTTCCTATTCATGCTCAGGTACACAACGTCTAATAACACCATCTACTCCTTCTTTATATAGATACGGGTCATCCCAAAAGTAATGTCTTAAATCAAAGAAGAACTTTTTCTTTTGTTGATAAGTGAAACTTGGTGGTATATACTTAGCAACAATGTAATTAGCATAGTTTGCATACCAAGGATTATTACGGGAAGTAGAAGCATTTATAACAGCTAATTGCTCATCAAGAAAACTATCATCAATAGGTAGTGGGTCATCAAGAACATTTTCCATTCTAGACAAGTTATCTGCTACAGGATTTTCAACTCCCTTTCTATCAATAATATGCAAATCAAACTCTTGTAATAAAAGAACCCACCTAATCCGTCTAGGTTTAGTATCTTTCTTTTCCATTAGATATTTAATAGCAGCATGATCGGTGTGAATAGTTACTTTAGAGTCAACAATATAGGGCCTAAATTTATCACATGCAAACACAACTGCTAAAAATTCTTTCTCAGTAGTAGCATAATTTCTTTGAGCACTATCCAAGGTCTTACTGGCATAATGAATAACATTCAATTTCTTATCAAGTCTTTGTCCTAGAACAACACCAACAACATAATCACTAGCATCACACATAATTTCAAAGGGTAGGTTCCAATCAGGTGGTTAAACAATGGGCGCAGAGATTAAGGCTTTCTTAAGTATTTCAAAGGCTTCTACGCAATCATCATCATCCCTAATGATAAAAATGAACTTACCCCACAAAGAATTGTAACTAGTTATAGGATGGTAATTGATTTTAGGAAATTATACAAAGCTACTTGGAAAGATCATTACCCCTTGCCTTTTATTGATCAAATGTTAGAAAGGTTATCTAAGCATACACACTTTTGTTTCCTAGATGGATATTCTGGTTTTTCTCAAATACCTGTATCAAAAGAAGATCAAGAGAAAACCACTTTTATTTGTCCTTTTGGAACTTATGCTTATAGACGTATGCCTTTTGGTTTATGCAATGCACCTGCTACCTTTCAAAGATGTATGACTGCTATATTCTCTGACTTTTGTGAAAAGATTGTTGAGGTATTCATGGATGATTTCTCTGTTTACGGTACCTCTTTTGATGATTGCTTAAGCAACCTTTGACCGAGTTTTGCAGAGATGTGAAGAGACTAATCTTGTCTTGAACTGGGAGAAGTGCCACTTTATGGTGAATGAAGGTATAGTCCTTGGGCATAAAATTTCTGAAAGAGGCATTGAGGTAGATAAAGCTAAAGTTGATGCAATCGAGAAATGCCATGTCCTAAAGATATCAAAGGTATAAGAAGCTTCCTTGGTCATGCTGGTTTCTATAGAAGGTTCATAAAAGATTTCTCTAAAATTTCTAGGCCTCTTACTAATCTTTTGCAAAAAGACAAAAAAGATCATACATGGAAAATTTGCATATTAATTAAAAAACATACAAGAAATTTTCCATGATTTACATTTTCATTTTTAAGAACGCATAGAAATCACACAGGAAATTGCCGTGATAAAAAAAATTGGCATGCTCTTAATAATAAAATTGCCATGGTGTAAATAATAAAATTGTCATGGTCTAATGAAAAAATGCCATGGTCTAAATAATGGAATTGCCATGCTACCTACAAAAACTGCCATGGTCTAAATAATTAAATTGCCATGGTATCTACAATAGAACTAACATGGTGTAATTAATAAATTTGTCGTGGACTAATTGATAAAAATACCACGGTGT
This sequence comes from Elymus sibiricus, assembly GCA_039707655.1. Lineage (NCBI taxonomy): Eukaryota > Viridiplantae > Streptophyta > Magnoliopsida > Poales > Poaceae > Elymus > Elymus sibiricus. The sequence goes on along the minus strand of CM077670.1, from coordinate 224,119,003 downwards.
GTAAAATATATTTGCGATAGACACCTGAAAAATTTGGGATGATGCATGTAATAAAATTTCCATGTAGTTCGATGCCTAAAAAAACATTGCAAAATAAATCAAAACAAATGCGGTGATGACTGTTAGTACCTAGTACAAAAAAATGCCATGTACATTTTTTATAAACTTGCCATGTACCCAAAACAACTTTTCATTGTTTTACCACCTAGTAGAAAGGAAAAAAAAGAGAGAACTAGGATTCGAATCCAGGTTACCCAGGTGGACGCTTGAGCTGCTAAGCAGTGTAGTGTACGGGTTTATTTGGACTGAGAAGCGCTCATGCCACTTTTGTTCTCAGCGAAAGAGTTTCCAACGTTGATGTGTCTCCTCTCCCTGCTTCAAGATCCGTGTGACGCATCTGACAACAACGAGCATGTTCGCTGGGAGGGACAAAAATTCTGAAGTTCACCAGATATCATTTCCCCAAGAAATCTGAACTTTTTGCCCATCAAGGATTAGAGACTCTTCTGGGTGCTTGCAAATTTACGCGCTAAGATTACATTTGATGAGCTTAGTTAAAAAATAAAACCAGAGCTTCAAAAATTTCCAACAAGCAAGACTTTGACAATCTCTGCGGGAGGCAAGAGGAGCATCATCAAAATGGATGAAGTCGCCGACAAGGAAGACTTTGACAATTTTGGCAACCAGGCTGAAGAAGACGACGACGGTGAAGAATACACCACCAGAAGAAGCAAAACTACATTGCTTAAGACATGCCATCCTTTCAAAAGGTCGAGTCACAAGAGGGGCTACAGTATACAAGAAAGACCAAGAAGACCGTTGAGAAGATTGTCAAACGACATACGCTCACACAATTTTTTTGTCTATTGAAAATTACCGTAGATCAAATGTTCTATGGTTTTGGGGTAAAATAAAATTTTGTGTCTATTTTTTTTATTCGCACTGCCATATTGATGTGATATATACATATATTACTTTTGATTTCACACATGTTGCATCAAGACTTTATTATAATATGTTTTCTCACAATTCAAATATACAAAACCATGAATTAATAAGAAAAATGTGTTTTAACCCCAAAAAATAGAAAAAACTAAATTACTGTTGCCGTGGCTGACGACATTCGCTCAACCAGTAACCTCACCGGTGGCATGGATGATGCTAGCACCGGTAACTTTAGTATAACCGAGCCGCGCGCTTGCAGATTTAGATCACATGTAAGCAGTGATGCATGTGAAAGCTCTATTTCTTTTCACAAGCATAGATAGCCATCTAAGATTAGAAAAGCTATACCAAAAATAGGTTCACATAAGAAAGTGCGTATTAGTTTGCATAGGAATGACCTTTTTAGTTTATGGAAGAGTGCATGCAGAATAACAAATGGAGCAATATTCCCCATTTTGCAATCCCATGCCGCCATCTCTTCGCCCATGCCGTCGTGACCTTCTCGCACCCCGGCGACCACCTCACGCCCATGGATCTCGTCACTTTTGGCCCACCTCACGCCCCCTTATCTCCTCGCTCCCGGTGACCACCTCGTGCCCCCGGATCTCCTTGCCGTTGGAAATATGCCCTAGAGGCAATAATAAATTGGTTATTATCATATTTCCTTATTCATGATAACTGTTTATTATTCATGCTAGAATTATATTGATTGGAAACTTAAATACATGTGTGAATACATAAACAACACCATGTCCCTAGTGAGCCTCTACGAGACTAGCTCGTTGATCAAAGATGGTTAAGGTTTCCTAACCATAGACATGACTTGTCATTTGATAATGGGATCACATCATTAGGAGAATGATGTGATGGACATACCCAACCGTAAGCTTAGCATCAGATCGTATCACTTAGTTATTTGCTACAGCTTTCTTCGTGTCAAGTATCAGTTCTTCAGACCATGAGATCATGCCACTCCCGGACACCACAGGAATACCTTGTGCGCTATCAAACGTCACTTCGTAACTGGGGGATCATAAAGTTGTTCTACAGGTATCTCCGAAGGTGTCTGTTGGGTTGCATGGATCGGGACTGGGATTTGTCACTCTGTGTGACAGAGGGATATCTCTGGGCCCTCTCGGTAATACAACATCACAAGAAGCTTCATGTGGCTAATGAGTTTAGTCACGGGATCTTGTATTACGGAATGAGTAAAGATACTTGCCGGTAACGAGATTGAACTAGGTATGGAGACACCGACGATCGAATCTCGGGCAAGTAACATATCGTCGGACAAAGGGAATTGCATACGGGATTAACTGAATCCTTGACATCATGGTTCAACCAATAAAGATCTTCGTTGAATATGTAGGAACCAATATGGGCATCCAGGTCCCGCTATTGATTATTGACCGGAGAGGTGTCTCGGTCATGTATACATGTTCCTGAACCTGTAGGGTCGCACGCTTAACGTTCGGTAGCGCTAGGGTAGCATTGAGATATTAGAAGTGGAAAGTCCGAAGGTCTTTCAGAATCCCGGATGAGATCCCGAATATCATGAGGAGCTCCGGAATGGTCTAGAGGTAAAGATTCATATATGGGAAGTTCTGTTTTGGCCACCGGAAAAGATTGGGGGCATGCCGGCAAGTGTACCGGAGGCACCGAAGGGTTCCGGGGGTCCACCGTGGGGGGGGGGGGTCCATCAGCCCCGGGGACCCACGTGGGCTGTAGGGGGGGGTGCCCTGGCCTTGATGGGCCAGGCACACCAGCCCCCCACCAGGCCCATGCGCCAAGGGAGGGCAAATCCTAGGGGTGGGAGGCGCCCCCCTTGGCTTGGAGGCCAAGCCACCTCCTAGGGCCGCCGCCCCCTCCCTTGGAGGAGGGGCTAGGGCCGGCGACCCCTCCCCCTCACCCCTATATATAGTGGGGAGGGGCGCGGGGGGCTTCACACCTTCACGCTTGCCCTCCGTCGCTCCCAACTCCTCCCACCTCTCCTCCGGTACGCGTTGGCGAAGCCCTGCCGAAATTCCACTGCTGCCACAACCACCATACCGCCATGCTGGTTCCGATCTCACCTACCTTTTCTCCCTCGCTTGCTGGATCAAGAAGGAGAGGACGCCATCGAGCTGAACATGTGCTAATCTCGGAGGTGCCGTCCATTCGGCACTAGATCGGATTGGATCGTGAAGAGTATGACTACATCAACCCCGTTACGACGCTAACTCTTTCGGGCTACAAGGGTATGTAGACACACTTCCCTCTCGTTGCTATGCATCTCCTAGATTAGATCTTGGGTGTTTCGTAGGAATTATTTTGATTTTCATGCAACGTTCCCCATCACTTGCACCCCAAGATTTCTAAATGCCTCCGAACATCCTCCCGCCGGGGGGCCTCCTCATGCCTGGATGCCCTCTCCTCGCGTCCGCCAAATGCTCACACCCCTCTCCTCTCCTCATGTCAGCTAGCTGGTACAAAGAGCTCTTCTCTATCTCTGTTTTTTCTAGTTCCAAAACTTAAATAGGGTAATTGTAGGTGTTGTGGTTCCTATAGTTAGTTCTAGTTAATATATTTAGTTGTAGGTTAGTTTTAGTTAGAGATGTGGAGAGATGGATGACAAAAAACAAAATAAATAAGAGAGGGATAGGAGAGAAAAAGAGAAGAGGGAAAGATAAGATAGAAAAAGAAGGAGGAGAAAAAAAGAAAGAGAAGAGAAAAAGAGCGAGAAGTAAGGAACACACACTATCGTAAGCATAGCATCAGATCGTATCACTTAGTTATTTGCTACAGCTTTCTTCGTGTCAAGTATCATTTCCTCAGACCATGAGATCATGCCACTCCCGGACACCGGAGGAATACCTTGTGTGCTATCAAATGTCACTTCATAATTGGGTGATCATAAAGGGGTATCTCCGAAGGTGTCTGTTGGGTTGCATAGATCGAGACTGGGATTTGTCGCTCCGTGTGACGGAGATATATCTTTGGGCCCTCTTGGTAATACAACATCACAAGAAGCTTCATGTGGCTAATGAGTTTGGTCACGGGATCTTGTATTACGGAACGAGTAAAGGGACTTGCCGGTAACAAGATTGAACTAGGTATGGAGATACCGACGATCGAATCTCGAGCAAGTAACATATCGCCGGACAAAGGGAATTGCATACGGGATTAACTGAATCCTTGACATCGTGGTTCAACCGATAAAGATCTTTGTTGAATATGTAGGAACCAATACGGGCATCCAGGTCCCGCTATTGATTATTGACCGGAGAGGTGTCACGGTCATGTCTACATGTTCCCGAACCCGTAGGGTCGCACGCTTAACGTTCGGTAGCGCTAGGGTAGCATTGAGATATTAGTAGTGGAAAGTCCGAAGGTTGTTCGGAGTCCTGGATGAGATCCCAAGTATCACGAGGAGCTCCGAAATGGTCCGGAGGTAAAGATTCATATACGGGAAGTCCTGTTTTGGCCACCGGAAAAGTTCGGGGGCATGCCGGCAAGTGTACCAGAGGCACCGAAGGGTTCCGGGGGTCCACCAGCCCGGGGACCCACATGGGCTGTAGGGGGGGGCGCCCTGGCCTAGATGGGCTAGGCGCACCAGCCCCCCACCAGGCCCATGCGCCAAGGGAGGGAAAACCCTAGGGTGGGAGGCGCCCCCCTTGGCTTGGGGGCCAAGCCACCTCCTAGGGCCGCCACCCCCTCCCTTGGAGGAGGTTCTAGGGCCGGCGCCCCTCCCCCTCACCCCTATATATAGTGGGGAGGGGCGTGGGGGGCTGCTCCCCTTCACGCTTGCCCTTCGTCGCTCCCAACTCCTCCCACCTCTCCTCTGGTACGCGCTTGGTGAAGCCCTGCCGAAATTCCGCTGCTACCACCACCACCATACCACCGTGCTGGTTCCGATCTCATCTACCTCCTCTCCCTCACTTGCTGGATCAAGAAGGAGACGCTGTCAAGCTGAACGTGTGCTAATCTCGGAGGTGCTGTCCGTTCGGCACTAGATCGGATTGGATCGCGATTGGATCGTGAAGAGTACGACTACATCAATCGTGTTATGATGCTAACGCTTTCGGTCTACAAGGGTACGTAGACACACTGCCCTCTCGTTGCTATGCATCTCCTAGATTAGATCTTGGGTGTTTCGTAGGAATTTTTTTGATTTTCATGCAACGTTCCCCATCAGTGGCATCATGAGCTAGGTCTATGCGTAGATGTATGTGCACGAGTAGAACACAAAGTAGTTGTGGGCATTGATGTTCAAATTGCTTACTTCCTTTGTCTTATTTGGATTCAGCGGTATTGTGGGATGAAGCGGCTCGGACCAACCTTACTTGTCCTCACACAAGAGACATGTTCCATTGACTGACATGCAACTTGTACTACATAAAAGTGGCTTTGCGGGTGTCTGTATCTCCCACCTTAGTTGAATCTGATTTGACAAGGGCGGTCCTTGTAGAAGGTTAAAAGGCAACTTGTATATCACCGTTGTGCTTTTGCGTAGATAAGAACGGTTCTTATAGTTTGCCCTAGCAGCCATGTAAAATTTGCAAGAACAAAGTAGAGGATGTCTAACTTGTTTTTGCAGGGCATGTTGTGATGTGGTATGGACAAAACGTGATGTGATATATGTTGATGTATGAGATGATCATGTTTTGTAATAGGTTCACGACTTGCATGTCGATGAGTATGGCAACCGGTAGGAGCCATAGGGTTGTCTTTAATTTATTGTATGACCTGCGTGTCAATCATTAAACGCCATGTAATTTCTTTACTTTATCGCTATGAGTTAGCAATAGTCGTAGAGGCAATAGTTGGCGGAGACAACCACGTGATGACACGACGATGGAGATCATGATGATGGAGATCATGGTGTCATGCCGGTGACGATGGAGATCATGCCGGTGCTTTGGAGATGGAGATCAAAAGCACACGATGATAATGGCCATATCATGTCACATATTGATTGCATGTGATGTTTATCTTTTTATGCATCTTATTTTGCTTAGGACGACGGTAGCATTATAAGATGATCCCTTCACTTAATTTCAAGATAAGAGTGTTCTCCCTAAGTATGCACCGTTGTGAAAGTTCGTCGTTTCGAAGCACCTCGTGATGATCGGGTGTGATAGACTCTACGTTCTCATACAAGGGGTGTAAGCCAGTTTTACACATGCGGAATACTTGGGTTAAACTTGATGAGCCTAGCATGTACAGACATGGCCTCGGAACACGGAGGACCGAAAGGTCGAACATGAGTCATATAGTAGATATGATCAACATGGAGATGTTCACCATTGATGACCACCCCATCTCACGTGATGATCGGACATGGGTTAGTTGATTTGGATCATGTAACACTTAGGCAACTTGAGGGATGTTGATTTAAGTGGGAGTTCTTTAGTAATTTGATTAACTGAACCCATTATCATGAACATAGTCTTAATGTCTTTGCAAATTTTGTTGTAGATCAATGGCTAGCGCTGTAGCTCCCCTAAATTTTAATGCATTCCTAGAGAAAGATAAGTTGAAAGATGATGGAAGCAACTATGCGGATTGGGTCCGTAATTTGAGGATTATCCTCACTGCTGCACTGAAAGTTTATGTCCTTGATGCACCACTAGGTGAACCACCCACTCCCACTAACCTGGACGCTATGAACGTCTGGCAGACTAGAAATGATGACTACTCGATAGTTCAATGCGCCATGCTTTAGGGCTTAGAACCGGGGCTCCAAAGACGTTTTGAGCACCACGGAGCATATGAGATGTTCCAGGAGCTGAATTTGGTATTTTAGGCTCACGCCCGGGTTGAGAGGTATGAAGCTTCCGACAAGTTCTTTAGCTACAAGATGGAGGAGAACAGCTCTGTTAGTGAGCACATACTCAAGATGCCTGGGTACTTCAACCGCTTGAACCAGTTGAGAGTTAATCTTCCGGATGAAGTAGCGATTGACAGAGTTCTCCAGTCACTGCCATTGAGCTACAAGAGCTTTGTGATGAACTATAATATGCAAGGGATGGAAAAGACTATCCCTAAGCTTTTCGCGATGCTTAAGGCCTCGGAAGTAGAAATCAAGAAAGAGCATCAAGTGTTGATGGTCAACAAGACCACCAGTTTCAAGAAGAAAGGCAAGGGAAAGAAAGGGAACTTCAAGAAGAATGGCAAGCCAGTTGCTGCTCCCGTGAAGAAACCCAAGGCTGGACCCAAACCTGAGACTGAGTGCTTCTATTGCAAGGGGAATGGTCACTGGAAGCGGAACTGCCCCAAGTACTTGGTAGATAAGAAGGCTGGCAACATCAACAAAGGTATATTTGATATACATGTTATTGATGTGTACCTTACTAGTGCTCGTAGTAGTGCCTGGGTATTTGATACTGGTTCGGTTGCTAATATTTGTAACTCAAAACAGGAGCTGCGGAATAAATGGAGACTAGCTAAGGACGAGGTGACGATGCGCATCGGAAATGGTTCCAAGGTTGATGTGATCGCCGTTGGCACGCTCCCTCTATGTTTACCTTCGGGATTTGTTTTGAACCTAAATAATTGTTATTTGGTGCCTGCTTTAAGCATGAACATTATTTCTGGATCTTGTTTATTGCGAGACGGTTATTCATTTAAGTCAGAGAATAATGGTTGTTCTATTTATATGAATAATATCTTTTATGGTCATGCACCCTTGGTGAATGGTTTATTCTTGTTGAATCTCGATCGTAGTGATACACATGTTCATAATATTGATGCCAAAAGATGCAAAGTTAATGATAATGGTACCACATACTTGTGGCACTGCTGCTTAGGTCATATTGGTGTAAAGCGCATGAAGAAACTCCATGCTAATGGACTTTTGGAATCTCTTGATTATGAATCATTTGAGACATGTGAACCATGCCTCAGGGGCAAGATGACTAAAACCCTATTTTCCGGAACAATGAGCGGGCAAGTGACTTGTTGGAAATAATACATACCGATGTCGGTCCGATGAGTGTTGAAGCACGTGGTGGATATCGTTATTTCCTGACCTTCACAGATGATTTAAGTAGATATGGGTATATTCACTTAATGAAGCACAAGTCTGAAACTTTTGAAAAGTTCAAACAGTTCCAGAGTGAAATGGAGAATCATCGTAACAAGAAGATAAAATTCTTATGATCTGATTGTGGAGGAGAATATTTGAGTTACGAGTTTGGTATGCATTTAAGACAATGTGGAATTGTTTCACAATTCACGCCACCTGGAACACTACAGCGTAATGGTGTGTCCGAACGTCGTAATCGTACTCTATTGGATATGGTGCGTTCTATGATGTCTCTTACCTATTTGCCACTATTGTTTTGGGGTTATCCATTAGAGACAGCCGCATTCACTTTAAATAGGGCACCGTCTAAATCCGTTGAGACAACACCGTTTGAATTATGGTTTGGCAAGAAACCTAAGTTGTCGTTTCTTAAAGTTTGGGGATGCGACGCTTATGTCAAGAGGCTTCAGCCTGATAAGCTCAAACCCAAAGCGGAGAAGTGCGTCTTCATAGAATACCCTAAAGAGACCATTAAGTATACCTTCTATCACAGATCCGAGGGCAAGATCTTTGTTGCCAAGAATGGGTCCTTTCTAGAGAAGGAGTTTCTCTCGAAAGAAGTGAGTGGGAGGAAAGTAGAACTTGATGAGGTAATCGTACCTTCTCTCGAATTGGAAGGTAGCACATCACAGAAAGAAGTTCCCATGATGTATACACCAACCAGAGAGGAAGCTAATGATGATGATCATGACACTTCGGACCAAGTTACTACAGAACTTCATAGGTCAACCAGGGTACGTTCTGCACCAGAGTGGTGCGGTAATCCCGTCCTGGAAGTCATATTGTTAGACAATGGCGAACCTACGAACTATGAAGAAGCATTGATGAGCCCGGATTCTGACAAATGGCTTGAAGCCATGAAATCCGAGATAGGATCCATGTATGAGAACCAAGTATGGACTTCGGTAGACTTACCCGATGACCGGCAGGCCATTGAGAACAAATGGATCTTTAAGAAGAAGACATACGCCGACGGTAATGTCACCGTATATAAAGCTCGACTTATTGCAAAGGGTTTTCGACAAGTTCAAGGAGTTGACTACGATGAGACTTTCTCACCCGTAGCGATGCTGAAGTCTGTTAGAATTATGTTAGCAATTGCCGCATTTTATGATTATGAAATCTGGCAGATGGACGTCAGAACAACATTCCTGTACCGGTTTCTTAAGGAAGAGTTGTATATGATGCAACCGAAAGGTTTTGTCGATCCTAAAGATGCTAACAAAGTATGCAAGCTCCAACGATCCATCTATGGACTGGTGCAAGCATCTCGGAGTTGGAATATACGCTTTGATGAGGTGATCAAAGCTTTTGGGTTTATACAAACTTATGGAGAAGCTTGTATTTACAAGAAAGTGAGTGGGAGCTCTGTAGCATTTCTAATATTATATGTGGATGACATATTGTTGATTGGAAATGATATAGAATTTCTGGAAAGCATAAAAGGTTATTTGAACAAGAGTTTTTCAATGAAAGACCTGGGTGAAGCCGCGTACATATTGGGCATTAAAATCTATAGAGATAGATCAAGACGCCTAATAGGACTTTCACAAAGCACATACCTTGACAAGATTTTGAAGAAGTTCAAAATGGACCAGTCAAAGAAGGGGTTCTTGCCTGTGTTGCAAGGTGTGAAGTTGAGTAAGACTCAAAGCCCGACCACGACAGAAGAAAGAGAAAGGATGAAAGTCATCCCCTATACCTCAGTCATAGGCTCTATAATGTATGCCATGCTGTGTACCAGACCTGATGCGTGCCTTGCCATAAGTCTGGCAGGGAGGTACCAAAGTGATCCAGGAGTAGATCATTGGACAACGGTCAAGAATATCCTTAAGTACCTAAAGAGGACTAAGGACATGTTTCTCGTTTATGGAGGTGAATAAGAGCTCGCCGTAAAGGGTTACGTCGATGCTAGCTTCGACACAGATCCGGATGACTCAAAGTCTCAAACCGTATACGTATTTATATTGAATGGTGGAGCAGTCAGTTGGTGCAGTTCCAAGAAAAGTGTTGTAGCAGGATCTACATGTGAAGAGGAATATATAGTTGCTTTGGAAGCAGCGCAAGGAGTCTGGATGAAGGAGTTCATATCCGATCTAGGAGTAATACCTAGTGCATCGGATCTAATGACTATCTTATGTGACAACACTGGTGCTATTGCCATTGCCAAGGAGCCCAGGTTTCACAAGAAGACCAAGCACATCAAACACTGCTTCGACTCCATCCGTGATTACATCAAGAAGGGAGACATAAACTTTGCAAAGTACATACAGATCTGAATGTGGTAGACCCGTTGACTAAACCTCTTCCATGAGCAAAACATGATCAACACCAAGACTCCATGGGTGTTAGATTCATTACGATGTAAACTAGATTATTGACTCTAGTGCAAGTGGGAGACTGTTGGAAATATGCCCTAGAGGCAATAATAAATTGGTTATTATCATATTTCCTTGTTCATGATAAATGTTTATTATTCATGCTAGAATTATATTGATTGGAAACTTAAATACATGTGTGAATACATAAACAACACCGTGTCCCTAGTGAGCCTCTACGAGACTAGCTCGTTGATCAAAGATGGTTAAGGTTTCCTAACCATAGACATGAGTTGTCATTTGATAACGGGATCACATCATTAGGAGAATGATGTGATGGACATACCCAACCGTAAGCTTAGCATCAGATCGTATCACTTAGTTATTTGCTACAGCTTTCTTCGTGTCAAGTATCAGTTCTTCAGACCATGAGATCATGCCACTCCCGGACACCACAGGAATACCTTGTGCGCTATCAAACGTCACTTCGTAACTGGGGGATCATAAAGTTGTTCTACAGGTATCTCCGAAGGTGTCTGTTGGGTTGCATGGATCGGGACTGGGATTTGTCACTCTGTGTGACAGAGGGATATCTCTGGGCCCTCTCGGTAATACAACATCACAAGAAGCTTCATGTGGCTAATGAGTTTAGTCACGGGATCTTGTATTACGGAATGAGTAAAGATACTTGCCGGTAACGAGATTGAACTAGGTATGGAGACACCGACGATCGAATCTCGGGCAAGTAACATATCGTCGGACAAAGGGAATTGCATACGGGATTAACTGAATCCTTGACATCATGGTTCAACCAATAAAGATCTTCGTTGAATATGTAGGAACCAATATGGGCATCCAGGTCCCGCTATTGATTATTGACCGGAGAGGTGTCTCGGTCATGTATACATGTTCCTGAACCTGTAGGGTCGCACGCTTAACGTTCGGTAGCGCTAGGGTAGCATTGAGATATTAGAAGTGGAAAGTCCGAAGGTCTTTCAGAGTCCCGGATGAGATCCCGAATATCATGAGGAGCTCCGGAATGGTCTGGAGGTAAAGTTTCATATATGGGAAGTTCTGTTTTGGCCACCGGAAAAGATTGGGGGCATGCCGGCAAGTGTACCGGAGGCACCGAAGGGTTCCGGGGGTCCACCGTGGGGGGGGGGGGGGGGGGTCCATCAGCCCCGGGGACCCACGTGGGCTGTAGGGGGGGTGCCCTGGCCTTGATGGGCCAGGCACACCAGCCCCCCACCAGGCCCATGCGCCAAGGGAGGGCAAATCCTAGGGGTGGGAGGCGCCCCCCTTGGCTTGGAGGCCAAGCCACCTCCTAGGGCCGCCGCCCCCTCCCTTGGAGGAGGGGCTAGGGCCGGCGACCCCTCCCCCTCACCCCTATATATAGTGGGGAGGGGCGCGGGGGGCTTCACACCTTCACGCTTGCCCTCCGTCGCTCCCAACTCCTCCCACCTCTCCTCCGGTACGCGTTGGCGAAGCCCTGCCGAAATTCCACTGCTGCCACAACCACCATACCGCCATGCTGGTTCCGATCTCACCTACCTTTTCTCCCTCGCTTGCTGGATCAAGAAGGAGAGGATGCCATCGAGCTGAACATGTGCTAATCTCGGCGGTGCCGTCCATTCGGCACTAGATCGGATTGGATCGTGAAGAGTATGACTACATCAACCCCGTTACGACGCTAACTCTTTCGGGCTACAAGGGTATGTAGACACACTTCCCTCTCGTTGCTATGCATCTCCTAGATTAGATCTTGGGTGTTTCGTAGGAATTTTTTTGATTTTCATGCAACGTTCCCCATCACTTGCACCCCAAGATTTCTAAATGCCCCCGAACATCCTCCCGCCGGGGGGCCTCCTCATGCCTGGATGCCCTCTCCTCGCGTCCGCCAAATGCTCACACCCCTCTCCTCTCCTCATGTCAGCTAGCTGGTACAAAGAGCTCTTCTCTATCTCTGTTTTTTCTAGTTCCAAAACTTAAATAGGGTAATTGTAGGTGTTGTGGTTCCTATAGTTAGTTCTAGTTAATATATTTAGTTGTAGGTTAGTTTTAGTTAGAGATGTGGAGAGATGGATGACAAAAAACAAAATAAATAAGAGAGGGATAGGAGAGAAAAAGAGAAGAGGGAAAGATAAGATAGAAAAAGAAGGAGGAGAAAAAAAGAAAGAGAAGAGAAAAAGAGCGAGAAGTAAGGAACACACACTATAAAAAAAAGAGACACCCGTGACATTATGGCCCAAATGAAAACTTTTTCTGTCATGGTTGTGGCACTTCTATGACGATAATTGTGACAAAAACACGTATCATCATAGATGTGGTGGGCTCCTACTTCTATGACAAAAAAATAAGACAGAAAATGGGCTTTTTGTCCTGGGCGGGCCGGAGACGCACCTGCATGACATTCTTCGGGCCGTCCATGACGTAAAAAATCGTGGTAGAAGTGAGGGCAAGGTAATTTTTGGGGAGTTCCCGGTTACGGTGGGTGGTCGGGACCGAGCGATGCAGTGTGGTTTGCGCATTTCTCTCATACGCGCGCGTGTGTGTGTGAGGCACTCGCTAAGCAAACCCGAGAGAGGCGTTCGCTTACTGAACCCGAGCGATCGATCTCGCCCTCGCACTACGTACTGAATCCGAGCGATCGATCCCTCGCACTACGTACTGAACTGGATTGATCCCTTCGCTGCTAACTGAACCCGAGCGATTCCTTCGCTGCTAACTGAACCCGATCGATCCCTCTTCGCTGCTAACTGAACCCGGCCGATCCCTTCGCTGCTTACTGAAGCCGATCGAGCCCCCATACGTGCGAGACGTAGCTAGCCGGTTGGGTTGCCTCTCGATGAACAGTGCCCATTGTCACCGCACACGCGATATGTAGAACGAGTCGAGACGCATCGATCGAGCCCCTTGCATGAGACGTGGTGAGTTAACCTAGCCGGTTGGTTGGCTGTGGATGAACAGTTCCCGTTGCTGCCGCCCGCTCGTACGCCCCACCCCAGCCGGTGGGGGTTGGATGAACAGTACCCCAGCCGTGTAAGCGGTTGTCACTGGATGAATAGGACCCCGAGGAGGCCGTGCCGCGGTATGCCACACCCCAGCCGGTGTTGGGGGTGGATGAACAGGACCCCGTGGAGGCCGTAGGCAATTGCGGATGAACAGTAGCCTGTGGAGGCGCAGTTGGAAGTCGACAGTGATGAACAGTACCCCGTGGAGTCCCGTTTTGCGGTACGCCACACCCCTCCCGATCAACAGGACCCCGTTTCGACTGTAGGCGCTCGAAGAGAAGTCCGTTTCCTCCGTTTTCCGGTACGCCAGACCCCTCCCGATCAACAGGACCCCGTTTCGACCATAGGCGGTTGAACAGAAGTCCGTTTCCTCCGTTTTGCGGTACGCCAGACCCCAAGTTGATGAACAGGACCCCGTTTTGACTGTAGGCGGTTGAACAGAAGTCCGTTACCTCTGTTTTGCAGTACGCCAGACCCCCAGCCAATGAACAGGACCCCGTTTCAGCTGTTTCATCCAAGCCGGTTGGCTCCGATGAAAAGGATGCATTCTGACCCAGTCGCTTCGTTCCCGATGAACACGACGCTGTTTCGTCCGTTCTGACCCAGCCGGTTGGCTGACGATGAACAGGACACCGTTACGGCAGTCCAGTGCAGCTGTATGTATGTGTGGCTCTGGCCGTACGTATGCGTGAGTACGCGTTCGAGACCCCTCCCGTATGTACATATGTGGCCTTAATTTTTTGCAGCGTGGTTGTACGTATGTGTACACGATTTAGACGGGACTGCGTGAACTGCTACATTGGGGGCTTTACTACAACACGTGCTGCTCCTTACACGGCCACGGTTCATTGTGGCAGAGAGACCAATCGACCAGTATGTACGTACAAGCTTGCGACCAGATAGATAAACTACGTACGTGCTACTTGTGAACTGCGTTCGGATTTCCCCGAAGAGGAGAGGATGATGCACTGCAGTAGAGATAATTATTTCCCTCAGTTAAGAACCAAGGTTATCAATCCAGTAGGAGAACCACACAGAACCTCGTTAGCAGCACCTACACACACAAAAACAAACACTTGCACCCAACGCAAATAAGAGGGTTGTCAATACCCTTAGCGGTCACTTGCAAGGATTAATTCTGATAGTGATAGATAGAAAAGTAAATTGCAAAAGAAAATAAAAGTAAATAAATTGCAGCAAGGTATTTTTGGATTATAATATATGATAAAAGTAGACCCGGGGGCCATAGTTTTCACTAGAGGCTTCTCTCTCGAACACATAGCATACGGTGGGTAAACAAATTACTGTTGGGCAATTGATAGAAAAGTGCATAGTTATGACGATATTCAAGGCAATGATCATGTATATAGGCATCACGTCCGAGAAAAGTAGACCGACTCTTGCCTGCATCTACTACTATTACTCCACCCATCGACCGCTATCCAGCATGCATCTAGGGTATTAAGTATAAAACAGAGTAACGCCTTAAGCAAGATGACATGATGTAGACAAAGTAAACTCAAGCAATATGATTAAACCCCATCTTTTTGTCCTTAATGGCAACAATACAAATATGTGTCTTGTCCCTTTCTGTCACTGGGATATAGAACACCGCAAGATTGAACCCATCACAAAGCACCTCTCCCATTGCAAGATAAATCAATCTAGTTGGCCAAACCAAACGGATAGATCGGAGAGAAATACAAAGCTATAACAATCATGCATCAAAGAGTTCAGAGAAGACTCAAATATTTCTCATGAATAATCTGATCATAAACCCACAATTCATCGGATCCCAACAAACACACCGCAAAAGAAGATTACATCGAATAGAACTCCAAGAACATCGAGGAGAACATGGTATTGAAGATCAAAGAGAGAGAAGAAGCCATCTAGCTACTAGTTATGGACCCATAGGTCTATGGTAAACTACTCACACACCATCGGAAGGGCAGTAAGGTTGATGAAGAAGCCCTCCATGATCGATTCCCCCTCCGGCAGAGTACCGGAAAAAGCCTCCAGGTGGGATCGCGGAAGAACAGAAGCTTGCGGCGGCGGAAAGGTTTTCTCTTCTGTCTCTCTGGTATATTGGGAATATTTGGGAATTTATAGCGCTAGAATTAGGTCAAGAGGTGCCACGAGGGGCCCACAAGCCTGGGGGGCGCGCCTACCCCCCCGGGCACGCCCTCCGGGCTTGTCGCTCCCTCGTGACTCTTCTGGTCTTCTCCCGAAGCTTCTAGGGTCCCTTCTGGTCCAGAAAAAATTAATCCAAATTTTTTTCTTCGTTTGGACTCTTTTTGATAATGACTTTCTAAAAAGGAAAAAACAGGCAAAAAATAGCAACTGGCACTGGGCACTAGATTAATAGGTTAGTCCCAAAAAATGATATATAATTGCGTATAATTGCATATAAAACATCCAAGATTGATACTATAATAGCATGGAACAATAAAAAATTATAGATACGTTGGAGACGTATCAAGCATCCCCAAGCTTAATTCCTGCTCGTCCTCGAGTAGGTAAATGATAAAAACAGAATTTTTGATGTGGAATGCTACCTAACATGTTTCATCATATAATTCTCTTTTACGGTATGAATATTAAGATCCGAATGATTCAAAGCAATAGTCTATAATTTGATATAAAGACATCAATACTCAGGCATACTAACAAACAATCATGCCTTTGAAAATAAAAATGCTAAAGAAAGTTATCCCTACAAAATCATATAATCCTGTCATGCTCCATCTTCTTAACATAAAATATTTATCATGCACTACCCCGATGACAAGCCGAGCAATTGGTTTATACTTTTTAAAGCGCTTCAGCTTTTTCAACCCCCACGCAATACATGAGCGCAAGCCATGGATATAGCACTATGGGTGGAATAGAATGATGATAGAGATTAATAAGGGGAAGTCAAAAAGAGAAGATAGTCTCACATCGACGAGGCTAATCAACGGGCTATGAAGATGCCCATCAATTGATGTCAATGCGAGGAATAGGGATTGCCATGCAACGGATGCACTAAGAGCTATAAGTGTATGAAGATCAAAATAAAAACTAAGTGGGTGTGCATCCAACTTGCTTGCTCATGAAGACCTCGGGAATTTGAGGAAGCCCATCATCGGAATATACAAGCCAAGTTCTATAATGAAAAATTCCCACTAGTATATGAAAGAGACAACATAAGAGACTCTCTATATGAAAAACATGGTGCTACTTTGAAGCACATGTGTGGAAAAGGATAGTAACATTGCCCCTTCTCTCTTTTTCTCTCATTTATTTTGATGGGCTCTTTTTGACCTTTTTTTTTCGTCCGGAGCCTCATCCCGACTTGTGGGGGAATCATAGCCTCCATCATCCTTTCCTCACTGGGACAATGCTCTAATAATGATGATCATCACACTTTTATTTACTTACAACTCGAAATTACAACTTGACACTAGAACAAATATGACTATATGAATGCCTCTGGCAGTGTACCAGGATGTGCAATGATACTAGCGCAACATGTATAAAAAATGATGAACGGTGGCTGAGCCACAAATACTATGTCAGCTATATGATCATGCAAAGCAATATGACAATGATGATGTGTGTCATATAAAAAGAACGGTGGAAGTTGCATGGCAATATATCTCGGAATGGCTATGGAAATGCCATAATAGGTAGGTATGGTGGCTGTTTTGTGGAAGATATAAGGAGGCTTATGTGTGATAGAGCGTATCATATCACGGGGTTTGGATGCATCGGCGAAGTTTGCACCGACTCTCGATGTGAGAAAGGGCAATGCACGGTACCGAAGAGGCTAGCAAATTGCGGAAAGGTGAGAGTGCGTATAATCCATGGGCTCACATTAGTCATAAAGACCTCACATACTTATTGCGAAAGTTTATTAGCCCTCGAAGCAAAGTACTACTACGCATGCCCCTAGGGGGATAGATTGGTAGGAAAAGACCATCGCTCGTCCCTGACCGCCAGTCATAAGGTAGACTATGAAGAATAAATCATGCTCCAACTTCTTAGCATAACGACAGATCATACGTGCATGCTTCGGGAATCACAAACCTTAACACCAATATTCTTACTAAACCACAATTATCTTCTAGCACCTCCCACATATTTCCATTTTAATATCGCAAAACTATTGCGAATCAAACTTATCATATTCAGTGATATACATGAAAGTTTTTATTATATCCCTCTTGAATACCTATCATATTAGGACCAAATTCATAACCCGTGGATATTACCATTGCTATTTATTAGACTCTCAAAAAGATATAAGTGAAGCATAAGAGTGAAACTATTTCTTTAAAATATAACCACCGCCGTGCTCTAAAAGATATAAGTGAAGGACTAGAGCAACTGCCTAGCTCAAAAGATATAAGTGAAGCACATAGAGTATTCTAACAAATCACGAATAATGTGTGTCCCTCTCAAAAAGGTGTGTTCAGCAAAGATGATTGTGGCAAACTAAAAAGCAAACAAAAGCAAGAAAACTATAGCACCAGACGCTCCAAGTAAAACACATATCATGTGATTAATAAAAATATAGCTCCAAGTGAGTTATCGATAGATTGTAGAAGAAAGAGGGGATGCCATCCGGGGCATCCCCAAGCTTAGACGCCCAAGTCTTCCTTGAATATTACCTTGAGGTGCCTTGGGCATCCCCAAGCTTAGGCTCTTGCCGCTTCTAATTCTTTTATCCATCGTAGTCTCACCCAAAACTTGAAAACTTCAGCACACAAAACTCAACAGAAACCTCGTGAGATCCGTTAGTATAACAAATAAATCTTAAACTTTAGGTACTGTTGTAAATTGATTCATATTTAATATTGGCATAATGCTACTGTACTCCAACTTCCCCATGTCTCATACCCCCCGATACGATCCATAGATTCATCAAAATAAGCAAACTATGCAACAAAAACAGAATCTGTCTAAAACAGAGCAGTCTATAAAGATCTATTTAAAATCCATACTTCTGTAACTCCAAAAATTCTGAAAACTTAGGACAACGTAAAAAAATCATATACCAATACTGTGTAAAAAATTCAGAATTTTATCACGCTCCAGTACAGAATGAAAATTCTAGAACCAAGCGCAAAAGTTTCTGTTCAAACAGCATCAATTATACTATGATCCAAATCACCCCAAAGGTATTACTTGGCACAAACACTAATTAAAAGATAAAAACACAATCATAACAGAGTCTATAATTGTGTAAACACACAAAACAGAAAATATTGGGTTGTCTCCCAACAAGCTCTTTATTTATAGCCATTAAGATAGGCTTAAGATTTCAATGATGCTCGCATGAAAGATAATAATTGAAACACAAAGAGAGCATCATGTAGCATGTGACAAACAAATTTAAGTCTAACCCTCTTCCTATGCATAGGCATTTTATAGGAAAATAAATTATCAAGACAACCAATTTCTAGCATATGCAAATAGGAAGGATGAAGCATTAATAATTTCAACACAAAAAGAGGTAATTTAGTGACATGAAAATTCCTATAACCATATTTTCCTCTCTCATAATAATTACATGTAGGATCATAATAAAATTAAACAATATAGCTATCATATAAAATACTCTCTTCATGATCCACATGCATAAAAGTCTTATAATCTTCCAAAATAGTGGGATTAACATCAACTAAAGTCATGACCTCTCCAAACCCACTTTTATCATAAAATTCATAAGATTGATAATTCTCCAAAGTAGTGGGATCATTATTACCTAAAGTTGACACTCTTCCAAACCCACTTTCAATATTATTGCAAACATTATTATCCATAACATATTCATCATGAGGCTTAAATAAATTTTCAAGATCATAAGAAGCATCACCCCAATCATGATCATTACAATAAGTAGTGGACATAACAAAATCATCATCCCCAAGCTTGTAGCTTTGCATATCATTAGCACAATTGATATTAATAGAATTTATAATAGCATTATTGCAACCATGCTTTTCAGTCAAGGAGCTATCAAGTGTTGGTGCAATAGCAATGATTTCATTTTTAACATAAGGAACTATAGCAAGTTCATCTCCATAAGCATAATTAATGTTGGCATCATGGCCACAAGCATAGCAAGCATCAAATTCATCAAAAAGGGATATTTCAAGCGGATCAACAGAATCACAATTATCTATAGATTCATGCATATCATTATTCTCTTCCAAAGCAGCAGACATTCTCCTAATGAATTCACTAACATAGGTGTTGGAAGCATAGTTTTCATCGCAATATTTAAGTATGGCAAAAAATTTAGATTTGTAGAGAGTAATATCATGCTTTTCAATCAAAGAAGCAACTTCATGGGCACCCTTAAAAGCAACAAATTCTTCAATTTGTTCGATATCATAGTAACTATAAACACCCTTGGCATAAGAAGATAAGATTTCATTATCATTAAACTCACATAGGTAGGGAAGCTGTTTTTTAGGGTTCTTAGAGCAACAAGTAAAATCATAAATTTCAAATAGATTCCAAGCATAACATAGCAAACAATTTATTTGATTCCATAAGAGTCTCCCTTTTTGAGACAAACGGTGATGCACAAAATGAGCATGCTCATCTAATGTTTTTCCCTCAACTAAACTAGTTGGGGTTTCAGCACGAGCACAAATGGATCGAAGATGATCCAAGTAGAAAACTTTAAGTGGATCCATAGTGATCTTAAAGTTTTGCTTTCATTTTCTGTTTTTGTGTGTTGACATGAAGGCAATAAAAGCAAGCAAGCAAATAAAATATTTTTTCTGTTTTTTGTAAAATTATTTGAGAAGTGGGGGAGATGAAAACGAGAGGCAAATGCAAATAAAATGTAAATGAAAATAAGAGCAAGTGGATGATAGTTTGTACGAAGGTACTTGGTAGGTTTTGGTGATGTCTCCCCGGCAACGGCGCCATAAATTGGCAAGTTGATGGGAGACTGTTTGCGTGGCTTTTCCCTAGCAACGGCGCCATAAATTGGCAAGTTGACGGGAGACTACTTTGCGTGGCTTCTCCCCGGCAACGGCGCCAGAAATTGGCAAGTTGACGGGAGACTGCTTTGCGTGGCTTCTCCCCGGCAACGGTGCCAGAAATTCTTCCTGCTACTTGTGAACTACGTTGGGATTTCCCCGAAGAGGAGAGGATGATGCAGTACAATAGAGATAAGTATTTCCCTCAGTTAAGAACCAAGGTTATCAATCCAGTAGGAGAACCACACAGAACCTCGTTAGCAGCACCTACACACAAAAAAGCAAACACTTGCACCCAACACAAATAAGAGGGTTGTCAATCCCCTTAGCGGTCACTTGCAAGGATTAATTCTGATAGTGATAGATTGAAAAGTAAATTGCAAAAGAAAATAAAAGTAAATAAATTGCAGCAAGGTATTTTTGGATTTTAATATGTGATAAAAGTAGACCCCGGGGCCATAGTTTTCACTAGAGGCTTCTCTCTCGAACACATAGCATAAGGTGGGTAAACAAATTACTGTTGGGCAATTGATAGAAAAGCGCATAGTTATGACGATATTCAAGGCAATGATCATGTATATAGGCATCACGTCCGAGACAAGTAGACTGAATCCTGCCTGAGTCAACAATATGATTAAACCCCATCTTTTTATCGTTAATGGCAACAATACAAAAACGTGCCTTGTCCCTTTCTGTCACTGGGATATAGAACACCGCAAGATTGAACTCATCACAAAGCACCTCTCCCATTGCAAGATAAATCAATCTAGTTGGCCAAACCAAACGGATAGATCGGAGAGAAATACAAAGCTATGACAATCATGCATAAAAGAGTTCAGCAAAGAATCAAATATTTCTCATGAATAATCTGATCATAAACCCATAATTCATCGGATCCCAACAAACACACCGCAAAATAAGATTACATCGAATAGAACTCCAAGAACATTGAGGAGAACATTGTATTGAAGATCAAAGAGAGAGAAGAAGCCATCTAGCTACTAGCTATGGACCCGTAGGTCGGTGGTAAACTACTCACACATCATCGGAAGGGCAGCAAGGTTGATGTAGGTCGGTGGTAAACTACTAGCTAAGAGTTGTCAATCCCCATAGCGGTCACTTGCAAGGATTAATTCTGATAGTGATAGATAGAAAAGTAAATTGCAAAAGAAAATAAAAGTAAATAAATTGCAGCAAGGTATTTTTGGATTTTAATATATGATAAAAGTAGACCCGGGGGCCATAGTTTTCAATAGAGGCTTCTCTCTCGAACACATAGCATACGATGGGTAAACAAATTACTGTTAGGCAATTGATAGAAAAGCGCATAGTTATGACGATATTCAAGGCAATGATCGTGTATATAGGCATCACGTCCGAGACAAGTAGACCGACTCCTGCCTCCATCTACTACTATTACTCCACCCATCGTCCGCTATCCAGCATGCATCTAGGGTATTAAGTTAATGAAACAGAGTAACGCCTTAAGCAAGATGGCATGATGTAGACAAAGTAAACTCAAGAAATATGATTAAACCCCATCTTTTTATCCTTAATGGCAACAATACAAATACGTGCCTTGTCCCTTTCTGTCACTGGGATATAGAACACCACAAGATTGAACCCATAACAAAGCACCTCTCCCATTGCAAGATAAATCAATCTAGTTGGCCAAACCAAACGGATAGATCGAAGAGAAATACAAAGCTATGACAATCATGCATAAAAGAGTTCAGCAAAGACTCAAATATTTCTCCTGAATAATCTGATCATAAACCCACAATTCATCGGATCCCAACAAACACACCGCAAAAGAAGATTACGTCGAATAGAACTCCAAGAACATCGAGGAGAACATTGTATTGAAGATCAAAGAGAGAGAAGAAGCCATCTAGCTACTAGGTATGGACCCATAGGTCGGTGGTAAACTACTCACACATCATCGGAAGGGCAGCAAGGTTGATGTAGAAGCCCTCCGTGATTGATTCCCCCTCCGGCAAATTACCGAAAAAGGCCTCCAGATGGGATCGCAGAAGAATAGAGGCTTGCGGTGGCAGAAAGGTTTTCTCATCTGTCTCTCTGGTATATTGGGAATATTTGGGAATTTATAGCGCTGGAATTAGGTCAAGAGGTGCCACAAGGGGCCCACAAGCATGGGAGGCGCGCCTACCCCCCTGGGTGCGCCCTCCGGGCTTGTCGCTCCCTCGTGACTCATATGGTCTTCTCCCAAAGCTTCTAGGGTCCCTTCTGGTCCAAAAAAAATTAATCCAAAGTTTTTTCTTTGTTTGGACTCCGTTTGATAATGATTTTCTGAAAAGGCAAAAACAGGCAAAAAACAGCAACTGGCACTAGGCACTAGGTTAATAGGTTAGTCCCAGAAAATGATATATAATGGCATATAATTGCATATAAAACATCCAAGACTGATACTATAATAGCATGGAACAATAAAAAATTATAGATACGTTGGAGACGTATCATCAACCTGGATGGTGAGTCTTGCGTTGGTCTCCAGATTGACAATACATGCAGGCCTATGTCAGAGACTTGCTTCTGTTTCAAAGCAAGTGTTTCCAACACCGAGGATTGGTTGGCGTGAAGTTCGTTTTCATTTCTTGTATGTGTTGTGTGTGAAAAACTTCAGTATTTTTACAATGTATCCTCGTTGTCGTTGTGCATTGTAGACTTGTTGTATGTAGTGTGAACGGTATATTTGCATATGCATGTGATAAACTTATTTAATTTATGAATGGTTTTCGAGTCACTTCTCAGAGTGTGTGTTGCGACGCGGGAAAATACTTTTCACTGATATGTGGGACCGAATGTGAGCAAACCGACGATGGGCACACTCCGCGCATCTGCTGGCTGGCTGAGAAGAGAGGGAGAGGAGGGCCGAGCACGGACTCCAGGAAATTTGCTGACAGTGTGAGGTGGGCCATATGTTAATAAAGTACTAGTACTAGTGGTACCGTACTCCTGGAGAGATAATGTATTCGCTCTACGTAACCAGCACCTCGATATAGTGGGGGTGGCATGGGCCAGAACAAGCATTCACGTCTAGGAGTACGGCACACGCCACCACCATGAGTCCCATCTGACACCAAATTTCTTGGATTTCGTGCTACAACTAGCTCTTCTCCCTCCTCGTTTCTCTAACTCAGCCATCGCGCGGCGGCCGGGGGGGGGGAGTTTTAGGTGATACGAAGCTGCCCATGCTCCAATGATACGGGCTTTTGAGAGCCCTTGGATTTGAGATCGAACGGTTGCATGCTGAGCTCCTGCAAATTTGCAAAAAAGCCCTCCAGGATCTGATATTTACACATAGGTCTAGAATCTCGGCATGCGACCGTTCGATCTTAGAATCAAGGGCTCTCAGAAGACCGTATCATGGGAGTATGTGCAGGTTGGTTTGCCGATAGTCGTTTGGCAGAATTGCGGTCCCACTTGTTAGTGAAAATGCAAGACATCACGCGTCCCCCCTTGAGTGGTGTGCCGGACCAACCGTGTGGGGGTACGATGCGAACCGTGTGGGGGTCCTTTTGAACTTGTAAGTTGTAACATTTGGTTCTGCTCCTTGGCGCGACCGATAGATAGAAATAATGATTTTCCCTCAAAAATTAGAAATAACTATTAAAAACACTAGCGTTGGGCTTTTCCCTCGCGATAAGCGGGGGAGTTTTGCCAATTTCGGCCATCATCGCTTTCCTTACATGCGGTCCCATATGTAAGTGATATGCTTAACCACTGTGCGTTGAGCGGTGGGCCGGAATGACCGTGTGGGGTGCGATGTGAACGGGACTGTACGTGTTCTAATTTCTCATTTTGAACTTGTCCAGTGTAACACTTATTATAAGTTTGGTAGGTTGGGTCATGCAAGGTACGTAAACTACGAAAATGATGCAAAAGGTGAGCAAGGGATCACACACGTCTTTATCAGCTGGAATGAGAATGCCATACAATAAGAATCAAGGCCACGACTACACGATGCAGTGGTGGTTAAAGGAGGCCAAAAGAAACTTGCGAGCCACCCAACCAAACACGCCGATGGTGCTGGGCTGCTGGCTGCATGCTACTTCTCCCATTCATCGGGAACACGCCCATGGTGCTGGGAGTACTTCCCTCAGCATGCGAATTGAAAGAGGATAAACATCAATGGCCGTTCATCGGGAACTGCTACCCTCTCCTTTATTTGCATTCAAGCCGTATCGGGAACCGTACTGGTTTACTAGTCCCCCTTGTATTGTGTGTCATATTTTGGCCCTTAATTTAACTAATAAAATCGTGTGATCCTCCTTTACTAAAACAACAACAAAAATAAGTAGTACTATAATCTAACCAGGTGCCCTTCTCCATTCTCTTGCATGTGCACAAGTGGGGCATTTGATTTGTTTATTGTGCGATGAGACGTTAGATTGGAGGTAGCCTCCGTCCCCTAGGACAAGGATTTATTGCACTTGCATAGGAGCACTGATACGTCTCCAACGTATCTATAATTTTTTATTGTTCCATGCTATTATAGTATCAATCTTGGATGTATTATACGCAATTATATATCATTTTTTTGGGACTAACCTATTAACCCAGTGCCTAGTGCCAGTTGCTGTCTTTTTGCTTGTTTTTGTCTTTTCAGAAAATCATTATCAAAAAGAGTCCAAACGAGAAAAAAACTTTGGATTAATTTTTTCTGGACCAGAAGAGACCCACGAAGCTTCGGGAGAAGACCAGAGGAGCCACGAGGGAGCCACAAGCTCGGAGGGCATGCCCCCCAGGCTTGTGGGGCCCTCCTAGCCCCTCCTGACCTAATTCCAGCGCTATACATTCCAAAACATTCCCAATATACCAGAGGGACAGATGAGAAAACCTTTCCGCCGCCGCAAGCCTCTGTTCTTCCGTGATCCCATCTGGAGGCCTTTTCCGGTACTCTGCTGGAGGGGGAATTGATCACGGAGGGCTTCTTCATCAACCTTGCTGCCCCTCCGATGATGTGTGAGTAGTTTACCACAGACCTACGGGTCCATAGCTAGTAGCTAGATGGCTTCTTCTCTCTCTTTGATCTTCAATACGATGTTCTTCTCGATGTTCTTGGAGTTCTATCCGATGTAATCTTCTTTTGCGGTGTGTTTGTTGGGATCCGATGAATTGTGAGTTTATGATCAGATTATTCATGAGAAATATTTGAGTCTTCTCTGAACTCTTTTATGCATGATTATTATAGCTTTGCATTTCTCTCCGATCTATCGATTTGGTTTGGCCAACTAGATTGGTTTATCTTGCAATGGGAGAGGTGCTTTGTGATGGGTTCAATCTTGCGGTGCTCAATCCCAGTGACAGAAAGGGACATGACACGTATTTGTATTATTGCCATTAAGGATAAAAAAGATGGGGTTTAATCATATTGCTTGAGTTTACTTTGTCTACATCATGTCATCTTGCTTAAGGCGTTACTCTATTTCATACTTAATACCCTAGATGCATGCTGGATAGCGGTCGATGGGTGGAGTAATAGTAGTAGATGTACGCAGGAGTTGGTCTACTTGTCTCGGACGTGATGCCTATATACATGATCATTGCCATGAATCTGTCATAATTATTTGCTTTTCTATCAATTGCCCAACAGTAATTTGTTTACCCACCGTATGCTATGTGTTCGAGAGAGAAGCCTCTAGTGAAAACTATGGCCCCCGGGTCTACTTTTATCATATATTTAAAACCAAAAATACCTTGCTGCAATTTATTTGCTTTTATTTTATTTCGTATTTTAGTTTATCTATCTATCACTATCAGAATTAATCCTTACAAATAACCGCTAAGAGGATTGACAACCCTCTTATTTGCGTTGGGTGCAAGTGTTTGCTTTTGTGCATGCAGGTGCTGCTAAAGGGATTTTACGTGGTTCTCCTACTGCATTGATAACCTTGGTTCTTAACTAAGGTAAATACTTATCTCTACTATACTGCATCATCCTCTCCTCTTCGGGGAAATACCAACGCTGTCTACAAGTAGCAGGAAGAATTTCTGGCGCCGTTGCCGGGGAGACATCACCAAAATTTATCAAGTACCTTTGCACAAACTATCATCCACTTGCATTTATTTTATTTTCCTTTTTATTTGCATTTGCCTCTCGTTTTCATGTCCCCCACTTCTATCTTTTTTACAAAAACACAAAAATATTTTTATTTGCTTGTTTGCTAGTTTGCTTGCTTTGTCGCGATGTCTCAAGAAAACACAAAATTGTGTGACTTTTCCAATACTAATAATAATGATTTTATTAGTACTCCTATTGCTCCTCCCGCCACTAGTGCGGAGTCGTGTGACATTAATGCTGCTTTGCTTTATCTTGTTATGAAAGAACAATTTTCTGGTAGTCCTAATGAAGATGCTGCATCCCATCTAAATACTTTCATTGAGCTTTGTCATATGCAACAGAAAAAAGATGTGGATAATGATATTGTCAAATTAAAATTATTTCCGTTCTCACTACGAGATCGTGCTAAAACTTGGTTTTCATCCTTGCCTAGAAATAGTATTGATTCTTGGGATAAGTGTAAGGATGCTTTCATTGCCAAGTATTTTCCTCCCGCTAAGATTATTTCTTTAAGAAATCAAATTATGAATTTTAAGCAACTTGAACATGATCATGTTGCACAATCTTGGGAGAGAATGAAATTAATGATAAGAAATTGCCCAACACACGGTTTAAGCTTATGGATGATCATACAATTTTTTTATGCGGGACTAAACTTTGTTTCTAGAAATTTGCTAGACTCTGCCGCAGGTGGTACTTTTATGGAAATTACATTGGGAGAAGCTACAAAACTTCTTGATAATATTAGGACAAATTACTCTCAATGGCACACTGAAAGAACTCCAACTGGTAAGAAGGTAAATTCTGTTGAAGAAATTAATACTTTTAGTGATAAGATGGACACTCTTTTGAAATTGGTTGCTAGTAAAAGTGCTCATATTGATCCTAATGATGTGCCATTTTCTACCTTGATTGAGCAAAATAATAATGATGTTATTGATGTGAATTTTGTCTCTAGAAATAATTTCAACAACAATGCTTATAGGGGTAATTTCAATCCTAGACCGTTTCCTAGAAATTCCTCTAATAATTATGGTAATTCCTATGGTAATCCATATAATAATAATATGATACCCTCTGATATTGAAATTAATATTAAATAATTTATTAATTCGCAACAGATTTTCAATGCTATGATAGAAGAAAAATTGAATAGAGTTGATGAAATGTCTAGGAACATGGATATAATTACTCATGATGTGGAAAATCTCAAGATTAAAATTTTACCACCCAAGCATGATATAAATGAGTCTATTAAAGCTATCTATGTCTCCATTAATGAAAGTAAAGAAAGGACCGCTAGGTTGAGAGCTAAGCGGGAATTCTTAGAAAAAGCTATTCCACCCGGTTTCTATCGTAGTAATGATGAAGATATTAAAATGATTGGTGTTTCACCTATTGAATCTTTATTTAGTAACATAAAACTTGATGAAAAAGGGACTGAAGATGAGTCAACTTTAGCTAGAGGGCGTCCCACTTGTTTGGAGGGTGATGATCTTAATGATAAAAAATGAAAAAGTGGGTTTGGAGAGGTCAAAACTTTAAATAGTAATGCACCCACTACTTTGGATTACAAGGAATTTAATTATGATAATTGTTCTTTAATTGAGTGTATTTCCTTGTTACAATCCATGACTAATTCACCTAATGCATATGAACAAAATAAAGCGTTCACTAAACATATTGTAGAAGCTATGATGAAAGCTCATGAAGAAAAACTTGAGTTGGAAGTTTCAATTCCTAGAAAATTACAAGATGAATGGAAACCTACTATTAAAGTCAAAATTAAACATTATGAATGTAATGCTCTATGTGATCTTGGTGCTAGCGTTTCCACTATACCAAAATCTTTGTGCGATGTGCTAGGTCTCACCGATATGGATCCTTGTTCCCTTAATTTGCATCTTGCGGATTCCATTATTAAAAAGCCATTGGGTAGAATAAATGGTGTGATTATTCTTGCTAATATAAATTATGTGCCCGTGGATTTTATTGTTCTTGATATTAAATGCAACCCTTCTTGTCCCCTAATACTTGGTAGGCCTTTCCTACGAACCATAGGTGCTATTATTGATATGAAAGAAGGTAATATAAGATTTCAATTTCCATTAAAGAAAGGGATGGAACACTTCCCTAGAAAGAGGATTAATCCACCCTATGAATCTATTATGAGGGCCACCTATGGAATTAATTTGAAGGATGACAACATTTGAAACTATGCATTATGCCTAGCTAGGGGCATAAAACAATAGCGCTTGTTGGGAGGCAACCCAATGAATAAAATAAATTTTTTGTTTTACCTTCTGTTTTTGTGTGTTTAAATGATTATAGCCTCTGTTATGATTGTGTTTTTATCTTTTAATTAGTGTTTGTGCCAAGTAATGCCTTTGGGGTGATTTGGAAGATAGTATGATTGATGCTGTTGGAAAACAGAAACTTTTGCGTCCAGTGTTGGAATTTTGAGTTTTTGCTGGAGTGTAATAAAATTATGAAATTTTTACACAGTATTTATATATGAATTTACCATGGTGTCCTAATTTTTCAGAATTGTTTGAGTTACAGAAGTATAGCTTTTAAATAGATCTTTACAGACTGTTCTGTTTTAGACAGATTCTGTTTTTGTTGCATAGTTTGCTTATTTTGATGAATCTATGGATCGTATCGGGGGGTATGAGTCATGGAGAAGTTGGAGTACAGTAGAATTATGACAATATTAAATATGAATCAATTTACAACAGTACCTAAAGTTTAAGATTTGTTTGTTATACTAACGGATCTCACGAGGTTTCTGTTGAGTTTTGTGTGCTGAAGTTTTCAAGTTTTGGGTGAGACTACGATGGATAAAGGAATAAGGAGTGGCAAGAGCCTCAGCTTGGGGATGACCAAGGCACCCCAAGGTAATATTCAAGGAATACTCAAGCGTCTAAGCTTAGGGATTCCCCGGAAGGCATCCCCTCTTTCGTCTACAATCTATCGGTAACTCACTTGGAGCTATATTTTTATTCATCACATGATATGTGTTTTACTTGGAGCATCTTGTGATATAGTTTGTTTGCTTTTGTTTTCTTTTTAGTTTGTCACAATCATCTTTTCTTAACACACCTTTTTGAAAGGGACACACATTATTCGTGATTTGTTAGAATACTCTATGTGCTTCACTTATATCTTTTGAGCTAGGCAGTTGCTCTAGTGCTTCACTTATATCTTTTAGAGCACGGCGGTGGTTATATTTTAAAGAAATAGTTGCACTCTCATGCTTCACTTATATATTTTTGAGAGTCTAATGAATGGCAATGGTAATATGCATGGGTTATGAATTTAGTCTTAATATGATAGGTATTCAAGAGGGATATAATAAAAACTTTCATGTAGATCACTGAATATGATAAGTTTGATTCCTTGCAATAGTTTTGCGATATTAAGATGGTAATATGTGGGAGGTGCTAGTAGATAATTGTGGTTTAGTACGAATATTGGTGTTAAGGTTTGTGATTTCCGAAGCATGCACGTATGATCTGTCGTTATGCTAAGAAGTTGGAGCATGATTTATTCTTGATTGTCTACCTTATGAGTGGCGGTCGGGGACGAGCGATGGTCTTTTCCTACCAATCTATCCCCATAGGGGCATGCGTAGTAGTACTTTGCTTCGAGGGCTAATAAACTTTCGCAATAAGTATGTGAGTTCTTTATGACTAATGTGAATCCATGGATTATACACACTCTCACCTTTCCACAATTTGCTTGCCTCTTCGGTACCATGCATTGCCATTTCTCACATCGAGAGTTGGTGCAAACTTCGCCGGTGCATCCAAACCCCGTGATATGATACACTCTATCACACATAAGCCTCCTTATATCTTCCTCAAAATAGCCACCATACCTACCCATTATGGCATTTCCATAGCCATTCCGAGATATATTGCCATGCAACTTCCACCGTTCCGTTTTTATGACACACATCGTCATTGTCATATTGCTTTACATGATCATATAGCTGACATAGTATTTGTGGCTCAGCCACCGTTCATCATTTTTTATACATGTTATGCTAGTATCATTGCACATCCTAGTACACTGCCAGAGGCATTCATATAGAGTCATATTTTTGTTCAGTTTCGAGTTGTAATTTTCTTTTGAGTTGTAAGTAAATAGAAGTATGATGATCATCATTATTATAGCATTGTCCCAGTGAGGAAATAAAAAAAAGAAAAAAAAGAGAGGCCAAAAAGAGCCCACGAAAAAAAATAAAAAAAATAAAATGAGAGAAAAAGAGAGAAGGGGCAGTGTTACTATATATCCTTTTCCATACTTGTGCTTCAAAGTAGCACCATGTTTTTCATATAGAGAGTCTCCTATTTTGTCACTTTCATATACTAGTGGGAATTTTTTATTATAGAACTTGGCTTGTATATTCCGATGATGGGCTTCCTCAAATGCCCGAGGTCTTCATGAGCAAGCAAGTTGGATGCACACCCACTTAGTTTTCATGTTGAGCTTTCATACACTTATAGCTCTTAGTGCATCCGTTGCATGGCAATCCCTACTCCTCGCATTGACATCAATTGATGGGCATCTCCATAGCCCGTTGATTAGCCTTGTCGATGTGAGACTATCTTCTTATTTTTGACTTCCCCTTATTAATCTCTACCACCATATTCTATTCCACCCATAGTGCTATATCCATGGCTTGCGCTCATGTATTGCGTGGGGGATGAAAAAGCTGAAGCACGTTAAAACGTATGAACCAATTGCTCGGCTTGTCATCGGGGTAGTGCACGATAAATATTTTGTGTTAAGAAGATGGAGCATGACAGGATTATATGACTTTGTAGGGATAACTTTCTTTAGCATTTTTATTTTGAAAGACATGATTGTTTATTAGTATGCCTGAGTATTGATGTCTTTATGTCAAACTATAGACTATTGCTTTGAATCATTCAGATCTTATTATTCATACCGTAAGAGAGATTACATGATGAAACATGTTAGGTAGCATTCCACATCAAAAATTCTGTTTTTATCATTTACCTACTCGAGGACGAGCAGGAATTAAGCTTGGGGATGCTTGATACGTCTCCAACGTATCTATAATTTTTTATTGTTCCATGCTATTATAGTATCAATCTTGGATGTTTTATATGCAATTATATGCCATTATATATCATTTTTTGGGACTAACCTATTAACCCAGTGCCCAGTGCCAGTTGCTGTTTTTGCTTGTTTTTGTCTTTTCAGAAAATCATTATCAAAAAGAGTCCAAACGAGAAAAAAACTTTGGAATAATTTTTTCTGGACCTGAAGAGACCCACAAAGCTTCGGGAGAAGACTAGAGGAGCCACGAGGGAGCCAAAAGCTCGGAGGGCGCGCCCTGGGGGGTAGGGCGCGCCCCCCAGGCTTGTGGGCCCCTCATAGCCCCTCCTGACCTAATTCCAGCGCTACAAATTCCCAAATATTCCCAATATACCAGAGAGACAGAAGAGAAAACCTTTCTGCCGCCGGAAGCCTCTGTTCTTCCGCGATCCCATCTGGAGGCCTTTTCCGGTACTCTGCCGGAGGGGGAATCGATCACGGAGGGCTTCTTCATCAACCTTGCTGCCCTTCCGATGATGTGTGAGTAGTTTACAATAGACCTACGGGTCCATAGGTAGTAGCTAGATGGCTTCTTCTCTCTCTTTGATCTTCAATACTATGTTCTCCTCGATGTTTTTGGAGTTCTATCCGATGTAATCTTCTTTTGCAGTGTGTTTGTTGGGATCCGATGAATTGTGAGTTTATGATCAGATTATTCATGAGAAATATTTGAGTCTTCTCTGAACTCTTTTATGCATGATTATCATAGCTTTGTATTTCTCTCCGATCTATCGATTTGGTTTGGCCAACTTGATTGGTTTATCTTGCAATGGGAGACGTGCTTTGTGATGGGTTCAATCTTGCGGTGCTCAATCCCAGTGATAGAAAGGGACATGACACGTATTTGTATTGTTGCCATTAAGGATAAAAAGATGGGGTTTAATCATATTGCTTGAGTTTACTTTGTCTACATCATGTCATCTTGCTTAAGGCGTTACTCTGTTTCATACTTAATACCCTAGATGCATGCTGGATAGCGGTCGATGGGTGGAGTAATAGTAGTAGATGCAGGTAGGAGTCGGTCTACTTGTCTTGGATGTGATGCCTATATACATGATCATTTCCATGAATCCGTCATAATTATTTGCTTTTCTATCAATTGCCCAATAGTAATTTGTTCACCCACTGTATGCTATGTGTTCGAGAGAGAAGCCTCTAGTGAAAACTATGGCCCCCGGGTCTACTTTTATCATATATTTAAAACGAAAAATACCTTGCTGCAATTTATTTACTTTTATTTTATTTAGTATTTTAGTTTATCTATCTATCACTATCAGAATTAATCCTTGCAAATAACCGCTAAGAGGATTGACAACCCTCTTATTTGCGTTGGGTACAAGTGTTTGCTTTTGTGTGTGCAGGTGCTGCTAAAGGGATTTTGCGTGGTTCTCCTACTGGATTGATAACCTTGGTTCTTAACTGAGGGAAATACTTATCTCTACAATACTGCATCATCCTCTCCTCTTCGGGGAAATACCAACGCAGTCTACAAGTAGCAAGCACGTAGAGCCAGGCTTTTCCACGTACTACTAGTGGGACGCAAGGCTGTTGTCCAAGAAGCCTCTCGCCCTAGAGGCCTCAAGCATGACCTGGAGACGTTCCTCGGTACCGGGCCGCAGGCTGGCGTCGTGGACCATCTGGCACAGCCGGCTCATGCTCGCGCTCATCGCCTCCATGGGTCTAGCTTCTAGTCAATTGATCTTGCGATATGAGTGATCACTCTTGTCCTTGATTAGGGTGCGTAGGTGCATAGGATTTTGTAGATGGATTGGACTGGTGGGGAGAAGTGCAGACTGCATTGCATTCACGTGTGCGTTGGCCATCTACTCCTCGGTCATTACTAGTAGGATAGTGTGGTTGATGAGATTTTAGATTTGAGCCCTCAACCGGAAGGGAGAGTGTATAATATCATCAGAAACTACATTCAAATACGAATAAAACAATACTCCATGTATTTATTTACGGAGGGAGACATGGAGTAGTATATTTTTTGTGATATGCATTACTACATATTGCTAGTCAAATACAAAATCCAGACGGAGGTGGTAGTACTACTAAATCCAGACGGTGGTAGTAATAGTACTACTGGTAGTACTTGCAGTACTACCAATGTACTACCCGTTGGTCAAATTATTACGTGTTGCTCCTCACAGTGAAGTGACAAGACCCTGTGCTGGAGATGACACCAAAGTGTAGGCGGCGTGTTCGGGTTACCAAAGTCAGCCTCAACCTGTTGCTGCTACTTAAGTCGACTCCTACTATTTAAGTCGTCTCCTACAGGCACTCATTACATAATCTAACTACTAGTTTGTCTTCCATGCATGTTAGATATTATTGCACACAATGATATTGAATATCAGAACAAATCCACTAAAAGAAACTCGTGGAGCAATGCAACGGCCAACATACTCGATGTCAATGATATTCAATATGATGGAACAGTTAAATGTAGTTCTTCAAAAGAGTTACAGAGAGATAATGATTCCTATTTACCCCACAAGGTCTTTGCTCTAACTTGATACGTGATATGGGTGGCATCATGCATATAATGAATTGCAATGCATCTACTCTGTTGCAATGCCATGTGCTTAGCCCGCTGATCATACATGTGAATATGTCATGCCTTTCAGTTTGTCTGTACCTATTCCATTCATGATAACATCTTTTCAAATTCAAGTACTGTCATTCTACTCTGTTGCAATGCCATTTTTTTAGTTTGGACATCATCCTTTTGAATATCTCATGCATTGTAGTATGTACTCCATCTGTCTACCATACCATGGTTTTTTACATTGAAGTGCTGCTCTACTGTTCTATTGCAATGCGATCTTAGTTTGCCCATCAAACATGTGAATATGCTGCCTTGCTGTTTTTCTGTACCTATTCCAGCTATCATACAGTTTTACATTCAACTAGAGTTTCTTTTACTCTGTTGTCCTGTCGTATCCTTAGCTTATACTTCCTCTATAAAGAAATATAAGAGTGTTTAGATCACTAAAGTATTGATCTAAACACTCTTATATTTGTTTACAGAGGGAGTACATCATACTCCCTCCATCTGTATTAGTTCTGGCAGAAATGGATAAAAATGGATGTATCTAGAACTAAAATACGTCTAGACACATCCATTTATTTCCGGATGGAGGGAGTACATGTCAATATGTCATGCCTTTCTATTCTTCAGTACCTATTCCAGCTCTCTGCCATAGCATGTTTTATAACTGAAGCACCATTCTTCTGTACAAGGCATGTAAGCGGAAGAGGGCTATGTTAGAATCTGAAGGGGTACAAACAAGTTCTTTGCAAAAGATCCA
This sequence comes from Elymus sibiricus, assembly GCA_039707655.1. Lineage (NCBI taxonomy): Eukaryota > Viridiplantae > Streptophyta > Magnoliopsida > Poales > Poaceae > Elymus > Elymus sibiricus. Next base: position 224,084,151 of record CM077670.1, on the reverse strand, counting down.
AACTCTAGGAGATAGTAACCCAACTCCAGTGTTCATAGGAACTGTAGCACAGAGAAACCCAAGTCCTCTAGATAATAACCAGATTCCAGTGGCCAAAGAACCAGTCCGCTCCAGTCCAACAAAAATATGTCAACTCCTTGCTAGGAAGCGTGTGTGTATCCTCGCATCATGAAATTTTATAGCATTCAGATCACATTTGATCTTATATATTCTACATCTGTCTTATGCATCTTTGTTGTAGAAAATATGCTTAAAGGATAACAAACGTTCTAAACTGGGATCGTGTTCGAGGAAAGTATCTTGCAGCAATGCTCTGCGCTCCAATGCCAATGTAAGTACCTGTTGTATATCACTATATTTTTACATCAGTATGTAGTTTATTAAGTAGCATCGGCGTGAATCCAACCTTCAGTACCCTACACCAATTATCTGATCTAAATTTACTTTTAGCAAAATGTATAATTAAGGCGCTAATGTACATTTTTGTAAGGGAAACTGCCTGGTAGTTTTGCATACTGGGCTGCATGATTGTACTATCTCATATATTGCACATTACTAAAATCTAGTGGTGTGGTCTGGTTGCCCAATCGTTCATTGTGTCAATGTTGCTTTCCTATTAACTTACCTGGCTGATGATAGCAGTGCCATATTATGTTTATTTGGTGTAGGCTGGTGTGGTCTGGTTGCCCAAACGTTCATTGTGTCAATGTTGCTTTCCTATTAAGTATTAACTGACATGGCCGATGATTTGGTGAAGGCTGCTGAAGATAATACGACAAAGTCTCAAGACAGCAAGGCAACCCCATTGTTTCTCTCCAATAAATCTAGTGAAGGTAATATGGCAATAACTCTTTATTAATCTATTCAGCTTCCCCTCTAATTTAAGTTATGATGCAGTGGTCGAGACACTTTCCACTATCATTGATACAAGCTTGCCAAAATCGCCATCTGAATCTGTTCAGTTTCCTCTATCTCGAATCCAATGGAAAAGATGTACATTTGTGAACCAATTACTGGTTGAAGCAATGATGGAAATCGTGGAGGAATCAGAGGTTCGCATTCTTGCGCAACAACAACTGATCAATGATTTCAGTGACAGTATAGCAAAGAAGAAAGAACTTGCTCACATGCTTATGGGCGTCATCCGCGCTGAGGTTGCAGATTGTGTGGTTGTAGATTGTTAAGCTCTGTTCGTTTATTTGCACTGGCATCAATCTTTGATTGCCCAGTGGATTTAATTTCCTATAACATATGCTTTGATGTGCAATGTTTTTCCTTTTATGCGTATATTTGCTTAGCGCGGGGTCGCACCCCAGCTTTCTGGGCTGAAACCTCAACTGGCGGCAAACAAGCCAAAATATGCAGTGAAATTAATAACTGGAACAAAGCGACGTGGGCCCTTGTTCTAGGGGAACGGCCCACTGCCTATAGTGGCCTCGTAATGGGCCAGCAGTTACTAGATGGGCTCTACCACAGTCCATAATTGTTCCTCGTAAAGGGCTCAAAGTAATAGCTGGGCCTAAATCGACATGGGCCTTTAATGGACTGTATTTGGCCCTGTCCTTCAATGGGCCTAGAGCCATGCAAGAAATTTAGCAGGCCCAAAGTAAGGTAGGCCCAATTAGTTGACGGGCCATTAACAGGCCAAAACCTTGATTGGGCTCCAATAGTGGAAACAGGCCAACGGGCCCTTCGCAGGCCGAAATAGATCATAATTAATGTTTGCCCATTTCCATGTCAGGTCGTTAATAGGCCGAAAGCCAATTGGGCCATAAGTGGGCCCATATACAAAACGGGCCTTTAACAGGCCGGAAGTCATGTCGGGCTGGAATTGTGCCATCCGCTAAGAGGCCGAAAGTCAGGTCGGACTGCAAATGGCCCAACTACGGTGTGGGCTGTTAACCGGCCGAAAGATACACCGGGCTGGAAGTTGGCCCAAATCCGGAATGGGCCGCTAAAAGGCCGAAATACGTACCGCCTTGAAATTGGCCCAGCTCTATAATGAGCCTCTAACAGGCCGAAAGACGTACAACGTGGAAATTGGCCCATCTCTATAATGGGCCTTTAACAGGCCGAAAGAACCTCGAGCGGCAAATGAGCCCAAAGACATAGCGGGCTGTTAACGGACTAGAATTGATGATGGGCCGCAATGGTGTCAAATCGTTAACGGGCCTTTGATGGCCCGAATTGGCAGAACTCGTATGGGCTGTTTTTGTAAATGGGCCACGCGAAAGTAGGCCGTAAATGGGTCGGCCTGCTTATTTTGACTGGGCCGTCCTTTTTCGCTAAATGGGTCTGTTTTGGGCCGTGCCACGTGTCACTGTTCCATTGGCGCGTCTTGTCCAGTGGATGGATGACATCTGTCGCGACGACGAGCTGACACGTGGTTCTGTTGGCGAATGAGAATTTTACACGTGGAAAATCGTCATTGGTCAGGGCTGTTAACGGGTTATCGGATCCAAACCGGAACCCGATAGCTTAACGGCGACCCGTTATGGTGGATGCCACGTGTCGGTTACTCTTGATGAAAACACTTCCATGACGCGACATTTATCATCATGGAAGTGGACACTTTCGTGATGATAATTTGAGTATTGTCATGGAACACTTTTATGACAGCACATGTATGACTATCTTGATTCTGTCATAAAATCATCACGGATGTACATGCATGACAGAAAACGTGACCTACTGTGACAAATACGTATCATCGTGGAAGTGTTTTTTTTTGTAGTGACACTAGTGCCATGTGATTTTAGTTATGCTAATTTTCTGTATACATGTATGCTATGTGACGGATGTCATCGGTGTGATGGACATATCTGTGAAACTTTCTTTGTATGCACATATACTTGTGAATTGTGATATATATGTGTCTTGTGGTGCCGGCCATCGAGCCGAGACAACCCCTTGTGTTGCTCGCGGACGTGTTCGCTCTATGATGTATTTCTTTTTTCAGGGAATGTACACGAGTTGCATATGTTTTGGAGAAACATTAATTCATTTTCGTTTTGTCGAATTTATATCACTCAATATGTCCCTTTTTAGCAAAGGTCATATCAATTTTTAATGAATTCCATATATATTTTTAGTAATTCTATAGATATTTTTAATATTATCTAACAATTTAATATTTAGTTCAAAGATGTCCGAAAATGACCACACCGTGAGTTCTCCTTCTAGTGATGATGCCCTAACTCTGTTCGCCCGTAAGGCCTGTCTGGACAGCATTGGGGCATTTACGAACGGGCAGGGGGCTACTACTTATCCACGGGTAGTCTGGATGAGTCCGATGCCGAGGCAAGTTGTCCTGAAGATACGAACGACCATGACCAATGGTCCACCAGTGATGGACAACCCAAGAGGACGCGAAAGCATAGTTCCAGAAACAAGATCGACACTAACAAGCTTGTGGTCACTCGAGTGGTGGCTAATCATGACAAGGCCACAACTGAACACCATGAGCAGGAGGATGACGTTGGTTAGTACTTGAATATCTACTATGATGCTTATAGCATGGCTCCTCTTGAACCAGATAGGCCTTCTCTCAAAATAGATATTACGCCCCTCCTCTAGAAAAAGAACATGTCCCTTGCCAGAAGAGTCTATTCAAACTTTTCAAAACGCCGTCAGCCGACACCGAGAACTAACACAGCAAGGAAGTGTTGCTCTGCCAAACACATGCCTTAAGGCGGCCACAGAGGAGATAGTTCACACCGCAGCAAGCTAGCCAGCCAGCCGCACATGGGATCAAAGAAGAGAAAGTGGCCTGCTGGTGGTAAGAAAAGACGCAAGGGCGCTGCTACCAGCGAGCCGATTGAGAAAACTAAAACTAATAAATCCTCATGGCATAGCAAGACAGAGGATCATCATCCGCAATGGTGGCCGCACCATCTCCCGGGTAAACCCATTCTACCGCCGCATATGATGCGCGCCATCCCGACAAAATGAGGATTCGACATGACATAGTTCTGAATAGGGAGAAAGTTGCACTTGCGGCAAGAGATCAAGTACACCCGGTTTTCACGGTGAAGGTCCCAACTAGTTTTCAATAAGTTGATGAAATCCCCACGTACACGTTCTAACTGGGTTTTGAGGACATCTCCAACATGATCCGTCTCGGTGGATCTTTACTCCCCTATGGGCGCTCCATCTAGCCTATGATCACAATATCGACAACTTCATGGATGTTGGGTAGTGGACCCCTAGCACATGCAAGAGAAAAACTTGTGCAACCCTGAGGGTCGTGCAGCTATGAAAAGGTACATTGAGGTCTTCATGGTTGCTAATAAGGAGAAGCGGTCCCTTCTTGTACCCTACTGTCCCATGTAAGTCATTCCCTAGTCACAATATGCTTTCTTAGATTTCCAGTATGCTTGCACATACCAGAGTTAATTTGATGATAATCGGCATGTTGAACTGTTTGCGCAGAGAACACACCATCCTCATCGTTATTACCCCGAAGTCTGCCGAGACTTATTTCTTGGATTCAATGAGGATCCAGAAGAAAGATTACAAAGACTTCAAGATGATTCTGAATAAATCTCTCCTGGACTGTAACTTCAAGGGAGGAAACATCAAAAGGGATGTCAAAAGTATGGCAGACATGGCTGTAACACCCCAATGGTAAACTACAGTAACATCACCCTAATGTGCCATGTCATCATGTTTTACTAAGCCAAATGACCACTTGATAAAAATCAAAGGCAAATTCAAATTCAAATTGCAAGTGAAAACAAAAGTTGTTCAAACCTGCAAACTAAATAGCTCATGATTTAGGAAATATTCCATAGGTAATTGTTTTGAGGAAAACAATATCACCCAAAGGCCCTAGGTGACTCTACCGTCATGAAAACAGTAACAAAACAGTCCCATTTAAATCATTTCTAATTAATCCAAATTAAAGTGAAATCTAATAAACCTCAAACTTTTTGTGGCAGTGCAGAATATTGCACAGTATTTAACTTGGCAAGTTCCACATTTTACTAAAGTCATTTGATAACAAAAATTAATACAAAACAGGAGCTAAAGGAATAGACAGAAAAGAATAAAGCAAAAAGGCACTATTGTGCACTTGTAGCCCAAATGAACAGTGCGAGGCCCAGCCCATCAAAAGCCTTCTCCCTCCTCTGAACAGAGGAGGAGGCAGTGGCTGTGCGTGTCGGCCATCCACACCGCCCTGGCCGCTGTTGTCGCCGTGTTGTGCATCCGGTGGACCCCCGTGATGGATAAGAAGGTCCCCCGATAGCGTTGACGAACCCTAGCCCCTGAAATCCCTCTCTCCCACTGGCGTTTCTCCTCTGAACCTCGTGCCCGAGCCGCCGTCGCCGTCCACGCGGCCACTGCCTCGCCGGCGCCTGAAAAGATATCCAGGAGCTGCGCGGTGGACGTCTCCTTCGACTAGGCCCGCTGGTTCGTGGTACGCTCGGGATCGAGCCGGTCTTCTGCCACGGCTGTCATCTCTCGTCATCGAGCTCGTCGCAACCGGTCGTCCCCGCACCACCAAACCATGTCTACGAGCTGCGTGGTGAGCTCCTCGACCGATTCCCCTCGTTTGCCCTTTTATTTGTACCGTTTGCCGCCGCTCCCGTGCTCGTACGCGGTCGCCATGGCCGGAGTCCGAGCTCCTTCTGTTGCTACTGCTCTGCTATTTGCTACTGCTGCTGTTAGCTGCTACTGCTCTTGTACCGCTGCTCCTTTGCCATTGCTGCTCTGGCTGCCGCGCTGCCCTGCTGCTGCCCGCTGCTTAGCTGCTGCTCGCTGCGCTGCTGCTCTGCTGCTCACTACTCTGCTGCGCCCGCGCTACTCCTGCTGTCGTTAGCTGCTGCTCTTAGCTGCTACTTGCTGCTACGCCTGGCTGCCGCCGCTGCTGTCCGCCGCTGCCGCAACTCGCCGCCGCCGCTGCTCCGGCGCTGGCCTCGACTATGGCTGTGGCCAGGGCCGAGCGTGTGTGTGTGTGCCGTGTGTGTACTCTATGTGTGTGTGTGTGTGTGTGTGTGTGTGTGTGCTCTGTGTGTGTTAGGGCCGGCCCTGTTAATGCTAGTTTAGGTTAGTTAATTAGGTTAGTAGTTAATTAGTAGTCTATGTATAGATGACATGTGGACCCCTATGTTAATTTAACTTCCCCCATTTTAATTTAGCCATCAATTAATTTATGTGCCAATGACATGTGGTCCACACCTACCCTTTTGACTAGTCAAATTGACTTAGTCAGTTCGGATTTAATTAAATACAAAATTTTCAGAAATTCCATGAAGTCGATAAAACTTTAAAAAATCATATTAAATAAACCGTAACTCGGATGAAAATAATTTATATATGAAAAATGATCAGAAAAATGAGATGAATCCAAATACGTCATCCACAAACATGACCAACCTCTCTAACATGATGAACATGGAACCTTTTCCTCCGAATCAATACCGAAGAAAGTGCCTGGAGCTGGGAAAATATTCCCGGATATTTTCCTGCTCCGTCGGAAATACTTAGTAATGCAATAGAGCCCCTCTAGCATAATGTTTTGCCATGTGTTGCATCTGTGCTGCATTTGTGTGCGTTATATTTATTGTTTCTTCCCACTCTTCTTCTCCGATAGACCCTGCGACCGCTACCGAAGCCCCTGTGATCGACTACGTCACCGACGATCCTTCCTCCTTGTCAGCAAAGCTTCCAGGCAAGCAAACCCCCCTTGATCATACCTATATCACCCATTCTTTTCTTCTCATGCTTGCATTAGATTTTGCTACTGTATTCGGTAGCTCCTATTCTGATGCATAGCCTACCTTTGTAACCTGCTATTGTTACTATACATGTATATCCTATATGCTTAGTATAGGTTGGTTAGTGATCCATCAGTGGCCCCGCACCCTTGTCCGTGTTGCTAGCTAGATTATCGGGCCGTGATCCCCTTTGGGTGAGGATCGCAGGAATGCTTACACTATTATGTTACTATGTTGTTACGGGGGCTGAAGGGCAGGTGGTACCATACAGTAAGAGATGGACCTGAGTCCCGACAGCTCCTTACCAAAGTCGGGTCAGCTCCAAAAGCACCCGCGAGTGAATACAAAAGTCGGGTTGGCCCGGAGAGCGCCTGCGAGTGAAATTGTGGCGGAACGACAGGGCAGGTCGAGACCACCTAGGAGAGAGGTGGGCCTGGTCCCTGGTCGTTGGACCGCGGGTTACCAAGTCGGTGCGACAGGGAGTCGGAGGTGAGCCTTGAGCCCTATTCGTGTCCGCGAGTTACTAATAACACGCTTAATGGATATGGGTATTTGATCTGAGATGGCCACTAGCCTATACGCACTACCACCACGTAGGATAATGGTTTAATTGGGCCCTCTGCGCCGTATGTATCAGCCAAAAGCTCTGTCAGACGTCCAGTTCAGCATTGTGGCACGGTCGAATCGTGCATCCAGGAGAGAGGTGGCGCTGGTATCCACCCTGCTCATAACGACCTGGAGTGCAAAGGGCGATGGGCCCAACACCCCTGAGTGCTTAGGATGTAGACCGGCGGGGACATCTCTGCGGAGCCTAGGTAGGACTACGTCGTGTCGATCAGCCGAGGCCGGGCATGACCGAGAAAAGTGTGTCCGGCCAGAGTTAATCGAGCGTGTTGGGTAACAGTAGTGCACCCCTGTAGGGAAATTATCTATTCGAATAGCTGTGTCCACGGTAACAAGACGCTCAGTGTTGTATCCCGATCTACTACAACTTGAACTAGATACATGTTACTTTAATTAATATGTTAGCTCCGGGATCGCTTTCTCGCAGGGAGTCGAGGAAGGATCCCGGGGCATTGCTAATAATACTAATTACTTTATGTTATGCTACTAATCTGCACTCTTCTAATGCTACAAGATGCTGCAAGATGCTAGTCTTCTATAGGCTAGGCCTTCCCCTCTATTCTGGCATTTCTGCAGTATAGTCCACAGATACAGCCCCTTCCCTTTGATACCGATGCATACTTAGCATAGATCTGATGTAAGTCTTGCGAGTACTTTTGATGAGTACTCACGGTTGCTTTGCTACCTCTTTTTCCCCATACCCGATTGCTGCGACCAGATGACGGAGCCCTGGAGCCAGCTGATCCCGTCGACGACTTCTACTACCCCGACGGAGCCTACTACTACGTGACGACCAGGAGTAGTTTCGGAAGCTCACAGGCAGGAGGTCTGCGCCTTTTCTATCTAATTGTCGTTGTTTCGCTCAGCCTTCTTAAGGCAAACTTGTCTAACTATGTATGTACTCAGATACTGATGCTTCCGCTGACTCTTGTGTAACTCAAGCTTATTTATTCGAGCCCTCGAGGGCCCTGGCTTGTAATACAAAGCTTGTATTATTTTATTTTGTGTCTAGAGTTGTGTTGTGATATCTTCCCGTGAGTCCCTGGGCTTGATCGTGCACATTTGCGTGTATGGTTAGTGCACGGTCGGGTCGGGGGCGTCACAAGTTGGTATCAGAGCCGACTGCCTGTAGGAAGCCCCTTTCCAACTCCTTGGCTGAAGTTGAGTCTAGTCTTTGAAAAACTGTTTTACTAACCTTGTTGTGTAGCTTACGGGCCCACATCGCAAATGGATGGGATTTTGATCTTTTATTTCGCCTCTTTACTCTGGGTTCTGATTTCTCTTCTCTTCGGGTTAAAGATTTTGCTAACTCTAACTCTAGGATCTCATAACTACTTCCTCCCGGAGAGTCCCTCATTCCAGATGATCGCTTGGTTCACCAGAAGATTCTGAAGATACTCTTCGATGTTTTCCGGAGACCCTAGTGTCCACCGCCTTTGCAATTCCCTACCACCGATAAATCCTTATGGATAACTACCCGATCTTGTCATTCATACATTCATTCCAAGTTGCTCTTGTCATTACAAGATACCCTGAAATACTCTTTGACTTTCCGAGGATCCTAAATGTCCTGCTGCTGTTGAAATTCCTTATCGCTTACTTACACTTGTGGTTAATTCCATATGTTTGACAATCTTCGTTAAAATGTCTGTGATTGTCATTCTGATCCTATTGATTCATCATGTGTGCGAATGCACGTAGTCATCAGTTGATCCTTAAAATTTATCTTTCCGTCTCAGACGTCATTCCGGACATGAGCTGGTTCTCGGCCAATCAATTTGCGATCGATTGTGCCCCTAAGTCTAAGTAACTTATCCATCCTTGATCAGAGCGTCTGCTTCTGATCCCCTATTTGGAAATCATAATTCCTTTGTATTTAAGCTTTGAATTATTCAGATGTTTCTATAATCAGATGCCTTGACATTCTTCCTTCTTCTGGTTGAGTACCGATACTCACATCAGCTCCGTTGTGGATCGTCAAATCCTTTGACGGATTGATATCCGACAGTGTCCCTCATATTCAATAACCTTGTGGGATCTTCCCTTGAAATATAATGCCTTTGGTAAATTGTATCCTCTGCTTCTGTCAACCATGCTCTGCTTTCGAGCTTGTGTTATTTACTCTTGAAGTATGAGGTATATGTTCCTAAGATGCCCCGACGGGTTGAACCTATGCCTTCCCTAATCAGAGTGAACCCGAAAACTTTTACGGGTTATACTCTACTGGCGTTTCGTCAGATAATTTTCAACACTACAACTTCTTCGAAAACGAGAAGTGAATGAAAGGTTATGCATTGAAGAAGTGGGAGTCGACCTTGAACCTTTGTGTTCATGCCCATGGACACGATGTAGACCTTATCATGGAAGCTTCTTCGTCATATCGTTTTGCCTTGAACAACAAAATTGATTCTGGGTTTGTATCATATCCGTGGTCCCAGTGACCTTCTGCTTCATCACATCTTCGTTTTGATCATGTCACCTTGCTGTTATCTCCTCATCTTGCCCCTCGATAATTCATGTCGTCATCGGCAACATCCTTGCCTTCCTTCTAACATAGACTGGGTCAAGTTCTGGTTATACCTTGCATTTCTTGTTATTCTTGGAATTGTTCCTTGTGCATTTCTTGTGATCTTCAAATCCAATCTTTACTTGAAACACCATATCATTGCTACCCCGAAGCATGACTGTGGTACTTCAAATATCAACAAGAACATTGGAAGTGCAATGCTAAATGTTTCCTGATCAATTATCCAAACACCATTGTATGGGTAAACATCATGATTCTCCTTGCCCCTTTATCTAAATGGTTATGTAATTGCTACCCTGTCATAAATATCATGCCCTGCACGTTCTTGAGAAAGATATACCCCTAATACTTGTGAATAAACACATTTTCCTTTCCATTGGTCTGTTTAACCTTTCTTGTAATTTTCATGATCTAAGCAGTAACAATTCCCTGCTTATGTAAACACCTCGGTGTACAACTCTCTCAGTAAGACCCTGTTGCTATTGTTGCTGACATTCCGGTAACCGTCTGTGGACGAGAACTTTGCCTATTGGTCCGCCTCGTTTTAACGAGCAGGAAAATGGTTCTCTTCGTTCCCCGCCCATGGTACCGACGTGTTGCCGACATAGCTGACAGGCTTTCCTCTGACACGTCTTGTTGTTGTGACCGCGCAAGATGTCACCGCCCTTCCTACTCTTAATCCACACTCACTGCAATTCCACAGGATCAAAACCTGACTCTCCTGTACAACCTTGATTCTGAAGTATCCTTTGCACATGGCTTCGTATGTTATCACGAGCCACATTCCTAGAGATGATCTATTCTAGTATCAGATGCAATATTATTATTCGTTACTCTGAACCCCTTTCACACTCTGTTCCAAGCATCGGACGATTGCCTGCCCGCTTGAAACTTCTTATTGTACCTTCTTACTTTGCTCTCGATGTTATTCTTGGGTTGCAACCCGAGAGATGACTTTGTACCCCGATCGCTGATATATCCATTCGTTAGCCAACCTGGTAGAGATCCGTTCTTCTAGAGTTTCCCTCCAGACTTTCTCGTAGGTACGATAAAGATACCGAAGGAAGGACGACAACTTCGTCGCGAAGCAATGATGTAGAGGAATGAAGACACCAAACCCGATGGATCGACCTCTTCGGGAAGAGCAACCAAGACCGAGAAGATTCGTTAGAATTTTGTAACCAAGCCTTTCCCCTTACTTTACCTCTTAAATCTCGGGACGAGATTTCTTTCAGTGGAGGAGATTTGTAACACCCCCAGTAACCTCACCCTAATGTGCCTTGTCATCATGTTTTACTAAGCCAAATGACCACTTGATAAAAATCAAAGGCAAATTCAAATTCAAATTGCAAGTGAAAACAAAAGTTGTTCGAACCTGCAAACTAAATAGCTCATGATTTAGGAAATATTCCATAGGTAATTGTTTTGAGGAAAACAATATTACCCAAAGGCCCTAGGTGACTCTACCGTCATTAAAACAGTAACAAAACAGTCCCATTTAAATCTTTTCTAATTAATCCAAATTAAAGTGAAATCTAATAAACCTCAAACTTTTTGTGGCAGTGCAGAATATTGCACAGTATTTAACTTGGCAAGTTCCACATTTTACTAAAGTCATCTGATAACAAAAAATAATACAAAACAGGAGCTAAAGGAATAGACAGAAAAGTATAAAGCAAAAAGGCACTACTGTGCACTTGTAGCCCAAATGAACAGTGCAAGACCCAACCCATCAAAAGCCTTCTCCCTCCTCTGAACAGAGGAGGAGGCAGTGGCTGTGCGTGTCGGCCATCCACGCCGCCCTAGCCGTTGCTGTCGCCGTGTCGTGCATCCGGTGAACCCCTGTGATGGATAAGAAGGCCCCCGACAGCGTTGACGAACCCTAGCCCCTGAAATCCCCCTCTCCCACTGGTGTTTCTCCTCTGAACCTCGTGCCCAAGCCGCCGTCGCCGTCCACGCGGCCACTGACCTCGCCAGCACCTGAAAAGATATCCAGGAGCTGCGCGGTGGACGTCTCCTTCGACTAGGCCCGCTAGTTCGTGCGGGGAGCCACCGTACGCTCGGGATCAAGCCGGTCTTCCACCACGGCCGTCGTCTCTCATCGTCGAGCTCGTCGCAACCGGTCATCCCCGCGCCACCAAAACATGTCTACGAGTTGCGTGGTGAGCACCTCGACCGATTCCCCTTGTTTGCCCTTTCGATTTGTGCCGTTTGCCGCCGCTCCCGTGCTCGTACGTGGTCGCCATGGCCGGAGTCCGAGCTCCTTCTGTTGCTACTGCTCTACTATTTGCTGCCGCTGCTGTTAGCTGCTACTGCTCTTGTACCGCTGCTCCTTTGCCGTTGCTGCTCTGGCTGCCGCGCTGCTCTGCTGCTGCCGCGCTGCTTAGCTGCTGCTCGCTGCGCTGCTGCTCTGCTGCTCACTGCTCTACTGCGCCTGTGCTACTCCTGCTGCCGTTAGCTGCTGCTCTTAGCTGCTACTTGCTGCTGTGCCTGGCTGCCGCCGCTGCTGTCTGCCGCTGCCGCAACTCGCCGCCGCCGCTGCTCCGGTGCTGGCCTCGGCTATGGCTGTGGCCAGGGCCGAGCGTGTGTGTGTGCCGTGTGTGTGTGTGAGTGTGTGTGCTCTGTGTGTGTGTGCCGTGTGTGTGTGTGTGCTCTGTGTATGCGTATGTGTGTGTTAGGGCCGGACCTGTTAATGCTAGTTTAGGTAATTAATTAGGTTAGTAGTTAATTAGTAGTCTATGTATAGATGACATGTGGACCCCTATGTTAATTTAACTTCCCCCATTTTAATTTAACCATCAATTAATTTATGTGCCAATGACATGTGGTCCACACCTACCCCTTTTGACTAGTCAAATTGACTTGGTCAATTCGGATTTAATTAAATACAAAATTTTCAGAAATTCCATGAAGTCGATAAAACTTGAAAAAATCATATTAAATAAACCATAACTCGGATGAAAATAATTTATATATGAAAAATGATCAGAAAAATGAGACGAATCCAAATACGTCATCCACATACATGACCAACCTCTCTAACATGATGAGCATGGAACCTTTTCCTCCGAATCAATACCGAAGAAAGTGCCTGGAGCTGGGAAAATATTCCCGGATATTTTCCTGCTCCGTCGGAAATACTTAGTAATGCAATAGAGCCCCTCTAGCATAATGTTTTGCCATGTGTTGCATCTATGCTGCATTTGTGTGCATTATATTTATTGTTTCTTCCCCCTCTTCTTCTCTGATAGACCCTGCGACCGCTGCCGGAGCCCCTGTGATTGACTACGTCTCCGACGATCCTTCCTCCTTGTCAGCAAAGCTTCCAGGCAAGCAAACCCTCCTTGATCATACCTATATCACGCATTCTTTCCCTCTCATGCTTGCATTAGATTTTGCTACTATATTCGATAGCTCCTATTCTGATGCATAGCCTGCTTTTGTAACATGCTATTGTTACTATACATGTATATCCTATATGCTTAGTATAGGTTGGTTAGTGATCCATCAGTGGCCCCGTACCCTTGTCCATGTTGCTAGCTAGATTATCGGGCCATGATCCCCTTTGGGCGAGGATCGCGGGAATGCTTACACTATTATGTTACTATGTTGTTACGGGGGCTGAAGGGCAGGTGGTACCATACAGTAAGAGATGGACCTGAGTCCCAACAGCTCCTTACCAAAGTCGGGTCGGCTCCAAGAGCACCCGCGAGTGAATACAAAAGTTGGGTTGGCCTGGAGAGAGCATGCGAGTGAAATTGTGGCGGAACGACCGGGCAGGTGGAGACCACCTAGGAGAGAGGTGGGTCTGGTCCCTGGTCGTTGGACCGCGGGTTACCAAGTCGGTGCGACAGGGATTCGGAGGTGAGCCTTGAGCCCTGTTCTTGTCCGCGAGTTACAAATAACACGCTTAACGGATTTGGGTATTGATATGAGATGGCCACTGGCCTATACGCACTACCACCACGTGGGATAATGGTTTAATGGGGCCCTCTGCGCCGTATGTATCAGCCGAAAGCTCTATCAGACGTCCAGTTCAGCATTGTGGCACGGTCGGATCATGCCATCCAGGAGAGAGGTGGCGCTGGTATCCACCCTGCTCACAACGACCCGGAGTGCAAAGGGCGATGGGCCCAAGACCCCTGAGCGCTTAGGATGTAGACCGGCGGGGACCTCTCTGCGGAGCCTAGGTAGGACTACGTCGTGTCGATCAGCCGAGGCCGGGCATGACCGAGAAAAGTGTGTCTGGCCAGAGTTAATCGAGCGTGTTGGGTAACAGTAGAGCACCCCTGCAGGGAAGTTATCTATTCGAATAGCCGTGTCCACGATAACAGGACGCTCAATGTTGTATCCCGATCTACTACAACTTGAACTGGATACATGTTACTTTAATTAATATGTTAGCTCCGGGATCGCTTTCTCGCAGGGAGTCGAGGAAGGATCCCTGGGCATTGCTAATAACACTAATTACTTTATGCTATGCTACTAATCTGCACTCTTCTAATGCTGTAAGACGCTGCAAGATGCTAGTCTTCGATAGGCTAGGCCTTCCCCTCTATTCTGGCATTTCTGCAGCATAGTCCACAGATACAGTCCCTTCCCTTTGATACCGATGCATACTTAGCATAGATCTGATGTAAGTCTTGCGAGTACTTTGGATGAGTACTCACGGTTGCTTTGCTACCTCTTTTTCCCCATACCCGATTGCTGCGACTAGATGACGGAGCCCCGGAGCCAGCTGATCTCGTCGACGACTTCTACTACCCCGACGGAGCCTACTACTACATGACGACCATGAGTAGTTTCAGAGGCTCCCAGGCAGGAGGCCTGCGCGTTTTCGATCTAGTTGTCGTTGTTTGGCTCAGCCTTCTTAAGGCAAACTTGTCTAACTATGTCTGTTCTTAGATACTGATGCTTCCGCTGACTCTTGTGTAACTCGAGCTTATTTATTCGAGCCCTCGAGGGCCCTGGCTTGTAATATAAAGCTTGTATTATTTTATTTTGTGTCTAGAGTTGTGTTGTGATATCTTCCCGTGAGTCCCTGGGCTTGATCATGCGCATTTGCGTGTATGGTTAGTGCACGGTCGGGTCAGGGGCGTCACAAGTTGGTATCAGAGCCGACTGCCTGTAGGAAGCCCCTTTCCAACTCCTTCGCCGAAGTTGAGTCTAGTCTTTGAAAAACTGCTTTGCTAACCTTGTTGTGTAGCTTACGGGCCCACATCGCAAATGGATGGGATTAGGATCTTTTATTCCGCCTCTTTACTCTGGGTTCTGATTTCTCTTCTCTTTGGGTTAAAGATTTTGCTAACTCTAACTCTAGGATCTCATAACTACTTCCTCCCGGAGAGTCCCTCATTCCAGATGATCGCTTGGTTCACCAGAAGATTCTGAAGATACTCTTCGATGTTTTCCCGAGACCCTAGTGTCCACCGCCTTTGCAATTGCCTACCACTTATAAATCCTTATGGATAACTACTTGATCTTGTCGTTCATACATTCATTCCAAGTTGCTCTTGTCATTACAAGATGCCCTGAAATACTCTTTCACACTCTGTTCCAAGCATCGAACGATTGCCTACCCGCTTGAAACTTCTTATTGTACCTTCTTACTTTGCTCTCGATGTTATTCTTGGGTTGCAACCCGAGAGATGACTTTGTACCCCGATCGATGATATATCCATTCGTTAGCCAACCTGGTAGAGATCCGTTCTTCTAGAGTTTCCCTCCAGACTTTCTCGTAGGTACGATAAAGATACCGAAGGAAGGACGAAAACTTCGTCGCGAAGCGATGATGTAGAGGAATGAAGACACCAAACCCAATGGATCGACCTCTTCGGGAAGAGCAACCAAGACCGAGAAGATTCATTAGAATTTCGTAACCAAGCCTTTCCCCATACTTTACCTCTTAAATCTCGGGACGAGATTTCTTTCAGTGGAGGAGATTTGTAACACCCCCAGTGGTAAACTACAGTAACCTCACCCTAATGTGCCTTGTCATCATGTTTTACTAAGCCAAATGACCACTTGATAAAAATCAAAGGCAAATTCAAATTCAAATTGCAAGTGAAAACAAAAGTTGTTCAAACCTGCAAACTAAATAGCTCTTGATTTAGGAAATATTCCATAGGTAATTGTTTTGAGGAAAACAATATCACCCAAAGGCCCTAGGTGACTCTACCGTCATGAAAACAGTAACAAAACAGTCCCATTTAAATCATTTCTAATTAATCCAAATTAAAGTGAAATCTAATAAACCTCAAACTTTTTGTGGCAGTGGAGAATATTGCACAGTATTTAACTTGGCAAGTTCCACATTTTACTAAAGTCATTTGATAACAAAAATTAATACAAAACAAGAGCTAAAGGAATAGACAGAAAAGAATAAAGCAAAAAGGCACTACTGTGCACTTGTAGCCCAAATGAACAGTGCGAGGCCCAGCCCATCAAAAGCCTTCTCCCTCCTCTGAACAGAGGAGGAGGCAGTGGCTGTGCGTGTCGGCCATCCACACCGCCCTGGCCGCTGTTGTCGCTGTGTCGTGCATCCGGTGGACCCCCGTGATGGATAAGAAGGTCCCCCGATAGCGTTGACGAACCCTAGCCCCTGAAATCCCCCTCTCCCACTGGCGTTTCTCCTCTGAACCTCGTGCCCGAGCCGCCGTCGCCGTCCACGCGGCCACTGCCTCGCCGGCGCCTGAAAAGATATCCAGGAGCTGCGCGGTGGACGTCTCCTTCGACTAGGCCCGCTGGTTCGTGGTACGCTCGGGATCGAGCCGGTCTTCTGCCACGGCTGTCATCTCTCGTCATCGAGCTCGTCGCAACCGGTCGTCCCCGCACCACCAAACCATGTCTACGAGCTGCGTGGTGAGCTCCTCGACCGATTCCCCTCGTTTGCCCTTTCGATTTGTACCGTTTGCCGCCGCTCCCGTGCTCGTACGCGGTCGCCATGGCCGGAGTCCGAGCTCCTTCTGTTGCTACTGCTCTGCTATTTGCTGCTGCTGCTGTTAGCTGCTACTGCTCTTGTACCGCTGCTCCTTTGCCATTGCTGCTCTGGCTGCCGCGCTGCCCTGCTGCTGCCCGCTGCTTAGCTGCTGCTCGCTGCGCTGCTGCTCTGCTGCTCACTACTCTGCTGCGCCCGCGCTACTCCTGCTGTCGTTAGCTGCTGCTCTTAGCTGCTACTTGCTGCTACGCCTGGCTGCCGCCGCTGCTGTCCGCCGCTGCCGCAACTCGCCGCCGCCGCTGCTCCGGCGCTGGCCTCGACTATGGCTGTGGCCAGGGCCGAGCGTGTGTGTGTGCCGTGTGTGTACTCTATGTGTGTGTGTGTGTGTGTGTGTGTGTGTGTGTGTGTGTGTGTGTGTGTGTGTGTGTGTGTGTGTGTGTGTGTGTGTGTGTGTGTGTGTGCTGTGTGTGTTAGGGCCGGCCCTGTTAATGCTAGTTTAGGTTAGTTAATTAGGTTAGTAGTTAATTAGTAGTCTATGTATAGATGACATGTGGACCCCTATGTTAATTTAACTTCCCCCATTTTAATTTAACCATCAATTAATTTATGTGCCAATGACATGTGGTCCACACCTACCCTTTTGACTAGTCAAATTGACTTAGTCAGTTCGGATTTAATTAAATACAAAATTTTCAGAAATTCCATGAAGTCGATAAAACTTTAAAAAATCATATTAAATAAACCATAACTCGGATGAAAATAATTTATATATGAAAAATGATCAGAAAAATGAGATGAATCCGAATACGTCATCCACAAACATGACCAACCTCTCTAACATGATGAACATGGAACCTTTTCCTCCGAATCAATACCGAAGAAAGTGCCTGGAGCTGGGAAAATATTCCCGGATATTTTCCTGCTCCGTCGGAAATACTTAGTAATGCAATAGAGCCCCTCTAGCATAATGTTTTGCCATGTGTTGCATCTGTGTTGCATTTGTGTGCGTTATATTTATTGTTTCTTCCCACTCTTCTTCTCCGATAGACCCTGCGACCGCTGCCGGAGCCCCTGTGATCGACTACGTCACCGACGATCCTTCCTCCTTGTCAGCAGAGCTTCCAGGCAAGCAAACCCCCCTTGAACAAACCTATATCACCCATTCTTTCCCTCTCATGCTGGCATTAGATTTTGCTACTGTATTCGATAGCTCCTATTCTGATGCATAGCCTGCTTTTGTAACCTTCTATTGTTACTGTACCTGCATATCCTATATGCTTAGTATAGGTTGGTTAGTGATCCATCAGTGGCCCCACACCCTTGTCCGTGTTGCTAGCTAGATTATCGGGCCGTGATCCCCTTTGGGCGAGGATCGCGGGAATGCCTACACTATTATGTTACTATGTTGTTACGGGGGCTGAAGGGCTGGTGGTACCATACAGTAAGAGATGGGCCTGAGTCCCGACAGCTCCTTACCAAAGCCGGGTCGGCTCCAAGAGCACCCGCGAGTGAATACAAAAATCGGGTTGGCCCGGAGAGCGCCCGCGAGTGAAATTGTGGTAGAATGACAGGGCAGGTGGAGACCACCTAGGAGAGACGTGGGCCTGGTCCCTGGTCGTTGGACCGCGGGTTACCAAGTCGGTGCGACAGGGAGTCGGAGGTGAGCCTTGAGCCCTGTTCGTGTCTGCGAGTTACTAATAACACGCTTAACGGATTTGTGTATTTGATCTGAGATGGCCACTGGCCTATACGCACTACCACCACGTGGGATAATGGTTTAATGGGGCCCTCTCGCCGTATGTATCAGCCGAAAGCTCTGTCAGACGTTCAGTTCAGCATTGTGGCACGGTCGGATCGTGCCATCCAGGAGAGAGGTGGCGCTGGTATCCGCCCTGCTCACAACGACCTGGAGTGCAAAGGGCGATGGGCCCAAGACCCCTGAGCACTTAGGATGTAGACCGGCGGGGACCTCTCTGCGGAGCCTAGGTAGGACTACGTCGTGTCGATCGGTCGAGGCCGGGCATGACCGAGAAAAGTGTGTCCGGCCAGAGTTAATCGAGCATGTTGGGTAACAGTAGTGCACCCCTGCAGGGAAGTTATCTATTTGAATAGCCGTGTCCATGGTAACAGGACGCTCAGTGTTGTATCCCGATCTACTACAACTTGAACTGGATACATGTTACTTTAATTAATATGTTAGCTCCGGGATCGCTTTCTCGCAGGGAGTCGAGGAAGGATCCCTGGGCATTGCTAATAACACTAATTACTTTATGTTATGCTACTAATCTGCACTCTTCTAATGCTGCAAGACGCTGCAAGATGCTAGTCTTCGATAGGCTAGGCCTTCCCCTCTATTCTGGCATTTCTGCAGTATAGTCCACAGATACAGCCCCTTCCCTTTGATACCGATGCATACTTAGCATTGATCTGATGTAAGTCTTGCGAGTACTTTGGATGAGTACTCACGGTTGCTTTGCTACCTCTTTTTCCCATACCTGATTGCTGCGACCAGATGATAGAGCCCCGGAGCCAGCTGATCCCGTCGACGACTTCTACTACCCCGACGGAGCCTACTACTACGTGACGACCAGGAGTAGTTTCGGAGGCTCCCAAGCAGGAGGCCTGTGCCTTTTTGATCTAGTTGTCGTTGTTTTGCTTAGCCTTCTTAAGGCAAACTTGTCTAACTATGTCTGTACTCAGATACTGATGCTTCCGCTGACTCTTGTGTAACTCGAGCTTATGTATTCGAGCCCTCGAGGGCCCTGACTTGTAGTATAAAGCTTGTATTATTTTATTTTGTGTCTAGAGTTGTGTTGTGATATCTTCCCGTGAGTCCCTTGGCTTGATTGTGCGCATTTGCGTGTATGGTTAGAGCACGGTCGGGTCGGGGGCGTCACAATGGCCTGCTACGCTTCGCTCACAAAACCTACTTCTGTTGCTTGCAACAACCGGAAAGCAGTGTGGTAGACGACTACCACATCATCCACCACATGTGTATCGAGACGTTTTCGCAAAGCAATCTGACGTATTTGAATGGGGCAAGGAATGCGGAAAATCTCTGACGGGGATCACAAAGATGAGATAAGAGCATCCAACTGAAGTTTGTGCACATCATCAACCAGGATCTTATCCACCCCCATGGGATGTTCAACGGTGGTGCAATAAATCCGAAGGAGGTAGAGGCTCGCTCCAATAAACAGAGTGACCAAAGGACGTTCAACTTGATGCAGGACGTTGGCCTCGTCATTTTGGAGTACATCTGAACTGGGCGCTAGCTATGTAAAAGCATAGTGACGATTTTGGGGTTCTTGAGTACTTTGTTACATTGTCGTTGTGTGCTAATGCTCTTCCAAACTTGCCTAGCTATTGAGTTTCCTTCATCTTACTTGTGTTTTTAAAGTCCAATACTTTCTAGATTGATAATCTATACGTACTAATAAAGTCATTAGTGCTTCTGCCCGTCCACCGCTCTTTTTACAGAAAACCCCCCGCGTTTTCCTGAAATCAACCCATAGTCCGGACTTAAGTGACAAAAACGAATCGTTTTATCGTATTTTTTCAGAAACCCCCTGTGTTTTCTTGAAATCAACCTGCAGTCCAGACTTAAGTGACAAAAACAAATCGTTTTTCTTGTATTTTTCCAGAAAACCCCTTGTTGTTTCTATTAATTAACCCGTAGTTGATCTTTAAGTGACAAATGCTTTAAAAAAATCATATCTTTTAAACCGTAACTCCAGTTGTAACTTGTTATATATGAAATTTGATTAGAAAAATGTGTAGAATCTGAATATGATGTTATTTTAGCTATTTAACGTTTTTAAAATTCTATATATGGTGTAATTTTAATCAATAGCATACAATCCGTCTTTTTCCGTACCGACGCTGATCCGTGTTGCAAATGAACACCTCATCAAAATCAGATTGAAGAGAAAAGAAACCATCAATAACCACACATGCATGCCTGGACAAAATCTCGCAGGGAAAAAGGAAGTTGATGGTCATCTTATGCCGAGAGAGAGAGAGAGAGAGAGAGAGAGCAACATAGATGGAATGCCATGTTCAAATAAAGGACATGGACCTATTGTGGTCTTGACTCATGATTATTGGGTTAGGGGTATGTGGTATTGTTTACTCCCATTGCAACACACGGGCTCTTTTGCTAGTTAATACAATGTGCAAACGTCTACATTGATATTATCATAGTCATTGCCACGGCAGCGAAAAACTGCCATCGTGCCGCTGTTGTGCATGCAAACTGTATAAGTGGTGTGTGGCGACAAGGCCACACCACTAATATTTCTCTGAACTAGTGGTGTGGCGCACACCGCACATGCCACTAATAGTAACTAAATATTATCCCCCCCCCCCCCAAAATCGAGAAAAATCTGGTGGTGTCTACACCCATGGCATGCCATAGTGTAGGTCTTATTAGTGGTGTGCCAGGATGGGCACACCACTTATGTGTGGATTACTAGTGGCATGGAGTGGGCATGCCACTAGTAACATTTATTAATGACGCGCCGGCCTCAGGCCACTAATGTCCTTTTGCGCATGCCACTAATAAGCTTTCCTCTACTAGTGCTAGCCTCACCATCTGCGTTTGGCCAATAATTACACGTGTTCTCTTCAGCAAAAACGTGTGCGATGATACACCAATTCCACACGTTGCGCCGAGAAAATTTGTGCGCAATAGTTTGAGGCACTGCATATAATTGCTATTGCCAAATTGTCTGCATCCTAGCACCTTAACCCACACGGTTTATACCATAGCTTATGCGATGCACCCCTATCGCACACCATCACAAGGCGAAGGTTCACAACTCCGTGTGTGATGTGTTTTTCTTTTAACCATATGCACTGATCCAATCTGCACAAGTATGTTTTTATATTTCAGTAAGACGAGAGATACTTTAGATGTTCGTATATTTCAGCAATCTTTGCCAGTCTGACCCAAGTCACTTATATATGGGTACTACTGATAGATTAGAGTAGGAGGGGGCGATGACACGCATGCGGAAGATCTCGCTACACGCCATCGCCGTTGACCTTGCAGATCTCGCGGGCCTACCCTGCTTGGACACCGTCGAGTACGCCGGCGAGCGAAGGTGGCGCTCGGAGTGGGGTGGGGAGGCGGGGGCGGGGAAGGATGGACCAGATGGATCAGATCCCCCTGTCGACGCGGATGCGGATGGTCAGGGCGGAGCGGATGCTGGAAGCCAAGCAGAGGGACAAGGCGAGGAAGGAGAAGGCGTACGAACTCCTTGCGCGAGCGACGCCGGCAGAGACAGCCAGGATCTATGCGGGCGGCGAGCCGACGCTGGAGGAGGTTGTTCAGTGGGCGGAGGTGGAGGCAGAGTCGTCGGATCTACGTCAACGAGTGCGCTAGAACAAATTCTGCCGCGGGGCAGAGAATTGACTTCAGGATTGGCGATTGCGGTGGGTGGGTGCCAGAGTCCCCATCGAGGCGGAGGTATGGCTGACCCCCACATGGGAGCGCGGGATGAGATTCATGCGGTGGATGGAAGAAATCAGAGATGGCGGGTAAAGATGATGCCATGTTTTGGAGAGAATCAAAGCTGGGCCGATGGGACTTTGATGCTTCGCACAGATGTTCATCGAGCTGTGCTCATGAATCATGGAGATTTGGTGGTAGATGCGTGATGTCTGCTTGTAGATGAGCTAATCAGATACGGTGAGAGATTTCAGTTCCCAGTACATGAGGTTATGGTGGGGGAGAGGATAAACATGGATCAGAGGGAGACGAGCTCTTCGCCGATGAGTAGGTCGTCGGCGAACTGGTGGCTATACTCGTCACCGGGGAAGGTTGAGGAGGGGCGACAGAAGGCAGAGTCGGGCTTGGGCCAAACTGGGTCGTGTTCTGCTAGGCTGGGCCTTGAGACAGGGGAACATGTAAAAAAGCCGGGGCTGACCCGCACCACCTCCAACCTCCCCACTCCCTCCCCCTCCCAAACCCTAATTGTGATGGCGGATCTGAGGCAAAAGAGATCATACAAGGAGGTGTTGCTTAGTTCGTCGCCGGTGAAAAACAAGGACAAGAGGAGGTGCCCGACGAGAAGGAGAATGGCAAGCCGGGGCGGACGCGGAGAGAGAGAGAGAGAGAGAGAGAGAGATAGAGAGGTTTCAGGGAGAGAGAAGCAGACAGTATGAAGGAGACAGGGAAAGGCCGAATGTCAGGGATGGATATCGAGGTGATCCATACAGAGAGAGATCCAGCACTCAAGGGCAGTGGAAGCCTAAGCCAAAGAAACCTGCAGGTACGTCGTCGTCCTTAGTTGGTATTGATGGGGGATCTGGGTCTTCTCTGGTGGTGCCGTCGGGAGCAGGAAAGATGGATTCTAAGAGGAACATCATCTATTACAAATGTGAAGTGGAAGGACACACATCAAAGGAATGTGACCTGGAGGTTACATGTGTGGTTTGTGAGAAGAAAACACACATTACAAAAAGATGTGTGTGGCCTTTCCAGCCAAAACCCCTGATGCAGACAGTAGGGCTCGGGCATCCAGATCTTGGTTTCTTCGTTGCACAATTTGCCAGGTCCAGCAAAGAGGTTTCTAGACCATGCACCCTTGGTATGATCCGGGTGATGAACGGTGAGCTTGATGCAGATACCCTAAAGAGGGGCCTGTCACTACATTTCAGAGGAGAGATGAACTGGCAAGTCACTGAGAAAGGCAAGGACTATGTGGTTGTTTTCCCAGATGCAGATAAGCTGGAATTGCTGATTGGTTTTGATGATTTTAAATTGAAGGGGTCTAATGCATATGTCAAGGTGGAGAAAGTTGTGAATGCTGCTGATGTTAGAGGAAGGCTATGGACAATCTGGGCCAAGGTTATAGGTGTGCCAAAGGAGATGGCCCATTTTAAGGGGATTTGTGAGCTTGGGGCTATGATTGGTGCAGTGGATAATGTGGATATGCAGTTGATGCATGAGCAACAGGTGGTGAGGTTTTTGGTCGATGTGAGGACCATTAGACCTTTCCCACTGAATCTTGAATTCTATATTAAACCCAACCTATACAGAGTGAGGTATGAGGTTGAGAGTGTTGTGACTCCGGTCACTATTCCCGAGGAAGAGCCTACAGTACTTAGCAAGAGGAATGCAGACATGGTGGATGTCCATAATCCTGCAGATTCAGACAGATTCCAGAAAAATAGAAAGGAGGGACATAAGTTGCTACATCATTGAAGGGAGATGCAGACAAGTCTGATAACTTCCCAGCTGTGATTATGTCTGAACAAGGTACTGTAGTTATACCCCATTATGAGATGCTGATGTTTGGGAATGAAAAGTATGGGGAACTGTCTCAGACTGAGAAAGATCACATCACTACACACAAACTCCAGGAGATTGAAAACAGAGAAAAATTGGGAAGGATGGAAGAAATAGAGAACCTGGAAAAGGAGAAGCATGAGGATGGAGACAAGAAAATGCTTGAAGATAATGAAGATGAAGATGAGTTACTTGATTATGGTACTC
Source organism: Elymus sibiricus (assembly GCA_039707655.1). Lineage (NCBI taxonomy): Eukaryota > Viridiplantae > Streptophyta > Magnoliopsida > Poales > Poaceae > Elymus > Elymus sibiricus. Next base: position 224,059,843 of record CM077670.1, on the reverse strand, counting down.
AGGAGTATGTAGGTGTTGGTGGAGGAGATGATATGGTGGAATCTCAGGAATCATTTGGGACCAAAATTAGAAATGCTCAAGGAGGAGAGGTTGGTCAGACTAGTGACAGTGTGGAGATGGGGACCAGCAAAACTGATGGAGCCAAAAGCCCTAGGAGATGTGGAAGGCTGAAGGACCAGGAAGATAAAGACAGGACTGCCCTGGCCATGCAGAGAGCTGCAGCAAAAAAACACTATCCCTGGTAATAATAAAAAACCTATTCCTACTGTTGCTAATACTAGTGATAATATTCTTGCTGATATGACTAACAAGCTTGGTGTAGTGAATTCTAGAAATGATAATCATGCTAATCTTGTGGCTGCTATTAAGAAACTAGAAGTATCTAGAAATAATTTAGCCCTTGCTAGTTGTGTCGATAAGAATTTGAATGAACCTGATAGAGTAGAAGATGATGATATTAAAGATTTTCTATCTGATAGTGATGATGAGAGATCTCCTGGATTGTATGCTAGTCTGGAAAGGGCTAAGCTATTAAATTCAGGAGGAAAAATCTTGAAGCTGTGCTCCCCTGTTTTCAGGGTTGAGCTAGAAAACAAAAGAAAGGGGAGGCCCCCTAAGGCCAAATCTTAATCATGTCAGGAATATTTTGGAATTGTAGGGGGTTGGGACGCCCTGACAAACAAAAGTTCATGAGGGACATGATTTTTTATTTTGTGGTCCAATTCATAGGTTTATCTGAAACCTTGATACAAGATTTCAATGTTATTTGGGCCAAGAAAATTTCTGGTAACAAGAATTTTCATTGGTAGCAGCTGAAACCAAGTGGTAGATCTGGTGGTCTCCTCCTAGGGGTGGATGCTAACAAAATGGATGTTCTGTCCTCTGAGGTGGGGGAGCACTACATTAGCTTTAAGATCAGAGATAGAACTTCTCTGTTTCAGTGGCAACTTGTGGTGTTCTATGGACCTGCACAGAGGGAGGACAAAGATGATTTCCAGGTTGAATTTGCTGAGATATGCAGTAAGTGTGAGGGGCCAGTGGTGATGGGTGGTGATTTTAATATCATCAGGAGAACATTAGAAAAAAATAAACCATGCATCCTCCCAAGATGGAGTCATGCCTTTAATTCCATCATAGAAGTGGATGGATTGAAAGAGGTTTTGCTCCAGGGTAGGTTGTATACATGGGCTAATAATCAGAAGGATCCCACTTTTGAGAAACTAGACAGGGTGCTAGTTTCAAAAGAAAGGGATGTAGCCTACCCTTTGGCAGTTGTAACTGGGCTGAACAAAGAGCTTTCTGATCATGTGCCCTTACATCTGAACACTGGGGTAGCTCCTCCACATAGTGATATGTTCAGATTTGAGAATTGCTGGTTTGAAAGAGAGGGTTTTGTGGAGATGGTGGAGAAAAGTTGGACAGCACCAACTTACTGTGTGCATGATATAGATAAGTGGCAGGAAAAAGCAAGAAGATTTAGGAGGCAGGCTAGAGGGTGGCATATCAATATGGAAGGGGCTTTCAAAGCATGTAAAAAAGAGATTTTGGGTAAGGTTGATGATATAGACAAGAAGAATGAAACAAGGCCCTTGACTAGCTGAGAGAGGGAGCTTAAGTTTCATCTTGATGCCCAGCTTAAGAAACTACTTAGGGATGATGAGATTAAGTGGAGACAAAGGGCACATGAGAGGGATTTAAAAGAAGGTGATGGAAACACAAGATATTTTCAGCTGAAAGCAAGTGGGAGGAAGAAGAAGAACTACATTGCTATGCTGCTGAAAGATGGGGCTGAGATTTATGGAGATAAGGATCTAGTGAATCATATACAGAGTTTTATAAAGGCCTGTTTGGAGAACCTGAGGTATCTGAGATCAGCCTCGGGGAGATTCAGTGCACCAAGTTGTCAGATGAGGAGAGGCTTTTCCTGACAAAGGAATTTAGTCTAGAAGAGATTAAAGAAGTTGTCTTTGGGCTGAAACATAATAAAGCGGCTGACCTGATGGTATGCCAGCTGAATTTTATCAAAAAATTTGGGAGGTGATCAAGGATGATCTCAAAGAGCTGTTTGATGCTTTCCACAAGGGATCTCTGAACATTGAAAGGCTGAATCATGGGATAATTGCCCTTATCCCTAAGGTGCAGGATGCAGATGTGATTTAGAAGTTTAGGCCAATATGTTTACTGAATGTTAGTTATAAAATACTAACCAAACTATTGGCTGTGAGACTGAGTTTGACTATTGGGAAGCTGATTTCCCACACCCAAACTGCATTTATCAAAGATAGACATATCATGGAAGGGGTGGTGCTCCTCCATTAAACTGTTCATGAGATGAAGGTCAGAAAAATGAGTGAGAGTCTTCTCAAAATTTACTTTGAGAAAGCATATGATCAAGTGAAATGGCCTTTCTTATACTAGATGATGTAGGCTAAGGGTTTTGGGGATGTTTGGTGTGACTGGGTGATGAAGGTAGTGAAAGGTGGTAGAGTGGCAGTTAAAGTGAATGACCAAATAGGGCCATATTTTGCAACACACAAAGGGGTGAGGCAGGGAGACCCCCTGTCACCCTTGCTGTTCAATATCATAGCTGAAGAACTGACCATCTTGGTCAAGAGGGCACAGGAGTAAGGTTTGATAACTGGCCTCATGTCTCACCTGATAAATGAGGAGTTGGTGATCCTGCAGTATGCAGATGACACCATATTCCTGTTAGAGGATGATTTTGAGAAAGCTAGAAATTTGAAATATGTTCTTTGTGTTTTTGAGCAAATGTCTGGGCTGAAAATCAATTTTCACAAGAGTGAATTTTTTTGTCTCGGGGATGCAGTTGGCAAGATGCAGGAATACAAAGAGATCTTCTCCTGTAAGGAGGTATCTTTTCCATTGCAATATTTGGGGCTCCCTGTGGATGAGAAAAGACTTAGTAATTCACAGTGGAGGCCTGCTGAAGAGAAAATTGAGAAGAGAATGGCTGGATGGAAAGGGAACTTGCTGTCAATTGGAGACAGGGTCAGTCTTGTGAACTCTTGCCTTGGTAGCATACCTTTATACATGCTGTCATTCCTAGAAGCTCCAAAAGGGGTGGTCAAACATATGAACTCCAGCAGGTCAAGAATGGTGTGGCAGGAGACACAAGAAAAAAAGAGGTATCACTTGGTGAATTGGGCAACTGTGTGTATGCCCAAGAATTGTGGGGGACTAGGTATCCTAGATCTAGAAGTGATGAACCAATGTCCGCTGATGAAATGGCTTTGGAAACTAGAGAACTCTGATGGGCTGTGGCAGGAGATGATACATAAGAAATACTTGGCTGATGCACCACTGTCCGCTGTCAAATGTGGCCCTGGTGACTCGCATTTTTAGCAGGGGCTGATGAAGGTCAAGGACACATTTAGTGCCCTTACCAGGAGGAAAGTGGGGAATGGAGCCATGACTTTGTTTTGGGAAGATGTGCGGATTGGAAAGAGAAAACTTGTTGAAATGTTCCCCAGATTGTATGGTATCACATTTAGTAAAATGGTGACTGTGAAGGAAGTTGTGGAAGAGGGCTGGGACAGTGTGACTTTCAGGAGAACTATACACGGGGAAACTCTGACACAGTGGGAGGAAATGAAAACCCTGGTGGAGGAAGTAGAGTTAAATGAGGAGAATGACAGGTTGATCTGGTTGCTTAATAAGAAAAAGAAGTTTGTGGTGAAGGAGCTGTATATGTTTCTCAAATCATCTCCCCTGGTTGGGTATAGAGGGATTTGGAAGCTCAGAATGCCATTAAAGATCAAAGTCTTTTTATGGTTGTTGGTCAAAAAAAGTATTTTGACTAAGGATAATCTAATCAAGAGGGGATGGACTGGAAATGAGGAATGCCACCTATGTGGTGGTAAAGAGAGTATTGATCACTTGATGTTCCAATGTAGCCTGGCCAGATATGTATGGCAGGTGATGATCTGCGCCTTTGATCTTTCTAGACCTCCTGATGGAGTGTCTGACATGATTGGCAATTGGATCAGATCCTTCCCCCAAAATCAGCGACGCCTGGTGCTTATTGGGGGGACGGCGATATGTTGGAGCCTATGGAAAACTAGAAATAGAGCCTGTTTTGATAAAATATTCCCTGATGATCCTTCTGTTGTGGTTTTCAAACTCTGCTCTTTGTTGAAATCTTGGAGTATATTGCAGAAAACCCAAGACAGAAGCGTAAGTGAAGACGGCGTGCTGAAGATAAGGGATGTGCTCTGGGAGATATATAACAGAAGATTTGGCTGGAATCCTCTCGACAGAAGAATCTGTGGGTGATGCCTACAAAAGAAGATGGAAAAAAGAAGTCCCTAGTCTTATTTTGTATGGGTGTTAACGTGCTCTCTATGTGATAGCCTGCTTGCGTGTGAAACAGTAGCTTAGAGGTTCCTGTTGCTTTTATTTCCCTGTTGCTTTTATTTCATCCAAAACTTGTGTAAAAACTTTGTGGCGGTTTCTATAATAGAAATCGACAAGGAGGCTCGTTGCTTCCAAAAAAAATAGGGATAAGTATATTTTTCATCCCTCAACTCTTCCGAAAGTTTAGAAATCGTCCCTCAACTCCAAAACCACCAAAACTTAGTCCCTCAACTTTCAAAACCGGATATGTTTAGTCCCTCGAGCGGTTTCCGTCCGACGTGAACAGTGAGTCGGTGAACAGTAAATTCGAGAAAAATAGAAAAAAAATCAAAAGAATATGAAAATTTGTGGGATCAAAGATACTGGTGTGTGCAATACGCGTGCAAAATTTCGTGGTGTTTAGACATTCCAGGACCTCGTGACAAAGAAAAAACAGAAAATATGTAAGTGGATGAACAGTAAATTAAAAAAAAGCAAGAAAATTCAAAATTAATATGATTTTTTTTGGCATCAAAGAGGCTTGGGTACCCAAGGTGCTTGCAAGTTTTCGCGATCAAATCACATCCGAGCAGCTCTAGCAAAAAAAAAAATAGTGGACTTTTTGAAAGTTTTTTGCCGAGCCAAAATTTGTTTTTTTACTAGCAGCTCCTACAATGTTGAAACACCACGAAAATTTGCACGCACCTTGCGCACCCAAGCATATTGGATGCGAAAAAAATCATATTTTTTTGAATTGCCTTGCTATTTTTTTCGAATTTACTGTTCATCAACGTACATATTTACTGTTTTTTCTTTGTCACGAGGTCCTGGAATATCCAAACAGGACGAAACTTTGCACGCGCCTTGCGCACCCGACTATCTTCGATCCAACAAAATTTCAGATTTTTTTGATTGTTAACTATTTTTTTTGAATTTACTGTTCACGTCGGACGGAAACCGCTCGAGGGACTATACTTATCCGGTTTTGAAAGTTGAGGGACTAAGTTTTGGTGATTTTGGAGTTGAGGGATGATTTCTAAAGTTTTGGAAGAGTTGAGAGGCGAAAAATATACTTATCCCAAAAAATATATGGGTACTACTGCTGCGTTTTATCTGTGCATACCATGCGTTGCTTAGATCTGTTGGTGAGTGGTGACACTAGGCATTAGCAGTGCAAACAAACAATAGAAGCACGCTAGGTCAGTAGGATATGAGGATATCACCTTTTCTAAGAAGAACAAATTACGAAAGCAACTAAGCTGTCATTATTCGTCAAACACGAACAAGATGCTTCTTCACCGACACTTCGCCATCCTCTAATGATTTCCCGCCCGACTCCGGCAGAGACTTTGCAATCACACAACTGTGAGACGGATCGAATCGCCGATACCCAACGCTTTAGTCAGTTATAAATAACTACAACAGGTTGGTGAGACGCGTGGCCCACAGAGCAGACCCAATGCGTGCTGTCATGTCAAGCTTTCCATGCCGATTCTGCTGTCAAAGGAACACCTAATCTTCCTTTCGTTTAACTAATTAAGCCCGCATTTGCCTTTGCTTCTCTTTTGCCTCAAGCCCTATCCTTTTCATCCCTCTTTTCCATTATTTAAACCGCTGGCTTAGTCATGCACCATCATGGATGGATTTGTTTTTTCCGATTCTTCCTTGTGATTAAACGCCGTGTCTGGTCCATGGAAATCCAGCAAGAAATTAATTTCCTACAACAAGTGTTCTAGTAAAATATCAATCCTTTAAATATTTTCGCTCAAAAGAAAGTGAGATATCAATCACATTTTGAATATTATCTTTTCATATATTATTGCAAGAGGCTGCCTCTCTAAGTGGAATCAAGATAATTGTTTTTCCTTTTGTTTTGCATCATCATCTTTGATCGGCATGGACCATTCCTTCAGTCCTCAAGCGTAACAACCGTGTTTTCTACAACTTCGCCATTACGACATCTTGTTTTTCTAGAGAGAAAAAAAAAACTTTAGGTCTCTGCATCGATTGATGCACACTGTCATACTATATTATTAATAAATGATGCCACCACATTGGACATGTTCGTCGTCAAGCTAGCAATTATAACCAAGGACGTCCATAACTGCCGCACGTTCGGTCTGGGGAGGCGCCAGACCGAACGAAACGTTCGGCAGGGTCGTTCCCCCAGATCGAACGTTTTAGTTCGATCGAAACAACTCCCAGCCCGAACACCTCCCAGGCTGGACCCCTCTATTGGGCCACGAGCGTTCCAAGCCCAAACGATGTCATTTTTCTGGATAAAGAAAAAGAAACTAGTTTTTGCTGTTATTAATAAAGCCCAGTTTTTGCCAGTTTTCCTCTGGCTAATAAAGCCCAATTTTCATCATGCTATGAGAAAAAAATGCCAATGCCATGCTATGAGAATAAAAAGTAAATTTCCATGGTCCGTAAAGTAAATTTGCCATGGCAAGAATGAAAAGTAAATTTGCCATGTATGTTGAACTAAAATTGCCGTCTATATTATATAAAATTTGACATGGCAATAAAAGGTAAATTTGATATGGCAAAACTAAAAAAGTAAAATTTTCCATGGAAATTAAAAGAAAATTTTGGCATGGTACAAAGTAGTTTTGTGTACGTCTTTTTAGGATCAGGATATGCCATGATACAAATGTAAAAATTGCCATGCTAAAGTAAATTTAATATGGTCCCATGAATGCCAAAATCCTATTAAAAAGATGAGAGTAAAATATTGCCATGGATGTGAAGTGAAATTTGCCATGGCAATAAAATGTAAAAATTAGCATGGCAAATGAAAGGTGAAAAAAATGTCATGTCAATAAAACTTAAAAAGTTGCCATGGCAATAAAATGTAAAAATAGCCATGGCAAAAAAAGGTGAAAAAATGCCATGGCAATAAAAGTTAAAATTTGCCATGGCTATAAAATGTAAAAATTACCATGCCAAATAAAAGGTGAAAAAATGCCATGGCAATAAAAGTTAAAAATTGCCATGGCGATATAGGTAAATTTGCCATGTGAATAAAGTTAAATTTGAAATGGCAACATTAGAAACTCAATTTTGCCATGCCAATAACGTAAAAAATTTCCATGCTAGAAAGTAAAAAATTCAATTTTGCCATGCTAAATAAAATGATGCAAAATTCGCCGTGGTGAAAAATAGCATGGATTTGTGTATGAAAAGAAGCAAAATTTGCCATGATCAACTATTAGAAATTGCCATGGTTTAAAAATGAAATGAAGTTGCCCTGATCCATAAACTAAATTTGGCATGGCCCCATCAAAGGTAATTTTGCCGTTAACAAAATAGCCATGGAAAAAAAATACTTTTATGGCACCGTATGAAATTAAAGAAAAGCATTTGCACATGGTAAATTCAAGAAAAGCAAACAAGTAAAATGAGATGGTCCAAAAACTTAAAAAAATCCATGGTCAAATTTGAAATTAGCCATGTTCACAAAAGATTTTCCATGATCCAAAACTAAATTTAACATGGTCCATAAACTAAATTTACCATGATCTAAAAACTAAATTTTACATTGTCTATAAACTTGGATTTGCCATGAACCATGAACTAAATTTGACGTTAACAATTAGCCATGGCATAACAACTTTTGTGGTACTGTTCGAATTTGAAAGAAAATATTTTCATTTGCACATGGCAAAATTAAGAAAGCAGCAATTAAAATTGCCATGGTCCAAAATAGTGAAATTTGCCATGGTAAAAATGTTTAATTTGCCTTGGCTGCCAAAGTATTCTAAGATCTAGAACTGATTTTGCCATGGTCCATAAACTAACTTTGCCATGATCTTAAAACTGAATTTACCATGATTTTCAAAGAAATGCGTAGGTTTGCATGTTAACAGGTATGAACTTTTTTTTCCATGGCAACAAGTTTATCAAATTTGCCGTGGCGAAAAATGAAATGAAGCAAAAAAAAACTAACATAGGTTTGCGTATGAAAGACAAGCAAAAATTGCCATGATCCATTATTAAAATTGCCGTGGTTTAAAAAATGAAAATGAAGTTGCCATGATCGATTAACAAAATTTGCCATGAGGGGTGAACTAAATTTGTCGTTGTCGATAAAGCAAAATTGCCGTGCTCCATTAAAAAATGTCATGAACCATACACTAAATTTGCCAACCTAATTGGATGTGTCATGGCAAAACTTCATGTCCACAAATCACCACCTAAATGGAAGAACTAACCCATAACTGAATGTGTCAAGGCAAAAACATAATGAAAGTTATCGTGGCTATTATGTAGATGTAGTACTAAAACATCAGTGTTAGACTCGAATTTGCCATCATCTGCACCTAAATATTCTACTTGCAAAAATATTTGGAAACCACAAAAAATGGGTGTGCAGTTTGAAAATGTGAGCATATGTGAATTTGCCATCTAAAGAACATGGACATAGTACAAAAATTACCAAGCAAATCTGCAAATTACAAAAAGAAATAGCGTTAGACACGAATTTGCCATCATCTGCACCTAAATAGCTCTGTCATCATCTGCACCTAAAATAGACTGTAATGAACATGAACATCAACTAAAAATTGCCATCATTTGCACCTAACATAGCCCTTTCACAGAAAAAGTGAAGAGAAGAGGGGGAACAGGAAGACACCTGAATACCTGCAGGCGTCTCACTACCTGACAGTAGCGACACACAGCAGCGATAGGAAAAAATAGCAGATGATGGCCTCCGGCCTGAACTTCCCGGCAGCCCCAGCGCCCGTAGAAGACGAGGAGGAGGGTCCCATCGCCCATGGGCAGCGCCTGGTCGCCGTGCTAGGAGTAGACATGGCGGTGGAGGGCGCCGCGACGCAGGATGGCGCCGTCGCCTCCGGCCGGCCGCGCAACAGACAAGTTCCCCGGCGTCCGATAAGCCGGAGAAGACGAGGAAGAGGGTTCCGTCGCTCATGAGGAGGAGGGTGCCGAGGTGCTGGACGGCGCCGTCGCCTCCAGCCACGCCGTCTCGACGGGTGCGAAGGTACGCGGCGGAGGAGACACAGCTCGGCACGACGGCGGATTCCGATGGCGTCGAGGACGGTCAGCTCGGCGCGACGGCGGACTCCGATGGCGTCAAGGATGGTCGGCTCGGCGACGGCGAGGAGCGCGCAAATGGAGGCGGCCTCGACGGCTGCCGCGGCCCTCGCCCCTCGGCCTTCACCCATGACGGCAGATCGAGACGGTCGGCTCGAACCTGCAGCACGCCGGCCTGGTGCTCGGCGCCGGCGAGTATCACGGCGAACTGCGACGGTCGACCTCCGCGGCTCCGCTCACTCTCTGTGGCTGGGTCACTGTGTGTGGGATGAAAGGATAAGGAGAGGAAGAGAGCGTGCGGCGGGGGAGGAAACGCATCGTCCGGGATGGGGATCACTTTTACCAACACTCTCACTCGCTGACGTGACCGTTGAGCTCTGCTTTAGGATGTGTGCTCAAATCCAACAGTGAAACGAGCGTTCGGCGCCGGACGGTCAGAAATCTGACGTTCGGCAGTTATCATTTCCGATAACCAAATATTATACCGAACTTTACCCTAGAATCTTCTCAAATCGGAAGAGTGGATTTTCGCGATATATAACTTAATTCTTCCTCCCTTTCCATTTTTGTGCTTTGCGATATGCCACTTTGGTTGTTTCACTTGTAACTTCATTAGACACTTTGTTTTACCCTATTTATTTGTGTAATTTATGCTAATAGTTACATGTGATATTTATACATAGTGGCCTCTTCAATTCAAACATTTTTGTTAGGAGTTCGAGTCTCCGAAATTTTTTGATCCTCGTGATTAGAGGCCATGGGAAATTTTCTTACAAGTTGCGCATTGCGTTATGTTCCTACTACGAAATCACTCGAATCAAATAAAATTGTTCTAATAGTTCGTCATAGGAAGGAGGATTGGAGAGGACGATAGGAGATCCCAGAGAAAGTGCCAGCCGCCGGTTATATGAACTTTCTTTCCTGACATGCACCAACTCCCCTACAAGACGTCGCATCCACAGGGCCAGGGTGTTACTCATGTCATTGGCTTCCGAACACGCAAACCCCTTCGCAGCCCACCATTAGTCTGCACTGCAGCGTGAACGCATTAGTCATGGACGTAGTCATAGTCGTGGTTGAAGCAACAGGGCAGATGCCTGACCTTCCCCATTCATAACCAGCTTGTCCCCAAGCTGGGGCATCCAGAAGCGATGGAGCAGCTTAGTGTGGTCTTTCCAAGTCGCCAATGTCGTTGGGTGCCCATGCCACTGGACCAGAACCTGAGGTAGATTCGCTCTGCTGCGCCGGTACTTGCGATGCTCCAGGATCACAAAAGCGGGGGTGCTGCAGCAGTAGGTCCAAGCAGCTCCTTGTGAACCTCAACTGTTGGTAGAACCACCTTTTGCAGCTGTGACACATGGATCATAGGGTCGATGGCAGCTAAAGCTTTTACGAGGTCTCACTGGCGCGTTGCAGCACCTGGAATGGCCCAAAGTACTGCAATGCAAGCTTTGGATTGGACTGAGTTACCAAGGACATCTGGGCGAAGGGTTGCAGCTTGAGATTGACCTAGTCCCCAATCGCAAACTCCCTGTGTGAACGCTTGCGGTCAGCTACCATCTTCATATGTTGTTATGCGCGCTGGAAGTGTTGGCATAGAAGGTTCGTGACATGTTGCTTCTCCGCTAGCCAATCAGCTAAATCTGGCACTTCACAGTCCTCTAGGCCATCACGCCAAAGTGTCGCAGATTGTGTTCGTACAACACCTCAAAGGGGGATTTGCCAAGCATCATATGTGGCGAGGTGTTGTACCAAAGCTCCGTCGATGCTAACCAAGAACACCACTTGGTTGATCAGGCATGCACAAAGCACCGAACTAAGCTCTGCAAGCACTAGTTCACCCGCTCTGTTTGGCCATCAGATTGAGGGTAATAGGCGGAGCTCCTCTGCATTGGGGTCTGAGGAAGACGCATCAACTCCTTCTAGGGGGTACTTGTAAACACCTTCTCGCGATTCGACAAAATGGTGCTCGATAAACCATGCAATTTGTAAACGCTAGCAACGTAGGCTTGGGTGACTTGAAAGGCAGTAAAGCGATGAACGAGCGACATGAAATGTTCATACCTAGACAACTTATCCACCACTATGAAGATGCAATTTAATCCCGTTGAACGAGGCAGTCCTCGACGAAATCCATTGTCACCGTATGCTAAAGGTGTTGTGGTACCTCTAAATGTTGAAGGATACTTGGTTAATGCACACGCTCGGGCTTGGCTTGCTTGTAGATTGCACACACCTCGATGAATGCACGCACGTGTGTCTTCATGTCGGGCCAAGCAAAGAGCAAGCGCTGGCGCCGGTAGGAGACCCCAAGGCTCAAATGGCCTCCGATGGCACCGCTGTGAAGATCTTCGAGAATCTGGCGCTATACTCTTATGTTGTTCCCACTGAGACCACATAGTTCTAGCAACATAGTTCAATTGGGGTCGTTACTGACCCATACCACATAGTTTCAGCAACTACGAAAGCTGCAAAAAAGAAAAGACAACAGCGATACTACTGGAAAGTACACCTTTTTATTTTGCATCTCTCATTATTAAGGAGGGAGGGAAGGCCTATAGGATTTCTTTTCACTACTCCCATGTTCTTACTTTCCCGTTCTTCGTGTTGGAGAGCAACGATCCTCGAGGCTCTAGGGGCGGCTGGCCGCCGCACTCCCTGACAAAGTATCTTCCGGGCGTGTGGGGTTTCGGGTGTCAAAAGACCACACCGGCGTGTCATGCGTATCGCACTCCGGCAAGGCTCCTTCAACAATGTTGTTATCGCACTCGTCGACGTCGGGATACACGATGACGTATTCGTGTACGCAAAAAATGGCATTGACATCATCATCAAACTGCCATATACGATCTGGTACTGTACTTAGTGCTAGCCGTAGCAGCAGTGTTTTCTCAAGAACCTTTGAACATCAGATTTTTCACTGGCTTTACGGCTAGCACTCCTTTCCACACACTCTCCACCTACTCACACAAGACAGAGGGCACTGAAGACTGAACCAGAAGTGTTGGACACAAACGCGTAGCTGAGTCTGAGAGAGAAACATATATAGCACAGCACATCCATTTTGCAGCGCCTTCGCTGGTTGTTTGTTTGTGAGTTCCGCGCGTGTGTGCGTGAGAGAGAATAAGATGGGCGTGGCGACGGTGACGGAGACGAAGCAGAGCGTGACCGTCTCCGGGAAGAAGATGTTCCGGACGAGCCTCAACAATCGGCACGCCAATGAATGGTAGTAATTGCAGTCCTCCTCCCCCCTCTCTGGATTCATTCTTCTCCTACGGCCCACGGAACATGTCGAGTTGACACGTCCCTTGTTTATCTTCTAGGCCTCCCACCGACGTCTCGAGCGACCTCACCGTCGAAGTCGGCACCTCCAGCTTCGCCCTCCACAAGGTGAGAGAAACCACCATGTCCATTAACTGCAACAGAGCTTAAAATGACGTCCTAATGCCCATGGCATAGCTGCTCGCGCAGTTCCCGCTGGTCTCTCGGAGCGGCAAGATCCGGCGGCTCGTGGCGGAGGCCAAGGACGCCAAGCTCGCGCGCCTCACCCTCCACGCCACGCCTGGGGGCGCCCCGGCGTTTGAGCTCGCCGCCAAGTTCTGCTACGGCGTCCACGTCGACATCACGGTTGCCAACGTTGCCATGCTCCGCTGCGCCGCGCGCTACCTGCAGATGACCGATGACTTCTCCGACAAGAGCCTGGAGCTCCGCGCCGAGACGTTCCTCCGCGATGCCGTCCTCCCCAGCATCGCCAGCTCCGTCGCCGTGCTCCGCACCTGCGAGGCGCTGCTCCCGGCCGCCGAGGACGTCAACCTCGTCGCCCGCCTCATCGCCGCCATCGTCAACAACGTCTGCAAGGAGCAGCTCGCGTCCGGGCTGCTCTCCAGGTTGGACCAGAGCGCGCAGCTCAAGCCGGCGGCGGGGATCGTCGAGCTTGACTCGCCGGGGGACTGGTGGGGCAAGTCGGTCGCCGGCCTCGGACTGGACTTTTTCCAGCGACTGCTCTCCGCCGTCAAGTCCAAGGGCCTCAGGCAGGAGACGGTCACCCGGATCCTTATCAACTATGCCCAGAACTCGCTGTACGGTCTCATGGCCTTCAGGGACATGCAGGCCGCCGACAAATGCGGCGGCGTCACGGACACGGACGCCGTCAAGAAACAGCGCACCGTCGTCGAGACCATCGTCGGCTTGCTACCGGCGCAGTCCAAGAAGAGCCCCGTGCCAATGGCCTTCCTCTCGGGGCTCCTCAAGACGGCGATGGCGCTGTCCGCTTCCAACATATGCAAGGCCGACCTCGAGAAGCGGATCGGCATGCAGCTTGACCAGGCCATCCTGGAGGACATCCTGATCGCCACCGGGTCCGGCGAGGCCTCGACAGCGGGGACGGCGGCTGCCGCGCAGCACCACACGCTGTACGACACGGACGTGGTGGCGAGGATCTTCTCGGTGTTCCTCAACCTTGATGAGGACAACGAGGAGGACGGCGGCGGATGCGGCGGCTTCGACTACGACAGCCCGCGGTCCCCGAAGCAGAGTTCTATAGTCAAGGCTTCCAAGCTGCTGGACAGCTACCTGGCCGAGATCGCGCTCGATTCGAACCTCGTTCCCCCCAAGTTCATCTCCCTCTCCGAGATCCTCCCTGACCACGCCCGCCTCGTCACCGACGGCATCTACCGCGCCGTCGACATCTTCCTCAAGGCACGCAAACAATGCATTTCCCGCCCTTGTCTTTTTCTCTCTTTTATTCAATTATTATTAATGTTACCATGAACGTTCATTAACTGTCTTCCCCGTGGGTGGCCATGGAACCTGCAGGTGCACCCGAACATCAAGGAGGCGGAAAGGTACCGGATGTGCAAGGCGATTGACTGCCAACGGCTTACGCCGGACGCGTGCAGCCACGCGGCCCAAAACGAGCGGCTCCCGGTGCAGATGGCGGTGCAGGTGCTCTACTTCGAGCAGATCCGCCTGCGGAGCGCGATCCAGTCTGGCGGAGGAGGCGGCGGCGGCGGTGTCTTCGGCCATGACGGGGCGCTCTTCTTCGGCGGCGCGGTGTCCTCAGCAACGACTCAGGGCAGCGGCAACAACATGCGGTCCGGGAGCGGGGTGGGGAGCGGCGCGATGTCGCCGCGGGACAACTACGCGTCGGTGCGGCGGGAGAACCGAGAGCTGAAGCTGGAGGTGTCGCGGATGCGGATGCGGTTGACGGACCTGGAGAAGGATCACGTGAGCATGAAGCGGGAGCTGGTGCGCGTCAACCCGGCGAACCGGCTGCTACGGAGCTTCGCGCGCAGCTTCGGCAGGCTCAACACGCTCTTCCGGATGCGCCCGGCTGCCGAACCTGGTCTGCAGCAGCTCGGCGCCAAGGCTACCGCCGACGCCAAGGTGCTCTTCCAGCGCCGCCGCCGCCATTCCATCTCTTAAATAGACCACCACCTGCCGATCGAGCGTGTTGGAATCTTGCGCGTTCTCGTATGTGTGCATAGGAAGTGATAAAACGCCGTCATTGATCGAGCCTATCTGGTATATCTGCTTTTGAGCACTTGTACCCGACTATTTTGTGGGGATTGCATGATATTCTGTTTATAAAATCTACGAATGTGACGTGTAGTTCACGTATTGATTAGGGATGATCAACGTGCAGAGTATTTCTAGTGTACTCCAACAACATTCAAAATAGGACCCTCTAGGCCTTGCAATACAATCAAGTTCCATCCATAGCTACTCGTAGAAGGGATTCGCGCTGCGCCGTTGTTTTTAGGCACTGTTGTTTCTTAGCACTATCATGGTGGTTCATATAAAAAATAATTCATTGTGTCAGCAAAAGTTTTTATCTAGTCACTTGCTTGAAGAATGTAAGGCAAACAAAATGATTGTTGGAATATTAGGCAAATTCATGATTAATTCCAGAAAATAATTCAAAACTAAAACAGAGAATAGCATGCAATAATCTACTCCCTCCGTCCCATAATATAAGAGCGTTTTTTACACTACACTACACTAGTGTCAAAAACGCTCTTATATTATGGGACGGAGGGAGTAGCATACTAAGTGAACAGGAAAACACGCACAGCAGCATCACACATGAAATGTTCGTTAGCTGCTGCAGGAGCGACGGTGTTGATGACGATGTTGGCGACGATCTGTTGTTGACGGCGATGGAGCTGACGATGAGTAGCACCGCCCGACTTTGTCGGAAGACGACCCGTGATGATGAACTTGAGCAGTCGCGCAGAGCGCTTCCCAAAAACCTAATTCGTCCTCTCCCGGTGCAGGATCGCAAGGACGAACGGTTCCAGAGACCTGCTCTCCCGCACGCCTATGCACGCCGGCGTTTGGGATGGAATAGACTACGGTGGCGGCGCAAGTTGTTAGATGAGGCAAAACCCTAGGTGTTTTCGGTGTGTCTTTGGCCGTGGCCGGTAGCAGTATATATAATAGGACCAGGCGGTATCGTGTCGCAGTCACGATCTCAAACCGACTTGGTTTCTAAGTCGTATACTTACCGGACAAGAAATAATTAATTTGTCTGTCAAGACACCAAAAAATAAAATGGCAAAAGGAAGCCGCGCCCCTACAAGGGCAACAGACCGGATTTCGACGGACCATTCACGCGCATGTCGCACGTATGTGCCGCCCCGGCCCGTGCCCGAGCCGGGCCAGGCGAGGCGAGCGAGCGCGCACATATGGTGTCCTTTTTCTCTTCTCAACACACCACTTAGAGTGGTGGAGGGAACCCACTGTATAAAGAGGTCCAACACTTCCTCAACTAGCGGTATGAGACTAAACTTAGAGCCACCACTTGCTATTTTATTCATGGGCTACTATTTGAGATTTCAGAAATTGTTATGGGCCTAGCCCATTTATTTCTAACAATCCCCACCAGATCTCAAATACCCATTTAGAGATTTGCCTTTTTCTCACCACTTGTTTAATATACCAGTGTTTCTTGTCTCAAAAAAACCCAGTGTTTCAGCAGAGACTGTTAAGTTGAACTTCTGCCTAGAACTTTAAGCTACATCCGTCCACAACTTGACAATGGACTATGCCTTGAATTGCTAGTTTTGTGTGCAGGTTTCACTCAAAGTCTTAACCAGTACCTGGCTGCCAGTAGGCTACCCCGCGGTTTGGAGCATATACGTCGTGCTCTCTGATCTCTTCGTGAGCTTACTAGAGATCACCCAAGTCTCATAGACTGCGACATTTACAATCAGAGCTCATATAGGTGCGTTCTTTCAAGACTGCTCTGTAGAACAACATCTTTGCTAATCATAGCCAATAGAACCACACTAAGGCATGTTGCCAACCTGTCTTACAGCTCTAAGAGTTTTGCATCTTCACCTAGAGACGGTCATATATTACTCTCCTCAGTTAACCAACAACTTGTTCTTCTCAGGTCCTAATTCACGGGATCTCCGATCACAAAGGTTGGGTTACTACTATGGTGTAACATCTATGGGTCTCATACCCATCTCCCTCGATGCAATATCTATCACATTTTGTGATAGTCCCTTTGTAAAGGGATCTGCTAGGTTTTTTGTCTGTTTGAATATACGTAACAGTTATTACTCCAGAGTTTCTCAACTTCCTGACAGACTTCAAACGTCTCTTCACGTGTCTTCATGACTTCGCATTGTCCTTAGAATTGTTCACTTTAGCGATAACGATTTGGTTGTCAATTCATAAGAATAGCCGGTATATGTTTTTCAACCACATGCAAGTGCATCAAGAGCTCACGCAGCCATTTTGCCTCAACAGTGGTTGTGTCTAAAGCAGTTAGTGAAAGTGCAACTAATCCCCGGGTGGTTTTGGTAATTAATAAAAACATATATGTCATTGAAATAATGCCTATTCAAAGATAGATTTTAGGAAAGTTCAATGTTGGCATGGCAAGGACATGTGGATGTGGACCCCTCGAAATCCTATGGAAGCACAATTGGCAAAAAGCTCCAAGACTCTTCATTTTTGGTTAAGTGATCCAAGATCACATTGAGTCCATAGGAAAGCCAATACTATTAAAAGGGGATGAGTTTTTTTTATCATGACTTAGTTGCTCAAGTGCTTAAAGATATTGCTCCAAAACCCTCAACCACTTTCCCACATTCAAATCTGTCCAAACCCTAAATGTCAAACTCGGCCCCACCGATACATCTATTCCCGGACCCACCGAGTTTAATTTAGACAGAGCCCAAGCCAAACCGTAGAAACTCGGTTCCACCGAGATGACGATCGGTCCCACCGAATTGCACTGACCATGTTTCTGTAACCCTTCCATTCCATTTCTGAATCACCGAGTTGGTTTGATCGAAATTACCGAAACTGTGTCTTGCTTAGGTCATCGCATATCGGAACCACCGAGTTGTATGAATCGGTCTCACCGAAAAGCCTAACGTTCGAATCTTTTACACAGGTCGGTCTCACCAAGATTTTGCTTCGGTGTCACCGAGTTATGCTAAAAGGTTGTAACAGTTGGATTTTTGGTGCTTCCTATTTATACCCCTCCACCACCACTTACTCTCGAAGAGAGCCATCAGAACGAAACTACACTTCCACCATTCATTTTCTGAGAGAGAACCACCTACTCATGTGTTGAGATCAAGGCATTCCAATCCAACCATTTGAACCTTGATTTCTAGCCTCCCCAAGTTGCTTTCCACTCCAATCCTTCTCCTACCCAAGCCAAATCTGTGAGAGAGTGATTGAGTGTTGAGCTGACTACCTTTTGAAGCATAAGAGCAAGGAGTTCATCATCAACACACCATCTATTACCATTTGGAGAGTGGTGTCTCCTAGATTGGTTAGGTGTCACTTGGGAACCTCCAAGATCATGTGGAGTTGAACCAAGGAGTTTGTAAGGGCAAGGAGATCGCCTACTTCGTGAAGATCTACCCCGAGTGAGGCTAGTCCTTCATGGGCGTAAGCCATGATGGAATAGACAACGTTGCTTCTTTGTGGACCCTTCGTGGGTGGAGCCCTCCGTGGACTCGCGCAGCCGTTACCCTCCATGGGTTGAAGTCTCCATTAACGTGGATGTACGATAGCACCACCTATCAGAACCACGCCAAAAACACCGTGTCTTCATTGCGTTTGATTTCTCTGATCCCTCCTTTACGTTCATAAGCAAATTCTTTACTTTCCGCTGCACAACTGTTAGACTTGCATGTGTAGGGTGGTGCTTGACTTGGTAGAATTAATAAAACTTGCCTACAACTAAAATTGGAAAAATGATAAGTTTTTATTTGGCAAGTAGTCTAATCACCCCCCTCTAGACAGGGCCGGCCCTGGGGAGGGGCGAACGGGGCGGCCGCCCCAGGCCCCCAAAAGTTAGGGGCCCCCTCCCAGGTATGCATATGTAGTATTAGGGCCCATGTTTAGAACCAAAAAAATATGAAACCCAGCCTTGCGTACTGCGTACACAGAAGAAAAAAAGAAGAAAGGTCTGGCCCATGTTCGCATGTAGGCAGAGACGAACGTGGAAACGAAATTGCTCGTTTCCTGTTTGTTCGGATCACGGGATGGATCAGACCCAGACCTTGATTCCGATCGTTCCTTGACTTCCGTCCCTTCCTTCTGTTCGTTTACCCGTTCGAGTGGTCATCGTCTTCGACGGTTCGACCCCTGGTTCGACGAGTCTCCTGGTCTTCTCGAGTTCTCGTTCTGACGGCTGACGAATGGCGGCGACGCGGCGCTACGCGGCTACGACAGGACAAGTACGAGCACGTCTCCTTGCGCAGTCATGCCCAGTGCCCTATGCTTCGCCTGTATTGTTTTGCTATTCTTCCTGTTTCTTTTCTAATCCTAAATTCTCGAATCTCGATTGATCGAACAGGGAAGGGAATTGTCGCATACTCGCATTGTCGGTGCTCGTGATCGAATCATTGCGCACAGCGCACAGATTAAAATTATAGCCACATTAAACTAGAGAGAACGTAACTATACTATGCCCCAGATTTTCTGTAATCGATCTTGTATCTACATAGCTTTGCGCTAATTTTAAAAGCTAATTGTTCCTTCTAATTTCAGCACCATCATGTCAGGCAGTGAAAAAAGAAAAAGGAAGGAGGTAGACGAGTTGAAAGGATAATTGAGTTGAAAGGTATTGTGTAATATTTTATTCGATATGCACACTGATTTTGGATGGACTTACACTGTTTTCTTTGATACAATTTTATATCTACATATGTTAATTACTACTTAAACATTTATACCAAGGGCCCCGAATTATTGCTTCGCCCCGGGCCCATGAAATCTCAGGACCGGCCCTGCCTCTAGACATACTTTCGATCCTACAAGTGGTATCAGAGCTTTGGTCTCCATTGCATTGGTTTCACAACCTAGGAGAGTATGGCGTCTAGTGAGGGAAACTATCATCGTAGAGGTCCATATTTCGATGGTACAAACTTTGCTAGTTGGAAGCATAAGACGAAAATGCATATTTTTGGTCATAACCCTGCCGTTTGGGCTGTTGTTCATGTTGGCTTGCAAGGTGAATTATTTGAGGATGGAAAAGAACCGGATCGTGAAGCAACCGCGAAAGAATTGAAGATGTTGCAATACAACGCTCAAGCATGTGCCATTCTCTTCAATGGTTTGTGCCCCGAGGAGTTCAACAAGATTAGCCTCCTCGAGAATGCAAAAGAAATTTGGGATACTTTGGTTGATATGCACGAAGGTACCGAGTCCATCAAGGAATCCAAGTTGGATGTGCTTCAAAGTCAACTTGACAAGTTCAATATGAAGGATGGTGAAGGAGTCGCTGAAATGTACTTTAGGATCGCTCTCATCACAAATGAGATTGCCGGCTTAGGAAGCGAAGAGATGACCGACAAATTCATCATCAAGAAGATCCTTAGAGCCTTGGATGGAAAATATGATACCGTGTGCACATTGATCCAAATGATGCCAAACTACAAAGACCTCAAGCCCATGGAAGTCATTGAAAGGCTTGTTGCTCATGAGATGTCACTCAAGGACAAAGAGGAGCTCCACAACAAGTCAAGTGGTGCTTACAAAGCCTCAAGCGATGCTCCCACAACATCAAGTGACAAGCTAGTATCCAATGAAGAGATAAGCCTAATGGTCAAGAACTTCAACAAGTTCTACAAGAATAAAAGCAAAGAGAGAAGCTCCAACTCGAGACATTATGAGCAAAGATCATCAAGTCATGACCGTAATTGCTACAATTGTGGAAGACCCGGACACTACTCCAATGAGTGTACGACACCTCAGAAGAAAAGAGATGAACCACCTAGAAGAAAGAGTAGAAGAGATGAATCACCTCATAGAGAGAGAAGGAGTAGAGATGATCGTTATGAACGAAGACCTTCTCGGAGAAGCAAGGATTCAGAAAGGAAGGACAAGTCAACTAAGAGCTACTCTAGAAGAAGACATCAAGCTCATGTTGGTGAATGGATTTCTGGCTCCGACTCCGACAACCAATCTGAGAGAAGCTACCACTCCAACTCCGACTATAGTCAAGATGAAGGTGTTGCCGGACTTGCTCTCGTATCCTCCAACTCCTATGACCTATTTGATTCACCAAATGAAGGAATTGGAAGATGCTTCATGGGAAAATGCCCCAAGGTATCACACCCCAAGTACCTTGACTTCAATAGTGATGAGGATGATTTATTTGGTGATGATGACTTGCTCAATGATAAAACTAGTGATGTTAGCTATAATGAACTTGCTAGTAATCATGATTGTCAAGATGAAACGAATGACAATGCTATGAGAGAAATTGAGCGCTTAACTAAAGAACTAAACACTCTTAAGTTAGCTCATGAAATAACTCAAGAAGATCATAGAGAGCTCCTAAGAACTCATGAGAAGCTACGCTTTGAGAAGCTAAATTTAGAGCAAGAGCATGAGTTTCTAAAAGCTATCAATGATGATCTTCGAAAGAAGAGTTCCTCTTAGATTGCCAAACGTCTCCTCTTGTCTACCTTTATGCCACAAGTTAAATCTAAGCTATCTAGTAACAAGAGTAAGAAAGGTTCTACCTCTAGTTGTAACAATAACAATGCTAAATCCAATGTTGTTACTTCTAGTAGCTCTATTGATTCCACTAATGATTCTCTTAGCCAAGTTACACTTGAGCAAGAAAACAATTTATTGAAAGGAATTATAGAAAAGTGTGTCTACAAGAGCCTTGCCGGGAGTAAGCAATTTGATGAGATTGTTCGCAAGCAAGGATGTGCTACTTGTGAGTTGCGTTGGGATTTTCCCCGAAGAGGAAGGGTGAAGCAGTATAGTAGAGATAAGTATTTCCCTCAGTGAGAACCAAGGTTTATCGAACCAAAAGGAGAATCACGCAAACCCTAGTGAACAGCACCTGCATACACAAAAGCAAATACTTGCACCCATCGCAGGCAAGAGGGTTGTCAATCCCCTTGAACTCGTTACTTGCAAGGATCAAATCTTGTATAGGTAGACATATAAATTGCAAAACAAATTAAAAGTAAATAAATTGCAGCAAGGTATTTTTGGTTTTTATAATATGTTTAAAGTAGACCTGGGGGCCATAGTTTTCACTAGAGGCTTCTCTCTCGGACACATAGCATACGGTGGGTAAACAAATTACTGTTGGGCAATTGATAGAAAAGCGCATAGTTATGACATATTCATGGCAATGATCACAATATAGGCTTCACGTCCGTGACAAGTAGACCGACTCTAGCCTGCATCTACTACTATTACTCCACCAATCGACCGCTATCCAGCATGCATCTATGGTATTAAGTTCATGATAAACAGAGTAACGCCTTAATCAAGATGACATGATGTAGACAAAGTAAACTCAATCAATATGAATAAACCCCATCATTTTATCTTTAGTAGCAACAATACAATACGTGCCTCGTCCCCTTCTGTCACAGGGTGAGGACACCGCAAGATTGAACCCACTACAAAGTACCTCTCCCACTGAAGATAAATCAATCTAGTTGGCCAAACCAAACAGATAGATCGGAGAGAAATACAAAGCTATCATAATCATGCATAATAAAGTTCAGAAAATACTCAATTACTTTCAATGAATAATCTGATCATAAACCCACAATTCATCGGATCCCAACAAACACACCGCAAAAGAAGATTACATCGGATAGAAATCCAAGAAGATCGAGGAGAACATCGTATTGAAGATCAAAGAGAGAGAGGAAGCCATCTAGCTACTAGCTATGGACCCATAGGTCTGTGGTGAACTACTCACACATCATCGGTTAAGGTTGATGTGGAAGCCCTCCGTGATCGATTCCCCCTCCGGTAGAGTACCGGAAAAGGCCTCCAAATGGATCGCGGAAGAACAGAAGCTTGCGGTGGCGGAAAAGTTATTTCAGGTGGCTCTCTGTTGGTTTCCCAATATTTGAGAATTTATAGAAGTTGAATTAGGTCAGACGGAGCCATGTGGGGCCCACAAGGCATCAGGGCGTGCCTACCCCCCAGGGCGCGCCCTGTTGCCTTGCCGTCTCCTCGTTTGCCGTCTGGTCTCCTCCCGAAGCTTCTAGGGTCTCTTATGTCCAGAAAAAAAATCATCAAAAAGTTTCGTAGCATTTGGACTCCGTTTGGTGCTAATTTTCTGGAAAACCAAAAACAGGCAAAAAACAACAACTGACACTAGGCACTGGGTTAATAGGTTATTTCCCAAAAATTATATAAAATTTCATATTAAGGCATATAAAATATCCAAGATTGATAATATAATAGCATGAAACAATCAAAAAATATAGATACGTTGGAGACGTATCAGGATGGCATCGGAAGAACCAAGGTTTTGGTTTTGAACGAAAGTTCAATGCCAATGGAGTTGAGTGGGAAGAAGATCAATTCCCCAAGACGAAGTTTGTTCCTCAACAAGAGAAGTATGATCCTACTTCTTTCAAGGAGACACAAGCACAAGATGATCTTCCACCACAAGACCACAGGCTAAAAGGCAAGGACAAGCTTCAAGAAGAGATTGACTCATTTGAAGAACCACCTCAAGCCTTGGTCAAGTGGGTTCCCAAGACTACGTCAAGTTCTAGTTCTTGAAGTACAACTACAACTCCAAGGATTCCCATCAAGTTGATGTGGGCCCCAAAGAAGAAGAACTAGAGAGTTCTTGAGGGTGACTCTGCCAACAAACTTCACTCATATTCATTCATGGCAAGAACTTGTGCAACCGACTTCAACATCATGCACTAGTTCATGGAGTCATAACACTCTTGTTGGTAAGTTAAGGGACAAGGTATTCAATGCATTCATGGAAATCATTTATTGTGCATTTCACTCTATGTCTATGGATATATTTGTTGTTCCTTGTGGGACTAACCCAAATAGGTATTGAAAGTGCTAAAATCCAAAGGATTGCTCCCAACACTTGATGGTCTACATCAACATTGAGCATCCACATCTACAACATCTACATGAAGTCTTCATCGACAAAACCCAAGGTTAGTTCATCCCTCTTAGGGGATATCACATCTAGGGGGAGCTTTGCTCTAAGACTTGAGCTAAAGCAACTGTAATGGTGTGAACACATTGATGCTTTATGTAAAAGTGGTAACCCCACTTGTGCTTAAACGATGAGTATGACCCATGATCCAATGTTCTCATTTGGCTCCTAAGTCAGTATACTCATATATAGATGACTTTGTCATCGCCCATTGCTTGATAGTTGCTAGAATTGGTTGTGCATGTTTGACATATTTCATTTGCTATCTTATTGTGTGAGCATGTTGCAATGCATATTTTCTCATTCGAGGACATCTAATTGTTGTTTGGTTGATTTGGATCTTTTGGCCAATTGGATGTACAAGAATGCCTAAGAACCTTCTCCAGCTATCTATCCTCAAATTCATTCTTGCTATATCACAAAATTTGAACAAGCGTCTTTTCAGACCCTCTAGGTGAGGAGCACTCGGAGTCACCGATCTAATTAGGGCTGAACTCCAAAACTTCCTAAGTGTTTTTCGGTCAGACCAATCCACTCCAATTCGGTCCAACCGATAACATTTTTAGGTCGATCTATTTTTTAATCTCGGAATGACTGATGCAAACTTTTCGGTGTCACCGAGTTGCTATGTCTTTGACAGTTGCACACTTCGGTTCCACCAAGTTGCTTCACTCGGTCAGACCGACAGCTAACGGGTATATATACTCGCGCGGACCGTACATTGAAAATTTCTTCAAACGTCACACCCCCGCACCCCGTTGTTGTCGTCGCCCTGGTCCACGAATCGTCTCCATTGTCTCCTGCACGCCCTCGCCGCCGGAATCCGTCACCATCAACGGCAATCTTTCCCGCCGTTGTCGCCGTAGCAAATCTTCACCAAGTTAGGGTAAGATTCGATCCCTTCTTGTGCTCTCAAATCCGATTCAATGCATGAAAGGTTGCGCCTAGATCTTGCCACTGTTTGGAATTCCATGTCCATGAAATAAATTCGTAGAGTTAGGTTTGAGCAAAAAAATAGGTTTAGGATTCCGCAGTGTTCATCTCGGATGGACCGATTGGCCCGAATCGGAGTCACCGATGTGGCATAGGCCACAACACACAGCGCAACTCGGTGAAACTAAGATGTGCTAATCAGTGAGAATGATTCAGTGATTTCTGCAGTACCATGTGCACTTCGGAGAGACCGGGCCACACATCGGTGAAACCAAAATTGTGTGACCAAGTCTCTGTTGTTGCCTCGCTGCTACCAAAAACTCCCACTCGGTAATTCCGAAATGCCTACTGTGAAAACCTAGAACTGAATTTTGAACTCAAATGTTTTCAAAAATAGCTGCATTTTGTGATGCTCATCCAATCTAATCTACTCACTCTAATTCACAGGGTCAGTGGTCAGCATGTCAGATTCAGAGGATAGCCAGAATGTTTCTGCAGAAGTCAGTGTTGATCTTGATGCAGGCACTTGTCCTGAGCAGAGTTTCGAGGACCTATACACCCCCAGTTCTCATGGTCTTCCCAAGGCTGCTACAAGGGCCAGGAAGAAGAGGAATTTTGATGAGGAAGATGAGGATTTCCAGCCAGAGGAGGTCACTTCCAAGAAAAAGGAAGTTGTCATAAAATAGTATGGCACTCAAAAAGAGAGAATGATGAACCAGAGGAAGAGGAGCCAGCTGCAGATGCACCACCTCCCAAGCAGAGGAAGTTGATGGCTGATGCTATGCCTAAGAAGGTAGACACCACCTCCAAGGCCAAGCCTACTGCTGCTACCATGCCCAAGGGAAAGACAACAAGGAATATCTCAGCTGCAGAGAAGAACAAGGCCCCGGTGCCTGAGAGGACAGTTGGTGATGATGATGAAGCCGTAGTGCTCAAGAAGCTCAGACCAAGACTGCCAGAGCATGACGATTCACATCCAGAGGCAGAGAACATGAAGGAGAGGAAGGACAAGGGACTACGAAAATGGAGAGAGTCAGACCCCTATGCTGTCAGGAGGAGGACCGCAGTTGATTATCGTTTTCATACCAAGGAGCAGCAAGATTTCTATGAGACCGTGCTCCTTGACAAGAAGCCAGTTGTCAGTGACATGAGATGGGTTGATTGGGAATACATTGATGAGAATGGGGGACAACTTTCCCAATGTGCATGAGAACTTCAAGAACATTGGTGTTGACAAGTTCATTGGAACTAAGATGACATCATGGACAGATGAGCTTATCATGCAATTCTACTCCACAACTCACTTTTACCCCGATGGAAAGATCATGTGGATGATTGAGGGAACAAGATTCCAGTCTAGTATAGCTGAATGGGCAGAGCTTATGGATGTTCCAAAAGCAGAAGAGAAGGATGTTGATGTTTATGCTGAAGGCAAGAAGGACCACAACTCTATGCCAGACATGTATGGACCGATCCCCGAGGATTACAAGAAGACACACAAGCTGGGATCCGTCTATCTTCTCTTGACTGGACTTGCCACCATCAACACTATCCTGAGGCATACCTTGATGCCCAAGTCTGGAGATGAAAAGATGATCAGAGGCCATTCGATTAACATGCTACATCTAGTGGATGGCTTCACCAGGTTCAAGGTGATGGATTTGATTGTAGAGACAATCAAGAGGACTGCAGCGGATCAGAAACGATCATGTGGGTTTGCACCGCACATCTAGTTGCTCATTAACTCCAAAGTTGGTAGCAAGGTATATTTGCTTGATCGTCTGCACTTGCCACTACAGCCGGAGCTAGAGGACTGCACCATGATGATGGATGAGACTCATCCTACTTCAGCTATAGCTCAGGCAAAGGCAGAAGCTGCAAGGAATGCTGGTCCTTGCTCATCTACAGTTCCCGTTCTGAAGACAAAGGTAGATCAGATACTATATCTTCTTCATGCTTCTCAGAGGATCGAGCGGAGTCTATCCAACCTCGTGAAGAACCAAGAGAGATTTGAGAGGATTATAGAAACAAAGTTTCATGACTTGGATGTCAAGGTCACTGAGCTGACAACCACAGTCAACAGTCTGAAGAAGGAGGTGGATGAAGCAAAGCTGCACTCCAGCAGTGATGATGAGGATCCAGGTACCGGTCTTCCAATGACCACACAGTTTCATAAGATGCCCCGATCAGCAGGAGTGCCAGTCACTGTCGGTGGTAAAACCGACAGACCTCGGGGTAGGGGGTCCCGAGCTGTGGATCTCGGATCGATGGTAACAGGAACGAAGGAGACAGTAGTTACCCAGGTTCGGGCCCTCTCGAAGAGGTAATACCCTACGTCCTGCTTTGATTATATTGATGATGAAGTATCGAGTATAAGCTTGATCTACCTCAAGATCGTAAGGAGAGATCTAACCCTAAGGCTAGGTGAATGGTAATTGTGATTTCGTCCCTACTACGGGCTAAACCCTTTGGCTTATATACACGCCACGTAGGGCATCTAGGGTTACATGGTCGGCGCATATGGAGGCGGCAGGCAATGTCTTGGAGTACACGCCAAGTCTTTGGTAGGCGCAGTCTTGATCTCGTCCAGGCGTGTAGTTTCCAGAGTCCATCTGAAAGAGAGTGAGGCCCCCAGGCCCAGCCGAGGACTATGGGCTGACTAGGTTAGCACCCCCTAGTCCAGGACACCGTCAGTAGCCCCCGAACTAGTCTTCTATGCCGAGGATGACCTCTGTGATTTTAACAACTTCGGATCCAAAGTCCTTGGCTCGACTGACGAGTTCTCCCTTTTCTGGTGATACCTTTCCTCATCCGAAGCCACCATGGACCACTCCTCGAAGGAGTGGCGTCCCTTGAATAGGACCCGACCGAACCCGCTCCATGTCCGAAGACGTGGGGTTACTTAGCCTTGAAGGCCAGCCGCGTAGGTATGAACAGTACTTCTAGTCTAACAACTTTATCGAAGCGGCACCACCCACGACAGGGCGGGCAGTTACTGCTCACTCGAATCATGGCCCGAGGCAATCCTCTTATTGGCACATCCCATCAAGACGGAGATCGTGCCCATTTTCTAAGGGATGTCATTAAGATTTTGTTTCTCCCTATGCACATAACGGCATCTTTTTACGGGGAAATGGCGATTTCAACGGCGCGGCCGGAGGGACTCTTGGCCTTTTATCAGCCTATATAAGAGCAAAGGGATAGCGACGGGAAAAGTACGCTCCCCTTCCTTCCTGCCTACTACCTCTCGAGCTCCAGCGCCCAGATCCAAACCCGAATTCGCCTTGCTCCCTCAGCGCTTCTCCACCTTCATCCCCCGCAATGGCGGAGAACACCCTCAAGGGGCACTGGGGCTGCTCACCATCCTGGAGCTGCGCAGTGAGAGGTACATCCCCGCTGAGGTCAACACTCGTGCGTCGGAGCCGAACCAGCGAGTACCCACTCCCAATCCTGGGAGAGGGTTGTCTTCGACCCCCACTTCATCAGAGGTCTGGGGTTCCCGCTGCACCTTTTCGTGCGCGGGATCATGTTCTTTTATGGACTAGATTTCCACCATCTAGCCCCGAACTCCATTCTCCACCTTGCCTCCTTCATCACCGTCTGTGAGGCCTTCCTCCGCATCAAGCCACACTTTGGATTGTGGATGAAGATTTTTGGCATCAAGTCAAGATCCAGCGGCTCCGAGCTCGCGGAGTGCGGGGGCGCGATGATTAGCAAGAACCAGAAGGTGGGCTGGTTCCAGGGCACCTTCGTAGAGACCATCAAGGAGTGGCAGCGCGAGTGGTTTTATATCACCAAGCCGCTCGCCGCTGGTCAGGTCGAGGTCTCGACGTTCTAGGCGGGACCTCTGAAGAAGCTTGCGTCCTGGAAGAGGAAGGGCATGGACTGGGAGAACCCGGTGGAGGTGAAGGCGCTGGTCCAGAAGATCGAGTTCTGGACTGACAAGAGGGATCTCAAGCTGGCGGACATGGTAAATGTCATGCTCCACCGCTGTATCCTGCCACTCCAATCTTGGGCCACCCCGATGTGGGCGCATAAGCCCGAGGATGTGGTGCCCATCCACAACTTCTTCCGCTCCACACCGGCCGGGATGTGGACGCTGCTATTCAAGCCGTCCAAGGACGGGTTCTTGACCAGGAGGGACCTCGGCTTCGAAGCCGCCCACGACGCCCCCGAGGTAATTTTCAATACACAGCTCTACCCTCCGTGTTTCTTTGAACTTCGGCTGACCAATCGATTGCATATTTGCAGAACTGGATCCCCAAGGCGCAACGAATGATGTGCCCGGTGCCGCTGCCTGAGGGGGAGAGAACTCCCCAACTCAGGGCCCTCTTGACAGAGGAGCCACACGTGGTGGTCCCCAAGGAGTCGAAGCCTCCGAGGGGCCGGGCGGGCCTCCGAGCATAGGAGACTTCGGTCACACGATCAGAGGAGACCCATGCCTCCTCCACCCACGAGGATGAAGCGGAGGAAGGCGTGGAGGAAGGAAACCCTTCCCTCAAGGGGAAGAGGGCGGCTTCTGAGGTCGCCGAGGAGGAGGCGAGGCCGGGAGGCCCTAAGAGGCCACGTAAGGCCTCCGCCGATCCTGTCCTGCCGGAGAAGGCTAGCTTGTCCGACGAGTCGGACGAAGACTTCCTCCTCGAGCTGAGGAGGGAGAAGCCGGCACCCCGGAGGCACGTCATTGTAATCAAATTTGGACTTCGATAGCCTGTTCATCATATGAGACTAATGAGGGTATTTTGCCAGTCCGCCCAAGGTACGCTTCAGCGGCAACACCTCGAGCGGGCTGCCTCCATTGGACAGCGGGACGCCCGAGTGCGCCAAGACTCCCCCAGCTCTCGAGGGGCTGGGGGAAGTGACATCCGGTCCGCCCCCCCAGTCAACACAACGGGGGCCGAGGTGCCGATCACCATGGCCGAGGTTGACACCTCGGCCGCATAGGGCCAAGGGGAGGCAGTCCTCGAGGTCCCCAAGGAAGGGCTGGGCCAGACGTCGGCCCAGCCCGAGCGATCTCCGGTGCCAACGCCATGGCCGGAGTCCCTCGTGCCCAGCACCTCGGTGGTGGGTTCAGAGGTTGCACCGCCCCCACATCCCACTCCAGGGCTGGCTGTCGTGGGAATGGCCGAGGAGATGGAGGTAGCCTTAACGGGCTCCTCCCTCACAGAAGAGCACAACACCCTGATCGGCACGGCGCTTGATACGTCCAATTTACATCATGATTTCTTATTGATAATTATTATGTTTTTGATCATTATTTCACTTTATGGTACAATTCTTATGACTTTTCTCTCTTATTTTGCAAGATTCACATGAAGAGGGAGAATGCCGGCAGCTGGAATTCTGGACCTGAAAGGGGTGAAACAGAGATAGCTATTCTGCACAACTCCAAATGACCTGAAAAATTTACGGAGAATTATTTTGGAATATATAAAAAATACTGGCAAAAGAATCAATAGGAGGGGACCCACCAGGCAGCCACAAGCCTGGGGGGCGCGCCCCCCAAGCTGAGTGTTTTGCTTTTAATGATCCAATCTTAGAAATAAAAAGAATAAAAAAAATTATATCATATGCTATTCCCATGGGGAGTGTTAACTTCACATAAAAGAAGTATAATAGATAAAACTTGTTGGAAGTTGACAAACATAGCATTGGTCATTGTTGCAATTCATGAAATAGTAATAAAGGAAGAGAGGTCTCACATATAAATACACTATCTTGGACATCTTTTATGATTGTGAGCCCCCATTAAATATTCTATGTCAATTAGTTGACGTTGGACAAGGAAGACAACGTAATGAGTTATGTTTGCTTATATTCACATAGAAGTTATGTTGTTTGGGATCCTCTAACATGTGGTGCTTGCCCCCTATCTTTTGCTATCCAAAATTCTGTACTAAGTAGAGATACTACTTGTGCATCCAAAAACCCTTAAACCCAGTTTCATGCCATGAGAGTCCACTATATCTACCTATGGACTGAATAAGATCCTTCAAGTAAGTTGTCATCGGTACAAAGCAATAAAAATTGCTCTTAAACATGTATGAACTTTTATGGTAAGGGAAAATAAGCTTTGTACGATCTTGTGATGGTGGAGTAATAAAAGCGACAGACTGCATAATAAAGGTCGCTATCACAAGGAGCAATATAAAGTGACGTTCCTTTACATTAAGAGCTTGCACATCCAAAAACAGAAAGCGCATGACAACCTCTGCTTCCCTCTGCGAAGGGCCTATCTTTTACCTTATGTATTTACTTTCATCCAAGAATCAATAGTATTCTTCTCTATTCCGTTTTTATTTTCTCTCTTGGCAAGCATCATGTGGTGGGGATTGATCCAGGCATATATATCCAGTTGGATGTAGGTGATCATGAGTTATTATTGTTGACATTACCCTTGAGGTAAATTCGTTGGGAGGCAAAATTATAAGCCACTATCTTTCTTTGTGTCTGGCTGAACCTTTTGCTCCATAAGTATGCCGTGAGTGTCAGCAATCATAGAAGACTAAATGATAGTTGAGTATGTGAACTTGCTAAACAAAGCTCTTACATAGACTCTTTCTGATAATATGATGAATTGCAATTGCTTCAGTGACTGAGATCATAGTTTGGTAGTTTTCAATTTGGTTTATGGTTCATACTTTAACTTGTGGATGAATTGTCACTTTTTCATGAGAAGTTTTATGATGATATATTGCTGTTATAATAAAGATCATGATGCTCCATGTCCGTATTTTATTTTTATCGACGCCTCTCTCACTAAACATGTGGTCATGATTATCGATTTCGGCTTTCAGTTGAGGACAAGCAAAGTCTAAGCTTGGGGGAGTTGATACGTCCAATTTACATCATGATTTCTTATTGGGGGAGTTGACGCCGAGCTATTTTGTTCTCCGGCGGAGCGATTCCGCCGGGGATACTTCCCTCCGGGAGGGGGAAATCGAAGCCATCGACATCCCCAATGATCCTCTCATCATGGGAGGACCAATCTTCCTCAACATCTTCACCAGCACCATCTCATCTCAAACCCTAGTTCAACTCTTGTATTAAATCTTTGTCTCAAAACCTCAGATTGGTACCTGTGGGTTGCTAGTAGTGTTGATTACATCTTGTAGTTGATGCTAGTTGATTTATTTGCTGGAAGATTATATGTTCAGATCCTTAATGCTATTAAATACCCCTCTGATCTTGAACATGAATATGATTTGTGAGTAGTTAATTTTGTTCTTGAGGACATGGGAGAAGTCTTGTCATAAGTAATCATGTGAATTTGGTATTCTTTCGATATTTTGATGCTATGTATGTTGTGCTTCCTTTAGTGGTGTCGTGTGAACGTCGACTACATGACACTTCACTATCTTTGGGCCTAAGGGAAGGCATTGTGGAGTAGTAATTATATGATGGGTTGCTAGAGTGACAGAAGCTTAAACCCTAGTTTATGCGTTATTCCGCAAGGGGTTGATTTGGATCCATATGTTTCATGCTATGGTTAGAGTTAGCTTAATTCTTCTTTCATAGTTGCAGATGCTTGCGAGAGGGGGTAATCATAAGTGGGAGGCTTGTTCAAGTAAGAACAGCACCCAAGCACCGGTCCATCCACATATCAAATTATCAAAGTAGCGAACGCGAATCAAACAAACATGATGAAAGTGACTAGATGAAATTCCCATGTGTCCTCGAGAACGCTTTGCTTATTATAAGAGTTCGTTCCGGCTTGTCCTTTGCTATAAAAAGGATTGGGCCACCTTGCTGCACTTTTGTTACCGTTACTACTTGTTACTTGTTAAGAATTATCTTGCTATCAAAACTATCTGTTACCGCTACTTTCAGTACTTGCAGAGAATACCTTGCTAAAAACCGCTTGTCATTTCCTTCTACTCCTCGTTGGGTTCAACACTGTTACTTATCAAAAGGACTACGATTGATCCCCTATACTTTTGGGTCATCAAGACTCTTTTCTGGCGCCATTGCCGGGGAGTGAAGCGCCTTTGGTGAGTGGAATTTGGTAAGGAAACGTTTATATTATGTGCTGAAATTTACTGTCACTTGTCACTATGGAAAGTAATCCTTTGAGGGGCTTGTTCAGGGTATCTTCACCTCGACCGGAAGCATTGAGAGTTGGTCCTCAACCTATTGAACCTACTGAAAATATTTCTTATGAAATTCCTTCGGGTATGGTAGAGAAACTGCTAGCTAATCCTTATGCAGGAGATGGAATGGTACATCCTGATATGCACTTGATATATGTGGATGAAATTTGTGGATTGTTTAAGCTTGTAGGTTTATCCGGAGATGGAGTTAAGAAGAAAGTATTCCCTTTATCTTTGGAGGGAAAGGCATTGACATGGTATAGGCTATGTGACGATAGTGAAACATGGGATTGGAACCGGTTGAAGTTGGAATTTCACCAGAAATTTTATCCTATGCATTTGGTTCATCGTGATCGGAATTATATATATAATTTTTGGCCTCGTGAAGGATAAAGTATCGCTCAAGCTTGGGGGAGGCTTAAGTATATGTTGCACACATGCCCCAATCATGAGCTCTCAAGAGAAATAATTCTTCAAAACTTTTATGCTCGGCTTTCTCATAATGATCAATCCATGCTCGATACTTCTTCTGGTGGCTCCTTTATGAAGAGAACTATTGAATTCAGATGGGATCTTCTGGAAAGAATTAAACGTAACTCTGAAGATTGGGAAATCGACAAAGGTAATGAGTTAGGTATAAATCTTGAGTTTGATTGTGTTAAATCTTTTATCGAAACAGATGCTTTTCATAAGTTTAGTACTAAATATGGACTTGACTCTGAGATAGTAGCTACCTTTTGTGAATCTTTTGCTGCTCATGTTGATCTCCCTAAGGAGATATGGTTTAAATATCATCCACCTATTGAATTGAATGAAGAACCTATTAATGTTAAAAAAGAAACAATTGTTTACCTTGTTGATCCAGTTGTGCCTACTGCTTATATTGAGAAACCTCCTTTCCCTGTTAGGATTAAGGAACATGCTAAAGCTTCGACTGTGGTTAATAAGAGTAATATTAGAGCACCTAGACCCTCTGAACAAATTAAAGTTGAACCTAATGTTGCAATGGTTAAAGATCTTTTGGTTGATAATATTGATGGACATGTCATATATTTCTGTGATGAAGCAACTAGACTTGCTAAGCCAAACACTAAAGACAAAAACAAACCTGTAATTGGCATGCCTGTTATTTTTGTTAAAATTAGAGATCATTGCTATCATGGTTTATGTGATATTGGTGCTAGTGTGAGTGCTATTCTGTTTACTCTCTATCAAGAAGTCATGAATGATATTGCACCTGTTGAGATTGAAGATATTGATGTTACTATTAAGCTTGCAAATAGAGATACTATTTCACCACTTGGAATTGTTAGAGATGTTGAAGTCTTGTGTGGTAAGATCAAATATCCTACTGATTTTCTTGTTCTTGGATCACCACAAGATGATTTTTGTCCCATTATATTTGGTAGACCTTTCTTGAATACAGTTAATGCCAAGATTGATTGCAATAAAGAGACTGTTAGTGTTAATTTTGGTGATGTGTCTCATGAGTTTAATTTCTCTAAGTTTCGTAGACAGCCTCATGATAAAGAATTACCTAATAAGGATGAAATTATTGGTCTTGCTTCTATTGCTGTGCCCCCTACTGATCCTTTAGAACAATATTTGCTAGACCATGAGAATGATATGAATATGAATGAAAGAAATGAAATAGATGAGCTGTTCTTTAAACAAGCACCTATCCTTAAACATAATTTGCCCGTTGAAACCTTGGGAGATCCACCTCCACCCAAGGGTGATCCTGTGTTTGAATTGAAGCAATTACCTGATACACTTAAATATGCTTATCTTGATGAAAAGAAGATATATCCTGTTATTATTAGTGCTAACCTTTCAGAGCATGAAGAAAAGAGATTGCTTAAAACTCTGAAGAGGCACCGGGTTGCTATTGGATATACTCTTGATGATCTTAAGGGCATTAGTCCCACTTTGTGTCAGCATAAAATTCATATGGAGCCAGATGCTAAACCCGTTGTTGACCATCAAAGAAGGCTGAATCCTAGAATGAAGGATGTGGTAAGAACTGAAATATTAAAGCTTCTGGAGGCAGGTATAATTTATCCCATAGCTGATAGTAGATGGGTAAGTCCTGTTCATTGTGTTCCTAAGAAAGGAGGTATTACCGTTGTTCCTAATGATAAAAATGAACTTATCCCACAAAGAATTGTAACTGGTTATAGGATGGTAATTGATTTCAGAAAATTAAATAAAGCTACTAGGAAAGATCATTAACCCTTGCCTTTTATTGATCAAATGTTGGAAAGATCGTCTAATCATACACACTTTTGTTTCCTAGATGGTTATTCTGGTTTCTCTCAAATACCTATTTCACCTGAAGATCAAGAGAAAACCACCTTTACTTGTCCTTTTGGAACCTATGCTTATCGTCGTATGCCTTTTGGTTTATGTAATGCACCTGCTACCTTTCAAAGATGTATGACTGCTATGTTCTC
Source organism: Elymus sibiricus (assembly GCA_039707655.1). Classification (NCBI taxonomy): domain Eukaryota; kingdom Viridiplantae; phylum Streptophyta; class Magnoliopsida; order Poales; family Poaceae; genus Elymus; species Elymus sibiricus. The sequence continues at coordinate 224,024,528 of CM077670.1, read as the reverse complement.
TGACTTCTGTGAAAAGATTGATGAGGTTTTCATGGATGATTTCTCCGTTTACGGAACTTCTTTTGATGATTGCTTGAGCAACCTTGATCGAGTTTTGCAGAGATGTGAAGAAACTAATCTTGTCTTGAATTGGGAGAAGTGCCACTTTATAGTGAATGAAGGTATAGTTCTTGGGCATAAAATTTCTGAAAGAGGTATTGAAGTTGATAAAGCTAAAGTTGATGCTGTTGAGAAAATGCCATGTCCTAAAGATATCAAAGGTATAAGAAGTTTCCTTGGTCATGCTGGTTTTTATAGAAGGTTTATAAAAGACTTCTCTAAAATTTCTAGGCCTCTTACTAATATCTTGCAAAAAGATGTTCCATTTGTTTTTGATGATGATTGTGTAGAAGCCTTTGAAATACTTAAGAAAGCCTTAATTTCTGCACCTATTGTTCAACCACCTGATTGGAACCTTCCCTTTGAAATTCTGTGTGATGCTAGTGATTATGCTGTCGGTGCTGTTCTAGGATAAAGAGTTGATAAGAAATTAAATGTTATCCATTATGCTAGTAAAACTCTAGACAGTGCTCAAAGAAATTATGCTACTACTGAGAAAGAATTTTTAGCAGTTGTGTTTGCATGTGATAAATTCAGATCTTACATAGTTGATTCCAAATTTACTATTCACACTGATCATGCTGCTATTAAATATCTTATGGAAAAGAAAGATGCTAAACCTAGACTTATTAGGTGGGTTCTTTTGCTACAAGAATTTGATTTGCATATTGTTGATAGAAAGGGAGCTGAGAATCCCGTAGCTGATAATTTGTCTAGAATGGAAAATGTTCTTGATGACCCACTTCCTATTAATGATGATTTTCCTGATGAACAATTAGCTGTCATAAATGCTTCTCGTAATACTCCTTGGTATGCAGACTGTACTAATTACATTGTTGCTAAATATATACCACCTAGTTTCACATACCAACAAAAGAAAAGGTCTTCTTTGATTTAAGACATTACTTTTGGGATGACCCACACTTATATAAAGAAGGAGTAGATGGTACATGAACAGGAACAATTCCTATGTAAGTGTCACTCCGAGGCATATGGAGGACACCATGCGGGGGACCGAACTGCACACAAGGTATTGCAATCTGGTTTTTATTGGCCTACTCTTTTCAAAGATGCACGTAAGTTTGTCCTTTCTTGTGATGAATGGCAAAGAAATGGTAATGTTGGTAGACGTCAGGAAATGCCTATGAGTTATTCACTTGTTATTGAACCATTTGATGTTTGGGGTTTTGATTACGTGGGACCTTTTCCTAAATCCAATGGATATACTCATATTCTAGTTGATGTTGATTACGTTACTAAGTGGGTAGAAGCTATTCCAACTAGTAGTGCTGATCATAACACTTCTATTAAAATGCTTAAAGAAGTTATATTCCCGAGGTTTGGAGTCCCTAGATATTTAATGACTGATGGTGGTTCACATTTTATTCATGGTGCTTTCCGTAAATTGCTTGCTAAATATGATGTTAATCATATAATTGCATCTCCTTATCATCCTCAGTCTAGTGGTCAAGTTGAATTAACTAATAGAGAAATAAAATTGATTTTGCAAAAGACCGTTAATAGATCCAGAAAGAATTGGTCTAAGAAACTTGATGATGCACTTTGGGCTTACAGAACTGCTTATAAAAATCCTATGGGTATGTCTCCATATAAAATGGTTTATGGAAAAGCATGTCATTTACCTCTTGAGTTAGAACATAAAGCATATTGGGCAATTAAAGAACTCAACTATGATTTTAAACTTGCCGGTGAAAAGAGGTTATTTGATATTAGTTCTTTAGATGAATGGAGAACCCAAGCTTATGAAAATGCCAAGTTGTTCAAAGAAAAGGTTAAAAGATGGCATGATAAGAGAATTCAAAAATGGGAATTCAAAGTAGGTGATCATGCTCTATTATACAATTCTCATTTAAAGATTGTTTGCAGGAAAACTTCTCTCTAAATGGGAAGGACCGTATATCATTGAAGAAGTTTATCGCTCCGGAGCCATCAAAATAAACAACTCTGAAGGCAATAATCCGCGAGTGGTTAATGGGCAAAGAATTAAACATATAGCTCAGGTATGCCCATTAATGTTGAAACTAATATTATTCAAACAATGACACTGGAAGAGCACATAGAGGAAACCTTCCGGAACACTCCAGAAGCCTGAAAAGGAGTAGGTATGTGGTACGGTAAGTAAACCGACTCCAAAACTTCCATAAAAGTACTTTCTATCCGTTTTGGAATATAAAAAAATTTGGGAAAATAATAAACAGTCCGAAAAGTGCACGAGGAGGCGACAAGCCTGGGGGGCGCGCCTACCAGGTTTGTGGCTCCCTCATGGACTTTCCCGACTCCGTTTTTCTTCTATATTACTTGTTCTGCACGGGAAAAATTCATTATAAATACTCAGGGGTGTTTTGACCACCACATCGTAAGTTTCTCCTCTATTCTTGTTTCGGGCTGTTTCTCTGACAGTTCTAGATCGCCATGGCGTCTCCAAGCTCGTCCAAGGACAAGTTCTACGAGAAGGTCATCAACCCGTACCTACCAGAGGTGATGAAGCACCCTCAAGCCATTGAGATGCGTGAGATGGTGCTCCACATCCGGGATGTTCAAGGACCTAAGAAGACCGAGAGCGAGAAGGCCAGGCTGGAAGCGGTGGAACAGGAGATCTTCAAGTGCCAGGGGATGGTGGAGCGCGGACTTTGTGCTAACCACTCCATGATCACGGAGTTCATCCGTGAGCACAAGGTGGACGGCAAGAATATTGGGGACGTCATCTTCAAGCTCAATGATCGGATTGATTATCTTCGGGCCCAAATATATGATCTACAAAACCAAAATTTTGAGAATGAGGCCAAGTTCAAAGGTATGAGTTTAGCTGCAAATTTCAGGATTCCGAAAACACGTTCAACCTTTTATGATTGAGAGCCTATGCCTTGGAAGACAAAGGACAAGCCCATCACTTCATCACCACCATCACCCAAGAAGGAGAATTGAGTACATGGGTATGGGCACCACCCTTGGCTTGTGCCAAGCTTGGGGGAGGTGCCCCGGTATCGTATCACCATCACTTTTTCATCATCATTACCTATCTTAGTTCGATCCTTAGTTATTTCATGATTTAGAAGAATAAAGTTTTAGTATGATTTAGTTTCGAGTGCTTGCTCTGTGATCTATCTATCTATGTAATCGTGTGTGAAAGTTATATAATAAAGAGTAGTTTGAGTTGAGTGTTTTGCTTTTGATGATCCAATCTTAGAAATAAAAAGAATAAAAAAATCATATCATATGCTAATCCCATGGGGAGTGTTAACTTCACATAAAAGAAGTATAATAGATAAAACTTGTTGGAAGTTGACAAACATAGCATTGGTCATTGTTGCAATTCATGAAAAAGTAATAAAGGAAGAGAGGTCTCACATATAAATACATTATCTTGGACATCTTTTATGATTGTGAGCCCCCATTAAATATTCTATGTCAATTAGTTGACGTTGGACAAGGAAGACAACGTAATGAGTTATGTTTGCTTATATTCACATAGAAGTTATGTTGTTTGGGATCCTCTAACATGTGGTGCTTGCCCCCTATCTTTTGCTAGCCAAAATTCTGTACTAAGTAGAGATACTACTTGTGCATCCAAAAACCCTTAAACCCAGTTTCATGCCATGAGAGTCCACTATATCTACCTATGGACTGAATAAGATCCTTCAAGTAAGTTGTCATCGGTACAAAGCAATAAAAATTGCTCTTAAACATGTATGAACTTTTATGGTAAGGGAAAATAAGCTTTGTACGATCTTGTGATGGTGGAGTAATAAAAGCGACAGACTGCATAATAAAGGTCGCTATCACAAGGGGCAATATAAAGTGACGTTCCTTTACATTAAGAGCTTGCACATCCAAAAACAGAAAGCGCATGACAACCTCTGCTTCCCTCTGCGAAGGGCCTATCTTTTACCTTATGTATTTACTTTCATGCAAGAATCAATAGTATTCTTCTCTATTCCGTTTTTATTTTCTCTCTTGGCAAGCATCATGTGGTGGGGATTGATCCAGGCATATATATCCAGTTGGATGTAGGTGATCATGAGTTATTATTGTTGACATTACCCTTGAGGTAAATTCGTTGGGAGGCAAAATTATAAGCCACTATCTTTCTTTGTGTCTGGCTGAACCTTTTGCTCCATAAGTATGCCGTGAGTGTCAGCAATCATAGAAGACTAAATGATAGTTGAGTATGTGAACTTGCTAAACAAAGCTCTTACATAGACTCTTTCTGATAATATGCTGAATAGCAATTGCTTCAGTGACTGAGATCATAGTTTGTTAGTTTTCAATTTGGTTTATGGTTCATACTTTAACTTGTGGATGAATTGTCACTTTTTCATGAGAAGTTTTATGATGATATATTGTTGTTATAATAAAGATCATGATGCTCCATGTCCGTATTTTATTTTTATCAACGTCTCTCTCACTAAACATGTGGTCATGATTATCGATTTCGGCTTTCAGTTGAGGACAAGCAAGGTCTAAGCTTGGGGGAGTTGATACGTCCAATTTACATCATGATTTCTTATTGATAATAATTATTATTTTGATCATTATTTTACTTTATCGTACAATTCTTATGCCTTTTCTCTATTATTTTGCAAGATTCACATGAAGAGGGAGAATGCCGGCAGCTGGAATTCTGGACCTGAAAGGGGTGAAACAGAGATAGCTATTCTGCACAACTCCAAATGACCTGAAAATTTACGGAGAATTATTTTGGAATATATAAAAAATATTGGCGAAAGAATCAACAGGAGGGGACCCACCAGGCAGCCACATGCCTGGGGGCGCGCCCTACCCCCTATTCACGCCCTCAAGCTTGTGGGGCCCCTGGTAGGCCTCCGGGCCCCTCCTTCTGCTATATGAAGCCATTTGCCCTAGAAAAAAAATCAGAAGAGGACTTTCGGGACGAAGCGCCGCCGTCTCGAGGCGGAACCTAGGCAGGAGCTATTTTGCTCTCCGGCGGAGCGATTCCGCCGGGGATACTTCCCTCCGGGAGGGGGAAATCGAAGCCATCGACATCACGAACGATCCTCTCATCGTGGGAGGACCAATCTTCATCAACATCTTTATCAGCACCATCTCATCTCAAACCCTAGTTCATCTCTTGTATTTAATCTTTGTCTAAAAACCTCAGATTGGTACATGTGGGTTGCTAGTAGTGTTGATCACATCTTGTAGTTAATGCTAGTTGGTTTATTTGGTGGAAGATTATATGTTCAGATCCTTAATGCTATTCAATACCCCTATGATCTTGAACATGAATATGATTTGTGAGTAGTTACTTTTGTTCTTGTGGACATGGGAGAAGTCTTGTCATAAGTAATCATGTGAATTTGGTTTTCGTTCGATATTTTGATGCTATGTATGTTGTGCTTCCTTTAGTGGTGTCGTGTGAACGTCGACTACATGACACTTCACCATCTTTGGGCCTAAGGGAAGGCATTGTGGAGTAGTAATTAGATGATGGGTTGCTAGAGTGACAGAAGCTTAAACCCTAGTTTATGCGTTATTCCGTAAGGTGCTGATTTGGATCCATATGTTTCGTGCTATGGTTAGAGTTATCTTAATTCTTCTTTTGTAGTTGTGGATGCTTGCGAGAGGGGGTAATCATAAGTGGGAGGCTTGTTCAAGTAAGAACAGCACCCAAGCACCGGTCCACCCACATATCAAATTATTAAAGTAGCGAACGCTCAAACAAACATGATGAAAGTGACTAGATGAAATTCCCATGTGTCCTCGAGAACGCTTTGCTTATTATAAGAGTTTGTTCTGGCTTGTCCTTTGCTATAAAAAGGATTGGGCCACCTTGCTGCACTTTTGTTACCGTTAGTACTTGTTACGTGGTACGAATTATCTTGCTATCAAAACTATCTGTTACCGCTACTTTCAGTACTTGCAGAGAATACCTTGCTGAAAACCGCTTGTCATTTCCTTCTGCTCCTCGTTGGGTTCGACACTCTTACTTATCGAAAGGACTACAATTGATCCCCTATACTTGTGGGTCATCAGCGCTGCATGGCTTCCGGTCCGCAGAGGCCGGAATGCATGAGGTTTTCAAGGGCCTCGTCAAGAGCTTCGAGGTATGCTTCCTTATACTTCTATTACGAATAGCCTCCATGCTTAGAATTGCTTGTGAAAGCGGGCTTCTGTCCGAAGACTTTTTGCTTATATCGTAGTGTAGCACTTGTTAAGGGTATAGCCAGCCAGTAGCCCCCGAGCCCAAAGCTAGTTTTGAGAAACTGGCTATGGGGTCGAAGCGTGAAAAATATTAGGCACTAATCCAGTAGCCCCCAAGACTCTGGCCGGCCTTCGAAAAGGGACTGGCAGAGGATTGAAGACGAAAACAGGGACTAAGGCGTGAGTGTGTGCTTGCAGGTATCGACCTCGGCTCCGATCTCCGCATCCGAGGAGATAGCGGAGATGAACCGGAAGCTCAAGAGGACCGCGGAGGACCTCGATCTGATGCGAAAGCAAATCAAGCTGTCTCAAGGTAAACTTTAAGAAGTTGCGAGGGCATCAAATTTACTTTGAAAATGCTCTTAGAATTTTTTAATGGTGACGCCGAGCTGTTTTACATGACATCTGCTACGGCTGAGCTTGAGGGGCTTAAGGCCGAGCTGACGAAAGCTCAGTAAGAAGCCGAGCAGCAGAAGGCTACAGACACCAAGGCCGAGGGGGATCTGGCCGCCGAAAAGGTGGCCAGGGACAAGGACCAGGCACGGGTCCTGGAGGTGGAGGAGACTCTGAAGGGCGTGCATCAGGAGCGCGATGCCCTTCAGAACAAGGAGAAGGTGGCGAACGCGGAGCTCGAGAAGCTGCGCCTGGTGCACGCCGAGGTCCAGACCCAGGCTCGGGCGAACCGCGAAGTGCTTCAACAAGTGAAGCAGATTGCTGCTGGTAAGCCGTTTTTACTTCAGTGTGTTTTCGGCCGCAAGGGGTTCGTCGAGCTCACCCAGCTATGGCGATCCGCAGAGGCCTTCGCGGATCTTTCGAGGAGTGCGGTGGATGCCGGCTGCTATTATAGTGCGCGGGAGGGCCACGCCGCGGAGAGAGCGTTCTGGCAGCAATTCCAGACGCCCTCGCATCCGGAGCTGGTGAATCATCAGATGAAGCAGTTGATGGAGCTCTTCCGCATGGTGAAGCTGGCGCTCCAAGACCTCTGCGTCAACCTTTGGCCCACGGAGGCGTTGTCGACTAGCCTCTTCGGGTTCTTTGCCCGGCTGCGGGAGGCCGTCCCCCAGGTGGCGCGCTGGAAGCATTCCGCCTGCCTGGAGGGTGCTCAGCGGGCGTATGCCCGCGTGAAGACGCACTATCTGCGCGTTGAAGCGGCGGTCGTGGCCACCGCCCCCCCGAAGGAGCCCGGATCACCGAGGCTGAGTGTCCTAAGGACACTGTATTTTTAGATAGTACTTCGGAATGCCGAAGTGTGGTGTAATGTAAAAAACTTCCTTTTATTTGAAATGAATTCGTCTTTATATTCCGACATATTATTCTGTGTGTTATTTTTTTGACTCCTGTGTGACCGTGTTGACCTGAAAGTGAGCAGTCGTCGGCTTCAACCCCCTTGTACAATATACAAAGGGTGTTTCCTAGGCAATCGTGACCCTTAGCCGACGTCTCGGTTCCCGAAGGCGGTCCATGCACATGGAAACGAGGCAATTAGACTATAGTGGTTTTATAACTTTCACTTAGTCATAGGAGCTTGACTATGAGGGCTGATGACGAGCCCCCGGTGTGTGAAGTGGTCGGCTGTATAGCCGGGGTTTATGCCGCTAACCACTTCGGCTGATTTAACAAAAAGCCCTTCGTTTAACACGGGTGATCTCGAACGATACATTGCTAGACGCTGTCTTCGGATGGCCGACGAGTTTACGCTTACCTAGACAGTCAATTTTTGGCTTTCTCCACTGAGGCGCTTTGCCATTCGAGCTGGCAGCGCAATCACAGTGGTTCTCACTTTACACCCTTAGCCGAATTGATTGGAAACGTAAGGGGTAAGCATAGGAGCCGGGCAACCCAACTATTGACCAAAATCGAGGTTCGAAACTGATTCATATAACGCAACATCCGAGACGCCTAATAGATACTTCGGACTTGTAGTGGGGGCATGAGATTAAAAGCGAAGCCCTTTGTAATGTAAATAATAGTTGTATCATGAAAGTATACTTTTGGGTCAAAGGTAGTAGATGTAAGGAAATGCACAATGACCTCGAAGGGTGCACTTTCTTTATTTATTGTGGTCAAGCCATACATGCCGAGCTTTGACAAAAGAGACTCACAAAAGATACAATTGAAAAAGAAAAAGGAAAAGGAGTAAAAAACAGGGCGGACATGTTGCCGAGTTTAGCAGCCCGTGTCCCTTCTTGTCGCACGTCTGCGTCTCCGTGCTGTTGACCAGCTCGTCTTCGTTGATAGCAAAGTGGGTATGGGCTGTATGCGACCTCGGCCGTTTTCTTGCTTGACGCTTTCGTCAGTCGAGTCCTTTAAAAAGGTGTGCAACTGCCCCTTGGAAGGTTTAAGCCATGTGGATATGCCACTGCCGTTTGGGCCATTTACAACGCCCTTCTGGTGTGCAGGTCCGAGGTGCATCACAGTTCAGTCGAGCCGACAATGAAATCTCATTTGCTTCGGCTCCTCGGCCGCCCATGGAATTTTTAGTGCAAAGTTATGCACCCTAGGGACGTAATGCCCTTCCAAAGGGAGGCGAACGAGGAGCCCGTGCCCCTATTTGGGGTGAGTGGATGCCTGACCGAGGTCGGCCAGTGCAGCCCGTGTACGCTTTCATGTGCCGGGTTTGTGTTTAGCTGCACGAGCTGACTCCTCAGTGGCCTGTACTTCGGCTGTGAAAGTCGCGATCTGCTCCTCCGTTCAGAGGAAGTGTTCGGTGTTACCATTGACTGTAAAAACACCGTTAGGTCCTGGCATTTTCATCTTTAAGTATGCGTAATGCGGGACTGCATTAAAGCGAGCAAATGTGGTGCGCCTGAGCAGCGCGTGGTATCTGCTTTGGAAGGGGACGAGGTCGAAGATTAACTCTTCGCTTTGGAAGTTCTCGGGTGATCTGAAGACTACCTCCAGAGTCACTGTTCCCATGCAGCAAGCTTCAACACCCGGTATGACACCTTTAAAGGTGGTGCTGCTGGGTTTGATCCGAGATGAGTCTTTCTGATCGTATCCATGTAGATTAAATTGAGGCTGCTGCCTCCATCCATGAGGACGCGCGTCAGATGTAATCCATCAACGATCGGATCCAGGACCAAAGCAGCCGATCCGCCATGTCATATGCTGGTCGGATGATCATGTTTGTCAAATGTGATCGGGTAAGCCAACCACGGATTGAACTTCGAGGCAACATGCTCTAGGGCGTAGATGTCCCGAAGTGCTTGTTTCCTCTCCTTTTTAGGGATGTGGGTGACGTAGATCATGTTCACATTTTTCACCTCATGAGGAAACTATTTCTGGCCTACATTATTGTGTCGCCGAGGTTAATTCTCGTCTTCACTGTGAGGTTGGGCTTTATTTTGGCCCTCCGTTGCTAGCTTTCTGGCCTGCTTGAAGACCCAGCAATTCCGGTTGGTGTGGGTTGCTGGTTTGTCCGAGGTGCCATGAATTTGGCACGGCCTATCGAGGATTTTGTCTAGCTGGCTGGGTCCATCTTTGTTCCCTTTAAAGGGCTTCTTTTTCTGCCTGGATCTAGGTCTGTTGAACACTGCATTTACTGCGGCGTCCTCGTTATCACTCCCGCCATTTTTATGCCTGCGCTTATTCTTGTTGCGCCTAGGCTTTCCATTGGCGTCACGGGTTTCCGAGGTGCCCGCCTCGCCGTTGTGAGTACTGCGGGCCAGCCAACTATCCTCTCCCGCGCAAAAGCGGGTCATAAGCGAGGTGAGGGCCGCCATGGTCCTTGGCTTGTCTTGCCCGAGTTGGCGCGCAAGCCATTCATCTCGGATGCTGTGCCAGAAGGCGGCGATCGCCTCGGCGTCGGGGCAATCTACTATTTGGTTCTTTTTAGTTAAAAAACTGTTCTAGAATTTCCTTGCCGACTCGCCGGGCTGCTGAATGACATGGCTGAGGTCGTCGGAGTCTGGAGGTCGGACATAAGTGCCCTGAAAGTTTGCCCTGAAGGCATCCTCGAGTGCTTCCCAGCTCCCGATGGAATGAGGAGGTAGGTTGTTCAGCAAATGCCTCGCCGGCCCCTTTAGTTTTAGTTTGAGCGGCAAGTATTTGATGGCATGGAGATCGTCTCCATTGGCCATGTGGATATGGAGAAGGAAATCTTCGATCCATACCGCTGGGTCAGTGGTGCCATCGTATGACTCGATGTTGATGGGCTTAAACCCATTGGGGAACTGATGTTCCATTACCCTGTCCGTAAAACAGATCGGGTGAGTGGGACCTCGGAACCGAGCAGTCTCACGTTGGATGTCGGGATATGTCCGTGTGTAAGCTTGGTCCCGAGCTTGGCCGTTCCTGTCCATCCAGGCATCATAGCCGTCGAGCCCGGCTGGCGCACGCCCTCTTGATCCGTAGATGGACCGAGGGGGCACCCGGTTCGCCTCTATCTGGCGTCATGCGTCGTAAGGCTCGAAGTGATCAACGGACTCTTTGCCATGATGGCGCGTTGTTGTTTGGGTCTGGAAATTTTCCCGTACTGGCCTGTCGCGCCCTCTAGGGGGTCGGTCAGGTTCGTCAGCCCGTCTGCGTGTTAAGAGCATGTCGTCGGTTAGTTCTTTGTCGAACTTGGGTAGCAAACGCCTATGTGGGTATACGGCACCATTCTTTGAGGTCTTGCTCGGCCGAGAGTATCTCGACCCATTTGTCATTCAGTGCGTCTTGATTGGCTTGCAGCAGCTGCTGCTGCTGCTGCTTCCATTTCATGCTTCGGGCGGTGGCCACAAGGCGTCATCGGAACCGTTCTTGCTCAAAGGGGTCCTCGGGGACTATAAAGTCCTCGGTGCCCAGGCTCTCGTCCTCTTCAGATTGAGGTAAGTAATTGTCGTCCACCCCTTCAAAGAGGTCATCGGGGTCCTCGTCCTCGGGGATTCCTGTGGGGCTGCGTGGCCGCCCTGGGGAGGCTTGAAAGTTGTCTCCCAGGTTGTCAGCCTCATCTTCTCCCGCGCCGATGTTGGTGGCGGTGGCGTCGTGCCAGCTGGGGTCCCCATTGGCACCTCTCCCGCGCCTTCGCTGATGTCTTGATGGGTTCTTAGGAGTGTCTACCATATATACATCATAGGTAGATGTTGTCGTCCACTTGCCAGTGTGGACCAGCGGCGTAGTGGTTTCTGTAGGGCCGTCGACATCTTCATCCATGTCGGTAGCCTCATCATAGTCTAACATGTCGGTTAAATCATCGACCGTGGAGACTAGGTGGGTGGTGGGTGGGACATAAATCTCCCGATCATCGGCTTTAAGTCCGATCTTGTCATAGACCGAGGTTTGACTGTTCGAGATTGATAAGCTCTGGATACGATCAAGCATCTCGTTTAGGTGACATAATTCCTCGGGGTTCATGGCCTGGCTATATGCCGGGCTGACCTGAAGTACGATTGTTGGGTCGCTTGACGCATCCTTAGCCTCATGAGGGGCCGGGGTTGATTCCGGATTTGATACCCGAGTTGGTTCTAAACCCGACGTAGTATCCGAAGCCGGGTCCGTACCAACGTCGCGGCTTGATGTGGGGACGAGGTCGCCCGAGGCGGGGGTAATCGATTCCTCTGTAGGACCCTGTGGGGCCAGGGGGCTTGGCCCGACATCCTCGAAGGAGATCGGTTCCGTGGTCAAGCCCCCGATGTCTGATAAGCCCTCGATCCGGCCTGGCGTCCAACCTATAAGGACGAGCTCACCGCGGGAATCCGCGGTGTACTCCAAGCTTCCGAAAGTCACGACGTGATCCGGAGTGTAATTCTCGATGGGAGCCAGATGGCCCGCAGAGTTGGCGCAAATGACCATGCTGCCGAATACGAAGAGTTGGCCGGGGACGAAGATGTCCTCATAGCCGGTGCCGCAGTTTATCTACAGATGAGCCATCGATCTTTTTGTTGATCTCACAGCGGAACTCTCAATGAAAGCACCAGTGTCGGTGGTAAAACCGGCAGACCTCGGGGTAGGGGGTCCCGAGCTGTGGATCTTGGATCGGTGTTAACAGGAACGAAAGAGATAGTAGTTACCCAGGTTCAGGCCCTCTCAAAGAGGTAATACCCTATGTCCTACTTTGATTATATTGATGATGAAGTATTGAGTACAAGCTTGATCTACCTCAAGATCGTAAGGAGAGATCTAACCCTAAGGCTGGATGAATGGTAATTGTGATTCGGTCCCTACTATGGGCTAAAGCCTTTGGCTTATATACACGCTAGGTAGGGCATCTAGGGTTACATGGTCAGCGCATATGGAGGCGAAAGGAGATGTCTTGGAGTACACACCAAGTCTTCGGTGGGCGCAGTCTTGATCGCGTCCAGGTGTGTAGTTTCCGGAGTCCATCTGAAGGAGAGTGAGCCCCCCCCCCCAGGCCCAACCGAGGACTATGGGCCGACTAGGTTAGCACCCCCTAGTCCAGGACACCGTCAGTCACTGACACCAGAGCCACAGTTTCTGCTCCAGCCGCTGCTCCATCAGTTGCTCCAACTGTTCCTCCAGTCGTCTCTACACCACCAGTCCAGCAGACATCATCCAAAGTATTTGCAGACACGCTTATTTCTGCTCCTACGACATCGACGCACACCGGAGCTGCAAGTCAGAAGACTTCTTCACCAGGAGCTGCAGGAGATCGAGCCAAGAGCGACGTTTAGCTCTATACTCATTCGAACTTTTTGGTACTTGATGCCAAAGGGGGAGAATTAGTATAGATCATAGGGCTTCGAGAGAGAGTGTCTTGCTTTTGTTCGTTTGATTTACTTGAGTTCTTGCTACTTCGTGGTACTTATAGTTGATGCTTGTATGAGACTATGTTACTTTTGTGCTTGATCATACTGTACTTTAATGCTATGCATGCTTGTCGATCTATCTAGATGCTTCTTGTATGATCATTCACTTGTTTGCTTGGTGATGAGTGCTTGTTATATTCTATTCATATCATTTTTTGCGCTCCAACAATATGTATCTGACATGGAAGAGTGACCCATGATCCTAATCGATTGTGCATTTGCATTCAAACGCAAATTTTAAATAATGCACAAATTTAGGGGGAGCTCTTGCTTATCACATACTTCTCAAAGCGACGATATTATTCGTTGATTATATCCATTGTCGAAGCTTTGATCTATATGTTGTCATCATTTACCAAAAAGGGGGAGATTGAAAGTGCAACTAATCCCCGGGTGGTATAGGTAATTAATAACAACATATATGTCATCGAACTACTGCCTATTCAAAGATAGATTTCAGGAAAGTTCAATGTTGGCATGGCAAGAACATGTGGATGTGGACCCCTCAAAATGCTATGGAAGCACAATTGGCAAAAAGCTCCAAGACTCTTCATTTTCGGTTAAGTGATCCAAGATCACATTGAGTCCATAGGAAAGCCAATACTATTAAAAGGGGATGAGGTTTTGATCATGACTTAGTCGCTCAAGTGCTGGAAGATATTGCTCCAAAACCCTCAACCACTTTCCCACATTCAAATCTGTCCAAACCCTAAATGTCAAACTTGGTCCCACCGATACATCTATTCCCGGACCCACCGAGTTTAACTTAGACAGAGCCCAAGCCAAACCCTAGAAACTCAGTTCCACCGAGATGATGATCGGTCCCACCGAATTGCACTGACCATGTTTCTGTAACCCTTCCATTCCATTTCGGAATCACTGAGTTGGTTTGATCAAAATTACCGAAGCTATGTCTTGCTTAGGTCATCGCATATCGGAGCCACCGAGTTGTATGAATCGGTCTCACCGAATGCCTAACGTTCGAATCTTTTACACAGGTTGGTCTCACCGAGATTTTGCTTCGGTGTCACCGAGTTGTGTTAAAAGGTTGTAACGGTTGGATTTTTGGTGCTGCCTATTTATACCCCTCCACCACCACTTACTCTTGAAGAGAGCTATCAGAATGAAACTACACTTCCACCATTCATTTTCTGAGAGAGAACCACCTACTCATGTGTTGAGATCAAGGCATTCCAATCCAACTATTTGAACCTTGATTTCTAGCCTCCCCAAGTTGCTTTCCACTCCAATCCTTCTCCTACCCAAGCCAAATATGTGAGAGAGTGATTGGGTGTTGAGGATACTATCTTTTGAAGCACAAGAGCATGGAGTTCATCATCAACACACCATCTATTACCTTTTGGAGAGTGGTGTCTCCTAGTTTGGTTAGGTGTCACTTGGGAGCCTCCAAGATCATGTGGAGTTGAACCAAGGAGTTTGTAAGGGCAAGGAGATCGCCTACTTCGTGAAGATCTACCCTGAGTGAGGCTAGTCCTTCATGGGCATAAGCCATGATGGAATAGACAAGGTTTCTTCTTCGTGGACCCTTCGTGGGTGGAGCCCTCTGTGGACTCACGCAGCCGTTACCCTGCATGGGTTGAAGTCTCCGTCAACGTGGATGTACGATAACACCACCTATAGGAACCACGCCAAAAACACCATGTCTTCATTGCTTTGATTTCTCCGATCCCTCCTTTACGTTCATATGCAAAGTCTTTACTTTCCGCTGCACAACTCTTAGACTTGAATGTGTAGGGTGTTGCTTGACTTGGTAGAATTGCTAAAACTTGCCTACAACTAAAATTGGGAAAAGGATAAGTTTTTATTTGGTCAAGTAGTCTAATCACCCCCCTCTAGACATACTTTCGGCCCTACAGTTAGTTCTGCATCCATAGTTGACCTCGTCAATATGGTCTGTTTGCAAGACCTGCTTGACACTACGCAACCTCCATGAGTAAATACATACCCACTTGTGGCGTAGAGTATATCAACATCGGAGATCCAGTTCGAATCACTATATCCTTCTAGCACAACAGGATGCCCTGAATAGTGAATTCCGTAACTCATAGTACCTCTCAGATGGCGCAAGACCCTTTCTAGTGCATGCCAATGATCATCACCCGGGCTGGACATGAACCTACTCAGTTTGCTCACAGCAAAAGACATATCTGGCCTTGTTGCGCTAGCTAAGTACATGAGTGAATTGATAATTTGAGAGTATCTTAAGTGATCTCTCATTTCTTTCTTGTTCTTTCTGAGTGTCATGCTGGGATCATAAGGTGTTGGAGAAGACTTGCTATCCATAAAGCCGAACCGGCTCAAGATCTTCTCAACATAGCGAGATTGCGTTAAAGTAATCCCACTCTCATCCTTAATTAGTTTGATGTTCAGAATCACATCGGCTTCTCCCAGATCTTCCATGTCAAAACTCTTTGATAGAAAAAACTTGACCTCATTGATCGCATCAATGTTTGAACCAAAGATCAGTATGTCATCCACATAAAAACATAATACAACACTGTTGCCCCCACCATGGCGATAGTAAACACACCTATCAGCCTCATTAATGAGAAATCCTGCAGAAGTCAGAGTTCTTTCAAACTTCTCATGCCATTGCTTAGGTGTCTGTTTCATACCATACAAAGATTTTAACAACTTGCACACCTGACGGTGTCCTGGACTAGGGGGTGCTAACCTAGTCAGCCCATAGTCCTCGGCGGGGCCTGGGGGGCCCTCACTCTTCTTCAGATGGACTCTAGAAACTACAAGCCTGGACGTGATCAAGACTACGCCTACTGAAGACTTGGCATGTACTCCAAGACATCTCCTACCGCCTCCATATGCGCCGACCATGTAACCCTAGATGCCCTACGTGGCGTGTATATAAGCCAAAGGGTTTAGCCCGTAGTAGGAACCGAATCACAATTACCATTCACCTAGCCTTAGGGTTAGATCTATCCTTACGATCTCGAGGTAGATCAGGCTTGTACTCGATACTTCATCATCAATATAATCAAAGCAGGATGTAGGGTATTACCTCTTCGAGAGGGCCCGAACCTGGGTAACTACTATCTCCTTCGTTCCTATTACCACCGATCCGAGATCCACAGCTTGGGACCCCCTACCCCGAGGTCTGCCGGTTTTACCACCGACACTGGTGCTTTCATTGAGAGTTCCGCTGTAAGATCAACAAAAAGATCGATGGTTTATCTGCAGATCAACTGCGGCACCGGCTATGAGGACATCTTCATCCCCGACCAACTCTTCGTATTCGGCAGCACGGTCTTTTGCGCCAACTCTGCGGGCCATCTGGCTCCCGTCGAGAATTACGCTCCGGATCACGTCGTGACTTTCGGAAGATTGGAGTACACCGCGGATTCCCGCGGTGAGCTCATCCTTACAGGTTGGAAGCCACGCCGGATCGAGGGCTTATCAGACATCGGGGGCTCGACCCTGGAACCAATCTCCTTCGAGGATGTCGGGCCAAGCCCCCTGGCCCCACAGGGTCCTGCGGAAGAATCGATTACCCCCGCCTCGGGCAACCTCATCCCCGCATCAAGCCACGACGTTGGTACGGACCCGGCTTCGGATAATACGTTGGGTTTAGAACCGACTCGGGTATCAGATCCGGAATCAACCCCGGCCCCTCATGAGGCTGAGGACGCTTCAAGCGACCCACCAATCGTACTTCGGGGCAGCCCGGCGTATAGCTAGGCCATGAACCCCGAGGAATTATGTCACCTGAACGAGATGCTTGATCGTATCCAGAGCTTATCAATCTCGAACAGTCAGACCTCGGTCTATGACAAGATCGGACTTAAAGCCGATGATCGGGTCATTTATGTCCCACCCACCACCCACCTAGTCGCCACGGTCGACAATTTAACCGACGTGTTAGACTATGACGAGGCTACCGACATGGATGAAGATGTCTACGGCCCTACAGAAACCACTACGCCACTGGTCAACACTGGCAAGTGGACGACAACATCTACCTACGACGTATATATGGTAGACACTCCTAAGAACCCATCAACACGTCGGCGAAGGCGAGGGAGAGGTGCCAATGGTGACCCCAGCGGGCACGGCGCCACCGCCACCAACATCGGCGAGGTAGCAGATGAGGCTGACAACCCGGGAGACAACTTTCAAGCCTCCCCAGGGCGGCCACGGAGCCCCGCAGGAATCCCCGAGGACGAGGACCCTGATGACCTCTTTGAAGGGGCGGACGACAATTACTTACCTCAATCTGAGGAGGACGAGAGCCTGGGCACCGAGGACTTTATAGTCCCCGAGGACCCCTTTGAGCAAGAATGGTTCCGACGACGCCTTGTGGCCACCGCCTGAAGCATGAGGCGGAAGCAGCAGTAGCTGCATGCCAATCAAGACGCACTGAATGACAAATGGGTCGAGATACTCTCAGCCGAGCAAGACCTCGAAGAACGGCGCCGTAGCGTGCCTAAATCTTACCCGTCCAGGCGTTTGCTACCCGAGTTCGACAAAGAACTAACCGACGACGTGCTCTTAACACGCGGACATGCTGACGAACCTGACCGACCCCTTTGAGGGCGTGACAGGCCAGTATGTGAAAATTTCCAGACCCAAACAACAACGCGCCATCACGACAAAGATTCCGTTGATCACTTCGAGCCTTACGACGCATGACGCCAGATAGAGGCGAACCGGGCGCCCCCTCGGTCCATCTACGGATCAAGAGGGCGTGCGCCAGCCTGGCTCGATGGCTATGATGCCTGGATGGACTGGAACGGCCGAGCTCGGGACCAAGCTTACACACGGATATCTCCCGATGTCCGACGCGAGACTACTCGGTTTCGAGGTACCGCTCACCCGATCTGTTTTACGGACAGGGTAATGGAACATCAGTTCCCCGATGGGTTTAAGCCCATCAACATCGAGTCATACGATGGCACTACTGACCCAGCGGTATGGATCAAAGATTTCCTTCTCCATATCCACATGGCCAATGGAGACGATCTCCATGCCATCAAATACTTGCCGCTCAAACTAAAACTAAAGGGGCCGGCAAGGCATTGGCTGAACAGCCTGCCTCCTCATTCCATCGGGAGCCGGGAAGCACTAGAGGATGCCTTCAGGGCAAACTTTCAGGGCACTTATGTCCGACCTCCAGACGCCGACGACCTCAGCCATGTCATTCAGCAGCCCGGCGAGTCAGCAAGGAAATTCTGGAACAGGTTTTTAACTAAAAAGAACCAAATTGTAGACTGCCCCAACACCGAGGCGATCGCCGCCTTCTGGCACAGCATCCGAGATGAATGGCTTGGGTGCCAGCTCGAGCAAGACAAGCCAAGGACCATGGCGGCCCTCACCTCGCTTATGACCCGCTTTTGCGCGGGAGAGGATAGTTGGCTGGCCCGCAGTACTCACAACGGCGAGGCGGGCACCTCGGAAACCCGTGACGCCAATGGAAAGCCTAGGCGCAACAAGAATAAGCGCATGCATAAAAAATGGCGGGAGCAATACCGAGGATGCCGCAGTAAATGCAGGGTTCAACAGACCTAGATCCGGGCAGAAAAAGAAGCCCTTTAAAGGGAACAAAGATGGACCCAACCAGCTAGACAAAATCCTTGACAGGCCGTGCCAAATTCATGGCACCTCGGACAAACCAGCGACCCACACCAACCGGAATTGCTGGGTCTTCAAGCAGGCCGGAAAGCTGGCAATGGAGGGCCAAAATAAAGCCTAACCTCGCAGTGAAGACGAGGATGAACCTCGGCGACACAATAATGGAGGCCAGAAACAGTTTCCTCATGAGGTGAAAGACGTGAACATGATCTACGTCACCCACATCCCTAAAAAGGAGAGGAAATGAGCACTTCGGGACATCTACGCCCTAGAGCCTGTTGCCTAGAAGTTCAATCCGTGGTCGGCTTAGCCGATCACATTTGACAAACATGATCATCCGACCAGCATATGACATGGCGGATCGGCTGCTTTGGTCCTGGATCCGATCGTTGACGGATTCCATCTGACGCGCGTCCTCATGGATGGAGGCAGCAACCTCAATTTAATCTACGCGGATACAATCAGAAAGATGGGCATAGACTCATCTCAAATCAAACCCAGCAGCACCACCTTTAAAGGTGTCATACTGGGTGTTGAAGTTCGCTGCACAGGAACAGTGACTCTGGAGGTAGTCTTCGGATCACCCGAGAACTTCCGAAGCAAAGATTTAATCTTCGACATCGTCCCCTTCCGGAGCGGATGCCACGCGCTGCTCGGGCGCACCGCATTTGCTCACTTTAACGTAGTCCCGCATTACGCATACTTAAAGATGAAAATGCCAGGACCTAACGGTGTTATTACAGTCAATAGGTAACACCGAACGCTCCCTACGAATGGAGGAGCAGACCACGGCTTTCGCAGCCGAAATAGAGGCAACCGAGGAGGCAGCTCGTGCAGCTAAACACATACCCGGCTCATCAAAGCATACACGGGCTGCATAGGCCGATCTCGGTCAGGCATCCGCTCACCCCAAATACGGGCACGGGCTCCTCGTTCGCCTCCCTTTGGAAGGGCATTATGTCCCTAGGGTGCATAACTTTGCACTAAAAATTCCATGGGCGGCCGAGGAGCCAAAGCAAATGAGACGTCATTGTCAGCTCAATCGAACTATGACACACCTCGGACCTGCACACCAGAAGGGCGCTGTAAAAGGCCCAAATGGCAGTGGCATATCCACATGGTTTAAACCATCCAAGGGGCAGTTGCACATCCTTTTAAAGGACTCGACCGACGAAAGCGTCAAGCAAGCGAATGGCCGAGGTCGCATACAGCCCATACCCACTTCGCTATCAACAAAGACGAGCTGGTCAACAACACGGAGACACAGACATGTGACAGGAAGGGACTCGGGCTGCTAAACCCGGCAACATGTCCGCCCTGTTTTTTACTCCTTTTCCTTTTTATTTTTCAATTGTATCTTTTGTGAATCTCTTTTGTCAAAGCTCAGCATGTACGGCTTCACCACAATAAATAAAGAAAGTGTACCCTTCGAGGTCATTGCGCATTTCCTTACATCTACTGCCTTTGAGCTAAAAGTATACTTTCATGATACAACTATTATTTACATTACAAAGGGCTTCGCTTTTAATCTCATGCCCCCACTACAAGTCTGAAGTATCTATTCGGCGTCTCGGATGTTGCGTTATATGAATCAGTTTCGAACCTCGATTTTGGTCAATAGTTGGGTTGCCCGGCTCCTGTGCTTACCCCTTACGTTTTCGATCAATTCGGCTAAGGGTGTAAAGGGAGAACCACTGTGATTGCGCTGCCAGCTCGAATGGCAAAGCGCCTCAGTGGAGAAAGCCGAAAACTGACTGTCTTGGTAAGTGTAAACTCGTCGGCCATCCGAAGACAGCGTCAAGCAATGTATCGTTCGAGATCACTCGTGTTAAACGAAGGGCTTTTTGTTAAATCAGCCAAAGTGGTTAGCGGCATAAACCCCGGCTATACAGCCGACCACTTCACACACCGGGTCCTCGTCATCAGCCCTCATAGTCAAGCTCCTACGAGTAAGTGAAGGTTATAAAACCACTATAGTCTGATTGCCTCGTTTCCATGTGCACGGACCGCCTTCGGGAACCGAGACGTCGGCTAAGGGTCACGATTGCCAAGGAAACTCCCTTTGTATACTGTACAAGGGGGTTGAAGCCGACGACTGGTCACTTTCAGTTCAACACTGTCACACAGGAATCAAAAAAATAACACACAGAATAATATGTCGGAATATAAAGCTGAATTCATTTCAAATAAATGGACGTTTTTTACATTACACCACACTTCGGCTTTCCGAAGTACTATCAAAAAATACATAGTGTCCTTAGGACACTCAGCCTCGGTGATCCGGGCTCCTTCTGCCTCCTGAGCCAGGTACTGCTCCACGGTCTGGACCTTCCCTTCGGGGGGCCCGGCGGCCACGACCGTCGCTTCAACACGCGGATAGTGCGTCTTCACGCAGGCATACGCCCGCTGAGCACCCTCCAGGTAGGCGGAACGCTTCCAGCGCGCCACCTGGGGGACGGCCTCCCGCAGCCGGGCAAAGAACCCGAAGAGGCTAGTCGGCAACGCCTCCGTGGACCAAAGGTTGACGCAGATGTCTTGGAGCGCCGGCTTGACCATGCGGAAGAGCTCCATCAACTGCTTCATCTGATGATTCAGCAGCTCCGGATGCGAGGGCATCTGGAATTGCTGCCAGAACACTCTCTCCACGACGTGGCCCTCCCGCGCGCTGGAATAGCAGCCGGTGTCCGCCGCACTCCTCGGAAGATCCGCGAAGGCCTCTGCGGATCGCCATAGCTGGGTGAGCTCGAAGAACCCCTTGTGGCCGAAAACACACTGAAGTAAAAACGGCTTACCAGTAGCGATCTGCTTCACTTGCTGAAGCACTTCGCGGTCCGCCCTGGCCTAGGTCTGGACCTCGGCGTGCACCAGGCGCAACTTCTCGAGCTCCGTGTTGTCCACCTTCTCCTTGTTTTGAAGGGCGTCGCGCTCCTGATACACGCCCTTCAGAGTCTCCTCCACCTCCAGGACCCATGCCTGGTCCTTGTCCCTGGCCACCTTTTCGGCGGCTAGATCCCCCTTAGCCTTGATGGCCGCAGCCTTCTGCTGCTCGGCTCTTGCCAAGCTTTCGTCAGCTCGGCCTTAAGCCTCTCAAGCTCGGCCGTAGCAGCTGTCATGTAAAATAGCTCGGCGTCAGCATTAAAAAAAATTCTAAGAGCATTTTCAAAGTAAATTTGATGCCCTCGCAACTTCTTAAATTTACCTTGAGACAGCTCGATCTGCTTTCGCATCAGATCGAGGTCCTCCTCGGACCTCTTGAGCTTCCGGTTCATCTCCGCTATCTCCTCGAATGCAGAGTTCGGAGCTGAGGTCGATACCTGCAAGCACACACTCATGCCTTAGTCCTTGTTTTCGACTTCAATCATGTGCCAGTACTTTTTCGAAGGTCGGCAAGAGTCTTCGGGGCAACTGGATTAGCACCTAATATTTTTCACACTTCGACCCCAAAGCCAGTTTCTCAAAACTATCTTTGGGCTAGGGGCTACTTGCTAACTATACCCTTAACAAGTGCTACGCTACGATATAAGAAAAAAATCTTACGGACAGAAGCCCGCTTTCACAAGCAATTCTAAGCATGGAGGTTATTCGTAATACAAGTATAAGGAAGCATACATCGAAGCTCTTGATGAGGCCCTTGAAGACCTCATGCATTCTGGCCTCTACGGACCGGAACCCATGCAGCGCCATGCCGATCAGGGCGCGGTGCTCTTCTGCGAGGGAGGAGCCCGTTAAGGCTACCTCCATCTCCTCGGCCCATCCCACGGCAGCCCGCCCTGGAGCGGGAGGTTGGGGCGGTGCAACCTCTGAACCCACCACCGAGGTGCTGGGCACGAGGGACTCCGGCCGTGGCGTTGGCGCCGGAGATCGCTCGGGCTGGGCCGACGTCTGGCCTAGCCCTTCCTTGGGGACCTCGGGAAATGCCTCCCTGATGTCTACTACACAACTTATTCTTGTAGACTCGTGTTGGGCCTCCAAGCGCAGAGTTTTGTAGGATAGTAGCAATTTTCCCTCAAGTGGATGACCTAAGGTTTATCAATCCGTGGGAGGCGTAGGTTGAAGATGGTACCTCTCTAACAACCCTGCAACCAAATACAAGAATTCTCTTGTGTCCCCAACACACCCAATACAATGGTAAATTGTATAGGTGCACTAGTTCAGCGAAGAGATGGTGATAAAAATATAGTATGGATAGTAGATATAGGTTTTTGTAATCCGAAAATATAAAAACAGCAAGGTAGCAAACGATAAAAGTGAGCATAAACGGTATTGCAATGCTTAAAAACAAGGCCTAGGGTTCATACTTTTGCTAGTGCAATCTCTCAACAGTGCTAATATAATTGGATCATATAACCATCCCTCAACGTGCGATAAAGAATCAGTCCCAAGTTCCTATTAGCGGAGAACATAAGATAGAAATTGTTTATAGGGTACGAAACCACCTCAAAGTTATCCTTTCTGATCGATCTATTGAGCTATTCCTATAAGTGTCACAAACAGCCATAGAGTTCGTACTAAAATAACACCATATGATACACATCAACCAACTCTAATGTCACCTAGATATTCCAATGTCACCACAAGTATCCGTGAGTTGATTATACGATATGCATCAGACAACTTCATAATCATAATATTCAATCCACACAAAGAACTCCAAGGAGCACCCCAAAGTTTCTTTCGGAGAAAAGATAATGAAAACGTGCATCAACCCCTATGCATAGATTACCCCAATGTCACCTCGGGAATCCGCGAGTTGAGTACCAAAACATATATCAAGTGAATCAATATAATACCACATTGTCACCACGGGTATTCATATGCAAGACATACATCAAGTGTTCTCAAATCTGAAATATTCAATCCGACAATAACGAAACCTCAAAGGGAAAAGATTCGATTCATCACAACAAAGATAGAGAGGGAAGAAACACCACATGATCCAACTATATTAATAAAGCTCGCGATACATCAAGATCGTGCCATATCGAGAACACGAGAGAGAGAGAGATCAAACACATATCTACTAGTACATACCCTCAGCCCCGAGGGTGAACTACTCCCTCCTCATCATGGAGGCCGCCGGGATGATGAAGATGGCCTCTGGTGATGATTTCCCCCTCCGGCAGGGTGCCGGAATGGGTCTCCAGATGGTATTTCGAAGGTACAGAAGCTTGCGGCGGCGTAGTCCAAAATCTAGGGTTATTTCTGGGGGTTTCTCTATTTATAGGATTTTTCAGCGTTGGAATCACGTCAAGATGGGCCCACGAGGTACCTAGGCATGCCACCCCCCTGGCGCGCCCAGGTGCCTTGTGGGCACCTCGTGGCTCTTCTGGTCCTCCCACGAAGCTTCTAGTGTCTCTTTTGTTCCAAAAAAATCGTCAAAAAGTTTCAGCTCATTTGGAGAACTTTTATTTCTGTACAAAAACAACACCACGGTAGTTCTGCTGAAAACAACGTCAGTTCGGGTTAGTTCTAATCAAATCATACCAAAACCATATAGAATTGTTATAAACATGGCATGAATACTTCATAAATTATAGATACGTTGGAGACATATCAGCATCCCCAAGCTTAATTCCTACTCGTCCTCGAGTAGGTAAATGATAAAAGAAATAATTTATGAAATGTGAATGCTAGCATAGTGCATAAGTTTGATCAATGATAATTTCGGTCACTTTTTCTAGCATCAATATATATCATATTCAGTAGCTCATCTCATACAACTTCTCATGATCAAGTAGCAAGCTATTCACATGTTTAAAGTATAGGCCATAAACTTTCTTGAAAACTATCAAACTATGTTCTCAGTCATCAAACAATTGCAATTCATATTATTTTCAGGAAGGGTCTATGTAAGAGCTTTGATCTAGCAAATTCCACATACTCAACTATCATTTAGTCTTCCATGATTGCTGACACTCAAAGCATATTTTTATAACAAACCGTTTCAGTCAAACACGTAGGAAGATAGGGGCTTAATGTTTCGCCTCCCAACTTATTTATCTCAGGGATAATGTCAACAATAATAACTCATGATCACCTATATTCAACTGGATATATGTGCCTGGATCTTTCCCTACCACATAATGCTTGCCAACTAAAGAATAAATAGAGCGGAATAGGGATGAATATTAATGACTCTTGCATAAAAGTAAATACAGAAAAGTAAAAGATAGGCCCTTCGCAGAGGGAAGCAGAGGTTGTCATGCGCTTTTTGTTGTTGGATGCACAAGCTCTTAATGCAAAGGAACGTCACGTTATATTGCCCCTTGTGATAGCAACCATTATTATGCAGTCCGTCGCTTTTATTTCTTTACCATCACAAGTTCGTACAATGCTTATTTTCCCTTACAATAAAAGATCATACATATTTTAGGACCAATTTTTATTGATTTTTGCACCGATGTCAACTTACTTGAAGGATCTTATTCAATCCATAGGTAGGTATGGTGGACACTCATGGCAAGAAACTGGGTTTAATAATTTTTGGATGCACAAGTAGTATCTCTACTTAGTATGAATTTTTTTGGTTAGCAAAAGATCCTAAGCAAGCACCACATGTTAGAGGATCCATGACAATATAACTTCTATGTGAATATAAACAAACATAACTCATTACGTTGTCATCCTTGTCCAACGTCAACTACTTGATCAAGCTTGAAAATAATTAATGGGGGCTCACAATCATAGAAGATGTCCAAGATAGTATATTTATATGTGAAATTTCTCTTCCTTCAAAATTCTTTCATGAATTGTTCAAGTGACCAATGCTATGTTTGTTAACTTTCAATAAATTTTACAACTTATACTTCTTGTATGTGAAGTCACTACTCCCCATGGGACAAGCATATCAAGCATATTAAATTTCAACTTTATGATATTCAATTCTTTCACAATTTACTCATAGGATATAAGTGAAGCACAAGAGTAAATGACAAACTACTCCAAAAAGATATAAGTGAAGATCAAATGAGTAGTTAAGTAAATAGGTAGCTATGTGAGGACTCTCTTTCATTTAAAAATTTCAGATCTTAAGTATTTTATTCAAACCTCAAAGAAAACAAAATAAAATGACATTCCAAGGATAGCACATATCATGTGAAGAAGCAAAAACTTAGGCTCAACCAAAACTGACCGATAGTTGTTGATGAAGAAAGGTGGGATGCCTACCGGGGCATCCCCAAGCTTAGATGCTTGAGACTTCTTGAAATATTAATTTGGGATGCCTTGGGCATCCCCAAGCTTGAGCTCTTGTGTCTCCTTAATTCCTCTCATATGATGGTTTCCCTAAATCTCAAGAACTTCATCCACACAAAACTCAACAAGAACTCGTGAGATAAGTTAGTATAAATCAACTCAAAACCTTCACATTCTCTATTGTAGCAAATCACTAAAATTATAATTAAACATTGCATACTAAATGCCTCTGCATATTTAAAACTACTATCCTCAAATAGAAACATTAAACAAGCAAACATATGCAAACAATGCAACTATAACAGCAATCTGCCAAAACAGGACAGTCTGTAAAGGGTGAATAAGAATTCATACTTCCCTAACTCCAAAAATTCTGAAAAATTACCACATGATATAGGACTCATGCATTCTTACTGTGTAAAAATTTCAGATTTTTATCATGTTCTGACTATTCAGGAATATTCTGGACATAACAGAAAACTTTCTGTTTTCAAACAGCAACACATGAACTTGCAAACTGAGCATGGTAAAGGCTATAATTGGCATTTTATTGAACTAAAAGATAAAAAACATGATTATTGATAATACCAAGAAAATATCGACAGAAGAAAATGACGATCTAAGCAAAACTCATATTATGTGACGAATAAAAATATAGCTCCAAGTAAGGTTACCGATAATGTTGAAGACGAAAGAGGGGATGCCTTCCGGGGCATCCCCAAGCTTAGTTGCTTGGGTCTTCCTTGAATATTACCTTGGGGTGCCTTGGGCATCCCCAAGCTTAGGGTCTTTCCACTCCTTATTCTCCTCATATCGATATCTCACCCAAAACTTGAAAACTTCAATCACACAAAACTTAACGGAACTTGTGAGATAGGTTAGTATGATAAAAATAAATCATCCACTCGAGGTGTCGCCACTGAGGCGTACCTTGGGCGGACTGGAAAAATTCCCTCATTAGTCTCATCTGATGAACAGGCTGTCGAAATTCAAATTTGATTACAATGACGTACCTCCGGGGTGCCGGCTTCTCCGTCCTCAGCTCGAGGAGGAAGTCTTCGTCCGACTCGTTGGAGAAGCTGGCCTTCTCCGGTAGGACATGATCGGCGGAGGCCTTACGTAGCCTCTTCGGGCCTCCTGGCTTCGCCTCCTCCTCAGCGCCCTCAAACGACGCCCTCTTCCCCTTGAGGGAAGGGTTTCCTTCCTCCGTGCCCTCCTTCGCTTCATCCTCGTGGGTGGAGGAGGCGTGGGTCTCCTCGGATCGGGTGACCGAAGTCTCCCGTGCACGGAGGCCCGCCCGGCCCCTTGGAGGCTTTGACTCCATGGGGACCACCACGTGCGGCTCCTTTGTCAAGAGGGCCGTGAGTTGGGGAGCTCTCTCCCCCTCGGGCAGCGGCACTGGGCACAGCTTTCGCTGTGCCTTGGGGATCCACTTCTGCAAATATGCAATCGATTGGTCAGCCGAAGTTCAAAGAAACATGGAAGGTAGAGCTCTGTATTGAAAATTACCTCGGGGGCGTCGTGGGCGGCTTCGAAGCCGAGGTCCCTCCCGGTCGGGAACCCGTCCTTGGACAGCTTGAACAACAGCATCCACATCCCGGCCGGTGTGGAGTGGAAGAAATGGTGGATGGGCACCACATCCTCGGCCTTATGCGCCCACATCGGGGTGGCCCGAGATTGGAGTGGCAGGATATGGTGGTGGAGCATGACATTTACCACGTCCGCCAGCTTGAGATCCCTCTTGTCAGTCCAGAACTCGATCTTCTGGACCAGCGCCTTCACCTTCACCGGGTTCCCCCAGTCCATGCCCTTCCTCTTCCAGTACGCAAGCTTCTTTGGAGGTCCCGCCGAGAACGCTGGGATCTCGGCCTGACCAGCGGCGAGTAGCTCGATGATATAAAACCACTCACGCTGCCACTCCTAGATGGTCTCTATGAAGGTGCCCTGGAACCAGCCCACCTTCTGGTTCTTGCTAATCATCGCGCCCCTGCACCCCGTGAGCATGGAGCCGCTGGATCTCGGCTTGATGCCAAAAATCTTCAGCCACAATCCGAAGTGCGGCTCGATGTGGAGGAAGGCCTCGCAGACGGTGATGAAGGAGGCGAGGTGGAGAATGAAGTTCGGGGCTAGATGGTGGAAATCTAGCCTGTAAAAGAACATGATCGCGCGCATGAAAGGGTGCAGCGAGAACCCCAAACCTCTGATGAAGTGGGGGACGAAGACGACCCTCTCCCCAGGATTGGGAGTGGGTACTCGTTGGTTTGGCTACGGCGCGCGAGTGTTGACCTCAGCGGGGATGTACCCTGATAACCCACAAGTATAGGGGATTAGTTGTAGCCTTTCTCAATAAATAAGAGTGTCGAACCCAATGAGGAGCTAAAGGTAGAATCAATATTCCCTTCAAGTTCTATCCACCACCGATACAACTCTACGCACACTTAACGTTTGCTTTACCTAGAACAAGTATGAAACTAGAAGTACTTTGTAGGTGTAATGCTAGAACTACTTTGCAAGAATAAAACTAGGAGTACTTTGCGAGAATAAAACTACGAGTAATTTGCAAGATAATAAAAGTTAGTTGTTTAGTAGAAAGCTTTTTGTAACACAAGAGAAGGATTTGTCCCTAGGCAATCGATAACTAGACCGGTAATCATTATTGCAATTTTATATGAGGGAGAGGCATGAGCTAACATACTTTCCGTACTTGGATCATATGCACTTATGATTGGAACTCTAGCAAGCATCCGCAACTACCAAAGATCATTAAGGTAAAACTCAACCATAGCATTAAGTAACAAGTCCCCTTTACTCCCATACGCAACAACCCCCTTAGTCGGGTGTAAGCTTCTGTCACTCTAGCCGCCCACTATAAGAGAATTATGAACGTATTGCAAACCCTACAGCGGGAATCCCTCACGCTTGCGTGACACGAAGGGCACCATAGGAAAACACCAAAATAAAACATACAACTCAAACCAATCACGATCATCAATCAACCCATAGGACAAAACGAATCTACTCAAACATCATAGGATGGCCACAAATCATTGGATAATAATATGTAGCATTAAGCACCATGTTTAAGTAGAGATTACAGTGGGAAGAAGAGGCTTTTACACCACTGCACAGAGGGGGAGAGAGTTGGTGTTGACGGCGGCAAAGTTGTTGGTGTAGATCACCGTCACGATGATTGCCCCGGTGGCATTCCGGCGCCACCGGGAGAGAGGGGGAGAGAGCCCCTCTCCTTCTTCTTCTTCTTCTTCCTTGGCCTCCCCCCTAGATGGGAGGAGAGTTCCCCCTCTAGTCCATGGCCGCCATGGCTCCCGGAGGGGAGGAGCCCCTCTGAGATTGGATCTCTCTCTCTTCTCTTCTGTTTCGCGTTCCTGTTTTCTGGCCGAAAACCGTTTCTTAAATTCCCGGAGATCCGTAACTCCGACTGGGCTGAAATTTTGAGGGGATTTTCTTCCAGATATTATCTTTCTTGCGGAACAAGAAGGGCCCCAACCGCCTTATGGGGTGGCCACAAGCCTGCTAGGCATGCCCTGGGTAGGGGGCGCGCCCCTCGAGCTTGTGGGCCCCTCGGGCATCGTCTCGCGTTGATTCTTTTTCCCAAAAATCACATATATTCCAAAATAAATCTCCATACATTTTTATCACATTTGGACTTCGTTTAATATGGATTTTCTGCGAAACAAAAAACATGCAACAAACAGGAACTGGCACTGGGCACTGGATCAATATGTTAGTCCAAGAAATCATATAAAATGTTGCCAAAAGTATGTGGAAATTGTAGGATATTGGCATGAAACAATAAAAAATTATAGATACGACAGAGACGTATCATACCCTACGCTGCGCAGCTCCAGGATGGTGCCCTCCATGACGGAGGAGCAGCCCAGTGCCCCTTGAGGGTGTTTTCCACCATTGCGGGGGATGAAGGTGGAGAAGCGCTGAGGGAGCGAGGCGAATTCAGGTTTGGATCTAGGCGCTGGAGCTCCAGAGGCAGTAGGCAGGAAGGAAGGGGAGCGTACTTTTCCCGTCGCTATCCCTTTGCTCTTTTATAGGCTGATAAAAGGCCAAGAGTCCCTCCGGCCGCGCCGTTGAAATCGCCATTTCCCCGTAAAAAGATGCCGTTATGCGCGTCGGGAGAAACAATATCTTAATGATATCCCTTAGAAAACGGGCATGATCTCCGTCTCGACGGGACGTGCCAATAAGAGGATTGCCTCGAGCCGCGATTCAAGTGAGCAGTAACTGCCCGCCCTGTCGTGGGTGGTGCCGCTTCGATAAAGTGGTCAGACTAGAAGTACTGTTCACACCTGCACGGCATGCCTTCAAGTCTAAGTAACCCCACGTCTTCGGACGTGGAGCGGGTTTGGTCGGGTCCTGTTCAAGGGACGCCACTCCTTCGAGGAGTGGTCCATGGTGGCTTCGGATGAGGAAAGGTATCACCGAAAAAGGGAGAACTCGTCTATCGAGCCAAGGACTTCGGATCCGAAGTTGTTAAAATCACAGAGGTCGTCCTCGGCATAGAAGACAAGTTCGGGGGCTACTGACGGTGTCCTGGACTAGGGGGTGCTAACGTAGTCGGCCCATAGTCCTCGGCTGGGCCTGGGGTCCCTCACTCTCCTTCAGATGGACTCCGAAAACTACACGCTTAGACATGATCAAGACTGCGCCTACCGAAGACTTGGCATGTACTCCAAGACATCTTGTGCCGCCTCCATATGTGTCGACCATGTAACCCTAGATGCCCTACCTGGCATGTATATAAGCCAAAGGGTTTAGCACGTAGTAGGGACCGAATCACAATTACCATTCACCTAGCCTTAGGGTTAGATCTCTCCTTACGATCTCGAGGTAGATCAAGCTTGTACTCTATACTTCATCATCAATATAATCCAAACAGGACATAGGGTATTACCTCTTTGAGAGGGCCCAAACCTGGGTAACTACTGTCTCCTTCATTCCTGTTACCACCGATCCGAGATCCACAGCTCAGGACCCCCTACCCCAAGGTCTGCCGGTTTTACCACCGACAACACCTTTCTCTCTTCACCCTTTACCACAAACCGATGAGGCTGATCCATATAGATTTCCTCTTCCAACTCTCCATTTAGGAAAGTTGCCTTTACATCCATTTGATGAATGATAAGACCATAAGAGGCATCCAGGGAAAGTAGCACCCGAATGGTGGTCATTCTAGCAACGGGTGAATAGGTGTCAAAGTAATCTTCACCTTCTTTCTGAGTGTAGCCGTTGGCCACAAGCCACGCCTTATACTTATCAATAGTACCATCAGGCCTTAGCTTCTCTTTGAACACCCACTTACAGCCCACATGTTTACATCCATAGGGTCATTCAGTTAGCTCCCAAGTTCCATTAGAAAGAATTGAGTCCATCTCATTATGAACAGCTTCTTTCCAATCATCTACATCTGGAGATGCATATGCCTCTGCAATAGACTTGGGAGTGTCGTCCACAAGGTATACAATGAAATCATCACCAAAGCATTTTGCAACCCTTTGTCTCTTGCTCCTGGCTTCATCGTTATCCTTCTCAAGGATTTCCTCAGGTGATTGTTCGAAATACTCATCAAATGTACTAGATTCAGGATTTATCTCAGAAGAAAATCTAGCAATACTATGCATATCTTTCGTAGGAAACATATTCTCAAAAAATATTGCATCATGAGATTCCATTATAGTATCAACATGCATATCAGGTACCTCGGATTTAACCACTAAAAATCTATATGCAATGCTCCGCTGAGCATAACCTAGAAAAACACAATCCACTGTCTTTGGTCCGAGTTTGTGTTTCTTAGGGATAGGAATATTGACCTTTTCCAAACATCCCCAAGTGCGCAAATAAGAAAGTGATGGTTTTCCAACCCACTCCTCATAAGGGGTTTTCTCTTTATTTTTGTTAGGAACTCTATTCATGACATGACACGAAGTCAATAAAGCCTCCCCCCACCATGCCTTAGATAAACCAGCAGTTTCTAACATGGCATTCACCAAGTCAGTCAACGTGCGGTTTTTCCTCTCGGGGACCCCGTTTGATTGGGGCGAATATGGAGGTGTCCTCTCATGAATAATACCGTGTTCCTCACATAATTCATCAAATACTTTGGGAAAATACTCTCCACCACGATCCGACCTAAGATGCTTGATCTATCTCTCTAGTTGATTTTCAACTTTAGCTTTATAGATTTTAAAGTAGTCTAAAGCTTCATCTTTAGTTTGCAATAAATAAACATAGCAAAATCTAGTCGCATCATCAATCAATGTCATAAAATATCTCTTTCCACCTTTTGTCAACACACTATTCATCTCACATAGATCAGAATGTATGAGTTTTAGAGATGCCAAGTTTCTCTCCTTGGCAGCCGTATGAGGCTTTCGAGGTTGCTTCTATTGCACACAACTATGGCACTTAGAACCTTTGGCAACAGTGAAATTCGGAATTAAACTCATACTGGTTAGCTGAGACATTAAACCAAAATTAATGTGACATAAATAAGAGTGCCAAACACTTGCATCATCATTAATACTAGCACAAATTTGGTTCACTGACTTATTGCAAAAATTTGAAAGGAAAAAACGGAACATGCCTCCGCACTCATAGCCTTTGCCTATAAACTATCCAAATCTCGACACGATTACTTTATTTGACTCTAACACTACCTTAAACCCTTCTCGACATAGAAGGTAGCCGCTAACTAGATTCTTGTTCATAGTAGGGACATGTTGCATGTTCCTTAGCTGCACGATCTTTCCCGAAGTGAACTTCAGATCCACCGTGCCAATGCCACGAACAGAAGCATGCGACCCATTCCCCATTTGGACGAAAGAATCCCTTGCGACCTGATAAGAAGTAAACAAAGAGATGTCAGCACACACGTGAATGTTAGCACCCGAATCAATCCACCAAGAAGATGATTGAAATACTGAAAGAACAATAGGTAAATTACCATACCCATCAGTATTGCTAGCGGTCACCATGTTGATAGTCTTGGAGCTCGTTTTCCCTCTGCGGTCTGCACGATCTGGGCATTCCTTGGAAAAGTGTCCGGGCTTCCCACAGGCGTAGCATTCTAGCACAACCTTGTTAAACTTCTTCTTCTTGAAGGTAGTAGTCTTGACAGGCTTGTTGAAAACAGGCTTGTTCTTCCCTTTGTTCTTGTTCTGTGGGTACCTTTGCACCATATTAGTGATAGGCTGAACCCCACCTCCTTTCTCAGTAGTGTATTTAGCCCGAGCTTTCCCCTCAACATCAAGAGATGCAATCAAATTTTCAACTGATATCTCTTGTCTC
The DNA here is from genome assembly GCA_039707655.1 of Elymus sibiricus. Lineage (NCBI taxonomy): Eukaryota > Viridiplantae > Streptophyta > Magnoliopsida > Poales > Poaceae > Elymus > Elymus sibiricus. The sequence continues at coordinate 223,991,382 of CM077670.1, read as the reverse complement.
TTATGTTTCAGAGTTGTGGAAAATTTCCTCCATGAAGGAGGCAACTTTGCAATCATGCACCCAACAACAAATTTATCAGGTAGAACACACTTAAGGAGTTCCAGTTCCTTCACAATGCATTGTATCTCATGAGCTTGTTCAACCACAGAACGGTTATTCACCATCTTGTAGTCGTGGAAACTCTCCATGATGTACAGTTCACTGCCTGCATCTATTGCACTAAATTTAGAATTTAGTGCATCCCAAAGTGTATTTCCATCTTGTATATGCATGTACACATCACACAAACGGTCAGCAAGAACACTCAGAATGCATCCGACAAACATAGTATTAGCTTCATGAAACTTTCTCTGATCTTCCTCAGAAATTCCCTCTGGAGCACCAACACTAACATGGAAAACTTTCAGAGCAGTAAGCTAGAGTGTGGATTTCACCTGCCACCTCCTAAAGTGCACACCAGTAAACTTATCCGGCCTCAGTGCATCAGCGAATCCAACCATAGTTAACTCAGGAAATTGCCTACAATTTAGGTTTTTGGATTGTTGGAATATTAGGCAAATTCATGATTAATTCTAGGAAATAATTCATGACTAAAATAGAGAATAGCATGCAACAAGCTAGCATACTAAGTGAACAGGAAAACATGCACAACAGCATCACAGATGAAACAACAACTACATATAAAGACATGAACAGATCACGATGGACCTACTATTCGTTAGTTGCTGCAGGAGCGACGGTGTTGATGACGATGTTGGCAATGATCTGTTGCTAACGGCGATGGAGACGATGATGAGTAGCACCACCCGACTTTGACGGAAGACGAACCATGATGACGAACTTGAGAAGTCGCGCAGAGCGCTTCCCAAAAACCTAATTCATCCTCTCCCGGTGCAGGATCGCAAGGACGAATGGTTCTGGAGACCCGCTCTCCCGCACGCCTATGCACATCGGCGTTTGGGATGGAGTAGACTACGGTGGCGGCACAAGTTGCGAGATGAGGCAAAAACCCTAGGTGTTTTTGGTATGTCTTTGGCCGCGACCAGTAGCAATATATGTAATAGGACCAGAGGCGGTATCGTGGCATGATCACGATCCCAAACCGATTTGGTTTCTAAGTCGTATACTTACCGGACAAGAAATAATTAAGAGTTAATTACACTGGTGCTGCTTGAACTTGGCGCAAACGGTCACTTTGGTGCTAGAAGTTGCGGTGTACATCGAAGTGGTGCAAAAACTTGGCTCGAGTGTGCAAATACAACGCTAATCGCGTTGGTATACAGAATGTCCCGTTGTCAGCCACTCGACCTGGGAGAAGGGGGCGTGTGGCCTGATTTATTTTAGAAACCCCCTCGGAATATATCTTTTTACAAAAAGTCCATATCGACGTGCCATTCTTCATCTCTAACCAGCGGCTCCCGCCAGTCAAAATTAACAGGAAAAAGGGGAGGCCAAGACTCGAAGACGAGACCACGGCAAGAAAGCAAACCTGTCAAACCAGTACGTTGGTGCGGTTATGACGTCCTCAATGGATAACTATCCTATATGTATTTAACAGTTTTTTAGACATTTTAACAGCTTTTTTTAGCAACATGTATTTAATGGGGTACACATCTGAAGTTTAAATGGGCTGCAGATATTGCGGCCCATTTTGCAGAGCTATTTCTTAACGATATATTTATAAAACGTAAGTTATAAAAAATATGTTTAAATGTTTGTGTGCTATAAATTTTATACAAACAAACCATGATTAGTAAATAAAAACATTTAAATGTACACCCATGTATAATAGAAAAAATTTAGTCAATACGGAAATTTAAAATGTATATTAAATAAAAATGTTCATGTGTTATTTTCAGAACATTGGTATATTTATTTACCATGCATACAAACGAAATAACTTATTTTTAAAACTTGTTCGTGTATTATTTCAAAACACATTCGTATATTTAAAATAATATTTATGAATTGTAAAAATGTTTATATAATTCAAAATGATACAATTTATTTTAAAATTACATTTAATAATATTATTTTAATTATACAAAATTACAAACATTTCAATAATTATAAGCACATTGGTATAGTTCAATTTTGGTATAATTAAAAATATTCATAATTTTGATTTTAAATTGTTGATATGGATATTCAATCATGTATAACATTCAAAATATATACTATTTTTGAATATAAGTCATGTGTAAAAAATATACACATGTGAATAATTATAGATATTAAGTAAATGTTTGTATTCATCATTTTAAAATTTAAATATAAGCCATGAGTGTATACTTTTTTTTTATTCATTAAACATTGTATCCAATATACATTTTAAATGTCCGTATATTTTATATATACACAGGTATATATTTCATTGTTTTTTTTACATAATATTGATAAGACACAAATATTGGAACATGATTTTTATTACTTACGTTTTATAACATCTTATAAAAATATCTTGTGCAAAATAGGCTGCAATATCTGTAGCCCATTTAAGCTCCACATGCGTCCTTGTTAAATATTTACAAGATTGTTATCATAATCAAACAAATCAACGTGTAGGGTGGAGTGTTTAGCTGGTTGTTTTGGTGGCCTATGGTCGCGGGTTCGAAACCTACCCGAAATCCTTTTATGTAAATATTGGCAGGCGGGACCCACTGGGCATAGAGAAGATAATGCCACGTCCATATGGTCTTTTTTGTCAAAAATATATTTTTCGAGGGGTTTTTCGAAAAGAAACATTCTTCCTGGTTCACTGCCTGACAGCGGACCCCACACGCCTAGTCAGCACAGATTATGTATACAAAATGGGATATGCACTGTATTTGCACGCCCGAGCCAAGTTTTTGCACCACTTCAATGTACACCGCAACTTCTAGCACCAAAGTGACCATTTGCGCCAAGTTCTAGCATCATCGGTGTAATTGACTCAATAATTAACTTGTCTGTGAAGACACCAAAAAATAAAATGGCAAAAGGAAGCCAGGCCCCTACAAGGTAACGGACCATTCACGCGCATGTCGCACGTATGCGCCGCCCCGGCCCGAGTCTAGCCAGGCGAGGTGAGCGAGCGTGCGCGTGTGGTCTCCTCTTTCTCTTCTGAACACACCGCTTAGAGTGGTGGAGAGAACCCACTATATAATGAGGTCGAACACTTCCTCAACTAGCGGTATGAGTCTAAACTTAAAGCCACCACTTGCTATATTATTCATGGGCCACTATTTGATATTTTAGAAATTGTTATGGGCCTAGCCCATTTATTTCTAACAATGAGGAAAGTGTTACAAAGTTAAGTGGTAATAAGATGACATGGACTAAATAAAAGGAAACATTAGTAAGTAACCACTTTTTCATAGTTGTTCCTGCAAGCTATTCTAATAGCACCTCCAGCAACTGTTGGAAGCATTATTGTCCATTGATAATATAGATTTGGCTTCCTCTTGGTCATTCAAGAGTTGCTTCAATCAATGCAATGTGAGAAACTCTTGGTTGTTCTTTGTTGCTTCAGTCAAGGTAATGTGAAGACACAGGTACAATTCAGTGATATCCATGCATTCCAAAAGGATGCAACTTATCAGTTTCCAATGCTTCTTTTGGGACTGAAACATGTTCCAAATTTGGTATAAAAAATATTTGATGTATTGTTGGCTTCTGCAAACCTTATTAACCCAAAAACTGCAACTTCTGTAGGGTGACTTTTTTGGATCACCAAAGATCTTTATTTTTCAGACGTCTGTGATGAAACAATGTGAATTCATGGCTCTCACAATCGAATCTTTTACCCCGTTAGCAAATGAAAAATCATGAAATTCTGGACCTGCGACTGCATGATTGTAAAGACATAAGGTATATGTATACATAAAGCATAAACTTGAAGAATGTGAAGATTCAAACACCTAGAAACATATGAAACTCTGTTGGCAATTATCCATAAACTTCATATCATGCTAGTAACTGAGGTACACTACAGATAAAAAATGTGATATTGTACTATAGAACTATATAGTAGAGGTAACATGGAGAGTATGTGTCCTATAGATCATTAGAAGTGTTGCTTTATTTAGTACTTTGTGTCATCAACTTATCTTTAATGTTATTTTTTCGAAAAAGAAAATGCCCCATGTGCCGCCACACATACATGTTAGATTATTCGGTTCTGCTATTTCAAAAGAAAGTTCAACTGATCTATGGTATGAATCAGCATAGCAGGCCAAGGGCTCTAGTTGGAATTTGTAAACAATAAAAAGTTGGAGACCACTCAAGGAAGAAGCACTAATGTAAGAAACTAAAATGGATCTTGCATGAACAAAGCTAGGGGATCCATTTTAGTTATCTTGAAGTCTGAACTTTGAAACAAACATATCTAATTTGCATTCTCTAAAAAAAGGAACTCAACGCAATGAACCAACTTCAGATATAATCCAGACTACAATACATACTTTATTGTGCACGTTAAGTCTCAGATCATAACACATGATGAGCGAAGATCAGTAAGTACATATATTTTGCTAGAACCATATGCCGATACTAAGGAATATGATAAGTTTATCATGCTGGAAATTTGTTTCTTATATACTCTAGAAATTTATAACAAAAAACTATATAACATGAATAACATTCGATCTTATGCCCTTGAGCATTCCTTCATGAGTGATCTTAACCTATTTAGACCTTCATCAATAAATCTCCACGGAACAATAACTGGATGTAACCTCCCTCGAGGTCAAATGGTGGGAATGATGGTAGAGGAGGCGTTATTGTAACACGCTATTGTAAGTTTCTGCATGGAAACCAAACCTAGGTGAAAATATATTTTTATTGAACTACAGAAACAACAAATTCACAGATATTGCTGTTATTGCAATTGACCTGGATTAATGCCTCACTAAATAATGTGAAATAGTAAAGCATACAGCTTGTAAAGCAGCTTCTCACTAAATGGTGAGCCATTGTAGAGCCAATGTTCTACATAAAGGTGTGGTATTGTGGCTATTTATAAAAGCACTATAAAAAAGTAATGGAACATATGGTCTGTGATGGCAAACAATTATTTATATAATCTTGAGATGATTTAATATGTTTGAACATATTTTATTTGAAGTTAGTTGTTAACAGAAGTTTCTTCTGCAAAAAGTAGCTTCCCATCATAACACTCTCTTCCCTATTCTAAGCAGAGACATTACAAATCTGTAGCACATCTAAGAGGCACAAATCTGATCATTTACTTACTTAAATGGTGTCGCTGATGCTTACGACCTTTCTATGGAATTTAGGAATTTGCAGTTGCTAAAGGGAAACATGAGCATCTTCAGCATGGGCTGTTAGTGATATTAAAAACACCAATTGTATTATCCAGAATGAACACCTACACCACCATAAAATTACTACAAATGAGATCAAATAACCCATTAATCTATTTTCTATACACAAATCTCAAATAAAAAATCCAGCTCATGGCTCGTCGCTTCCTGCCACTACGGTACTTTTTTTCCGAAAAGGGGCGCTTTATTACTTAAAAGATTTAAGCATTACACCCGGCCTCTGCATAACTAAGATGCACACAGCCAAACAAGGTCCTCTCACAGAAAATAAAAATAAAAAGGTGAAATACAAAGAAACATGTAGAGTCCGTATAACGCCTAAAGCGGAGGGGGGCCAATCCTTAGGTCATGCTGCCACCCATGTTGGGTAAAAGTATCCCTCGTCATAGCCTCCAATCGTGTACACACCTCCGTAAACAGGTCTTGATTATCCACGCGTTGTAGAGAGGACCATAAACGAAGAGTCCCGGTACATCTGTAGATAACTCCAAGAGCAACAGTACAAAAGTGTGAGGAGAGGAAATCAGTGGATGGGCTGGTGGTTAGGGTCTCAAGGAGTCACGACCTGGACTTGGCGTGGTGGCCACTGAACCTATTATAGGCAGGGCTTGCACAGCGCCCTGCACGACCCAGTACAATGGGTAGGCGCCTAGCTGCAGCTCGCTCGGGAGAATGGAGATCCAGACCAGCGCTGCGTATAGCAGGGCTGCGACAATGATGAGGTCGAAGGGCGCTACTGCCCTGCCTGGTGCTTCCGCGCCGCGTCGGACGATCGCCATGATCTACGGACGTGCAAGGGAGTGGAAAGAATTGGGTCAGGCATGGCTGCGCCATCGGCCGCCATGGCTGTGTCCGGTGCCGTGGGCCACCATGGCTGCATCCCGTCCCATCTGCAAGGCGAGCGTGCCGGCTCAGAGCAGGCGGCGGCCAGCGGCGAGGTCGAGGTTGAGGGTTGGGCGGGGAAGTTTGATTTTGCCGGTGAGATAAATCATAGTCACAAGCACAACTGATGCCTTCCAGGCTGGGAAACCCCAAAAATCCACCAAATTGAAACATCAACGCGCCCTCCAGAACCCCCGACCAAACACCAAAGTCGACATTGAATCCCACAACCCTCTTTCTACCCATCACTATTCACTGTCCCCAAGCCGAACTGGGAAACAAGGCACCGTCCATGCTGAAGATGCTCACCAAGATCACTATTCACTACCCCCCAACGCACCGACCAGAGGTGGCAGCTGCAGCAGGATCGGGATAGAAACTCCAGCTGCCCTCCGGCGCCCGTGTAGCTCCAATGTGACCCACAGCAGCCGCGGCCGACCACCTCCAATAGCAGCAAGAACAGAAGGGGGAAACAACGCTGCCAAATCTATTCCCCACAGCAGTAGTGTCGCCGTAATCACACGAGCACCAACCGTGGCGGACCAACTCCAGGAGCAGCAAGAACGGAAGAGAGGGAACAGCCGGAACGCTCGCCCTAGAGGCCACAAATGCCGCCTACCATGCTGCAACTCACCGCAGCCCCTCTCCTTCCCACACGAATCACCGACCATCGATGGACATGCGGCCAGCGAGGAAACCCCTAGTCGCCACGCCGCAAAATGTGCCTTCATCAGGAGAAAAGACCAGGAAGCCCACGACGCTGGGCTACTTACATCTAGGCCCCACAAAACATTAGAGGCCTAGGGGTGCGACTGAGTCAAAATCGAATGTCAAAATCGGCAATGTTATCCACAATTGATTGTGGGCTCTCTAAAACTAGGGAGCTTGGTGTTTTAGAGGATATGGTACTAGAGCCCAGGTTTTTGGAAGAAAAAAAATCGCGTCTTCCCAATTGGGTTCCTCTCATGATTTCTCATGACAGCTTGTTTGTATCATTCCCTTACGCAGCCGACTCCTCTAGCTACCCACAATCGATTTTATTTTTCGGTCTCAGATTTATCTCCTCCTATCCATCATGAAGCATCTGATTCCACTCGACGCTCACGTACTGGCCGCCTGAAGCACCAGCTGGATCAGGACTTTCCGCCACCACCTTTCCTACTCGCATCCGCTGGCTTGTTCTAGATTGAAACCCGCGAGTAGGATGAAGGTAGTCACCCTATTGCAATCCTCTGGGAGGTTGAAGGTCACGGTGGTCACCACCCGATTGGGATCCTCTAGGAGCTAACTCGACCTCGGGCAGTCGTCTTCTCTACGTCTTCCAAGACGTCCGCCGCCAATCAGATCGATCGTCGCTGCGCGCTGCCATCCACTGGCCGTCTTCCAGGTCGCCACCACCTGTCAACCACCTCTGCCGACTACCGTCAATTTCGAGCTGGCCGTCAAAGTTCCCCACCAGCCAGACATCTTCCCAGACCGGGTTGTGCTGGGCTGTCATTTCTGGTTGCCTTCCACCACAGATCATAGGTCCCTAGGCGTCACTCCAGATTTCCGCCACCGGTTGCACCGAACGTTGTTCCTGCCTTCCTTGGCAGCTGGCTTCCTCATATTACCTCTCCGGGTCCGGCTCCATCACGCCTCATGGTCGTTCTGTTGCACCTTCGATTGGCCTCCGCTGCAAGCCTGCTCCCCTGTTGCCCCACATGTGGCTCGCTCTCTCTGCTGCTCCTAGTATGTGTTGCTTGCCACTCTGCTTCCCCTCTATGTGTCACTCCGCACATGCTTCTTGCTAGAGCATTTTGGCCCTAGCGTGGAGTACCAACGAAGACGACTATCTAACGATCTATGATCAATATGTTGATGGGAACACTACTTCATGTCCAGGGTAAAAACTCTTGTCCCGACATCTATTGGGCGGGCTGAGCAGCGACGAACTTGCATCGTAACTTGTCGAAGGCGTTGTCTACTTATTGTTTCTTCTGGTCTTTATTGGTTGGTCTCAACGACCAGGTTGAATCCTTGTCCAGGCCGTCTCTTGTCGGATGTGGCGACGATGGCGTGGGTGCGTTTAATCCCTTCTTGAAGGCATTGTTGCGGATCAAGTTGACTTACTCATATGTGTTAATTGCATATCTTGCAATGGTTAGGTAGTAGTTTTCTTTGTTCTGTACTTCTCTTAATAATTTATAAGAATGATTGTGTGCATCGCATGATGAAAAGGCCGGGGGGTTTAGCCCCATTTTTTGAGAAAAATGACCTTTCATACATGTTTTTGGGTTGGGAGTGTTGTCAGCGACACGGGGGTGGGGAGCCCCACTGAGCATGGGCAAGGCAGGTCATGGATTCGGCTCGGAATTGGTCGCTAGGATAAGCTGGCTTGGTGGCTCCATGGGTAAACAGGCCCCCGAGCAGCAAAACCTCGAGGACACATCTCAGGTAGGGGGATCATTTCCTTCAGGGAGTGTTGGGCCTCTTCCATAAGTCTTTGAAGGAGGTGGCCAACCTCTGCCAGGGTTGCACGGGCGCAACCACCATCATGTGGAAGCACTCCGATGATGAGTGCCATAGGTCTGCTCGGACCATCACCTTCCGTCCTGTTATGGACCGAATGGGACATGAGAGGATGAAGTTGACCTTGGGCTCTAATGGAGAAACCCCATGATCTAGGACAAGGAGGCCCTGGCAGGTCAGCTGATGATGGCTGCCCATGACGCACCCAAAGCATGGCGATATGATGATTCGGAGGTGTCCCTCCATTGTAGGGGAACGTGCAACACGACAAAATTTTATGCTACACAATCACACCCAAGAACACTATGAAGATGGCGGTAATGATCAAACTCACCGACGAGCAGAGTAGCGGAAGCAGTGACGAGTCAGTGCAGCATGAAGATTCCCGCAGTTAGGTTATACCTCCCAACCGCGAGAATGTTCTCCGAGACAAGAGTCGAAGTAGATGACCCCTCTGAGGTATCCACGCGTCCCAAAGTAGTAGTCTGGCAGAGCTTTGACGTCCAGGAAGAAGTACTCTGAGAAAACTAGAGAGAGAAAGCCAAGCGACGCTTCTCGTCTAATTAGGAGTCTAATTCTATTAAACCAATTAGACCGAGATTAGAGCCCGTCTAATTACGAGCCTAAACACTTAGGCCATTTAGACCGGGAGAGAGTGGAGTTATGCGGGAGAGATCCCCTTTGGATTGATATGTTGCAACAGGGAGTCCTCGACACACACACACACACACACACACACAGACACAGACACACACACACACACATATGTGGAGTAGGAAGAGGGGCACCCCAAAGAGGAGGAGTCCTTCCCCTCCTCCACTTGGTGGAAGGAGAGAAGGACTCCCTCCTATTCCTATTCGGCCAAGGGCCTGCCATAAGGGTGTGGCGCCCCATGTGGGCTTTGTGGGGCCCACTAGGAGTGGTCATCTCATGACGGTTCTTCACAACTTTCTTCCACAAATAAAATCCCGGATTTTTCGGATGTATCCAGAACCCATTCCTAGACCCCTGAAAACTTTCCATATATAGAGCTGAACTTTCCAAAATCATGTTATAGCTTTTCGGAATTCCCAGAGCCCTTCTGGAACCATCCGAAACACTTTTGGAACTCTGTGAAACTCTTTCGGTGCTCATTTAACTCATTTCTCATTTCTTTGGTAACAATGACTACTAGTCATTAAGCGTGTGACCCTACAGGTTCGGAAATAAGCGGACATGATCCGTAACCCTTCCCAGTCAATAGTTAACAGCGGGATCTAGACACCCTTATTAACTCCCGCATATTCGCGAAGTTCTCGAGTGAACCTTTATTCTGAATACAATTCCCTTTGGTTCATGATACATTTACAAAACCCAAGGTGAGATAATTGGTATCCTCGTGATCAACTCCTTAATCATTATACCGGTTATCCTCGTTACCAATTTTGTTTTCTTTACTCGTGTCCGTGTTCCCGTGTCCATGTTCCGGTATCTTGTGATCATAATCACAAGTGTCTAGTCAGACGATAATGACAACATAACATGGAGTGGGCCAAGAGAGTATCTCTATATCATGAGAGCAGAAAATCCCAGTCTTGAACTATCGATACCGAGACATACGTTTCGGGTATACCCGTAAGTCACCTTTATTCACGTCTAGTTATGGAGTGACATTCGGTAACCCCAAAGCAACCATCCAGTATGTTAGTATATGACATTCTCATGGTCTAAGAAACTAAGTAATCATGAACAAGTTATATGAAAATACAGACAACATAACAACGATGACATCTTTCAGTAATTCATAAGTTGGGTCTATCCAACACTATTGTTCTAGTAATAATGTGTTCTCATTATTGATAGCATCCTTGTTACAATAACAATGCTCATGATCAGGAAGACAAGACCATCATCAATACCTGAGCTAGTCTTAGAGGCATGACTAGGGATCACATTGGTGTTATGTTTCCACACATGTATTTGGGTTTTCCTCGAAATCTCATATTTCAGAACCAGTAAACTTATAGCATAGAAATATAAAATTAATTATGAACATGGAAATAGCATAATAATATTTTATTATTGCCTCTAGGGCATATTTCCAACATCCAATATGACCCATCCTCATGGGTCGGAAAAGGTCAGCCCTCCATTGCTGACGGGGAGGGCGTCTCTCTTGACTATATATAAGGGGGGAGGCCACCTGATGGTGTCCTGGACTAAGGGGTGTTAACCTGTACGACCCATAGTCCATGGGCCGGGCTAATGGCCCGTCGATCACTAAAAGGAAGGACTACCGAAGCCATGAACCTCGGCGTGATCAAGATGGAAACCTCTGAAGACTTGGCGTGTACTTCAAGGATTGCTCTGTAACTGGCATATTGACAGCCGACCATGTGTATAAACGAGGCACCCCCAGTACATATATAAGCCGAGGGGTTTAGTTTTTAGAGGCACGATTATCAGCCTTAGGGTTTAGAACACAATCATACGATCTCGAGGTAGATCATCTTGTACTCTGTACCCCATCACATCAATACAATCAGAGCAGGACCTAGGGTTTTACCTCTTTGAGAGGGCCCAAACGTGGGTAAACACCGTCTCCCTTCGTCTCCTGTTACCATTGTTCCTAGACCTACAGCTCGGGACCCCCTACCCGAGATCCGCCAGTTTTAGCTCCGACATTGGTTCCCATGCAGGTCCCGCCGTATGATTGTTGCGGAAGAATGGAAACATCGATCAACGATCAGACCAAAAGTGGCACACCTTTTGCGCCGGACTCTCAAGTCATCGGCTCAACTGAAAACCAAAAACATGACGGATCGCCCCTCCTCCCTCAAGAGTCAAAGGTTGATGATCTCAAAACCATAGCCGAGCCCCGTGTTCTATCTCCTAGTTTGACCAAGTATCTACACGTACAAGTGAACTTGAAATCCACACACCAACCGATGGAGTATGTCAAGCATGACCAATTAGAGGGAGCCTGGTGCTCGGACTCAAAAGTCAGCCCTGCTGGTTCGGATTCAGCACTACAACCTCAGGAGGAGTGCTTCGGAGCGGCTAAACAGCAACAACCCGGGATTAAATTTTTGATCCCGCTCACCCCACATCGAGTACTGCCCGAGTAGTTTGGGACCACCCGATGTCTGGGATATAATCTATGTCAAGAAATGACCTCAAGATATAGTTCGACAATTCTAGATGCGCTTCTTGTTTGTCAAGAACAAAATCCCAGACTACTGTGACCAAGAAATCCTAGCAGCTTTTTGCAGTAACTTCCACGTTGAGTGCATCTTAAAAGCCCTCGCTCATTGATGCGTTCAAACCTTCTCTGAGTTATCGGACTTGGTATCAAGATTTTGCATCATGGAAGACGCTTGGTTGGCCCAAAAGGAACAGAGGGACTCAATCCACGTTCAAGCTGAAAACCGTGATAGGCATATATGCCCGAGTGAGCGATCTCGATGCTCCAGGGCTGAAGAGCCATCGCGTAAAAGGAAGAAACCCATAACAGGGCCAAGAGTTGCGATCGATAAACTCCTGGATAAACCATGTCCCATCCACTCTGTTTTATTGAACACAAACCCAACTCATAGTCTTCGAGCTTGCTGGGTAGTTAAACAGGTGGCTAAGGGAGGGGAAGACCTCCTCAACAGTACGGACACACACACTAAATGCGTGGCAACATCCTCTGACGAATGCGATATCCTAATGATCTACGAAACTCATTCGTCAAGGAACCAAAGAAAACGAGCCCTTCGGGAAATAAACCACGTTCATCAGGTAGCGACATTGAATAAATGGTCGGACATGCCTACTACCTTTGGACAAGAGGATCAGCCGAAGACCGGCTCGAGCCAAGGAACGGCAGCCCTAGTCCTTGACCCCATAGTGGACGGATGTCAGCTACGTAATGTTCTAATGGATGGTGGCAGCAGTTTAAACCTCATATATGAAGAGACCCTTCAGAAGACGCAGTGCGATAGATCATGCATTGAACCTAGTTATACCACATTTAAGGGGATTATCCCAGGAAAGGAGGCGCGATGCATCGACAAAATCACCCGTGATGTGGTGTTTGGAACTCCCAACAATTACCGCTCCGAGGAGTTGACCTTCCACATCGTGCCCTTCCGAAGTGGTTACCATGCTCTTCTGGGCTGTGATGCATTCACAAAATTTCACGTCGTCCCACACTATGCTTATATTAAGCTCAAGATGCCGGGACCCAATGGCGTGATCACTATAGCAAGCAACCCTGATAGAGTGCTCAGAGCCGAGAATAAGATGACATCTCCTGCCCTTGAATCATTAGTCGAGGCCTTTGCAGCTGAGGAGCTAATAGCTCTGCGTGCCGCCATTGATAGAGGCAATGTTATACTTGACAAGAGGTCTAAACCTACGTCATTCAAGCCGGCTGATGAAATAGTCAAATTTCAAGTGCATCCAACAGACGCCAACAAAATGGCGTCCATCGGCACACAGCTTGATCCAACTATGGATGAGGCATTACATATGTTTCTCTGAGAAAATTGGGACATCTTCGCCTGGCACCCTTCCGACATGCCAGGAATTCCCAGACACCTTGCCGAGCACATCCTAAATATTATAGAAGGCTTTAAACCAGTCAAACATGCACTCCACCGATTCTCCGAGCCGAAGAGGCAGGCTATGGGCGAGGAACTAGCCAAGTTACTAGAGACTAGATTCATCCGAGACATTGACACTCCGAGTGGTTGGCTAACCTGGTCATGGTACCTAAGAAGGACAAGTCATGGCGCCTTTGTGTCGATTTCAAGGAGGTTAACAAAGCCTGCCCAAAGGGCCCCTTCCCCCTACCACATATTGACCAGATTGTGGTTGCCACGGCAGGACATGATTCACTATGTTTCCTGGACGCCTACTCGGGGTATCATCAAATAAAGATGAAGGAATCTGATCAAGCCGCTACAGTTTCATAACTCCATACGGGCCATTCTGTTTTAACACAATGCCTTTCAGTTTAAAGAACGCGGGCGCAACATGCCAGCGCATGATTCAAACATGCCTGGAACCACATATTGGCAAAACTGTGGAAGCATACATAGATGACATGGTTGTTAAAACTAAAAACACCAATAAATTGGTGGACGATCTTCGGGAAACATTCACCAACCTCCGAGCATACAATATAAAGCTCAATCCGGAGAAGTGTGTCTTCGGAGTGCCAGCGGGCAAATTGCTCGGCTTCATTGTTTCCCATCGAGGAATAGAAGCCAACCCTGACAAAATTGAAGCCCTTGCTTGATTGGAAATCCCAACGGAGCTCAAGCACGTCCAACGATTAACTGGGTCATAGCCGCTCTGAGCCGTTTTATTTCTTGGCTGGGAGAAAAGGCCCTCCCTCTCTATAAGCTACTAAAGCAAACAAAGAACCTTCAATGGACTAGCGAGGTAGGCGCCGCTTTGGAGGAAATCAAAACACTTCTCGCTACCAACCCTATACTAGCAGCACCTGGGGTAGGAGAGCCGATGTTGTTATACATCTCGGCCACAAATCAAGTCGTCAGTGTTGTACTTGTCATCGAGCGCGACGTTGAAGGGCATAAGCTCCAGGTTCAAAGACCTGTTTATTATGTTTCCGAGGTACTTACCCCGTGTAAAACGAGTTATCCCTATTATCAAAAGATAGCCTATGCAGTCTTTATGACATCTCGGAAGCTACGACACTATTTTCAGGAGTGCTCGATCACAGTGGCATCCGAAGTACCTCTTAATGATATAATTAATAACAGGGATGCCACGGGCAGAGTTGCCAAATGGGCAATCGAGCTCTTGCTCTTTGAAATTTCATACCACCCACGCCAACCCATTAAATCCCAAGTGTTAGCAGATTTTGTGGTAGAATGGATGGAAGCCGAACTCCCTAGAGAGTACAGGACTTATTCGCACTAGAAAATGTACTTTGACAGCTCTAAAATGCTGGCCGGCCTAGGGGCCGGGGTAGTCCTTACATCACCAACAATGGATAACATACGGTACGTACTACAAATCATGTACACTAATTCCAATAATGCAGCTGAATATGAGGCTTTACTGCATCGTCTTCAGATAGCGGTCTCTATGAGAATCCGACGTCTGGAAGTCCGAGGAGATTCTAATGTCGCTATCTCTCAAGTTAACGGTGAATTCGACACAAAGGATCCGAAGATGACAGCATACCGAAATGCCGTCATGGCAATTTCGGCCCAATTCGGGCGCTGGAATTTCACCACATCCCAAGGGGCAGCAATAAAGCTGCTGATATCCTTGCGAGAATGGGCGCTAAACGCGACAAAGTTCTGGAAAATACCTTCCTGCAATGACTTTTTAAACCATCAGTGTCTTGGCAAGAAGGAGATAAGGTTGTCAAGTCAAATGACACCGGAGAGGTCATCCCTCCGGGTATTGAACCAGACGAGGAAATAATTGGGGGCTCGGCTATCGAAGAAACATCCTCGGCCCACGAGATCATGGCGGTGATTGCGCCATGGACCGAACCAATCCTCGCATACTTGCTCCAAAAAGGGCTGCCCGAAGATCAAACTGACGCACGCCGGAGCATTAGGAGATCTAAAGCTTATCAGGTCCATGATGGTGAATTATATAAGAAAAGCGTCACAGGAGTACACCAACGGTGCATATCCGAGGAAGAGGGCAAGCAACTCCTTTCGGAAATTCACTCCGGCATGGGCGGCCATCACGCCACACCTTGGACCTTGGTAAGCAAGGCTTTCTGAGCCGGATTTTACTGGCTCACTGCTCGAGCGGACGCAAAGACACTAGTCCAAAAGTGTGTTGGGTGTCAGGTTTTTGCAAATCAAAGTCACATGCCCACTACGGCTCTTCGGACTATTCCGATCACCTAGCCCTTTGCGGTCTGGGGGCTTGACATGGTTGGCCCACTTAGAGGGGGAAACCAATAAAATGAAATATCTACTTGTTATGGTAGATAAGTTCACAAAATGGATTGAGGCCAAACCAGTAACCTCGTCCAAAGTGGGGCCCACAACAACAAAAAACACTTCCGTGATAATACGTGTTTGTCACAGTAGGTCACGTTTTATGACAGAATCAAGATAGTCATACCTGTGCTGTCGTAGAAGTATTCCATGACAATACTCAAATTATCATCACGGAAGTGTCCACTTCCATGACGATAAATGGCGCGTCATGGAAGTGCTTTCGTCAAAGGTATCCGACACGTGGCACACCGTAACAGGTCGCCGTTAAGCTATCGGGTCCGGTTTTGGATCCGATAACCCGTTAACAGCCCGGACCAATGGCGATTTTCCACGTGTAAAATTCTCATTCGCCAAAGGAACCACGTGTCAGCTCGGCGTTGAGACAGATGTCATCCATTCAATGGACGAGAGGCGCCTATGATACGTCGACATGTGGCACGGCCCAACAGTGGCCCATTTACATAAAAAGGCTAGCCCAGTCAAAATTAGCGGGCCGGCCCTATTAGGGCCTACATGCG
Organism: Elymus sibiricus; assembly: GCA_039707655.1. Classification (NCBI taxonomy): domain Eukaryota; kingdom Viridiplantae; phylum Streptophyta; class Magnoliopsida; order Poales; family Poaceae; genus Elymus; species Elymus sibiricus. Next base: position 223,975,185 of record CM077670.1, on the reverse strand, counting down.
TTTCGCCCATTCACAACCACGTCCCATAAGAGTTCTGACAATTCGGCCCGTCAACGGCCCGTTAACTATTTGACACCATTGCGGCCCATCATCAGTTCGAGCCCGTTAACAACCCGCTATGTCTTTGGGCTCAATTGCGGCCCAAGGTTCTTTCGGCCTGTTAGCGGCCCATTCTTGCACTACAAAAAAACACTTCCGTGATGATATGTGTTTGTCACAGTATGTCACATTTTTTGTCATGCATGTACATCCATGACAATTTTATGACAGAATCAAGATAGTCATACATGTGCTGTCATAGAAGTGTTCCATGACAATACTCAAATTATCATCACGGAAGTGTCCACTTCCATGACGATAATTGCTGTGTCATGGAAGTGATTTCATCAAGGGTAACCGACACGTGGCTTCCACCGTAACGGGTCGCCGTTAAGCTATCGGGCCCAGTTTTGGATCCGATAACCCGTTAATAGCCAGGACCAATGGCGATTTTCCACGTGTAAATTTCTCATTCGCCAAGGGATCGACATGTCAGCTCGGCGTTGCGACAGATGTCATTCGTCCAATGGATGAGACGTGCCTATGATACGTCGACACGTGGAATGGCCCAATAGTGGCCCATTTAACCTAAATGGGCCGGCCCAGCCAAAGGCCCACATGATTTTGTCAGACACTAGTGGGCCGGCCCGTTAACAACCTGCCATGGTTTGGTCCAAATTACGGCCCATACCAGATCCGGCCCGTTAACAGCCTGTTGTGTTTTGGGCCAAATTATGGCCCATAGCAGATCTGGCCCGTTAACAGGCCACTGTGCTTTTGGGCCCATTGTAGGCCCAGTTTGTATTTCGGCCTGCTAAATGCCCATTTAACAGTTCGGCCCAATATTCGTTTCGGCCTGTTAGCGGCCCTTCGGGCATATGGGCCATTTTCTGCCCGTTATCACTTTCGGCCATTTAACGGCCCGTGGTGCTTCTGGGCCTATTTTTGGTCCGAATTGACTTTCGGCCTCTTAATGGCACGTAGTCTTCGTGGATAAATTTCAGCCCAACCTGACTATCGGCCTATTAAAGGCCCGTGACATAGTTGGGCCTAATTATGGCCCACTTTGCATCCGGCCTGCTTACAGCCATAATTTTATTGGGCCAACCAAGGCCCGAGATAAATTTTGGCCTGTTAATGGCTCGTATGTAATTGGGCCAATCATGGGCCTACCTATGTTTCGGCCTGATGTCGGCCCGTGAATTGTTCGACTCAATTCAGGCCCTATCTACTTTTCAGCCTGTGAAAAGCCCATGGTATTTTTTGGCTCCAACTGAGGCCCGTGTTTTACTCGGCCTGTTAAAGGCCAAAAACTACTTTACGTTTAGGCCTAAATTATGAGTCGGCCCATCTGATTATAGGCCCACTTTTTGGCCCATATCTTGTGAGTTACGGCCCGACCCGTTTGGGTGGCGTTATTTCTTTTTATATACCGATGACAGAATGATAACATATTGGGCCGTTGAGCTCCGTTGAAGCTTTCAGCCTAAATTACAACATATTGACTAAGAATAAACATAGACTATACAATAAAGAAATTACGACTTATTACATCCACTGGGCATCAAAGCTCGCCACCAGTGATAATAAAGGGCAACCAGACCGCAGATTACATACACTGGGCATCAAAGGTCGCCACCTGTGCAAAAAAATGCGTCGACAAAATAATATACAAAACCGACAACATTTCAACACAGTTCAAGAAATGTTAGCCCTGCCCCAGTGCTGCAGTGCAAGCAGCTGAACAAGCTGATGAGACCTTAGTTGTTTGTACGTTATATCCTCCAGCTCTAGCCACATACACATAAAGCACGCATGGGTGTCCTCTGTGATCTTTGTTAGAGATTGGACTTCAAGTCGGACCTGAGCTGCACCAAGTCTTTCCGCTTGAAGTTGAGACTGAAGAAGTCGAACTGATTCAGGCAGCAACTTCACTGAGGTTGTGTCACAGCTGCTGGTGAGTAGCTTGAATTCACTGTCTTCATCAAGACATGACCTTGGGGTCATCTCGCTCTCTTCAAGATGGTTTGCCTTCTTCGCTGCAATATAAGTGATAGGTACCAGCAATGGGTTTGGCTCACTATCTTCCCTAAAGTTCTACCTGGCATCAGAGATACTACTCTGAAAGAGAAACAAGGAGACATATAACAGGTTTCACAAATATATAAGCAACGATGGTCAGTGTGCTGACAATTCCATCCCATTTTATATTGCCAAATTCAGAGATACAATTTAAAATAGCATTAACATAATATGTCATTGTCCGTATCATTAGCAAAATTAGTTAAGACAAAGCAGGAAACGAGATGATGCAGGCGTGGGCAGCTTCACCACACCACCAGATTAGAGATCTAGAACACAGGCATACATGCAGGGCTAAAGAAAATCAATGGATTTTTTCTGATTAATGTGGATGGTATGCATAAGGAACATGTTTTTACAACTACAATTTGAAACTGGTAGTTGTTGCAAACATGCAATCTGATGCAAACACCAAAGTAAAAAGCAGTGGAGGAAATGATGCGTATCTAAATCTATAATAGAACAAGTTTGAAGGCTTGAGAAGGATGGACTTACATTACATGTAAACACGGGCTTGACAAAGCCCTTCTCCATTTCGATGGAAGGATAATTCAAGAAATTCCCCAAAGAAACTTCTTCATAAGCGTTGCCTTTATTCTACATTTTGTAAAGAGTAAATATAGATCTAATAATATTGGAAGAAATAGAGGATAATGAAGCTCAGATGCAGAGTGATGATACATAATCAAATAGCTATCAATTAAGTACAGCGTTACAAGGCAAAAGGTACTGACAAGAGGAATGCAAACCTCAACTTGTGCAGTGGCATTGGCTTTATTCAACATTTTGGTAAGAATAAATGTAGATTTGATAATTTGGAGAAAATGGAGGGCAGGGCAGATAAGATGCAGAGTAATGCCAGACAATCAACTATCTCTCGATGTAAGTACAGAAATACTACCTCCGCCCGGAATTACTTGTCACTGAAATGGATGTATCTAGCACTATTTTAGTTCTAAATACAACCAATTGAGCAACAAGTAATTCGATACGGAGGGAGTACATGACAACAGGTAATTACCATTGGGTTTATTCTACATTTATGTAAGAGTAAATATAGATCTTATAATTTCAAGCAAACGGTGGATAAGGAAGCTAACATGCACAGTGATGCTACATAATCAAACAGCAATGAGTGCAAGTATGGTGATAAAGGGCAAGAGGTACTGACAAGAGCAATCCAGTGCATAGTATTTTTGTGAGATCCTATGATCCCTTGAGAATGGATCACTTCCTTTTCCAAATACTTTGATTGTACTCTTTCAGGATCAACAATCACCCTCTTCCTTTTGGACATCTATTACGAAAGAACAACATTTGAGTGGAAAAACATGGTATGATGACACATGGAATAGGTACAGAAAATGGATAGGCAAGGCATATTCTCATATATGATGTGTAAACTAAGCAAATGGTGGTGTAACAAAGTAGAAGTAATGCAAAACATCATATGCAAGATACGTGTGACCAATACAACCTTGCCAAGTTAGAGCAAGCACCTTGATGGGTAAATAAGATAGGACATCTGACTCTGACTCATCTGGAGAGCTAAATAGACTTGGGTCTCTATCTAGGTTAGAATCGTCTTTAGGATCATATTCTAAAATGGAATCTGTAGATGGGAGCGTGTGTGTTCCATTGCATCCAGACATGATCTCAATCCCTTGATGCCAAGTTTGTTAGGCAGTGGATTCTTACGCAATATTCCTCTCGTGCACCCATTCTCATATTCATTATGATCATGTTCAATACTTGACATGCACGAAAACATAAAAATAAGTGAGATTATCTTTGTAATGCATAGGTGATTCTAATCCAATAGTGCTTCCCTATAACCCCCTATGTGCTATCTCTTTTCTTCTGAGAGATGCCATGTGTGCTGTAATTTGGTGTGTGCATTAATATAATGTGGCCTACTACTCAAAATATAGGCTCCCTGTTGAGAGCTCCGGAAGTAATGATACTTCAAAGATGACAGCTTCAAAATATACTAAGGAAGAACAACTCGACCTGACCTGTCGACCACAAATGTCTCTGATCCTCTTCCCAACAAGGAACGTATTGTACTTATTAAAGAAGAAGAGAAGAGGATCATGTTAAAGAAGAGAAGAAGAGCAAGCAGATTGTAGATATTACAAGTCTTTCTATACAATGTCTGTTGCCCACCCATGATGCCAGAGCGCACAGACAAATACTATTCCTTCCTGTCTCTCTATATGTGGCTCACATGCATTTTGAAACTAAAGTAGGAACATTTAGCTGACTAATTAAACATGTCTCTATTTTACTAATATCAGCATCATATCATATTCGAATTTGTACAACTAAGCTTGTTTAGCTTGATGGGTGGAGCAGTGCTCTTACGACACGAATCACGTAGGCTGATCATAGTGATCATAAAAGGGGAAAACCCTAAGCATGATGAGTATAGTGTTGACCGTGGCATGGCAGATCTGAAGCTGCAAACCGCACAAAGACTACTTGGCAACCAATGTTTACTTTCAACTAACAACTAAGATTTGGTATGGACAAGAAAGTACAGTAAACAAGTGACAAAGAAATGAAATTCCCTGCTGACTCTCTATATGTTGCCACATGCATTTGGAAACTCAAGTGGGAGCATTAGCTGACCAATTAAATGTGTGTATGTTAACTAATATCAGTATCATATCACATTCGTATTTGAACAACTAAGCTTTGGAATTATGAGTGGTGTGTTGTTTAGCTTGAAGGGTGGAGTGCTGCTAGTACGACACAAAGCACCTACGCAGATCATAGTAGTGTAGGTAAAAGGGGAAAACCCTAAGCATCACGGGTAAAATCGGAAAATTGGAAACAGGTGGAACATATGGGCTTGTATTGCCGGTATGGCTAGAAAGGCTTCGGACCCCCTACAGGGGCTGCTCTATTCAACTGAAGGCGCAATACTGTTACTATCAGTCTAGACTCTCAAAGGCGACACAGCACCCAACATTTCATGGATATTATGGCAGACCAACTAGAATAGTTGAGAGCATCCATCAGAAGCAACCCAATATACCTGTCGACTACAAATGTCCCTGCTCCACTTCCCGACAAGGAACATACTGTACTACTATACTTATTAAGAAGAATAGAAGAGGAACATGTTAAAGAAGAGCAAGAAGATTTTGGATAATACAATGTGTGTTGCCCACCCATGATGAACCAGAGCGCATAAAGAAATGAAATTCCCCGATGTCTCTCTATATGTGGCGCACATGCTTTTCGAAACTAATGTAGGAACATTAGCTGACCAATTAAATGTTCTCTATTTTAGTAATATGAGCATCATATGAGATTCGTATTTGAACAACTAAGCTTTGGAATTATGAGTGGCATGTTGTTTCGCTTGATGGGTTGAGGAGCAATGCTAGCACGACATGAAGCACCTAGGATGATGGTAGTGAATATAAAAGGGGAAAACCATAAGCATTGCGAGTATAGTGTTGACCGTGCTATGGCAGATCTGAAGGTGCAAACCGGACAAAGGCTACTTCGCAACCAATGTTTGCTTTCAACTAACAACTAAGATTTACTATGGACAAGAAAGTACAGTGAACTAGTGATGATCTATTTTCTGGGTGAGATCAATAACTTAAGCAGATTTGAAAGAGTACCACCTCTCTTGCGACGCCGTGTAGGCCTCTGCTGATACGTTGAGGGTGGTGCAGGTGCGATGGCTGTTGGCGGCGCAGAAGCAGATCTGAGATGGCAGACGGAGGCATCGGGGGATAAGTCCTGTTGCCATGGATGAGACGGTCATAGGAGTTGCCACGGCAAGGTGGACGACAACGCGGATGAAGCGAGAGGACGCGATGCAAGGATCCTGATCCGGTGCGGTGGATGAGAGACGTCGATCTCTTGTAATGGACGACGGCGTCGGGGTAGCTGCTCCGGCATGGTGGAGGAGGACGACGGTGGATGGGGTGGCGGACGGAGGAGGCTGGGGTGGAGAGGGTGTTTTGGCCCCCACGGAGTATGAATGGGGAAATGGAGCGAGAGAGGAGGGGGGAACCATGTCTTTCGGACGTGCTTGTCTCAAATGCGGGGAAAGTTACAAACTTAGCCCCCGTTTAAAATTTCAGACATCAGAGCAATATTGGTCGGTTGGGGATAGGACGGTAATCTCGCATCTCCTGAATATTTGCCGAGAGCGATTTCGGCCGAGGAGAGGGTGTTTTGGCGCCGTGGCGTATGAATGGGGAATGGAGGGAGAGGGGAACCACTTTGGGACACGCTTGTCTGAAATGTGGGAAAGTTACGAACTTTGCCCCCGTTTAAAATTTCGTATGTCACGTCGCTTAGGGATAGGATGGTAATATCGCATCTCCCCAATATTTACCGAGAGCGATTTCGGGAGAGGAGAGGGTGTTTTGGCGCCCACGGTTGGCACCCACGGTGTATGAACGGGGCTGACAAGTAGGGCGGTTGTGTCACGTATGAGTGAAGTTACAAAAATGCACCTACTTAAAATATTTGCCTAGATCGATTTCGGCCGAGGAGAGTTTGTTTTGCCGCCCACCGTGTATGAATGGGGAAATGGAGGGGGGAGGGAGAGGTCTTTGGGACGAGCTTGAATCAAATGTGTTTTGCCGCCCACGTTTGGGCCCACCATGTATGAATGGGGTGAGAGGCGGTCATGTCACGTCTGAGTGAAGTTACAAACCTACCCCTATTGAGACCACTGGAAATCGGGGCGATAGGATGTGAGTGTCAAGGGTAGACAGTAATTTCCATCTCGCAAACACTGGTTTTGGGCAGCCGACGAGGGAGTGGGTGTTTTGCCGAGAGCCGCTTCATTCAAATTTTGGGAGAATAAGCATTCACGTTTACCCTGGCAACTAAATTCGAATTCATTTTGTATTTGATTACGAATATTCATACATCATTCTATGTTTTCTTATATATTTATTCAATACCAGAACAAAGATTTATTCCACCTTTATATATGAATATGATTTAGAAATGCCATCATCCTCAAATTCAGTAGGTTGAATCCACTTTGAGTCAAACAGTTATTTCACCCAACACAATCTGCTCACACGAAAAATAGTTCACCTTATGTCCACTCATACAAGTACTAAGGATTACCTCGCCTAAAAAAATCAGATCATTACAAGACATGGACAACAAATAAGGGGTCTTACGACATAATCCATTCACACACATGACACAACATGCAAGTATACTAATCTAATAACAATTTGAACTGATATCTAAAGAAGTTCTGGGATTACCCTGAGCTTCAGATAGCAGAAGCTGCAGGACCTGCTCCATCTCCAAATGCAACTTTCTTACTTCCTCCATTGCTTGGTTTGCTTGCATAATGCGTGCAGCTAATTGCATAATTTCTAGCCTCAAGATCAGGATTACCTCATTCATGGCAGCCACACCATCTCTTTCTGCCTCTAGTAGATCCTCAAGAACTATAATATCTGTGCTCTCCAGCGGGGTTGCCTCTGAACTGTTACCATCTGGTAACATGGATGGCGCACTGCTTCCACAAATAGATCCTGGGGGTGTACATTGTGTCCTAGTTTGAATTGCATCCTGAAAGGTTTCTGCTGGACATAAGTAACAGATAGTTATCGCATGATCCACGCAGTAAGTTTACATGGTAAACTACATACGAATTATTGCCGAGTATGGCAAGCTATATTTAAATGGTTCAAAGTTGCATCAGCCGAAAACAAATTAAAATGGTTAGATGAAAGGCAGTGTACGACCACTATATTTAAGTTGCGCAGGCATATAAACAGTTGAAATATTCTGAGAAAGCACTTAAACAGTGTGGCCTCACATAAACTGGCAAGACAGTCTTGTGATGGAGTTCATAGGAAAAGTTAAAGGACTCAAATGAAGTAGGCATGCATTTCTTTACGATAGTACGGCAGGCACTGCTGACACATTGGCCAACTCAGGTATAGCCTAACAAGTACCAAACAAGCATTATAATCAAGCAATACAGCAAAGCGGGCAACTGAACTATTTGTAATTCTATAGGATTACAGGTTGAGGGCACAAGCCAAGAAAGCAGCCCACACGCATGACATTTCACTGTAACTAAAACACACTGGCTTACCATATGTTGCTGTGAAGGCTCGCTACTGTTGCAATGTTCTTTGAAGATGTTGTCAGCATCCCGTGCATCCAAATCTAGTCGTTGTAGTTTATTCTTCCCCCACTATTTTGGTAAAACTAATTTTAATCACATGCACTGGTTCAAATTGATCATCAATGATTCATCTAAACTAATGAAAGAAGGGTGTGTGCTTACACGACAATATATGTGTTTCACTCTATTTTTATGCTTGTCCGACGTGCCAGCCCCAAAAGAAAAAGCATTTTGCTTGATGCGGTTGGTAGCTTGATACGTCTCCAATGTATCTATAATTTTTGATTGTTCCATGCTGTTATATTATCAATCTTGGATGTTTTTATATGCATTTATAGCAATTATATATCATTTTTGGAGACTAACCTATTAACTTAGTGCCCAGTGCCAGTTGCTGTTTTCTGCCCTGTTTTTGTTTTACAGAAAATCAATACCAAACGAAGTCCAAATGCCACGAAACTTTTTGGAGATTTTTTTCTGGACAAGATAAACACTAGAAGCTTCGGGAGAAGACCAGACGCCAGAGGAGGTGGCCACGAGCCACCAGGGCGCGCCTGGGGGGGCAGGCGCGCCCTGGTGCCTCGTGGGCCCACCTCAGCTCCATTTGACCTAATTCCACCACTATAAATTCAAGAAAAATCAGAAACCCTTAGGAGAGTCCACGAAATACTTTTTCCGCCGCCACAAGTTTCTGTTCTTGCGAGATCCCATCTGGGGGCCTTTTCCGGTGCTCCGCCGGAGGGGGAATCAATCACGGAGGGGCTCTACATCAACCTTGCTGCCCTTCCGATGATAGGTGAGTAGTTTACCACAGACCTTCGGGTCCATAGTTAGTAGCTAGATGGCTTCTTCTCTCTTTTTGATCTTCAATACAATGTTCTCCTCGATGTTCTTGGAGTTCTATCTGATGTAATCACTTTTTGCGGTGTGTTTGTTGGGATCCGATGAATTGTGAGTTTATGATCAGATTATCCATGAATATTATTTGAGTCTTCTCTGATCTGTTTTATGCATGATTATTATAGCTTTGTATTTCTTCTCCGATCTATTGATTTGGTTTGGCCAACTAGATTGATTTATCTTGCCATGTGAAGAGGTGCTTTGTAATGGGTTCGATCTTGCGGTGCTCAATCCCAGTGACAGAAAGGGACATGACACGTATGTATTGTTGCTATTAAGGGTAAAAAGATGGGGTTTATTCATACGTGAGTTTATCTTGTCTACATCATGTCATCGTTCTTAAGGCATTACTCCGTTCTTTATGGACTTAATACACTAGATGCATGCTGGATAGCGGTCGATGTGTGGAGTAATAGTAGTAGATGCAGGCAGGAGTCGGTCTACTTTTCTCATACGTGATGCCTATATACATGATCATTGCCTTGGATATCGTCATGATTATTTGCTTTTCTATCAATTGCCCAATAGTAATTTGTCTACCCACCGTATGCTATTTTCTCGAGAGAAGCCTCTAGTGAAAACTATGGCCCCCGGGTCTATCTAAATCATATTACTAAAACCCTAAAAATATTGCTGTCATTTTCTTTTATTTCTTTTATTTTGTATTTATCTATCTATCACATACAATTTAATCTTGCAATTTACCGCCGAGGGATTGACAACCCCTCATTTGCGTTGGGTGCAAGGATTTGTTGTTTGTGTGCAGGTACTGTTAACGAGGTGTTGCGTGATTCTCCTACTGGTTCGATAACCTTGGTTTCATAACTGAGGGAAATACTTATCTCTACTGTGCTGCATCATCCCTTCCTCTTCGGGGAAAATACCAACGCAAGCTACAAGTAGCAGGAAGAATTTCTGGCGCCGTTGACGGGGAGACATCATCAACATCTATCAAGTACCTTTGCATAAACTCTCATCTCCTTGCATTTATTTTATTTGCCATTTGCCTCTCATTTTCATCTCCCCCACTTCTAAAATGTTTTTACAAAAATACAAAAATATTTTCCGTTTGCCTTTTTCTTGTTTGCTTGTTTGCTATCTTGTTTTCGTAGTCACGATGTCTCAAGAAAAAACATAATTGTGTGATTTTTCCAATACTAATAATAATGATTTTATTAGTACTCCGATTGCTCCTCCCGCTGCTAGTGCGGAGACTTGTGATATTAATGCCGCTTTGCTAAATCTTGTTATGAAAGAACAGTTTTCTGGTAGTCCTAATGAAGATGATGCATCCCATCTTAACACTTTCGTAGAATTGTGTGACATGCAAAAGAAAAAAAGATGTGGATAATGATATTGTGAAATTAAAATTATTCCCATTCTCATTACGGGATCGTGCAAAAATTTGGTTTTCATCTTTACCACGGAATAGTATCGATTCTGGGGATAGGTGTAAAGATGCTTTTATTACTAAGTATTTTCCTCCCGCGAAAATTATTTCTCTTAGAAATCAAATTATGAATTTCAAACAACTTGATCATGAACATGTTGCCCAATCTTGGGAGAGATTGAAATTAATGATAAGAAATTGCCCTACTCATGGTTTAAATTTATGGATGATCATACAAAAAAATTATGCGAGATTGAATTTTGTTTCTAGAAATCTTTTAGATTCCGCCGCGGGTGGTACTTTTATGGAAATTACTTTGGGGGAAGCGACTAAATTGCTTGATAATATTATGGCAAATTATTCACAATGGCATACTGAAAGAACACCTACTAGTAAAAAGGTGAATTCTATTGAAGAAATTAGTACTTTGAGTGATAAAGTTGATGCGCTTATGAAATTGGTTGCTAGTAAAAATACTCATGTCGATCCTAATGATGTGCCATTGTACACTTTGATTGAGCAAAATAATGATCCCATAGATGTGAATATTGTCTTGCGAAACAATTTCAATAATAATGCTTATAGAGGTAATTTCAATGCTAGGCCGTTTCCTGGAAATTCCTCTAATAATTATGGAAATCCTTATGGTAATTCCTATAATAATAATAATAGGATGCCCTCTGATCTTGAAAGTAATATTAAAGAATTTATTAATGCTCAAAAAGTTTTTAACACTACGATAGAAGAAAAATTGAGTAAACTTGATGATATGTCTAGGAGCATTGATAGAATTATTCATGATGTGGAAAATCTTAAGACTAAAATTTTGCCACCCAAAATTGATATTAGTGAATCAATTAAAGCTTTATATGTCTCCATGGATGAGAGTAAGAAAAGAACTGCCATGCTTAAAGCTAAACGAGAATTTTTAGAAAAAGCGACCCCTCCCGGTTTTTATCGTAGTAATGATGAGCATATTAAAATGATTGGTGTTTCATCTATTGATTCTTTGTTTATAAATATAAAACTTGATGAAAAGGGGACTGAAGAAGAGTCAACTTTAGCTAGTAGACGTTCCCATAATTCGGAGGGTGAAAATCTTAATGAAAAAATTACTAAAAGTGGGTTTGGAGAGGTAAAAACTTTAAATAGCGATGTGCCCACTCTCTTGGATTACAAAGATTTTAATTATGATAATTTTTCTTTGATTGAGTGCATTTCTTTGTTACAATCCATGTTAAATTCACCCAACGCTTATGAGCAAAACAAGGCTTTTACTAAACACATCGTAGAAGCAATGATGAAGGTGTTAGAAGAAAAGTTAGAACTAGAAATTTCAATTCCTAGAAAATTATATGATGAATGGGAACCCACCATTAAAGTTAAAATTAAAAATTATGAGTGCAATGCTTTATGTGATTTGGGTGCTAGCGTTTCCACAATTCCAAAATCTTTATGTGATGTGCTAGGTTTCAACAATATAGATGAATGTTTTCTTAATTTGCACTTGGCAGATTCTACTATTAAAAAGCCTTTGGGTAGAATTAATGATGTTCTTATTATTGCAAATAGGAACTATGTGCCCGTTGATTTTATTGTACTTGACATTGAATGCAATTCTTCTTGCCCAATAATACTTGGTAAACCGTTCCTACGGACCATAGGTGCCGTTATTGACATGAAAGAAGGGAATATAAAATTTCAGTTTCCACTAAAAAAGGGTATGGAACATTTCCCTAAGAATAAAATTAAAGCATCATATGAATCCATTATGAGGGCCACTTATGGAATCAACTTGAAAGATGACAATACTTGAAACTATGCATTATGCCTAGCTAGGGGCATAAAACAATAGCGCTTGTTGGGAGGCAACCCAATGAATAAAATAATTTTTTCTGTTATTGTGTGTTTTCACAATTATGCTACTGGTATGATTGTGTTTTTGTGTTTTTAATTAGTGTTTGTGCCAAGTAATACCTTTAGGATGATTTGGAACATAATATAATTGATGCTGTTTGGAAAACAGAAAGTTTTGCGTCCAGTGCCCGAATTTTGTTTATGTACTGGAGCATCAGAAAAATCTGAAATTTTTACACAGTATTGGTATATGAATTTCCCACGTTGTATTAGGTTTTCAGAATTTTTGGAGTTACAGAAGTATGGCTTTTAAATAGATTGCACAGACTGTTCTGTTTTTGACAGATTCTGTTTTTGATGCACTACTTCCTTGTTTTGATGAATCTATGGATTGTATCAGGGAGTATAAGCCATGGTGAAGTTAGAGTAAAGTAGGTATAATGCAAAAATAAAATATGAATGGGTTTGCAGCAGTACTTAGAGTAGTGATTTATTTTGTTATACTAACGGATCTCACGAAGGTTTTGTTGAGTTTTGTGTGATTGAAGTTTTCAAGTTTTGGGTGAGATCACGATGGATGAAGGAATAAGGAGTAGCAAAAGCCTAAGCTTGGGGATGCCCGAGGCACCCCAAGGTAATATTCTAGGAAGACTCAAGCGTCTAAGCTTGGGGATGCCCCGGAAGGCATCCCCTCTTTCTTCTACCAACCATCGGTAATTTTACTTGGAGCTATATTTTTATTCGTCAAATGATATGTGTTTTGCTTGGAGCGTCTTGTATTATATGAGTCTTTGCTTTGTTTGCTTTTTAGTTTGTCACAATAATCTTTGCTGAACACACCTATTTTGAGAGAGCCACACGTTCATCATCATTTGATAGAATACTCTATGTGCTTCACTTAAATTTTTTGAGCTAGGCAGTTGCTCTAGTGCTTCACTTAAATCTTTTTGAGCACGGTGGTGGCTATATTTTGAAGAAATAAACTCTCATGCTTCACTTATATTATTTTTAGAGTTGATTAAAATTTTGAAGAAATGAATTCTCATGCTTCACTTATATTATTTTGAGAATTGATAAGATTGAAATTTTGAAGTAATATTTGCACTCTCATGCTTCACTTAAATCTTTTTGAGAGTTGATGATAGTAACGGTAATTTGCACAAGATATGAATTTGGTCCCAAAGTGATGAATATTCAAGAGGGATATTGTCATGGTGTGACGACCATCTATGGGGCCTTGCAGCCCCTTGTGGTTCGGTGGGGGAGATCGACGTGCAAAAAGAGCATGAACAACGGAGGGCGCAAGGGATTTTACCCAGGTTCGGGCCGCCGAGAAGCGTAAAACCCTACTCCTGCTTTTTGTGTTTTAATGGTGTGGGAGCATAGTACAAGGAGCGCTTCTCCCGGCAAGGTGGGAGGAGCAGCTACACGAGACGTGCTTGTGTTTGAAAAGGGCCCCGAATCCTCCTAACTGTTGCCTTGGCCCTCCTTTTATAGCTCAAGGGGTTACCATAGTGGCAAAACAGTAATTACATAGCGATTAGATAGCAAATAGTGCTATCATACCTAACTCTGCCAGTTTAGGACAAAGGCATTAAATGCGCCGTTAGGTGTCATGTGGAGAGGTAGTCCCGACAAGGTTTCTGCACCGCTTGCCCAGCTACCTCGTATTATCTTGACACGCCTCCCGGACGTGTGTTATTAGAAGCAAATCCTGTCCCAGCATGCTGACACATGCCCGATAAGCCTTACCAACCAGCCCGCGTGGTCGACACCTCACCCACTAGCGGACACCTGTGCGGTGAGGTGGAGTGCTGGGGGGCTGGCAGGAGCTTGCCGGTACAGAGCTTGCCGGGTCCTCACCTTGCCGGCTTAGCCTTGCCGGCAAGGAATGTCTTCATCTTCGGTACTGGTTAAGTGCTGTGTCTTGAGCTTCTTTCTGGTAGCTTCTGCGACTGGACTCTGAATCTTGGTCTTGACGGTTCCCGGCAAGGTTTGGCCGGCAAGGAGGCTGCTACTGTCTGCGCATAAGTCAGGGTATAAAATACCCATGTTTTATACACCGTCAGGAGCCCCCAGGCATGCGCCATACGCGCGTTCGAAGCGTCATTGGGTTAGGCCCAAACAATGCACTGACACGCGGCGGGAAACTGCCACTGTAATTTTTGTCATGATGGTTATCCTCTCTCTTTGAGATCTTCTTTGCTTCCTCATTGATCTGAATTCGGGTGTGTTCTCGGTCGTCTTTCGGCAACCCTAGCCATCGAACGTGCGGCCGCTTGGTGTGCTCATAGGTGGAGCACCGCGGGTTCAAACTGTACCAGCACACGGCCACGCGTGGCAAAGGATAACTGCCATGTCCATCTTTACTCCTCCTTTTTTTGTGTCGCTCCATCACGTGCACTTGCATGCATGCAAGGCAGCGGATTGGTGGAGAAGGGCGGCCGTTGGAGTGACGTGCCGGGCCAGGGGGCGCAAGGCTTGGGATTGGCGATCGTGGGCGGTTGCTGGAGTAATGCGCCCGGCCAGAGCGCAGGTCATGGGATTGGCGAACGTGGGCGGCCGCCCGAAGACAGTGAGGAGCCAGCCTCCCGTACCCCCCCCTATAAAGATGGGACTGCGGGATGCGATGCTCACTCATCTCTTTCTGCCTCAATCTCCAGCGACTGTTTCCTCTTTCTAGTATCTTCTTCCTCCGCATCCGACGACGGTATGGCGAGGGGAAAGGGTCACGGTCGTGCTTCCGCCACCGCGGCGAGAGCTTCTTCTCGGCTCCAAGCTCATGCTTCGGCTGCAGCCGCGGAGGCTGGCTCCAGTGCTCAAGGCGGGGCCACGGCCCGTGGCCGTGGGCGACGCGGCGCTCGTGGTCGGGGCGGCCACGTCGGGGTGCTTGCCGCTCCGTCTTTGGCCCTTCCTCCACCGGCAGAAGGCCACACGATGGATACGGCGGAAGAGTTCGTCTTGGAGCTGCGCGACCAGCCACGGAGCTGGCTGCGGCTCCCTCGCCCTTTTGCTAGGGAGATGGAAGGCCGCCACCTGCACGGCTTATGGCTGCGCGTGGACGGTTGCTGCAACAGCCCGGTCCGGGTGACCATCGAGACTTCCAACAACGGCATCATGTACCTCACGCGCGGGTGGAAATCCTTTGCCCGTGCCCGTTGTCTGGGGTAGGGGCACCTCCTTCACTTCAGGCTGGATGGACCAGACACGCTCGTCGTGAAGTTCTTCGGGGCTTCAGGCGCTCGTCTGGAGTGCTGTGCGGCGAGCTCGAGCGACAGCGACACCGCTTCCTCCAGCGATGTTGAGGATGACGATGATGACGGCTATGACGATGGCTCTCCGGGCGTGAAGATTGAAGACGACGGCGAAGAGCCTGGCTGATCGCCGGCAGCACCATCATCTGGCCTTCCGGGAACAAGCCAGACTCTGCCTAGGCGCCCCTTTTGCCCTCTTCGCACTCGAGGTAAACCCTGGCAAAGGGCCGATGAAAATGTAATCGAGTACCTTTTCAATGAATATCTAGTGTTTGCCGGGTTTAAATAAATGCATGATGTTTCCCTTGTTTTATTTTTCTTTTGTATGATTGTGTTCCCTACGCTCTTTGGAAGCTTGCCGGTGCGCACACTTGCCGCGAGCGCTTCGACGAACGGGTCGTTAGCAGCCTGCTGGAAGTGCCGCCGCCGGCAAGGTAACTTGCCGGGTCAGAATGCGGCTGCTAGGCTTGCCGAGCGGACTCGAGAGAAGCTAGAGCGCAGACCGATCGCGACAAGGTTCCTCTCGCGTGCAGGTTTCTCATACAGAGCACATAATTGTTCAAGGGAAATTGCGAATGTAACAAGGAAAAGTTTTCAAAGTTTTTCAACTTAGCTTTTCCTTGCGTTGCTTCTCTTGTTGTATGAAATGATCTCTTGAATGTCATTAGAAATGGTACCCATCTCCACCCCCCGGGAAACTTGCGCGCGAGGGATCCTTCTGTCTTTTTAAGAAGAAAGAAGAGAAAAAGAGTGGGTTGGGAACCTTGACAGTCCAACAGTCGCTCCACACAAACTAAGGTGTAAGTCACAATCATCACGTGTATCACATATAGAACGAATATGTACAAGGAGTTGCGAAATACTTAGCTTTATTATGCACAGGATCTGCGCCTGGCTTTGTACAAAGGGTTATATGTCTTGCCGACAAAGCTCATACAAAAGGGGTTGACGGGAGGCCCGGCAACTGCGCCTTACGGGTAGAACTTGCGAAGATGCTCAATATTACATGAGTTTTGCACTGGGGTGCCATCTTCGGTCTCCAGACGGACTGCGCTAGGTCTGGTGACTCGTGCTACCCGATAAGGGCCTTCCCACTTCGGTGTCAACTTGTTTGATCCCTTGGCAGACTGAACGCGCCGAAGAACAAGGTCGCCTTCCTCAAGGCTTCGGGCATGCACTTTGCGGCTATGGTAGCGACGCAAGGCTTGCTGGTAGCGTGCAGCTCGCACAGCCGCCCGAAGACGATCTTCCTCAAGGAGCAACGCGTCGTCTTGCCGCAGCCGCTCTTGCTCAACTTTATCGTAAGCGAGCACTCGAGGTGACCCGTGTATGAGTTCCATGGGGAGTACTGCTTCTGCACCATAAATTTGGGAGAAGGGTGTTTGGCCGGTAGCTCGATTTGGTATCGTTCTGAGTGACCAAAGAACCGCCGGCAACTCATCAATCCAGTGCCTTCGACACTTGCGCAGCTTGTCAAAGGTTCTCGTCTTCAGGCCACGTAGCACTTCCGCATTCATCCTTTCCGCCTGGCCGTTGCTTCTCGGGTGAGCAACGGACGTAAAACAGATCTTGCTGCCAAGGTCTTGGATATACTGCATGAAGGTGCGGCTCGTGAATTGTGTGCCGTTGTCGGTGATGATTCTGTTAGGAACCCCGAAATGGCAAACTAATCCTTTGAAAAACTTGACGGCTGATTGCGCTGTCACCTTCCTCACCGGCTCCACTTCAGGCCACTTTGTGAACTTGTCAATTGCGACTTACAAGAACTCAAAGCCCCCGGCAGCACGGGGGAAGGGTCCCAAGATATCGAGCCCCCAGACCGAAAAGGGCCAGGAGAGAGGGATTGTTTGGAGAGCTTGAGCTGGCTGATGTATGTTCTTTAAATGGAACTGGCATGCTTCACACTTGGTTACTAGCTCAGTCGCATCCTGGAGTGCAGTGGGCCAATAGAAGCCTTGCCAGAATGCTTTGCCGGCAAGTGCCCTTGATCCTATGTGAGAGCGACATATGCCTCCGTGTATCTCCGCCAACAACTTTAGTCCATCTTCCCGGCAAATACACTTCAATTTCACGCCGTTTGGCCATTTTCTGTACAGGATGTTATCCACAAACTGATACATACTTGACTGACGGGCTACTTTCTCCGCTTCTTCTTGCTCATCGGGAAGTTCTCCTGTTTGAAGGAATCGAACTATTTGCTGTGCCCATGCCGGAGCCTGTGGCTCGACTACAAGGTCTAAAGGCATCTCTTCGGCTGTGGGAGCGCTCACTTCTGCGGCAAGAACCTGGCGTTCTGTGCTAAGCGGCTGCTCACCGGCAACCGTGTCGTTGTTCCCGGCAGCATCCTTGTCGGCGGCTTCCGGGAGCTCTGCTAGAAAATACTTGCCGGTATTCAACTTTCTTCTCTTACTGGCCTGCGTTGATGGGGTGACCATCGGTTGATTCAAATGGAGCACAAAAGTTCCCGGTTCCACGGGAAGCTTTTGAGCGGCACATTTTGACAGGCTATCAGCGATGCTGTTTTCCGCACCAGGAATGTGTTTTGTTTGTAACCCGTCAAAGTGTTCTTCCAATTTCCTCACTTCTTCCACGTACGCTTCCATCATCGAGCTCCGGTAATCTTTGTTGACTTGCTTCACAACAAGCTGCGAGTCACCGCGGACGATCAATTTTTTGATACCAAGGTCCATTGCGATCCTAAGACCGGCAAGGAGTCCTTCATACTTAGCAGTGTTGTTTGTAGCTTGCTCCCTGGGGAAGTGCATTTGAACCACATACTTGAGGTGCTCTCCGGTGGGTGCGACAAGCAGCACTCCGGCACCGGCGCCTTGCAGCGAGAAGGCACCATAAAAGTACATGATCCATTCCTTTGCCGTTTCCTTGCTGGGGAGAGCTGTTTCTTGAATTTCTTCGTCTTGCGTTGGTGTCCATTCCGCAACGAATTCCGCCAAAGCTCTGCTCTGAATAGTTGAAGTGCTTTCAAACTTGAGTGCAAAGCTTGACAATTCCAACGCCCACTCCACTATCCTGCCAGTTGCCTCTGGATTCCTCAAGATGCGTTGCAATGGAAAGCGGGTGACGACGGTGATTTCGTGCGCTTGGAAGTAGTGACGCAGCTTTCTCGAGGCCATAAGAAGACCGAAAAGCAACTTCTGCACCCCAGAGTATCTCGATCTAGCCCCCTGCAGAAGGGAACTGATGAAATATACTGGTCGCTGCACCACTTTCTTCTTCGGCACTGTTTGTTGATTATCTCCATTTGTTTGCGCTGTTCCCGACTTGTCGGCACCATGATTTACCGGAGAAGATTCCGGTTTGTCGTTGGATAGGTTTGCTGTGGTTACTTCCTCGTCATCGGCTTCTCTCTGCGCCACTAATGCAGCACTAGCCACTTGATTCATTTCCGCTACGTATAGCAGCAACGGCTCTTGTGGTCTTGGTGTAACTAGTGTTGGTGCAGAGGAGAGGTATCTTTTCAAGTCCTGCAGCGCGGCCTCCGCTTCCGGAGTCCATTTCATCGGACCTGCCTTTTTCAAAATCTTGAAAAACGGCAGGGCGCGCTCAGCGGATCTTGAAATGAACCTACTCAAGGCAGCAACACAACCGGCAAGACGCCGCACATCTTTTACGCTTTTCGGTGCTCGAATCTGCTCAATCGCTTTGATCTTGTCGGGATTTGCTTCAATTCCTCGTTGAGATACAAAGAACCCGAGAACCTTGCCGGATGGAACGCCAAACACGCACTTCTCGGGGTTGAGCTTCAAGTTGATTTTGCGCAAGTTAGCAAACGTTTCTTCCAAATCTTGAATGAGGGTAGACTTGTCCTTGGTCTTGACCACAATGTCATCCATGTATGCTTCCACATTCCTATGCAGCTGGGGCTCAAAACCAATCTGGACTGCTCTTGTAATTGTTGAACTGGCACTCTTTAACCCGAAAGGCATACACACAAAGCAGTACGTGCCACAGGGAGTAATGAATGCGGTTTTCTCCTCATCCTCCTTGGCCATGAATATCTGATGGTATCCAGAGTAGGCATCAAGGAAGGAGAGCAAATCATAGCCGGAAGTAGAGTCTACAATTTGATCAATGCGCGGCAAAGGGAAAGGATCCTTCGGACATGCTTTGTTAATATCAGTGTAGTCGATACAAAGCCTCCACTTTCTGTTTGCTTTGCGCACCACCACTGGATTTGCCAGCCAAGTGGGATGTAGCACTCCTCTGACCAGGCCTGCTGCTTCAAGCTTCTTGATCTCTTTGGCAATAAACTGTTGCCGTTCCAATGCTTGCTTCTGGACTTTTTGCTTGACGGGCCATGCGTGGGGACAGACAGCAAGGTGGTGCTCAATTACCTCCCTGGGAACGCCGGGGATGTCAGATGGTCGCCATGCAAAC
The DNA here is from genome assembly GCA_039707655.1 of Elymus sibiricus. Classification (NCBI taxonomy): domain Eukaryota; kingdom Viridiplantae; phylum Streptophyta; class Magnoliopsida; order Poales; family Poaceae; genus Elymus; species Elymus sibiricus. Next base: position 223,955,132 of record CM077670.1, on the reverse strand, counting down.
ACATCGACATTCACCCGCAGGAAGGCAACGAGCGCGCTTTCCTATTTGCTGTCAAGGGTGGCACTGATGGTGAAGGTACCGTCAGTGCCGTCCTCCCCCGCTGGTACCTTCTTGGTTGCCGGTGCAGTGGCTTTGGATTTCTTACCGGCAGAGCACTCCGGTAAGTCTTCAACAGGTGCACAGCACTCCGAAGAGGTGCGCTTCCCGGAATCCTTGCTAGAGGTCTTGCCGGACTTCTTCTTTTCCTTTTTCTTAGCGGGAGTTGGCGCCTCGGCGGCCTCTGCTGCAACCGCATCTCTGTACATCTTATCGACGCAAATGATTGCATCTTTCTTGTCGGAGTTGATGGAAATGACACCCATCGACCCTGGCATCTTCAACGTGTTGTAAGCATAGTGAGATGCGGCCATAAATTTTGCCAAGGCTGGGCGGCCAAGAATTCCATTATACGGCAAGGGGATCTTGACGACGTCAAAGACAATCTTTTCCGTCCTGTAGTTCAGTTCTCCGCCAAACGTCACCAGCAATGTGATCTTTCCCTTGGGCTGGCTTCTTCCCGGGTTTACTCCTTGAAACGTGCCCGTTTTCTCGAGTTCCTCATCGGGGATCTGTAGCTTCTTGATAACTTCTGGAGAGATCAGGTTCAGACCGGCCCCACCGTCAACTAACATCTTTGTTACCTGGAGGTTGCGAATTGTTGGTGAAACCAACAATGGCAAACACCCGACCGCAGTTATGCGATCGGGGTGATCCTCGGCATCAAAAATGATAGGCGTGTGTGACCATTTGAGTGGCTTCTGAGAGCCCATCACCGGTTCCGCCGCATTAACCTCACGCGCCCACTGCTTAAGTTGGCGGTGAGAGGAGTGTAAGGATGCCCCTCCGTCAATGCACATGGCGTCGGTTGCTTTCTGGAATTCTTGTTCGCTGGTCTCATCATCGTCCTCTTCGTCACTTCCATCATCCTCTTCTTTCCTGTCTCGGTCTCTGGCAGGCTTCTTTTTCTGCTGCTTAGCCTTGCTGCGGCGGCCCCCTCGACCGCCACGGCCCTTTTTTTCGGATCCACCAGTACCATCTTGACCCTTTTCCTTGTCGCGGTTTTCATATTCAGCTTTCTGCTTCTCAACAAGGTGCTCGACTTGCTGGCACTCTTGGAGATCGTGGCCTTTGGTACGGTGAATCTTGCAGTATGGACCATCTGACTTGCCGGCCTTCTCGTTTGCCGCCGCCTCCTGGCAAGTGGCGCATATAGCAGCCTCCTTGCCGGAGTTCTCAGTCTTGGCTTTCTTGGCGGACTCAGAGTTGCCGGAGCCTTCGACAGCCATAACAGTTTTGCCCTTGCGCTTTCTATTGCGCTTCCGGCCTTTCTTCCTCGGGGTGGCAGCATCATCGTCCTCAGAATCTACTTCGGCACCAGCGTCCTCCCCGGGAAGCCTTCTTCCTTCCTCAGCACGTGCACACTTATCCGCCAACGTGTAGAGCTCGTTGACGGTCTTGGGCAACTTGACGTTCATTTTCTCCCGCATCCTCCGATTGAGCACATTCGTGTGAAAGGCGGCAATCATGGCTACGGGGTGCACATCTGGAATATTACGGTGCACACGGCTGAACCTCTGGATGTACTTGCGTAAAGTTTCACCATCTCTTTGCGGGATCACCTGCAAGTCGCTGGGCTGTCCAGGGGCTTTGTGCCCCCCGGTAAAGGCACCAACGAACTCGTTGCAGAGATCTGACCATGAAGAAATGGAGTTCTCCGGCAAATTCAGCAGCCAAGACCTCACGTTGGGTTTCAGTACCAACGGGAAGTAGTTGGCGAGGATTTTCTCATCTTTTCCCCCGGTAGCTTGCACGGCGATCGTGTAGATGCCCAGAAACTCTACCGGGTTCAGCTTGCCGTCATACTTTTCCGGCACTTCTGTCTTGAAGGCTCGAACGGACGGCCATCGGACTTGGCGCAGCTCATGGGTGAAGGCGGCACATCCAATCTCGTAGGGTAGATATCCGCCAACCCTTGACCCGGGCTCATCAACGATGGGGCCGTTGCGCACGTCGGATTGACGACGCGCCTCCCGGCGTCGTTCGATGGTGGTGCGGGCGTCTTCTGCCCGCCTGTCTCGCAGCACTTGCCGCTGATCTTGCCGCGCTCGCGGATCCAAAGAGGCCATCGACACCTCGTCGGGCTCGAAGGATCGCTGAGCTTGCTGCGGTCATTGGCGTTGTTGCTGCTGAGATTGTTGCCGCTGAGGTGATTGCACCGTTAGCGCGGCACCGTTAGTGCGGCCATCAACTGGGTTTGCCTGTGCCATCTGCGGACGCCGTGAGGGCTCTGCTTGCTGCGATTTACTGGCCTCAGCGAATCCAATCAAGCTTTGGATGGTGGCTCTCCACTCATCCATCTTCTCTGCCGCTGGAGGGAAGTTTAGCAGCATCTGGCCTCGCACCATTGCTACTACTGCTGTGGCTGGCATGGCCGGAAGCGAAGAACGCGACATCGCTCTACTCCTGGCAGAGCCAGCAGGAGCGCCATCGCGGTCTTGCTTCCGTGGCACATGATCAGCAGCAGGTCGTCGTGGCGGAGGCGGTGCCCGAGGATCTGGGATTTGATCAACAGGAGTCTTGCCGTGCCGCACCCGTTGTGCGAGGGGCGCGGTGTCTGTCCTGAAGCTGCATTCTTGGACGCTGCCGCAGCGGGATCTTGGCTCGCGCCGGCCCGGGCGTTGCTGCTCCGGTGGCTGCGTTCGTCGGTGCGGCGAGGAGGTGGAGGAGGAATACGTCGTCCGTCCGCTCCGCCCGCGCCGTCGCGGCTCCGTTCGCCAGAGGATCGAGGAGGTCGACTACCTCCAGCACGCTCGTCTCCTGCGCCGACCGCGGTGTGCATGACGACTGCGCCGCCTGCGCTGGTCGTGCCAACTGCAGTACCCGCGCCGCCTGCATTGGCCGCGCAGCCCATGCCGCCTGCGGATGCGTGCGGGGTGGCCGTCATCGTGATGCCCTTCTTCTTGGGCGCCATCGACGACGAGGAGGACGACGAGGAAGTTGATGAAGATGATGAAGAAGACGCGCAATCCACTAATCAAGGTTCGCGCAAGCGACGCTAACCCCTGCCTGGCGCGCCAAAGATGTCATGGTGTGACGACCATCTATGGGGCCATGCAGCCCCTTGTGGTTCGGCGGGGGAGATCGACGTGCACAAAGAGCATGAACAATGGAGGGCGCAAGGGATTTTACCCAGGTTCGGTCCGCCGAGAAGCGTAAAACCCTACTCCTGCTTTTGGTGTATTAATGGTGTGGGAGCACATTACAAGGAACGCTTCTCCCGGCAAGGTGGGAGGAGCAGCTACACGAGATGTGTTTGTGTTTGAAAAGGGTCCTGAATCCTCCTAACTGTTGCCTTGGCCCTCCTTTTATAGCTCAAGGGGTTACCACAGTGGCAAAACAGTAATTACATAGCGATTAGATAGCAAACAGTGCTATCATACCTAACTCTGCCAGTTTAGGACAAAGGCATTAAATGCGTCGTTAGGTGTCATGTGGAGAGGTAGTCCCGGCAAGGTTTCTGCACCGCTTGCCCAGCTACCTCGTATTATCCCGACACGCCTCCCGAACGTGTGTCATTAGAAGCAAATCCTGTCCCAGCGTGCTGACACGTGCCCGATAAGCCTTACCAACCAGCCCGCGCGGTCGACACCTCACCCACTAGCGGACAGCTGTGCGGTGAGGTGGAGCGCTGGGGGGCTAGCAGGAGCTTGCCGGTACGGAGCTTGCCGGGTCCTCACCTTACCGGCTTAGCCTTGCCGGCAAGGAATGTCTTCATCTTCGGTACTGGTTGAGTGCTGTGTCTTGAGCTTCTTTCTGGTAACTTCTGTGACTGGACTCTGAATCTTGGTCTTGACGTTCCCGGCAAGGCTTGGCCGGCAAGGAGGCTGCTACTGTGTGTGCATAAGTTATGGTATAAAATACCCATGTTTTATGCACCGACAGATATAATAAAAACTTTCATATAGATCATTGGATATGATAAGTGTGATTCCTTGCAATGGTTTTGCGATATGGAAATGATAATATGTGAGTCATGTTAGTGAGTAATTGTGATTTAGTAAGAATATTAGTGTTAAGGTTTGTGATTCCCTTTGCATGCACATCAAGTCAATAGTTATGCAAAGAAATTATATCCTACTTATGGTGCATTATTTGGTGTTATTTATGTTTAATGCATGTTTATGACCGTTTTCATTTTTTTGGTTGGTTGCTTCTCAATCTATTTGCTAGCCTTCATTTGTACTAAGCGGAAATACTGCTTGTGCATCCAAAATCCTTAAACCCAAGTTATACCAAATGAGTCCACTATATCTACCTATATGCGGTATTTCAATGCCGTTCCAAGTAAATTTGCGTGTGCCAACTCTAATTTTCAAAATAATTTTTCTGTTTTGTGTGCCCGTACCGCTCATGAAGCGGCAGGGGGTGGCCATTATTTTCCATGCTAGGTGTGTTATTCTCACGATGAGTGTTTATTCACTTGTCATTGCACGAGAGAATGGTTGGTAATAGGGATGCCTAGTTCCACAATGAAATCAAAAATTAATAACACCAAAATTCCTTGGAAAGTGTTGGTATGGAGGGCACCCGTGGATACGACTAGCCATGGATTGTGAAAGAATGGTGGAAAGGAAATAAACTTTACTTTCTATTTGGGAACCGCCTATGATGTGTCTAGCATGGAAAATATTAGGAATTCTCGGTTGTTTTCGTTGATAGGAAAAGCATGCCTCTCAAAATATTTTATCTCTTTAATTTCAGCCTTGAGCTCTGGCACATTTGACAAATCTCTGCTTCCCTCTGCGAAGGGCCTATCTATTTACTTTTATGCAATTTTCATTTTTACTTGAGTCTCCATCTTCTCTTATAAAGCACCAACTAGAGAACACTATTGTCATACTTGTGCATTGGATGTAGCTAATATTTGAGTGTGTTTCATGAATGGATCAATGATTGAGCATAATGGGCTAGGGATAACTTTCTTTAGCATTGATATTTTGAAAGACATGGTTGCTTGTTAGCATGCTTGAGTATTTATATCTTCATGTCAAATTATAGACTATTGCTTTGAATCATTCAAGTCCAATGTCCATGCTATAAAAGAAAAGAATATGTGATGAATATGATAGGCAGCATTCCACATAAAAAATTCTGTTTTTATCATTTACCTACTCGAGGACGAGCAGGAATTAAGCTTGGGGATGCTGATACATCTCCAACGTATCTATAATTTTTGATTGTTCCATGCTGTTATATTATCAATCTTGGATGTTTTTATATGCATTTACAGCAATTATATATCATTTTTGGAGACTAACCTATTAACTTAGTGCCCAGTGCCAGTTGCTGTTTTCTGCCCTATTTTTGTTTTACAGAAAATCAATACCAAACGAAGTCCAAATGCCACGAAACTTTTTGGAGATTTTTTTCTGGACAAGATAAACACTAGAAGCTTCGGGAGAAGACTAGACGCCAGAGGAGGTGGCCACGAACCACCAGGGCGCGCCTGGGGGGGCAGGCGCGCCCTGGTGCCTCATGGGCCCACCTCAGCTCCGTTTGACCTAATTCCACCACTATAAATTCAGGAAAAATCAGAAACCCTTAGGAGAGTCCATGAAATACTTTTTCTGCCGCCGCAAGTTTCTGTTCTCGAGAGATCCCATATGGAGTCCTTCTCCGGTACTCTGTCGGATGGGGAGTCGATCACGGAGGGGCTCTACATCAACCTTGCCGCCCTTCCGATGATGCATGAGTAGTTTACCACAGACCTTCGGGTCCATAGTTAGTAGCTAGATGGCTTCTTCTCTCTTTTTGATCTTCAATACAATGTTCTCCTCGATGTTCTTGGAGTTCTATCCGATGTAATCACTTTTTGCGGTGTGTTTGTTGGGATCGATGAATTGTGAGTTTATGATCAGATTATCCATGAATATTATTTATGTCTTCTCTGATCTCTTTTATGCATGATTATTATAGCTTCGTATTTCTTCTCCGATCTATTGATTTGGTTTGGCCAACTAGATTGATTTATCTTGCCATGGGAAGAGGTGCTTTGTAATGGGTTTGATCTTGCGGTGCTCAATCCCAGTGACAGAAAGGGACATGACACGTATGTATCATTGCTATTAAGGGTAAAAAGATGGGGTTTATTCATACGTGAGTTTATCTTGTCTACATCATGTCATCGTTCTTAAGGCATTACTCCGTTCTTTATGGACTTAATACACTAGATGCATGCTGGATAGCGGTCGATGTGTGGAGTAATAGTAGTAGATGCAGGCAGGAGTCGGTCTACTTGTCTCGGACGTGATGCCTATATACATGATCATTGCCTTGGATATCGTCATGATTATTTGCTTTTCTATCAATTGCCCAGCAGTAATTTGTCTACCCACTGTATGCTATTTTCTCGAGAGAAGCCTCTAGTGAAAACTATGGCCCCCGGGTCTATCTAAATCGTATTACTAAAACCCTAAAAAAATTGCTGCCATTTTCTTTTATTTATTTTATTTTGTATTTATCTATCTATCACATACAATTTAATCTTGCAATTTACCGCCGAGGGATTGACAACCCCTCGTTTGCGTTGGGTGCAAGGATTTGTTGTTTGTGTGCAGGTACTGCTAACGAGGTGTTGCGTGATTCTTCTACTGGTTTGATAACCATGGTTTCATAACTGAGGGAAATACTTATCTCTACTGTGTTGCATCATCCCTTCCTGCTCGGGGAAAATACCAACGCAAGCTACAAGTTGCACAGCTCCATTATGAATAAAAGCAACAAATTAGTCATGCAACTTGGGAAGATCAATAACGCACAAAAAAGTTATGAACAGAGGCTCGGAGCAGTGCGGTAATAGCTAGCATTGAAAAATGTAGGTTAAGACGAACCAAAAGCAGCAGAACTACAAGCTAGTTTGCTGATGTGTAATTTAGCATAGAGAACATAGAAGCAGTCCAGTACAATAATTGTAACCAACAGGTGACATCAGAACAACACCATTATCATAAATATAGCATGCAAGAAGTAAAATAGGAGGCAGTAATATCTAGGAAGTACAGTAATACTTAGGACAAAGAAAAAGCATTGTAACTACATGTGCACTGATTTGTAATTTAGCATATATAACCTGTTCACTACCACACATTTGGACCTACAGGTGCAAGCAGAATAACGCCTCTCATAAAAAAATTGAATGATGCCCTGAAGAAATTCGAAGGTGCAGTGCTTATGCTAAGAAGGAGAACGTTGGCGCCGGCCGTTGGAGAATAGTACCTGATTCTTGGCGGCGTATGGGCATCGTTGTCATACGTGAAAGCTAAGTGTCGTCGATGGTGGTCATGTTGCGGTTGAGTTGGGCCGGCTATCGCCATTGGTGAAGCGGCTCTGGTGCTTAGGTTGTGGCACCTGTCGACATCCAAGTAAGCTGATCTGTGGTAAGTAAACTGTTGTACAATAAAGACGAGAAAAACCAAAGGAGTACTAACTGAAATAACCTGATGAGGCGGCGGTGTTAGTAAAGCTGGGCCGGTGGAGTTGAATATGGCGTCCGTGGAGCAGGTCCGGTGCAGTGGATGAAGGCGTCAGTGAAGCACATCCGGCGTGGTGTACAGTGCTTTCGGTGAGGCGGATCTGTTGTGGCGGACGAGGGCTTCTATGAAGGGCCAGCGATGTGGCGGACGAGGGCGTCGGTGAAGGGCCTACACTGTGGTGGACGAGGGTGCCGGTGAAGCAGATCCGGTGCGGTGGACCATGATGGCGGTCAAGGAGATCTGGTGCGGTGGACAAGCCAGTCGCTGAAGCGGCTCCGGTGCAATGGTGAGTTGGCAGTTGGGGGTTCCAAGGTGCGGAAGGTAGATCCGGCGGGGTGTGAGGTGCACCGCTGTGGTAGAGGACTAGATTCGGCGGCTTGGGGAAGGGGAGGGGGGAGGCGGGGAGGGGGAGGGGTTCTGGGTTAGAATATTGGGGGCAAAGAGGGGAAAACAATGGAGTTACCAAAGCAGCCCTTTTTCGTTGATGTGGCAGGGGTAAAAGAGGAATATCGTAGGGCTAAACTTTCGTGCGCGAGAAATTTCGATGTGAGCGTGAAGTTTGAAAGCTTTTGGCGGCTGGAATTATGTGTTCTGGTCTTGTACAACCGACTATGATATCATGGCCGAGTATTTATTTGTTGTGCACACAAAAAAGGTGCAAGTTTCGAAAATCAATGTCTCCAACTCGAAACCTTGATTGTCCATTCAATTCAAATATGGATCATTGAGCTAGTGCAAGCAAATACCATCATATGCTCCAATTCAAATGAAATTTCGAATGTCTTTATCCTAAATATGATGACACAAATAAATATGTATGTGTATGAATAAAGTGGATGATTATAAGGTTTGAACATGACCGTATGTGTATATCTCTAGGTTTGATATATGAATTTGAAATCACGCAATCCCGGGTTAAAAATGTACCCCCATTTAAATGAATTAAAAAAAGCTAATAATGCAGTCGAATTTAGATTTTCAATCTTAGGTTAGTAATTCTGGCACTTCAAAGTATACCTGAATGTTCAAAAGTATCGCTATCTCGTAGTCCAAAATATGAAACAAATTGATCAAGCATAAGTGCTCACACTCTTGACCATATATTTTAATTACATCTATGTCTCTCTGAAATACACCCCTCACTCTTTATTTGAAGCACACCACCCCGGCCCCTCTTCCCCCCACACAAGCCTTTCTCTCCCCCGAATGCAAACACGCACACACATTATCCCCTCTCTCTCTCTCTTCTAGGTCTGAATCCCAATATAGGTCTCTATCTCTTTGTCTCTCAGACATGCACACATCTCTTGCCCCACTCTCTTGGTCTCCCGGCATCTCTCTTTCCCAAGCACATAGCCGTGTATGTTTCCCATACACACAAAACACTGCCCCAACGTCTTTCTCCCTAGGTATCTGGCTCTCGCACGCTCTCCACCATCTCTCTATCTCTCTCTCACATTGATACACATCTCACTCACCACCCCCACTACACACAAACACCCTCCCTCTCATTGTGCACCTCTCTCCTCTTTCCATATCTCTCCCACATGCGGACCCGACCCTCCTTCCCTCTATATGTCGTGACTCTCTCCATAACTCTCTAGCGTATCATCGATCTCAAAACTCGCACGTTGTTCTCTCCACCATCTATTTAGATCTCCCATGAAGTCTCTCCGATGCACACAATGACACGCTTTCCTTGTGTCTCCCTACATAGGACACTTTCGAACACCATCGACCTCTACTCCCTATCTATAGGCCACTTCCGCACACAATTGACACCTCTCTATGTCTCTCTCGCACCCATCTCACACACACACTTGATGTCTCTTCCAAATATATAGCACGCACCCCCGCCCACACCCACGTTATCCCGCTACTAGACATGCCTCTCTCTCTCTCTTGGACACACATGGCATATCATCCCCCTTCCCTACTAGGTTTACGTCATCAGTGGTCTCTCTTCTCCACATACACACTCGCCCTCTCACACACACACGCGCGCACAAACAGACACACACACACACACCACTCCATCTATCTGGATCCCTCTTTTAAGACACACACCCTTGTTTATTCCCTCCAGCTTCAGGTATATATATAGAGTAGCACTATTCTGATCCTAGGACCAGAATAATATTCAGATAACAATCGCCCCTATATAGGGCCGGACCGGACGCTCCCGAACTCAGAAAACAAAAAAACAAAGCCCACCCCGAACTCCACGTTCCCCACTGCTCCCCCATTCTCCCCCCAATTCCTAGTCGCCGCCATCCCCACCGCCGCACACCTCCTCCCTCACGGCTCCTCCCCCACGGCCAGCGGGCCTCCTCCCCACCGCTGGCGTGCCACCCTGCCCCCCAACGGCCGGCGTGCCTCCACCCTCCTCCCCCCGGCCGGCGTGGCTGCTCTGCCACGATCGGGTCCAGGCCGGCTCCCACGCACCGCCGCCGACAACTGCCCCGACGTGCCCGCCGCCGACAACTGTCCCGGCGCGCCGCCGCCTCCATCTTCCCCAGCGCGTCGCCGCCACCATTCCTCGCCGCCAAGACCCATCCTAGCCGGCCACCCCCGCGGACCACCCCTGAGCCATCCCCTGCACGTCGACGGGTCGCCGCCCCGGTGGATCCACGCCGCTCCTCCACCTCCCGGCAGAGTTCGGGCGGAACCTTCCGCCCCCTCCCGATGGGGCTCTGCCGCCGAAGCACCCAAACAGTTCACCGCCGCCACCTTGGGCCGTTCAATGACACACCACCAGGACGGCCATGCGCAGGACGGTCACCAGGCTCCACCCAGCATGTGAATGTTTGGCTGGTGAGCCTGTGCAGCCCCTGGCCAACAGTCGCGTGAGCATCTGTTTTTATTTCTGTGTTTCTGCTACTGAAAACAGAGGAGATGAATGGCTGGCAGAATTCTCTCTAAACTTCCATGTTCTCCTCTGTGGCAAGACCTGCTAAGCTCTCCCTCTCTGAACTCCTTCAAAACTAGTACGTATATGTGATTCTAGTAGGAAGATGAATTCATTCAAAAAAAGGATTGCTGCATGTTTGCTGACTGTAGTTTCTATGTGAAGCTGCACATGTCGAGCAAAAACATGCTTGTGTGCATGTGTTGGGGGGATGACCCCCGGGTAGGGAAGCGAACCCGGAGCCCCTTTTCAAAAATATCGGGGCAGCCCGTGCCCCACCCCGCCGGCTAGCCATCCGGCCGGCTTCCCAGCGCAAGCCGGCTAGGCCCGACCCCGGGCCGGGTCCGGCTATCCGATAACCGGCTGACGATGGGTCAGCGGGCGTCCCATCGCTCCCCGTGACAAGACGGCCCCCCTTGACGGGAGAACATGGCTACAGTATGAACCGTCTCGGGAAGGCGCGCCGGCAAAGTTGCCAACCCTACTGACCGGGACGGCCGGCGTCAGCACGAGCGCGCCACTACAGCTCCCCACGACGCCATCCACTCCGTGACGCTCGAGGCGACGGGCCACAGTGCCGAGAAGCCGGCGGGGCCCATCAGCCGGCGGGCCCAATGCCAGCTCCAGACGCCGACGTCCGGGTCCCGGCGTGTGTAATTTTACCCATGTAACCGTGGGGGATCAGGCTATAAGACCCCCCAGGAGGCCACCATGCAGAGGGTCAGCCTCTTCTTCGTTCAGCTCCAGGCACGGTCGGCACCTAGTAGCAACACACGCACACACGCTCATAGGAGAGGCCAAGGGAGAGCTAGCTCCTTCTGCCTCCTCCTCCCAAACAGTTCCAGGAGCACCATTGTAACCATTGTGGCCTCTAAGCCTATCAACCCATTCGGCAGGACTAGGGGTGTTACCTCCCCGGAGGGCCCTGAACCTGGGTACGCCTTGCGTCTCCCGCACGCGCGTGCCAACCTCGCTTCCGGAACCCACCGGCGTCCTCACGCAGCCCCTCACTTTTAGCCATCTCATGGCATCTGCCGTGATTTCACCACGACAGTTGGCGCCCACCGTGGGGCTGCTCGCGGCGTCGGCCGGAGTCAAGTTCTGGACGAGGCCCTTCACCAGCTCCGGCGAGCTCATCACACATGGCTTGGTCCGCGCGCCTCGCGCGGCCAACCCGGCCGGCTACGACGCAGCGCCTGGTGCGGACGCCGCCTGCCCCGCAGGCTGCCTCGTCATTCCTTTTGGCACGCTGCGCGTCTTCATTGCGCTCATTCCCGACGAGTACCCCAGCGAGGTACACAGCTTCGCCGACTCGCCCGTCTCCGTTGGCTGCGCCGTCTCCGACGACGTTGCGGACCTCTGCGCCCGCGTGGAGGTGCTGACCATCGGCGCTAGCTCTGGCTCCTCACGCGGCAAGGAGAAGGCCGCCGCGGCTGCCGCCGCCGCGGCTGCGGCCGCCGCGGCTGCGGCCCCGCCTCGCCGGGTCGACCCGCTCCGCGAGACGATCCGGAGCCTGCAAGCCCCCATCACGCCCGATGCCGACACGGCGGCAGCAGCGGCTCAGCTCAACGAGGATGGTGAGCATCTGCTGGTCGAGGCCACGATGCTCGCAGCAACGCGACGTCGGCTGGAGTCCGCCCAGCGAGAGTATGACAGCGTCCACGGCTTCACACCGACCGCTGCTGAGCCCAGCCGGGTCGCGGAAGTGCGGATCCGTGGAGGCGCAATTGGCCATGCGCTAGGCACAGGCCGGCCTGTCTATGACACCCCCATCAAGAACATGCGCGCGGCGCAGGTGGCCATGGCGGATCTCGAGTTCCTGGAGGGCGAGGAGCTGCTGCAGCAGCAGCAGCGCATCCGCGACCTCATCACCGCGGCGAACGAGCAGCAGAGGCATTTCGACCCGGCCCAGCCATCCGCCTCCGCTTCAGGAAACACCGCGAACCCAGAGAGGCCCCTTCGGGACACGCAGCAGGCGTCTTCCCCTGCCGGCTCAACGAGTCGTGGCTCTGGCTGGCGCCGGGCAAGCCGGAGCCGGCACAACCGCATCGCGACGACTGGCGACGGCATTGCCGACGAGACTGCCGGTGACGGCCGGGTCCAGCAGCCGGAACTTCCTGCCCCGCTGCCTCGACGACCCCGGCCGGCTTCGGCCGGTGCGGTGCCACGCGGCCCCGTCGCGAGCCGGCTGGGCCCCCGGGAGCCCTACGACAAAACCGACGCCCGCCACCGCAACGACCGGCTGGCATGGTCCACGCTTCTCGAGGAGGAGAGCTCCGTTGGCCCCGCGTGTTTCGGACCCCGCATCCGCGAAGAGCCCTTCCCCAAAGGGTTCACGCTGGCCCGCGACACCCCCAAGTACAGCAGCATCACCAAGCCGGAAGACTGGCTAACTGACTACACCACGGCCGTCGGCATCGCCGGCGGCAACCGGCGCGTGGCGGTCCGCTACGTCCCCCTCATGCTGCTCGGCTCGGCCCGGACATGGCTTAACAGACTGAGGGCCGGCAGCGTCAATTCCTGGCTGGACTTCGAGGATGCATTCGTGCGCAACTTCACCAGCACGTACAAGCATCCGGGTTGGCCTCGCCAGCTCTCCATGTGCGTCCAGGGCCCGAGCGAGCCTCTCCGCGACTTCCTCATGCGGTGGACCGAGCTGTGCAACTCCTGCGAAGGGGTCCACGAAGTGCAAGCCGTCCAGTACTTTGTCGACGGGTGCCGAGATGGTACCCTGCTCAAGCACCGCCTGATGTGCGACGAGCCGGACACCCTGGCGGAGCTCATGGCGGTGGCGGACAAGTACGCCACGGCCGACTCCGCGATGCGCGTAAAGATCACGGTCGACGTGGACGGCAAGCCGGTCCCGGTCCAGCCGGCCGCCCCGAAGCCGGCTGGCGAAACCAACCAGCGCCGGCAAGACAACAACAACAACAACAAGCGGAAGGCCAAGCAGCCGGCTCCTCGTTACAACAACCAGCAAGTGGCCGCCGTGGCGGAGGCCCAGCCGGCCGAGCAAGGCGGCGTCAAGCGCCAGCGCACCGGCGAGACGTCCTGGCAACCCAAGTTCTCCTTTGAGCAGATGATGGACGCCCCATGCAAGCACCACGGCGGAGCGAAGCCTTCCACGCACACGCTCCAGAATTGCAGCATCACCCAGCGCCTGATGCGCGGCGATTTCCCACCACCACCGCCCGGTCCCGACCCGCAGCTCCCGCCGCCTCCCCCACCACCTCCGGCAGCCGGCGCCCTCGCCAACAACCCCTACCCTCAGCAGGACGTGGCCTACGTCGTCTTCACCAGCGAGGGCGACGACAAGCACAGCAAGCGCAAGTACCAGCACAAGGTAAACGACGTCGTCCCCCCGGTCCCCCAGTACATGCACTGGTCCGACCGTCCCATCAATTGGACCCAGGAGGACCACCCGGCCGTGATGCCCACGCCGGGTGGCTACACGCTCGTCCTCGACCCCACCTTCGTCACTGAGAAGCGCACCTGCCACTTTTCGCGGGTGCTGATCGATGGCGGCAGCAGCATCAACATCCTCTACCGCGACACCATGGTCAAGCTCAGCATCGAGCAGGGCCAGCTGCAGCCCACCCAGACGGTGTTCCATGGCATCGTGCGAGGCGCCTCGTGCTCCCCCATCGGCCGGGTGCGGCTGGACGTGTTGTTCGGCACCAGCGCCCATTTCCGCCGAGAGCCGATTTGGTTTGAAGTGGTCAACCTCGCTAGCCCCTACCACGCGCTTTTGGGCCGACCCGCCATGGCCAAGTTCATGGCGGTCCCTGTGATAGCCTGGCTTATTAGGGATGCTAGACTACTCATATCAATAAGGAATTCCTTCTTTTCCGGGAGCCCATTCGGACAGAACTCCAAAGTTAAGCGTGCTCAGCTTGGAGTAATTTCAGGATGGGTGACCGACCGGGAAGTTGCTCCCGGGTGCGCATGAGTGAGGACGAAGTGCGCAGAAAAGACTAGTATTGATCTATGAGGCCAGTCTAGATCTCGCCAGGAGTAACGACCACCGGTGGGTGTGTCTGGGGCGTAACGAGTTGGTATCAGAGCCGACCCTCGCGGTTACACGGATGTTTGCGGACAGGTGCGCGGTCATGTAGTTCATGACGTTTGTGACCCGTCGTGGCACACGGCATGTCACATGTACCGGACTGGATGCACAGACGTATGTGCCTAGAGGGAACGTTCCTGTGGCCCGACGAGGACGTCGGTTCCTCTGAGTGGGGGTGTATGTGATAGCCTGGCTTATTAGGGATGCTAGACTACTCATATCAATAAGGAATTCCTTCTTTTCCGGGAGCCCATTCGGACAGAACTCCAAAGTTAAGCGTGCTCAGCTTGGAGTAATTTCAGGATGGGTGACCGATCGGGAAGTTGCTCCCGGGTGCGCATGAGTGAGGACAAAGTGCGCAGAAAAGACTAGTATTGATCTGTGAGGCCAGTCTAGATCTCGCCAGGAGTAACGACCACCGGCGGGTGTGTCCGGGGCGTTACAGTCCCCCACTACGCCTACCTCAAGATGAAGCTGCCAGGTCCCAAGGGCATCATCACCATCACCGGCGACTACAAGAAGTCCCTGGAGTGCGCCAAAGCCGGCTCTAAGCTGGCCGAGTCGCTGGTCATCGCCGAGGAGAGGTGCCAGCTCGACCGTCTTGTCGCGCTAGCTGGCGAGCAGCCGGTCATGCCGGCTCAGCTCAAGCAGCCGGCCGATGAGGGGTCCTTCAAGCCGGCCAAGGGCACAAGGAAGGTATCGCTCGACCCGTCCAACCCCAACTCCAGCGAGTACGTCGTTGTGGGCTCCGGCCTCGACAACAAATAGGAAGGCGAGCTCATCGACTTCCTCCGTGAGAATCGGGATATCTTCGCATGGTCCCCTAAAGACATGCCGGGTGTTCCGAGGAAGTACGCCGAGCACAAACTCCACGTCCGGCCGGATGCCAAGCCGGTCCGGCAGCCGCTACGCCGCTTCTCCAAGGAGAAGCGAAGAACCATTGGCGAAGAGATCGCCCGGCTGCTCAAAGCCGGGTTCATCATGGAAGTGTTCCACCTTGAGTGGCTGGCCAACCCGGTCCTCGTCCTGAAGAAGAACGACACTTGGCGCATGTGTATCGACTACACCAGCCTGAACAAGGCCTGCCCCAATGACCCGTTTGCCCTACCCCGGATTGACCAAGTCATCGACTCCACAGCCGGCTGCGAGCTCCTGTCCTTCCTGGACGCTTACTCCGGCTACCACCAGATCAAGCTGGACCCGGGGGATGCCCTCAAGACGTCCTTCATCACCCCCTTCGGGGCGTATTGCTACATCACCATGTCGTTCGGCTTGAAGAACGCCGGCGCCACCTTCCAGAGCTGCATGCAAAAATGCCTCCTGCCTCAGATCGGCCGGAACGTGCACGTCTACGTCAACGACGTCGTGGTGAAGACCAAGCAGCACCTCACCCTCCTCGAGGATCTCAGGGAGACGTTTGCCAACCTGCGCCAGTTCCAGATCAAGCTCAACCCAGAGAAATGCATCTTCGGCGTGCCGGCTGGCCAACTCCTTGGTTTCCTCGTCTCGGAACGCGGCAGTGAGGCCAATCCGGAGAAGCTCAAGGCGATCGACCGCATGCGCAAGCCGGCTCGGCTGCGCGATGGCCAGAAGTTCACCGGCTGCTTGGCCTCTCTCAGCCGGTTCGTCAGCCGGCTGGGGGAGAGGGCCCTGCCCCTATATCAGCTGATGAAGAAGACGACGCCGTTCGAGTGGTCCGACCAGGCGGACGAAGCTTTCCGCAACCTCAAGCGCATGCTCTCCACCACACCCGTCTTGGCCGCGCCGGCTGAGAAGGAGCCGCTCCTGATGTACATTGCGGCAACCACCCGCGTGGTCAGCGTGGTGCTGGTGGTAGAGCGCCCCGAGGAAGGCAAGGCACAGCCGGTCCAGCGCCCTGTGTACTACCTCAACGAGGTCCTCTCCACCTCCAAGCAAAACTACCCCCACTACCAGAAGATGTGCTACGGCGTGTACTTGGCCGCCAAGAAGCTCAGGCAGTACTTCCAGGAGCACGCCATCACCGTGGTGAGCACGGCCCCCATCGGCGAGATCATGGGATGCCGGGATGCCTCTGGACGGATCGCCAAGTGGGCCATCGAGCTAGCCGGCCATACCATCCTCTACGAGCCTCGTACCGCCATCAAATCTCAGGCGTTGGCCGACTTCCTCGTCGATTGGGTGGAGACCCAGTACTTGCCGCCGGCTCCCGACGCGACGCACTGGCGCATGCACTTTGACGGCTCGAAGATGGCCTCCGGCTTGGGAGCCGGCATCGTGCTCTCCTCCCCCAAGGGCGACCGGCTGCGCTATGCGCTTCAAATCCACTTCACCGCCTCCAACAACGTCGCCGAGTATGAAGCCATCGTCCACGGCCTCCGGCTGGCCAAAGAAATCAGCATTCGGCGCATCCTCTGCTTCGGTGACTCTGACCTGGTGGTCCAGCAAGCCTCTGGCGAGTGGGACGCCAGGGACTCCAACATGGCCAGCTACCGCAACCTGGTCCAGCAGATGACCGGCAGCTTCGACGGCTGCGAGTTCCTCCACGTCCCCCGAAACAAGAACGAGGCGGCGGATACTCTAGCCAAGCTTGGCTCCAGCCGATAAGCAATCTCAACCGGCGTCTCCCTCGAGCACCTGCGCAAGCCGTCCATCAAGCCGTCTCTGGATTTGGAATCCATCTTCATCCCGGCCGACCCAACAGTCCTTCCCTCCGTCTCGGGGACTGCTGGAGGCGCCGTCTTGGGCCCAACGAATCCTCGCTTTCCTGGCAATCGGCGAGCTCCCGGCGAACGAGGTCAAGGAAGGTGCAGTGCCGGGCCTCCGCCTACACCATCATCAACAACGAGCTCATCAAGCATAGCACAACCGGTGTCTTCCAGCGATGCATCGAGACGGCCAGGGGCCTCGAGATCTTGCTCGATATCCACCAGGGCGAGTGCGGGCACCACGCCGCCTCCTGGTCTCTGGTGGCTAAAGCATTCCGCCACGGCTTCTACTGGCCAACTACACTGAAGGACGCCGAGGAACTGGTCCTCAAGTGCAAGGGCTGCCAGCACTTCAAGGCCCAGAGCCACCAGCCGGCTGCGGCACTCCAAACCTTCCCCATTGCATGGCCCTTTGCCGTCTGGGGCCTCGACATGTTGGGACCCTTCAAAACCGCTCGGGGCGGCATAACACACCTTCTGGTGGCTGTCGACAAATTCACCAAGTGGATCGAGGCAAGACTGATCAAGAAACTCGACGGCCCCACGCCCGTCAAGTTCATCAAAGGCATCGCTGTCCGCTACGGCGTCCCCAACAGCATCATCACCGACAACGGCACTAACTTCGCCAAAGGCACGCTAGCGCGCTACTGCTCCGTCTCCGGCATCCGGCTTGACCTGGCCTCCGTCGCACACCCTCAGTCCAATGGCCAGGCGGAGCGGGTAAACGGCCTCATCTTGGCTAGCATCAAGCCGCGACTCGTCGAGCCGCTCCTACGTTCACCCGACAGCTGGATCGACGAGTTGCCGGCCGTCCTATGGAGTCTCCGGACCACCCCCAACCGCTCAACCGGCTTCACCCCATTCTTCCTTATCTACGGGGCTGAGGCGATCATCCCCACGGATCTCGAGTTCGACTCACCTCGGGTCACACTATACACGGAGGTAGAGGCCGCAGCAGCACGCGAAGACGGCGTCGACCTGTTAGAGGAGGCGCGCCTGCTGGCCCTCAGCCGGTCAGCCATCGACCAGCAGAACCTACGCCACTACCACAGCAAGAAGATCAAGCCCCTCGCTTTCCGCGAGGGCGACCTCGTGCTCCAGCTGATCCAGCGAACAGCCGGCCAGCACAAGCTATCCTCCCCATGGGAGGGCCCCTTCATCATCAGCAAGGCCTTGCGCAACAACGCATACTACCTCATCGATGCGCAAAAGCAAAGCAAGAGCAAGAGAGACGCCTTCGACGAAGAGACGGAACGCCCCTGGAACGCGGAGCTCCTCCGTCTGTTTTACAGTTGAACCATGTATGTATGTATCGTTACCCCTTTTGGAAGTTAATGAAAGTAGCAGGTCCCTCGAACGACACTCGGGGGCTACCTTTTCATCTCTATCGAGTTCTTGCGCACTTTACCGCATTCGCCTCCCTCCCACCGGGTCGGCACGGCTGGCTCGGGGGCTCGCCGACTAGCCCGCGCCGCGTTCTCCTCAACCCGGTCAGTAACATGCGCACCGCCGAAGCCCTCTCTCTGGCATAAGCCACAGACCGGCTCCCGGCTGTTCAAGGCTGGCAAGAGCCAAAGGCTGCAAGCATCCTCACGCGAAGAACGGCTAAGTACGAACGACCGGTCGGCCAACCCGGGTCTTCTCACTTTACGCTCCGCCGCACAGACCGGCTGCGCTCCAGCCGGCTTCGCCGCCTGCAGCCAGCCGGCCCAGTGGGTGTTTTGCTTGCGTTCAAATCCTAAGGCCTAAGTGTTAGGACCGAGAGTATATCGACCAGAGGGGGGGTGAATGGGAGATACAAAATTTCTTTCAAAGGTTTTGAACCGATCCCAATCACGGCAGCGGAAATGATGTTCGGTAGCAACGCACGCGAATTAGCTCGCTATAGAGGACCAAAACTATCGATAAAGAATGCAGCAATTTTATCGAGCGATGAATATCACAAGTCCAACATGATCGATAGAAATGCAACTAGTAATCAGGAGGTCAATTTCGAGTGAAAACTAAATATGACTGCGATAGAAATGCACTGGAAATGATGACAGGGTGAATGAATATGGCATGAGATGAGATCACGCAGACATGCAGTATTACGATGATAAACAAGTTGACTTGATGCGAAGTGAAGAACGATAATAACGCGACAGATAGTTGATGAACTGTGATTGTTCAGGTGCAACTATCGGCACTGAGCACGAATGTAAACTGCTGAAGGAAATGCAGTAATGTAAAGCGAACCAGTGGTGCTCGATGGCGACAGAAGAATTTGGTAGACCAGTTCTCCCTTCTGCCAAAGGACTACGTCTGGTTGGAGGGGTTGTGATTTAACACAGAGGATAAACTCTCCTCGCCCTGTTCTCCTTCAACTCGGAGCTGATCAGACTCCAGTTGATTTCACTCGTGGTAGATACTTGTTGGCGATCTCCAAACCTTCACTGAAGATAAACTCTCTTCAGCTCTCTTCGCGAACCACAAGACTCTTGGTTGCTGAAGATCTCGCTCGGTGAAGACAATACTCTTCGACACTCGAGCCAACACCTATCCGTCTAGAGAGTGGGCAGCTCTCAAGAGTAATAGGTACAAGAACTCTAACTCAGAACTACTGTGATCGCTGCAGTTAATTTCTTCGGACGCGATCACCGAACCAATTGCTTTGCGTCAGCAATAAACATTCGAGGGGTCAACTCCTTCACTTCATTCTTCTCGGTTGCTCATTCTCTTATTCGATGTAGATAATCATCGGTGAAGTTCCTCGAACTGTACACCTGAGACAACATTCTCTTCGGCACTGCATGGACTATTTCTTTCTGTGTGCACTAGCAAACAAATCAGTCCATGCCTATTTCTGTCAACAATCTCCAAAACACAAGAGGGCAAGTATTGCACCAACAATCTCCCCCTTTTTGGACGATTGTTGACAAAACAGAACACATCGAAAGATAGATAAAGGAATGAAATGGAATGCGAAGGAAATTGAAAGACGAGAGATAAATACGAAGATAAGACATGCTCCCCCTGAAGATATGCATCATTCTGATTTGACTGATCATTAGGACATGATAAGGAGGCGAGGTGAATCTTCATATGAGTGACATTGGTAGATGATCTCATTCGTAGCTTTATCCAATGCACTCGGTGGTGTCTAAGGTATTTCCTGCCACACACAACCTTTGACAAAGGTTAGTTAGATAGCAATGATAGTTTGAAAAGCGTTGTGGCAAAGGATACGCCATGAAGATTTTCTCAGAACACAGTTTAAATTCCACACGAGATATAAATTTCCCTGCAAGTTAGATGTTCGAGAAACAATCAGGGCAAAAGCAATCAGAGCAAGGGAGACTCAAGTATATTGCTCGGAGTGGATATATTTCAGACGATGTTTTCCTGCAACAAAAATGATACCATAGATATGTGCGAGGGAAAACAGCTTGTCAGATAGATAGAGAGAATTTTCTTTAGAATTCACGAATGACTTTAATCTGAAGCGATTTTTCTTCTCCTGCATCGTTAGATATCGAAAGATAAGCATAGGAGTAAGATATATGAAGTTTTAAGTAATGAGATGTCACTCTTCGAGAGACATAATTTCCAATTCTCCTTGAGGATAATCATTGCAAGGAAGTAAGCATTCGATTGCACCTGCAAACAAATAACGAAACGATAGCAACTATAGCATTGCAGGGGTTATTAACGGTACATGACGACGCAGTGTGCCATCACCACAAACGGTGAGATGAAGTTTCACGACCAAAGGTTCAACGACCAAAAGCAAATTGTTCGAACGAAAAGCAAATGGCGAATAGAAACACCCTGCAAATGACCCGCTTTTCTATCTTCTCGATGTTCTTCTCCCCCTTTTTGTCAACAAGTGTCAAAAAGGAAAGAGAATGCATGCGAGGAACTACTCGTCTGAAGAATCCCCAGAACTCGAACTGTTCGGTGAATCAGAACGAGCGATGGTCGAGGCTGAGGCAGGAGTTGGAGATGCAGCACGGGCTTCGGGATCAGCATCGGGAGTAGCAGTGCGAGGTTCATCTGGTTTGTATATGAATGTGCCTGCTGTGTCTTCGAGTGCATCATCGGGTTCGACAAACAGCAGGTCGGTTGAGGCAGAGCGCTGAGGAAGCACAGGAGTTTGCCTTCGGATGCGAGGGACTTCAAACAACTCCAGATGATCATAATCTTTCTCGATTCCCTTCGCAGACAGTTGTTTACGAGAGTAATACTTGCGGAGAAGGGTCCATGAGCGCTTTTTCTGTTCCTTTTCATATAGCAGGGCTTGATGAGCATAATTATGAAGCAGATTGATTTCAGTCATCATTTCTACTTTTTCTTTGTGATCAAGCTTGATGTGACTTTCCAAAGCTTGCTGAGTACGGAGACAGATCTCATACAGAGATGAATTTTCTTCACGTGGGATTTCAATTGTGACCTTCTTAACCTTCGGAGCTTTCGCAGAGGCAGAAGCAGTTGCATCAATTGGTGTCTTTCCTTTCCCAATATCCTTTACAATTCGGAGAGTGTCTCGGATTGGTGGCATGAAAACTTTCGGGACATATGGGCAGAAAAACTTTTTCTCGATAAGCTGCTCAATGGCGAACATGACCCATGGTGCAAATGGCTTCAATACTTGAGGGCTATCAGCTGCATAGGCCAGGTTGCGAATAAGAAGATCGGGAATGTCAAACCGAATACCATGAGCTATAGCATGAAGAGAATTAGCCACAATTCCTTGAATGTTTTCAGGCCGGTTTGTTGGCGTGAGAGAATTGCAGAGGATATAGAACAACACTTTGTTCTCATAGGCCAGATGCTTTGGATTTGCTTCAGTGCACTCGTCACCAACAAGCTTAGGGTCCATCAGCATATGCAGTTGAGCTTCGGATACATCCCAGAAATGCAGTCTGTGTTCTCGTGAGGCATCGAATTCGAAACGAGGTAAATTTAATAGGGCCAAAAACTGGCCAGCCGAGCATTTGATTCTTTCTTCCTCGGTCATCCATTCAAGGATCCATGTGCTGCTATCGTTGAGGTCCCCTGAGATATAAAGAGTGGCATAGAACTGAAGGACAACTTCATGGTTCCAGCCATGGTTGAATCGAAGAAAACTCTTCAGATAGACCTGCTCAATTTTCTCGATGGTGTGATGGAAGCAGGGTATGCTTTCTAGCTCGGCAAAATCCAGAATCTTGTGCTCAAATATACGATTCTTGCCATACAGAATACAAGCATAATACACAGCCTGTTCCTTTGTCCAGAACCTCGGTGACAACGAAGTCCTTTCTCCTTCATACGGACTGGTCCCAAAGAATGCAAGTTTTGAGCGATGAAACTGCTCATTAAACGCTGGACCGTTCGGGCCATCTTCGACGGGAAACAAAGGAAAGATTTCCAGTGGATTTCGCAGTGATTCCTCATCGGCCATGGATTTGGTTTGGACATCATCAGGTGCAGGCACACCTTCATCGATAGGCTTGAGAGGAACATGAGACTTCCTTGATTTTTGTCGTGCAGACAGCTTTGAAGCACTTGACTGACTGCTGTTCTTGCTCGCCGGAACTCCTTCGTCATCTTTCTGACTTTCAGGCACAAGGGCCTTTTCTTTTCTTGCAGTTTCTTCGGTGGGAGGTGAGACAACTTCTTTCTCGGTAGCATGAGGCACGGCAGGTGGGGCAGTTTCTTCTCGAGCCATCGGCTCATCCGATTTCTTTTCTTCCTGTACCAACTGTGGTGTAGTGGTACGAGGAGCAGGATCAACATCCATCTGGGTAGGGGCACCAGATGATGAGACCGGGGGTGTTTTCTCTCGGGAAGCATTGAGCTCCCCCTCATTCTTATCATTTTCCTCATTTGATTTGGAGGGCTCAGCTTGCAATGTTTTCGGAGGTGATGGATCTGGCTTTTCAACCTCAATCTCTTCATCAACTTCATCAGCTGGGGATTGCTGCTTGGGAGGTGCATTTTCCTCATCAGTCCTTACCAGGAATATATCAACTTCTTCATGTTGCACTTGGGCAACTGGATCAGGAATGAGAACCTCTTTAGTACCAGCCTGCTGCATGGGTTCATCTTCGCGAGGAGGAGAAGGTGGAACTTGCTGCAAGGGTATTGGGGTAGGATCAGCAGATACGTTCTGAAAGCGGCGTTCTTTGTTAACTTTCGGTTTGCTTGATCTCGCCCTGGCCTTCTGACGCTTTTCCTCTTGTGCTCTTCTCCGAGCGAGATCTGCCTGGTGAGCAATCTCCTCGTTTCTCCTATCACACAGTTGAGATACTTCCATGTGCAAGCGAGAGTGCCACTCAATTTTCTCATTGCGAAAGACGCTCAGAGCCTTGGTGAGTTCAACAATTTCTTTGTTCCTCTTTTTCCTTTCGGACTCAGATTTGGCCTCATTTCTCATTTGCTCGACAGCTTGTTTTTCTTTGACAACTTTGTTGAGCTTCTTGGAGATTCTCTTCAGCTCAATAAAATGCTTCATCACCAATTTGGTAACATCATCGGGCAAACCCAGATCGCACACATCATTAGCATTTGCATCATAAGCAGCGCTGTCAATTACATCAATCATGAAATTGAATTCATATTTTTGTTCCTCTGTGGAAGCAGGAACATTGAGCTTGGCCTTTTTGGCAGCCACATCTATTTTCTCTTCTGACTGCAGCTTTCTCTTCGTAGTGGCACCTGACAAAGTTCTCGGGGCCGCAGAACCCAAAGGTTTATCAGTGGATGGCATAGGTGCATGCCTGGGAGACTTCCTTGGTGATGGCAATGTTTTCACTAGCGAAGGACTCAAGTGTGGCTTGTTGAGAATGGCGGGACGATCATACAATGGAATTTCATCTGGGGTTTCTTCATCGGATAACTCATCAGACGAGTCGGGAACGACCTTCTTGGTTCTGTTGACAAGGGTTTTCTTTCGTGGTGCACGAGGGGAAACTGATTTCTTAGACTTGCTTCCCTTCGAAGCTGATGCACGGTCCTTCTTTTTCTGCACGTCTTGCTGGGTTAGCGCAACGTTTCTAGCTTCGACTTGATTCTTCTTAGCTTCTCTGGCTTCACGTTTGGCCTTGGCTTTCGCCCTTTTAGCTACTTCCTCGGGGAAATCAGCGATTGTTTTGAGAGAGTCAGGATGAGCCTTTGCTGGCGGAGGAGGCCTGACTTTTTCATCATCTGGGCCAATGCAATTTTCTGCAATGCAGTCATTCCATGGTGACGTGAAGGCAAATAGGATCTGGTACTTTTCGTGAACATTTTCATATCTGTACCATTTGCCAGCCCAGTGGTGGCGAATTCTCTGCAACCTGTTGTTGCGATCTATTGTTGATTCTCCTTCAGGTGGAGTTCTGTAGCTATCGGGATCTGACATTTCAGCAGTAGTGTTCTTTTCTCTGCCACGACCGCCCATCTTGGAATTTACATCGGAGAAGATGGTTAGAGCGTCAGTGACCAATTCATCCTCGGGCTGACTGTGAGCAGAGGGAATTTCTTCCGAATCTTCTTTGGACACAGATTCTTGTCTCTTTTTCGGGGCCTTGGGTGGCTTTGAGGATTTTCCTCCTCCTGTCATTCTCATTCATTCTGATCTTGGTGGGAACTGAGGCAAATATCCTTCAGAATCTAAGTGTTCTTCCGAACTGGGTGACATGACCAACCTGTGAAATAGAATAGATGCGAGGGAAAAACAAGGTAGGGTCATAAGCATGCACAGAACTATTTTTGAATGATTTTTTTTACAAGGATTAGGGAACCCAAGGAAATCCAATCAGATATCCTTGATAGATTTTACAAGCTAGCCTCAGATGATACAGGGTAGATTGAAAACCATCTAATCTTTCGGATAACACTTATGTACCCAAGATGAGGAGACCGAGTGCGAGGAAGAACTACAAACCGCACTAATCAAATCCTAGTGATTCCTAAAGATCTACTGCAGTGAAATAAATTGAGACGGTAAGAACTACCCAAGAACAGAGAGATGGAGACGAGCAGTTCCAGATCTAGGCGCCCTAACTTGGCAACTTAGATCAACTACGGCAATGCGGGAAGGAGGATTACCGCACCGGCGTGATCAGCTGCGACGAGGCTTCACCGGAGTTGCTCGGCCGAGATTCTCGCCGGAGTTGCTTCGAGCTCGGGCTCGGATGAGGGTGAAACGAGGGTTTGCGCGAATGAAGAAGAAGACGCGGCGAGAGGTATTTATAGCTGGAGGGCTGAACCACCCCTCCGAAATCTTTGGCCTACAGATGCGGGACGTTCCGCATTCAACGGACACGATCACGATCAAAAATATCGTGGGCACGTGGCAACCATTTCCTGCGAAAATCTCGGGAAGAGAGCGGGAGGACGAAAGGTATGAAGGGCACAACGCCAAAAATGAGTAAATGTTCGAAGATAATTTCTTTCGCGACCAAGGATGTCGGAGAGAGATTTACTTCAGATCAAATTGCATGCTCATGACGGACATCATAGATTTAGATGAGAGAGAATAGAGGGATAAAAGGGTCCGAAACAAATCACTCAGGCAAACGAGAAGAAACACCAAACGAGAGAAGCTATGAGTGAGTTGTTCATCAGACGAAACACAAACACGGCGACTCGAAAACAAACAACAATCAAAGAACAAATAAACACAAAGAACTAGCACCAACAATATAGATCTCAGGGCAAAGGATATACGATCAAAATCCCTGAGAGCGAGTTCCTGCAAGATGGGTTAGTTCTTTCTCGCAACCCACACTTGTGTGGGCGGCGCAGATCTCATTTGTCTTGACTGATCAGGGACATTCCTTCATTGATTTCCGTAGATCACCTGTGTATCTCGAGAGTAATCATATGAGTAAGCATTGAAATTGTTCCCAGAGACATGAGCATAATGATTCAAAGAGATGCGCATATACTCCTTTTGTCGAAGGTTTAGCTGACATGCATTCGAGGAAGTTGCAGTCCCATACTGCGATGGATTTTCATTTCCTCGAGGAGAATTGCCCTGCAGGTTCAGGTTAGTAGTGACAGATAGATTTTCAATGATACATTTCTTCACCCAGATTTGCTTCTTGGGTGATCCAGACCTGCAGTTAGTTCCAACATACCGAGCGAAGACCTTACCATTCTGTTGTTTGAATAATTTGTAATTTGAGTCATCAGACTCGTCAGAAACAGCAGGAATGGGAGTGTCATATCCAGACAGGAGCGCAAGTTCGAGAGTTTTGCTCTTAGCAAGAACCCAACTTGTTCGAGGATATTGCTCGGGAGTCCAGTAGGTTCCATCAACGTTGAGTTTCCTTTCGAAACCCAATCCTTCCTTTCGGGGATTTCTGTGCAGTATTGACTTCTTGAGCACATAACAAAGTGTTTGATGCCCTTTGAGGCTCTTTAGCATACCAGTCTCAAGCAAGTTCTTTAGTCTGCAATTTTCATCAGAAATAGCAACAAATTCCTCGGAGGAGGGGTTAGAGATATCATTCGAAGCAGTTGCAATATTCTTGATGGCAGTATTAGATGTTTCAGCATTTGACTCAGCATTGCTACGTTCTAGGCATTTTGAGCATGGAGGCACAAAATCATCAGGAAGGTTGTTAGATTGCTCGGCGAAGAGAGAAGCTTTTTCTTTCGTAAGCACGTTATAAGACTCTTTCAGTGACCCGAGTTCTTGATTCCTGTCAAGGAGTTCATCTGATAAATTCTCATAGTCAACTGTAAGAGAATCATATCGTTCGGAAAGATCGTCAAACGTTGAGGAGAAAGCATCATGCTTTTTAGTCAAGTTTTGATTCTTCTCCATCTCTTCGACCAGTAATCCTTCGGTTTTCCTGAGATTCATCTCAAGTCGTTCTAGCTCATCTTGTTGAGATTTTGCAATCTTAACAAGTTTAGCATAGGCAATGTATTCAGAGGAATATGCAGTCTTAGATTTTTGGTGCTTTGCTGATACCTGATCCTTTGAGGTTTTTGGCATGAGACAAAATGCAACAGGTTCATCATCACTTGAAGTATTGTCATCCGTATCTGATTCGAGAGACTTCGCGGATGGTTCATATGCGACGAATGCATTGCCTCTTCCTAGGTTTCTGTAAAACTCTTCGTCTTCTGATTCGGAGTCAGATGATTCATCTTTAGATTCCCTATTCATTTCTGCACACACTCTAGTCAGCTGCGATATTTTCTTCAGATTGGATTCAATGGTCGCTCTTGTTTGCACGTCAGTGACTGGTCTCGACGAAGAAGATGATGCGGTAGCTTCATTTTTCTTCGAGAGCTTAGTGTGACGATCCACTTGAATGAATCCAGAGCAGTGACGATTAGTCCATCTGTTGCTGTGTTTTTCATCTTGTTCCCAACAAGGACAGTCTGCTATGAAGTGACCAGGTTGTTTGCACTTGAAGCATTTCATTTCTTTCGGAGGCAATTTCCTAGACAATCCAGGCGTGTCAACTTCATCATCATTTGTGAGACATAGATTCTGTCTTCTGAGATAGCTTAGTCTTTCAGTGAGCATTTCCATTTCTCTTGTGATAGAGCGTTGATTCTCGATATCTTCTTCTTGAGGACTGCCATAGTGAGATAGAATTTCCCCTTCGCTTTCCGAAGAAGATTCTTGAATCCCGTTCTCAAGTTCCATCGTTTCTTCGTGAATGGACAACAGCGTCATGATCTCGACATAGTGAAGTTCTTCATAGTCTGGTATTTGCTTGATTTCAGTCACGATTGGATCGTAGGTTGCATCAAGAGCACTTAGTAGCTTGTTGACCACATCTCTATCGGTGATATCTGTTACTCCATGTTGGCGAAGCCTTTCAACGATATTTGTCAACCGATCAGTGAGTTCCATAGAACTTTCCTTACGAAGACTTCTAAACCCAGCGAACATGGCACGAAGCATATCTGTGTGTTGATCTGTTCTGGCGATAAATTCTTCATGAACATCTTTGATGGCATCCCAGAGTTGCTTAGCAGTGTCAAGTTTTCGAAAACGAATAAAGATATCTCTCGAGATGCTGTTGCTGATAATATCTTTTGCTTGAGCATCCAACTGTATCATAACTTCGTCATTCGAAGAAAGAGCATCAGGATGCCTAACAGTGTATCCACCTTCCACAATTTGCCAAAGTTCAATGTTGATAGCTTGAAGTCTGATTTTCATTCGATCTCTCCAGTAGATATAATCATTTCCATCGAAGATAGGAAACCTTTCAGAGTGCGAGGATCTACCTGCATACGACATACTCAAAACTCCAAGGTTGTTAGACCTTTAATAAACAGAGACAGGGAGTACCTGCTCTGATACCAATTGTTAGGACCAAGAGTATATCGACCAGAGGGGGGTGAATGAGAGATACAAAATTTCTTTTGAAGGTTTTGAACCGATCCCAATCACGGCAGCGGAAATGATGTTCGGTAGCAACGCACTCGAATTAGCTCACTATAGAGGACCAAAACTATCGATAAAGAATGCAGCAATTTTATCGAGCGATGAATATCACAAGTCCAACTTGATCGATAGAAATGCAACTAGTAATCAGGAGGTCAATTTCGAGAGAAAACTAAATATGACTGCGATAGAAATGCACTGGAAATGATGACAGGGTGAATGAATATGGCATGAGATGAGATCACGCAGACATGCAGTATTACGATGATAAACAAGTTGACTTGATGCGAAGTGAAGAACGATAATAACATGACAGATAGTTGATGAACTGTGATTGATCAGGTACAACTATCGGCACTGAGCACGAATGTAAACTGCTGAAGGAAATGCAGTAATGTAAAGCGAACCAGTGGTGCTCGATGGCGACAGAAGAATTTGGTAGACCAGTTCACCCTTCTGCCAAAGGACTACATCTGGTTGGAGGGGCTGTGATTTAACACAGAGGATAAACTCTCCTCGCCCTGTTCTCCTTCAACTCGGAGCTGATCAGACTCCAGTTGATTTCACTCGTGGTAGATACTTGTCGGCGATCTCCAAACCTTCACTGAAGATAAACTCTCTTCAGCTGTCTTCGCGAACCACAAGACTCTTGGTTGCTGAAGATCTCGCTCGGTGAAGACAATACTTTTCGACACTCGAGCCAACACCTATCCGTCTAGAGAGTGGGCAGCTCTCAAGAGTAATAGGTACAAGAACTCTAACTCAGAACTACTGTGATGCTCAACCAATGTCTAAGTTTCGGCTCTTGATTTTTCTCTCGGTGGATTTTAAACTCAAATCACTCGGAGAGGGGATGCTCAATCAATCTTCTCACAAATCTTAAGCGGAGCAGCCAACGGGCAACGTTGGAGCGGGGTGGCTATTTATAGCCGCAGCCTTCCCGGATGGGAAATGACCAAATTGGACATGTGGAGCAGCCAATGGCCGAACGACACGAGTCCAACGGTCGGAATTTGAGCACAATGGTAACATTACGTGCGGAGCAAGTAATGCTAACTCCTCAGTTCGAAAGATATCTCCTACAGCAACGAAGAACAACGTCTTCTGCTGGCAGGTAATCATTCGAAGCATAAAGAGATTTCTCTCGGTCTTGCATAGGTTTGGGCTAAGCATCACAGCGGATCTAAGCTTCGAGAACCTATATCCCTCTTAATAGTATGGAGGTCCTATGACTCAAATGAATGAAAGAAGAACGACGAAAAGAATGCTACGTCTTCACTTCGTCTTCGTCTTCCATCGCTGCAGTTAATTTCTTCGGACGCGATCACCGAACCAATTGCTTTGCTTCAGCAATAAACATTCGAGGGGTTAACTCCTTCACTTCATTCTTCTCGGTTGCTCATTCTCTTCTTCGACGTAGATAATCTTCGGTGAAGTTCCTCGAACTGTACACCTGAGACAGC
This sequence comes from Elymus sibiricus, assembly GCA_039707655.1. NCBI lineage: Eukaryota > Viridiplantae > Streptophyta > Magnoliopsida > Poales > Poaceae > Elymus > Elymus sibiricus. Next base: position 223,925,069 of record CM077670.1, on the reverse strand, counting down.
ATTCTCTTCGGCACTGCATGGACTATTTCTTTCTGTGTGCACTAGCAAACAAATCAGTCCATGCCTGTTTCTGTCAACAATCTCCAAAACACAAGCGGGCAAGTATTGCACCAACACTAAGTACTAATCACTCTCTTCCGAGTCCGGCTCCCCGTCCCAGCTACAGAACGGATCCCGGCTGTCCGGCTGGCGGGGAGGAGGACAAAAGGGGAAGCAAACAGGAAAACAACTAAGGGAAAAGAACAAAAGCGAAACCACCAGACGGCAGGCGCAAGCATACAAGAGACAAACATGCATTCATATATACAGCAAGGCCCGTGGCCAGTAGTTCATTACATTAAACTCACACCCCCCAGTGGGTGGATCTGCCGGCTAACAAAAGTTTCAAGTTTGAAAGAAAGAAAGACAGGAAAAATAAAAGCCCTAAGCTGCGGCCTCATCGGCATCACTCGGCGCCGGGTTCTCCGTAGTGGCGGTGTCGTCCAACTCACCGGCGTCGTCGTCCGCGTCGGCGCCCATCTCGGCCGAGCTGCCCTCCGGGTCCTCGAGCTCCAGGCCGAAGTCATCGGCGGGAAGCTCCGCGCCGTTCGGCGCCCGCTCTGGCACGAACTCCCCGTACGGGGCGAACGACGCAATGTCACTAGCCCGCACGGCCATCGACGTCGCCCGCTCCGCCAAGTCTGCCTCCGCCCCAGCCCTCCGGGCGCGCAGCTGGTCCAAGCGGATGGTCGGGTACCAAGACAGCATGACCCCAAGCGCCATGTCCGCGCCGGCTCGAGCCGCGGAGGCCCTCCACGCGTTGAGTCGCGCCGCGCCGGCCTCCAGCCAGCGCGCCAGCCGGCTCACGCTGCTTGGCGCCACCGCACCCGGCCAGAGGGCGGCCACCATCGACAAACCGGCTTTGAAAAGCCGGTTCATCTGGTGCTCCACCGCCTCCAAGCGAGCCTTGGCGGCCACGGAGATCTCCGCCACCGACTAGGCGGCGTACTCCTCGACGGCGGCCCCCGCCGCCATCTGCTCCTGCCGGTGGGCTATCACCGCCGCCTCGGCCGACCCTTGGGTCTCGAAGAAGACCCCTGGAAGAAAAGGGAAAGAAGATTGACCAAGACACCAAAGGGCAGAAAACAGAAAGAAGCAAAAGACACAAGCGAAAACGCTTACGCGTGAGGAGCTCGTCGATGTAGAGCGCATCCTGCAACGCCTCCCGCTCCCTCGCCGCCAGCGCATTGGTGCTGCGGTCGCGGTCCGCCTTGAGCTGTGCGACCTCCTCGGCGGCCTTCTTCGCCGCCTCCTCCTGCCGTGCCGCCGCTTGATGGCGCTCCTCGGCGAGCCGGTCCAGCTCGGCCTTATAGGCGGCGGCGGCCTCGCCCCTCTCCCGGACAGCCCGTGCCGCCTCCTCCCGCAGCCGGTCATGCTCCGCGGCCGCCTGGTCACGGAGCTGGCCGGCTTCCGCCAGCCGGCGCCGGAGCCCCTCCATCTCTGCCGGGTCAACGGTGGCGGCTGCGCATCCGGATCCGGATTCCGGTCAGAAGCCGGACGAGAAAGCAAAACAAGAAGCAAAGAAGATCCGACCCGGCTGCTGCGCAACCGGCTCGGATCTCGGGGGCTACACCCAGTGGGAGCGCTGGCGCGCCCCCACTGGAAGAACGCAAGAGAGAAGCTCGATAAAATACCTCTGGCCTGGCAAAGCTCCCCCTCCTTGGCCGCCAGCTGATCCCTAGCCGCGCGATACCGGCCTAGGAGGCGGTTGTACGCCGCCACCCGCTGGTCGTAGATGGACTACAAAGAAGAAAAAGTCAGCACACGGACGCCTGAGAAGGCCCGACCCGCCTGCTGCGCAGCCGGCCCGGGCCTCGGGGGCTACACCCAGTGGGTGCGCTGACGCGCCCCCACTGGAAAGCGACCAAGCCGGTCAAGAAGAGCAAAGAGGAAACGAAAAGCAAGAAATTATGAAGGGCAGGAGAACTCACCGCGAATGTCTGCTCCAGCTGTTGCAGCCGGCCGCTCTCCACCTGGGCGAAGCTCTGCCACTTACTCTGGTGGTTGGCGATCTGCAGCCGCAGAGAATCCACCGCCGCGTCCAGCTCACTCCGGGGGGCGCCGCTCGTCCCCTCGCTGGAGCTCGCCGCCCAGGTCCGCTGCGGCTGAACCGCGGACCCAGCGCTGGTCCCACTGCCGGCCGGCCTCAGTTCGAGGCTAAGCCCCGCGGCTCGCGGCTCCGCCGTCACCAGGGCGCGTGAGCTCCCTGGCGCGGTCTCTGTCCTTGGCGGCAGCGCTCCTCCTCCGCCCGGCGCGGCCTCCGGCTCGCGGTCCCCTCTGACTCCGCCTCCGGCTCCGTCCGCCGGGTCGATAGTCGGCGGCACCTCCGGGTTTGCCGTCGTGTCGACCTCCGGCTCGTGATCGCCGGATTCGCCGCGACCGGCTGCTTCCTCGGCGGCTGCGCAGGCATCCGCCGACACCCGGCGGGCCGGGTCGTGCACCGCTTTGGAGCGGTGCTCCGCAACCGGCGACGATGGTGGCGATGACGCCGTCCACTCCGGCCACGCGGTTTCCTCCGCGACCTGTTGCCGTCTCGCCACGACATCGGCCATGGCGACGCTCCATGCCTTGGCCGACGCCTCGGCCATCTCCCTCTCGACCTCGGCCCGGGCCCTCCAGGCGTCCCGCTGGGCGTCCTCCAAGGCGGAGCCGGCTTGGCGGGCCGCGAGCACCTCTTCGGTGGTCTCCGCCACCTCGCGCTCCACAGCGCCGCTCCGGCCTCGCCGGCGATCGGCCTCCTCCGCGGCTGCCGCTACTGCGGCCGCCTCCGCCAGCTCGAGCGCGCTCCTGGACGGCGCGCGAGAGAGATGAAAAAGAAGAAAAGAAAAGAGAGAACAACAGCAACAGCGGCAAATAAGGCAACAATTCAACCGCAAGAGAAACTTACCCTATGACCACGGGAACCGCTCGCGTCGGACCCGCCGGCGGCGCCATCCGGCGCGCCTTCTTGCCGAACCTCTTCAGGGTGCCCGTCTGCGCCGCAGCGGGGCGCTTCGCAGCCGGCCGCGCCTCGACCGGCTGCTTCCCGTGCGGCCGGCTTGGGCCCGCCGGATCCCCGGTTGCCCTCCTCTACCACCCCCTGGGGGCGGCCCCGTCGCCCACCTCCGTGCCCTGAGGAGCTGCATCGCCCGTCCCGTCCTCGTCATCTTCGTCGTCATCCGGCCACTCGCGCAAAACATCCGGGATCAGAGACTTACCGGCTTGAGAGGAGCCTCCGGCTTCCGCGCCCGCGGGGCGCTCCTCGCCGCCTTCGGCTCCCGTGTTGCCGGCCTCCTCGTCCTCCGGGTCCGATTCGTCCCGGTCCGGCTGCAGCACCATGGGACTTAGGCCGTCATGCACCAGCTGGCTCGGGAAGCGCTGCAGCCGGCCTAGGGCGTCAGGGCGCATGAGAAGGGCGGGCGCGGCGAAGAACAAAGACCAGAGACTTACCGCTGGCGCCGGGGCATCCCGGTTGTACGGCTCCTTGCCGAACTGCCACTCCTTCACCTTGAGCCCGGCGGCGGAGACGTCGTTGACGTGCACGGCGATCTCCTCCACCGTCAGCTCCTTCGTCGACAGCCGGCAGGGGTCGCGCCGGCCGCTCATATCACAGATCCGGTGCGGCCACCTCTGCAGCGGCCGCCTCTGCAGCGGCAGCACCCGGCGACCGATGAAGGCGGCAATGAGGTCCACGGCGGTGAGCCCCTCGCGGTCCGTCATCTCCTTGACCCGGCGGCAGACCCCCAAGATCTCCGCGGACGGGCTCTTCGGGTTGTGCCCCCAGTTCTGCTTCTCGGCCGGGGGCACATCGACGAAGGGAGGGAGGTTGATGCGGTCGTGGGTCGGATCCGCATTCTTTACATAGAATAAGGACTTCGCCACTTTTTGGCGGAGTCCTCGAGCGGCAGCTTCGGGAAGGGGCCCGCCGTCCGGGTAACCGGCACGGCTGCCCCGCACTCGGACATGATGTCAGCTGCTGCCCCTTGCTGCTTGAGGTAGAACATCCGGCACCACAGCTCCATGTACGGGAGGATGCCGACGTAGCCCTCGCACAGCGTTGCGAAGCCGGCGAGCTGCAGGATGGCGTTCGGCCCCAGATGGTGCGGCTGGAGACCGAAGTAGGTGAGAAAGTGCCTGAAGAAGATGCTCGCCGGAAGCCCGAGCCCGCGGAGGAAGTGGGTGTAGAACACCACCACTTCGCCACTCCGCGGCTCCGGTGCCATCTCCTCGCCGGGCGCGCGTGCCTCCACCTCCGTCGCCGGCGGCAGCCGCCGCATGCGGCGAAGATAGCCGATGTCGTCGTCGGTGACCACCGACCCCTCCCACGAGCCTTTTGGCGGCGCCATTGACGAAAGCAGGAGAAGCGCGGTCGAGGAAGGAAGAAGGCAGCGGTGGTGGAGCGAGGAGAGAACGGACGCGCGAGGGTCGCAGTGCGGTGCGGTGGCATGCCTAACGGGCGACGGCGCACACGCGACGGCGTACGACGGCGGTGTGTGCGAGAAGGAAGATGGGGAGGCAGAGGCGAAGCAACGGGCGGGGGCAGAGGAGGGAATGCCTTGGCCTCTCCCCCTCCCTTCCCATTTAAAGACCCCGGTCGAACGTGGGGGAGTGGGATCGTTTGCGCCCACGATCCCCACTCCCCCACAATACACGGGCGCGTTAAGTCACGCCTTAACTGCCCCGAGAACTCCAACCGGCGCGTGCGGCCGCAGTAAATCCCGCGCGCGGGCCAAGGCCGTGTCCCAGTGGGACCCAGCCCACCGCGACGTCTCGTCGCGCACGTGGCCTGGCAGGCCTCTTCAGCCGCTGGGCTGCACGTGGCGAGATTTCATCTGGCGACCGGCGCGTTCCCCCGTATCGGCAGGGCCAGCCGGCCGAGCCGTTCAGACTACGGCGAAACCAAGTACCTCGAGCCGGCTCCCGGAAGCCGGCACTACCTTGCCACGCAACCGCGCTCCTTCGGGGGGGATAAACTGCAAAGCCTCCCCCGCTTGAAGCCAGCGAGCCTTTACAGCTTCGGGGACTACTGTCGGGGGGATGACCCCCAGGTAGGCAAGCGAACCCGGAGCCCCTTTTCAAAAATATCGGGGCAGCCCGTGCCCCACCCCGCCGGCTGGCCATCCGGCCGGCTTCCCAGCGCAAGCCGGCTAGGCCCGGCCCCGGGCCGAGTCCGGCTATCCGATAACCGGCTGACGATGGGTCAGTGGGCATCCCATCGCTCCCCGTCACAAGACGGCCCCCCACGACGGGAGAACATGGCTACAATACGAACCGTCTCGGGAAGGCGCGCCGGCAAAGCTGCCAACCCTGCTGACCGGGACGGCCGGCGTCAGCACCAGCGCGCCACTGCAGCCCCCCACGACGCCATCCACTCCGTGACGCTCGAGGCGACGGGCGACAGTGCCGAGCAGCCGGCGCGTCCCGCAGCCGGCGGGGCCCATCAGCCGGCGGCCCACAACCAGCTCCAGACGTCGACGTCCGGGTCCCGGTGTGTGTAATTTTACCCATGTAACCCTGGGGGATCAGGCTATAAGACCCCCCAGGAGGCCACCATGCAGAGGGTCGGCCTCTTCTTCGATCAGCTCCAGGCACGGTCGGCACCTAGTAGCAACACACGTACACACGCTCACAGGAGAGGCCGAGGGAGAGCTAGCTCCTTCTTCCTCCTCCTCCCAAACAGCTCCAGGAGCACCATTGTAACCATTGTGGCCTCTGAGCCTATCAACCCATTCGGCAGGACTAGGGGTGTTACCTCCCCAGTGGGCCCTGAACCTGGGTATGCCTTGTGTCTCCGGCACGCGCGTGCCAACCTCGCTTCCGGAACCCACCGGCGTCCTCACGCAGCCCCCCACTTTTAGCCATCTCATGGCATCTGCCGTGATTTCACCATGACAGCATGTTCAGATGCTCCTTGGCTATAATTTTTTGATCTTTATCTTTCTGGTCTGGATTGGACTGCCTTGTCGCGTCTTATTCCTAATTTTCCCGTGTGAGATTATATGAAATGAAGGAACCGTCTTGGTGGATGAGCAGTTCAAGTTCAGTTCTCACTAGAGATACTTTGATTTTTATGTTCAAGTTCAGCTCTTGTGGCGTCTTATCGTCAAGGTAGCTCCTCCTCCTTGTCCCTTTCTCTCTCTCTTAAATTTTTGCATCTACACACCCTGATATTCTACACCTACTCGACTGTTCTTGAAGATTTTGCCGACCACCATTTCTGCAGGCCAATGTGTATATTTTCAGTAGGCCAATGTGTTGATTGATGAAATTTGTGTATTGAAAATAGTAAGGCAATGTTGATGAATTAATTGTGTGTGGTAAATAATAGCAGTTCAACAGGCTAATGTGTTGATGAACCAATTAGTAGGGATGCCCTAGCGCTACAGAATAGTGTATTCTGAGGTTGCCATGGCGACAAATTTTCAGTGATACAAGCTTGTTACTTTGTGGTGGTCAAGAAATAAGATGCCTACTACATTCTTTATATATCTAGTACTATAAAGGTGAAAACATTGCACTACCCTTCCTTCTACTTCCAATTTCCATGTGCATCTCTTCATCTGATGATTTGGGTCAATGAACTTCGCCTTCTCAACTGTACGTGTTCATACATTCTGAGAGAAGCATGTTTTTGTAGTGTTGCTTTGTTTTCAATTGATTTGTTGGTTCTCTGTAAGAGCAGTGAGGATTTCGTGTTTGTGTCTTCACAACTTTGGCTTGCCGATGTTCCAAAGTTCCACTGCTAGTTAGCAACTTTGTTTCCTTCCATCATTTCTGCCAAAAATGAATCGCACATCTATTTTGTTGTTTCCGCCGGGGGAAATTGATCGTCGTTTTGTTTTCTGCTGAAAGAGCAGCATTATGTATTTTTCTGCTGAAACAAAATGGGCATCTCCATGCACTCTACAAAAAAAGAAAGGTGTCCATTTTTTGTTTCTCTAGAAACGAGAGGTGTTACAGTTTTCTATTTGGGCTTGTTGCTTTAAAATGAAAGGGTTTCCATACTTTGTATCTCCTGAAGAAATTTGCATGTTCTACTATTTAACAAGCGTATCTTGTTGTGTTCTTGGTTCCAGAGTTGTGGGGGGTTCAGCGCTGCTAGCCAAGAAAAACTTGGTGTGGTCACCAATGTGATTTTACCTAGGATTGATATCTCTCTCTCTCTCTGAAGTTCACATATAACAGAAAGCTCATGTATATGGAAGTTGATGCCACAACTTCTGAACCTCGTTTGCACCATATGCTTTCATCAACCTGGACTTCCCCTCCTGTTCGTGTGCTTGCAACTAAAGCTCCACTTCTGTTTTATTTGAAGCTACATGGCATAAAAGTAGTATATGTTGTAGTATTTCAGTCCAGATTCGCCTATGTATGTAGTTCAAGTTCTCAATTATTTTGTGAAACATTTAGATGAGAGTGAAATTTGAAGTTTGGAATTCTCTAAACCTATATTATATTTTCTTCGGTCTTCATGTCTGAACTTGATGAGTTCATTATATGCTACTAAAAAAAGTGTTGAAGTGTGCAGCGCTGCCAAGGGAGGGTCCCTTCTTCTCCATGTACGCGGGAAGGTCACTTGTGATGGTCCGACATTATGTGTTACATCATTGCTGGCTAGCTGCTCGCCTCCATTTTAGCCTGTAGCTGCTGCTTATCTGGAAGTAACCTCGTAGTAGGTAGGATTTTTGGTGAAGTGCACGCCATTTGTTATATTAGTATGCTCTAATGTGTTGGAGCACTAGTTCCTGATATTATTGTTCTAGATATATCACACTATAACAATTATCGAATCATTTATTTGAGTTGAGAGCGACATGTTCATTCTTTTGTGTGAATACTAGTACATTGAAGTTCAAATAAAAAAAATGATCATTTCAAAAATTATAAAAAAACTGGATTTCCCCGTTTCTACAAAAAGCCTAGAGGTTCAAATTTAAAAGACGAAGAAGTTCAATGTTTGTTACAAAACCGAAAGAAGGTCAAATTAAAAAAAACAAAGCACCTCAAAACAATTATATAAAAAGGGATTTTCTCCATTTAAAAAAAACAAGTTGTTCAAATTTTAAAAACAGAGCGGCTTGATGTTTATTAAAAAACTAGGATTTTTTTCGTTACTACAAGAAGTTCAAATTAAAAAAAAGAAGCAGTTCGATGCTTATACAAAATTCAGATTTTCCTCGTTATTAAAGAATGAAAACAAGAAGTTCAAAAATAAAAAAAACAAGAATTTCAAATTTTAAAAATAGAACAGTTCAAAATTCATAAAAAAAGGATTTTCACCATTTCTAAATAAAAAAACTCTAGAGGTTCAAATTTAAAATAATGGACCGGCTCAATATTTATTACAAAACTAGGATTTTTTTCGTTACTAAAAGAAATAAACCAAGAAGTCTAAATTACAAAAATAGAGCAGTTTGATATTTATAAAAAACTTAGATTTTCCTACTTACCAAAGAAATAAAATCAAGAAAGTTCAAATTAATATAACGGAAGTAGTTCTATGTATAAGGAAAACCCAAAATTCTTTCTATTTCTACGAAAAATAAAAGTATGAACTTCAATTTTAAAAAAATGTTTGATGCTTATTTAAAAACATTTTTTTCTAAGACAAAAACTAAGAAGTTCAAATTAAAATAACAGAGAAGTTCGAAGTTTATAAAAAAAATCAGATTTTTTCTCGTTACTGAAGAATAAAATGAAGAAGTTCAAATTAAAATAAAAGGAACAACTAAAAAAATTATTTTTCCCTTTTTTAAAAAACTAGAAGTTCAAACTAAAGTAACGAAGTGGTTCGATGTTTATTAAAAAATCTAGGATTTTAGAGTTTTAAAAAAACTTAGATATCCGTTGTTATTAAAGAATCAACCATAAAAACAGTCAAAATTGATATTTATTTAAAAATCGATATTAAAATATGAAGTTCAAATTGAAAAAACAGTCAAAATCGATATTTATTTAAAAATCAGAAACAATTCTTTACTCAAAAAAAAATGAAGTTCAAATTAAAATAGCACAGAAGTTCAAAGTATATTAAAACCTAGGATTTAGAAGCTCAAAAAACAAAAACAAAAAACAATGTCATTTTGGGCATTTTACCCCAGTACTAAAGATTAAAACCAAGAACTTAAAATTAAAAAAATAAGATTTTCCCTGATACTAAAGATTAAAACCAAGAAGTTCAATTTAAAAAAAACAGAGTAGTTCAATGTATATAAAAAAACTCAGGTTTTCTCGTTACTAGAGAATAAAACCAAGAAGTTCAATTGGAAAAAGCGGAGCAGTTTGATATGTATTTGAAAAATCAGATTTTTCCAGGTACTAAAGAATAAAACCAATAAGTTCAATTTGAAATAACAAAGAATTTTGATGTTTCTAACAAAACTCCAATCTTCACATTTCTAAAAATACACAAAGAAGTTCAAATAAAAAAGTTAGAGCGGTTCGATGTGTATAAAAACTCAGATTTTTTCCATTACTAAAGCGAAACAGAGAGAAGTCCAAATTGATAACTGCTGGAAGTTCACGTACTGCATGGTGTGTGTTTCGTATGAGAAAAAAGGAATAAAAAGGCAAAGTTTAAAATTTTTGTGGCTAGAAGTTCAAGTGCTCAGCTGGGAAAGTTCAACACGGGAAAGTTGTGTGTTTTCAACAGCTTTCCATCGGTATATCATTTGCTCAATTCTGGTAAGTGGTTGGGGAGTTACACGAAAAAAATAGCACATAAAAAACAGAGTGAAGTTCAAACACACATGCCTCAGAAGTTCAACTTCTTCACGCAGTGCATTTCCGAAGACTCAGTTTTCGTGATGAAGGCAGAACGCATGATCTCGTCATTTTCAAAATTACGTAAAAACATTTAGGAATCAGAGAAAACATTCTATATGAAAAAGTTTCGCATTTTTGATAGCTATCCAGCGGTATATTATTTGCCCCATTCCAACAAAGTTTGCGAAAATTACGGCCAAAAAACGTTTTTTGCCATTTTCAAAATTAACTTAAAACCGTAAAGAATTGGGAGAAACATTATATACAATTTTTTTTCGCATTTGTTCAGGCTTTCCAATGCCATATCATTTGCTGCATTCCGACAAACCATTTAGAAAAAAAAACCAGAAAATACGAATTCGGAGGAACTTCGACCGTTTTCTAAATTACTTTTAAACCGTTCAAAATTGGAAAAAACTTTCTATATGAAAAAGAAGCGGATTTTCATAAGCTTTCGAACGGCATATCATTTGCATCAATCCGACTTGCCGTTTTCAAATTACACCAAAAACACGAGCTCGGCTATTCGGTTTGAGAAATTCCGCCATTTTTCAAATTACGTCTTAACCGTAGGGAATTTGGAAAACTTTATATATGTGGAATGAGCGGTTTTTAAGCAGCTTTCCAACGCCGTATTATTTTCCTCATTCCAATAAACGGTTTAGAAATGGTCTCGAAAATACGATTCACGTTTTTTTGTATGAAGAAAAACGGTTTGGAAAACTGCTCTTAATCCGTGTAGATTTTGACAAAAATTTAACTTAGGTTGTGATCCATGTGTCGACAGCTTTCCAACGGTATATCGCAAGACCCATTTAGACAATGTTCGCGGAAGTTCAACCTCTCCTTGGGTGAAGTTCAATTACTACTACTACGACGGGTCGGGTAGTTATCAAAATATTATTCTGATCCCGTGATCAGAATAGTGTTTATATATATATATATATATATATATATATATATATATATATATATATATATATATATATATATATATATATATATATATAGTAGCACTATTCTGATCCCAGGATCAGAATAACTATTCTGATCCCGATCGCCCTATATAGGGCCCTGTCGGGCCCTCCCGAACTCCCGACCAGGCCCTACCGAAACTCAGGCCCGACAGGCACAACGACCAGGTGCCGAGAAATTCGGCAAACCCAATCCCCGATCCCCGCCTCCCCTGCCCCTCTCGTCCCCTCGAGCACCGGCCGACCGTCGTATCCGCAGCGATTCGTCGCCGTCGACCGCCGAGATCTCCCCTCCCATCCCTTCTACCACCGTTTCGACCGGATAGAGCGCCCTCCCCTCCTACTCCACCTCCGGTCCGACCGACGGCGTGGGCGAGCGAGCGACGGCGGACGCCGGCGCGAGGGAGCCCGCGGCGGCTGGAGGCAGCGAAGCCGCCAGAGTTTCTGCGGGCGCCATGGACAGCCGGAGGCCTCCTCCTTCCCTCCTGACCTCCTACCTACGGCTCAGCAAAGCTAACGACGGCGAAGGCGCCAGGTACTGCGAACGGCGTGGCCAAGGGAGCAAGGTTGGCCGCATGTCAGCGGCGGCGCCTTCTGATCTAGCGGCGGAGCCTTCTGATCTAGCATGGCCACAGGTACCTGAACTTCCTGCCTCTTCCTGCATACTCCTTTAACCATACTGTACCTGAACGTCTTGCTGCAAGCAGATGAACTTCGTGCCATCTGCAAGCCATGGAATGCCATGGGATTCCTCTCAAAACTCTCCGGCGCATTGCTCTCAAGGTGGCCTATCTACTGCTGGAAAAAGGCTGGCCGAACTTCTAGCCAAAGTATGGTTGAACTTCCTGCTGTTGTTTTTCTGTTATTTTCTTTCCGGCATGTGAAGTTCTACTAGTGTGTGAGCCTCAGTCCAGGTTGCAAAATAAAAATATCTGCCTGCCTACATATGTAAAATAAATAAATAAATGTGGGAGGGGAAACACCATGTGAAGTTCAACTAGTAATTGAGCCAGAGTTCAGGTTGGTATGTATCTGATTGTGTGCAAAAAAGGAAAATAAAACAAACATGTGAAAACACCATAAAACTGAACTGCACACATGAAACAAACATGAAACAAGCAGTTCAGGTTGTTTTAAAGTTGTAAGTTCAACCATGAAATCACATGAAGGTCAGGTTTAACTGTAGACAGGAGTATAGCTGTGACTCTTGTTCAAATATCATTTAGCCTTCCCCCTTTGCAAACCAGAAGTTCAGACTGTGAAGAATGCTCAGTTCAGCTACAGAAAAGCTGTGACTCTTTCCCTTGCAAATTTTTTTATTATAACAACACTTTTATGGGAAGTTCAGACTGTGAAGAATGCTCAGTTCAGCTACACCAGTATAGGCAGATGTGACTTGTGCTAACACATTTTGTTTTCATGCCAGCAGGATGAGAGACGCAGAAAGAAGGTTAGAACTTCCCAGCAGCAAGTATACAACCCTAAGCCTGTACGCGTTGCGCCGCCCCCTGAATGGGTCACACCTCAAACACACCATCAGCATTCCCAATCTGCTCCACACGAAAATTGGGTGAGACCCGAAAACCTAGCAAACTTCCAAGATGTTGGGTCACACCCTAATCCGCACCATTTTGCGCCTCCACCTAATTGGGTGACGCCAGAAATCCCCCGCGGATTCTTTGTATCCACCAGCAGACTTCCAAGCACACCGATGGAGGAGGGTGTTAGCTCAGGTTCTGCGTATAACTCTGGAGGTTATCCTGGTGTAGCTCGTCAATGTGAAAGAGCAGCAAGTAAACCAGATGCCAGTACAATTCCAACAGTAACACACTCATGGAGGAAAGTGCTTTGCACACTACTGCCGAGGGATGCTGATGCTGCTGCTACAACTCATGATCGTACGGGACATGATGTTGATGGATTGCTTCACAGAACAAAAGACCAAAAAAAACCAGGATTGCCATACCTCCACAACCACCACAAGCCAAAAGGACACAAACAAGAGAGAGGCCATCTTCAACCCTCCTACCTCCTCGTGATTCACTCCTGCACCCTGCTATGGTAACTCCGCCCTACCCCATCCCAGAGGGCCAGCAGCAGACTCCGATGGAGTTGCGATCATACACACACGTAAGTGAACAAAATTTAAGTACTTATGTATGCATCTGTTCTGATCTGCCATTTTTCTGCACCACCAGGATAACATATTTGTAAACTGCATTTTAACGTACCGTTTGATTTTTTCTTTTTCAGCAGATGCCGGATCTCCCAGATTATCTAATACCAAGACTAAAGATGCCATTCAAGAATGTAGGCAAATCCTGGGAATTTTCCAACCGATACGCCAGGCACGCTGGTTTTGGCATCAAGAAGACGGGGGGAAATGATAATCACAAGTACTTTGTTTGCGCGTTCCAAGGGAAACACAATCCTACTGTTTCAGAAGCTGACAGGAAGCGAAACAAAACATCGCAGAGGACAGGCTGCAATGCAAGAATGAGGGTGAAGATGCAAGAGGATAACACATGTGTGGTGGTGGACATTGAATACAATCATAATCACCACCTCATCCAAACTGTTGACATGCTAGTATTCTTGCACTCACACAAGAATTATAACCCCACTATTTTGGAGTACGTAAAGCTCTTGCAGTACCATGATGTCAAACATACAACAATTATGTCCATGCTATCAGAAAATGAAGATGGAAGCTACTTCCTGAGCATGACCGGACGAGACCTACTAAACCAGTAAGTATTGAAAAATGCACATACTGCAATGTACATAGCATCCTAAGTCACCACCCTTGCTAGCAAAATAACAAATGCATGTTTGTATATATTTTGCAGGAAAGCTATGAATGCAAGGAAAGATGACCTGGATGATGTATTGAAACTTGTATCTTTCTTTAAAGACATGAAGGCAATCAATGATGAGTTATTCTATGACATACAACTAGACAGCGACAATGCAATAAAAAACATTTTCTGGTCCAATGCAAGCTGCCAAGGAGCATATCAAGACTTTGGCGATTGCGTAACATTCGACACAACTTACAAGACTAACAGATTTCATATGCCTCTGGGAGTGTTTGTTGGAACAAACCACCATTTGCAGTCAACGATATTTGCTGTTGCCCTGATCAAAGACGAAGATGCAAAATCATTCAAGTGGCTCTTCGATACATTTGTACGGTACATGAACAACAAACACCCAACTTGCATTCTCACAGATAAATTCAAAAAAACACTACAAGTTTCATCATCTTTTTAGTTCTGGATGTATATTGGGTATATTGGTTGAAATTGAAAATAAAGTAAACCATGCAGTTCAAACACTGGTAGCACAGAAGTCCAACAACAGTACAAGAAGCAAAAATATATGTGACATGATTAAATAAATATAGTGTTGACTGTGAAGTTCAAATACAGGAATCATAGAAGTTCAACAACACTGCAATATGAAAAATATATGTGACATGTTTAGAAAAATATAGTTCTGGCTGTGAAGTTCAAGCACTGGTAGCACAGAAGTTCAACAACACTGCTATAAGAAAAATATATGTCACATGATTAGATAGACCTACTGCTGGCTGTGAAGTTCAAGTAATTGTATCACAGAAGTTCACCATTCAGTGCAAGAAGCAATTTACATTTTACATGATTAGATAGATCAATGAAGTTCAATAAAAACTGCATATCCTGATTTTTTATTCATGCAGACCAGTGCCCATCAATGGCAAAAGCTATACCACAAGCATTCCCAAATACCGTCCACAAGCTATGTCGTTGGCACATCCTCAAGAAGTTCAAGGAATACCTCGCGTTGTTGTACAAAAAGTATCCAACATTCAAAGAGGAGTTCACATCTATCTTAAACTGGCCGCTAATGCCAACAGAGTTTGAAGCTACCTGGGCTGAACTCGTGCAGAAGTACAACCTGTAGAACGACCCGATGATGATGCAGCTGTGGAGTGATAGGAAAATGTGGATATCAGCATATTACAAGAAAATTTTCTGTGCTAGAATAACTTCGACACAACGAAGCGAGAGCATGAATCACGTGCTCAAGAGAGGGTTTGTCAAGGGGACACAGAACCTACACAAGTTTGCTAGGCGGGTAAATGCTTGCATACAAACTCGGCTGCAGAAGGAGAACGAGCAAACGATGGCCAGCATGGTATTAAGACAAAAAACACCCTCTTATTCAGATACTTCAAGATGTGCACTTGCTATATAAATAAAAATCGATCACTCTGCTCGACTAATCTCTTACCTTTGACATATGCAGAACAATCCAGAGACAAAAACAAAATACGGCTATGAGGAAGACATGGCTATCAAGTACACGAGAGCCGTATACAGTGAGATGAGGGATAGGATGAGAAAGAGCACGTTGTTCCGTGCAAAGAAAATAGCAGAGAAAAATAAGTACCTTGTGTACTACCATAACAGAGGGAACCATGAGGAAAAAGTGTTTTCCTGGTCAAAGCATGAATTCCAGGTTGTAGCTGACCCAGAGAATAAAATATATGAGTGTGAATCCAAGCTTTGGACCCACACAGGTGAGCACAAAAAAGAAATAAATAAATAAACAGCTGAACTACTACTATGATATCACTATATGGTAACTCATTGCTGGCTCACAAATAATGAATTCTGCATTTATCTCATTGCAGGTCTATTCTGCCTTCACATCATGAACATTCTGGACTACCTGAGGGCTGACGAGTTTCCGGACAAATATATCCTGAAACGGTACACCAAGACTGCTAAATCGCACCCCACATTTGATACAAGGGACTACAACACAATAGTGTCGGATGGCAGCTCTAAAATCTCCAAGCAAGACATCCTGCAGCAGCTAAATTTGACGGTTAACAAGAAAGCAATGAGATGTGACCAACAATACGGCAGATCCTTCTATGTTCTCAAGAGGCTCGTAGAAGAACTTGACGCCATACATTCAGCAAATCAAACAGATATTGACGAAAGAATGGCTGAAGAGGATGCTGAAATAGCTGATGACCTTGCTTATTATGAAGCTGAAATGCTCCAAACCGCTGCTCAAGCCATGCAATATCAGGAGGGTGTAGCTCATTCAATGCAGCAGCATAACCAACAACAGCAGCAGCAAGGGATGATGAAACCGCCATTGTACTCTGAAACAAAGGGTAGGAAGAAACAATCTGCAACAAAGAAAAGTGAACAAAGAGCTCAAATAAAGGCACCACCTGCAGATAGAGTGGTCAAGCTGGATGAGAATGGAGTGCCACTTGGACAAAGGCAATGCAGTGTATGCAAACTGGTTGCAGGACACAACAAACTGACTTGTCCAACACTTCTAGAAAGAAACGATGCCGAGGAGGTCAAGCAACCCAAAGTCCAAAAACAAAACAAGGGACCACACCCAGAGAAAGCTAGCAGCAGGCTTTGTAGCATATGCAAGGAATATGCTCCATACAATGCACGAACATGTCCGAAGCGCGGAGAAGAAGCTGAAAAGAGAAGTCAAAAGCCAGAAAAGAAACAGAAAGCAAAACCTAGAGCCAGCATCAAGAAAGTGGTGGAAGATGAAGATGAGCAAGACTTTGAAGACGAGGACGAGGAAGAAGAAGATGAAGACATCATCGAAGAAGAGGAAGACGAAGAGGAAGATGAAGAGGAAGAGGAAGAGGTACATGTCAATCATAAACCACAAGCAGCAAAGCCTAGGAGGAGCGCAAGGCTGATGAACAATTAGACTAGGTCGATTAAACAAAGCAAACTTAAGTCTTGTCAGTATCTATTATGTTATTCCACTATTGAACAGTATGTTTGGAGAAGTTCAAAGTAAGCACACTGTAGAAGTTTCAAAGTAATTATACTGTAGAAGTTCAAGTAAGCTTACTGTACAAGTTCTGGTATAATATGAGAGGAGGTGCTGGTGCTGTATTTCATAAAACAGCAAGCAAGAATAAAAAATAAACCATGAAGTTCAACTAAGCTTACTGTAGAAGTACTGGTATAATATGAGAGGAGGTGCTGGTGCTGTATTACAAAAAGGAGCAAGCAGGAATAAAGAATAAACTATGAAGTTCAAGTAAGCTTACTGTAGAAGTTCTGGCGCAATAATCGAATAATCGGTGTAGCAAAAATATGCTTGACAAATAAGTATTGCTGTATAAACTAAGTTAGTAACCCAAAGGCGACGCGTGCAGTTATGAAGTTCTATTTGGATACCTGGAGAAGTTCACCTAGAATGCCGACAAGATAAAGAAACATAAAGGAGTGTATGAGAATATTTTTACACGAAGTTCTAGTTGAAAATTATTCGCAGTTCAAGAATTACAAAAAAAAGGACATATAGCTTCTATGCAAAAGGCTACATTTTGAATGATTTGAAAAATAATAAATACATTTTACAACACAAAAAATCTCTCCATCTTAAACCAACAGTTCAGCCAGATCTCAAGCAGAAGTTCAAGTGCATATGGTTGCGCAAAACAAAACAACACTGGATTCTGTGGACAAAAAACTCTCTCCACATTAAACCAGCAGTTCAGCCAGAAACACAGGCAGAAGTTCAAGTTCATATGTTGGGGCAAAGAAACCACACTGGATTACTGAAACCATGCAATACATTGAAATTCACAAACCAAACATACTTGATTCCAGATACATTTGTCCTCAATAACATAAAAATAGTGCTACAGCTATAGATACACAAATTACTAAACCATTCTTACACAGCTCATGCAACTAAATCGTTCCAATCATTATCAAACCAAATCTTTAAGAAATGAAATCTACACTAAACCAATGTTCCTACGCGCAGAATTCACGGGCCCAAGGACTAGATCTCAGCTGGAAGCTCTCCACGCAAAATTTCATTCTTCACGCTGAAGACTAGAGTCTGCATGTACTCGGCCTTCCACTCATCTACAGCAGCCTGCAAACAGAAGAATGAAGAATCAAAAAAAGAGTAAAGGATAAAAGTAAGAACACAAACGAAAGTACACCAGGAGCGTGTCGGCAAAAACAAAATAAAACATGAAAAGATGATGAGACAAGAATAAGGAGAAAACATACTTCCACATCACCAAAATCTTCGACAAGCTCATCGCCATCATATATAGAGCAGAACTTCACGCAGAAGAAACCACACTCATTATTCCCTTGCTTTGGAACTTCAACAAAAGTCGGCCTCTTTGCAATAGTCGGCCAGTTTGGCTGCTTGCTCGCTTTGTACTCAGCCTTGCCGTGCACCTCCTCCAACAACCCAACGAATCTCTTGAACTGCCAGACATGACAAATACGATAAAATCAAAAACATCTTAAACAACTAGCTAAGTTCAGGTACATAAATTGACACTTGCATAAAATCCAACTAAAAGATATCAGAAGTTCAACTATCAAAAGATAATCAGTTCAAGCACACAACTTTGAAGCAGTATTACCAACCATAGATAAAAATGTTTGTCAAAGGAAGGCAGAATAAAATTCAGGACAAAAAAGCCTATGATGGGAGGTTCAGACTAAGAAAACTCACGATATTTGCGCAGTCTCCGTGGAAACTTGTTCGTGAAAGTCCCTTATTAGAGTAAGGAAGTGAATCAAGGATGTCAATGCTCCCACGATATCTATTCAGCACATACACACTGTAGTGCACTACATTATTAATGGGCTTGAACAATGGCATAAAAACCTGCCAAGATTGAAAAAATGGTGAACACAAACTATAAACCATAAGTAATGAACAACTGAGATGAACAAAAACTTCTTGAAAAACTCAGCAAAAGGATATACATAATTAAAAAGCAAGAGTTATGAAAACCTAACCAGCTTTGCATTAAGAAGGTCTTCTTCCTCATGAACAAACATTCGGAACATTCCAGCCTATTTTTTTGCATCAAATTTTGGAATTGATGCACTGAAAAAATCATACTCCAGGCAGTACTGCATCACAAACACACCATCAACAAAATTAAGAACTCAAAAATCACGACAAATAAGAACACCTCACAATACCACTTAACCAAAACTAGCGCAAAATAGGGAGATAGGGTTACAAAAACAAAAACCTGTATGAAGTAGGGACTCAAAACAACCCTGTCAGCACAAGAGAAGATCTCAGAGGTCTCCGGCTTATCCTTCCACTGGTTTATGAGAAAGTCCATTACGTCTCCTTCCAGCTGCTGCCCTTCACCGAAAAGAGTATGAAGGACACGTCCAGTGAGGTCAATCACATTGCCAGGGAGAGTAAACATGCAGTAGGTTGTCCTACAGAATAAAAGGTTGGGAAAATATTAGAAGCGCAACTACAAGAGAAAGAGAAGAGAAAGAAAATGAAGAGAAGTTCAGATACTATCACAACAGAAGTTCACACAAGAGCATGTCAGGGAGCAAACAGAAGAAGAAAACTAACTCAAAATACTTCTTTAGACCATCTTCACTAAGCACAAACTCTTTCAACCTCTGGGCCTCAGATAGGTGAGGGTAACTGTATTTCTTTAGGGGACGGACAGCAGAACGCCACTTCATAGGCAATCTTGCTGCTCTCTTTGAGGAAGTTATGTTTCTAGACTCAAGTGCCGGATTCCTCCTCGCGATGACAGCATTCTTCCCACCTCTCCCAACAACAGTAGTACCAGCAGATTTACCCTTCCTCATGCCAGCAATCTTCTCGAAATCATCATCCGATGAAATCTCCTCAGCTTGGACTGCATCCACCTTCCCAGTGCAAGGGGTCTTTGGAGCGGCACTCCCTGGGGCTTTAGACACTCCAATACCGACAGGCTGCTTGCCCACCTTGGAAGGAACAAGGGTTCGAGCACTCTCATCATGTTTTGGACTTGTACTCATCGATTCCTCTTTAGGCTGGTATTCCTGTGTCCCGAGGAATGCGTAATGGTAGTCGGTCAAGTCCAACTGCTCCACTGTCATAAAAAAAAGACCATCAAAAAAACAAAAGTTCAGGTACAACACAATGTACAGTCCAACAAATATAGATGACATGATTACTACTCAAGTTCAGCTACCAAAAATAAAGATCTTCAACTCAAAAGAATGTGTTGCATTTAAAAACTAATGAAGTTCAGGTAAAACCCAAGGCACAGTTCTAGATAAACTGATGACATGAAAACCATTCAAGTTCAGCTACCAAAACATAAGAATGTATAATCTCTGAAGTTCATGTACAAAAAAAGCTGCAGTCCAAGGAAGTAATGACAGGAAAAACTACTAAAACAAAATATACAAGCAAATAAAAGACAATGAATCAGGTCTCAAATTAGCAAAAGAGAGATAAAAAGTAGCAAAAAACTCTAAGTTTCAAGACTTACGTGTATAGTAGCCAAATAGATCCTTGAAATCTGTTTCAAACAAGTTAGAAGAAGCAATTGAGTACAACCATGTCTTCCTGATATCCAAGATATTCTCATGAGAATAGTTTGCAAGAACCCCATTATGAAACGAATTAACATTCGTAAGCATGAAGAATCCGCAGTCGATACTGCCACCAAACAAAAGAACAGTGTGAAAACAAAGAAAGCCAAAGCATAACAAGACGTTGCAGCTTACGTACTCCTACAAATGAACAAAAGTAATAGAGAGAAAGTGGAACTCATACTTGTTATTCTGTTGGGGGACATCAATCCAATCCAAAGGGAAGTGGTCAATAGAAACCGGACTGAAGGGTGTCTCCGTGTCATTGCTGGCATCACTCCAAAGCTTCTTGATGTTATCAGTCATCCGCCGAAAGAGGCGCACCGCACATTCATCACTTGGTCCATAGTAGGAGTCGAGAAGCTGAAACCTTTCAGCCTTCAAGTCATGAAATATAGAAACCCAATGACCAACACCACCCATGTGAGCAGGAATTTCAGGTGGGTCAAAAGTAGGGAAAATAACTTGACGCAAGATAAACACACAATCATTAAAACTGATATTAAAATCAAGAGCACAAAATAAAACAAGAAAAACAGAGAGGATCACAGTGGAAACAAATATAGAGACAAGAATAAAATATTGCTTACACAATCATGCGCATCCATGCTATCTGGACCAGTCGCTTTGAAATACTTCCTCACACGGGAATCAAATTGCCCTCTGTAAATCTTGTCCTAAGATAATGCAGATAACAGCAAAATAACACATAAGGGGCAACAAAAAGAGGTACATATGAAATACAATGAGAACGACAAGTTTAAACTAATTTCGTAAAGAACAACAGAAAGGAAAATACTATAGGGTTGACTTACACAAACCCAATATGGCAGGATGAGCTTGTCTGACCCCTGGTATTTGGCACGTAGACAATACAGGGCAACCTCGGCGACAGAAGATCGAAGCATTCCGCGAGAAGAAAAAGACGATGCGACATCTTCAACAGTAGCTTCACACTCATTGTTTCGGAACATAACCTTTGATCTAAAACAGAAAACAATGGCATTATATTCTATGTGTGCTTTAATAACAACTAGAGAGTACAAACAAAAGGAAGTCAAGAAGTTCAGCATTAGAAAGTCAAGAAGTTCAGCTACATAACCACATGCAGTACATAAGTTAGATGCACATAAATTCTGACCGACTGGACTCACCTCTTAGAACGATCATTCTTAAGCCTAGTTACACTAAAATAAAAGTCATCAACCTTCTTTCTGACGACAGCAAGTTCACTATCTGCTCAGCAAAAGAAAACAAAATAAGAGCAAAATACAAAACATACACATATATAAATGATTTTCGGTATGGGAAAAGCAATACAACACATAGACACAAGTGTTCCCTGAAAAATAAGGGATTGCCATGCACACAACCAACAAAAATCAGATTCAAACACATAGATCATGACAGGTGCTACAAACTACACAAACATATCTCAGCTGCTACACCAAAAGAGAACCCACAGGATTAAAAACATCACAACCCATGCAGTACACACCTTCCCCCCACATAAAAACAACTGCACTTCACTTTATTTACAATCACATGACAAAGGACAAACCAGAAGTTCAACTTGTACCACACTGACAGTACATAGGTATATCAAACAGGCAAACCAAAAACAAAAGGGATGGGGATGCGGAAAGAAGAGAGAAGCATGCTCCTCTCTTTATGGATTCTTGCCTAAACCAGTAGCAGCACTGGAAAGATCATCCTCCTTTCCCAAACTATCACTTTCAGTTTCTGAATCATCGCCATCTCCAGTAGACATTGCAATATCGTCTTCAAGTACACTAGTAGCAGCTGGAGAATCTGAAACAACAAAAACTGTTGGTTGTGCTGCAGTAGGAGGAGCTGGAGAATCAGCATCAACAACCACTGATGGCTCGGCTGCAGGAGACTTCGCCGGCCCTGCATGAGCACTACCAGTCTCAACAGCAGCCTCGATAGAATCTTTCTCAGAAATGCTAGCTCCAGCTGACTTGCCCTGCTCAGCATCAGAAACCCCATCACCAATGGACGACTGAGGTTCAGTTCGATCCAGCCCATCGGAGCAGCCAATGCCTGATACATCCTTGTTTGCAAGCTTCTCTGAAGCAACACTAACATCGTCATTCTGCAGCAAGAACAAAACTCAATAAAAATGGGCACATAGCAAGAAAACCATGAAGTAAAAGAAAGAAGGAAACAAATGGACAAGTAAGATACTACCTTAGAAACATTGCCATGAACCCCAGCCACAAAGAAATCACTTGCAGGAGAAGATTCATGCAGAGGAACAGTTGCACTTTCAGGTAAAGTAATATCGTCTCTAGCACCTTCACCAACATCCTACAAAAATCATACAAAAACATAAATAAATAAAGACTAGAAGACAACGTAGAAAAATGCGTAAATAGAAGTTAAGATTCACTAAATAAAGAAGGTCAGCTATTTACCACTGACATATCAAGGAAGAAGTTCAGATAGTGTAAATAAAGAAGGTCAGCTTTGACCACAAAAATATCATGGAAGTTCAGATTCACTAAATAAAGAAGGTCAGCTATACATATCAAGGAAGAAGATCAGATACTGTAAACAAAGAAGGTCAGCTTTAACCACAAAATATATCAAGGAAGTGCAGATTCAGTAAATAAAGAAGGTCACCTATTTACCACTAACATATCTAGCAAGAAGTTTAGATAGTGTAAACAAAGAAGGCCAGCCATGAACACTAACACTCAACAAGAAGTTCAGATACTGTAAATAAAGAAGGTCAGCTTTGACCACAAACATATCATGGAAGTTCAGATTCACTAAACAAAGAAGGTCATCTATACATATCAAGGAAGAAGTTCAGATACTGTAAACAAAGAAGGTCAGCTATGAACACTAATATTGATAAAAAAGAAGTTCAGAGACATGAAAACAAGAAGGTCACCTATTAAAAAGCACTAAAAATAAGAAAACAAACCTCTTCAGCACGCTCCTCGTTGCCTTTGTCACGACCCAAATCAACAGAATCATGCCTTTCGATCTGTCTGATAACAACACTAGCCTCATCTTCAAAAGGCTTGCAACGAGCATCCTGCATTTCCTTGAACAGTCCAAAGCTAGTCCGGAGGTGGACCGTGCTCTGACGAAGCTTAGCAAGAATTTTAGCTTCAATTGAAAAAGCCTCCTTCGAAGACTCCGCATCAAAACCATGACCGGGAGGAAGAATCCCGTCGACACGACTAAGACGCTCAACAGTTGTCGAAACACGGGCAATCTCCCCACAAACAGTGTCCAGAAGACCATCAATCCTACCAAGGGAAACACTGCCAGCATCATAGAAACCCTTAGCAGACTCAGAAAAAATGCCAGCTGCAGCATTCACATGGGCAGAAGAACCTCTAGGATCTACAGGTGGAGCACCAGTGTTGACATCCTGGGAGCATTCAATTCTTGGGGTAGCTTCACTCCCAATACCGGTGGCACGAGGCATAGTAAGAACAGGACGTTCGATATGCCTAAAGAACACAACCTCAGCCTGTGTCTTCCACTACACGCAAATAAAAGTCAACGTGTCAAAAAATAATGAATGGACATGAAACAATAGTTAAGACAATATCAGAAGTTCAAGTTAAACTATACAGGAAAGAATGATGCATAATAAGAATCACAGGCAGTTTCCCAAACACCCAGCTGGCTGGGTCATCATCACCCTTCTTAACCAAGTCAGCTGCAGCAATCTCAGATAGCTTGGCCTGGTCCATGAAATTGATGCGAGGAGTTCTCAAATCAACAACAGGTTTCTTGCCAAGGATAAGGCAGTCCAGATACATAAGAAGCGGCGCAATGCCACAGCCTGTAACAGCTTTTCCCCTGCTAGTCCCTTCTTGATACCTAATTACAGCCCTTCGAAGATCATCAACAAGCAACTGGCAATAGTCCATATTTGACATATCTTCATAAACAAGATTCTCAGCCATTGCTGCCTCCCTGGAAACCCGTGTAGACGTACCAGGAATAACAACCTTCATGAAAAGAATCAGGTAAAACACCTGCAGAGCCAAATCATCTTTCTTGTCATCCTTCACAAGATCCTCAAGGATCTTCCGCAGATCCTTTGTCTTGATATCATCACTCCTCTTATAGCCAAGTTTGGCCTTCAGCCTCATAACTGCGTCATCGAATCCATCCTTTGAGGGCCTAGGAGGGGTACAATCACCTTGAGGGAAACCAAAAAGATGGTGAACAGCATCACTTGTAATACGCAAATTCTTATTTGCCTCGCCCATGTCTAGAATCATAGTTGAAGGGTCAATCTTGGTGTAGATGTGGCCCATCAAGGGACGAGAAATGTTCGAATCAATCTTCAAATCAAACACAACACCAAAACCATGCTTGACAACCATCTCCTTGTGCCTAGGCTGTAGCAATTTTGCGCACACCTTCACCTCTTTCAGTGAGCAGCGAACAGTCTTGTTAAAACGTTTCGCATCATCTTCTCCTTCAACAGCTCCTTCCACCGCTTTGCTTCCTCTTTTCCTTCTCACAGGCCTCTTCACTAGCTCATACTGCAAAAAATGCAATAGAAGAAAACATGGCAGAACAATGTGTTAATGAGAATAAACCAGAAGTTCAGCAATGTTGAACAAGGAAGAACTACTTAAACAAATAGAGCATGGAAAAAAAGTATAGTAATGTATATACCAGTAGTTCAACAATGCAGAACAAGGCAGTTCAATCATGTATATCCAGAAATTCAGCTCTTTTTCCATGTTAACAATAATATACCAGAAGTTCAACAATGTAAAACAAGGCAGTACAACCATGTATAACCAGAAGTTCAACAGTTTTTTCATGTCAACAATAATATACCAGAAGTTTAACAATGTAAAACAAGGCAGTGCAACCAAGTATAACCAGAAGTTCAACAATGCAGAACAAGGCGGTTCAAGCATGTATAACCAGAAGTTCAACTGTTTCCCATGTTAACAATAATATACCAGAAATTCAACAAAATAGGACAAGGCAGTACTACATACACAAATATAGAGCATGCAGACAAAACAACTAAATAAAAATAAAAATATTAACATAAGGAACAAAAAACAACAATAAAATATAACAGATTCATACCTGATCAGCACCTTCATCATCAGCATCCTCACCATCAGCGTCGAAATCAACATCATCCTGGCCATCTGCATTAACACGAGAACGCTTCTTGCAACCCTTGTTAACCTTTGCTGGCCCACCCTTGCGCTTAACGCCACATTTCTTGCCCTTCCCAGATACACCAGCACCAAGCGGAGACGGTGTAGGCTTCGCACAGCCAAGAACACGAGGACTACGACGTGGGGTAACACCAGCAGCTTGACCACTAATTTCAGGAAGCTCAACTACACTTGGGCTTGCAACCTTAGAAACACGTGGGCTCCTCCGAGGAGTAACTTGACCAACGAGATGCTGCTTCACTACGGTCCGCTTGAATTTCTTCTTCACAGGAACAACCATGTTATCACTGGCACGCGCCACGCCTTCTTCAGCACTAGACACATGCCCAAGCGTGGGCTCAGCAACATCACCAGATTCAGAAACATTAGAACCTTTCTCTAGGCGGGCCGCCTTCTTCCTCTCGAAGGCTTCTAGCTTTTTCCTCTTGCGTTCATCCTCTAGAAGAAGCTGCAGAGGCACATCATCAGCTTGTGTGACAGGTTCAGTGCCATCAACGGATTGGGACTACGTCTCTGACAACTGAAGAGAGCATAAAGGCTCCTCAATGGGATTGCAATCTTCAGCTGATGGAGCCACCTGCCCAGCCTCAACAGTCTTCTCAGCACCACCCAAGTCAGATAGAACTGACAACTAAAGAGAGCACAAAGGCTCCTGAATGGGATCGCAATCTTCAACTGATGGAGCCCCATGCTCAGCCTCAGCAGTGTAATCTGCCCCACCCAAGTCAGATAGAACATCGTTGACGGTATTAACAGCTTCATCCTCTCTGGATGCATCTGCAAAACCAACACAAAAACAAAACAAAAGGAAAAGAGTCAGGAACAAATACAAAGCACACGATAAGAACAAGTTCAAAAACATGGCTATAGAATTAAAAAAAAGAAAAGGAGTTGAACATACTAGGTGAAGCAAGAGCTGCAGAAGCAAGATCTGTGAGGTTTAAATTTTTCTCAAGACTGCAAGCAACCTCAGCAATTACACTCAAAGGGATAACAGGTGATTTAGCTGCACCAGATTTTGGAACATCAGCATTAACTTCTGAAGCTCCATCTTTATCACAGGCAGTTTTTTCAGAATTATTAAAATCATCACCAACTACAAAAAGTTTAAAAAGGCAGCTGAGTTTTAATCAAACACAGAAAATGGCCTTAGAAATGAAAACACAAAGCCTAAGATACATACAAAAAATAAAACAATGTAGACCAAAAGGCAGTACTACAAAAACAAGATGGAGCATGAGATAAACAATACATAACAATGAATATCCAGAAGTTCAACAATACCTAACAAAGCAGTAAAACAATGCACAAACAGAAGTTCAACTAAATTTCATGATAAATACATAAATAAAACCAGAAGTTCAACTTTGTGACCCAAGGCAATACTACATAAAAAAGATGGAGCATGAGCAAAACAATCTATGTCACTCAATAGCCACAAGTTCAGCAATGTATAACAATGTACAACCACAAAGCCAAACTACTTTTCATTACAATGAAAATGATAAACACAAATACAAAGATATACACTAAACATAAAACATTGGGAAGTCCAAACACACTTGATGAGATAGTTCGTTTGTAATTCCATCAAAAATCCACTAAGGCACACTCTGCTAACTTCAACTAAGAGTAAAATGCATACACATCAACTATGTAAGAAGTTCATACTGTCAAACATGGGCAGTTCAACATGACAACCAAGTGAAGATCAGGGCAGACATATAAAAGAAAACTCCTATTTATAAGACAACATGCATATACATATACATACCTGAAGAAGGTCCTGAAGCCATCACAACACCACTCCCTGATGTAAGATAGTCCAAGCCCTAGATCCACCAACAAATACAAACACAAAAAACAGGGGAAAAAATACATCTTATTAGCAAGTAGAAAATCAAACCACAGTTCAAAAGCAACTAAATCAAACCCTAGAATATAACAACTAAATCGCAGCAACAACTATGAAGATGAACAGCAGCACATCAAGGCAAGCACAGCAACAAACAGTACTCAGAAACTTATTAGTATGTCACAGACGCAAACTAGACTGCCAAATCAATAAGAGGAAAGGATGAAGCTACATCAGATCCAGCAGCAACCACCACACCACACCCTGCTTACATACATCTCACAGGTAAAAATACCCACGGGGAAATGGAATCCACACAAGACTAATGCCTAAAATAGCACACAGACATGAAATCGAAGCATCTACCCACCACCTGCAGAAGAACCCTACCTACCCTTACATCCAACCATCAGAAGAAAGGGGGAGGCGGATGCGAGAGCGCATAGAAGAAACAGACAGCACGCACTAGATCTGGCGAATCCTAAGAGCAAATGTTGGGGGGAGGCAGCATTTGTACCTCTCCAGACGACGCTGATGCACGAATCCGCGGCAGTTCTTCCACCCCACGACGCCACGCGCAACTTCAAACCGCAGAGACGGTTGTCGGCTTCGCTTCAAACCAGAAGAGAGCGGCCCGACGGAGGGAGAGCGGGGCGTGGGGCAAAAATAGGAGCGGGGCGTGCGCGCCGGTTACTCCACCCACGAGCGCAGGAGAATGTGGCGACGAAATCGGGGGAAGTTTGAGGAAGAGAGCGAGAGAGAGAGAGGGAGAAGAGCGAGCGAGAGGGGGGGGGGGGTTTCTGACAAGGTGGGCGAGCGGCGGGGGAAGCTTTCTGACAGATGGTGGAGAGGCAGCGGATAATTACACACTAACCCATCCACTACAAAATAAATGCATCTATTCAAATATAAATGCACCATTTCAACACCACTACAATAAAAATGCAGAATTTCAACACTCAATAAATAAAAATAAAAATGGAATATAGATGATGCATGCAAGTAATAAGAAAAGATTAAATAACAATCAGTACAAGTAAAAACACAAAAACACAAAAAATAAATGTTGGCAACCCTTAGAAACCAAAAACAGAAGAAAAACAGAAGTTCAAATACACTAACAAAGGAAGTCCAAATATAAATTAATACAACCTCAGTTTAACAAAGGAGAAGTTCAAATACACAAACAAAGGAAGTCCATCTATAACTAAATACACAACTTAGAAACAAAGGAGAAGTTCAAATTCACCGACACGCTAAGTCCAATTTTCAATAGAAAGCAAATTATATAACGGACTCGCCTCCGCATGCGACGAAGCAACACGCCGCGTCGTCCCCTGCTCCGGCTGGTTCCTGCATCGGCCTCACCGGGGGGTCCCCGCAGACTCGCATCCGCTCGCCGCGGGGCCCCCCGGCTCGGCCTCGCGCTAACGCGGCAGTGCGCGCTTGGTTGACAGGCGCAATGCGGTTATTCTGTTTCCAACCCCCCACGCACGCACCCCAGAGCCACACCCCTAAGATAGATAGTGGGGTCACGGATGTGACAGACTCGCCCGCTCCGGCTCGTTCCTGTCTTGGCCTCGCCGGGGGGGGGAGGGGGGGTCCCGACCCCCCTCCTCCCCGGCTCGGCCTCGCGCTAACGCGGCAGTGCGCGCTTGGTTGACAGGCGCAATGCGGTTATTCTGTTTCCACCCCCACGCACGCACCCCAGAGCCACACCCCTAAGATAGATAGTGGGGTCACGGATGTGACGGACTCGCCTCCGCATGCGACGACGCGGCACGCCGCGTCGTCGCCAGCTCTGGCTCGTTCCTGTCTCGGTCTCGCCGGGGGAAGGGAGGGGGGGTCCCGACCCCCCTCCCCCCTGGCTTGGCCTCGCGCTAACGCGGCAGTGCGCGCTTGGTTGACAGGCGCAATGCGGTTATTCTGTTTCCACCCCCCCCACGCACGCACCCCAGAGCCACACCCCTAAGATAGATAGTGGGGTCACGGATGCCGCGTCGTCGCCTGCTCCAGCTCGTTCCTTTCTCGGCCTCGCCGGGGGAGGGGAGGGGGGTCCCGCCCCCCCTCCCCCCGGCTCGGCCTCGCGCTAATGCGACAGTGCACGCTTGGTTGACAGACGCAATGCGGTTATTCTGTTTCCACCTCCCCCACGCACGCGCCCCAGAGCCACACCCCTAAGATATATAGTGGGGTCACAGATGTGACGGACTCGCCTCCGCATGCGACGACGCGGCACACCGCATCGTCGCCTGCTCCGGCTCGTTCCTGTCTCGGCCTCGCCTGGGGAGGGGAGGGGGGTCCCGACCCCCCTCCCCCCCGGCTCGGCCTCGCGCTAACGCGGCAGTGTGCGCTTGGTTGAGAGGCGCAATGCGGTTATTCTGTTTCCACCCCCCACGCACGCACCCCAGAGCCACACCCCTAAGATAGATAGTGGGGTCACGGATGTGACGGACTCGCCTCCGCATGCGACGACGCGGCACGCCGCGTCGTCGCCTGCTCCGGCTCATTCCTGTCTCGGCCTCGCCGGGGGAGGGGAGGAGGGTCCCTCCCCCCTCCCCCCCCCAGGCTCGGCCTCTCGCTAACGCGGCAGTGCGCGCTTGGTTGACAGGCGCAATGCGGTTTTCAATGATTGAAATATTTAAATCCAAAAAAATTTAATCAATATTTAAATAAAAAGTTCAAATTGTAAAGACTCAGAAGTTCGGGGTTTTGAAAAAACCTCAGATGAACATGTCAAAAAAAATCAATTTATACTGGAGCAAAATCTAGTAAGTTCAGGTTACATACCTACTGAAGTTCTACTACTGTTCGAAGTATGAAAACATGTTAGAAAAAATAAAAAGTATGTGTGCATACGTGGGCCAATTCCATGGTTGCTCACAGGACAAATGTCAAAAAATCAAAACCAATTCAAGAATGAAAATTACAAAAAAAGCAAACAAAGAAATATAGAGCACAATGCTGCATTACCTTGCAATGTGGAAAACAGTAGTTCAACCATGAATAACAAAGAAGTCCAGCTTCTACTACAGACCGTGGATGATCCAAAAACTATCCCCGAACGAATTCGTTCGAAGCATAGAATCCTCTACGTCAGCTTAAAACACGACCGCCAATATTACAAAATGCTTTGCCAAATCCCTTCCTACAACAACAACGACGCGCCACCAATCTGTCCAAACGAAAAACCAACCATGCAAGTGGCGGACCCAGAAATTGAGGTTTGCCGGGGCGATGGATGACGATGGAGCTTCATTGAACTGCACCGATGGTCGCTAGGCACGAGAGATACCCTGCTCCGTCGCTGGAGAGCCGGGACGGCCGCCCCAGCTCGCCCCAATGGTGGATCCGCCACTGCGTGCAACCGCCGCGGGCGGAGCAAGATCCAATCGCCCGAATTCAAAGTGTATGGACCCTCCCGACTGAAATTGACGACGCAGGAATGCTTCAGTTTCACTAAAATACGCAAATTCGCCGGCAATCATCACAGGAAAACGACAAATCGACGAAATCGGAGGAAACCACTCCCGCGGGCAAAGAACACAACCCAAAATCAAATCCGGTAGAAATAACAACAAATTGTCCACGAAACTCATACCTAAACCTAATTCACATCGTGTTAGAGGTTCGAGAACAACCAGTGCATGCATTAAACTTGTAACAGACACAAGTTCATCACGTCCCGAGAGCACATCCGCCAACGAGCCAGATTCCAAAACAAAGCGACCATTTAGATGCTACAAAGTGTATCCGGATTACACTTACATCACAAAGAACACGACGCACCAGAAAGAATCGCGCGGGAAACCACGGTTGCGAAGATAGCACGAAGGTCGGGTTCCTACAGAGGGCAGTTCATGTCGAACAACTCAGGAAGTTCAACCAATATATATATATATATATATATATATATATATATATATATATATATATATATATATATATATATATATATATATATATACAGCCGGTCTATTCTGTTTTCGAGATTCCTCGCGGTTTAAGAGCAGTTTCGAAAATGGTGGGCGCCCGACGAGTGGTACCAAGCGTATTTTCGCGTTTTTTCGCAAACCGCTTGTTGGAATGATGCAAATGATACGCCGTTGGAAATATATCGTCGAGGCACAACTTTTTCATGTAGAACACGATCTGTAATTCCTTACGGTTTAAGAGCAGTTTCAAATTACTCAAACACGGAAATTCTGTTTTTGAAATTTTGTGATTTTTTTGGTACGGTTTTCGCTGTAATTTTTTAACCACTTGTCTAAACGAGACGTATGATACGCTGTTGGAAAGCTATGGAAGAGGCACAACTTTCATATGTTGAACTCTTTTCGAGATTCCTCACGGTTTTAAATGAATTTTGAATATAGTGCGGCGCCCAACGAGTGGCAGCGAGCGTATTTTTGAGATTTTTGCTAAACCGCTTATCGAAATGGCGCAAATGATACGACGTTGGAAAGATATCGATGAGGCGCAACTTTTTTCATGTAGAACACTCTCTATAATTCCTTACGGTTTAGGAGGACTTTTTATTTTACCGAAATACGGACACTCTGTTTTTCGCGACACCAAAATCGACGCGTGTACTGCATCAGACAGAAGAACGCACTGCTTCAGAATGAAACACGCACTGCATCAGACTGGCAAGCGGACTGCATGATTTCTTTTGTCAGGCGTAATTTTCCAAGACGAGCAAGTGGACCGCGCTTCACGTCGAGCATAAGTGAACCGCAACATTATCGAGAAGTGAACCACATTTCTTTTTTTTCTCGTCTCCGTACTATTTTTCTGTACTTCACATTGGGAGTAAGTGAACCGCGACACTACCGAAAGTGAACCGCAGACACTACCGAAAGTGAACCGCGTGAGTTTTTGTTGTCTTTTTTTTAACTTTTTTATAATCGAGGGTGGACCGCAGAGACAAAGGCAAGTGAACTACAACATGCATCGAAGTGGACTACATAATTGTTTTGTTGTTTTTAACTTCTTTTTGTGAATTCATCAGGACTACATGTTCATTGTTGGTGAGCTGCATCAATTTTTGTGTGTGTTCGTTAACTGAACCGTGAGAACAATAATTAGTGGACCACATTTGCTCTTTATGTTTTTCACCCCCAAAAAAGTGGACTACACACAACTTTTTGTAGGCACCGATTTCGTTCTGTGATCAAAGCACTGTATATGAACATGCCGACATGAACTGTACATAACCAAAACCAAAATATGAATTATTCAAACCACTCCACCCAGCGAACTGCATTGGATATCTAGCCTGACTGCACCGGAGCGTCAAATGAACATGGCGCCCCCACACATCTGAGCACACGCACAAACTACAGACCTTCAAACAAGAAAACGAACTGCATACACCGGCTGAACTACAAATGGATTGAACTGAACTACAATGCATCATCGACAGCCGATACTGAAAACGGGGGGGAGTGACGCCCGTGAGCACCGCACCGAAGTACAGACCCAGGCAAACTGCAATTTTGTGCCCACGCGAAATCTGAAAAAGAAAAAAAAAATACTGAACTTCCACAGTGCGTCAGCCGCACTGCTTCTTTCCGCAGTCCACCATCCCAGGAGCTGCAGCGGTGCGCTGGTTGTCATCGGCGATGGGCCATGTGCCCTGTGTGCATAACTCTTCGCTGGTAACGGCGGCCAGAGAAAAAGGGGAGTATAGGGGGCGAAGTCATGGTCCTGATGGCCGACGGAGAGCACCACCCGCTCCCATCATCGCCGGTGAGAAGTGAGGAAAAGGAGGAGAACCGCGGTCTGACGGTCCATGTTGGGGGCCACCGCCCTCCCTGTCGATGGACCCAGAGCGCGCTCCGGCGGATCTCACCCCGCGTGCAGCGGGACTGCAACTGCTCATGCTGCTGCATCGTCCCCAGAGAGAGGTGCCGGGAGGTCCCGTCATGGCTGCCTATTGGAGAAAAGGAGGAGAGGGAGGGGCTTGCCTGTTGCGGTCCATGACGACGAGAGACGGGAGAGGCGCCGATGCGGGGGCAGCCTGCTTGATCCCGGTGGCCCGACGGTCACGAGGTGCCGTGGATGCACGGACCCATCGGCGGGAGGCTGAATCTGGTGGCAGAGAAGGTTCGAATTGGAGGGGGCGAGGGCGGGGCAAGTGCTGGGATGAGCGGTGGCCATGTCGGTGAGGCAGGCAGTGGTGGTGGTGGTGGTGGAGGCCGATACGGACCAGGGTGGATTTGGTGGTGGCCTGGCCGGGGCGAGGTGGATCCACTGGGGTGGTTGCGGCGGCGAGCTGCGACGGATGGCCTGGATCAGGGTAGGGGCGATGCTGCGCGGGACCGCGGCGAGCGATGATGGGGGATGGGGTCGCGGCAGCCCTGGCCCCCCTAGCGGCCCGTCTAGAGGAAGGAGGTGGAGGGGGTTGGGGATCGTGGTTGGGAAGGAGGTGGGAGCGCACCAGGAGGAACAGGTGGGCTGTTCGGGTCTGTCCTAGTTTTTTTTGTTTTTCGATCAGTTCGGGTGGGCGTGGGGTGTTAGCAGAATAAGTAGTTTTGTTGTTAGAATAAGACTCTTAAGGGTGTTGTTAAAATAGACCGACCCTAAATATCAGATTGATTATACCTATATATATATATATATATATCCTATATAGGACTATTTTTCTGTACTCCTGGGTGTATGTACTCCCATATTCAATATACCTCATATACTGATTATACCTATTTATCATTTTCAATTTACTTCATTAAATATTCTAAGATACCCCAATACGAGTTTTGTGAAAAAAATATCATTTGCGACGTAATTTTTGTAATATACCTTTTTCATGTACGAACAAATCAGTATATACGTAAACCTTTAAAAATATGTAGACTCACATGATTTTTTTCGTGAAACTCATTTTGGGGTATCTACTAATTATTAATGAACTATATTAAAAATAATAAAGAGGTATAAAATATTCATCTATGTGGTATATGAGCGATGGGAGTACGTACTCCACCATTTTCCTATATATATATATAGGCGTCGTATCTTGTGAATCCGGCATCCCTCGTGCATCCCTACATCCTTAGTATTTTGATCATCCGATCTAAATCGTGTGTGTCTCCTCACCTGGATGTATTTTTGCACTAAACCGCCTGCCTCCAGATTTCTTCTTTGCAAAAGTGCCCCCTGGCGGCCTGGACAATGGAAAACACCTTCTGTTCCCAATTCCTTCCGCCGACGCTGCTCTCCCGACGGCTCCGCCGATCTGGCTCGCCCTGTGCAGGTGCCGGCGAACCTTCGCACTCATACAACACGTCGGCGGTCACCTCCGCCAAGGCAACCGCTAGCCCCAACCTCCGCAGTTGTCCACCTCATCACCGGCCCAGCCGCCAAGGGCACCGACGGCCATTACCTCTACACTCCGCAATCGTCCAGCATGTCGGCAGTCCTTGCCGCCGAGGCAACCGCCCGCCCAAACCTCCGCAGTCGTCCGCCTCGTCGTCGTCCCAGCCGCCGAGGCCACCGACGGCCGTAACCTCTGCACACGCTGCAGACTTGTGTGGGCAGCGAGTACAACTGTGTGATGCGACTTGCTGCAGACTCCCTTGCATAGCAACGACAACCAAATTTCTGAATGCATATAGTACTTGGACACCGAGATTCTGAATGCATGTGGTACTTGTTCTTGTTCTTCTTCGACGCAAGCATGTACTTGCACACTGAGCTTCTAAATGTGGATTGTGAGCTTGTAGAATACAACTGTTGTTGGGTGTACGTGCAGCTTCAGAGTTGTGAATGAAAATGAAAGAAAGGAACATCTATTTCTTATTACTTGTTCCTATTGGCAATTGAGGTGTCCCTTACATACTACATGATGCAATATAACTCAAATGCTACTAGTCTGATGTATCTTCAGGATTTCTGCACCTGATGCAAGCTAACAGTAGCTAGCAGCACAAAAGAATCCATGGATAAAATAGTTTGCTACTACTCCTTGGAAACCTGGTGCCTCTGTCTGCAATCAAATTTTCTTGAACACATACATAAACAAGAACAAGCTTCCAAACCACCATACACAATTGGAACTCAGTAGCATGTTCTGACCACTACATAGATTGAATTAAGCATACATCCAATGTGATAGAAATAAGACAAAAGCTAGAGAATAAACACAACTTATCATCCATTACATAGATTGAAAAAATCAGTAAAACTAATAAAATGGTATTAATGAGCCCTATGTCTTTTACGGAGTTGCCGCCATCATGATTGACCATTTTGAAGCATGTCCCGCACCTTCATTTGGTCAGAGGCTCCTCAATGCTCAGTACACTCGATAGTAAGAGGTGCCTTCGTCTGATTGCTTGGCTCTCTGAATTAGATCTTCCAACTTGTTACAAACTGTTGATATCTTTTTCCTTGCAGCTGCACCCAAGGAGTCGGTGGGCTTCTCTTCTAGAAGGTTCCCTTGTTCATCATAAACACTCTCACTGGAAGAAAAAAATGATGTCAACCATATGATTCGCAGAATAATGATGTCAACCATACAATGTGTTCTTCGCCCTCTCACTAACTCGACGATTTGATCTGATCAAACGACGCTTATCAGCTGACACAAGACCATGACTATGGTGCTCGACCCATGATTCTATCTTATAGTTATCATTACCGCACAACTTCACAAAGATATGTGCATCACAACCACACCTTGTGTCCGTGTTCTTACGCCTTTTCTGTGATGGATCGTCAATCGTTTTACCCTTTTCAGACTTGAATCCTTCTCTGTTACACAGGTATCATTTAGTGCGAACTACCTCATTTTCTAACTTCTTTTGCTGTCCAATACGAACCCCAAAACCAGAGTGATGTGCATAAGACTTGTAGAACTCCTCCACAGCCTTCAGTCCTTCAAATGTCATCCCCACATTAGGCTTCAAATTATCTTCACATTCAGGTATAAAAGATGAGCACTACAACATAAATAATTAATTAGTAAGCATCATCATGTATAATTGACTTACAATGACAGGAACACTTGCTTTCTTTGTGGGTGTACTAAATCCTTCCTTGTTCATCTACATTTGCCAAGTATTTGCAGATCCCATTGCTAGAACAATAGGTACATGACAAGCCTTTGAAAGTAACCAGAAAAAGGACACACCATTTGACATGACAAGTACATCCCAATTTTGATTTAGCCAGCAATGCCAACGGAAAACCCGGTGACATTGCAAATGACAATTAGCGTACAGAATTATAGTCTCCCAAAACTATTTGTATATGCAGGTAAAAGCATGAAAAAAAATCCTGGCTTTACAGTAATATTGGCTGCATTCGTACAGAGGTCAACATGAAGAGGTGCATTCAGGATAAAGTTTTTACAACTCTAATTCACTAAAAAACTAGCAAAATTTTGAGCAATGGATATGAGCCAGATCACATCATCTGTACCACAGAATTCCCTGTTAACATCAAGTTACGAAGAATTCCATATACATACAAATCAGATCATTCTTTTACTCGATAATTCTACTGGGCTGAAGCAAAGCGATCTGGATTGAAACATTACAAACAGGGAATGGCAAGGCAAGGATTGCGGGATGGATTTGGGATACTGTATTGACCTTCAAGCGTATGCATCTGGCCGCCAGAATCTCATCTTTGTGGAAATTAGGGCGTACGTTCTTCTGTATCTAGTCGCAGGCCGCCGCCATGGTGATCGGGACGTGGGGTTCGCGGTTCAGGGGTGAACGTGCAAATTTACATTGCTAACTTACGGAGGCAGAGGGCTGGAGGCGAGTGCTTTGTTGTAAAATTTTCTATAACTGAGCACATACGCATGATTTAGATCGTATGCTTCAAAACGAGAGGATACAGGGATGCACGAGGGTTGCCAGATTCACGTGATACGACGCCATATATATACAGCCGGTCTATTCTGCTAATATTAGAAGAATAGTTATTCTGCTAACACTTCCGAACTGCACACTCAACGCGAGGGCACTGCACTTTCTGAAGCAAAGGTACTGCAATACAGAGACTAGTGAACTTCGCGTCGCAAAAAACTGCACGCTGTGTTTTTCGGTACTGTTTTTTATCCAATTTTTTAACCGTTTTTCGGAACGAGGCATGTAATATACCGTTGCAAAGCTATGGATTAGGCACTACTTCATCATATTGAACACTTTTCGAGATTCCCCGCGGTTTAAGAGCAGTTTCGAAAACGGTGGGCGCTCGACGAGTGGCAGCAAGCGTATTTTTGCATTTTTTTGCAAACCACTTGTCGAAATGATGCAAATGATATGCCGTTCGAAAGATATCGTCGAGGCGCAACTTGTTCATATAGAACACGCTTTCTAATTCCTTACGGTTTAAGAGCAGTTTCAAAATTACTCAAACACGAAAATTCTGTTTTTCGAATTTTGTGATTTTTTCGGTACGGTTTTTGCTCCAGTTTTTTAACCTCTTGTCAAAACGAGGCGTGTGATACGCCGTTGGAATGCTCTGAAAGAGGTGCAACTTTCATATGTAGAACATGTTTTGAGATTCCTTACGGTTTTAAATGAATTTTGAATATAGTGTGGCGCCCAACGAGTGGCAGCGAGCGCATTTTTGAGATTTTTTCTAAACCGCTTATCGAAATGATGTAAATGATACGCCGTTGGAAAGATATTGACGAGGCGCAACTTTTTCATGTAGAACACTCTCTCTAATTCCTTACGATTTAAGAGCAGTTTTGAAATTACCGAAATGCGGACACTCTGTTTTTCGCGACACCAAAATCAACACGTTTACTGCATCAGACAGAAGAACGCACTGATTCAGACTGAAACCCGCACTGCATCAGACGGGCAAACAATTTGCATGGTTGCTTTTCTCACACATAATTTTTCCCAAACGAGCAAGTGGAGTGCGCTTCACATCGGGCGTAAGTGAACCGCAAACACCATCGAGAAGGGAACCACATTACTTTTTTGTCATTTCCATAACATTTTTCTGCACTTACGAGATGAAGAACATCAGATGGTCGACCGCACTGCTTCAGTTGGAAAACCGCACTGCATCAAACGGTCAAGTGAACCGCATTACTTTTTTTTGTCGTTTCCCTAACACTTTTTTGCACTTCACATTGAGTGCAATTGAAACCGCAACATTATCGAAAGTGAACCGTAACACTCCCGAAAGTGAACCGCAATATTTTTTGCTAGTGAACTTTGAAACTTTTTTTTCAATCATCCCACAAACAAAAGAAAATGCATTACAAAAAGAAGTGAACCTCTCGTGTTAATTTCTTTTTCAAACTTTCTCGTGTCCTTACTCAAACTACAAACAAGAGATTAGAGAGTGTTGTTTTGCATTGTTGGGAAGTTTTTCTTTTGTTTTTTCCATCATGTGTTCTGCACTGCAGGGACGAAAGTAGTTATCTGTATACGTTCCTCCATAATTTTTTAATTGGCGCACTTTCTGCATTGCACGAACGAGACTAGTGCACTACAGGGGCGGCACATGTGCACTGCATGAACAATACAAAAATATAAAAAACACATATTATCACACATTCATCACAGGGGGAAGGGCAACAAACTTCATCACAGGCAGGCATCGCATGAAAACGCATCCAGCCAACTGCATGAACGAGCTGGCCGAGTCGTACCCCCGCGCAACCGAGTTTCCTATCGCTCGTCCGAGCTGCAATCCCGTCATCGGCGAACTGCACAGACTCACCGGCCGAGCTGCAATCACGTCATCGGCGAACTGCACGGACTCGTCGGCCGAACTGCATGGCCGAGTAGTGAGAGGGAAGGGTGCCGACGGCGGCTGTAGACGGAGGTGGAGCCGGCCGCTTGTTGCAGGCCACCCACACGGCGGCGTGGCTTGGGCTCGCATGTCAACTGCATCGGACGCCGAGGTCAACTGCGGAACCGCAGTTGTGGACTGCATAGTTGTGGTCGCCGGATTGCATGGAAGGCCGCCGGGGCGGACCAGAAGGGTGAGGTCAGCCCTAACCTGCGGGACACCGCCGTCGGCGCACGAGCTGGGGAGGAGAGGGCCACGGGAGGCTCGCCGGATCTGGGGAGGAGAGGGCCACGGTGACCTTGGCGCGGGGAAGGGGTGCTGCTTCCTCCAACGGCGAAGACGACATATATCCAAGGTGGAGGAGGGATAGGCGGTGGCTCACGCGAGCAGGAGCTAGTTTGATGGGGACTCGGGGTGCTGGCTCCATGGATCCGGCCGTGGTTTGGCTGATCCGGCACACGCCCGACGTATCTGGGTAGGGGTGGAGCACCGGCGAGCCCTGAGAGGTGGTGGCGCGCGCGGTGGGAGGTGGTGACCCGGCGGCGCGATGGGGGGTGGTGGCCGGCCGGGCGGTGGGAGGTGGTGACCCGGCGGCGCGATGGGGGGTGGTGGCCGGCCACGTGGTGGGAGGTGGCCGGCCGCGCGGTGGAAGGTGGTGGCCCGGCGGCGTGGTGGGAGGTGGGGCACAGGGGAGAAAGTGATGGGGGTGGGGTAGAAGAGAGGCCGAGAGGTGAAGGTGGGTGTGTGCGTGCGTGTAGAGTGGGTAGGGTGGTTTTTTTATTGCGTTAGTCAGCGCGGGTCGGGTGGATTTGGTTAGGGTGTGTGCAGAATAAGAGGTTTTTGTTGTTAGAATAAGGTCTTAAGGGTGTTGTTAGAATAGACCCACCCTATATATATATATATATATATATATATTTATCTACCATCGATGGTAATTACCACCACTTGAGTTTTGTATGTTGTATGTAGTATCTATCAAATCGGAGAGTATGTACGCGTAGTATGTAGTATATAAAATGTTTAGGTAGTATATATACTACTTTTTTGTAGTATATATCGTATTTTGAGTATGCTCCTTTTTACGTACAAATATGTACGTATTTC
Source organism: Elymus sibiricus (assembly GCA_039707655.1). Taxonomy (NCBI): domain Eukaryota; kingdom Viridiplantae; phylum Streptophyta; class Magnoliopsida; order Poales; family Poaceae; genus Elymus; species Elymus sibiricus. Next base: position 223,884,952 of record CM077670.1, on the reverse strand, counting down.
ACAAATATAATAAAAATCATGGGCCAACTTGCATTTTTTTCATTTAACTCACTTTGGAGTATCTTATATATAGTATATGAACATACTTAAAATGATAAAGTCGAATATATACTACCACATGGTAGTATATGGGACATTGGGGGTAACTACCCCTAGGTGGTAGGATGTATTTTCCCAATATATATATATATATATATATATATATATTAGTAACACTATTCTAATCCCAGGATTAGAATAGTTATTCTGATAACTCCTCCCCTATATAGGGCCGAGAGAGATCCTCCCGAACTCCACGACCCGACCAGGTGCCGCCGACCAGATCCCGAAATATCCGGGGGTGCCGATCCCGATCCAGATTCCCCCGCCCTTCCCCTACCCCGCCGCTTGTCAGACCCCCCCCCGCCTTCTACCTCGCCGCTCGCCGGCTGCTGCCACCCGCCCCCTACCCCGCCACTCGCCGGATCGTACCTCCTCTCCCCCGCCGGCTCCTACCTCCCTCCCCCCGCCAGCTCCTACCGACGGCGCGGGCGGGCGAGCGACGACGGACGCCAGAGCGAGGGAGCCCGCGATGACTGGACGCAGCGGAGCCACCGAAGTTCTTGCTCACGCCATGGACAACAGGCGCCTTCCCCCTTCCCTCCTCGCCTCCTACCGCCGGCGTGGCCAAACATATGACGGCCAAGGACGAAGAGATGGCGGACGTGACGAAAGGATTTCTACCTGCATGCCTGCATCTGAACTTCTTGCTGATCCCTTCGATCCAACACCAAAACCAAATGAATGTGGCACCTTCTGATAGCCATGCAATGTCTTGGGATTCCTCTTCCAACACGCCGGCGCTTTGCTCTCAAGGTGGTCTATCTGCTGCACGAAAAAGACTGGCCGAACTTCTAGCTAAGGTATGGTTGAACTTCCTGTTCTATTCTATTTGTTTTCTCCTGCATGATCATGTACTTTGTTTCTCTACACCATGTGAATTTCTATTAGGACTGTGAAGTTCTACTAGTGACTCAGGCTCAGTTCAGGTTGGACTAAAATTATCTGCATGTTTACATTTTAAAAAATAATAATAATTGTGAGATACAAAACACCATGTGAAGTTCAACTAGTAATTGAGCCTCAGTTCAAGTTCGTATATATCTAATCGTGTGCAAAAAGGGAAATAAAACAAACATGTGAAAACACCAGAACTTGAACTGCAGTCATGAGGTTGGCAAAGGATAATTTAGTACATAAGGTTGTGACTCTACATGTAAGTTCAACCACGCATTCACCCACAGTCCATGTTTAACTATATACAGGAGTATAGATGTTACTCCTCTATATCTAGAAGTTCAACAATGGGATCCCACACAACTATTAGTTAACCTTCCCCTTTGCACACTAGAAGTTCAGAATATGAAGAATGCTCAGTTCAGCTACAAAAAAGATGTATAGATACATGATACTTGTGCTATTTTTTTTTCTATTAGATATATACTATGCTGGGAAGTTCAGACTATGAAGAATGCTCAGTTCAGCTATAGCAGTATAGGTAGATGTTACTTGTCCTAACAAAATTATTTCATGCAAATGTAATCTTTTGCAGGATGATAGACGCAGAAAAAGAGGTAAAACTTCCAAGCAACAAGTATACAACCCTCAGCCTATACGCATTGCGCCGCCCCCTGAATGGGTAACACCTGAAACACACCATCATCAGCATTCCGAATCTGCTCCACACCCAAAATGGGAGACGCTCGAAAACCTAAACCCCCAGCCTCACTATTATGCAGCTCCACCTAATTGGGTGACACCGGAAATCCCCCGCGGATTCTTTGTATCCACCAGCAGACTTCCAAGCACACCGATGGAGGAGGATGTTAGCTCAGGTTCAGCATATAGCTCTGGAGGTTATCCTGGTGTGGACACTCAATGTGAGCGAGCAACAAGTAAACCAAATGTCAGGACAATTACAAAAGAAACACACACACGGAGGAAAGTGCTGTGCATTCTACCGCCGAGGGATGCTGCTGCTACAACTCATGAGCGTACCGGATTGTTTCCTAGAAGAAAAGAGCAAACTAACACCAGGATTGGCATGCCTCCACAACCACCACAAGCCAAAAGGACACAAACAAGAGAGAGGCCATCTTCAACCCTCCTACCTCCTTGTGATCCACTCCTGCACCATGCTATGGTAACTCCGCCCTGCCCCATCCCAACGGGCCAGCAGCAGACTCCGGTGGAGTTGCGATCATACAAACATGTGAGTGAATAGAAAAAGAAAAAAAAAATTCCAACTGATATGATCTGGCATTTTTTTGGAGAAGCAAAGGGTCTCAAGAAAAATATTAAAAACTACATTTTCACACACCGTTTGTTTTTTTCTATAGAAGTTGGATCTCCCAGATTATCTAATACCAAGACTGGAGATGGCATTCAAGAATGTAGATCAAGCCTGGGAATTTTACAAACGATACGCCAGGCACGTTGGTTTCGGTATCAGAAGGACCAGGGGAAATGATGTTCACAAGTACTTTATCTGCGTGTGCCAAGGGAAACACAATCCTACTGTTTTAGAAGCTGATAGGTAGTGAAACAAAACCTCACAGAGGACAGGCTGCAATGCTAAAATGAGGGTGAAGGTACAAGAGGATAACACATGTGTGGTGGTGGACATTCAATTCAATCACAATCACCACCTCATCCAAACTGCTGATATGCTGGTATTCTTGCACTCACACAAGAATTATGACCCCACTCTTTTGGAGTACGTCAAGCTCATACATTCCCATGATGTGAAACATACTACAATTATGTCAATGCTATCAGAAAATGAAGATGGAAGCTACTTCCTAAGCATGACCGGACGAGACCTACTAAACCAGTAAGTATTGAACAATGCATATACTGCAATGTACATAGCATCCTAAGTCACAGAAGGCCAACCTTGCTAAGTATTGAAACCACCCTTGCTAAAAAAAATAACAAATGCATTTTTGTTTATATTTTGCAGGAAAGCTATGAATGCAAGAAAAGATGACTTGGATGATGTATTGAAACTTGTATCTTTCTTTAAAGACATGAAGGCAATCAATGATGAGTTCTTCTATGACATACAAGTAGAGAGTGACAATGCAATAAAGAACATTTTCTAGTCCAATGCAAGCTGCCGGGGGGCATATCAAGACTTTGGCGATTGCGTAACATTCGACATGACTTACAAAACCAACAGATTTCATATGCCTCTGGGAGTGTTTTTTGGAGCCAACCACCATCTGCAGTCAACGATATTTGCTGTTGCCCTGGTCAGAGACAAAGACGCAAAATCATTCAAGTGGATCTTTGATACATTCCTACGGTGCATGACCTACAAACACCATACATGTATTCTCACAGGTAATAACAACAAAAACAATAGTCTTATCTTTTTTAGTTCTGGATTCTGTCACCTTCAAAATATTCATTGTCTTGTGTGCTTTGATTGGTATTTTGAGGGGAAAGAATAAGAAATTAAAACATGCATGCAGTTCAAACACTGGTGTCACAGAAGTTCAATAACACTGCAAGAGAAAGAAAGAAAAGTTTCTCAGTATCCATAGTTTAAATGTACTACTGCTTGTGAAGTTCAAACAATGTTTGCATAGAAATTCAATGACACTGCAATAGGAAGAAAGTTTGAACTATGGATACATATGCTGCTGGTTGTGATGTTCAAACATTGCTGTCACAGAAGTTCAATAACACTGCAAGAAGAAGAAAGTTTCACAATATGCATGATGGGGCATGGTAAAAAAGCATTTTAGATTTTATAAAACTGCATATAAATTCAATGAAGTTCAATAACACCGCATATTACATTTTATATTCATGCAGACCAGTGCCCGTCAATGGCAAAAGCTATACCAGAAGCGTTCCCAAATACCGTCCACAAGCTATGCCGTTGGCACATCCTCAAGAAGTTCAAGGAATACCTTGCATGCCTGTACAAAAAGTATCCAACATTCAAAGAGGACTTCACGTCTATCTTAAACTGGCCGCTAATGCCAACAGAGTTTGAAGCTGCCTGGAGTGCACTCGTCCAGAAGTATAACCTACACAATGACCCAATGATGATGCAGTTGTGGTGTGATAGGAAAATGTGGATTTCAGCATACTACAAGAATATTTTCTGTGCTAGAATGACTTCTACACAACGAAGCGAGAGCATGAATCATGTGCTCAAGAAAGGGTCTGTCAAGGGAACCCAGAACCTCCACAAGTTTGCTAGGCGGGTAAATGCTTGCATACAAACTCGGCTGCAGAAGGAGAACGAGCAAACGATGGCTAGCATGGTAATAACACAGAAACACCCTCCTATTCAGATACTTCAAGATGTGCACTTGCTATATAAATAAAAATCAATCACTCTGCTCGACTAATCTCTTATTTTTGACATATGCAGAACAATCCAGTGGCAAAAACAAATTACGGCTATGAGGAAGACATGGCTATCAAGTACACGAGAGCCGTATACAGCGAGATGAGGGATAGGATGAGAAAGAGCACACTATTCCATGCAAAGAAAACAACAGAGAAAAATAAGTACCTTGTGTACTACCATAACAAAGGGAACCATGAGGAAAAACTGTTTGCCTGGTCAAAGCATGAATTCCAGGTTGAAGCTGACCCAGAGAATAAAATATATGAGTGTGAATGCAAGCTTTAGACCCACACAGGTGAGCGGAAAAAAGAAAAAAAAATAGCTAAACTACTACTATGATACCACTATATGAAACTCATTGCTGGCTCACAAACAATGAATTTGTGCATTTATCTCACTGCAGGTCTGTTCTGCCTTCACATAATGAACATTCTGGACTACCTAAGGGCTGACAAATTTCCGGACAAATATATCCTGAAACAGTACACCAAGACTGCTAAACCGCAACCCACATTTGATACAAGGGACTACAACACAATAGCGTCGGATGGCAGCTCAAAAATCTCCAAGCAAGACATCCTGCTGCAGCTAAATTTGATAGTTAACAAGAAAGCAATGAGATGTGACCAACAATAGGATAGCCTTCTATGTTCTCAAAAGGCTTGTAGAAGAACTTGATGCCATACATTCATCAAATCAAACAGATATTGACGAAGAATGGCTGAAGAGGATGCTGAAATAGCTGACGACCTTGCTTATTATGAAGCTGAAATGCTCCAAACCGCTGCTCAAGCTGCTCACTGTCAGGAGGGTGCGGGTCATTTCCAGCAGCAGAATAACCAACAACACCAGCAGCAAGGAATGATGAAACTGCCATTGTAATCTGAAACAAAGGGTAGAAAGAAACATTCTGCAGCAAAGAAAAGTGAACATAGAGCTCAAATAAAGGCACCACCTGCAGATAGAGTGGTCAAGCTGGATGACAATGGAGTGCCACTTGGACAAAGGCAATGCAGTGTATGCAAACTGGTTGCAGGACACAACAAGCTGGCTTGTCCAACACTTCTAGAAAGAAAAGATGCCGAGGAGGTCAAGCAACCCAAAGTTCAGAAGCATAACAAGGGACCAGACCCAGAGAAAGCTAGCAGTAGGCTTTGTAGCATATGCAAGGAATATGCTCCACACAATGCATGAATGTGTTTGAAGCGCAAAGAGGAAGCTGAAAAGAGGAGTCAGAAGCCAGAAAAGAAAGGGAAAACAAAACATAGAGCCAACAGAAAGGAAGTGTTGGAAGATGAAGATGAGCAAGACTATGAAGACGAAGTTGAAGATGAGGAAGAGGAAAGCGAAGACCTCATCGAAGAAGAAGAAGATGACGAAGAGGAAGAGGAAGAGGTGGATGAAAAACAAATACCGCAAGTAGCAAAGCCTAGGAGGAGTGCAAGGCTCATGAACAATTAGACAATGTCGAAAGAATCATCATGTACGTTAGGACATAAATCTTATATCATGTCACAATCAAATAATCTTATGTCATGTCAATACATATTATGTCTTTTTCATTATTGAACTATTGAACGGTATGTCTGTGCTATATTACATAAAAAGAGTAAAACTGGACCAGAGAAAAAAAGTAGAGTGAGTTGAACCATACATGAAGAAGTTCTTTTTGGATACATGGGGAAGTTCACCCAGAACCATACAGTGAGTTGAAGTTCTACTTGAATAATTTATGCAGTTCAAGTATTGCACAAAACATAGAACTTGCATGGAAGAAGCTATATTTTGCGTTGAAAGCAGCAGTTCAGGCAGTCCACATGCAGAAGTTCAGGTACATGTAGCAGGGCATAAAAGAACCACTGGACTATGTGGAGTAAAAAGCCCACTGGTTGAAAGCAGCAGTTCAGGCAGACAACATGCAGAAGTTCAGGTACATGTAGTAGGGCATAAAAGAACCACTGGACTGTGTGGAGAAAAGACTGAAGCCATGCAAATATATTGATTATCACAAACCAAACATTTTTAATTCCAAATACATTAGTCCTCAATCACATAACATCCTTCCAACTATAAATATACAAATTACTAAACCTGTCTTTAATAGCTCATTCGAGAAATAAAATCGTTCCAATCATTTCCAAACCAAATCTATACGAACCCAAATCTATACCAAACCAATGTTTCTACAGGCAGAATTTACGGCGCCAAAGTCTGGATCTCAGCTGGAAGCTCTCACGCAGAATTTCATTCTTCGGGCTGAAGACTAGAGTATGCATGTACTCGGCCTTCCAGTCCTCTACGGCAGCCTGCAGACAAAGGAATGAAGAATCAAAAGAATATTAAGGAAAAAAATAAGAACATAATGGCAAATTATCTAGGACATTGAAACGATGATGACAAATATAAGAACAACACATACATCTAGGTCAGCATAATCTTCGATAAGGTCATAGTCGTCATATGTAGAGCAGAACTTGACGCAGAAGAAACCACACTCATTAGCACCTTGCTTTGGGACTTCAACAAAAGTCGGCCTCTTTGCAATAGTCACCCAGTTTGGCTGCTTGCTCGCCTTGTACTCAGCCTTGCCGTGCACCTCCTCAAGCAACCAAACAAATCTCTTGAACTTCCAGGCATGACATGAAAACTAAATCAAAAACATATTAAACTAATAATAGCTAACATCAGGTACATATCCCGAGACTTGTATAAAATCCAATTAAAGCATATCAGAAGTTCAACTATCAAATGATGCTCAGTTCAAGGACAAAACATCATCCTGTATTAGCAACAGAATATAAATTGTCTGCCAAAAGGTAGGCAGCAAAAGGAAATTCAGGCAAAAAACTGCATATGATAGGAAGGGAAGATCAAATATCAACACTCATGATATTTGCGTTGTCTTCGTGGAATCGGGTTCGTGAAGTCCCCTTCTTAGAGTAAGGAAGTGAATCAAGGATGTCAATGCTCCCACGATATCTGTTCAGCACATACACACTGTAGTGCGCTACTTTTTCAATGGGCTTGAAAAATGGCATAAAAACCTGCAAAGATTACAAAAGATGGTGAGCAAAAACTATAAACCATAGGTAGTGAACTACACAGATGAAAACTAACCAGCAGGAGTTATAAAAAAACTCAGAAAAGGACATACATAAGAAAAAGCAAGAGTTATAAAAAACTAACCAGCTTTGCGTTAAGAAGGTCTTCTCCCTCACGAACAAACATTCGAAGCAAGCTCGCCGCTTTTTTGCATCAAATTTGGGAATTGATGAACCCAACACATCATAATCCAGGCAGTACTGCATTAGAAATAAACAAACAACAAAAAATAAGAACATAATATCAAGACAAATAAAAAGACCTCACAAATACCACTTCTCAAAACAAGCACAAAAATAGGGTGATAGGATGATATGTACAAAAACCTGTATAAAGTAGGGACTCAGAACAATCCTGTCCGCACAAGAGAAAATTTCCGAAGTCTCCGCGTTATCCTTCCACTGGTTTATGAGAAAGTCCATTATGTCTCCTTCCATCTGTTGCCCTAGAACGAAAAGAGTATGAAGGACACGTCTAGTGAGTTCAATCACATTTCCAGAGAGAGTAATCAGGCAGTAGGTTGTGCTGCACATAAAAGGGTGGGAAACATTAGAAGCAAAACTAGATAAGAAAAGAAAACAGGGAAAAAAGAAGAGAAATTTAGACATTATTATAATAGAAGTTCACATAAGAGCATAGCAGGCAGCAAACAAAAAAGAAAACTCACTCAATATGATTCTTCAGGCCATATTCACCAAGTACAAACTCTTTCAACTTTCGGGCCTCGGATAGGTGTGGGTATCTGTATTTATGTAGTGGACGAACCGGAGAACGCCACTTCATAGGTAATTTTGCTGCCCTCTTAGAGGAAGTGATATTTCCAGACTCAAGTGTCGGATTCCTCCTGGTGATGAAAACATTCTTGCCACCTCTCCCAACGACAATAGCAGCAGCAGATTTACCCTTCCTCATCCCAGCAATCTTCTCAAAATCATCATTGGATGAAATCTCTTCAGGTTGGAATGCACCCACCTTCCCAGTGTAAGGGGTCTTTGGAGCGGCACTCTCTGAGGCTTTAGACACACCAATACCGACAGGCTGCTTGCCAACCTTGGAAGGAACCTGGATTCGAGCACTCTCATCATGGCCTGGACTCATCAATTCCTCCCTAGGCTGGTAATTCTGTGTCCCAAGGAATGCGTAATGGTAATCGGTCAAATCCAACTCCTCCACTGTCAAAGAAAGACCATAAAAAATTGAAGTTCAGGTACAACACAAGCTGCAGTTCAAGATAAATAGACGACAAGAAGATCATTCAAAAGATAAGAAACTTCAGTTAGAACATACTGTTACATTAAAAACCATTGAAGTTCAGGTGCAACATAAGATTCAGTTCAAGAAAAAAAAGATGACATGAAAAGCATTCAAGTTCAGCTATGACAACATAAAAAGGTTTTATCATTGAAGTTCATGTACAATGTCAGGTACAGTTCAAGGAAGTACTTACAAGAAACAACTACATAAAAAGAAATATACAGGAAAATAAAAGACAATGTATGAGGACATAGTAAGTGAAAAGATGTAAAATAGTCAAATCTGGAAGGTTCAAGACATACATGTATAGTAGCCAAACCAATCCATGAAATCTGTTTCAAACAAGTTAGAAGAAGCAATTGAATACAACCATGTCTTCCTGATATCCAAGATATTCTCATGGGAATAGTTCATGAGAACCCCTTCATGAAACGAATTAACATTCGTAAGCATGTAGAACCCACAGTCGACACTGCAATCAACAAAGAAACATTGTAAAAACAAAAGAAAGCCAACGCATAGCAAAACGGTGCAGCTTACACACTCATAGATATAAACAACGTTAATAGAAAGAATCTGCCATTCATACTTGTTATTCTGTTGGGAGACATCAATCCAATCCAGTGAAAAGTGGTCAATAGAAAGAGGACTGAAGGGTGTCTCCCTGTCATTGCTGGCATCGCTCCAAAGCTTCTTGATGTTATCAGTCATTTTCCAAAAAAGACGCACAACACATTCATCAGTTGGTCCATAGTAGGAGTCAAGAAGCTGAAACCTTTGATTCTTCAAGTCAAGAAAAATAGCAACCCAATGCCCAACACCACCCATGTGAGTAGGAATTGTAGGTGGGTCAAAAGTAGGGAAAATAACCTGAGGCAATCAATCAAACAGATGCACACACAATTGTAACACAAATAAACAGTACTAAAGAGAGAGGTTTCAAAGTGCAAACAAAAACATAGAGACAAAGTACAAAAATTGCTTACAGAATCATGGGCATCCATGCTATCAGGACCAGTGGCGTTAAAAAACTTCCTCACACGGGAATCAAACTGTCCTCTCAAAATCTTGTCCTAATATTAAGATAACAGCAAAATAAAACATAAGGGGCAATAAAAAGCATACCTTAAATATAACGAGACCAACAACATTAAAGTAATTTGGAAAGGAACAAGAGAAAAGAAAAAGGTATAGGCTTGACTTAAACAAACCCAATACGGCAGAATAAGCTTGTCTGACCCCTGGTATTTGCAACGTAGACAATAAATGGCGACCTCAGCGACATTAGATCGAAGCATCCCGCGAGGAACAAAAGACGATGCGACATCTTCAATAGTAGCTTCACACTCTTTGTTTTGGAACATAACCTTTGATCTAAAATAAAAATAACAACATGAAATGTGGATTAACTGAACTATGCAGATTCCCTTATAGTCTCATGTTCTTTAATAACTACTACATAGTAACAACCAAAGTAGTCAAGAAGTGCAGCTACAACACCACAGGCAGTTCAAAAAAGTTAGATGCACAGAAAGTCTGATTGGACTCACCTCTTAGAAAGATCATTCTTAAGCCTAGTTACACTGAAATAAAAGTCATCAACCTTCTTTTTAACGACAGCAAGTTCACTATCTGATGAGAAAAAATAATAGAATAAGAGCAAGATACAAATAGTACATAAAAAATAAAATAGGATCATAGGAACAAGGGTTGAAACATGCACGGGAAGAAGAATTGAAATATACACACAAAATATATAAATGGTTTCCCATTATTGGAAAAACCGGACACCACATAAACAAATGAGTTCCATGGAATGAATATATTGCCATACATACAAAAAACAAAATCAGTTCCAAACACATAGAGCATGACATGCCAGGGCTATATACCAAAATACAAAGATACAAACAACCAAAACACATTCATGTCCTACATCAAAAGAGAATACACAAGCTAAAAAAACATCACATCCCATGCAATACACACCTTCCCCACACATAAAAACAACAGCACTCCATTTTATTTACATCACAAAATACATTTCATAGCAGGAATAGGCAGAAGTTCAACTTGTCACACATAGAAGTTCAACTTATCACACATAGATAGTACATGAGGATATCAACCGGCAAACAAAACAAAAAGGGATGGGGATGGGGAAAGAAGAGAGAAGCCTGCTCCTCTCTTTTATGGGTTCTTGCCTAAAGCCGGAGCAGAACTGGACAGATCCTGCTCCATTATGTCACTTTCAATTTCCGAATCATCGCCGTCTCGAGCAGATGTTATAATATCCTCTTCACGTACACTAGCAGATGGGGCACTGATAGGAGATTGTGCAGTAGGAGCAGGTAGAGAATCTGAAATAACAAACACTGATGGTTGTGCTGTAGTAGGAGGAGCTGGAGAATCAGCAACAACCACTGATGGCTGTGCTGCAGGAGACTTCGCCGGTCCTGCATGAGCGCTAACGGTTTCAACAGGTGCCTCCATGCAAACATTCTCAGAACTGCTGGCATTCAACAAGGTATCACCTCCTGCTGACATGCCCTGCTTAGCATCAAAGACCCCATCACCAATGGATGAATGATGTTCAGTTTGATCCAGGCCATAAAAGCAACCAATGCCTGACACATCTTTGTTTGGAAACATTTCTGATTCAACATTAACGCCGTCAAGCTGCAACAACAAACAAAACTTAATAAAAATAATGGGCATATGGCTACAAAAACATTTAGTAAAAGAGAAAGTAAACAAACAACTGTAGGTTCAAAATCTTGAAAACAAAAACAACGGACGAGAAAGAAAGTACCTTGGAAACATTGCCATCAACCCCAGCCATAGTGAAATCGTTTGGAGGAGGGGACTCACGCAAAGGAACAGTTGCACTTTGATGTACAATTATATCTTGCGCCATCGACAGCAGCCTACAAAATCGTACGAAACATATAAATTAAAAACACTAGAAGACAACATGAAACAAATGTGTTATAACAAGAAGTTCAAAGACACTACATAAAGAAGTTCACCTATGAAAAGTAAACATATGAAAAGAAGTTCAAGAACAGTAAAATAAAGTAGGTAAGCTATGAACACTAATGCTGATCAAAGAAATTTAAATATATTAAATAAAGAAGGTCATCAGTGAACACTGACACTGTACAAGAAGTTCAGACACATTAAGCAAAGAAGGTCACACAAGAAATACTAATAATTAACAAGAAGTTCAAAGACATCTAATCACCAAGTTCACCTATGAAAAACACTAATACTGAACAAGAAGTTCAAATACAGAACCTAAAGAAGGTCACATATGAGCACTAATTTTCAACAGTAATGCAAAAAACTATCATAAAACATGAAAACAAATCTCCTCAGCACGCTCCTCACTGTCTCCGCCACGATCCAAGTCAACAGAATCATGCATTTCCATCTGCTTGACAACAACACTAGCCTCATCTTCAAAAGGCTTGCAACGAGCATCATGCATTTTCTTGAACAGGCCAAAGATAGTACGGAGATGAACCGTGCTCTGCCGAATCTCAGCAAGAATTTTAGCTTCAATTGATAAAGCTTCCTTTGAAGACTCCGCATCAAAATCGTGCCCGGGTGGAGGAATCCCGTCGACACAACTAAGATGGTCAACTATCGTCGGAACACGGGTAATCTCCTCGCAAACAGTGCCCAAAAGACCATCTATCCTACTAAGCGATACACTGGCAGCATCGAAGAAACCCTTCGCAGACTCTGACGAAATGCCAGCTCCAGCATTCACATGGGCAGAAGAACCTCCAGGTACTTCAGGGGGAGCACCAGTGTTAACGTCCTAGGAGCATTTGATTCTGGGGGCAGCTCCACTGCCAAAAGCGCTGCCACGAGGAATAGTAAGAACAGGCCATTCAATATGCCTAAAGAACACAACCTCAGCCTGTGTCTTCCACTACACACAAGTAAGTGTGAAAGGGTCAAAAAATAATAAACAGACAAGGAACAAAAATTAGAGATATGATCAGAAGTTCAAGTTATACTATATAGGAAAGAAAAATGCATGAAAAATGTATTATCTAGAAAAAACTCATAGGTAGCTTCCCATAAACCCAGTTGGCTGGGTCATCATCACTCTTCTTAATCAAGTCAGCAGCAGCAAGCTCACAAAGCTTAGCCTGGTACATGAAACTGGCACGTGGAGTTCTCAAATCAACAACAGGCTTCTTGCCAAGGATAAGGCAGTCCAGATACATAGGAAGGGGCGCAATGCCACAGCCTGCAACAACTTTTCCCCTGCTAGTCCCTTCTTGATACCTAACTACAGCCCTTTGAAGATCATTAACAAGCAACTGGCAATAGTCCATGTCAGCCATATTCTTCGAAACAATATTCTCAGCCATTGCTGCCTCCCTCGACACCCGAGTAGACGTACCAGGAATAACAACCTTCATTAAAAGTATTAGGTAAAACACATGCAGAGCCAAATGATCTTTCGTGTCATCCTTCACAAGATCCCCAAGGATCTTACGCAGATCCTTTGTCTTGATATCGTCATTCCTCTGGTAGCCAAGTTTGCCCTTCAGCCTCATAACAACATCATCAAATCCATCATTTGATGGCCTAGGAGGGGTACGATTACCTTGAGGCAAACCAAAAAGAAGGTGAACAACATCACTTGTAATACGAAAAACCTTATTTGCCTGACCCATGTCTATAATCATAGTGGAAGGGTCAATCTTGGTGTAGATGTGGCCCATCAAGGGACGAGAAATGTTAGAATCAATCTTCCAATCCAACACACAACCAAAACCATGCTGGACAACCCTCTCCTTGTGCCTAGACTCAAGCAATTTTGCGCACACCTTCACCTCTTTCAGCGAGCAGCGAACAGTCTTGTTAAAACGTTTCACATCATCTTCTCCTTCAACAGCTTCTTCCTCTGGTTTGCCTCCTCTTCTCCTCCTCACAGGCCTCTTCATAAATTCATACTGCTAAATGCAAAAAGAAGACACCATGACAGAACAGCAAGTTAATAATAATAAACAAGAAGTTCAGCAATGTACAACAAGGCAGTAGTACTACATAAACAACATATAGAGCATGAGAGAAACAATGTATATTAATGTACAACCAGAACTTCAAGAATGTATAACAAGGAAGCAAACGAATGTACAACAAGAAGTTCAACTAATTTTCATGTTAAATACGTAATAAACAAGAAGTTCAACAATGTAGAACAAGGCAGCACTACGTAAAAATAATTGAGCATGAGACAAAACAACTAAGAAAATTTTAAAAATAAAGATAAAGAACAAAAAACAACAAGAAATAAAAAAGATTTATACCTGATCAACATCATCAGCATCAGCATCCTCATCATCAGCGTCAAAATCAACATCATCCTTGTCATCAGCATAAGCACGAGAACGCTTCTTACAACCCTTGTTAACTTTTGCAGGCCCACCCTTGCGCTTAACGCCACATTTCTTGCCCGTCCCAGATAGAACAGAACCAAGCGGAGACGATGTGTGCTTTGCAGAGCCAAGAACACGAGGACTACGGCATGGGGTACCACCAGCAGCTTGGGGATCAACTTCAGGAAGTTCACCTACACTTGGTCCTGCAACCTTAGAAACACGTGGGCTCCTGCGCGGAGTAACATCACCAAGACGATGCTTCTTCATTACGGTCCGCTTGATTTTATTCTTCGCAGGGACAACCATGCCATCACTGGCATGTGCCACATCTTCTTCAGCACCAGACACATGCTCAGGTGTGGGCTCAGCAAGATCAACAGATTCAGAAACATGGGAAGCTTTCTCGCGCCGGACCGCCTTCTTCCTCTCAAAAGCTTCTAGCTTTCTCGCCTTGCGTTCATCCTCTAAAAGAAGCTGCACAGGCACATCCTCAGCTTGTGTGACAGGTTCCGTGCCATCAATGGATTGGGACTGCGTCTCTGACAACTGAAGATAGCACAAAGGCTCCGGAATGGAATCGCAATCTTCAGGTGCTGGAGCAACATGCTCAGCCTCAGCAGTGTTCTCTGCCACACCCAAGTCAGATTGAACATCGTTGATGGTATTAACAGCTTCTTCTCTGCCTGAATCTAGAAAACACACAATTACAAAACAAAACAAAAAATGAGTCAACAACAGATATAAAACAAATGATAAGCACAAGTTCATAAACATGGCTCTAGAAATAAAAGTAAGAAAGATGGTAAAAGGAGTTGCGCATACCAGATGAAGCAAGAGTTGCAGACGTAAGATCTCCGAGATTTAAATTTTTCTCGAAACTGCAAGCAACATCGGCGACAACACTCAAAGGCACAGATGATGCAGTTGCATCAGACCTTGGAACATCAAGATTTACTTCTGAACCCCCATGTTCATCACAAGCAGATTTTTCATAATTTTTATTGCCATCAGCAACTACATAAAAAATGAGGCAGGTGAGTTTTAATTCAATACAAACAAATGTACTTAAAAATGGAAACACACAGCAAATGATATATACCAAAATTAAAACAATGTAGACCAAGGCAGTACTACACGTACAAAATAGAGCATCAGAGAAACAACGTATAACAGTGAATAGCAAGAAGTTCAACGATGCAAAATAATGCAGTAAAACAGTGCACAATCAGAAGTTCAACTAATTTTCATGTTAAATAATTAATAAACCAGAAGTTCAACAATAAGAACAAGGCAGTACAACATAAACAAAAAAACACAAGGGAAAAAACATATAACACTGAATAACCACAAGTTCAACAATGTAAAACAATGTACGACCAGAAGCTCAACTATTTTTCATTACATTAGAAATGATAACACAAAGCCAAAGATATATACAAATTTTAAACATTGGGAAGTCCAAACACACTTGCTGACATAGTTCCATAGTAATACATTCAAAAATCACAAAGACAAAACACTGCTCATTTCTACTACAAATGATTATGCATACAAATAACTGCACAAATGTACAACAATAATACACATCAAGTACATAAGAAGCTCACATTGTCAAACATGGTCAGTTCAACAAGACAAACAAGAGATGATAAGGGCTAAAAATAAAAGTAAAATACTATTCAAATAGGGCCAAAACTTAGATGCATATATAGACAAACACAAAAGATACAATACTACATATACAACCATCAGAACAACTACAAGATGGCTATGCGTCATGGTAGAGATTCAAACTAAAAACAAAAAATAAACAAGGTATCACCTGATGAAGGGCCTGAAGCCATCAGAACACCCCTCCCTGCTGCAGGATGGTCGAACCCTTAGATCCAGCTGAAAAACACAAAAACCAAAACAGAAAAGAAATACCTTAGAAACATAAACCACAAGATCCAAATCACAAAACAAATCACACAAGAGCATACAATTCAAGAAGGGGAGTTCACTAGGATCTGAGAACTAAATCACTACTTAAATTAAACTAGTGCCAACAAATTTAAACTAGTGACCAGCCCTCTTGCTGGATCACCACAACATTCTCTCTCCCTCTTGATCCTCCTCCCCTCCTCGGCTCGCACACTCCTGCACCCCCCTTTACTCAACTGCTCCACTCCCCACCGCCGCGGCGAACCAGCCCCACCGCCCTTGACCCCACGTCCACGCCGCGTTGGTGACCGGAAAGCAACAGCGGCGGCGAAGGAAGCATATGGATCACCCAAATCAACAACTACCAGAAGGAGATGAAAACAAACCATCTAAGCATCTTGGAGACGAACCCTACCTACTCAGGGATGCCAGCATCACAAAAAAAAGGAGAGGGAAATGGGAGAGCGCAGGCGAGACAGAAGGGTAGAGAAGCAAGAGCAGACTGGATGAATCTGAATAATAAGAAGCGGCATGGGGGCGAGCGACGGAGTAGTTACCTTGAGTTAAACTCCAGACGGCAGTACTGCACGTCCACGCCGGCGGTTCCTCCACCCCACAATGCAGGAGCAGTTCCGGGCGGAGCGGCCGAAATAGCACAGGGGAGAGGAGAGGCGAGAGGATTCGTGACAGCACAGGGGAGAAGAAATAGGGGAGGAGGTGGCGGTTGCTGGACACCACGACGCAGGGGAGGTTCCAGAGAAGCAACCGCAGCAAGCAGCGATGCGAGAGAGAAAACAGAGGAGGGGATTTCTAACAGTGGGGGAGAAGGAAAAGGGGAGGCGACGACCAATAAAAAAAAGAAGCCTGCCTCCACTATAGTATAAATGCTGCAATAAAAACTAATTACAATTAATAATACAATCAGACAACAAACTACATGTAATAAAAAATAAACAAATAACTATATATACAAGTAACTGATGCCATAAACTTTTATGGGAAAAAGGACAACATTTACAATTGTAAAAAAAAAATTTATGTACTACTAAAAGATATAATGAAAAACTAAAGAAAAAAATTACACACACTCAAAAACAAATAAAATAAAGGGCCATTTGCATTTCTATCCCAAACTTGAACCACCTACTCATATTTGCCCCTAATTTCGAAGCCTGCTCAAATTTGCCCCTCTGCCGTTATGTGCACATATAGAAATGCCCTTCTGTGCCGTTACCGTCCGGTCAAAGGGCTTTGACCGTCCTGGAAAAAATATCAAAAAAAAATCTAAAAAGTCTAAAATTTTGTGGGATCGAAGATACTCATGTGCGCAAGGTGCGTGCAAATTTTCGTGCTGTTTGGACATTCCAGGAGCTCGTGGCGAGGAAAAACAGTAAATCTGTACGCTTGTGAACAGTAAATTTGAAATAAAATAGCAAGAACATTCAAAAAAATATGAAATTGTTTGGCATCAAAGAGGCTTGGGTGCACAAGGTGCTTGCAAGTTTTTGTGATCAAATGACATGCGAGGAGCTCTAGCAAAAAAAAATAGTCATTTTTTCCAAAGTTTTTTCCCGAGCCAAATTTTGTTTTTTCTCCACGAGCACCTACAATGTCCAAACACAACAAAAATTTGCATGCACCTTGCGGACCCGAGCCTCTTTGATGCCAAAATTTTTCATATTTTTTTTCAATTTTTTTGCTATTTTTTGAATTTACTGTTCACAGGCGTACATATTTACTGTTTTTCCTTCGCCACGAGCTCCTGGAATGTCCAAACAGCACGAAAATTTGCACGCACCTTGCGAACCTGAGTATCTTTGATCCCACAAAATTTCAGATTTTTTAGATTTTTTTGCTATTTTTTTCAGGACGGTCAAAGCCCTTTGACCGGCTTTGACTGGACGGTAACGGCACAGAAGGGCATTTCTATAAGTGCACATAACGGGAGAGGGGCAAATTTGAACAGACTTCAGAATTAGGGGCAAATATGAGTAGTGGGTTCGAGTTAGGGGCACAAATGTATAAAACCCTAAAATAAAAACCTTACACTTACATCCACAATCTACATCAGCGGCAAGCCATGCCGTCGTCTGCTCCAACCCGTTCTTTGCTCAGCATCGCAACCGCTCCCACACAAGCACACCCAAGTAGGCATTGCACTACAGCAGAAGAAGCAAACCGTAAACAAAATTCAAAACAGACCAACAAAAGAAAAATTCAAATTACACCTGTTGGCAACCATTAAAAATCCATAACAAAACAAAAAAGGAAGTTCAAATACACAAAACAAGGAAGTCCAGCTAAACCTAAACCCTAAAAAACAAAAAACAAAAAGTAATTTCAAATTCGCCTGCTCCGGCTCGTTCCTGGACCCAACCCCCCTCCCACCCCCCGGCTCGGCCTCGCACTAGCGCGGCAGTGCGTAGTACAGATTTAATAGTTAGAGAAGTTCAATGTAAATTACAAAAACATATTTGCGGTCATTCTGTTCCCCCCTTCCCGCACCCACAACCCTAAGGATAGATAGTGGGGTCACGGATGTGACGGACTGGTCTCCGCATGCGACACCGCGGCACGCCACGTCGTTGCCTGCTCCCGCTCATTCCTGGCTTGGCCTCGCCCGGGGGGGGTGGGAGGGGGGTCCCGACACCCGACTCAGCCTCACGCTAACACGGCAGTGCGCAGTTCAGATGTAATAGTTAGAGAAGTTCAATGTAAATTACAAAAACATATTTGCGGACATTCTGTCCGCCCCACGCACCCACAACCCTAAGGACAAATAGTGGGGTCACGGATGTGACGGACTCGCCTCCGCATGCGACGCCGTGGCACGCCGCGTCGTCGCCTGCTCCGGCTCGTTCCTGGCTTGGCCTTGCGCTAACACGGCAGTGCACAGTTCAGATTTAATAGTTAGAGAAGTTCAATGTAAATTACAAAAACATATCTGTGGTCATTCTGTCCCCCCCACGCACCCACAACCCTAAGGATAGATAGTGGGGTCATGGATGTGACGGACTTGCCTCCGCATGCGACGTCGTGGCACGCCGCGTCGTCGCCTGCTCCGGCTCGTTCCTGACTCGGCCTCACCGAGGGGTGGGGGGTGGGAGGGGGGTCCCGACCCCCCTCCCACCCCCCCGGCTCGGCCTCGCGCTAAAGCGGTAGTGCACAGTTCAGATTTAATAGTTAGAGAAGTTCAATGTAAATTACAAAAACATATTTGCGGTCATTCTGCCCCCCGACGCACCCACAACCCTAAGGATAGATAGTGGGGTCACGGATGTGACAGACTCGCCTCCGCATGTGACGCCGCGGCACACCGCGTCGTTGCCTGCTCCGGCTCATTCCTGGCTCGGGCTCGCCAGGGGGGATCCCAACCCCCCATCCCACCCCCCGGCTTGGCCTCGCGCTAACGCAGCAGTGCGCAGTTCAGATTTAATAGTTAGAGAAGTTCAATGTAAATTACAAAAACATATTTGCGGTCATTCTGTTCCCCCCCTTCCCGCACCCACAACCCTAAGGATAGATAGTGGGGTCACGGATGTGACGGACTCGTCTCCGCATGCGACACCACGGCACGCCACGTCGTTGCCTGCTCCCGCTCATTCCTGGCTTGGCCTCGCCCGGGGGGGGGGGGGGTGGTTGGGAGGGGGGTCCCGACACCCGACTCGGCCTCACGCTAACACGGCAGTGCGCAGTTCAGATGTAATAGTTAGAGAAGTTCAATGTAAATTACAAAAACATATTTGCGGTCATTCTGTCCCCCCCACGCACCCACAACCCTAAGGACGAATAGTGGGGTCACGGATGTGACGGACTCGCCTCCGCATGCGACGCCGTGGCACGCCGCGTCGTCGCCTGCTCCGGCTCGTTCCTGGCTTGGCCTCGCGCTAACACGGCAGTGCACAGTTCAGATTTAGTAGTTAGAGAAGTTCAATGTAAATTACAAAAACATATCTGTGGTCATTCTGTCCCCCCCACGTACCCACAACCCTAAGGATAGATAGTGGGGTCATGGATGTGACGGACTCGCCTCCGCATGCGACGTCGTGGCACGCCGCGTCGTCGCCTGCTCCGGCTCGTTCCTGACTCGGCCTCACCGAGGGGTGGGGGGTGGGAGGGGGGGTCCCGACCCCCCTCCCACCCCCCCGGCTCGGCCTCGCGCTAACGCGGTAGTGCACAGTTCAGATTTAATAGTTAGAGAAGTTTAATGTAAATTACAAAAACATATTTGCGGTCATTCTGCCCCCCGACGCACCCACAACCCTAAGGATAGATAGTGGGGTCACGGATGTGACAGACTCGCCTCCGCATGTGACGCCGCGGCACACCGCGTCGTCGCCTGCTCCGGCTTATTCCTGGCTCGGGCTCGCCAGGGGGGATCCCAACCCCCCATCCCACCCCCCGGCTTGGCCTCGCGCTAACGCGGCAGTGCGCAGTTCAGATTTAATAGTTAGAGAAGTTCAATGTAAATTACAAAAACATATTTGCGGTCATTCTGTCCCCCCACACACCCACAACCCTAAAGATAGATAGTGGGGTCACGGATGTGACAGACTCGCCTCCGCATGCGACGCCGCGTCGTCGCCTGCTCCGGCTCGTTCCTGGCTCGGCCTCGCCGGCTTTGTCGCCTGCTCCGGCTCGTTCCCGGCTCGGCCTCGCGCTAACGCGGAAGTGCGCAGTTCAGATTTAATAGTTAGAGAAGTTCAATGTAAATTTCAAAAACATATTTGCGGTCATTCTGTTCCCCCCCACGCACCCACAACCCTAAGGATAGATAGTGGGATCACGGATGTGACGGACTCGCCTCCGCATGCGACGCCGTGGCATGCCACGTCATTGCCTGCTCCGGCTCGTTCCTGGCTCGGTCTCGCCGTGGGGGGGGGAGGGGTGGGAGGGGGGGTCTGGACCCCCCTCCCACCCCCCGGCTCGGCCTCGCGCTAACGCGGCAGTGCGCAGTTCAGATTTAATAGTTAGAGAAGTTCAATGTAAATTTCAAAAACTTATTTGCGGTCATTCTGTTCTCCCCCCACGGAGCACAACCCTAAGGATAGATAGTGGGATCACGGATGTGACGAACTTGCCTCCGCATGTGACGCCGCGGCACGCCGCGTCGTCGCCTACTCCGGCTCGTTCCTTTCTCGGCCTCGCCGGGGGGGGGGGGGGAGGGGGGGTCCCGACCCCCCTCCCACCCCTCGGCTCGGCCTCGCGCTAACGCGGTAGTGCACATTTCAGATTTAATAGTTAGAGAAGTTCAATGTAAATTACAAAAACATATTTGCGGTCATTCTGTCCCCCCGACGCACCCACAACCCTAAGGATAGATAGTGGGGTCACCCATCCATCGGTCGCTTGCTCCGGCTCGTTCCTGGCTCGGCCTCGCGCTAACACGGCAGTGCGATTGGTTGACAAGCGCAGTTCAGATTTAATAGATAGAGAAGTTCAATGTAAATTACGAAAACATATTTGTGAGAAAATAGAAATTCAAATTTAAAAATAGAAATTTGTTTAATCAAAATTAAAATTATGGAGTCCAAATTATGAAGACACAGAAGTTCAAAGTTTATAAAACCTACGATTCACAATTAAAAAAAACTCATTCTTGAAGTCTCCCTTAGAAAAAAAACGCAAGTTCAGCATATGTAGCTACTGAAGTTCTACTACTATTCGTAGTACGAAAATATATTAGACAAAAAAAGGATTTGTTTATGGGCCAGTTGAACAATTGCACACGAGAGGACTTCAAAAATTATATAGAAAAATGAATTGTTGCCGTTTCTAGAAAAACACAAAAGTTCTAATTTAAATAACAAAAAATTGGATGTTTATTACAAAAAAAATAAGGGTCAAATTTTAAAAACACATAGCAATTGTAAAAAAAATGAAGTATTTGATGAATTCGATAGTTTTATATAAAATACAAAAAAATATTTGATGAATCTTAAAATAATGAAGTTTAAATTAGAAAGAAAACAGAAGTTCGAAGTTTTTAAAACCTCAGATTCACATGTTCAAAAAAAAACCCTCACTATTAAAGTTTCGAACACAAGGAAAAAACTGGAAGTTCAGAATGAGTAGCTACTGAAGTTCTACTATTATTCAGAGTATGAAAATAGGTTAGAGAAAAATAGGAGGCTGATACGTCTCCAACGTATCTATAATTTATGAAGTATTCATGCCATGTTTATTATAGCTTTGTATGATTTTGGTGCACTTTTATATGGCTTTTATATGATTTTTATGGACTAACATATTGACCTAGTGCCCAGTGCCAGTTGATGTTTTCTGTTTGTTTTTGGTTTTCCATAAAATCCCTATGAAATGAAGTCCAAATGCAGCGAAACTTTTTGATGATTTTTTCTGGAAGGAAACGGACCCAGGAAGCTTCGGGGAAGAAGCAGAAGAGCCACAGAGGCCCCACGAGCCACCTGGGCGCACCTGCCCCCCCTGGTGCTTCGTGGGCCCCCTGTGGCACCTCTTTGCGTGATTCCAACGCTGAAAAATCCTATATATTCAGAAACCCTGAAAAGTTAACCTAGATGAGTTTTTACGCCGCCGCAAGCCTCTGTACCTCCACAATCTAATCTACAGCCCTTTTCCGGCACCCTGCCGAAGGGGGGAATCATCACCGGAGGCCATCTTCATCATCCCGGCGGTCTCCATGACGAGGAGGGAGTAGTTCACCCTCGGGGCTGAGGGTTTGTACCAGTAGCTATGTGTTTTATCTCTCTCTCTCTCTCTCGTGTTCTTGATTTGGCACGATCTTGATGTATCGCGAGCTTTGTTAATATAGTTGGATCATATGGTGTTTCTTCCCTCTCTATCCTTGTTGTGATGAATTGAATCCTTTCCCTTTGAGGTTTCGTTATTGTTGGATTGAATATTTCAGATTTGAGAACACTTGATGTATGTCTTGCATATGAATACCCGTGGTGACAATGGGGTATTATATTGATTCACTTGATATATGTTTTGGCACTCAACTCGTGGATTCCTGTGGTGACATTGGGGTAATCTATGCATAGGGGTTGATGCACGTTTTCATTATCTTTTCTCCGATAGAAACTGTGGGGTGCTCCTTGGAGTTCTTTGTGTGGATTGAATATTATGATTATGAAGTTGTTTGATGCATATCGTATAATCAACTCATGGATACTTGTGGTGACATTGGAGTATCTAGGTGACATTAGAGTTGGTTGATGTGTGTCATATGATGTTATTTTAGTACGAACTCTAGGACTGTTTGTGACACTTATAGGAATAGCTCAATAGATCGATCGGAAAGGATAACTTTGAGGTGGTTTTGTACCCTACAAACAATTTCTATCTTATGTTCTCCGCTAATAGGAACTTGGGAGTGATTCTTTATCGCACGTTGAGGGATGATTATATGATCCAATTATATTAGCATTGTTGAGAGATTGCACTAGCGAAAGTATGAACCCTAGGCCTTGTTTCTAAGCATTGCAATACCGTTTATGCTCACTTTTGTTACTTGCTACCTTGCTTTTTTTATTGTCCGCACTACAAAAACCTATATCTACTATCCATACTATACTTGTATCACCATCTCTTCGCCGAACTAGTGCACCTATACAATTTACCATTGTGTTGGGTGTGTTGGGGACACAAGAGACTCTTTGTTATTTGGTTGCAGGGTTGTTTGAGAGAGACCATCTTCATCCTACGCCTCCCACGGATTGATAAACCTTAGGTCATCCACTTGAGGGAAAATTGCTACTGTCCTACAAACCTCTGCGCTTGGAGGCCCAACACGAGTCTACAAGAACAAGTTGTGTAGTAGACATCAAGATCTTTTCTGGCGCCGTTGCCGGGGAGGTGAGTGCTTGAAGGTGTATCTTTAGATCTTGCAATTGAATCTTTTAGTTTCTTTTTTTATCACTAGGTTGGTTAATAAAAGAAAACTACAAAAAAATGGAATTGAGGTTGCCTCATATTATTCGTCTTTATAATGATTTTCTTGAAAATGATGGAGCGGAAAATTGTGCTCAATTGATAGAAGAAGAATTCAATAAAATGTTTGGCATAAAATCTTTGAATGATGAGCATGATTGCAATGTTGTTAGTATGAATTCTATGAATATCCAAAATACTAAAGATGATTGCACTAGTCATGACAAAAATGTTTCTTATAAGCATGTCAATTTTTGTGGAGTGCATAAAGTTTGTGAAGACATGCCTTATAGGGATGATAGATTTTGTAAGAAGCATAAACATGATAGAACCAATTTTTTGCTCAAAGTGATAGATGAATTTGCTACAAAATTATGCTCTCTTCATCCCATTACTTGTGAACTTTGCAATAAAGTTGGTCACCTTAATTTTCAATGCATACTTTTTTATGATCGAATCATGGCTATATATTGTAATGACTTGACCGCCCTTGAACTTTATAATGAGCTTTATCTATTTTTGGGGTGTGAGGAATTGTCACATAAAAATAGTTGGTTTGAGGTATTCATTCTCACGGATGACATTGAAACTAATCTAAAGGAAATCTATATGTTTTGTATGGTAAATTGCAATGAGAATGCTTATATTGCCAACTATAGAAAGACGGGAAAACCAATAGAATATAAAAGGAACACTAATGAAAGGGTAAAGATTTCCACTTTCCCTCCTATTGTCTCTCATGATGAAATATGTGACAAGGAGGAGCTTCCTATTCAACCAATCTCATCAATAAGAAGCTCGGAAAAATTGATTAAACCCACACATGATGTGGTGAAGAAGAAGAAAAGAAGAAAGAGTAGAGGTAAAAAGGTATCCCTCCCAAATAATGTTGCTCCTATTATTGTTGTGCCTCATGAGAGTGAATCAAAAATAATTGTGGAAGATGATATAGTTGATGATGATATTGCTTCTTTGTCGTATGGTACAATGTCCGAAGGAACTATCGAGGATGATTTTATTATGCCTATTACTCATTGTGATGACTATGATTGGGAAAATAATGATACTTCTTATAATCTTGAAAAAAAATTTGGCACCAACTTGGAAAATTATGATGATAATAATTGCTATACTATTGGTGCTATTCATACTATTAATGATGAGAGTAATTATGCTTATGATATGCGAAGCCACAAGCTTGGGGATGCTATGTTTGATGAGAATGACATGTTTGAGAATTTATTTGCTGCAATTAATGTTTGTCCCAAGCTTGGGGATGCTATGCTTAATGAAGATGATCTTTTTAGTCCCCCTACTTTGAATGATCAAATTTGTTATGATGATTCCGTGCCTCGTACTTATGATGATTATTGTGATGATACTTATGTTATAAAAAGTAGAGATCATTATTATTATAATACTTGTTATAATCATGAAAACCCTTTTACTGAAAATCACTCTTTTAATGTGGAAACAATTTATAGTATTCGAGTTTCATACGATACTCCCACTATTATGAATGAGAAGAAAATTGCTTGTGTGGAGAGTAATAACAATTCTATACTTATGTATCATGACAAGAATGCTTTGTGTGATGCATGTATTGATGAATCCATTGATGATGCTACTTAAAATTATTATGAGAGAGGAACTTATGATTCATGATGCTCCCGTTATGTTTCAATTCTTTACTTCTATGTGAGCATCATTGAAATCATCATGCCTAGCTAAAAGGCATTAAAGAAAAGCGCTTGTTGGGAGACAACCCAATATTTTTACCTACTGTTTTTGTGTTTCCACATGATTAATCTAGTTTAGTAATCATATTTTATATGTTTTCTTTCAATAATGTGCCAAGTAAAGCCTTTGGGATAGTGTGGATGCTTGTTGATTTGATTCTGTGCAAAAACAGAAACTTTTGCGTCCAGTGCTGGAATTTCTATTCTGTACTGGAGAGTGAGAAAATTCTGAAATTTTTACACAGTATTGGGATACAAATTTTCTACATTTTCATAATTTTTAAGAATTTTTGGAGGTACATAAGTATGGTTTTGAAATCGCTCACTACATGCTGTTCTGTTTTTGACAGATTCTGTTTTCGGTGCATAGTTTGCTTGTTTTAGTGTTTCCATAGCTTATATTGAGTAATATAAATTTTGGAAATGATATAATACAGTAGGAATTATGTGATAACAATCATTAATCTTGTCTTGACAGTACCTAAGTGGATGATTTATTTTTATCATACTAACCTATCTCACAAGTTCCGTTAAGTTTTGTGTGATTGAAGTTTTCAAGTTTTGGGTGAGATATCGATATGAGGAGAATAAGGAGTGGCAAGACCCTAAGCTTGGGGATGCCAAAGGCACCCCAAGTTAATACTCAAGGAAGACTCAAGCGTTTAAGCTTGGGGATGCCCCGGAAGGCATCCCCTCTTTCGTCTTCAACATTATCGGTAACCTTACTTGGAGCTATGTTTTTATTCATCACATAATATGAGTTTTGCTTGGAGCATCATTTTCTTTTATTGAGATTTTCTTGCTGTTATAAATAATCATGTTTTGTATCTTTTAGTTCAATAAAATGCCAATTATAGCCTTTACCATGCTCAGTTTGCAAGTTTATGTTGCTGCTGTTTGAAAACAGAAAGTTTTCTGTTATGTCCAGAATATTCCTGAATAGTCAGAACATGATAAAAATCTGAAATATTTACGTAGTAAGAATGCATGAGTTTTCTGTCACGTGGTACATTTTCAGAATTTTTGGAGTTAGGGAAGTATGGATTATTATTCCCCTTTTACAGACTGTTCTGTTTTGGCAGATTTCGGTTATAGTTGCATTGTTTGCATATGTTGCTTGTTTAATGTTTCTATTTTTGGATAGTAGTATTAAATATGCAGAGGCATTTAGTATGCAATGTTAAATTATAATTTTAGTGATTTTCTAAAGTAGAGAATGTTAAGGTTTTGAGTTGATTTATACTAACTTATCTCACGAGTTCTTGTTGAGTTTTGTGTGGATGAAGTTTTAAAATTTTAGGAGAAGCCATGATATGAGAGGAATTAAGGAGACACAAGAGCTCAAGCTTAGAGATGCCCAAGGCATCCCAAATTAATATTTCAAGAAGTCTCAAGCATCTAAGCTTGGGGATGCCCCGGTAGGCATCCCACCTTTCTTCATCAACAATTATCGGTCAGTTTTTGTTGAGCCTAAGTTTTTGCTTCTTCACATGATATGTGCTATTCTTGGAATGTCATTTTATTTTGTTTTTCTTGCTGTTTGAATAAAATAATAAGATCTGAAATTTTCAAATGAGAGAGAGTCCTCACATAGCTACCTATTTGCTTAACTACCCATTTGATCTTCACTTATATCTTTTTGGAGTAGTTTGTCATTTACTCTTGTGCTTCACTTATATCCTATGAGTAAATTATTGAATGAATTGAATATCATAAAGTTTAGATTTATATGCTTCATTTGCTTGTCCCATGGGGAGTAGTGACTTCACATACAAGAAGTATAAGTGGTAAAATTTATTGAAAGTTAACAAACATAACATTGGTCACTTGAACAATTCATGAAAGAATTTTGAAGGAAGAAAAATTTCACATATAAATATACTATCTTGGACATCTTCTATTATTGTGAGCCCCCATTAATTATTTTCAAGCTTGATCAAGTAGTTGACGTTGGACAAGGAAGACAACGTAATGAGTTATGTTTGTTTATATTCACATAGAAGTTATATTGTCATGGATCCTCTAACATGTGGTGCTTGGTTAGGATCTTTTGCTAGCCAAAATATCGTACTAAGTAGAGATACTACTTGTGCATCCAAAAATCCTTAAACCTAGTTTCTTGCCATGAGTGTCCACCATATCTACCTATGGATTGAATAAGATCCTTCAAGTAAGTTGTCATCGGTGCAAAAAGCAATAAAAATTGCTCCTAAATATGTATGATCTTTTATTGCAAGGAAAAATAAGCGTTGTACGAACTTGTGATGGTAAAGAAATAAAAGCGATGGACTGCATAATAAAGGTTGCTATCACAAGGGGCAATATAACATGACTTTCCTTTGCATTAAGGGCTTGTGTATCTAAAAAGCGCATGACAACCTCTGCTTCCCTCTGCGAAGGGCCTATCTTTTAATTTTCCGTATTTACTTTTCTGTATTTATTTTTATGCAAGAGTCATTAATGTTCATCCCTATTCCGCTCTATTTATTCTCTACTGGGCAAGCATCATGTGCTAGGGAATGATCCAGGCACATATATCCAGTTGAATATAGGTGATCATGAGTTATTATTGTTGACATTATCCCCGAGATAAATAAGTTGGGAGGCAAAACATTAAGCCCATATCTTCCTATGTGTTTGACTGAAACAGTTTGTTCTAAAAATATGCTTTGAGTGTCAGCAATCATGGAAGACTAAATGATGGTTGAGTATGTGGAATTTGCTAGATCAAAGCTCTTACATAGACCCTTCCTGAAAATAAGATGAATTGCAATTGTTTGATGACTGAGAACATAGTTTGTTAGTTTTCAAGAAAGTTTATGGTTTATACTTTAACATGTGAATAGCTTGCTACTTGATCATGAGAAGTTTTATGAGATGAGCTACTGTTTATGATATATAATGATGCTACAAAAAGTGATTGGAATTATCATTGATCAAACTTATGCACTATGCTAGCATTCACACTTCATAAATTATTTCTTTTATCATTTACCTACTCGAGGACGAGCAGGAATTAAGCATGGGGATGCTGATACGTCTCCAACGTATCTATAATTTATGAAGTATTCATGCCATGTTTATTATAGTTTTGTATGATTTTGGTGCACTTTTATATGGCTTTTATATGATTTTTATGGACTAACATATTGACCTAGTGCCCAGTGCCAGTTGCTGTTTTCTGCTTGTTTTTGGTTTCCCAGAAAATCCCTATCAAATGAAGTCCAAATGCAGCGAAACTTTTTAACGATTTTTTCTCGAAGGAAACGACCCAGGAAGCTTCGGGGAAGCAGCAGAAGAGCCATAGGGGCCCCACGAGCCACCTGGGCGCGCCTGCCCCCCCAGGCGCGCCCTGGTGCCTCGTGGGCCCCCTGTGGCACCTCTTTGCGTGATTCCAACGCTGAAAAATCCTATATATTCAGAAACCCCCGAAATTTAACTTAGATGAGTTTTTACGCCGCCGCAAGCCTCTATACCTCCACGATCTAATCTACAGCCCTTTTCCGGCACCCTGCCGGAGGGGGGAATCATCACCGGAGGCCATCTTCATCATCCCGGCGGTCTCCATGACGAGGAGGGAGTAGTTCACCCTCGGGGCTGAGGGTTTGTACCAGTAGCTATGTGTTTTATCTCTCTCTCTCGTGTTCTTGATTTGGCACGATCTTGATGTATCACGAGCTTTGTTAATATAGTTGGATCATATGGTGTTTCTTCCCTCTCTATCCTTGTTGTGATGAATCGAATCTTTTCCCTTTGAGGTTTCGTTATTGTTGGATTGAATATTTCAGATTTGAGAACACTTGATGTATGTCTTGCATATGAATACCCGTGGTGACAATGGGGCATTATATTGATTCACTTGATATATGATTTGGCACTCAACTCGCGGATTCCCGTGGTGACATTGGGGTAATCTATGCATAGGGGTTGATGCACGTTTTCATTATCTTTTCTCCGATAGAAACTTTGGGGTGCTCCTTGGAGTTCTTTGTGTAGATTGAATATTATGATTATGAAGTTGTTTGATGCATATCGTATAATCAACTCATGGATACTTGTGGTGACATTAGAGTATCTAGGTGACATTAGAGTTGGTTGATGTGTGTCATATGGTGTTATTTTAGTACGAACTCTAGGGCTGTTTGTGACACTTATAGGAATAGCTCAATAGATCGATCAGAAAGGATAACTTTGAGGTGGTTTCGTACCCTACAAATAATTTCTATCTTATGTTCTCCGCTAATAGGAACTTGGGAGTGATTCTTTATCGCACGTTGAGGGATGATTATATGATCCAATTATATTAGCATTGTTGAGAGATTGCGCTAGCGAAAGTATGAACCCTAGGCCTTGTTTCTAAGCATTGCAATACCGTTTATGCTCACTTTTGTTACTTGCTACCTTGCTGTTTTTTATTGTTCGCACTACAAAAACCTATATCTACTATCCATACTACACTTGTATCACCATCTCTTCGCCGAACTAGTGCACCTATACAATTTACCATTGTATTGGGTGTGTTGGGGACACAAGAGACTCTTTGTTATTTGGTTGCAGGGTTGTTTGAGAGAGACCATCTTCATCCTACACCTCCCACGGATTGATAAACCTTAGGTCATCCACTTGAGGGAAAATTGCTATTGTCCTACAAACCTCTGCGCTTGGAGGCCCAACACGAGTCTACAAGAACAAGTTGTGTAGTAGACATCAGAGGCATGTGTCTATGGGCCAGCTCCACAGTTACACACATGAGGACTGTGAAAAACAAAAACCAGAAACAAAAAAAATATACCAACAACAACATAAGAGATCATATTGCCGCATCACCTAAAAACATGTGAAAAACCACAGTAGTTCTAACACAAATGATATAGAAGTCCAACTTCTACAACAGACCGTAAAGGATCGGAAAAATACCCATGATCGAATTTGGTTCCCAGATCTAATCATTTGCGTTTACTACAACGCGTCCGCCGACATTTCGAAGGCTATCCTACTCTGTGCTAACATCAAATTGATGTGCCACCACTCTGTCCTTTCGAAGAACGTGCATTCAACCGTGGCGGGCGGAGCAAGATCCGATCGGCCGAAAAAATGAGTGTAGGGACCCGCCCGACCAAAATTAATGAATTAGGATGGTTTCAGTTTCAATATAATACGCAGATCCACCGCCAATTTTGAGAGCAAAACAGAAAATCAAGAGAAGCGGCTCCAACGACACCGGCAGGCGAAGGACAGAGCTCCAAACAAAATCCGCGAGAAATAAACACCAAATGAACTCAAAGGACATGCTAAAACTCAATTGCGATCATATTAGGGGATCACGAATGCCTACTGCCTCCATTGTACCTCCCATAGATGCGCGACAGCCATGTCCCGACCTCACATTAGTACTCCAAGGAACACGGCGCATCACCCGTAATCCTGCGGAAAGCCATGGTTGTGAAAACAGAAAGAAGGTCGTGTTCTTACAAGTGGAAGTTCAGGTACTGCAACACATGAAGTTCGACTTGTTATCAGAATATTATTCTGATCCCATGATCAGAATAATGTTATATATATATATATATATATATATATCCTACTACCGGGTGTAGTTACACCGATGTCTCATATACTACCATGTGACAGTATATATACTACTTTATCATTTTTAGTATATTCATATACTATATCTAAGATATTCCAAAGTGAGTTCTGTGAAAAATTTGCAAATGACAGTATATATATACTACCATGTGATAGTATATATACTACTTTATCATTTTTAGTATATTCATATACTACCATGTGACAGTATATATATCCCTGTCCCTCTCTCTAACTCACATGCACACCAAAATTCCCCGTCTCTCTAATTCACACCTCTCTCCCTATGTCCGCATGTGTATCTCACAAACTCACTCTATGACTATGTCTCAAAGCCCCATAGGTCTCTCTCTCTATCTTCCACACACACACACAAACACACAATGACTCTCTTATCTCCGCCTTAGTCTCTCCATATCACACACACGCACGATCTCTTGCTCGCACACACGCTCAACCAAGGGTTTCTTGTGAAAAACTTACGATCTATTCATCAACAGTCGTGGCAGTACAACGAACACGAAACGTGAAAAAAATACATCTACACATTTGTAGACCACCTAGCGATGACTACGAGCACTAGAGCGAGCCGAATGCGCGCCGCAGTCATCCTCCTCCTTACCGGAGATGGGAAAACCTTGTTTTAGACATTCGGGAAGTCATCGTGCTAAGGCCCCACATGCTCAGCCGTTGAATAGAACGTAGATCCAAGTTTATGGAAACAAGTATCAATAATACATTTGTATTTGCATAGTTTCGAGTTTTCCATCAAGATATTAGTCACCCATGGTCGATATTTAGTTTGAATTACGTACACATACGTACTATGTAACTAGCTGTGCTTATTGACTTCCAAAGCTTAATTTTCACTCCTACTTACAATATGTCAAGTATTTAACAAAAAAACTACCACTTTCAACCAGCCCTAGCAAGAAACTATTGTACAAAAAATATAAAAAACATAACAAAAATTTCTCAATTCGTGCGAAAAAACTACTACCAAGTACCGATTAGGCTCATTTAAACCCGTTTATGACAGGGTTGGCCCACACGTCCATGTTGACGAGGCACCTTAAGTCAACATCATCTGTTTGACCGTAGTGTTGACTATTACGATAGGTAGGACCCACATGTGAGCATCTATCCTCTTCTTCAAATAGTTCGTATGTGTGTTCGTCGCCGGCGCCGGTGATGGGCGAGTTGGCCGCCGGTCCGCCCGACGGGCCGGCCGCCGCGCTGGCCTCCACACGGGCTGGCTGGCTGGCCTGAACATGGCTCACGCACGAGCAAGCCACCGCGCTGGCTTCCGACCGAGCCGGATGGCTGGCCTTAGCGCGGCACGTGCAAGCCGCAACACCGTCGTGCCAAGCTTGCTAGCCAAGCTTGCACACAAGCAGCTGGATGCATCCAGCAGGTTCTGTGCTAGCTTGGCTAGCTAGCGGCTGCGAGCGCCGTGTCGAGCTGGCTTCCGGGCTGCCGCAAGATGGGCTCCGCGCTGCCGGCGCTTTTGATCTCGCCTTCAGCCGGCGACAGTGGATGCCTCCAATGGCCGAAGATGAATAGGTGGACGGGCTGGAGGTAGGAGGTGACTCGAGGAGAGACTGACATGTAGGTCCCGCAAGTCATAATGCCTAACTTGCCGGTCAAACAGACAGAGTTGACTTAAGGTGCCACATGGGTTCAAACGAGCCTAATCGACACTTGGTAGTTTTTTGCGATGGATTAAGAATTTTTTGGTATGTTTTTGCTAATTTTTGTAGGGAGGTGGTTTCTTGGCACGGCTGGTTGGAAGCGGTAGTTTTTTGTTAGATACTCCAATATGTATAACAAAGAATCTACTAGTAACAAATAGCAATACTTGATTGCATTGTAGTGGTCGCGGGAGTCAAGCTCTCAATGCATGGTTGTGGGTTCGATACACGCCCAAAGCACAGTGGCCTTTTTTTTATATATTTTGTTAACCTTGCTGCGAGCAACATTGTGTCATTGTGCTCGAAAAAAACTGTGTTAATCGTACCGGTTGCGTGTGAGAGTCTGGTTCTATTCCGCCTACTGGAGCACACTTTTCGAAAAAAACCAAAGATAATCATACACGCACATAAAACATTTCACAATATTTCAGTATAACTCTAGAAACAAACAAGTGAAATTACGTTGTGAATATGGCTCATTTTAGACTGGGCCATAAATTTTGTCCATTAACAAAATCGGTGGTAATCATATTCATTCACTAGTGATCTAAACGCTCTTATATTTCTTTACGAGGGGAGTAATATTTTTTCTTGTGGCATGGTTGAAATATACGTATACATGTTAAAGTAGTTTGAGTTTTTTAAGAAAACTTTTTTGTACACTAGTAGTTTGACTTTTGAAAGTCTGATGGACATGTCGCACCACAACCTGGGTGCAGCGGATAGCCAAGCCACTTGCACGGGTTTTCCCTCCCGTATATTTTATTCACGGCATCATCTCGTGGCTCGCGTGAGATCAGGCCGGGAGGTGCCGTGTGAGAAGGGAGAGGACTTATTACTACTATATCATAGCAGCGTTTCTCTCCTGCAAGCCGCCCCTCGCTTGCTGCTTCCTTAGCGCCTCCCAATAAAGCCGGAGGAGCCGGAAAAGCCTGGTGCCACATTGGAAACAGTGCAATATGGCCCTGGACCTAAAGTATGTAGCTTGTGCCATTGCACGCATGGACTTCGCTCCTTATAGTACTAGAGTACATTACACGCATGGACTTCGCTCCTTACATTGGATCGGCTCTAAAGTTGCACTACGATCAGCTCTAAACTCTATAAAAAAACATCCTCTCTGACGTGATTAGTGTGCATGTCACCGTCGCTGATGAACAGGCTGCTAGTGTGCGCGTGAGAAGAGCGGCTGAGTAGGTCAGCTACGCGCATGAATAGAGCAGCTGGCAGGTCTAAAGTACGTAGGTGTACTTTCCGTGCATTGATAGTACAGCGATGGTTCTAGAGAACAGTAGTACCGTCCACTAGCAACTGTAGCTCCTTGGTCTTGAGTTTCAAAAGTTCAAAACTGCTATGTAGTGGTACTAGTACTAGTTTTCCTACCACCTCCCTTCCGGTAGATATTCATTGGCTGGGACGAGTTAATCTTGCTTAGAAACTGCCCAATTATCGCATAGTTTTTCTCCACAAAAACCATGCTCTATGTGGTATTAAATCTTAGTCTATTGGACTCCCAATGCAATAATTGTAGCGCCTGATATGTTCCGCGCACGGCCGCATGTGTGCCCCTCTCTCTCATCTCATGGCACATGCACAGGCCAGTCATCATTTTTATCTCATTTTAATGGCCACTTCGCTGCATGCATGCAGCTGAGGGAAGGAAATGAGCAAATACTTGGCTCCGTGATTTATTTCTTTCGAGAACAGCAACCAAGGAATTAAATGCAATGTATCAATCAAAAAGACCACAACGCTTCAATCAAGACGGCCTCAAAACAAGCCTTGGATTCGCCAGGCGGTTCTCCTCCTCGAAGGGACGAGGCCCTGCGGTTACGCTCTTATCTTCTCCTCGCCAGTTCCCCTCCCGAAGAGACCACGTCAGTTCATCGCTGCTGCCATGGATTCGCCAGGCAGTTATCCTCCTCGTCGGGGCTGGGAGACCTTGGACGACGATCCTCTGGGAGAAATCGCACGCCGCTCCGACTTCCTCACCGCCGCGAGACTCAGTGGTTCCTGCACCAACTATTTTAAGACGGTGCGTAAACATGCTTGGGAGAAGGCCATGCTTGTTGGTCTTCCATGCGTCCTCGAGGAGGAGGTTATTCATTGGGACAATCCATTGAATAATCCACCGCAACGTGGCCGTGGTTGCACGTTGACGCCGCTTGAGTTGCCGACGTTGAGAGGCAGTCTGATTTTGTCCGATGAGCAGGTCAATCAATGAGTTTGATCATGCTAATATATTTATTTATTCCATCCCTTAATTCCTCCATTGCCCACCGTTGCACAGGTTTGGGTTGGTGCCAACGGAGATTGGCTTGCATACATACGGTCAGATACCAATATCATTTTGCACAACATCAACAGTAGTGCGACCGTTCACATAGACCCCTTGTCCAGCATTGGGATCGGCCTGGCGGACTGGCAAGGCTTGAATACGTATGATGATGCCATCATGAAATTGAAGAAGATAGCAATTGCGAATCCGCCTACAAAGTACCACAGCTACGATGATTACTACCTCAACGCGGTGTTCGACTTAAGGATTGCCATCAATAAGGATGGCCCTAATGGCAGAAGCTGGCACATGTTGGCCGCGACAGATTTGTTCCCGTACAAGTTCGAGGACGCCATGTGCCATGTAGGCCGCATCTTCACGGTGACAGGCCAGGGGACTTGTTTCATCTGGGCGCCATCCTACTGTACGGGAGATAACAAACGTAATGCACTAACCATCATTTGCATCCCTAACGGTAGTCCATTATTTTGCAGGGTCCATGCATTTCCCCCGATCAAAATCAGATCACCGATCCTGGATGTGCCTGTGCATCCATGATTCGGTCTAAGCTGGAAACTTGTAACTGACTTTAGCCAATTGGGATCAACTATCTTAGCAGTCGTTACCCATGGTACCCTTGATGGGAAACAAGGTGCCATGATCTACCATGATCGGACCCTCACCATGTACCCAGGTATTCCATTCTCTCATTGCCGTGTGATAGAGTAGTGTATTATCTTATTGCTGTGTGACCTTATAGTAGCAAACATGTTTAGTACTAGTACTTGTTAGTTAGTATTTTCTTTTGTTGACTGGGACTGGAACCACAAGGAGGACATGTTTAGTACTACTAGTACAATTGAATATTAGATTTTTTTCTCGCCTTCTCTTGCATTGTACTAGTAGTACTAGTACTTCGGATCCATAGTACCAGTGTGTCACAGGGATCGGCGGGAGTAGTACTTTTTACCTAGGAGGACGCGTATAGCTATGCTCTTGAGCCCATTCCCACCATTTTTGTTTTTCCATGTCTTATCTCCTGCTTATAGGCAAAAGTGGTTATATATAATAAGTCAACTACTGTACTTCCTCTTATAGTATTATAGTAGTACTACTTGCTGCACAATATTACTGCGTGCCATATTTGAGCACAACATTATTCTGCATGGACCTTGAGCATGTACGTCACCATGTGTCCAGATCTGAGATGCCACATGTACCAGATGAACGGCTCCGAGTTCAACCCCCGTGATGCTATGTGGGAGCCGAGGAACACTCTTGGAGAGTACTCGCTTTTCATTGGGGATAGCTACCCCATTGTGAAACGGATGCCACCTTCCGTGCATGACACCGAAGGCCTGCCGTTCATGAAGCATGGTTGTGTTTTCAGTGCGCACCGCCAGATGAACAACATGTTGGGACACGATGTCCGTGATTTATGCCGCTTCAGCTTGGATGAGTCTCCATCGTGTGGAACCATACTAGAAAGCTGCGACAATGATTCCCGTTGCCCACCGCTATGGATCGTGCCATCTATGAAGAACACCTAGGACTGGAACCACGAGGACGACATGGAGCCCATCTATAACATGTAAGTGGAGTATGGTAAATTGTGAATGGTTGCGCTGTAAATCCAGGTAGAGTTGTTGTGCACAAATTTATCACATGAAGTGGAGATGAACTTGTGTGGCATCTTGGCATTTGTCCTTTAGAACTTACTAGTAAATGTGTTATGTGTATGTGCAACTTGTTTGGCTGTTGCACGAGCTCCAACATGCTTTGTGAGGAAAAAAAGGTGGCACAACTTTGGCTAAAGGTGACGTGGTAGCTTCATATAGTAGCGGTTGTTCGCTATAGTTCAACTACTACTAGTAGTAAGTACTACTAGTAGTATGACTAATCGTACTCCTATAAAACCTTGAGCTTGGATCTTCGCCTCCTCGGGAAGTCAAACAATGATGGTACTACAGTGTATGCTTCTGGCAATCTGACACCGAATGAACTGCTACACGTCCACCGCGTGGGCGAGGGCGAGGGAGAGCGCGCAATAGTCAAAAGCTTCTCCTCGTCCTACGAGCCACCGCACGCATGGGCGAGGGAGAGGGCATACTAAGCAAGCTTCTCCTCATCCTTCGAGCCACTGCACGCGTAGGCGAGGGAGAGGACGTAGCAAGCAAGCTTCTCCACGTTCTGCGAGGTGACGGGACACATCAAAGTAGTACTAGTACTACTAGTCCATATATACTGCTTCCTTTCCAGTTAATATGGCTCAACTTGAAACAAGATAAATACACTGGCGGTCATTGTATTTGAAGAGAAAGCGCAATACGATCATTGGACTTCAGAATACCCTCATTACTGTCACTATACACATCAAAGTAATACTTGTACGACTAGTAGTACAAGTACACGTCGGTCAAATTATTCATCATGTCCTCACATTGAATGGACGTGACAACACACTGCACGTGAGGTGACACAAGAGTCCCGGCGGCATGTACGGTTCACCAAAGTGAGCCTCACCCCTCTGGTAGTGCAGCAGCACTCTCCCATTCTCTCCCATTCTCCCCGC
The DNA here is from genome assembly GCA_039707655.1 of Elymus sibiricus. Taxonomy (NCBI): domain Eukaryota; kingdom Viridiplantae; phylum Streptophyta; class Magnoliopsida; order Poales; family Poaceae; genus Elymus; species Elymus sibiricus. The sequence goes on along the minus strand of CM077670.1, from coordinate 223,847,080 downwards.
CTCCCAGCCGCCGCCTTGTTCCGATCCAGTTGGTACGATGGGCGATGAGCTAGTGGAGTTGCTATACTTCATTGCAAGTAGTCAAAAGGAGGACACTGAGAAATTTGATCTCAACAAGGAAGCTCTTCAAGCTAGCCGCATGAAGGAAGGAACCAGCGAGGCCGCTCCTGTGAGTATTTGTCCCATCGCCCTGTATTTCGATCTTTATAGGTGTTTTCAAGTCTTTAGAGAGTATGCATGTAGTAATGAAGCCGAGACCCCAGTTTGTTTGGGTGTCATGGATTTTAGATTTGGACTAGCACTTATCTGTCGAAATCTTTCATCATTTACTTAAACAGTTGATTGATCATACATTGAGTACCATTTAACTGGAATTAATCGCTGCAAGTCCAAGAAGGATTGGCCGGTGCTGCCAGCTGGCGTCAAGTTCGATCCCACGGATCAGGAGCTGATCGAGAACCTTGAGGCCAAAGTGAGTGCTGACAGCGCGAGATCTCACCCTCTCATCGATTTGTTCGTACCGACCATCGACAGCGAGCACGGCATATGCTACACCCATCCTGAGAAACTTCCAGGTCAGACACCGATCGACCGTCTACTTGCACAAAACATATTCCTTTCCTTTTGCAAATTTCTGAGGTATTCTAACCGACCTAGGATTGTACTTCACCAATACTGCAGGTATCACACTGAGTGGCCTAAGCAAGCATTTCTTCCAGTGCAACTGCAAGGCGTTCAAAAGGGGAACGTGGACGCGTCGCTAGATACAATCGGAGTGCGGCATACACGCGATGTGGTACAAGATCGGCAATACCATGCCGGTGATTGTCAACGGCCGGTAGACGGGCAGCAAAAAGGTTCTGGTGCTGCACACCAACAAGAACTTCGACCAGCAGAGGACCAACTAGGTGATGCACTAGTACTATCTCGGGGACCTCGAGCAAGAGAAGGAGGGGGAGCTGGTCATCTAGAAGATCTTCTACCAGATGAACATGAGGGCTAGGACTAAAAAGATTATAAGTTAGTTTGGTACTAGTTCTACCTGGTCGTCTGCAAGTTGGTGTTTTTGTTAAGGATATTTTGGTATGAACTTGGCATTTGCTTCCAACCATCATGTCAAGGGTCGACGTGGACATAACGCTGAATCAATTGTTGCGAAACGGATTTTCAGGCACCTAATAAGTAGCAAAAGCACCTGCCATTCGAATTCCCAGTTCTCCAAAATTTTAAGATCTTCTAGTATGCAGGGGATCCATCAGGTTTCACAGGCTGACAGTTGGACGCAGCACATCGGGACTGGGCTGTGGCACGCCAAGCCCAGCTGCAAATTGCACCACTGGTCATCCCTAAAACCAACTCAATTGTCCCCCACCTTATTAACTTACGAAAATAAAATAACATTTTATTTGGTAAATCAATAAGTTCTTACAAAATAGTAATTTTTTATCATTATAAGTTGGGAGGTAAATCATGGTGATTGCGTACAAATATCATTATAAAACATGTTAAAAATTTATGGACCAATTTAATAATAGAATTGCAATCACGTCTCAATCTAATAGAATGTTTATGCTCCCATCACAACTCACGCGCAAATTATCTACCGTTGTAATAAAATGCCCAGACCAGGTATATTTTTTAACATTGCACTGTCCAGCCGTGCTGGGCTGCAAATCGTTTTTTTTGCGAATTGCTGGGCTACAAATCTTTCAAGACAAGGAGGGATGCATTTTAGCTTGCCCAGAAAATGGGTTGTAATAAGTAATGGGCTGTATATATAAAAAAACATAGCAAACTGGCAATTACCCCTAAAAAAGTAAACTGGTAGTTAGTTTCAAATTTCAGTTTTTTCTTCCGATTTGGGGATTATAATATCATTAGATTTTAACAAAATTTAAATTTATTTTCAAAGTTGTTTGTTTCTGACTCAATATTTTGGCATTAAAATAGTTCGGACTCCACCGAAATATGCAAAATTACGTTGAACTTTTTCACCGTGGCTGTAATAAATTCCTTAAGAATTAGAAAATGGGATGTAAATTATTAAAAAAATAGCAAATGGGCTGTATGCTATCTGCCACAGATTTGGAGGCTGACTTGTGGGCCTAGTAAATTGATGCGTACGCAAGGCTTTGTTAACTTAGTCAACAATAACCCCTAAAAAACCTTAGGCAATAATCGACTCTACCAGCGTGACCGTTCTATGTCAATTCAACGGTTGTCGTGTTTCTTCAATCTTTGATCTTCCTACTCCAGCTGCCCAAACTAGCACCAGCGGGACCGCCTGCTCTAGCCTCCCGTGGCCGGATGTGCTGCCGCGCAGGCCTCACCGTCCCACCCTACTCCCATTGCAGGCCAGGCCATCCCTCTACCCCCCACACCTCCTATTATTCTCTGGCGACGGCAGCCTCACACAACAGCCGAACTAGTAAACCCTCGTACTCCCCTCTGTGTTGGCATCCACTTCCGAGTCTTCTCCACCTCTGGGTCATTCCCTTCCTAGGCCTCGCCGTCGTCCTCCGCCTTGGTGCTCTCGGCACGGCGTCATCAACATGGTCAACGAACGACAGCCATCGGAAGAGGTATGTACGTGGAGAGGTTGACAGCTGGGACCCACGAGGTCCATGGTCGCACACAAGGAAGTGCCTCCTTATTAAGCGCAAGAAAAATGATTCCTCGCCCTGCTAGCTGGGACCCACTAGCTACATCTTCACACGCAAGGAAGTGCCTCCTTATTACGTGTAAAAGAATGATTCCTCCCCCTCATAGTTGGGACCCACCAGCTACATCTTCGCATGCAAGGAAGTAAAAAAATTGGTTCCTCCTAATGGTTTCCTGACATCAAGGTCCTTCCCATTGTCAACGTAGTCAATAAACGAGAGAATTGCACGACAAGCGGCTAACACCAGGGACCCAGCAGCTTGCGCAGTTGTTGGGCTGTGCAGGGACTGTGGCCCGTCTAGCCCAGGCTTTTATTTTATGTTTACGACATGACCAGCCCAATTGTTTTTTTTCTTTCTGGAAATGGTTAGCCCACTTCTATTTTTTTGCAGAATACCCAACCGAGGCCTACTTGCTTTTCTCGGCCCTGCTGGGCTGCAAATCTTTCAAGAGGAGGAGGGTTGCATTCAGCTTATAAAATGGGCTGTAAATTTTAAAAAACACAGCAAGTCAGCAATTAGTTTCAATTTTTGTTTTATCCGGATTTTGAGATTTTAAATTTCATTCGATTTTTTTGCGTTGAAAATTTTGTTGGATTTTAAATTAGTATAAATTTATTTTTCAAATTAGTTTGAATCTGACTTGAAACTTCGGGATTAAAAACACTTCGGACCCCACCGAAATATGTAAAATTTCGTTGAAATTTTTAACCGTGGCCATAATATGGGCTGTAATGCTAACAAAAAGAATATGGGCTGCTAAAAATCCCTTAAGAATGAGCAAATGTGCTGTAAATTATTAAAAATAATAGCAAATGGTCTGTATGCTATTCGCCACAGATTTGGAGGTTAATTTGTGGGCCTACTAAGTTGACGCGTACGCAGGGATTTGTCAACTTAGTCAACATATGATTCTAGCAGCATTGACCGTTGGATGTTAATCCAACGGCCGTGCCGCTTCTTCAATCTCTGATCTTCTTGCTCCAGCCGGCCAAACCAGCGCCGCCGGGACCGCCTGCTCCCGCCTCCCCATGACCAGCTGTGCTGCCGCGCAGGCCACACCGCCCCACCGTACTCCCACCGTTGTCCAGGCCATCCCTCTACTCACCCACACCTCCTGTTATTCTCCGGCGATGGCAGCCTCACACCGCAGCCGAACCAGTAAACCATCATACTCCCCTCCGTGCGGGCAACCACTGCCAAGTCTTCCCCGTCTCCGGGTCGTTCCCTTCCTAGGCCTCGCCGTCGTCCACCGCCTTGGTGCTCTCGGCATGGCGTCATCAACACGGTCAATGAACGACAGCCATTGCAAGAGGACTGTACGTGGAGAGGCTGACAGCTGGGACCCACGAGGTCCATGGTCGCACGCAAGGAAGTGCCTCCTTATTACGCGCAAGAAAAATGATTCCTCCCCCTGCTAGCTGGGACCCACCTGATTTGAAGGCTGACTTGTGGGCCTTATAAGTTGACGTGTACGCATGGCTTTGTCAACTTAGTCAACAAACAATTCTAGCAGCAGTGGCCATTGGATGGTAAACCAACACGGTGTTGCTTCTTCAATCTCTAATCTTCTTGCTCCAGTCGCCCAAACCAGCGCTGGCGGGACCGCCTGCTCCTGCCTCCCATGGCCGGCTGTGGTACCGCACTGGCCTCACCGCCCCACCCTACTCCCAGCGCTGGCCAGGCCGTCCCTCTACTCACCCAAACCTCCTGTTATTCTCCGGCGACGGCAGCCTCACACCGCAGTCGAACCAGTAAACCCTCGTACTCCCCTCCACGTGGGCAACAACTGCCCCATCTTCCCCGGCTCCAGGTCATTCTCTTCCTAGGCCTCGCCGTCGTCCACCGCCTTGGTGCACTCAATACGGCATCGTCAACGCGGTTAACGAACGACAGCCATTGGAAGAGGACTGTACATGGAGAGGCTGACAGCTGGGACCCATGAGGTCCATGGTCGCACGCAAGGAAGTTCCTCCTTATTACGTGGAAAAAAATGTTTCCTCCCTTGACAGCTAGGAGCCACCAGCTACATCTTCGCACCCAAGGAAGTGCCTCCTTCTTAAATGGAAAAAAATGATTCCTCCCCCTGATAGCTGGGACCCACCAGCTATATCTTCGCACGCAAGGAAGTGCCTCCGTATCCTCCCTGACAGTTGGGACCCACCAGGTCGAAGTGTATGTAGCGTTATCTGTCTGGTTGCAAGCGTGTACGTACAGACTGGTCGATTGGTCTCTCTGCCACGATGAACCTTGGTCGTGTAAGGAGCAACACGTGTCGTAGTAGAGCCCCCGACGTACCAGTTCAGGCAGTGCCATCTAAATCGTGTACACATACGTACAACCACGCTGCACAAAAATATGGCCACGTACATACATAGAGGCGGGGTCTCGAATGCTTACTCACGCATACGTACGGCCGGAGTCGCGCATATGTACGGCAGCAACGGCTTCCTGTTCATCGGCAGCCAACCGGCTGGGTCAGAACGGAGGAAACAACGTCGTGTTCATCGGGAGCCAAGCGACTGGGTCGGAATACGTCAAGTTCATTGGGAGCCAACCGGCTGGGACGAAACAGCCGAAACGGGGTCTTGTTCATCTGCTAGGGGTCTGGCGTACCGCAAAACGGAGGAAACTGACTTCTGTTCAACTGCCTACGGTCAAAATGGGGTCCTGTTCATCAGCTGGGGGTCTGGCGTACCGCAAAATGGAGGAAACAGACTTCTGTTCAACCGCCTACGGTCAAAACAGGGTCCTGTTGATCGGGAGGGGTGTGGCGTACCGCAAAACGGAGGAAACGAACTTCTCTTCGAGCGCCTACGGTCGAAACGGGGTTCTGTTCATCGGGAGGGGTGTGGCGTACTGCAAAACGGGACTCCACGTGCTACTGTTCATCCACCGTCGACATCCTCCAGCCTCCACCGGCTACTGTTCATCCAGCCTCCACGGGGTCCTATTCATCCACCCCCAACCAGCTGGGGTGTGGGGGCCTCCTCGGGGTCCTATTCATCCAGCGGCAACCGCCTACTACCACGGGGTCCTGTTCATCCAACCCCCACCGGCTGGGGTGGGGCATACGAGCGGGCGGCAGCAACGGGAAATGTTCATCCACAGCCAACCAACCGGCTAGGTCAACTCACCACGTCTTGCGCAAGGGGCTCGATCGATGCAAGTCTCGACTCGTTCTATGTATCATGCGCAAGGTAGCAATGGGCACTGTTCATCGAGAGGCAACCCAACACCGCTGGCATCGTCTCGCACGGGGTCTCGATCGGCTTCAGTAAGCAGCGAGAAGGATCGATCATGTTTAGTTAGCAGTGAAGGAATCGCTCAGGTTCAGTTAGCAGCGAAGGAATCGCTCAGGTTCAGTTAGCATCGAAGGGATCGATCGAGTTCAGTATGTAGTGCAAGGGATCGATCGCTCGGGTTCAGTATGTAGTGCGAGGGCGAGATCGATCGCTCAGGTTCAGTAAGCGAACGCCTCTCTCGGGTTCAGTTAGCGAGCGCCTCGCACACACGCGTGCGTACGAGAGAAACACGCAAACCACACTGCATCGCTCGGCCCCGATCACCCTCCGTAACCGGGAACTCCCCGAAAATTTCCTCGCCCTCACTTATACTAAGATTTTTTACGTCATGGATGGCCCAAAGAATGTCATGCGGGTGCGTCTCTGGCCCGCCCAGGACGAAAAGCCCATTTTCTGTCATAATTTTTTGTCATAAGTAGGAGCCCACCACATCTATGATGATACGTGTTTTTGTCACAATTACTGTCATAGAAGTGCCACAACCATGACAGAAAAAGTTTTCGTTCGGGCCATAATGTCATGGATGTGTCTTTTTTTTGTAGTGTTGAGATGGGCCAATATTCAGGCCGTACATATTTCGGCCTTTTAGCGGCCCATTCTAGTGTTGGGCCAATTTCCAGCCTAGTGTGTGTTTCGCCCTATTAACGACCCACACAATAGTTGGGCCATTTACGGTCTGACCTGAGTTTTGGGCTCTTAGCGGCCCATGTTCTCCATGGCACAATTCCAGCCTCGTCTGTCTTTCGGCCTATTGACGGCCCACACCAGAGTTGGGACATTTACGGTCCGACCTGACTATTGGCCTCTTAGCGGCCCATGTTCTGCATGGCACAATTCCAGCCCAACCTATCTTTCGGCCTGTTAACGACCCGTGTTGTATATCGGCCCACTTATGGCCCGATTGGATTTCAGCCTATTAATGGCACGACATGGAAATGGGCCAAGCATTAACTGAGGTCTATTTTGGCCTGCTAATTTCCCATTGGCTCATTTCAATAATTGCGGCCCAATCAAGCATTCGGCCTATTAACGGCCCGTCAACTAATTGGGCCCGCTAAAATTCCTGCATGGCTCTAGGCCCCATTAAGGACAAACCCCATGTCGATTTAGGCCCAGCTATTACTTTGAGCCTATTACGAGGACCATTTATGGACAACGGCAAATACGATGCATCAAAGGTCCAAGCAAATTTTGGCCCAACTAGTAACTGCGAGCCCATTATGAGGCCCATTATGGGCAGTGGGTCATCCCCCTCAATGAAGGGCCCACGTCGCTTTGTTCTAGTTATTAATTTCACTGCATATTTTGGCTTGTTTGCCGCCAGTTGAGCTTTCGACCCAGAAAGCTGGGGTGCGATCCGCGCTAGGCAAATATACGGCATACAAGAAAAAAGGTAGCACATCGAAGCATATATTACAGGAAATTACATCCACTAGGCAATCAAAGATAGATGCCAGTGCAAATAAATGAATAGAGCGTAACCATCTACAACCTCACAATCTGCAACCTCAGCGCGGATAACTCCCATAAGCATCTGAGCAAGTTCTTTCTTCTTTGCTATATTGTCATTGAAATCATTGATTAGTTGTTGTTACACAAGAATGTGCACCTCTGACTCCTCCACGATTTCCATCATTGCTTCAGCCAGTAATTGTTTCACAAACGCACATCTTTTCCGTTGGATTCAAGACAGAGGAAACTGAACAGATTCAGATGGTGATTTTGGCAGGCTTGTATCACTGATAGTGGAGAGTGTCTCGAGCACTGCATCATAACTTAAATTAGGGGGGAAACTGAACAAATTAATGAAGAGTTATTGCCACATTACCTGCACTAGATTTATTGGAGACAAACAATGGGGTTGCCTTGCTATCTTGAGACTTTGTCTTTTTATCTTCAGTAGCCTACACCAAATTAACACAATATAGAACTGCTATAATTGGCTAGGTCAGTTAATAGGAAAGCAACATTGACACAATGAAAGTTTGGGAAACCAGACCACACCAACCTACACCAAATTAACACAATATGGCACTGCTATCATCGGCCAGGTAAGTTAATAGGAAAGCAACATTGATACAATGAATGATTGGGCAACCAGACCACACCACTAGATTTTAGTAATGTGTAATATATGAGATAGTACAATCATGTTGCTCAGTATGCAAAACTACCAGACAGTTTCCTTATAAAAATCTACATTAGTGTCTTAATTATACATTTTGCTACAAGTAAATTTAGATCAGATAATTGGTGTAGGGTACTGAAGGTTGGATATACGCCGATGCTACTTAATAAACTACATACTGATGTAAAAATAAAGTTATATACAACAGGTACTTACATCAGCATTGGAGCGCAGAGCATTGTTGCAAGATAGTTTCCTCGAACACGATCCCAGTTTAGAATGTTTTCTATCATTTAAGCATATTTTCTACAAGAGAGATGCGTAAGACACATGTAGAAAATATAAGTTCAAATGTGATCTAATTGCTATAAAATTTCATGATGCGAGGATACGCACACGCTTCCTCGCAAGGAGTGGAAATATTTTTGCTGGACTACAGCGGACTGGTTCTTTGGCCACTGGAATCTGGTTATTATCTACAGGAGTTGGATTTTTCTCTGCTGGAGCAGTTCCTATGAACATTGGAGTTGGGTTACTATCTCCTAGAGTTAGGATCTTTTGCAAAGACCTTGTTTGTACCCCTTCAGATTCTAACATAGCCCTCTTCCGCTTACATGCCTTGTATAGAAGAATGGTGCTTCAATTATAAAACATGCTATGGCAGAGAGATGGAATAGGTACTGAAGAATAGAAAGGCATAACATATCAACATGTACTCCCTCCATCCGAAAATAAATGGATGTAGCTAGACATATTTTAGTTCTAGATACATCCATTTTTATCCATTTCTGCGATAAGTAATCCGGACGGAGAGAGTATGATGTACAAGCTAAAGTTACGACAGGACACCGGAGTAAAAGAAACACTAGTTGAATGTAAAACTGTATGATAGCTGGAATAGGTACAAAAAAACAGGAATGCAACATATTCGCATGTATGATGGGCAAACTAAGATGGCATTGCAACAGAACAGTAGAACAACACTTCAATGTAAAAAAACATGGTATGGTAGATGGACGGAGTACTTACTGATGAACAACAATGCATGAGATATTCAGAAGGCTGATGTCCAAACTAAGCAGATGGTATTGCGACAGAGTAGAATGACAGTACTTGAATTTGAAAACATGTTTTCATGAATGGAATAGTTACTGAAAAATAGGAAGGCATGACATATTCACATGTACGATGAGCGGGCTAAGCACATGGCATTATAACAGAGTAGATGCATTGCAAGACATTATATGCATGATGCTACCAATATCACGGGCCAAGTTAGAGCAAGGACCTTGTGGGGTAAATAGGACTCATCATCTCTCTGCAACTCTTCTGAAGAACTAAATTTAACTGTTCCATCATATTTGATATCATTGACGTCGAGTTTGTTGGCCGTTGCATTGCTCCGTGAGTTTCTTTTAGTGGATTTGTTCCGATATTCAATATCATTGTGTGCAGTAATATCTGACATGCATGGAAGACAACTAGTAGTGAGATTATGTAATGAGTGCCTATACGAGATGACTGAAATAGTATGAGTCGACTTAAATAGCGCGGCAACAGGTTGATACCTCAAAAACTAAAGAGAGAGCACACATGATAGCTACAAAATATATATTGTTTGTACTCAAGATTAACTAGATGGCACACAAAAGTACTAAAGCACAACAGCATAGGTAATACTAGAAGGGGTATAATCACCAGCTTGTGGGATAGCTTTAGCTGAGGGATGATAACTAAGGAACAACATTAACTCATGCACAAGTCTCTTATCTGAAGTAAGACTCTAAGGGCCAGTTCTTTTGGTGGCTTTTTTGGGCTTCTCGAATAAGCTTCCCCCTACCCAGCTTATTCTAGAAGCCCAACCAAAAATATTTTTTTAGAAGCCTACTAGTCAAGTCATAATAAGTAGGCTTCTAAAAAAATAAATTTGGTTGGGCTTCTAGAATAAGATGGGTAGGGGGCAGCTTATTCAAGCTTATTTTAGAAGCCAGCAAAAGAACTGGCCCTAAGAGATCAACATGAATGTACAATGACAAATGATAATCTATTTTCCAAGCTTAGATGAATAACGAAACCATAAATGATGCACACAAGATGAGGGTACAACCTATCTTGTCGCCCTCCGTAGGAGTGAGCATCATCTGCTGACTCGTTGATGGCGCTGCGGTTGTTGTGGGTGTCCATGTCGGGTAAGCACATTCAAGGCAGGGAACTCTTGAGTGGGCAGTATAGCTCCCTTCTAGTGTATGCTTCCCATGTTGGAGCAGCTCCGGTGAGAAGGAAAACGGTGTGGCTGAAGATGCAGAAAACATACAATGTTAAGAATGAGACATATCTGTGATCTAAAGAAATACCCTAAGAAATCAACACTAAGGTAAGAGACTGGTCACATGTCAGTCGACTGAAAACTAAATTAGGGTCACACGCTTTTTTTTGCACTATCCGATCTAGGCCGGATGGCTGGATGGCCGTCTTGTGCCTCCCGGCTGTCACTGTTCAGGATCTTCCTCGAACAGCCAGTGACCACCGGCAGAGCAGCCTGCCTCCTCCGCCCCTGGCCACGACAGCTCCGACCTCGACCCTGCCCCCCGCCCCACCGCACTACCATGGTTGCGCCACCCCCGGCCATACCTCAAAGACTCGCCATCATCCAGATTCGGCGCCAGTAGTACCTTGACCCCACGCAACCCTAATATAGACACCGAGGCACTGCTTCCCTGGCTAACCAGCAGCCTAGGAGGTCTGCCACCTCGAGGGGTGCTACTTCCTTCCATTGGGAATCGACTGACCCAGAATAAAAATTCAGGCGACTGACTCCTAGGTAAAGTGAATAAGATGAGTGTACGACCTATCTTGTGGTCCGATGAAGTAGGCAGCTCCATCAGCCGAGTCGGTGAGGCCGGCGTGGTTGCGGTGGCTCCCGGTGGCGGGAAAGCAGATATGTGGCGGCGGTCGACTGCTGCGGGGGACCAGCACTGGTACGCTGGACGCGTCCGATCTTGGAGCCACTCCGGCGCCGTGCAAGACAGCGCGGTTGAATCAGATCTTGTACGGTTCACGCGGTCGTCGTCAAGGCAGCACTGGCAGCATGGAGTAAGAGGCACACGGCCCAGTGCACGGCGGCAAACGGACAGCGGCTCCGGCCTGGGGAGGAGGGCGGCGGTGAATCTAGTGCGGTAGGGGGCCATGGAGGAGGCTGATGTTTCGAGGCTGGGGAGAAGGTGATTTGGCGCCCACGGTGTATGAATGAGGAATTGGGAGGGTGGAACCATGTCTTACGGATGCATTTGTCTGAAATGTGGAGGAAGTTACAATTCTACCCCTGTCTTTTGACTTGTGGACTTCGCTCTGATTCTTGAGGGTCGGGGATAGTAGGGTAACTTTGCTTCTCCCAAATAGTGGGCGCCAGCGATTTCGGGCAAGGAGGGCGTGCTTTGAAATATTGGGCGCGAGCGATTTCGGCCGAGGAGAGGGTGTTTTGCCGCCCATGGTTTATGAATTATTGGGCGGCTGCGATTTCGGCCGAGGAGAGGGCATGCCTGGATGAAGTTACAAACCTACCCTTGATATAGAACAGACCAATTGTTACGGGTCCCAGTTAGGGCGGTAATTTCGCGTCTCTCATTTATTTGCTCGGGCGATTTCCACCGAGCAGAGGGTGTTTTAGCAGTTTGTTCAAATTTTGGGAGAACAAGCATCCACGTCTACCATACCAAGTCAATTCGAATCAAATTTTGAAATATTAGTTCTATAGTGTCACATCTCGACACTTCTTTTTTAGATGGTGAGATGATGCATGGGACTAATGTGTTTTTACATACTCGTCACTACTGCAGGCGACTGCTAACACGACACATCAATCAGAGACCCCTCGACCAAACTGTGTGCGATGCATGAATCGCAAACGATATCGTAATAAAACCGTCACCAATAAGAAGGACTGTGTGCGACGGCGGAGACATCAAGCACGATTCAGATTAGAGATGCGCGTGCGATATGTGGCATACAGTTGATCCATATGAACTATTTGCGATGAGCCAGAACAACAGAAATGGGCAGCCAGTTTGAGGTGTGTGCGATACACGTCATATAGTTCACTTGGATGAACTGTTTGCGATTAGCCAACACAATAGAAACGGTCAGACAGATCAAGGTGCGTGCGATAAACGTCATACAGTTCACTCGGATGAACTATTTTTGATGAGCCAAAACAATAGAAACGGTTCAACTTAACAAGATGTGTGTGATACGCAGCAAACAGGCCAGTAATCAGAAATGTGTGGGAAGACCGATAACAACACAGACAATTCCTGCTAATAAGCCATGTGTGTTTTGGGCAAACGCTTGCTGGTATACAATTGTCAGCAATTGATGAAATCATCACTGACGGGTTCCCTAGTTTAGTCCGTCTGCGATGTAATTTGCTCTGTCTACGGAAGAACAACATATATAACCAAATTAAACATCCAATTCCATAGGTGACTATACAAAACATTCGCACACACCTCAATAAACAATTACATGCATTCTAAACTAGGAGAAACGATCATCTAATCGTCTACTTCTTGTGACGCTGCCGCCACTGCTCTATGGCTCGATCCCTCGCCTGGGGCAGGACGAAGGCACTTCCTCATGTCAACAATGTTCCTGTACATCTTGTAGCTTGTGTACGTGTCCTTGGCCACGTACTTGACGTGTTCTTCATCCAGTCTCCCCACCCAGGTCTCGTGCCAGGCATCCTTGTTCTTGTTGCACTCATCCTTCATGTCTCTGTAGTAAGGGTCGATGATGGCAATGGCGAGGTCAACCATGGAGTCCTTCCCCTTATTTCTGCCCCAGACCCTGTACTGGCCTTGGATGTCGACAAGCTTCTGGCAGGCCAAGCCCGTAGTCTCGAGCACCTTTGGATCATTGAAGGTGTCCACCATAGCGAACCTGTAGTCGGGGCTGTTGATAAACCCGGCGAAACGCTCGCAAGGCCTTGTGGCCAGGGAGTAGTGGTAGACAAGGACAAGATGGCGCACGCACAACTGGGCGACGGCAACCTTCTGATCATACCCGACACGACCCCCAGTGAACTCGAGGTCGAAGCCGACCACTTGGTACTTGTCCTTAGCAAGCAACTGCTCCATAGTGAGGATTGTCGATTCCTCATGGGTCTTCTGATCCTTCCTCGAAGCTTCGGGGATCTATTTTGGTCCATAAAAAATCATCGTAAATTTTCTGCCTAATCCGAGAATTTTTATTTCTGCACAAAAAACAACACCATGGTAGTTCTGCTGAAAACAGCATCAGTCCGGGTTAGTTTCATTCAAATCATATAAAAATGCACCAAAACCATATAAAATTGTTAAACATGGCATGAATACTTCATAAATTATAGATACTTGGAGACGTATCAATGGCCACGGTGAGGTCAACTAGGGAGTCCTTCTCCTTCTTTCTGCCCCAGACCCTGTACTGGCCTTGGATATCGACAAGCTTCTGGCAGGCCAAGCCCATAGTCTTGAGCACCTTTAGATTGTTGAAGGTGTCCACCATAGCGAACCTGTAGTCGGGGCTATTGATAAACCTGGCGAAACGCTCGCAAGGCCTTGTGGCCAGGGAGTAGTGGTATACGAGGATGTGATGGTGCATTCACAACTGGGCGACGGCAACCTTCTGATCATACCTAGCACGACTACTGGTGAACTCAAGGTCGAAGCCGACCACTTGGTACTTGTCCTCAGTATACAACTGCTCCATAGTTTGGATGGAGCTCTCCACCGAGACCGGATCATTGGTGTACACCATCGAGAGGTCCTTCCCCCTCACGTGGGTGTCCACTACGTGAGGGATGGTGAACTGCCGCCCGTCGTCGTCGTCAGCCGCTGGGAGCGCCATTGGAGCCGCTGGATATCCTCTCTGTATGTGTCGCCGTGGGTGTGCTTATTATGTCGTGGGGCGCGAGAGATGAAGGTAAATGGCCGCGGGAATAAATGAGGGCCGGGCGGAAAAAATTCTCGGCACGTCCGCTATGCATTTTTTGCCGCATGTAACTGCGTCGTGGCACTGCCTTCGGCGCAACCGCATGCATATGGCACCCCGAACATACGTGATCGTGTGCCAGCCCGAAATGCAGGCAGCGCGCGCGGAGGGACGCGAGCAGAGCGCGCCGCGGCGGGACACGAGCAGAGCGCACTGTGGCCGCCTCAACCGCGGGCAACCACATGCATAGAGCAGTTGAACACGCAGGGAATGGCCATCTACAAGCCGTCCGGCAGTTGCGAGCCGGCAGTGTGATGTGAAACTACATCGCATTCCACATCACACAGTGGGCGAACAATTGTTCGCGATGCTGCGTAGAGAGCGGTCGTGTGCTAGGTAATTAAATCACAAATGTTTTTTTATTAACCATATGTGTACATGTCATTTCGTCCTCCTCTCGCACATCTTGTCACCGCGCTGCCGCAGAAGGCTTCGAGTGCAAGCTTGAGCACCGCACAGGCGTTCTTTTGGCCAAATGTTAGCTCAAAGAGGCACCAATGAATCGTCGGTGAGCCCGTTCCCACGCAACCATGCAGGTTCCCGCGCACAACCGTGCAAGCTTCCCACCCGACTCGGCGAAATCCCCAAAACCCCAGTGCTTACCGGACTACTATATAAATAGTCGCGGCTGGCGAGTCGGCATCGCATTTTCCCCTCCCTCCCCGTAGCTTATCTTGTCTGCTTCTCCCACCATCGCCAATGGCACCGGTCCGTCGTCGTCGCTCAGCCACTCCGCCACCATCTGAGGATAGCTCCAACTGGGAGGTGACACCGCGGCAGCAGTGCAGCCCTGGAGGCGTGTACTACGCATGGCGTCCCTGTTGGGTGTGTGCACAACACCCGCAACACGCTCCGCCGTCGCTGCCCAACGGCAGCTGTTGCCGGCCGCCATTGCCGCCACCCCACCATCGGCCTCTGTGGCCGCCACACCACCATTGGCCGCTAGGGCCATCGCCCGCTCCGCCACCGTGGCCCGAAGGCGGGTGGTGGCCGTCGTGGCTGCCACCCCACCGTCGGCCGCCGTGGCCATCACCCGCTCCGCCACCGCGGCCCGAAGGCGGGAGGTGGCTGCCACCCCACCGTTGGCCGCCGTGGCTGCTACCCCACCGTCGAACACCGGGGTCATCACCCGCTCCGCCACCGCAGCCCGAAGGCGGGATGTGGAGGCCCGCATGTGCCTGAGCGACCTTGCCGCGCGCTACATCGAGTTCCGGCGGGAGGAGGAGGAGCGCCTGGTCGAGCACGCAAAGAGTCTTACTGCCGCCGTGGCCGCAGCAGAAGCCACCGCAGTGGCGCGGAATGCGGAGATATACGAGGAGTCCCGCCACTTCGAGAGGGATCGTCTGAAGCAGCAGAGCGCGTTCGAGCTGGGCGTCGCTAAAGGTGCAGCAGCAGCAGGCGCCGGATTCCACTTCTCCAGCTCGTCGGTAGGCTCCTCCTCCTCTGCCTCTTACTGCGCGCACTCGGCAGAGGAGGGGCTGCTGGAAGTAGTACAAAGCCCCTCCATAGTAGTAGTATTTAGGGGCTATTTTGTTCTGTTCATCTGACTATAGATATGGTTGAACTGTACTACGTACTTAAAATTAGCTAGTATATATAGTTGAACTAGCTATTTCAGTACGTGGTTGCCAACAATTGGGTAAAAGTTTGTTTGGTTTAGCTGTCGAGTTGAACTGATTGTATAAAGAACGACTGCTTAATCTATGAATGAAATCTATGCGTACTAAATTTCATTTGCAAAAATTATACAATACTAGTGATTTTTAGCTGTAAATTTTGACAAATGGCAGTGTTTTTTTTTTAGGATCACAAATGGCAGTGTTACAAGGTTGACAAATGGCAATGTTACTAGATTGACAAATGCCAATTTTTACAATTTGACAAACGGCAAATATACCTAATATGACAGATGCAAATCTTACCACATTGTTTGTACGTCGTTGCACACGGGTCATCATGCAAAATCATTTGCGATGAGGAGATGCACAAAACCTGCGCGCCACATTTTCCCTTGGCTTAGCTGTGAAGGAACCCAGCTCTCGCTTTGCATACGGGTGTTCAGTCTGAAACGTTTGCAATGAAGAGATGCACAAAACCTGCGCGCCACATTTTCCCTTGGCTTAGCTACGAAGGAACCCAGCTCTCGCTTTGCATACGGGTGTTCAGTCTGAAACGTTTGCGATGAGTGTTTTATTTAGAGAAAAACACTGATGTTTTTTTACTTTGATAAGTCTGTACATTCCGAGAAAAAAATGCTAAGTTGATCAAAACCATAGATTTCATTTAGTGACACTGTGATTTTACATTCATACGATCGAGATACAATATTAAACAAAAAAAACTAAATGCGGTGGCGGCGGCATGCCGTGCCGGCGTTGTCGTCCTCCGGGACGCCGTTGTTCAAGTCTTCAAGCCATCCCAGAATGTTCAGGACTTGCAAATCCAAGAGCCATTTGTCGCGCGATCGAAGGGCGGGGGGACGGCGACTCGCGGTGCTGCGAGGTAGCGGTCGACGGCGGCGTCCAATGACGCTGAGGGCGGCACGGCGGGTGCAGGCGCACGCACGGGCACGGGCGCGGCGGGTGTAGGCAAGCGCACGGGGACCGGCACCGCGGTGGGTGCTGGGGCGCGCACGAGCACATGCGGGGGTGCTGGCGCTGGCACTGGCACGTACATGAGCTCGAGCGGTCCGCAAGGTCCTCGCTAACGCCCGCGGTTTCCAGCACTGCGATAGTGCTCGGCGACCAGCCCGTCAATGCCACGGGGATGGTCGCTGGTGCGGACGCGAGGATGGGCGCTGGGACGGGCGCGGGGGCAGCATCCGCCGCAGCCAGCTCGTTCAGGGCCATGTCCCTGAGGTCCCATTCCTCCTTATTTTCTATCTCCTCCAGCTTGGAGTCGACTTCACCAAACCAGAAGACTAGTGGCAGATGATCCTTGTGCGCCATGGCGTAGGTGGAGCTCTGGAAGATAGGATTCGGGGGAGAGGGTGTGACACCCCGAGACCGATGCTCCAGACGCCTCCCGCTATTTTCGTTATTGCCGTGTTAATTATTAGTTTGTTTGTTGCATTGCATCAATTCATCATGCCATCATGTCACTAAATTTTTGCAACTCAAATTAATAAATGGCATAGATCTTTTGATTTATTTAAATTGAGGGAATTTACATGGTGACTTCTCTATATAACATATCCTCCTAATATTATTAGGGAGCTATAATAAAATATTTCGTTAATTCGGAATCACCCATAAACACACTTGCAATTTAATCCCATGCCTTTTCTGCTTCGAGTTTAACTTCCAAACCTTGCAAAAAATCCATTTTCCATTTATCGAGGCTCCTCCAAAATTGTTAACATTTTTTGGACCTTCCACACCCGCTTCCTATTCAAACCCATTTGAATTAAATTCAAATGAGTTTAAATTCAAACTTCACCCACATGCTCATTTCCATTTTCCTTGGGTCAAACTCATTTTTTTGAGTCCAGGAAAATAATCTCCATGCCCAAATTCTTTCCCTAACCTTTTCTTTTCTCTCCTTTTATTTCTTTCTATTTCCTGTAAATGAAAGAAGGGAGAGAGAGAGATAGCAGCGAGCCCAGCCGTAGGCCACTCGGCCAGGCCGGCCCAACCTCCCCTAAGGCCCAACTATCCTAACCTAAAACTAGCCCCGATCCCCTCTGCTCTCGATCTCTCCCTCCACTCGTTCCCTCTACCCGCCGTCGCGCACACACCGCGCTAGGGAGAGGAGCTCCCTGCGCCCGTTCCCACTTGCTCCGGCGACCAGCACCACGAGCACCGCTGCCTCCGGCCGACCACACAAGCTGCCGCCGTCCGCCGCTTCCTCCTCTCCTTCTGTGCCCTGCGCTCCTCGCCCCGACCCCATGGCCGGACCTCCTGCGCCGTCCCTTTTCCTCCGTCCCCATGGCGTCGCCTCCCGTCATCCTCTGCTCCGCGCCCGCCTCCCTTCTTCTCCGCGCCGCCATCTGTCGGCGACCTCCATTGCTACCCGTTGCCCTCACGCCCCTCCTCTGATGCTGCACCGCCTTCCATGTCGCGCTGCCACGCGCTGCTGCTAGCTTCGCCTTGCTCGACCTCCTCCCTCTCCGTGGCTCCAACCCCTCTGCCGCGTCTGCCTCCTCTTGACCAGCAACTAGAGGGCTCCTCTGTTCCGAGCACTTGCCATGGCTCCACCTCGTCTCCCTCCTGCTGTCTTGCCCTCGAGCTCCTCCCAGCCCCCACTGTTGCCTCCATCGAAGGCCGCCAAGGCCCTCTATTTGGCCCCGACGACCTCTGGATCGTGTGCATGCCCGCGCCGTTGTCCGTCCTGTTGCACGGTTGCACCTTTGTTGACCGTACCCGTTGCATCGCCAAGGCCCGAAGAACCATTGGTGAACCGAGGCCTGGTTGGTGGTGCTTTGTGTTGGATCATGGCCAAGTACCCCTCCGGGTTCGTCAAGACCGTCATGTACGACTATACCCGACGAAGAGTCAAGTTCCACTACCGATGACCCCGGACATCTACGACAAGTGTACCACTACCGTCGTTGTGGTTTTCGTCAAGTTCGACGACGACTTCCGAAGATCTTGGAAGCGCCAATTTGAACGTGTACCCCTACTTCCACTACCGTCACCGTGTACCTCTACTTCCCTCGATGAGCTCAAATCGCCCCAAACGCTTGCTTCGAAGGTATAACCGCCGAGACAATGACCCGTGGACGAATGCATTCGTGTGTTGATGAGATGTTCGTGTCGCACCGTGTCCGAATTGTTTCGTGCACGTTCCTCGTTTGCCATGCCACCGACATGTGGGACACCCGGTAACTGGGATCACTCTCCGTCACTCTTGCACATTCCGCACATCCTATTTTCTTTTGCACCGGCATCTCGATGAGTTGTCGATCACCGGAATGTTGTTGTGACATCATTTCCATTTTCGCCGCCATGGCACCCTTTCTTTTCACCATGGTGACAAATGCTCCATGTCCTTTTATTCCATCTTTTTCATAAAATTTGCATCAACTTGAAATGCCATCCTCATGCATATTAACAACATTAAAATTGTTGATTGAATAAATGACATGCTAAAATGATTTATTTCATAACTAGCTAACCGTAGCTCCGAATTAAATAAACTTTATATGTAAATGGGGTAGAAAATGTGTAGATTATCATGGTGCACTTTATTTTCCTGTTTAACAACTTTAAAATTGTGTTTCAGGCAGAACAATACCAAATTCGAAATTACATATGGGGATTTTCCGGAATTGTTATGTGTTGTTTCCGGCCTCATTTAAAATTGCCTAGATAGGTAGATTAATTATGCTTCACCTCTTGCCATGTTAACCAACATTTGATTTGATGAGTAGTTTAAAACGGGAGAGAATTAAATAATTGAAGGTGGAGTTTCGTCAATATGCAACCCGTTGCATATTGAGCTTCACTTAATATGTAGTATTGTTTGTTGCACTCTTGCCATGCCATGCCTCATTAAACCGGACATGCTTCATACTTGATTGTGCATCATGCCATGTTTATGATTGTGTGTTTAACATGCCGTTTGCTTCTTTCCGGTTGTGCTTCTTCCCAATAGTACGGTTATGTTGCGAAGTGTGAGGATTCGTTCAACTACACTATTCAACTACTTCACGAATTCGTTCTTCTTCCTAGCAGGATTCCAGGCAAGATGATCATGACCTTGGATATCTCTACTATCTTTGCTTGCTAGTTGTCTCGTTGCTATCGCTATGTCGCGCTTCCTACCACATATATGTCAGCCTTCCATATGCCATGATACAACCTCTAACCACCCTTACCCAGCAAACCGTTGTTTGACTATGTTACCGCTTTGCTCAGCCCCTTTCTTATGGCGTTGTTAGTTGCAGGTGCCGTTTCAGGTTGTTCCATGTTGGGACATTGATATCATGGGATATCACAATATCTCTTATTTAATTAATGCATCTATATACTTGGTAATGGGTGGAAGGCTCGGCCTTTTGCCTGTTGTTTTGTTCCACTCATGCCGCCCTAGTTTCCGTAATACTGGTGTTATGTTCCTTGATGAGCGCTTCTAACACATGTGGGGCATATGGGAACCCCCCTGATCATTCTTTTTAGGATAAACTTCTCCAGCAAGGCCCAACTTTGGTTTTAAAATTTGCCAACATAATAATACTGAAATTAATTAATGCATAGGTGCTAATCACCTCGAGGATTCTTAATTCCACATAATACAGGTGGGCCAGTGCTGATGGTGCTGGTCCAAAACTAGAGCACTGTGCGGGGCCGCCCCTTGGCAACTTGGGGTATTTGGCACCTGTACGCGTCGCTTATCCGCCGTGTCCTGAGAACGAGATACGCGGCTCCTATCGGGATCGTCGACACGTCGGGAGGTCTTGCTAGTTTAGTTTTACCTTCTACGAATGACTTGTCCACCGGAATTACTTATTGTAAGCATCGTGTTATCATGGTGTGAGGATGTTCCATCGGATGCGTGTGGTAATTTATAATGGACTACTTGGAGCACCCCTGCAGGGTTAAATCTTTCGCGAAGCCGTGCCCGCGGTTATGTGGCGACTTGGAAATTTATAACCTCCGGTTGTAGAGAACTTGACACTAAATCTAATTAAAATACACCAACCGTGTACGTAACCGTGATCATCTCTTTTTGAGGAAGTGCGAGAAGAGAACACGATGGGGTTATGTTTGACTCGTAAGTAGGTGTTCAGGATCGCTTCTTGATCATTATTAGGTTGTGACCGTTATGCGTAGTTTACTCTTCTTATTCTTGTACTCGTAAGTTAGCCACCATATAACGCTTAGTGCTTGCTGCAACATCACCACTTTACCCCTTCCGTACCCATTAAGCTTTGATAGCCTTGCTACCCATGGTTATGGGATTGCTGAGTCCTCGTGGCTCACAGATTACTACAACAACAGCTGCAGGTATAGGTAATGCGATGATCTGATGCGAGAGCGATGCGCGTTTGCTTTTGGAGTTCTTCTTCTGCTTCTTCTTCTTCGTCGATCTTGGGATAGGTTCCTGGTCGGCAGCCTGGGCTAGCAGGGTGGATGTCGTTCGTGTTTTTCGTTTGTGTTTCATCCGTAGTCGGATTCTGCTCTTCTGTATGGTGTTTGCTATGTATTGATGTATTCCTGTGAAGGCTGCATGTATTTGTATGTATCCCCATCTATTATGTACATGGTACGATGTAATGATATCCACCTTGCAAGCGTCTTCAATGTGCTCTTCTATCCCTGGTGGGGCCTCCGAGTCCCTCGAGGATAGGATCGCATATTGGGCGTGACAAGTTGGTATCAGAGCCTCGACCGACCATAGGAGCCCCCTTGATTGATTGAACCGTTAGCGAATCTAGAAGGAAAACTATTTTGAGTCTAGTTATATATCGGAGAGTAGGTATTCTTTTTACTCCTTATCCCCTTCGTCGCTCTGGTGAGGAATTGTGGCGTAGGTGTTTTGATTCTACTACTCTTCTCACTCAAATTTTTTTAGGATCACGCGGGTATTTTCGGAATTGTTGCGATATCAGTGTGACAGAATTCTGTTCTTGGTGCTTCCTGACCGTATGGATTGGACCCGGGGAGTTGAGCTCCAAGGGGTTCTTGTCACATTCGCTATCGTTTCAATTCCTGAATACCAGAGGAGGCCGACTTCGAAACGCTTCTATACTTTTTGTGGTGCCAAATAGTGCCGTGACTTTTCCCCAGTACTGGAGGAGATAACTCAGATGATCCACCATGACTAGTATCGCTGTGTTTTCGAAGGTC
Source organism: Elymus sibiricus (assembly GCA_039707655.1). Lineage (NCBI taxonomy): Eukaryota > Viridiplantae > Streptophyta > Magnoliopsida > Poales > Poaceae > Elymus > Elymus sibiricus. The sequence goes on along the minus strand of CM077670.1, from coordinate 223,825,170 downwards.
TGAGGTAGACGAATTTGCGAAGTTTCTCGGTTGTGTGTTAAGGGTTACGGATGCAGTTGCAGCTGATTAGGTTGTTGATTGCTGAGTAGGTTCCTGGACCCGCAACCTGATCTCATAACCAAGAAGTTTCGGGAGTTCTTAGGCGGGAATTCAAGTAGTTACCTAGGATATCTTTCCGACAGATGCATGATACGAGATTGGGGTTCGACGTCTAGTGGTTCGCCTGTACACGGTCGTTTTTACAGTGGTCTCGTGGTGTCTTAAAGAGCCCTTGTAGCTTTGCTACGGCTCGGGGATGCTTCGCATGTCAAGGGCAGCAATGTACTTGATGGTCGCTATACGATTGATCCTGTGTGGGCCCCACCACGAAAATTTCAGACGAAATCTCTATCATATGTTTGTCCCGGCTTATTCTGCAAGCCAAACCCTTGTTTTGTTTTCGTTGAGGTATTCGAGTTGCTTCAAAGTCAAGTGTTGATTCCATACCTTTCCTAAGTGGTGCTCTCATATTTCTATGGGAGTGCTAATCCGTCTTGATCATCAAGATTGTCATGGAAAATTATTCTCAACCGGCGTGCTTCTCTTCAAGTTAATTCGATCCTTTCAACATTGCACGATCAATTCTCAGTTTTCTCAATGGCATTCGTTTCACCCATCCCAAGTTGTCTTTATTTTCCCCACCCTCCCACCCTTTTCCTTGCGGAGTCAAAATTCTCAAATCAAGTATCCATTTTATTCGTGAGAAGTCTTTCCAGTCTTTTCCTTCAATGTTATTAACCGGTGATTCTCATGAAGATGCTCAGGAGCTACAAGTCATCATTCTTCGTTCTCGTTTTCTTCTCCGGTGGTCTAAATTCAAGCTGTCGGTGTTCATCATATCCTTTTCTTCGATTCTAATGTTTTTCCTGTGTTGGAAATTCTTACCCAAGCCTCTCTTGTTTATTCACCTCTCTCTATTCATATCCGGAGCGCAGAAATTATCTCAGAAGATTCGTGTTACCATTCAAGATCCATTCGAGCTATTTTGTGGTTGTCATTTCATTCAAGCCATTCAAATCTAACCGGTGCAATCTCTCTTTCAGCAATTATTTCCAACGGTGTTTCTTTTGAGTGGGCCCTAACCCACAGGTCTTTTCCCAGGATCTTACCTGACTCTTCTAATTTTTTTCCCGGAGTTATTCTCAAATTCCTTCTAAGCTTGACGTAAGAATGGATTCCATCAGTCATACCCCTCTCCAAGATCTCTTTCAAATTCTTTTCAAATTTGGCTCAACCGTTCCATTCGTCATTATTCCGGAGTATCTCATAAATTCTTCATGGTGGTTCTCGTTGTCATTCTCGGCGTTGGAAGACCGAAGAAGAATTTCTCTCATCCGTTCTCTTGAAGATTTGTGGTTCTGGCTTCATGCCATCCTCACAATTGTTTTTGATTGTGAGAAATTCTTTTCATACCCATCCGGAGCATTTCATGAGTTCTTTCCATTTTCGATTCTCCGGAGGCCGTCATTCAGAAGAATTATTCATTCTCAACGCTCATCTCTCGTTCTCAAATTCTTCCGGTGCATCATTCAAGTATTGTTTAGTCAGCTCGTGATCTCTTCGTTCTCTTGTACCTAAATTCCCTCAAGTATTTTCATTTGTTTTCAAATTCTTCCCGACGATTCACTTTTTTTTCATTCGTTCGTTTCCAAATTCTTACCGGTGGTTCGTTGAAGACCTTCCCAAGTTTGCACAATATCTCTCCTCTATCCATTTCAAGAAGAATAAGTGGCATGCCAAATCCATTGCTGGTCATCAATTTAACTTGATGAAGGGTATGCATGACATAATTCTTATTCTTAGTTCATCGAGGTGATTTAATTCCTTCTTCCGCCGATCGTTCTTGATATCAGTCCTCGGTTCTAAGTTGTACATATTTTCTTTCCGGAGTTCAAAGTTTTCTCATTATCTCGTCACGATGCTCCATCTAAATCATTGCAAGGCTTCAATCTTATTCTTTGCAACCTTCATTTCTTTTCTAGCATCCTTTCATTTCCGGAGTTCTTCCAAGAGGTTCTTCATGGTGGTTCGTTAAGGATTTAATTCATTATCGAAGTGTTCTTCAAGATTCTTGTTGGAGCTCAGCTATTCCTCGTCTTGCATTTCAAAGTGCAAATCCTTTCTACCTTGACTTTGAGGTGGTGTTATGTCTTTCTTGACAATTCCCTTCGTGTTTCATGATTCACAAGTTGTCAGGAATGAGATATTTAAACCCATCATTTTTCTCTTCGTTCATGAATGAGCTATCTTGGGTTATATTTCACCTAAAGCCTTCCCTAAGGAATGTTGCTATTCTGGTGATTATCCATGACCCAAGTTCTCTATGTATCCTCTCGGTGAAAGAAGTTTTATCCCTTCGCTAACCTCAAGCAAGCAAATTCTTTCCGTTAGTGGCAACTTTTCACCTCAAATGTTGAGATGTTTTCCATAAGCCCACAACAAGCGTATTCTTTCGTTGTGGATTTTCCAACAACTCCGTTCAATCCTTCTTTGTAAGGATGCTTTTCAAATTCAATTGTGGTAGAATTTTTCATTTGCTTCTCCCTTCTTTTCTTTCCAACGATTTAGCTTCTATTCTTTCGTTCCGGAGGCATTGTGATGTTGCTCTCTTCGACCCATTTTCTCATTTCGCCAAGATCATGTTATTTCCTTGCTTATCCATTTTACCGGAGAGTTGTGTCCTTTTTTTTCAAGTCTTTCATCTTGTCAACCTTGGCTTTTCTTTTCTACCAGGATGCTATCCGAATTCTTTCGTTCTTATTCCTTTTCTATCTTGTCCTAACCGGAGTGATTTCATAGTCTATCTTGTCTCTTGAGCTCTTGATTCTCGTCATATTCCCCGTTCCTCCTTTCTACCGGAGTGCTCTCAACTTCGTTCATCTCCGTTGCACCCTTTCTTTCAAGTTGTTCAACCTCTCAAGGTTCTTTCATTTCACTCGTTTGTCTAAGAGCAACTTTCTTTTACCTCTTCCTCTTCCCCTTCCGTTTCCTCCTAAGATCTCGGGTCGAGATCTTCTGTTAGTGGGGGAGAGTTGTGACGCCCCGAGACCGATGCTCCAGATGCCTCCCGCTATTTTCGTTATTACCGTGTTAATTATTTGTTTGTTTGTTGCATTGCATCAATTCATCATGCCATCATGTCACTAAATTTTTGCAACTCAAAGCATAGACAGATCAGCTTCGAACCAGGTGAATATGCGTATCTTCGAGTTACCCCCATGAAAGGAGTTAAACGGTTTCATACTCGGGGAAAACTTGCACCAAGGTACATCGGTCCATTTCCAGTTATGACCAGAGTGGGCAAAGTGGCCTATCAGTTAGAATTGCCTCCCGAGCTATCCGAGGTTCATGATGTATTCCACGTATCTCAGCTACGGAAATGCATCGCACCACCCGCAAAGCAGGCGGATATGACAGAACTAGAGCTTGCCAAGGATCTAACATACGAGGAGAAACCTTTAAGAATCCTGGAAGAAATGGACAGAGTCACCCGTAACAAAACTATAAAGTTTTACAAGGTCCAATGGGAGCACCACACTGAGGATGAGGCCACCTGGGAAATAGCAGATTATTTAAGGACTGCATACCCATATCTGTTTCCTGAGCAACCGAATCTCGAGGACGAGATTGATCCTAAGGGGGGGAGGTTTGTAACACGCTGGATTTTGCCTTTTTCTTTTATTTGGATTTATTGAATATTTTATTTGCATTTGAAGTTTTCTGTCATTTCTTTTGGACTTACCACTTGGATTTATTTTTGATTTTCTTCCAAGTGGGTTCTATCATCCATAAACCCTCCCTAGACCTCATCCCTCTCATAATAATGCCATCGGGTATTTTTATTTAATGGCATTATACTCTTTTTCTCTCTGAAAATGCTCCTTTTCTCTCAGAGCTATGAAGCAACCCCTTTTTTTATTGCTCTAAAAATTCCAAGAAAATTCCCAAATATTCTTTGGATAATGCCTCACCTTCTTATGCAAAAATATCCCATGGTCATTTGGAAAATTTCAGCCAGGGAAAATGTTTTTGCTTCTGGTCAGAAAGAGCAGATTGTGAAGCAACTATATTTTTCCTTGATCCGTTTTAGCTGAAATTTTTACCACTTGATCACCCTCCTAAGTGATGCTTAAATGCCTAAAATCAGCCCCAGAACCTCAGCCTTTTGTCCTCAGTGCTTGGAGCAAGTTTCTGTCCAGGAACTTTTCCTCTAGCTCTTGTCACCTGCAATGCACCATTTGGCAAGCCCAGCGCATTTCTTGGCAAAGTGTTGAAGGGAATAACCTAGGACATGGTGT